>OX465274.1:14337500-16837500 GCA_949987645.1 Tachina grossa
CGAATCAAACTTGTATACATGCAAGACCTGTTGCAGCGCTTGATACAGGAAGTCGTTAATTTATATTGAAGTTTATCTTTTCCCCGTTTGTTATGGGAAATTAATTAATCACTTATGGCAACCACATGTCGGCATGTGTGTATTATTTGTATTTATTAATGCCAAAATCACAACACCACATGTTCTCGTTAGCAATGAATGGAAAAGCCTTCACAAGAAATATTTTATCTTCAGCAATTTTTGTATAACCCAATTTTATTTACGTAATCCTTAAGCAAAATTTTTTTCCCTTTTTAGCCAATTATTTTTTTTTTCAATCAGTAAATAGTCATAAAATACAATTATTTATTTATGCTGATACATTTCTATGGAAACATTCGGCAAAAAAAAATCAATCTTATTAAAAGGTTTTAGTGTATTCTTTTACAAATTTTTTTTCTTTCCTTTTTGTTACAAAAATCTATCAATCATTTACGCATGAAAACATTTCAGCACCTCAAGTGTCTCTTGAGTGGATAGATTGTACATACGTACACGTAAAAAGGAATCGAATTACACTTGTGAAGATAAATGCGTAAGCACAAACACAATCACACTTACACTCGCACAAAATATTTACATAAATAATAGAAAAAAATAAATAAATAGAAAACAAGTAGAAACATAAAGATGTCAACCTCTGCTAGATAAACAGGGCCAAAATAGGAATATTTAAATACAAATAATGTAATACAAGAGCAAAAAGGTTTCCGACGACATCGTCAATGTAAACATACAATTATTATTTTTTTTTTTTGCCCACTTCCCTGTTAATATGTAGAGACTTTTAACAAAACAAACAACATCACTGTTGTTCGGGTAAATTTATGGAAAAGTTTGTATAGATTACAGGACACAGTAAATGAATGTGGGTGAAGGCCTAAAAGTATGCAATGATATTGTGTTTTTGTAAAAAAAAATGTATTAACAAGTTTTGCCTTTTACAAGTGAAATACTATTATCATAAAAATTATAGAGAAAGTTACACGTATCGAAAATATCCTTATAATAACATAACGCTGAATAGATGAAGGTGTGGTAAAAGATGAAAAGGATATGAGCCAGGCTGGTATTCGGCTGTAACGAATTTGCAGCACGCTGCCTCTGTAAGAACTCTTAATACTAAAAATAGAAACAGCCAATTTATGATATTAGTCGAAACTTTAAAAAATTGGAATGAAAATTCTATGGAAATATGTTTTTTAGTTCTGTTTGATTCTGAGTGCCATTAATTCCCCGAAAGAACGACTTATTCCAATTCGATTATTAGAAAAAATATTAGCAAAAAAGCGCTTATAAAAACACGTCTTTTATAGAAATTCTTTCTCTTGAGAAGAGCTAATTTTCGGTAGAAATTCACTCTAGTGACAAGAAAAAATTTCTATAAAGATTTTCTCTAAACAAGAGAATTTTTTCATACAAAGTCTTTCTCCAAACAGGATAAACATTTCTAGGGAAAATATTCGTCTTAACAAGGAAAAATTTCAATTGAATTTTTAAAGAAAATATTTCACTAGAAAAATAAAATTTTCTATAGAAAATCTCTCTCTTGACAAAACAAAAATTTCTATAGAAAATCTCTCTCTGGCCAAGAGAAAAATTTCTATAGAAAATCTCTCTCTTGACAAGAGGAAAATGTTTACAGAAATGTTTCTCTTTTCAAGCGAAAGACTTTCTACAAAAATTCTCCCTTGTTTAGAGAAAGATCTTCCATAGAAATATTCTCTTTTCAAGTGAAAGATTTTCTTTAAAAATTCTATTGAAATTTCTTCTTCTTATTTAGAGAAATGTTTTCTATAAGAAAAATTTTGTATGGAAAATTTTCTCTTGTTTAGAGAAAATCTTTCTATAAAAAATTTTATAAGTTTAAGAAAAAAATATTCTTTAGAAAATTTTTTCTTGTTTAGAGGAAAATTTTGTAAAGAAAATGTTTCCTTGCCCAGAGAAAAATTGTCATTAGAAATATTTTTTAGAGAAAAATCTATCTATGGAAAATTTTCCATTTTTTGGTAATAGATGTTCTATAGAAAAATTTCTCTCGTTTAAAGAAATATGTTCTAGAGAAAAATTTCTCTAGTTCTTCTCCCTCTAGATTTTATATAAAAGAATTTCTCATATTCAGCAGATGATTTTTTATAGAAAACTTTCTCTAATTTAGAGAAAAGTTTTGTATGGAAAATGTTCTCTTTATTATAAAGATATTTTTTAAATCAAATTTTATCTTGTTTAGAGAGAGATTTTTAATAAAAAATGTTCTCATATTTAGAAAAAGATTTTGTATGGAAAATGTTTTGTTAATTATAGAAGTATTTTTATAAAAAAATTTCTCTAATTTAGAGAAAGATTTTCTGAAGAAAATTTTCTCTATGGAAAATTTTCTCTTCTTAAGAAAATAATTTTGAATATATGTTCCCTTGCTTATGGAATTATTTTCTATAGAAAATTTTTCTTGTTTGGAGATAGATTCTCTATCGAAAATTGTATCTTGTTTAGAAAAAGGTCTTACATAATTAGAACATTTTCTCTTTTTTAGAATAAAAAATTTTGCTCTTTTCGGTAGAGATTTTTTACAGAAAATTTTCTCCTGAATATATTCAACCAATTTTTATACATAAATATATTTCTATATAATATTTTTATGACACTTACGTTACAACAAAATTAATAGCAGCAGCAACATTATACTTAATTTTGTACACATCATTTTATAATAAGGGTGCGTTATATCAATTTCAATAAATCAATAAACTAACAAAAAATGCAGGTTTATAGCAGCACATTATGTATTTGATTTTATGAGCGTATGGAATTTTGTAGCAGTATGTATGAAATATTTTTTTTTTGCCTTGGAGATATTTGCATTTACCAACCATTTGTGCGTAAATTTATGTGTTATCCTTTTTTGTTTCTTGTGTATAGATTTATCTAAAAGAGGGGGTGAAAATCCTATTAGAGATTTACCAAAGAATCTAAAACATTTTTTATTTTTTTGGTATTTTTTTGAAAGAAAAAGCAATATAAACTGATATTTTTCCATTATAACTGGACAAATGGTGGGATACAAACAAAAACACACATGGAAAGGTTCATAATATAAAATTACATATGGGTGTGTGTGTGTGTGTGTGTGTGTGCGGTTCTATTTCCATTTTATATTTCGTTAACACAAATACTCGTTCAGGTGAATATTTAGTAGAGAAATAATTTCTTTTTTGTTATAACATTGAATCTTATGTGGGTGGAGAATGTTTCAATAAATTATTTAAAAATACAAGTTTTTAACTTCCTTGACCACTCTCTTACTCTCCTTCTCCCGCACACATTTGCTCGAACTATTTTCCTACCTTTTGTGTAGTTTTATTTCGTTTCTTATCGTTCAAGTGTGGTTGTGTGTGTGTGTGTGTGTGTGTAAGGATATTTTCATTATGTTAATATCGTTGTAATTTGTTCTACATTTCCGCTTGTTATGATGTCAATATTCAAGGGCATTACGATACAAACGATGTAAATGAACAAGCATACTTCACACCTTTAAAAGATGGCACTTATAATCAAGTGAAGAGACACTGTGGCAAACATAGAAGACGAGCATTAAACAATAGTTGATAGATAGTGAGATATTTTAGATTAGTTGAGCTACTTGAGAAAGGACACTATGGGAGTAAGGAAAAGAAATGTTACAATAAAAATTGCGATATCTTAAGTAATATGAAATATGCTCAGATTTTCTAAGGACTTTTAAAGAATTTTGTCCTAAGCTCGTTTCTATAATATATATAGAGAAGTTTAACAAATTCTAAAGCGTTTATTTTAAGTTTAAGATTTTTTTATAAATTTTTATCCGTCAGGTCGGCTGTGCCTCCTTCCACAATATGACTGTAATGCTTCAGTCGTTACATTTATCTAGACTCTTTCACTATTAATTAGTATGGCCATATTCAATTAGACTAACAATGCGATAAAAAAGTATATAAACTTAAATTTCACAGCAAATTAAATCTAAAGCTTCATATTGAAATCAGTTCCCAAGTTTTTTTTTGGAAACTTTTGGTTATCTCTAAACCTTATTAGCATAATTGTGTGTGGTCTTGCCCTTGCATTTGAATTCAAATTTTCTCGCCTTATATGTAACACCCCAGCAAAAAATTACACATTACCATTAGAACTACTTGCCATATAATGACTTACTTTTCTGATTGCCAATTTTCATTACTCGCTTACAAATCACATTACCTAAAATTTAAAAAAATTACGTGCAAGTTGCCAAATGAATAGAATGATTTTTTTAAACGAAATAGATTACGTAAAATGTTGACAAATAAAAAAAAATGTAAGTACTTCTCAAGAATCGATTATTTTAGTCTCACGCCTTGTTAAAATCATTAAGTTGGTAATCCAGTAGGGAAGTGCTTCCACCAAAAATGCTTAATTCCAAATTCGATTACCTTTTTTGAAATTTTTTGCTGGGACCTTAATGTATTAGTTACTTTACCTTTAAATCAAGTATGAAATCGTTTGCAACCTTTAAGGTAAAAATCTGATCCTTCAAAAAAAAAAAAAAAAAAAAACAGTGGTCATTTGCAAATATTTTTCCATTTATTTATGCATGTAAAAATAAACTTGTTTCACATATTGTAATTTTTCCTTCCTTCGTAAACAATATTGGCATGGATTTTGATTTGCGTAATTTTCAGGTTCATTAAGTGTGTTTAATGCCTGTAAACGACAAAATGTAACGAAGGGAAATGTACATTTCGCTCTCTCTCTCTCTCTCTCTCTCTCTCTGTCTCACTCTTTTGCCACATAATTTTATTACCCTTCACTAATAAGCCAAGAACAATGCCAAAATAACAACACACATACATATATAGATATTGTTCTTAAGAGAAAAAAAAAATTAAAAAGTGTAAAAGTGATACAAGGACATGCCAAGCATTCAACACTCATATTTATTGTTAACAAACTCACTGATACGTATACAAACCAGATGATTAATAACAACATTTTGTGAGCTGTAAGTGTGTCATACTCTTTAAAACCTAATGCAATCTCTCTCATTTACTCTACATTTTTTTTTCGTAATTAACCAGTAGATGGCAGCGACGTCAAGTGTAATAAAGTCCTTGAATTAAATTCTTCAATAAGGGTTCCTTAACTTTAGGGAAAATATTTAAAAAAAGAGTTCGAATAATAATTAAAAATTAACTAAAAAAATATATTTCGGTAAAACTTTTGAAAAAAATACACATAAAAATATGTCTTTATATACATTAACAGCCTTACTTATAAATATTATTAAGGCTTTATAAAACCTTTTTAAGAAAAATTTGTATGAAAAATTGTTTTAAAGACTCTTTATTAACACTTAATAAGTTTTATAAATAAGGCTGTAAATGTTTTTTTAGCAAAAGTATAATTTTCCCTGTAAATAAATAGTAGACGTTTTTAATGAAAAGTTTTCCTTTGGCAATATAGGAGAACTTTTCTACAAGAAAAGAAAAATCTTGCACAGAAAATTTACTCCTGTTAAGGAAAATGATTTTCTATAGAAATTTTTTTCTGGTTCATGTGCCAGATTTTCTATAGAAAATTTTCTTTTGCATAGAGAAAGTTTTTCTGTCGAAAAGTTTTGCTTGTTTAGAGAAAGATTCTTTTTTTTATAATTTTCTGTTGTTTATAGAAAGATTTTCTATAGAAAACTTTATTTAGTTCAGAGAAAGATTTTCTATAGAAAGTTTTCTTTTTTTAGAGAAATTTTTTTTTAATTTTTAGAGAAATATTTTTCTATAAAAATTCTCTCTTGTTTGGAGAAAAATTTTCTATAAAAATTTTTTTATGTTTAGAGAAATATTTTCTATAAAAACGACTGTCTCTTGTTTAGGGAAAGGTTTTCTCTATAGAATTTTCTCTTATTTAGAGCAAGATTTTTAATAGATAATTTCCCCTTATTTCTATCGAATTTTTTTTGTGGAGTAAAATTTTCTAGGAAATTTCTGTTGTTTAGAGAAAAATTTTCTTTAGGAAAATTTTTTTTGTTTAAAGAAAGATGTTTTGTAAAAAATTTTCTCATGTTTAGAGAAAGATTTTCTTTATAAAATGTTCTTATTTAAAGAAAGATTTTGTAATTTCCTCTTATTTAGAGAAAGATTTTCTATAGGAAATATTCTATTGTTTAGAGAAAGATTTTCTGCAGAAAATTTTCTCTATCTTTGAGAGAGATTTTAAATAGAAATTTTGTTTGCTTGTTTTCTATAAAAAATTGTCTCTTGTTTATATTTTTCCGAAAAATTTTCTCTTGTTTATAGAAAAAAATTCTTTAGAAAATTTTCTTTTGCTTAAAGAAAGATTTCCTATAGAAAATTGAAGATAGATGTTGTATAGAAAACTTAAGAAAGATTTTCTATAGACAATTTTCTCTTCTTTAGGAAAATATTTTCTGCAGAAATTTTTTTTTTGTTTTTGGAAAGATTTCTAAAGAAAATTTACTGTTGTATAAATACATTTTCTAAATAAAATTTCTCTTGTATAGAGAAATATTTTTTGTAGAAAGTTTTCTCTTGCTTAGAGAAATATTATCCACAGAAGCTTTTTGTTTAGAGAAAGATTTTTAATAGAAAATTTGTTTTGTGTAGAGAGATATCTTCTCACAGAGTGTGATTTTCTATAAAAAACTTTGTCCGCAAGAGAGAGAAATTATCAATAGAATTTTAGGCATGACAAGAGAGAGATCTTCTGTTGCCTAGAAAAAGATTATCTACAGAAATTTTTTTTTTAATTAAAAAAGAGATCTTCCTTAGAATATTTTCTTCTGTCCAGAAAGACTTTCTGTAGAAAATATTTTCTTCTTTAGATCAAGATTTTGTATAGAAAATTTTCTCCTCTTCTAAAAAGATAGAGATAGATTGTCTAGAGGATTTTATTTTGTTTAGAGAACAATTTTCTTTAGTAAATTTTTTCTTGTTCAGAAAAAGATTTTTTTAAAAAAGAAAATTTTTCAAAAGAGAAATCTGCTCTTGTTAAAAAATAGCTTTTTACAATTTTTTATCAAGAGCGGCATTTTCTTTGCTAAACGTATTGTGTTAGGAGAGCAATTTTCTATAATTAGTTTGTTTGATGATAGGTCAAATTTAATAGGATATTTTACTTATTCAAGAAACTTAATTGGTTTCTCTTATTATGTCTTATTAAAATATTTTCCTAATGAGTCATGAAATTGGAGATCCTGTTCGAAATTCATGTTGTTTTGTTTAATTGTTATTACTAGGAGTGTAATTTTAGGACTGTTACTTATCTCAAAATTAAATGAAAATACATCGTAATAAAAAAGTACTATCCAAGAAATTACTGCAATTAAGGACAGCAATAGCTTAGAGGGTAAACCGTTGCCAAAACAACCACACTTGAAATTGAAATACTCAAATTAAGACACTTCAAATGTACAAATGACATGTTGTGCTTAAAATTTCAGCATACGAACCATCACTAATTGAAGTCAAAAATGACATTTCACTTGCAAATAAAAAAAAAAAAGAAATAAATAAACTTAAATACACTAAAACTTACTCACTTAAGCCAAGGCAAGCGAATCTCAACTTCGTTTTAGTTTTTTTTCCCCTGCAACCACCAGCAGCAGGCAGTTGTAAGTGGCAAGCGGATGAGCGCTAAAAGCAACGGAACACGAAAAAAAACTACAAAACTCAGCCAATGTGACAAATTACTGAAATATACAGTTAAAGAAGTTTTGAGAGGTAACAAAAGAAAAAAAAAGATATAAAGAAAACAGCACAAATAGAAATAAATTTAAGCTGCCAAAGTAAGTGACACTAAATGCATAACGATGACGAGAAGTGGGAATTATAAAAAAAACTGCAAAAAGAAAAATTTAGAAATTCACGAAAAAAACTGAAAAAAAACTTTCAATATTCAATTTAGATCCACTAGCATGGCTTCGTAGGTGATGAAATTTTTAATGCTTAGAATGGAAAATAAAAAAAGTTTGGGGAAAAAAATGCAATCAGCGTTTGCTTGACACCCTTTGAAAATATGAACAAAACTTTTCGTCGTTTTTTTCTTTTTGTTTTAAAAAGAATTTTCAACATTTCAAATTTGAGGGTGTGTTAGTTCTTTAAAACAAAAACATTCTGTGGCGAAAAGGAAAAAGTTCTTAGGTCCAGATAAGCTGATTCTTAGTTAAAAGTTTCTTTGTAATATTCATAACCGAAAGTACCTTCAAGTGAAATCTCAATTATTTAGACATATTTTTGTATGTATTAAAAAAGTTTTTCTATAAAAAACTTTTTGTAGGTCAAGAGGAATCTAAATCTATATCTATAGTTGCTGGTGAGATTGAAGACATTTTAAAAAATATACCACCTTATGCAAAAAAATATTTTACTTTAGCTTTAAAGTTCATAGTAGTTGATAAGCACTTTAAGGCTAACAAAGCTTTATTAAAAAATCATATGCAAAAGACAACTTTAAATATTTTGTGATTTAATAATAAATACTGGTAACACCACCGTGTTCAACAACACTTCACAGCTTATGATGTATAAAATTGAATACAATTTCATCGGGTATTCAAATATTAAAGCAACATAATTTAAAAAAATTAGCTTCTGAATTAATAGGAAAACAGATAAACACAATCATGAAGTAAAAGTAAAAAAATTTGAAAAATTGTCACAATTTGTTTTATTCGAATGAAACGAGTATTTGAATATCCAGCTTTTTTCGATTTGTTTTGATTGTATGTACATCACTAAAACATTTTTGTATAATTGTATTTATTTTAATATTTTTTTATGGATTTTGCTATGTATTTCGAAGCAGTTGGATAATTTGGTGATGTTTCCCATTACATGACAGAAATAATAAATTTAAGATAAGAGCAGGCACTTCTAGCTTCATTTTCAGATGTAACATGAAACAGTATGTGCTATATTAGTAAAAATATTTGAGGTACAAAATACACATTTTGGAAATATCAACTTAAAGTAGTCTTAACAAACGTGGGTGCCTACTTTAGAATTTTTATACAATAATTTTTTCAGAATACAACTTTACTTAACATTGCTTGGCAAAGCTTTATTAAGTTTTTTTGCATAAGACCCATAGTGTTCACCAATTAAGAGAATATTTTAATAAAAAAATGATCGTGAGCCTAAGCACGTTCCTTGGAAATACTTTTCCGTGATGTTAGAGAAATTTTATTTCAAAATACTTTAAATTTTCTCAGGAAAATTTTTAAGGAACCGAGAAAAGTTAACTCAGAAAAAACTCCTGGGCATTTTGTACATAAAAATTTTTTTTGAATAAAAGTTATTTTTATAATATTGCTTGTGAACTAAGAATTTTTTAAGAATTTTTTTGTCTCAAAAATTGCCCGTTATCAAAATAAATATTTTAAGAAAAATAACTCTAAATTTGACAGAATTTTTGAGTTTAAAGTGAACTCGTACGCATAGAATAAATATCAATATCAAATCAACATGAAAATACTTTTATTGGAAATCATATTAAATTTGTTAAAAATAATAATGAGGGTGGCGTTGGCTGAAGTAGTTAGCAGGTTGACTATAAAACCGAAGATCCTGAGTTCAATCCCTGTATCCGACAGTCATTTAATAACAACACCACGCATTTTTCTGACGTGCATTAGTGTCCCTTTGTATCAGTTCAAGTGATGAAGGCATAGTCACTGGTCACTCAACTATAACGACTTCAGCAGATGCTAATCCTAATATAACATCAGAGCGCGCTCCTTCGTCGGTATTGTGTAGCAAAATCATCGGCGAAGTAAAATAATTAATAAAATGGCTACTAAACACAGCTTCAAAATTTAATACGCCCCATTTGACACCAGAAGGCACTGCAACACTGCAAATAGCCAGAGTTGTAAAAGAATGAAGCTTTCCTCTATCTCTTCCTTCACCACCTTTCTTCTATCACTATCCCTTTCCGAAAGAAGGTAACACCTAGTAATAGTAGTAGGCATTAATTGCTTGAGTGTTACTTCTCTTAAAAAAAAAAAATATGTTATTTAAGTGTGTTGATGTTCATTTGATTTTCTCATAGCTGAAAGTTGCAGGTTCTATTCCCTCCTTTTTTTTGTTTTTGAACAAACAAATAATAATATAAATAAATAATTTTAATTTAAAATAAATTCTATATTAAATAATTGATTAGTATATAGTGAAATCATTTTAACTAAAAAAGTGGCCTAGAACCGCCCTAAAAATACTACTTTTAATTATTTATTTTGACTTAAAATTTAATTCATAATGGATTTAATTTAGTGTGTATCTAAAGAATATTTAAGGTTTTTTGGGTGCAGCCATAAATGCGATAAATTCGGGCTCAAATATAGGACAGGGAAACCAACTATATACATACAACTTATACATGCCTGCCTGAAGCTTAATATAATTAATTATTTTGATAAAAGGCCTACATGAAATTAAAACCATGTTATTTCAACTTGAAAGAATTGTAAATCAATATGATTCTTCATTTTGATTTAACAATATTTGCATGTAAAATCAACACGAAAGAAAGTTATTTCAAAAGATTTTCTTTGAAGATTATTGTTGAATTAACATGACAAACGTATGAAGCCAAATTGTTGCCGAAAAATGTTAAATTAACCTTGTTTCCAGAGATTTTAATATGAAAATTTTTCTGTGTGTTATCCAAAAAAAAAATTGTTTTTAATTGCTCATGGATCAAGACATTTGCGAAAAAAATTTCTTGTGATTGAGCATAATTTTTTTGGAAGATTGTTTATTGATTTAAAACATTTTTTGTTTGTTATTGCTCAGTATTAACTCTTTGTGACTCAACGTCATGAAACTAATTGTATTTAAAAGATTTTAAGAGCTCAAAATTTCTTCTAGAATTTTCTTGATTTATTTTATGGAGAAATTTGATTTTTTTTGTGGCGATTAGAGCATTAACTGAAACATAATTTCACTTAAAATATTTTATAAATAAAACCTATAAGTTACTTGGACGTTCACAAAATTTAATGAAGTATAACTTTGATGATATAACTTTTTAAAAAATTGCATTACCTCAACTTTGATTTATTTAAGGGCTAGGGTTACTTTAAATCTGTTCTACTGTAGCAAATAAAATATTTTATTAAGAATGAATTTTAGAGTTTGAAACACGATATTGTACCAAAGTTATTTAATTGAAATAAAATTAGTGATTACATTTAATTAATAGTTTTTATAGACATTTAATGTCTGCAAAAAAGGGATGATAAAGGGTTAGGCGAAAATTAAAAAAAAAATACAAAGAAATCTGCTAAAGTTCTCCTTGAATCAATAGATTTTTTCTCGAGAAAATTGTTCATTAATTAATAAAAGAATAATTTGGCAGAAATATTGCTCAAACTGCCCATAATCAAGATTGCCCACATTTTTTGTTAAAGATTTTAAATTTAATTATTTGATGCTTTTGATAAAAAGTTGTCAAGATGCATTTAAATTTAATTAAATATATTGAAAACTAAATACAAAAATCAAACAGTCACTATTAATTAAAATAAATTTATTTCTATTGAAAGTTTTATCATTTGTCTTCTAGAAATGTCTTCTGCTGTCATTTACGACCCTTCTGCGCTTTGTGTACTCTATAACAGCTTTGACTGTTGGCAACTTTTTCCTCTCTCAAAAGGGCTGTGGTGTTTGTATTTGTATTTGCTGTAGCCTATTTGTTTTAGTATATAAATAATAGTGCAAGTGTGCAGTGAGTGTTTAAAATGCATTTTAATTTTTATCAAATGTACAATTGTGTGTGTAGATTTTTACAAGTAAGTGAGTGCGAGTGTTGACATAGAAACATGTGCATGTAAAGCGCTGCTAATGTGAATATTTCACATATGAACATATATTTGAATTTATGTTTTTTACCCCAAAGGCAGCAGGATGTGTGGGTGTAGTTTTTCTTCATTTAATTACAAATATTTATACATACATATTTCCTTACTTCTTCTAGCCTTGGTCTTCTTATGGGACTTTCAAGTATGCTTTATGTGCGTTTCGTTTTGTTAGTTTTGCGCTTCGAAAATAAATTATTCTATTTCATGAAAAACTACTTAACACACACACAAACATGAGTGTCATTTGAATCCTGGGGCTTTGCTTTTCTTTTGGTGTAACAAATGTGGAAAATATTTGAATAATTGTATTTGAATTTGTAAATTTTTTCTAGTAAATGTTTTAAAGCATATATGTGGATGTATGTGGGTGTGCATATTTATGTGTGTGTATGTGTATAAAAACGTTAGCAATTAAGAAAATTAAATGAATTTTTGTTATTCGCTTGCTTGTTTTCTTATCTTAGTTACAGCTGCTCTTTTCTACACAATATTTAACTGCAGTTGTTTTACTCTAATTAAAAGTTTATTTAAATTAAAAAAAAATATATGCAACACAAAGCCACAAAATATAAATAACTTAACAAAGTAATGTCATGTTCAATAACAAAAGATAATTAAATACAAAATGAAAATGTAAAAAAGAAAGAATAATAAAATGGTACAAAATGTGAAAATTACTGTCCTTGATTTTACAAAAAATTATTTCAAAGCTAAACAAATTTCAAAATAAATTCAGTAAAAATCCAACTTGACTCGCACGCGAAGGTTTCCATACGGACATTACATATCGAGCCATAATCGCAAAAAGATGCTTAACCTCCACACTTTTTTTGCCTCGTTTTTTATGACAAAAATGGATTATTTACAAAAATTAAGTTCGAAATTTATGTCGCTTAAACTGATTTGCCGGTTATAGTTCAACATGTAATATAAACGTAAATTTTAGTTTTAGCGATTTTTCTTTGGGTTTTTGGCGAGTTGTTATTATTCTAATTTGAAATTTATTTGCTGGTGGTTCAGCGTTGTCTATATATTTCATTGTTGCTGTAACAAATCATCAGTAGACTTCAACCACACATTTTGAATAGTCACAAACCTCTTATCTTATGCACAGACTTTCAAGAACTATTTCAGAATTCAAAAATAATAATATTTTTGAAAATCACAAAAGAAAAATAAACTTCTGACAATATGTCGAATAATAAATTTCTTGTTTTTAGTATTCACGCGTTTTTTAGTTTTGACGTTGTTTTTTTAATTTTTAACGATTTTTTCGGTTGTGGCGGTTTTTTTTTACAATATGTACATACACAGTTTTATTCGTTTATTCCGGTTTTTTGCGATTTTTTTAGTTTTTTTTTGTGAAATTTTTACTTGTGGTCTTTTTTTTTGCATTAAAGTAATTTATTTTATTTTTGTTGATATACTTCTTTTAGCGCTTTTATATTTTGGCAATTTTTCGTTTCAGCATTCACTTAATTTCGGTGTTTTTTAGCTTTAGCTTTTTTAACATGAAAATTTTTTTTAAAATGTGTTCATATTTTGAGTTTAAGCTATTTTTTAGTGTCGGCGCTCTTTTTGTTTTAAAGATTTTTAGCCATTTAATCGTTTTTTTAGCGAAGTTTAAATTTTTGTATTTTTTTATATTGTTTAGTTAAGCGCTTTATTAGTTTTGGCGATTTTTTAAATCCTAGGGTTTTTTGTTTTAGCGTTTTTGAAAATTGCATTAGATTTTTTGATATACATTTATTCTTTGAATTTTAGCGATTGTTTAGTTTCGGCACTTTTTCTGTTTTGGGGATTTTTTTGATTTCTGGCGATTTCTGCTACTTTTTGAACGAATTTTTACTTTTGGTGATTGTTTTTGCAATTGTTTAGCGATTTATTTGATTGTTTTTTACATATTTCATTTAAGCGCTTTTTCCATTTTGGCAATTTTTTGTTTTCACATTTTGTTAATTTCTGGATTTTTTCGTTCAAGCTTTTTTGAAAAGTTCACATTTAAATTATTTGCAATACATATTTTGAGTTTAAGCGATTTTTTAGTTTTGGCATTTTTTTTTTGTTTTGGGGATTTTTAGAATTTTTGGCGACTTATTCTACCTTCTTGGCGACTTTTATATTTTGGATTTTTTTTTGCATTTTAATAATTTATTTAATATTTGTTGAAATGTTTTATTCAACCGATTTTTTCTTTTTGGCGATTTTTTAGTTTTGGCGATTTTTTAAATATTTTAATATTTTTAGTTTTAATATTTTTGAAGATTTCAGAGGCTTGCCTTTTACGGTTTCTAAGATACAGCAAATTGTCAAAAAAAAAAACATAGTCTAAATTACATTAACTGATAGAATAACCTTTAATTTTAATTTTTTTAAATATCAGTGTTAATTGGTGTAGTCGGCATAACAATAACTTTGAAAATTCTAATTCATAAAAATTAACAAAAAAAAATTTCAATACAAATTTGTTTGCAAGCCTTTATAATTAATTATAAATATTTTAAATTTTCCAAATTACAACAAAATGGAAATACAACATTTCCATATTAAATAAGGTTTGCAACGTGGCACCAAAAATCATTGAAATTAATAACAAATGGAAATGTCAATAAATAGCAACCCAGCGATAGTATTAAATTCCAGTGACATGTAAACATCCTGCTCAAAAAAAAAAAACAAAAAAGAAATACTAAATATTTCAGTTACCCGAACCGAAAATATTAGAACAGCAATGAGTATAACGAGCAACGACATTGTTTTTTTTTTATTTTTAACAAAAAACCACAAAACAAGCAGCCAGCCAAATAGTCATTCAAACAGGCAGGCAGGCAGTCACATGAGTTGTCATTGAATATCTTTGTATGAACATAAAGTATTGCAAATAACTAGAGCAACAACTAACTCTAATGCAACAGCATAAAAACTCAAATTCTAAAAGCAAAATAAATGAGCAACATGCTGAAAACAACACACAACAGCACGTGATGCAAAAAAAAAACCAGGCAGGCAACAAAGATAACGGAATATAGAACCATATTTTTACTTATACACACACACTCATACAAACACACACACATGCACTCGCATCCACATTCACCACACATACCCTCTGGGGAAATTCTATGAATGAATGAATAAATAGGTACGATAACTCTGTATTAGAATCGTTTACATCATCATGTTGAAAATGCAACAAAGTCAACATATTAAAAACAAAACTGAACAACAATAAAAATGCAACAGGGTGACTTTAAAAAGAACAGCAATAACAGTAAAAGTGGAACTTACAGTAAAGCAAATAATACCCTAAAAGTGACAGTGTAAACACACGGCCTTTAAAATTTTAATACGAGAGAAATAATCCATTCCCGAGATTTTTATAAAATAAAAGAATTATTCGTTACAAAGTACTGGAGAAATAACAGAAACTTAGAACAGTAGAATTTTTAAGGTGTTAATCTAACTTGATTTTTAAATTATCACTTTAAATGAATAAACAATTTTCAAGTTTCATTGAAAGATTACTGCTTATGCAGGAAATTTTTTTCTTCTTTAATTTTTGTTAAAGTACCAAAAAAATGCATCGTGAAATGATAACCAGTTTTTTCGTGCCTAGAATTGAAGAAATGAATGTGGAGGGCATGTGGTTTCAGCAAGACGGTGCCATATGTCATACAGCCAGAGAAACAATTCAATTGCTACATCAGTCATTTCTCGGTCGTGCTATTTCGCGTTTTGGAGACCAGAATTGGCAGCATAGATCGTGCAATTTAACACCATTAGACTTTTTTCTTTGGGGTTTTTGAAGTCGATGGTTTACGCGAATAAGCCGACGACGACTCAAGCCTTAAAAGAGGAAATTGGACGCTTCATTAATGAAATACCGCAGCATTTATGCAAAACGACCATTGAAAATTTCATTAAAAGATCGCGTGTGTGCCAGCAAAGCCGCGGCGGCCATCTGCCGGATTTGTTTTTCCATATATAACCTCATTTTGTCTACTTTAGGATATAATAAAGTTTCACGTTTTTTTTTTAATATCTGTGTTTTATTTAAAATTTAAATCTTGCGTTCTTGTTGGGACACCCTTTATAAATTAAAAGCGACAATTTATCTTGGAGAAGAGAAATTTTCAATAAAAACTTGGTCTTCAGACAAAAAAAAAATTTCTACAGAAAATTGGTTTTGAAAGCATAAAATTTTCTACAGAAAATTGGTTTTAAAAGTAGAGATTTTTTTTATAGAAAAGTGGTCTTGAATTAAGAGAAATTTCTTATAGAAAATTAATCCTGAAACAAGACAAATTCTTAGTAGGAAATTGGTCTTTAGACAAGAGAAATTTTCTTAAGGAAATCGGCCTTGAAACAAGAAATATTTTTTAAGGAAAATGGTTTTGAAAAAAGAAAAATTTTCTTTGGAAAATTGGTCTTGAAAGTAGAGAAATTTTCTACAGAAAATTGGTCTTGAATCAAGATGAACTTTTTATAGAAAATTAGTCTTTAAACAAGAAAAAGTTTCTATATAAAATTGTCCTTGGAACACGATAAATTTACTATAGAAAACCGGTCTTGAGACAAGAGACATTTTCAAACAGAAAATTGATTTTGAGACAAGAGAAATTGTTTGTAAAGAAAATACTTTGATCTTTAATTTTCTATATCTTGAGACAAGAGAGATTTTCAAAACAAAGTTGATATTGAATCAAGAGAAATTTTCTATATAAAATTAGTCTTGACACAGAAGATATTTTTGATAAAAAATTTAACTTGAAACAAGAAAAATTTTTCTTGAGAAAATTGATCTTGATATAGGAGACATTTTTTAGAAAAAATTTGTATAGATAATTGATCTTGAGAGAAGAGATATTTTCTCTACAAAATTTATCTTATGAGAATAGAAAATTTCCGTAAAAAATGTGTCTTGAGATAAATGAGATTTTCTTTTGAGAAAATTCTTATATCTTTGATTTTCTGTTAAAAATTGCTCTAGTTTCAAGATTAATTGGGACGAAACAAAATTAAAAAATTCTAAAAAATAAAGCTTGAAACAAAAAAAAAAGTTTATATAGAAAATTGGTCTTGAGACATGAGAAATTTTCATTACAAAATTGATCTAGAATCAAGAGAAATTTTCTATAAAAAACTGATCTTAAAACAAGAAAAGTTTTCTATGGTAAATGAGTCTTGAAACAGAAGAAATTTTTGGTAAAACTTTAATTTGAAACAAGAGAAATTTTTCTATAGAAAATTGATCTTCAAAGAGGAGAAATTTTTTATAAAAAATTTATCTTAGAACAAAACAAATAATTTCTATAAAAAATTGATATTGAAACACTTGAAATTTTCCATAGAAAATTTTACTCATTATAAGAGAAAATTTTATTGAAAATTAATCTTTAAAAAAAAATTTTTTTCTATAAAAAATTTTATATTTTAATTTCTATAAAAAAATTTTTGTTCAGACAATAGAAAGTTTCTTTAGAAAATGGGACTTGAGATAAAAGAGATTTTCTATTGAGAAAATACTTAGTTTTTTGGTCTTTTGTGGAAAATTGCTCTTGTTTCAAGATCAATTGGGACAAGAGAAATTTTCTATAGAATATTGATTTTCAAGGGAAAAATTTTTTATAGAAAATTTATCTGGAAATAAAAATTTTCTATAAAAAATTTATCTTGAAACAAAATAAAAAAATGTTTAAAAAAATATAGCTTGAAGCAAAAGAAAAATTCTTTAGAAAATTGATTTTGAGGGAGGAGAAATTTTTTAAAGTCATTTTTTTATTGAAACAGGATAAAATTTCATTATGCAATTGACTTGGACCAATTTTCAATAAAAAATTATCCTTGAAATGAGGAAAATTTTCATAGAAAATTGGCCCAAAAATTTTTTTTACTTAGAAAATCGGTCTTAAACAATTTAAATTTACTGTAGAAATTACGTCTTGAAACAAGGCAAAGTTAAAAAAAAAATGTTTTTGAAATAAAAGATTTTTTTATGGAAAGGTGGTCTTAAAACAAGAACAAATTACTATAGAAAATTTACGCCGAAACAAAGAAAATTAATTTAAAAAATTGGTCTTGAAGCAAGAAAAATTCTTTACAAAAAATTGCGGGTGAAAGAAGAGATATTTCTTATTGCAAATTGCTCTTGAAACAAAATAAATTTTCTTTGGAAAATAGACTTGAAACAGGAAAAAAAATTTAAAGAAAATATGCCTTGAAATAGAAAATTTCTTTTGAAATAAAAAAAATTCTATAGCGAATTTATCTTGAATTAAGAGAAAGTCTCTATTGAAAATTGTTTCTGAAACAAGTGAAATTTCGAATGGAAAATTTTTCCTATTTTTGCATAGAAAATTTCTTTCGAAACAAGTGTTTTTTTCTATATAAAACGAGAAAAAAAAATACTTAGGAAACTTTGTTTGAAAGAAGTAATTTTTATACCCTTTACCAAAAAATGGTAAAAGGGTATATATAGGTTTGTCATTCCATATGTAATTTCTAGAATATTAATAAGCGAGCCATAAAGTATATATATTCTGGATCTTTATGCATAGGGAAGACGAATAAGCGATGTCCGTCTGTCCGTCTGTCTGTACGTGAAATCGGTTTTCCTAAGCTCCCAGAAAAGCTAGAGACTTCGTTCTTGGAATGGTGGGTCAGAAATAAGATTGGTATTGAAAATCAGCAAAATCGAGCGGAGGGTTTCAGAGCTGGGAGACTTAAACTTCATTTTGCCATACAAAATAACTACCGAAAACTAGTTTTTAATAATTTTTTATTAAATAAATTTATTTTATACTTAAGTATGAATAAAATTGGTGTTTCTTAATAAAAAATAAATAAAAAAAAATTAAAAAAATTAAATAGACGTTTCCAGGGTTGGAAAACTTTAACTTTTTTATACAAAATTATATAAAATTAATTTACTAAAAGAAATTTTTCCTTTTTTCTATAAATTATATATATCTTATATTCTAAGAAGAAAGAGATTGGGTTAAAAAATCAGAAAAATCAAAAAGGATAATTCCAGAGTTGGGAAACTTAAAATTTTTGTGATATAAAAAATTAACTACCGTAAACTAATTTTTATATTTTTTTCGTTAAATTAACTTATTTTATACTTCAGTACTAATTAAATTGGTATTTCAAATCAAAAAAGAAAGTTAAAATAGTTAAAAAGACGTTTCCAGGGTTGGAAAACTTTAATTTTTTTTCATATACAAAGTAACTTACTAAAACAAATTTTTTTTTCCTCTATAAATTAAACATATCTTAGACTCTTAAAAGAAATAGATTGGAGTAACAAATCAGAAATATCAAAAAGGATGATTCCAGGGTTGGGAAACTTACACTTTTTGAAATATAGTAACTAGGCCTTACTATTTTTTTATTTTTTTTATTAAATTAACTTATTTTATACTGCAGTACACATTAAATTGATATTAAAAATTAAAAAAAAAATTAATACATGAAAAAAACATTTCCAGGGTTGGAAAACTTTAACTTTTTTCTTATACAAAAGTAACTTACTAAAACAAATTTTTTCATTTTCTATATATATTAAACATAGCTTATATTCTTAAAAGAAACATATTGGTGTACGAAATCTGAAAAATCAAAAAGAACGGTTCCAGGGCTGGAAAACTTACACTTTTTGTGATATATAAATTAACTACCGAAAAGTAATTTTTATTTATTTTTTATAAAATAAACTTATTTTATACTTCAATAAGAATGAATTCGGTATTTCAGATTAAAAAAAATTAAAACGAAGTTTCCGGGGTTGGAAAACCTAATTTTTTATACAAAAGTAACTTACTAAAACAAATTTTTCCTTTTTTTACTATAAATTAAACATATCTTACATTCTTAAAAAAAATTGTTTTTAAGAATACAGAAAAATCAAAAAGGGGGATTCCAGGGTTGGGAAACTTACACTCTTTGTGATATAAAAAATTAACTACCGAAAATTAATTTTAATTTTTTTTTTGTATTAAATAAACTTATTTTATGCTTGAGTACGAAAAAAATTGGTATTTAAAATAAAAAAAAAACAATTAAAAAAATTAAAAAGACGATTCCAGGGTTTTAAAACTTTAACTTTTTTTATACAAAAGTAACTTACTAAAACAAATTTTTCCTTTTTTCTATAAATTAAACATATCTTAAATTCTTAAAAAAAGAGATTAGTGTAAGAAATCAGAAAACTCGAAAAGAATGATCTCAGGGTTGGGAAACTTACACTTTTTGTGATATATAAAAGTAACTAAGTCTAGTTAATTTTTATCTTTTCCTTTATAGATTATACATATTTTACGTTTTGAAAAGAAAAGTTTGGTGTAGAAAATTATAAAAATAAAAACCACAGCTGAAGCGCTGGAAACTTTGACCTTTTTTTCTGGATATTAAAGAAACTAAATAAAACATTTTTTTAATTTCCTTTTTTCTTTTTTTACTTAACACACTTTCTATATTTTTTTAAGAACTACTAGATTGATATAAGGAATCAGAAAAATCTAATATAATGATTGTAGGGTTTGTAAATTTATTTTTTTGTACATAAAAGTAACTCGGTCAAATTATTTTTTTCTTTTTGTTTATTCTTTATGTATGTGTCTCTATACTACATAAAAACACTTTGGTAAAGGGTATATAAGATTCGGCACAGCCGAATATGGCACTCTTGCTTGTTTTATATTAAAATAATTCTTAAAATGGGAAAAACTGCACTTGAGACGAGAAAGATTTGCTGTGAAAAATTTCTCCTACCTAATAAAAAAAATTTTCTACAAGAAAAATGCTTTGAAAAATTTTAATTTCAGTTAAGAGAATTTTTTTTGTAAAAGAAGCTGTACATACTTGAAATAAAAATTTACAGTATCAAAGAAAATAACAAATTCTAAATCTTAGCGTCAATTTTTTTTTCGAGGAAGGCCAGGATATTTAGATAATACTTCTTTGATAAAGACACACTTCCTGTGTCGTCACTTGCTTTATCTGCATTCTTTGTATTTCCATGAAAATTGGCCAAACTGTCTGGATGTTTGTTAGCGGCGTTTTGCGTTAGAAATAAATAGATTTCCTTAAAATGTTTTACTTCCTATTGAAAAATGTAACAGAAATATTGTAAAAATACAACGACAACAACGACTAAACTAATGGAGTGTTCGATAAGTATCTGTGCAACATAAAAGGTAACATAAAATCTATTTGCTGGCTAACAAAATTATTTATGGACCTTTGATTAGGGTTCAGGTATGTTTAGCTCAAACAGAACAAAACTTAACACAAATTCAATCAATGTTTTCAATTTAAAAGTAGATTTTGTGTTTATGGCAGGCTTTTTGTTCTTGTTATAAATACAACTACAAACCAAACATAATAATGTTTAAACCCAAATAAGATTAAAGGCAAAAAAGAAAAATAAAATTGAAATACATAAATTAAAATTATACTTGTGTCAAAGGAAATATTTCAAGTTGTTGTGGATGAAAGGAATACATTTGTGTGAATGCTTTTATTTGTGGTTTATAATGTTTTCCAATAAAAATTACAATAATTTTATTTGCCACACAATGATGATTATTGTTTTTATCTGTTCTGCCTGCAATAAAGATTATTATTGAATTATATGTATGTTTGTATGTCACATAATAAGTGCCTTCTGAAAAGCAAATAAGAAGGTCGTAATAAAATTGCAGTTATACTTTTGTATAGGAAAATATGGCTAGTCAAATTAATGTTTATAATAGCAAGATTTTTTTTCTGTTAATTACAAGAAATTAGATGAGATGAATTTAGAGAAACTTTGCTACTAGCATCACTTGTTGAAAAAAATTGGCTCAAGTTTGAATATGTATGTTTAGTTAAATAAAGAAACTTTTGAAACAAGCCTCGTTTATATCTACGTGTGCGTGTATGTACATATATATTGCTTGCGCGTAAAATTTGGCATTTGCTGTAGTTTTGCTTAAAAATTATTTATCGTTATTTCACAAATGTATAGTACAGTTAATGTTTATACAATAGAGATGGCAGCGGGAGTGAATTTTTAATCACGTTTCCTTCCTGGCTACAAAAAATATTACTTACTCATGCACTACTTGCATTTCAAGGTTTCACTTACGCTTAAGAAAAATCAATCACCATCACGGAAACTCTCACTCACAAAAAACAAATATATTCAAAAAAAATAAAAAAATAAGTAAAAAAATATATATATAAAGATTTCTTTTATATAAAATTTTTTTATAATTAATTATAATAACTAAGAAAATTATGGTGAAAAAAAAATTATTCATATGTATGTATGTATATAACAAAAAACTTTTTTATAAAAGTTTTTATACATATGTACATATATAAAATTTTTTATATAATTGTTTTTTTTAACATAACTTTCTTGAGCTCAAAGAGCTTTTCAAATTTTTCCACTCACTTAATGCATAATTTACTCGTTCTACATAAGTGTTGACCATTTCAATTATATTGTATTGGCATGTTCATTCATGTTTCAGTGCTTTTCCCCAAAGATGTCAATAAATAATTAATTCCAATGGGAAATAAATTTCCCACATAACGAACCCAAAAACAACATGTCTCATTGTCCAAGCTGAACAACTGAAATTGAAACACCAACAGTAATAAAATTACCAACAAAATACAAGAGCAGCAGCAATGCAACAACAAACAATATCAACCAACAATAGTACAAAAAACAAGGAGGTCATCACACAGTGAAGCTTTTGTAAGAATTTATTAAAGTTCATTTTAAAAATAAATTTTATTTATAAATCATGCTTTAATAGCGAAGACACATGATTTGCCGAGAAAATAATATTCAGGGAGAAGAATGTTTTTTTGTGGCTTAAATTTAATTTTTTTTTTCTTAAACATCAATGAATTTGACTTGCATCCTGTTTTCCGAAAATTAATAAATGTATATTTGCGTTCTTAAAAATAACGTAGAAACATATTTTTACGTTTTCATAACATTGAATCATTTTTATGTGAGTGCCAAGAAAGAGCTTACAGTGTTTCTAAGTCAGCTACGTCCAGGCCATTTGCACAATGTGGAAACTTTTACAAAAGAGCTTTTATGCTTTCACACCGACGAGAGCACAAAAGCAACAACAACAACACAATATCCAACTATGCTTGCTCTTACTTTGCAAAGAAAGAAGAAAAAATTCAAGAGCTTTCAAAGCTGTTTACCTCAAATGCAAATATCAGAGTATGTTTGGACGTAGCTGATCTAAAGCAGCTGCTTAAAGATCTAAAGCTCTTGAATTTTAATTTTTTTTGAGACATTTTTAGATTTTAATTGAACTATAGTGAATTTTTAATCAGAAATAATTTTTAGTCAGGCTTAAGTTCAGTGATTTCAATTCTTTTATTGAATGAAATATTTTTATTAATTAATGTGAGTTTCTAAAGACGAGAAGAAAAATTAAATTAGACTTCTAAGCTGGGGGAAATACCGATATTTTTCTGTGCAGCGACGCACTTCATCAGCACCCTAGTCTATCTACTTGGGTAGAGATTGTTATTAACATCAGCTTTTTTTTTTTTTTTTTTTTTTTTTTTTTTGTTTGAAAGAGTTGACTTCCAGTTTCCATAACTTTTTTTCGACTATGTTCTATCAGATCTTTGCATTGAAGTCGGTTTTTTTGGGGCAGAATTATTATTTTTGGTGCTTTTCATTTACAATTTTTCTCCAGTCGTCCGTTTAAGGGTTAAGGAAACGTTTTGTCCTGCACTGCTGCAAACTATCTCATATGTTTATAGCATAAATAATATGCTGGTACCCACAAAAGCATTAGAGCCAAATTTTGACATTTTCTATGACGTTTAAGTGTGAAAATAGTTAAAAGATTCGAAGGATAATTGTACTCTCTACAAACACTCAAAGGTACTCTTGGTATTTCAGATATTGAATTTATTGTGTTAGTTAGGTGTCCTATAAAATTTTTTATTAAGTATTAATAATTTTTTGCAGGCACTTAAAATTTATTATGAGTAAATTTTTCCTCCCCTAGATAGTTTTGTAATTTTTTTAGATCCCTAGGTGTGCAAATTCTTGTAATTTTAATACAATTTGTTGTTGTAATTACATTTACAACTTTTGTTATTTATAATTGTCGTTTTTACAAACTCTCTCCATTTTTTTTTTATTTTTTTATTAAAATTGTTTTGCTAACTGGTTTTTCAGTCAACAAACCAACCAATAAACGACTACTTAATCATTTTCTACAGCGTGAATACAATTCGTAATTGTTAATTTAGGGCGTATTGTTGAACTGTGTGTTATAAATTAAAAATGTACCTTCATTAAACAAGCATCGCGAAATATCTCATAGTGAGGGTGGGAGGGTTAGTGGGCGGGTGTATTTAATTTACTGATTTCACATACATGCAGTTACTGGCTTCCAAAAAGGATTTACTTGCCATATAAATTAAAGTAAAAAAAAGTAATTCAATTTGAAGTAATTTTTGTCAATAAATATCAATGTGCGTATATAAAGGTATGTTTTTGTGGAACAGAGCAATTGTCCTGCTGCACACATATTTACACTGGTATAATGACTGGGAAATGGTGAAAGCATATTTGGCGAGTATTTAATTAAGGCCGTGGTCGGAAGGAGGTCAATATAAACACAATGAAAAATCGTTTTACAATTTTATGGATTTTTTTCTAATATTAACCTGAAAGTACTAAAAAATAAAAAGATTTTCAAATGCATTCAGAGTGAGCAGTATCTAGAAAAGTTGCTTGCATTGAGTTAAGCAAAATATACTCCTCAAAGGAGTTCATAAAGGGTTAAAATGTTCTACACAAATATTTTGCCAAAAGTTTCTATTACAGTTTGATGCATAACATATTAAGCTCTAAATTTATTTAAAAATTAGAAATAATTTTAAACTTGAAATGAGTAAACAGCAAAAAAATCTCTCCAATCAATACCTTTTATTGAAAAAAATCATAGAAAATCAGTTAAAAATTTAAGTAAGTCATTTAAAGTTTTTAATTAATTAAATTGTTTAAAGAAAATCTTATAATTGAACTACAAAAGTTTTTAATGGAATTTTTATTTAATTCGTATTTTGAAACATACGTTTAACTGAATCAATATAATTTTGAATTGATTATTTGCATTATTTTTTAACTGATTTCAAAATATAACTAGGAGTTTATCAATTCGTCTGTATTTCTTTTTTTTTTTTTTGTGTTTGTTACTCAATAACTCGGTACCTTTTGGGGCGATTTTAAAAAATATTTATTTTGTATGAAAAAGTATAGCCTCCATTTGGTCCCATTGTATAAAAAAAAGTAAGCCGGGACACTAATTATTATTTTTTATTTTATGATATTTTACTTATCCGATTACTATGAAACTTAGCAAACACATTTGTTTTTCATAAATCTTGCAGCTAAGAAAAAGGGCGGAGCCACGCCCATTAAAATTCCATAACATATTTTACGTGCTTTTACTTAACCGATTTTTACGAATTTTAGCGCACTCATTGAATTTTTGAAAGATACAATCTTGCGTTAAAAAGTGGGCGGGACCACGCCGCAGTATAACGCAGCACACCAGCGCTGGGCACACCTGACATATTCCCACACCATCTCCTACAAAAATGGGTTGGATTGAACTCCTTTTCCGAATGGAATTGAATTCTCTGACATGATCAAATATTGCATCCAAAAAAGTGGGCGGGCCATGCCTATGAAAAATTAATATTATATTTCACGTGCTTTTACTTTTTTTTTTACCGATTTCTACAAAACTTACCACACACCTTGGGCCTAAAAAATTACATAATATTGCATTAAAAAGTGGGCGGGGCCACGCCTATTACATTTTAGTATTATATTTCACATGCTATTTTTACGAAACTTGGCACCAACCTTGAGTTCTCAAAAACACACAATCTTGCATTCAAAAAAGTGGGCGGGTCACTCCCATTAAATATTAATATTTTAGTTCACGTGCTTGTACATCACCGATTTTTACGAAACTTGGCACACACCTTGAACTTTGAAAATTCCTTCATGTCGTGTTCAAAAGAGTGCGCTGCGCGGGGCTACGACCATTGATGGTTAATATTTAATTATATGAACGTCTACTCATCCGAATTCTAAGAAACTTGGCAAAGAATTTCGCTCTTAAGATGGTACATCCAAAACATAAAATGCAAACTACACATATACCAAACTTTAAACATTTTTCTACAAAACAGATTTATTGGATTTATAAAATTGCATAGACAAAAAATACGATTTTTGATAGCAAAATCGCCAGTGCTGGATAACATAAAGCAGGGTGAAGGGATGTAACTTCAGTCACCCTTTCATAAAAGGTTAAGATGTTACGAATATTTGTAATTAGTCTTTAGGCCTTCATTTTGAGGTAGGAATATTTTTTTTAATATTAATTCTAAGTACAGTTTTTAAGTCTTACGTCACTTTTCAAAATGTGTTTTGATTCTCATCGTTTGAATTTCGAATTGCGTCACAACATTTCTATTGGAATTTGTCCCAGTTTTGTATTGTTCCTAATCAGCTCCCTAGTAACGAGGCAAAGCCAGGCTCTTGTTTACAGAGATTTTAGCAATTATTGAATCTACAGGGAAAAATATTGTTTGTTGTTCAGCTGCCAAAGTTTTCCCATGCCTTTTTATTCCAGCAAATCAAGAATTTTGTTGGTTTTAAAAAAAACTCGTACTCATTCTGATTTATTTAAACACATAAATTAATATTTAATTTACAATATTTTAAGCATTCCGAGAGTTGGAAACTGTTGTAACAATAAACAAGTAACAACTTGTTAAAGATTTTTTTTTAAGTATAAATTACATGCTTCTAGGTTTTAGTTTTCTTTTTGTTTGTTATATATTGTATTGTTGCTTTTCTTTGTTATTATTAAATAGAAAAACTTTTTCTATTTGCATTTGTTTATTGTCAAATATTGTCTAGCATTAACACATTAATGGCAAACAAAAGAAAATGATACAATTTTTCATTACAAGAGATGACAGAAAAAAAAATAATAACAATCACAACAACAGTATTGAGAATAAAAAGAGTCGTCTTTTAAGTCCATCCACCTGTTTGTTACCAAGAGCAACAACGAGAAAAGTTTCTGCTGGAATATATATAAATACATATATAATATCAGCAACAAATAAATAATAAAATTTGTAACTACAAAGAAAAAGTTTAACTTTTCACATTGAATTAGTACTTGATAACAATGAAATTATTGTGAAGTATTGGCTTACAAGGATGGACAGTGAAGTTTGGCTAAAGCAAACGCTGAGTGATCAGGGGCAAGCAAAGTATTTTATTTATATTACCGCTATTGTAAGTTTTGAGAAACAGGCCTCTGGAAAATTTATTTTTTAAGGAAAAAGTTTGTTATAACACGGAATATGTATTTTCTAAAATTCATTTTTATTTTCTTTTAAAAAATACAAACCTTTTTAAAACATAAATCCACTAAGTTAATGAAAGCAATTAAAATTGAGCGGACATTTACTGGTAGTTGAACCAAGGGAACAGCTGTTAAGAAAAAACAATTCAGATGTTTTTTGTTCACAATAAGCGTATGAAATTGCAAGCACTTTTATTTGCAGAAAATAAAAGAGAGTTCGCTATGAGCGAAAATTCGATAGTTCGCTTTAAGCATTTTTATTCGTATAAAATGGTAATAAAAATGTAATAAGACCGAAAGAATTATACTTAATAATAATAACTTCTATCTAGTGTTCGTTATAGCCCTGCTCTACTGTATCATATGAAAATAAAGCTGCAAAAATATCACAGTTCAAAATCGTTTAGAAAAAATTTCACTAGATTGAATGAATTTTCCAAAGAATGTAAGGGGGCAGCTAAAAGTGAATTTTCTATTAAAAGAACAGTGAAATGTAAAGCGTGTGCGGCATTCAACCATGAAGAAGATGATACAAACTCATTATGCAAATTGATGATCAAGATGAACTGGAAATGAAATGAAGAGTGAAGATATGAATATACTCATTTTTTCAAAATGAAAGTGAATTATCAAAATATTATTTATAATAGTTTTTTTTTATATCACGGGCCTGTGCTCCTTGCAGGAGTAAAAGTAATAAATATGTAACATGTTGTAAATATCAGAACTTTGAGAAAAATTTTGCATTTTCGAAATTAAATAAACACTCTCAAATTTAATATTTGTTCACTTTACTCTTTTACTTACTTTTACTTTACCAACACATGCATTAACCAACCAAAAGGACATCTAAAATTGTGTTTGTGTGTTTGTGGTAAGCTTGGAAGCAGACATTATAATATCTTTAAAGCATAAGTTATAATATTCTACCTCTACTCTACTAGTACTCGCCCTTTTTATCCTCAATTTGCAATGTTGATGCCACAAATTAACCAGTTTTTGATTACACTTAACATTAACCATTATGCGGTAAATATAAATGCAAATATAATTCTAATGTTGTTCTAAATGAACAAGCACATACACAAATACATAATTACCCAAGCACATATGTATACAAACTTAAAGGTTAATAATATTTTATGAATATACGTACACAGGATATTTTAGCATAAGGATGGCCCTCATAAGAAAATTTAAAGTTTTAAGGTTCTCTTAAAAGTATCTAGGTGAGATTTCTAATAAAACTAGATGAAATTTGCTCTTAAGCAACTCAAATTTTTTCTACAATGTCTTGTACACGATCAAATAAACACATCAAACACCATTCCGAAGCTATAAAGTTGTCAATAATTTTTATTTCTTAAGATGAGTTCTTTTGTCGAGTGAATAAATTATGGTTTATCTTTATTATTAATCAATCCTTCCTAATGGGCTCATACTTCTAAGTGCCTGTCTGTTTGTGTTAAAGCCCTTTAAGTACTTGCTTATAGTTTGCTGTTATATTTGTCTTACAATTATTTTGTGGTAAGTGATGTTTCGTATAATTTTAACACCTTCATTTTAGAGTTTGCTGCTTGAAAAAAAATCTATTAAGATGCAATCAAAGGATGGTGTTTCAATTTAAATAGCTGAAAAGAGCCAGAAGCCTTTTTAGTGTAATGAAACCCAAATAAAAAAATGCTTACTATAAGCATTAAACACATATTTACTCGTAGTGTATGTATTAGACCCCTGCACAAGACCACTTACAATAACTTTTAAGACATGAGGAATTTTTCCAATGCTTTACAACAGCAAAATCTTCTTAAACAAATACTAAACAATACTGTGGGAAGACATTTGTTTAAGTTATTGCAGGTATAGGAGTAAAGAAGAAAATACTTCGCGACGGAGGAATTTGTGATGCTTGCTTCTTCATACGCATAGGCGAGTATACAAATGTAATATTTCTCTCCTTATGTAAAAAAAATACAAAAAAATTTCATAGCATTAAGTGGTGTTTTTCGGGGAATGCTTCCGCCCATCAAATTTGGTCTTCAAGCCCATTTTTCAATGTAATTTTTTGCATATGACTCTTAAAAAAAATAATTTTACAAGAATATGATATCAGGCATTATTTTAGCTCTTCTAGTAAGCAACATTAGTCTGTAAGAAAGTCTTTTGCTAAAATTAATATTTTATAAAATAATGAAGAAAATAGCCAAAAAATTTATATAGCAAAATTATATTTGTATGAAAGTTATTTATATTAAGCATGTATGATAAATTATTTCATACATACATATACATATAGTCAAAATAAAACTAAAACAAAAAAAATTACATTCAATATATGGGCTTGAGGGCTTACTTTGAGGGCTGGACGCACCCCCTAAAACACAATTTATCGGTATGAAATTTTTTTGTATTTTTTTTTTCATAAAACTGAACCGATTTGGGTGGAGGGGGTGAGAGTAGAAGAAAAAAATTAAATAACGGCCACCCTAATGTACATACGCACACACGTTGTGTGCATGAGCTTTTATTTTTCTGCACACATACAAACGCACACATGCATTGAAGTTAGTTTTGTGCGCTTTAAAAACCCACCCTTAAACACATAATAGCTTACCATCAATATCTTACACAAACACACTCAAACATACAATATGCAAAATAATAAGCATACACACATCATCACAACTTCTTTTGAGTGTTTGTTACGAACAAGAAGTCATAGCGACATCGCTTCCCTGCAAATAATGCGACTAGTCCATACATTCATGTGAAGACTAATCCAAAGATGACTAGGAGTACCACAAAACTACTCCAAATATATGAAAAAAAGGTGGTCGATTTCACATTGCGATGTCCTAGGGTTGGACCACATGGTCCAACTTTGCATTACATCGGACTAACCCCAAAACTACTCCATATGGCTACTCGCATACAATTTGTGAGTGCCTAAGGAGAACGATCATATTCGTTTAAACACGAACACTTATCGTACAGCATTGAATGCTTGTATGAAAACGACATGCTCCATGACTGTATTACATGGGACCATGATGTAACTATTCTGTTTCATCTAGATTGGACCACGTACTCCAATATTATTTGCAGGGTTGTAAACATTTATATATAAGTATGTACATAAATATATCCATCGTGTTTCGCTTATTAAACGAAAGTATTTATTATTTATTTAGTATAATACAATACATTTAAAAAACAAGACGTATTTACATTTCAGTACAATTTGCGCAGTGCTCTAGTATATATGTATTTGTTTTAACTCACTGCATGCTAATTTTACCATTCGCAGCTTTATTTGAGACCAACTGTACTGTACATTAAGAAATGGAACACTTTGTGCCTTTAACATTTGCATTATTTGACAACATTCATATGCATTCAACGTTTTCATTAGTCCCAAATCACACTATGCAAGTCTTATTGCTAAGCTGATTAGTTTATTAGGAGAGAGAGACGAGGGGAATAGAAACACTTCTTTTCCCCCCGTCTCTCTCTCTCTCCTAATAAACTAATCAGCTTAGCAATAAGACTTGCATAGTGTAAATAGGGACTTATGCATTTAGCATTCATATCTGACAACTCACCTAAATAAATACATTCACAACCTGCAACATGTTTGACGAGTATAAAGTTTTAGATCTCTCAAATGCCATCATTACATGCGGCAGTGGTGCTGCTTTGCAACCAACCACTTGCACTTGAGTGCATTTAGCAGATCTTCGTCAAACTCAAATAAAAACCACGAACAAACAATATCATAAATTTGAAACAGGTAAATGTGGCAAGAGAAATAGGCAGGCATTCATTCATTCGTTCGTTTGCTTGTTTAAGCAAATGGGTGAAGTTGCTGGTTGTGGCAGCAATAACACGTGCCGCTGATTTTGCCCTGCTTCATTCTCATAAATAATGGTTAGATGAAAAATTATATCGGTTGGTCTCTCCCTCTATCATTCACTCACTCACTCACTGTCTGCCTATTTTCTGTTTAGTTATAAGAATGAATAGCGAAACGTAAGTCTTGTTTGTCAACCTGCAGCAAGTAGCAATCAGTAATGTTTACTTGTCATTGTTGTTGTTGCTGTTGTTGTTGTGTGACAAGTGTTTTAAAAAGTAAGTGAAACTGTTTGCTAGATATTTGTTTACATGTACTCGTATGTATATCTTTCAGTGCAAGAGCACAGAGAAACAAGTCGAGGCAAAATTAACGGCGGCTGCGGCTCAAATAAGCATATGAAAATTTAAAGAGAAAATAAAAATTCAAACTGAATATTGATTTTCAAAATTTTTTCTCCGAAATTTGTCTTTTGGAGCAGATAAAATTTCGGCTGGTTTTGAGCCGATGCGAGCCGATACAATCCGCGGTGGCTTGATACACAGAAAAATAGCCGGCGGCGGCGCGCCGTCGGCTGCGAGCCGGTCGACTTGTTTCTCTGAAAGAGCATTTGATTTCTGTAAATAAAGAAACGTTTGCCTTTTTATATTATTCTCGCAGCGAGAAGAAAATCGAATTTTGTTGCAACAAAAACCTATCGCAAACGTTTATTTTGTTTTTCATTATTATTATTATTATTATTATTATATTAGTGATATTTGTTGTTGACCTTTATTTTTTATTTTTAATCATATATCGTTCTACACGTTCTAGAAATCTAAAAAAGATAAGTCGCAAGTCATAGTGCTATAACTACCTGAAAAATCTTAAAAATTAAATGTAATTTTGACCACAAGTACTTTCAAGTATGCAGATTACGGAGGTATCATTAACTCATACTCAGCTTATCTCGACTTAAGCACTTTTTCCTTTTTCCTACAGATATATATATAAAATTCTCGTGTCACGGTGTTTTTAACTGAACTCCTACGAAACAGCTTGACCGATTTTTACGAAACTTCATGTATTTATGCGGTAGCTCTGGGAATACGCCCCTTAGTGGGCTTTGCTACTCCCATACGAACAAAATATCTTAAAGCTTGAAAGCTATTTGAGTAAGAGCATCCAAAGTTGTTATGGACTCTTTTGAGATCAATATGCTAAGTAATTCAAATTAATGGTATAATAGAACCAGGGCAAGGGGCTTCCACCATACAAATTAATTAATAATATTCTTATATCTTGAAAGCTATAATAGCAAGAGTCTTCCAATTTGGTATGAGTTGAAAACAATAAATATTAGTATAAATTATAATAAATTTAAAGTAATAACAGCCTTATTTATACAAGTTATTAAGGCTTTACAAAGAGTTTTTAAAAAAAATTTCATAAAAAATTTTTCTCATAAAGCCTTTATAAAGCTTTAATAATTTTTATAAAGAAGGCTGTTAATATTTTGCGGTTTATTATTTTTATATTCCGTCATCGTTCACAGTACTCCCTGCCTCTATCACTTATATGCCACATCCTCACACACTTACAATGAGTTAGTTATTATTTTCTTACCTAGAAATTCTCTAGAAATAATTAATGTGGGTCTACTATGTTTATATTTAAGTGTTCTATGAAATTTATATTTTTGTTTTAAAAATCATTATTATGTTAAATCATTTTTATGTTACCATTTCAATAAAGAGTTTTTATTTTAATATAGAAAATATAATAGAAAATAAATCAATTAAATGGAATAAATATATTTGAAGATCATATGATATGACACCATTATAATAATTTTTATAGAAAATTCCAAGTGCAATACAAAATTTTTGTTTTTTAAACTAAGCTTATAGCCGTATATTATTTCAAAAATGTTGAGCTTTTGATAAATTTATTTTATTAAACATTAGCTTTTTAATGAAATTTAATACGAGAATTGGTTATTTACTAAACACGCAATCCCGTGTTGGCATCTTCTACTTTTATCTTCTCAAATGATCGGGTTGGCCTTAAATTTTCTCCTCTTAGGAAAATTATATTCATTCACAAAGAATTTGTTTTTATTTCTAATGGAAAATAATAAAATACTTAGCCTATGTTCCGCAACCTGGGCGAGAGCTTTTTTATTTATTATCATCCAGTGAAACAAAGATGGAGTAAGAAAAAAATTAGTTTCTTAATGAGGCTTCTTGTAACATTATTTCAGGTTTTATATGAATCAGTCAGTGGAGAACAGGGCAACTATTATAACTGCTGCTTTTTTTTCGATGCAAAAACTTCTCACAAAATATCGAGCACAGAGTACTGAAATAGTCAGATATTCTGACTTGAATTATAAACCATTTATTTATTTTCGAACATTTTACACTCTTTGTTGCTCAAACATTTTGCGAAACTGAAAGAATTATTTTTATAAGTCCTATGAATTTCGACATTAATACAATGAAAAAATGCATTAAAATTCAACCAACGTTACGCTTCGTGGGATAAATGAAACCATTTTTTTTTAAATTATTTTAATGAAAACTTCGTCAAATGTATTAAACAGAGTCATCAATGCAATGAAATAACATCATCGAAGCAGCGAAATAATTTCATTAAAACGACGAAATAATTTCATTAAACCAACGAAATAATTTTATTCAAATAACGAAATAATTTCATTAAAACAATGACATTATTTCATTGTATGTGTTGTGTGTCTAAATTAGCATACAAAGAGTACAAAAAAATCATACAGAACTTCTTTTGATGCAAGCTTCTGGTTGACAACTGTTGAAATACATTTAATTTATCAGACTTTCATGACTACAATGACAATGAATACATTTCATAGCCATAATGAAATTCTAAATTGTTGTATATTTTATTTATTTTTTTTTTAGTTTTAAAGAATTTAATCTATAACTTAATTGCTTTAAGGTATGTACTTATATATGTTTATTTCAAGGAACAACTGTAAATGTTTCTTAAATAATATTTCCTAATAATATTTAAATATTGTTGTCATAAATCCAATGAAACATTGTTACGAAACTGGAATACCAACGAATCAATTTCAATGAAATTCTTTTACAATATTCGTGAAATCTTTATTACATTTGTGAAATTGTCATTAGATTTGTAAAAAAAAAATCTAATGAAATTGTTTCGTTAGATTTATGCAGCAAGATTCTTTCGGTGTACCAAAATGTAAAATATTTTTCAGTATATCGGAATTATTTTTTTAAAGATCTAAGTTTTCGGGAATTTTTTTTATATCATATAAGATAAAATCTTATTTTGAATTTAACATCAAATGTTTGCTGGGCCTTTAACATTATAAAATGTTCCGAGATATTAAGCAGAAATGTAAAATATTTTTGATTATATGGAAATAATTTTTTTAAATTTTTTTATATGATATAAGATAAAATTTTATTTTAAATTTAAGATCAAATGTTTGTTGGGCCTTCAATATTATATGTGTATAGAGATGGGAAAAGGGTAAAAATGGGTAAATAACCCGTTATTTACCAAAAAGTTGGGTATAAACTATATGGTGGAAAATGTGGCAAACAAGAACATTGTGCGGCAAAATTTAATACATTTTGTAATAAATTTGATAAATAAAAATGCTTACAGAGCAGTTGAAAAACATCAACTTAAGAAATAACTATATTATTAAGAAATATTTATTTTTGAATACATTAATCGAAATCACTGCCACTGTCATTGTCAGCTTCAGTCCGAAAATAATTAAAAGAAGAGTTAGGTGTAGAGTGCGTGATACCATTGGAAGTGGAAGGAGGTTCCTCCAATGACTTAGAATTGATGATTTCATCCTCAAGCGGTAAAATTTTTTGGGAAGTATCCTTTTGTCGTGTGTCTTTATTTGAGAGATTCCAATTATGTGATATAAAACATACTTTTCCGGCATTATCTGCATTTCAATTGCTTTTCATAAATACCCAAATAAACTCCCGGTTATTACCGGGTATTTACCCATTCATTGGGTAAATGCCGGGTAGAATCCCATCTCTATATGTTTAGGTTCTTCAAAATCTTACAAAATATTGAGCAGACTTTTTCAAAATAAATTAACATTTGTCGTCATCTAACTATGAATAATTTAACTTTAGACCCAAATTGTCAATTACTTGAGGACAGATTAGAGTGTCTTTTTTTGCTGGGGTATGAAAAGAAATGCCGATTGTAAACATTTCTCACTTTGTCTGTACACATTTATACATTTATCGCCGAAACCTTTTTTATTGTAATAGGCAAGTCTTTGTTTTCAAACAGATAATTCTTGAAAAGAAATATCTTCCCTTAAGTGCCTTGCACAAGAGAAACAAAAACCAAAAGTAATATAAAAAAGTAATATATTTTATCTCTAATTATAATCTGCTTAGGGTATTGAAAATGTTCTAAAAGAATTTCAAGCGTTTTAGTAAAAAGTAACACACAAATAACTGAAAGCAATTTAGAAAATTGTTGAAAATAAATGTCTACGACTTAAAGGTCTAACAAAAGCAAATATGTAGGTATAAATAAATTATCTATTATGTGGCATTAATCCCAGCTAATTGATTTTTGTCTTAATTATTAAATGCTCGTCACAGTCCAACACACACACTGACGCATGCACGTACACGCACACAACCGCAAACACACACTTTCACTACACAAAGAACATACGCTCCTAATCACTTATTAATATCCCTGCTCCTACATTGAAGACGGCGGCCGTTGGTAAGCGGCAAGAGAGTGCATTCATTGTAAGCAAATAAGATAAGATCTCAATACAGACATGACACATTGACAGTCATTTTCTTTCAGAACAGTCAGCCGATTGCGTGAAGAACGAGGCAGGCAGATTAAAAATAAATGAAAATAAAAACAAAATGTATGTATAGGATTAAATACGGACTAATTGTTTTATGACTTTACTGCTGTTGCTGTGGGCACTGTTGCGCTTGACGTCACAATAAATCGCATTTTAATGATTCACCACAACACCAGCGTCAAAGAAAACGACACACAAGATACAAACTACTGATGTGTTTGTGTGCATACGGATTGATATATATCTATGGGCATACCCAGCAAACATATCATAACCATTGGTAGTATTTGCTCCAATGTTGGCTGTATTTTTTATTAGGCTCTAGTTTCTTTTTTAACGAAAAAAAGTATTCCAGAAGGGTTGTTACTCTTAAGCTCTTAAGGGTTTAAAATTAAAAGCCTTAAACTTTAAATATTATCAGTGATACATATTAAATTTAATTGAACTATAGCGAATTTTAATCAAAAATAATTTCTTAATCGGTCTTAAGTTTAGAATTTTCAATTCTTATTGAACGAAATATTTTTAATAATTAATGTGAGTTTCTAAAGAAGAGAGGAAAAATTAAACTAGACTTTGTTAGCTGGGAGAAATAGTGATATTTTTCTGAACAGTCACGCACTTCATCAGCACCCTAGTCTATCTACTTGGGTAGAGATTGTTATTAACATCAGCTATTTAACGTGAATTTTTAATGAAATGGAATATGAGAAATGATTATTGTTTATACAATATTTTTTAAATATTTTCGTAAAAATCTTGCTAAACTCCTGGCTTATGTATAAATATGCGGTTTTTGTCAGCTACTGTGATGGCGTTTAGTTATAACTTCGGCACTTTAGACGTCTCCTCATTAACCCTGCACTATCATACTTCGTCGAAATGACGACGCGCGATTTTATTTTCGATTTAAAACATATTTTTTGTGATTGTTTTTGTTTCGTTTTTCGTATAGCGTTAGCCGCTAATATCAGTTACTCGAAACTAATGTTGCTTTTTTAGTTTAATAAATTTATTATAAGAAACTACAAGACTTAATGGAAAAAAATGTGTAATATTTCATACAATTGATGCTATAAATGCTATGTTTTAAGAAAAAATGCCAATTAATAGAAGTCTGTGAAATGTTAATTTTACGTTAAACGATTAAAAGAAATATATGAATTTCGTTATATGATAATTAAAAACTAGCTAAATATCAACAATAAATCTATTTTCGTACTTATTTTTGCTCAAGACGTTTTTTATTGGCTCTTGAAATAGGTCGTAGTCGATTCGACGAAGTATGACGTTTGCGATATAAAAATAAGTATGATATTCTAGGGTTAAAAATGTTCCCTGGGTATACACAATATTAAGCGTGTGTGTGTATCTGTATAAATTATCACATAGAGTAAGTGCATTTACTTAAAATATGCTTAAAAAAAGATAAATAATTGTTCATAAAAGTATGTCTATACAGCGTAAAGTATAAATCGTGTCTTAATAGCAAAGTTAATGAAAATAACATGATTAATAGTAAAGTCAATTTAAAACGATGACAGAGGATATGACCTGACTTTTCTGTAGATATGCTTAAGTTAGGATCTGCAGAAAAAAAATTATTATATAAAAAAATTCTGAATTATAGAAAAATTTTCTATAAAAAATTTTTATTGCATATTGAAAATTTTTCTATAGAAAATTAACAAAAATGTATCTAAATAATTATCTTTATTTTAAAGATGAACTATAATACACTATAATAAATTTTTTAGGAATATTGCTCCAACCATTTTCAGCTCAAGTTTTGAGTTATCTAGAGAAAACAGAAGTCAGAGAAAACTTTTCTTTGGAAAATTTAAGAGTTCTATATTAAGTTTATCCAAATTTACAAAAAAAGTTTGATGATGTTCTTATTTATGAAAAACTCATGCAAAAATTTTTTATTTTAATTTTCATTTATCGAATTTTTTATTTAAAAAAATATGTAAGCCATAAATTTTCAATTGCAAACTGAGACTATCTACAAAAATTTTTAAATAAAATTCAAATTATGGCATAGAAAATTTAAGTTATCGAAAAATTTTCTACAGAAAACTTAATAGTCGTATACCAAAATATAAAAAAGCAATTTTTATAAAAATTTTCTTTAAAAAATTTTAAGTTATCGAACAATGCAGAGCATTTAATACATAAAAAATTTCGAGAATTTTTCGATAAGTTTTCTTTAGAGAATTTAAGGTATTTAAAATTTTTCTCTAGAAATCTTTGCGCTGTCGAAAAATTTTCTATAAAAAATTTTCTATAGAAAAGAAAGTAGAAGTTCTCAATTAAAATTGTAAATTGTTCTGTACAAGATTGTTTGAGCTGTCGAAAAACTTTTAAAATAAAATTTTCCATAAAAAGTCATTAGAAAATTATAAACAGACATGTTGATCTATATTCAATTTAAGTTAATGAAAACTTTTCTATATATAATTTTCTGTATAAAATTTTCTATTTAAAATTTTCTATGTAAAATTATCTATATAAAACTTATTCAAATATTATATGTAGACATTTTGAGCTGTCGAAAGTTTTTTTCTAGAGAATTTATGTTATTGTAACATTTTCTACATAAAATGTTCTCTATACAATTTTCTATTTAAAATTTTTTTAAAAATAATTTTCTATTTAAAATTATTTATATAAAATTTTCTATTTAAAACAAATTATATAAAATTTTCTATATAACATTTTTATAAAATATTTTTTGTACAAAATTTTATAAATAAATTTTATAGGGAAAATTTTGTATAAAAAAATTTATATAGAAAACTTTGTATTAAATTTTTTTTAGAAGATTTTGTATAAAAAATTTTTTAAAGAAAATTTTGTGTAGAAAATTTTTTAAAGAAAATATTATATATGTATGAAATTTTATATAGAAACTTTTATATAGAAAATTTTGCATTAATATAAAAAGTTTTATATAGAAAATTTTATACAGAAAATTAAATATGGAAAATTTTTATATAAAATTTTCTATATAAAAATTTGTTTATAAAATTTTCTATATTCAACTTTCTATAGAAAAGTTTCTATATAAAATTTCCTATAAAAAACTTGCTTTTTATAAACAAAATCTTCTACACAAAATATTCGATATAAAACTTTCTGTATAAAATTTACTTTATAATGTTTTATGCATAATATATTTATATAAAATTTTCTATACGAAATTTTATGTATAAAATTTTCAATTTAAAATTTTCTGTATAAAATTTTCTATACAAAATTTTCCGTATAAAATTTCATTTATAAAATTTTTTTTATAAAATTTCGCATGTAAAATTTCTATATAAATTTTTCACCATAAAATTTTCTAAACTAAATTTTCTAATTAAAATTTTCTGTAAAATTTTTACAAAAAATTTTTTTTAATGTTTCATATATATATAAAATATATAAAAATAAAACATTTTTTATATAAACTTTTTTATATAAATTTTTTATATAAAATTTTCTATATAAATTATTTATATAATAATTTTGTACATAAAACTGTTTATATAAAATGTTTGATATACAATTTTCTATATAAAATTTTGTATATAAACTTTTGTATGTATATAAAATTTTCTTAGTAAAATTTTGTATATAAAAGTCATTATTATTCGAAATATCGAAAAAAAAGGAAATTAGTTGTAAATAATATTTTATAAAAAGACGTCAAGTTCAAACAAATGGTTATGAAATTGAGCCAAATTAATTAATTTTTGAAAAATTCTTAGTTTTTAATGCAATTAACCGAGATAATGATTAATGCGATACTGTGTAAGTTGATTTATTAACTCTGTGAACTTTTGACAAAAGCACATATGTCTATTTTTCAAATTTTTCAGGAGAGCGAAAATACTCCTAAAATGCTGAACAAAGCTTTTGGGGTAAACATTTAAGGAAAAGTAAAAACTTTGTAGTATAAAATTTCTTTTGTCGAATTTTGGATTTATTGAAATATTTTCTCAAATAATTTGTTATAAGAAAAAAAAAATAATACATGAAATAAGTTGTTTATTCAAACGATCTTTTAGAAATAAATTCAACTCTTCTCTAAATTTTTTAGCCTTAAAATTTTACAAAAGCACTTATTTCAGTATAAGATGTGTTGTCGCAATGAAATATGATACGCAAAATCAACTTACTTCGATATAAATACTCCGTTTTCACAATTTAGTTTTTGATAAAGGAACTTATTTCAAAATATGTTGTTTTGTGAAAATAATTAAACAAAAAACGAGGGGTACTAAGATGAAATAGGACATTTTGTCAAAAGTTCGTTAAACTTTATTTTTCGAATTCTTACTAATTTTTCATCATGTTTACATTAAGTTGTTTTATCAAAAGCAAACCAGTAAGATCTAGAGATATGTTGATTTTTCGCATATAGTATTTCTCGAACTAAGAAGCGTAGAATCGTGCCGATAAGACCAAAAGATGCGCCTGAAAAAAATAGTCGTATAATAAAAAATCCAGCAAATTTTCATAACTCGAGTTAAGTTTCTTTATCAAAGGTCCACAGAACTGAATTGCATAACTTTTTAATTACTAAAAAGAGTAAATCAATTAATGGTAGATCACTCAAGCGAAAACTACTGTAAAAATATTTTCCAAGATATTTTTGCTTTTTGAAATTTTTTATCATTTTGTTTTTTCTGTATAAATAAATTTAGTAAAAGAGTTATGCTTAATTTTTAATTTCTGATTTTTTTTCACAATTTTTAAATTTAAATCCAATTACTTTTGAGCCTAAAGACAATAATCGTTTTGAATAGTTCACAACACGAGTTGTTCACATGTTCACATAACACCAAGACGGATTTTATATCACGTGCCACTTTTTTTTAGCAGCATGTTAAATTTACGTATGATGGTGTAAAGGGAAAAAAGAAAAAAACAAATGCTAGTCAACTAATCATGTTGCATGTCTCTTTATTTTAAATTAATTAAAAAAAAAAAAAAAATTATTTCTTCAAAACTTCTTCGCAGTTGCCTGTGATTTGTTCTGTTCGTCTGATTTTTTCTTGTTGATTCTTGTGTTGTTTTTTTTTTTATTTGCCTGCAAACCTTTTTTTTTAGCATATTTTGCTAGTTTTTAATTAAAAACGTTAGATAGATTTTCTTGGTAAGAGTTTATTTGTTTGTTTATTTTTAAGCATTTTTCAACCTTCATTCAACTGTGCATGAAGAGGCAGGCAGCACGACATGCATGTTTGCTGTGGGTTCGAGCAGTGGGGTATAAAAAAGATTATTATTTTTTTTTTTAATCTGAAATCATTTAAATTTTTCATTACATATATAATGTTCGTTAGGAAGAGGGTCAAAATGTGCTAAAAAAAATATTAATTAAAATTTTTAATTGTGCCAATCAAATGTTTAATTGAGTCAATTAAATTTGTAGATTCATGAAATTTTTCAACTAAAGTTTAATTGACTCAAGGAAATTTTTTAATTAACTGCTAATAAATTTAAGCCTTAAACAAACGTTTAATTGAAAAAATTCAATTTTTAATTGATTATTTTTATATTTTATTTGAAAAAAAGTGTTGATTAGAGAAACAATTTTTCCTTTTAATTTATTTTATAAAAATTAATTAGTAACTTAAATTTAAACAGAAATCGCCAAAAATGTTTAATAGGAAAGTATAACGACAACTTTTCTATAGAAAAAAAAAACTTATCGATAACGATTTTGGCATACATTTTTAAAAGAAAACGCAACGAAAACTCAATTTTTAAAATCAAATATTAGCTATGAGCTGAGTTTTATCTTTTTTGACGAAATTTTTATTCAAAATATATACTTTTGGCAAATTTAATTTTTTCTTTTTGCACAGTTTTGTGCATCACTGTTAATTTGAAGCTTTGTAATGAATCAAAGTGTCGTTCGTTCTCTGCTTTGCACGCTTTCTGCCAACAGTTCCAGTTCACAGACATTGACATACATTTAATTTTTTTCCTAATTTTCTCTTGTTTTTTTCTGTGAGTTTTTCATATATTTTTTTTTAAGTTTTCATTAAGAGTGTTAAAGTGTCTTTTCATTTCCACACTAGGTATTTTCAGCTCGATTTTTAATGATTTTTTTTTTTTTTTTTTTGGTATGACAAATAAAAAGTGAACTAAAAATTATTTTTAAAAGAAAAACAAATATGCAAAGCTCGTGAACATTATAATTGCAATTTAATAAATATTTAATGAAAATTTTAAAAATTAAAGTTGCACAAATTTAATTTTGGTTATTTATTAAAAAAAAAATTGAGGCATTTCTTTATTTTGCCATTTGCCATTTGCCCATTAATGATTGATTTGATTGATCAAATTCCTTAAAATAACGAAGCAATATATACTTTTTTTCTCTTCAAATATGCGCTTCATTTAGCGTTAAATTAAAACCCAAGAAAAACTGAAAGCAAGGCACATGCTCAAAGCGAAGAAAAACAAAAAACAAAAAATCCCTGAAGCATAACAAAAAATAAATTATCTCTTAAAGTTGGAAATCTGGCTGCAAGAACAAACAACAAAAAAAAATTTATAAAAAATTAAAAGTTAAAAACACAGGCTTTTACATTTAATCACAGTCATATTGAATTGAGCACAAGACTCAAGTAATAATAAAATAACAAACAATAATCATCTTTATTAAATAAAGACAAAAAAACAGAAAAAGCGCAAAAGTTGTACAGGAAAAAAATAAATGAAAGGAAATAAACAAAAACAAATAAATAACTAAAACGAGATTTTTTTTGCGAACATAAGTAAAAAGACTCTGCTTTCCTGCCGCCTAACACTCAAAGGAAACCAACCAAAACCCCTAAACAAATGTATACATAACGATACCTTTATATAAAAAGGCATTAACTCATTATTTATTTATTTTTTTTGAAAACCAGATTTATTTGCCGAAATATACAAAAAACTCGCTTAAAAAAACCGAGTTAGGGCCTTTCTATACTAAGGTAACGATATGTTAATATATTTAAAAGCTTTTCTACCCCGTGATATAACTGAAACTAATCGAAGAGAAAAAAACAAAGGCCTGCTAAACAGACAACAGCAATCTTAAGCCAGTTGAGGCTGATGACATTAAATGAAAAGGAAAACTCTAATTTTATTAAATATGAAAATCTGAAAAAGGATCTTAAAAGGAAACAAATCTGTTTTGAAATCTCAATATAAATCAAAAGAGGAAATTGCAATTATCCATATTATTTTCCAAAATGAAGTAACAATTTTTTATTTAAAACAATAAATTTAATAACTCTGCATAACAGAATTTTTATTTTTGCCAGCTGCCGATCACAATCTGTTAAAGATTTCACGTTTCACGTGAAAAAGATCTCCTAAAGAAAATTTGAATTATTATACTTCAATATTAGTTTGCTTGAGAGTTTGGGAAATTCTTAGGCTACTGTGATTATAGTTTTGTAATTTTCAATAATTTATTGAGAGTTTGTCTATAAACACTTAAGGTTTTTAAGTTTTTTTTGGAAATGTGGTTCAAATCTACTGAAATCTTGCTAAAGGGCAGTGAAATGCACCTAGACTCGCTAAAACAACAACAAATATTTTTTTTAATTCATATTAATTTTGACACGTGTTTAATAAAAATAAAATATTGAAATAAATATTTGTTATTAGATGTGTAAACATCTAGTAATGAAGTTGGAAGTACTTATGCTTTTAGTATCTTTTTTTAAATTAATTAATTAAAAGTATCAAAACTTTCAATATTGTAAATACATATGAATTTGTTGGTTTTTGTTTGTTTTATTAAACTTATTTGGTTAGTAAATGGGCACAGTGCAGTATATGTATATGTACTGCATTCAAAATTGCAGTAAGCAGTAAATTTACTGATTACTAAAAAAAATTCAGTAAATTTTTACTGCTAATGAAATTTAATTTGCATTACCAGTAAAATCGTAGGGCCGTAATCATAATAAAATTGTAGCAAGTGGCAAAGTTATTTCATTCACATTTTGAAACTTTTGTATGAAAAACATTTGGCCACTTGGTAGAATTTCATTATGAATACGGGCATTACTGATTACTGAAAATTCAATGCACCTCATCATATAACAAATCATTTAGGCAATTTATAAAAATTGTAGAAAAAATTTTTAGTAATCAGTAAAATTTTTTTTGTTTTTACTGAAACTTTAGTGGTACTGCAGTGCTCATCTATGGTAAATGCCTTTACTTTTACTTTTTAATTTTTAATTCCTGTTGTTCATCGTTTAGTTGTTGTTGTTCTTGTTGTTGTGTACGCATTGCAATTAAAATAAATTCAGTAAAGTGCGACTTTGACTCGCGCACATTCGGTTTTGATAATTTTTTTTATTTAGCTTTCTTAATTTTTTAAGTTTTTTCAGTTTAAACGATTTTTTTTCACTTTTTTTATCGCTTTTTTCTCGTTTTGGCGTTTTTTCCTCTTTTTGGGTTTTTTTAATTTTCGCAATTTTTTTTTTCCATTTTGGCGATTTTTTCTGTTTTTGGGATTTTTTATTTAGGCGATTTTTTCATTTTGGCGATTTTTTCATATTGGCGATTTTTTTGTTTAAGGATTTTTTTAATTTTAGCGATTTTTGCGGTTTTTCGCGATTTATTTTAGTCCTAGAGATTTTTTTTAATTTGGTGCTTTATTTCGTTTTGGCGATTTTTTTATATTTGGCGATTTTATATTTTTTTTTGATTTTTTTAGTTTTACCGTTTTTGAAAATTTCAAGAGTTTTACTCTTACGGTTTCCAAGACACAGCAAGTTGTCAAAATTACAAAGTCAAAATTGCATTAACTAATGGAATACCCTTTAATTTAAACTTTTTAAATTTAGTGTTAATTGTAGTCTGTATAAAAATAAACTAACTTTTAAAATTTCAAGTGTATATATGTACATACAATTGTATGTATATTACATGGGATTTTAACATTTTTCGTTGCTCGTTTTGGAACACCCTTTAGTTTTTAACTCTCATGTATTTGTTGTTGTAGTGCCAAATGTTTATATATTGTGTCCAAATTTCAAATCCGTAGCTCTTACGGTTTATTTTCACCTTTGGTGTACGGAAATATACAGAAAAATAACCGGCGGCGGCGCACCGTCTGCTTCGAGCCGGTCGACTTGTTTCTCTGCTTGGTATTGCTTCTTTCAAACACTAATACCCTCATACATAGCTCACACCAATTTGACAATGCAAAGCAAAAGCAAAAAGCAAAGAAATCTCAGCAAAGAAATTCCAGCAAAAAAATCAAAGTCAAAAGATTTTTACCCCCTAGCGTATAGATGTTTACACATCAAAAAAAAAAGTTGATTCTGTTGTACAGTGTAATTATGGATATTGTAAAATTTTGCAACATCAAACAGGCAAATGATTATTCATATTATATGAAAAAAGTCTGATTTAAAAATTGTTTGCTTACACAGCTTTGGTGTACGGAACTCTAAAAACACTCACAAAAAATTATCTCATAGCAAAGATATATTTCTTAGGAATACTTCCCATTCACTTAAAACTATAATATGCTATAAACACCAACAAATAATCAACTTCAAAGAACTTTAATTACGATAAAGAGGAAATTAAGAAGATTTGCTTGAATGCACAAACAGCATTCAAAGCCAAGACAGCAACAAACAAATAAACGCACGGCATTGTATTTGGAAATGATGAAACTAAAGTGATAGATATGCACACATACGAGGGCAAATCAATAAGTTAAGATGTATTAAAATTAAAAATTTTATTTTACAAATTCATGTTCTTTTTTGTTTCTAATTAAAGAAAAAATAAATGATATAATATAAAATAAATAAATATGTCTAAACCCTATTTTCTATAGACAAGATCACATATACTCCGATGGTTGAAGCTAGGGTTTGCAAATAACCGCAGATTTCCATAATCGCCATTACGATTAAAAAATATGCGATGAAACGCGATTATCGGTTAATCTTGATTAATCAAGAAAATATATGTACTATTATAATTTTTTTTTAAGACCAAACTAAATTGCGTCATGAGTTTTAGTCGAAGTGTTTGGGTTTAGTCAAAGAAAATTAATCATTTTGTCTTGAGTTCGCGTTTTAATTGAATTTTTCAATTAAATTATATTTGTATTTTGAAAAAATTTTAAAGCATGTAAAACGAAGTTCGTAAGCTTATGAGTATCAAAAACAATACAAATTGTGGGAAATCAATCTTTTGATAGGAAAATTATGCTAGAACGAAGTATATTTTTATTTTCTTAATTTAATTTTTATTCAATTTTGCATCCACGCCTGATGAATTTATATCATAATGAATGAACAAGTTCATATAAAAACATTATTTTTATACTGTTTGTTATGCGAAGAAGACTATCTTTGTATAAGTTTGATGAAATTTTTGAGATAATACGACATTTTTTAAATAAAATTGACAGAATATAATAAAATTGTGTATATATTTCATTGATGCTTAGCCAAATCATAGTAGACTTGAACCACATATTTTGCACAGTCACAAACCTCTTATCTTATGCACTACTTTCAAAAACTATTTGAGAATTCACAAACAATAATAGTTTTGAAAATCACAAAATAAGCGTAGTAAGGTTAAGAAACTTATACAAAATCCAGCAAATAATTTATATTCGATATGCATCTATTGTATTTTTCTTCAATTTTATAAAATTAGAAATCCATTGGATAACAATAAATGTATTTATAAGACAAAATGAAAAATAAAATCTAAATTTTACATTTAAGAAATTTATTATTCAACATATTGTCAAAAATTACAATTAAAATAAACTTGTGACAATGGGCCTAATTACGAGTGTCGTATTTCGACTACGACTACGACGATTACGTACTAGATTAAAGAAAAAATGTTGCTGCCCAGCTAAAAAAATATGTATGGAGCATATATGATATCCCATATATGGTTCGGATCCGAAAAATGAGGGTATATGGCCATATATCATCATATATATTCATACATTTTCATATTAACTAAAAAAGCGCACTGCTGTGCAATAAATTAAATTATTAAAGTTATTTTTTGTAAGATTTCGTGGAGAAAGGTTGTGTTTAATGAAACTTTCGAAAAAAATAACTCAAAGCAAACTAAAAGACATTTCATTCGACATTTTAAGAGAAAATATGAGTCGATTATTAAAAAAACACAAAACACATATTCATAAACAACATATAATTTAAAAAATCAGATTAAAAACTAGTGCAATTATAAAAGAAAAAATATTCCATTTATATGAACTTTGTTTCTTAATATATCTGACGATTCCGTTACTTTTTATAAAATAAATAATAATTTAATGACTGAATTGTCTTTTTGATTATTTGAATTATTAAATAGGCACACAATATATAAAATCTTATAAGAATGATTTTTTTATTACACGAGTTTTTATTTTTTAAAGCTTGTGGTTCTACGAATATAAACTTTGCATAGACTTCCAATTCACCAGTGATAAAAAAGAGAGAAAAAGATGGAATTGAAAAAATTCAAGCTTTTTTGATTGCAAATGCTATCTTATGTAAGATATCATGTATGCATACATTTTTATATGGCGCCATATATTACACCTTATTTCTATATATGGATCCGCATATATGAGCTCATATATTATAATACATTTCATATATTAGTCCATATATCAATTCATATATAATACTTTTCGCATGTATAATCCCATACATTTCCATACATGAATTTATACATATTCATATATAGTTATATACATTCATATATTAAAAATATATGGACCACATATAATTTTTTTAGCTGGGCGTGTTGTTTAATCTTCTACAAAATCGTCGTAGTCGAAGTCGTAATACGACACTCGCAAAGTAAGGCCCAATATGTCCAATAATTATATACATTGTACATATTTCATATTAAAAATATTAATTTAAATTTTTTATGAGTTGAATTTGCCCTGTAAACAAATTGGGCATTAAGTGCTTGCTTGAAAAAATTTTAATCGTAATCCAGCGATAAATGGGTTCGATAACGATCACGATTAAAAGGAGCGATTAATTGCGATTACGATTACGATTATAAACGCTGTGCAAACCCTAGTTGAAGCGATTTCAAAATACTTTAAAAGTTTAATAACGAATGAACAGAAATATTATTGGTAATTTTTTTTAATATAATGCGAAAGAAAAATGTAAAATTTTATATGCTTAAATAAGCAAAACATGCAACTAGTAAATCAAACTCAAAGTTCTTAATAATTTGTCAAACAAATAATCCCAATAAAGATTTTTATGCCTTAATACACCACCCAGTAAGAAAATGCAATTGCATATGCTAAAATATGCAATAATATATCGACACCAAAACTCTTATAAAGCTCTGAAATGAAAAAAATATTGTCTTTTGCCTCTATATATTAGTCTCCTGCACAAGACATCTTATAAGAACTTTCAAGGCATGAGGGATTTTTCAAAAGTTCTACTACAGCGAAATCTTATAAAACAAACGTTAACAAGACTGTTTGCAAGAAATTTTTTTGAGTGTTGTAGGTATAAGAGTAAAGAAGAAAACACTTCGTGACGGAAGAATTTGTGATACTAGCTTCTTTCTACGCATAAGCGCGTGTACAAATGTCATGCATGTATGTGTGTATGATCTTTTATTTTTCTGCGCACATGCAAAGCACACACATGCATTAACATTAGTTGTATGCGGTTAATCACATAATAGCTTACCATCTACATATTACACAGACACTCAAACGTACAATATGAAAAATAACAAGCATACACTAATCAACGCCCAGCTAGCATTTGGATGATCGTTTTGGCACAAATCATCTACGCGAGTCTTCCTCGAGTCCCCCGGATGGCTGCGTGCGTGAAACGCGACTCGAGAGGGATTCGTGTCTATGCTTTAAAAGTGATTTCAGCAAAATTACAATAACAAAATATATAATAATAAGAAAAAGAGCAAATAACGGGTAAGCTTGCTCTGTGCACATCTGGCATTCAATTTGTAGTTGCTAATTTCGAGGAATTTTTTGACAAAACGAAGAAGAAATCAAGAGGAAAAAAGGAGAATTGGTTTTGTTTCTTATTTTCAGTCGAAGCGTGAACATAAGTGGATCGGAAGCTTATTAAAGTGAAGTTGACAAAAGTATAAAACATATTATTAAAAGTGATAGATTTAAAAATACAAGAAAATAAATACCTTCAAATAAAAAAGTAAATAAAAAAAGTGATGTCAGCCAAACAAATAAAGAAGACGCATATACATACGATCAGAAAATGAGCGCCTGTATGATCATTTTAATCGCGCAGGGGAGTCGTAGAAGACGCATATACGATCAGAAAATGAGCGCCTATATTATCATTTTAGTCGCGCAGGGGAGAAAAAATTCAGAAAATTACTCGGAAATGACTCGAAGACAATTCGAAATTGATTAGATGGGGGGGGGGCTCATAAAAGACTCTTCCAGGTGAGTCGCGGCCAGGGTACCATTTTCTCTCGACAAGGGAGTCATTTATGATCAGAAAATGAGCGCACATTCCATCATTTTAATCGCGGAAGGGAGTCGTAAGCGACTCATCTATGATCAGAAATCTCGCAAAATGCTATCTGGGCAGTACTTCTTTTGAGTGTCCCAGTGGGCCACGTCTTTAAGACATCTTTGACGACGGGTACAAGACAATGGTAAGTCGTAGAAGACATATTAAAGACAACTCCATACAAATCGTTGACGAAATTTTCATACAAATGGCGACGAGGTCACACAAGACCAGATGAGCGACATTGTCGCTCAGATTGTCCTCAACAAGGCTTTATTGAAAACAAAACGTGTGACACTGTCGCTCAGATTGTCATCAACAAGGCTTTATTGAAGACATAACGAGGGATATTGTCGCTCATATTGTCGTCAACAATGCTTTATTGAAGACACAACGAGGGACATTGTCGCTCAGATTGTCCTCGACAAGGCTTTATTGAAGACAAAACGTATAACACTGTCGCTCAGATGGTCCCCAAAAAAGTTTTATTGAAGAGAAAACGTGTGACATTGTCGTTCAGATAGTCATGAACGCCGATTTCTTTTAAATTGTCGATTAGAAAACTTAATCTACAGACGACATGTCGTACATGAATCGTCGAAGACAATGTCGTCTAGGACGATTTGGACAACTGGGGTACGACAGCATTTATTATTGGTTTAGTATAATACATGCGACGTGAATACATTTAAAAATCATGACGTTTTTACATTTCAAGACTGTTTACGCAGCTTTCTACTATACATCGCACAAAGACCAAATGTCAATTGCAATTATAACACATGTAATTGCATATGCTAAAATATGCAAAAATATATCGACACGAAAATTTCCCATAACGCTCGGAAACGGAGATATATATATATATTTTTTTAATTTTCTCATTATATCACACAAACAAATTCATGCAAAAATATTGGACATCATTGTTAGAAATTGAATAATTAAAGTCTTGTCGTAGCAAACATTTTTTAAGAACTACTAATATCGCTTAATTTCCACGCTGACCTCGTATATTTTATCTCAAACAATTATCAAACATTTAAATGCATTTAAAATTTTCTCTTTTTGCTTTTTGTCGAAGATAAAAATGTTAATACAATTGTTGTTTGTTGAGTGATATTGAGATGTGAATTTAGTGAAAAAGAGTTAAACTTTCACTTTATCGCTAAGATATAAAAAAATTTTGAAGGCCAGAAAAAGCGTAAAATTATTTCCTCTCTTAATAGCGAGAGTGTTTTAAGAAGCGCAATTTTTTTGTATAAAGTTTAATTTTAACAGAAAACATCTTTGCCTCAATGCTTGGCTGATTTGCACACAAATTGTAGGGATTTTTTTTTAATTTAAAATCTTTTATTTTAATAATTTCTTATTCTTTAGTTTGAATGAGTGTGTCTTTAAATGGCCTTATGTGGCTTAAGCTGCAACTGGTAAAGCATTAGCGCAGGCCAAAGAACTCCTCTCATTCATAATTTTGTTGAATGAACAGACATTGTGCCTGTGTTGCATACTAAAATGCAGCTTTTAAATGTTTTTTCTTTTATTATTTTAAAGTTATTTATATGTATGACTTTAGTTTTTTTTTTGACTCTTAAAAGTCATTTGTTGTGTTTGCTTTTCTTAAGAAGACACTGTTTGTTTGTTTGAGATTTTTTTTTACTCAAAAATTAATATTAAAAACAGAAATTGAAATGTGTATATGCTTATGAATTATACGAGTATTGTCTGTTGTGTTAATTCTTGGGCATGGAGTTGTATTTTAAAAAGATTTCCAAGCAAAAGAAAGCCGGCAAAAATTAAGTCTTTCAAATAAAGACAGCTATTGTCCAGAGATTTTGTTTGAAATTTTCAAGCATTTTGAATTTTAAATGTACAATATAAATACAATTATGCAGACACAAAATAAATGGCAGTATATATATATATATATATATATATATATATACAGCCTCATTCATAAAACTTAAAAAGACTTTATAAAAGGTTTTTAAGAAAAATTTTGTATGAAAATTTGTTTTTTACAAACCTTATGGTCACCGTGACTGTTCTTGACGAAGCGCATTTGCTGGCCATATGTCAGGAGTAATATAAACAATGCTGGCCTCCAAAGCATCCATTGTTGCTGGTTTATCAGCAAAAGACAGTGTTTTCATTTGGTCCAACAGGACATAAGCGAAAGGTATCAAGTCACACGAGTTGGTTGGTCAATTTTGATTCTAAAAAGTTTCTTATACGAGTATCTAACTTTAAAAATATGCAAAAGTACAATTCTTAATTAGGGTGTGGAGCCATGCCCTTAAAAACCTTTTTAACCGCTTCCTATCTACGCAAGCAACAACAAAAGCTTGATTATTCAGAACTCTGCAAGCAAAGAAATATACAAGACGAACACAAACCAACAATGCGAATTGTAAAGCCGAAAGAGTGAAGCTTTTGAATATGCTGAGACTTGTTAGATATCGCTAACATTATTCTGTAAGCTTGGTGTTAAATATTAAAAGAGCAATACATCCGCTAAGACTAAATCATTCTTGACGACTTTTGTGTAAGAAACAGAAAAGTTAACATCGTGGTATCTCACCACTGAATAGTTTAACATTGTGTGTTTCAAAGCTCCTAATATCAGCAAATTATATTTTTGTAATAAAATCACTCTGTAAACAGAATATTTTCTTGTATAAAAAACAGAGAAGTTAACATCGTGATATTCCACCAGTAGATAGCTTAGCAGTCTGTAGTAAATGTTTGTACATTGGGGAGTTTTTGTTTAATTAAGAAAACAATTTACAAATTTCTCCTTCATCTCTTAAAACCAAAATTATATTTTGGAAAAAAAAAATTGCTCTGTAAACAGAATATTTTCTTGTACAAAAAACAGAGAAGTTAACATCGTGGTACATCAGCAGAGCATATTTTAACATTATGTGCTTTAAAGCTGTTAATGCCAGCATTGAGTAATTAAAGTGTTTTGATTGGAAATGAAGTATATAATGGGAACTTTTTGTTTAACTGAGGAAACAATATAAAGCAAAAACAGAATATTTTCTTCACATTGTGGTATTCCAGCAGTAATAAATTTTATATTTAATTTTTTTTTTTTGGAAAAAAAATTACTCTGAAAACAGAACATTTTCTTGTATAAAAGACAGAAAAATTAACATCGTGGTATTCTAGCAGCGAATAGTTTAAAATTGTGTGTGAAAAAGATACTCTGAAAAATTAAAATCGTGGTACTCGTAATGTAACATTGTGTTCTTAAAATCTCTTAATATCAGCCTTAAGTAACTAAAGTGCTCTGACTTGATATGAGTTGTGCATTGGAGAGTTTTTTTTTTTTAACAAATGTACATATTATTAAAACAGAATATTGTCTTGTATAAAAATAGAGAAATTAACATCGTGGTATTTCCGCAATGCATAATTTTATATTGTTTGTTCAAATGCGTTTAATATCTGCAAATTAAATTTTGGAAAAATAATTACTCTGGAAAGAGGAATATTTGCTTGTATAAAAAACAAAGAAGTTAACATCATGATTTTCCAGCAGTGAATATCTTAACATTGTGTGTTTAAAAAAAATTATACTTTGAAAACAAATTGCTCTGAAAACGTTATATTTTCTTGCTTAAAGAAGTGGTATTTCAGAATATTTTCTTGTATAAAAAAAAACATAGAAGTTAACATCGTGGTATTTCGGCAGTGAATAATTAAACATTGTGTGCTTTGAAGCTTTTATATCAGCGTTAAGTATCCTCTTTGATAAGAGCTTTATACTTGGGACTTTTTATTAAACTAAGGAAATAACATAACTTTTTTCTATAAAATCTACATTTTTTCCTGGAAAAACTTGCTCTGAAAGAGAAAGAATATTTTCTTTAATAAAGGAAAAAATAGTACTTTAGTTTAGCTGCAATTTTGTCTCTTAAAAAGAAAAGCTTTTCAAAAATCACTTCAAAAATATTTCGCTCTACTAAATTTATCAAATTAAATTGCAAAGCTGTGAGTTTGTAAAAGAGTTGAGAAAAAAGAATGGGAAATTACATTTACACTGTAATGCAAGAAGGGTTTTATACACGAAAAGTTTACTTTGCAACGTCTTGAAGTTGTAGGAGAGAAATGAAAAAATAGAAGCTCCCATTTTAATTTACCTTCTCTCCTACAAACTCAAGGCTGTGCTAAGTAAACTTTGCATGTGTAAAGGCGCAGTTAGCCGACTGTAATGTAAAGTAACTGCAACAGTAAGAAACAACTGATCGATTTTGTTATGTTAAAAGTAATGAAAATGGTTATAGAGATGTAATGTAACGTAACCTACTTTTCATATAAAAATATCAATCAGCTATTTTCTACGTTACAGTTACATTACATTACAGTCGGCTAACTGAGTCTTAACAGTCGTCTTACATTAAGTGTAACTGTGAGTATTTTCATTAAGTTTTGTGTTAAAAAGTCGGAAATTTTCCAGGAATAAGAAAAATGATATTCCCCTAAAATTGAAAGTTTTACTAGAAGTACTTCATAAATATGCCGCTCAATAACACGTGTTATGTTCCCCCAGGACCTTTTCTTTTGTTTTACAAACAACGTTGTCATCATCAGTATATGTATGAATCTGTGTTAAATTAAAGAGTATGGTTAGAGCTTCTATATTATTTTCGATTGTTATTAGTGTTTATTAATGGTTGGTTGCTTTGGTTTCTGCAATTTTTAGCTTTATCAAAAATTTTGTTTATTTTGCTATTTTGCTCTATTTTTTATATTCATATTTATGTGTTTTTATGTATTTTTCTTTTGCTCTGTGATTGCTGCATAATTATGTGGTTATTATTTAGACAATTAACTTCTAAATTGACTCATTATTGGGAGAAAAAAATTTTGTTTTAACAATTCCAGTCACAAAAAACAAAAGGGAAATAAATAACAAACAATAATAATAATAATAATGTCCTTTTGCGAATGGCAACTGTTGGTGTTGTTCAGCATTTAAAATGTTATTTAATTTTGATTTTTTGTTGGAAATTTTAGTTTCAGATTTCATTGTTTTGTCTCTCTATTTTCTGCTCGTTATGAAATAATGAATTTCTAATTTAATTTATTAACAAATATTATAAAAATTTTGTTATGATTGTGTAAAAATTATGCTAACAAAATACAACATTAAAATAAAGTGCTGATATTGTGCTTTTTTCGTCAGAGAGTGGGGCAGTAAATTTTTGATTGCCTGATAATAAAATAAAAGGACATAAAATGGAAGATTTTATTGTTATTAACAATCATGGTATGAGAACATTGTAGTCGTCTTTTCAACAGCATCTCGTCTTATAACAACAACAATTATTCGTTTAATGGAGTACTTTTATTTTTGATCTAAAATAAAAAAATATTTACTAAACTTATGAATATTTGCAGCTTATACGAATAATGAACGAATTTCGATTTTATTAATCTTAATTGTTTAATATTGTTTCTTATTTATTTAATAAAAAAAATTATGCTTTGCTCATTCGAAGATGACAATGGACCGAATTGGGTCTCCGAGTGGAGGTGCGGTATAGCACCACCCTTCCTAACTTGCTCATTCGAATAATTTGATTCGTTATTTATTACAATAATTTTATTCGATATTCAGCTCAATAATTTTCACGTTTTAATATAAAATGGATTTTCGTATAGATGTAAATGTTGCTAGAGGAACTTTATTTGTTAATCATCATGCGATTAATTTATTTTGTTTTGCAATTAATTTTTTTTTTTTGTAAATAAAAATTTTTTATCTAGAATAAAAGGCTATTTGCACAAGTTTATTCGCTATAATATTGTTATTTATTAGAATGATTTCATTCGTTGTACGAATAACTTTGTTTTCATTTGTATAGTTTTTTCTTTTTAATGTTATTATTTGTTCGATTCTATTTACTTGTTACTCGAACTATTTTGTTTTTTATTGAAAAAGTTTTGTTAAATTACTAGTTTAATTTATTTTATGATACTCTTATTAATATAATATTTTGTCGATTATTTGATTACTGTATTTTACTGTGCGAATCATTTTTTCAGTTATATAATAAAACATTTTTATTGCCTTTTTAAATTTTATTCGTTATACGAATAATTTTGTTTTATATTCGAATGATAACAATAATATTTTTTTTTTTGTTTTGTGTATTTTTTTTATTAGATTTTTATTAAATTTTTAATTGGTTTTCTTAATTTTTTTTATTGTTTGAATTTTTTAAAAATAATTTTTTCCCTTTATTTTCCTTTTTTAATAATTTTCTTGGTTAAAAAAATAATTTTACTAATTTTTCTCATATGTTTACTATCACCCGAATGACAGATTTTTTATTCAAATGATTTTTTAAATTTTTTTTATTTTATTAAGAAATATTCGAATTACTTTTAATAATGGTTTTGTACGTGCTTCTTTTGAATAATTTATTATTCTAATTCCTTTTTCTACATTTAATCACAAAAATTTTTAACTTTTTAATTTGAATAATTTTATATTTTTAATAATTGTTTGTATTGTTTTTGTATCAATTTATGCGTGTGATACGTGAATAGCATTATCGTTTTAAGTTCTATTAAGCGAATAGTTTTTTTCGAATAAATTTTTCAAATAATTTTATTCGATTAATTTTATTCGAACCATATTATACGAATAATTTTGTTAGAAAAATTTTTTTCTTGTAACTTATATCATATAATTTAATTCGAATAATTATATTCGCATAATTTTATTCAAATAATTTTCTTAAATACATTATTTTATTCGAATAATCTTTTTAAAATAATTTTATTCGAATAATGTTTTTTAAATAATTTTATTCGAACCATGTTTTAAGAAATTTTAACCTACTATTTTGAATAATTTTTTTATTAATTTTATTTGAATAATTTTGCTTGAAGTATTTTATTCGTATAATTTTTTATTTATTATTAATTTTTAATTTTATCTGAATTATTTGAGCCATCGATTAAATAACTGGTGAAACATTATTTTATTTTCTGTTCACGTAATCTCATGTTTTATTGATTTAAATCAGCCGCTAATAAAACAAATTCATTTTCATAATTTTGCTTGCTATCAATTCGAGTAATCGAATATTGTTAATTGAAAGTCAGTGATATCGAAAAGTTTATTCGTTCAAAAAATCGAATAATATTATTCGCATTAGTCAATAAATTTGTTTATTATTTATTCCAATGACTAAATACTTTTATTTGTTATTCATTTGTGTAATCAAATAATATTTTCAGTTCTACAAATCAAAATATTAAATAATTTTTTTTAATTCGAGTAATCGAATATTTTTGATTCAAAGTGTGTCGCATCGAAAAATTTGTGGGTTAAAATATTATTCACATTCATCAATTAATTTATTTATGATTCATTCCAATGATCAAATACTTTTATTCGTTATTCATTTAGCTAATCGAATAACATTTTGTGTTCATCAAGTTATATTATGTAATTTTTCATATACACGCTCGAATAAAGAATTCTTTTTTAACTTCTATTTAAATTAATTTGATATTTCGTAGCAGGCTTCTAATAACTTCAAACCGATTGCGTTGAAGCATACTCAATTATCCTTATTTTAGACGATTAAACTTGATAAATATAAATTTGAGATTATTAAAAATTTTTATAAAGAATTTCTGAAATCCACTTATATGACTAATAATCTCATAAAATCTTGAAATATAAAAGCACTTAAAATTTTCTACAAAATTAAAAAAAAATCCATTATACTCAACCTCAGAATTGATATACAATTTATTGCTTCTACGAGTATTTTAAAAACAATTTAAATTTTTTTGACAGGTAAACGCACAGAAATGTCTGTGTTAGTAATATGTGAAATATTTTGTTTTGTAAACGTTTCGATAAGAACTTCTTAACAAAAGCCACTTAATGTCTACAACTTTGAAGTGAAACAGACAGCCCATCAAGCACACACACCCACACACACACACACTTAAAAATAGACATAAAATTTCAAACAATGGAAATTACAATCATACACATTTGTTATAATCTAACACAATATGCCAAATGAATAAATTACGTACATACATATGTATATGTACGTATGTATAAACATTAATGGTAAGGCAGTTTTTAATTTAAATTTTCTAGATAAAAATAATAATAATAACGATACAACGAAGATATATTTACTCGAATCCATACAATGGCACCTACATACGTGCACGTACTACACACATGCATTCATACTTACAAACATACACACATACATATTTACATAAATGTGCATAAATAAAAATTTAAGTACTAAATTGAGTTTCCATAAGAGCATGATGTATGCATTGTTGTATGTATGTATGTGTGTGGATATATATATGTATGTTTAAGGATCTTTCGTATAAGTATGTGTGCAATAAGTATTTCATTGAATAAACAATAGCAACGATTATGAAGTGCTTTTTTGCGATAAATTGTTTTAAGATAATGTCATACGTAGCAAATGTTTTAATCTTTTGTTTGGAAAGTTTATGAATAAATGCTTCTTTTGAGTAACTAGAAACATTAGATGGTTAAGACAGAAATAATTATTATGGAAAAAACAATTGCTTTTGAGTTTAGATACTATAATTATATTTTGAAACAAGTAATAATATCTTATTTTAAATAATTTTTTTTTTCAAATAATTTGTAATTTTTTCCCAAATACGAATAGAGAAATATGTTCTGACAAGAAAGAATTTTACTAACACCCTGTTTGTGCAAGACGTTTGAGTTAGAAATCCTGGCGTTTCTGTAATAGATTAAAGAAAAGTTGTACAAGTTTCCTTTAATCTTTTACAAAAACTTCATGATTTCTAACTCAAACGTCTTACACAAACAGGGGGTAAGTTCAGTTATTTCAATTCTTGTTGAATAAAATATTTTTATTAATTAATGTCTAGACTTTTTAGCTGGGAAATTTTCCCCAAGTCTAGTTTAATTTTTCTTCTCTTCTTTAGAAATTCACATAAATTAATAAAAATATTTCATTCAATAAGAATTGAAATTACTGAACTTAAGCCCGAATAAAATATTATTTTTTTTAAATATTTACAACAAAAAAAAAATACTTTTGATGAAACATCATCAAAAAATCCACAATTTCATTCGATTTTAAAAGTCATCTTTTAGGAAAAAGTACGTTTTAAGAAAAATACCTTTTAAGAAAAAGTACCTTTTAAGAAAAAGTACTTTTTAAGAAAGAGTACCTTTTAAGAAAAAGTACCTTTTAAGAAAAAGTGCCTTTTAAGAAAAAGTACCTTTTAAGAAGAAGTACCTTTTAAGAAAAAGTACCTTATAGGAAAACGTACCCTTTGAGAAAAAGTACCTTTTAAGAAAACGTACCATTTAAGAAAAAGTACAGAAAAAGTAAGAAAATGTTTTTTTTAAGAAAAAAAAAATCCTTTTGAGAAAAGGTGCCTTTTTATTTAAAAAGTATGTATCTATTAAGAAAAAGCACCTTGTAAGAAAAAGTGGTCCATAACCATAGTTAACAAAAAAGTCTACCTTTTTAGCTTCAGAATGCACTTTTTTAAAACATGTACTTTTGACCTACCATAGACGAGAAAAACTGCACTTTAAAGGAAAAAGTCTGTTCTAAAGTTAAAACATGCTGAAGTTGTTTTTAACTAGATTAGCATCGACTCTGGCTCTTTAGTTCAACACAAAACACATTAAAATAAAAGAGAACACATATGTATGTATGTATGTATGTATGTATGTCTGTATGACTTTCTATCTCTTAGCTTGTTTTGTTCCTATAAACAATTTCTAATCCAATCATTGAACAGTTTATTGTATTAAATTAAAATAAAATACAAACAACTTTTTAATTTTCTCTATATTAATTATTTGTTAACTTTTCTTTATGTTCGGTTGTTTTATTTTATCTTGTTCTTAAACTCAACCCTTTTTCATAACACAATCAGTGTTGCCAGAATTTCTAAGGATAAAATCTGCAAAATGTAACAATTTTTTACGAAAAAATCTTCAAAATCTGCATTTCATATTTAAAATCTTCAAAAAATCTTCAAAGCTATTTTTAAAACAACTTTTTTTACATTTTATTCAAAAAATGTATATAAATATGGATCAAGGCGAATTCAGTAACAATTTTAAAACACAAAAAACAACATGTAGTTTGCTATGCTACAAAACCAATCTGGCAGAAGATTTCTGAGTAAATTTTGACAGTTTGGTTCAAATTGCTCAATTTGGCATCAACAGCTGATAATCAGACGGGCGGAAAAGAAAACCTGATACTGAATGCGCCTTGATATGGATGCAAATGTTTAACGTACATTTTTTTCCTTAACCTATATTCATAAAAGTTAAACTCAGTTTAAAGTGCATTTTATTTCATTGTTTTAGAAACAATTTTCTTAAAATAAGTTTCAAGCTCATTTTATTTTTTATGAATAAAACCCTTTAATGTATGCTTAAGAAACTCATCAGTAGACTTCAACCAAAAAAATTTTGAAATTAGATAAAAACTACATATGTTTATAGAACGACTATCAATATATTATTAAGAATTACGTGCACAAACGTAGTAGGTAATATTCATAAAAATTATTTTGGGTTACAAAACGTTTAACAAACAAATATCCATGCAAAGTTTGTTTTTTAAGCCTTTTGTGAACGAAAACTACTTTTATGAATACGGCAGAATAAGCTCACAAGCTTCAAGCAAAAATCTTTGCAAGCTAATATCTTCGATTTTGAATACATTATTATTTTTTCATTACCTTTTTACAATTAGCTGCCACATTGGTTGAAGTCTACTGATAAGTTTGGCGGCTTTTCCAGACGCGAAGTTAACTTTGCAAAATCTTGAGTTTGTTGAAAAAAAATATAGAATAAGATCTATTCTCTCTTCTCTCCTATAAACTCAAGACTTTGCAAAGTAAGCTTTGCGTATGGAAAACCCTCTTTCCTCAATAGAAACAAAATGCATATAACCAACAAACAAATAAAAATTCTTCATATTTATGTGCAAATAATATAAAATGAATGAGAAAATAAATCAGATATGTAAAAAAAAGTCACTTAATTTGTTGCATAAATATTCAAAGGATTCGAATGTTGTTATATTCAAGTCTACTTGACTGAAAAATCTTTCAAAATTTTCAAATCAATGTGGTAAAAACATTACATATTGAATAAACTTCGGGCCGCAAAATCGTAATCAGAATGAGCTCGTTTTATATCAGATATTCGTTTCCAGAAGCTTGCCAAAGTTACTTCTTCATTTTCTTTAATGAAGTCTTCTAAGTTCGAAAATTGTAACTGTCTAAACTATGAATCCTTCACAAATAAACAAACAAAAAGTAGTAGCAGTATTAGAAAAAATTTAAAAAAATGCACTAAAATTAAAGTTGAAAAATCTGCATTTCGTCTTTTTGGAGGGCAAATATCTGCAAAATCCAGATAAATCTGCATTTCTGGCAATCGTGAACACAATGTCCGAGAAGAGAGAGAGAGATGAGAGAGTTGAGAGACAGAGATGCCACTTCCTTATATTTTGATTTCTATCATATGAAAAAATGTCCAATATTTACTGTGGCACCCAGTTAAAGTCGGTTCAACTTAACACACACTTTGTTTTTGACTATAGTAGAAAAATATTTAAGAACAGGTTATTAATTTTAAGTTGTTTCTTAAACGAACCGAATTTATTCTATGACTATGGTTATGGCCCAGTATCTTTTAAGAAAAAATATATTTTAAGAAAAAGTACATCTTAAAAAAGTAATTAAAAAATATTTTTTCAAGAAATACGTACCTCTTGAAAAAGTAATATAAAGAAAAAAGGCTTTGGGACAAAGATTTTTTATAAAGTACGTTTTCAAAAAGTAGGTTTTTTGCAAACGGCTACAAAATTAACGTCAAAAAGACCTTTATATTATTCAAGAATACTGAATAATTGTACATAACAATTTTTTTAAACAACTTTTCTTTGAAAATTATCATGAATTTTTTTTTATCTCTGTGGGTGCGTCAATAAGCAGAATTATCGCTTCTGGGACAACGAAAAGCCCCGTAAAGCACTTTAGGAGCGATTATAGACTCAAAGTTAATGAAAAATATGGTGAGATGTTTTTTCTCCCCTTAACTGGACGTATTGAGAGTGGAGAACATGTGGTTCCAATAGGATGAACCAAGTGCATACTGTTCTTCATTTATTAAAAAGCGAAAGAAGCTCCAGTTACTATATCTGCATCACCCTGTATAAGCATTTCAACCACATATTACATTTTTTATAAATTTATACTTTGCAGTATAATCAACTTTTTTTTTTTTTTTTTTTTTTTTTGTTAAATTCTCTTAGTACATATTTGCTACAATTTCAAAATTTTATTCAGCTCATTCTGGCTCTGTCTCTCTATCTCCCTCACCTTTTGCTGCACGTGACTCCTTAGCAATTGCGGGACAACTTCATGAATCCCTTTGTGATATAAAAATGTAGTGCATGTGTAGACACAAAGCTAGTCTTTTTTTATTTTGTGCATTTATACTGAGAATGTTTAAATGTATTTCAGGATCAAAAAAAAAAAGAAGGAAAATAGAGGTACTGTGCATTATTTATGACTTTATATGCAATAAAATGTGAACATAAAAATAGATATATTGCTAAAAATGAAATATTTATATTCATCTCGTTTAAGTGTTGTTAGTGCTTTTGCTGGTTGGTTTCACCCTCTCTCTCTCTATATATATATCTATCTCTTTCTTTAACTTGAACAAAATGTTACAATAGAAATAATACTAACGTACTTTTTAATTTTTTTTTTCTTACTTTCTATTTAATATTTATAGTTTTTCAAATAAGAATTTCAATTTCAGGAATTTATTTCAATAATAAATAAATTTTTGCTTTCATTATATATGACAAAGAAGCCATTAAATTTATGGAAATTGCTAAAAATCAATGTCTCTTCTAAGACATTGGCTTCTTTTAATTGGTATAATTAATAACCAGCACTTGTGGAAGAAATTCCTGGAATTTTATTCAACTTTTGAGAATTTATTATAAGAAAATTAGTAAATATTTTAAAATTAAAATACGATAAAAAAAATTTTTTAAAAACAAGTTATCTTAATATACAAAAAGTTTTTTAATTAAAAAAACTACAATTGATTAAATTAATATAATTATTGAAACAATTATTTATATAATAAAGAAAAAAAGTCCTCAAATAGTTTAAAAAAAAAATGTTGAGCCATTAAAACTTGTATTTATGGAACACGGAAACAAATTAAGTTTTTATCGAAATTTTTGTTATGGGAATTAAAATTGTATAAAATGAACTATAAAGTTTTTTACACCTGAACTAATGGAAGTAATTACAAATTTAATTGAAACGATTTACTATACAATAGTTTTTTTTTAAAGAGTTTTAACAATAAAATGAATTGATAATTTAAGCTTAAGCAAATAGACTATATCAAAAAATCGACTGTTATACAAAAAAAAACAGTCGATCAAAATTACTTACATAACGAAAATTAATACTGTTTTACTCTTTATATATACAGGGTGGCGCAAAAATAACCTCTTGGTGGTGATCAAGGATGGCTTGAGCGTATGTTAGACGTGATTGGCGGTCAGCAGCTAACAGCTGATGCACCGTCTGGACTTTGTACGGAAACATCTTCAAATCTTGTACCAAAATTCGTTGTAAAGACCGTCGACTGATACCCATTTGCGTGCCACGTCGTCTGGTCGATATCGACGGCGCTTCCATGACATCCCTGGCTACAGCAGCAATATTCTCTGCAGAACGGCTACTCCGGGGTCTGCCACGCCTGGCAGCATCTCGTGTTGTGCCAGTCTCTTCGAGGCGAGCGGCTAAACGTCGCAGTGTTTCACCAGTAGGCGTTGGACGGCCAGGAAATCTGCGACGAAATTCACGACCGATTATTGGTCAAATAAATAGTCACCAATATTCCGCGTTCTGGAGCAGTGTAGCGTAACATTGTTTATTAACGTGTATTTCGCATGTGTTTACTACACAAATGTCAAAACAGAACTGATATTAGGCGCCAATCGCAAAATTTATAGCATTTTCTGATAGGAGGATTACTTTTGCGCCACCTGTACATATTAAACTATAAAACTATAAAACTATAAGACATTATTCGAATACGTGTTCAAACAAAAATTATATCAATAAAATTGTTCAAATAAATGTTCAATTTAATCAAATAAAGTTATTTGTGCAAGCATTATTCTGATAACAGTTACACCAGTGTTATACGAATAATATTGTCCTGTTAAAATTTACTCTAATACTCGAACTAAGAATAAATCTAATAAAAATATCAAATCGCTTAACAGCTTTCGAATAAAAATATAAACGAGTAATTAATAAAAGTATTTCGCCAAAAATTCACAAATAATTGAATTAAATTTCTGGTAGAAAAATTTTCGAATAAAATTTTTTGAACACAAATTTTCGAATAAAATTTTTCGGAAAAAATTTTTCGAATCGAAATTTTCGAATACAATTTTTATAGTTACAATTTTCGAGTAAAATTTTTGAATAAAAATTTTCGAACAAAATTTTTCATATAAAAATTGTTCGAATAAAATTGTTTGAGTAAAAACTTTTGAACAAAATTATGTTATAAAAAAACTAGTTCGGATCAAACATATGTTACTCTAATAAGAAATATCAACTAACTCAAAACCATCCAACTAAAAATATACCTCGCGTGAAAATTAGTTCCAATAAATGTAATTCGCGAAAAAGTCAAAAACAATTGAATATGATTTTTTCGAAAAATACATATTTTCAAATAAAATCTTTCGAATACAATTTTTGGAGTTAATACTTTCGAAGAAGATTTTTCGAGTAAAAGATTAAGTTTTTAATGTAAAAATTTTTAAATTAAATTCTTAGAGTAAAAATTTTTTTAAAGAAATTTTCGAATAAAAATTATTCGAATGAAATGTTTATACCAAAAATTTTCTAATAAAACGTTAGAATAAATTTTTTAGAGCTAACATTCTTGAATACAATTTTAAAGGCTAACATTTTCGAAAAAAAGTTTCGAATAAAAATTTTCGAATAAAATTTTTTAAGTTAAATTATGTAAATATATATTATTGTTCTGATAGAATATTACTGCCAGTTTATAGAAGCCATGTAAAAATTCTCGGCTGTCTATTTATATTGAAAACAAAAACAAATTTTGAGTGCTTTGTTTTTGTTTTCAATATAAATAGGCAGGCCAGAATTTTTACATGGCTTCTATAAGCTGGCAGTAATTCTAATAATAATACCAAGTGGTTTAAAACTTTTCGAATAAAAATACACTCGAGTAAAAATTAGTTCCAATAAAAATAATTACTTACAATACATCAAACGACCTTTTATTATTCTTATTACTTTTTGCATTAGAGAGTAATCTAATATGGTCTTTTAACTACTTATTATATAATTAAAATTCCCAAAAAAAAAAATCATATGTAATTGAACAAAATTTGAATACAAACTTCCGAACAAAATTATTGAAGTAAAAATTTCCGAGTAAAATTTCTAGAGTAAACATATTCGTATAAAATTTTTCGAATAAAAACTATTCGAATAAAATTTTTAAAATAAAAATTTTTAAACAAAAATTTTAAGGTAAAAATAATAAATAAACAAATTTTTAGAGTTAACGTTTTCGAATAAAATATTTTGAATATAAATTTTTTAATAACATTTTTCGTAAAAATATGTTCAAATAAATCTTTCGAATAAAAATCACCGAATAAAATTTTTAGAGTAACAATTTTCAAATAAAATATTTAGAGTAAAATTTTTGGAATACAAACTATGTAATAAAAATATTATTAGAGTTATAAACACTTCTTGAAAAGTCAAACTTATGTCATTAAAACTGTTGAACTGCATAAAATTATTGAAATTCGAGTTAAATAAAACAACGAACAACAAGTTCGTTAAAAATGTCTAGAAGTATGTAGTAGGCAACCAACTCATCAGTATTATTCAACCAAAATTCAATAAAGCTAACACAACCCCTGGCACTAGGCCAAGAAAACTTTTCCGAAAAAATAAAAACAATATTAATCAGCATATGTTGCTTAATTTTATTGGATTTTGATCACTAGTTCAGGTCAAAAATAATCTGGTGATTAAGTTCGACCGAAGTCTATTACTGAACAAGTGAATTCAAATTTATCCATAAAACTGCGAATACTCGTAGTTATTTCAATAGGATAATTATAGCAAACGCAAAATGGACGAATCACACAGAACTTTACCCGAAAAGTACACCAATTTTTTATAAAACAATTTTATTATTTGAACGCATTGTTGAATATCTGTACCCATGTAAATTAATTTTGCAAAACGGACTAAATATCTGAAATACGATTTGACAGGTGTGGGAGTACCTCTAGTAATATGGCTGCTATCAACTGTCAAAGTTCGTTAATGCCTATTGAAAGACCCTTTGTACGATTTTTGACAAAAATACTTTATTTTAGCAGAAACAAAAATAATTGCCCATATATTTGTACATTTACATTTTACGAGTTAGAACTTTGATGTAAGAGAAATAAACTTACTTTAGCCCTCGGGTTACTCAATACTGTTTAATTGCTTTTCTCGTAACACAAACTATTTGTATGGAAATCAAGCACGTACATATGCACACACACACACTTTCATACATATGTATACCATACATACAAAGTTCGTTAAACTATTACTTTCAACAAACTTTTTTTGCTTTTAGTTTTAATTTCGAAAATTGTTTATAGATTGTAGTTTTTCCACAAAATTTAAATTTTTCGTTTAGGAATAAAAAAAAAACAACTTCTATGAAAAACAACATACGTTGAGCTGTTTCCAGGCCCCCTCCCAGTACAAGCGAGTAGTGTATGATTTTTCACAATTTTTTTTTTTTTAATTTTTAGTTTCTACTTCTATTTTAGTTTTTTTTGTTTTTTGCTCATTTATTGCCTGATGAGTAGCCAAGCATAACGCCACTAATGTTTGTTATATGGGTCTATACGGAATCTATTGTTTTTAGCTTAATTTTTTTTGTATTGTTGTTCTTGTATTGCGAGCTTGTAAACTGTATGTTAGTGTATCCACATATGCACACATGTACAAACATATTTACATATTTATTACAGCAATACATATGCACGTACTATGTTTATATGTTTGTATGGCTGTTTTAAAGCCAATGTGTTTCCACATGCTGCACTATGCTTGCGTGTATGTATGTATTTTTATTTGTTTATAACCCTAAAGCAATTATTGTTCAGACCATAAAATACACAGCAAAACTTTTGTTCGCTGCTTAAGTTATACTCCGCTTAAATCAACGCAAAAAATGGCTAATGATTTTATATTTTGGGTTGTAAATATAGCAGTAGTTTTGTTGCGGGTTTTGTTAGAGATAACGAAAACTTTTGTATTTTTTTGTTTTAATTATTTGTAAATATAGTTATACAAAGATACCAAGAAGCTTCGGGCAATGATAAGACCGTAATAAATGTAATTTAAATTTGTGCAAAAATTTATAAAGAATTTTTTGCTTGTGGCATAACTTTTAATGAATAATTTAGTTTGGCAAATTTTTAAATGTTTTTCTTAATAGTTTAAGCTTTTGTTTAAAAAAAAATGCAAAACGAACCAAATATTTTCAGCAGTTTAAAAATATTTTTTTTAATGCAGCAATAGCAAAACTTTTTAAGACAAAAAAAAAAACTTAATTTTAACTAATACCTTAAATAATTTAAAAGGTATTATGTAGAGAATTTTATAAAATATACTTTTCTAAAAATGTATTCCTTTAAAATCATTTTTTTATAAGGTCTTTCGTAAAAGTACTTTTTTATATGCCGTTTCTATAAAGGAACTTAAATAAATGGTACTTTTTTGAAAGGCACTTTCTTCAAAGGTACTTTTTCAAGGTATTTTGTATGGGATACATGAAAATCGATTGAAAAAGGTTCCTCTTTCACAGCAACTATTTTTAAATTGATTTTTATAAAAGGTAACATTTTTAAAAGGTACTTTTTTAAAAGGTAATTTTTTTTAAATATAATATTGTAATAGGTACTGAATTTGTTTAAAAAGATACTTTTTTACCCAACCCAATATGTACTTTCTTGAAAGGAACTTTTTTTAATAAAGTACTTTTTGCAAGGTACTTTTTTAGAAGGTACTATTTTTATAAGGTACTATTTTTATAAGGTACTTTTTAGAAGGTACTTTTTAAAAGGGTACTTTTTTAAAATATTTTTGTTTTAAAAAGTACTTTTTTTAAAAGGTACTTTTTTAAAAGGTCCATTTTTTGAAGGTACTCTTTTTATAAAGTACTTTTTTTGATATAATTTTTTAAAAGGTATTTTTTTAAAAGGTACTTTTTTTAAAAAGAATTTTTTTAAAGGTACTTTTTCTAAAGTGGTATTTCTTTAAAAGGAATTCTTTTTAAATTGTACTTTTTTTAAAAGGTTCTTTCTTTAACAGCTATTTTTTAAAAAGTACTTTTTTTAATGGTACTCTTTTCAAAGCTACTTTTTTAAAATGTATTTTTCTAAAAGGTACTTTCTTAAAGGTACTGTATCAACGTACTTTCTCAAAATAAGTCTTGTTAAATGTAAGTCTTTTCAAATCAAAGGTACTTCTTTAAAAAGGTACTTTTTTAAAAGGTACTTTTTTAGAAGGTACTTTTTTAAAAGGTACTTTTTTAAAAAGGTACTTTTTTAAAAGGTACTTTTTAAAAGGCATTTTTTTTGAAGGTACTATTTTTTTAAGGTAAAAAAGGTACTTGTTTTAATAAGTACTTTTTTAAAGGTACTTCTACTCTTTTTAAAATGTACTTTTTCCAAAGCAATTTTTCTGAAAACATATTTCTTTAAAAAGTGTTTCTTAAGAACAGTTTGTTAAAAAGTGCTTTATTTTAAAATATTTTTTACCACCACACCAAAAAAAAAGGATATTATAAGTTTGCAGTGTGTGACTGTGCAACTACACGTACAGGCCAAACGCCTAAACGTATATTAATATTTCGTTTGCGTTTTTTCGCTTGAGATGTGACTTGATACTTGAAGAAAATCAATCCAACCGTTTGAAAGTTATGATACATTTTCCTGTCAGGGGTTTTTACAATTTTTTGATTTTTAATCAGGAATAATTTCTTAATCGGGCTTAAGTTCAGCATTGTCAATTCTTATTGAATGAACTTTTTTTTATCATTGTTAAAGGATTTCCCTTATTAAATAAAATTTTTTAAAATGCACAATTTTAAGGAGCTACCTCAATACAAAAGAAAAATTTGAAAAGGTCATTTTTAAAGGATACTTTTTTAAAGGATACTATTTCAAAAAGGTACTGTATCAACGTACTTTCTCAAAATAAGTCTTGTTAAATGTAAGTCTTTTCAAATCAAAGGTGCTTTTTTAATATATAATTTTTTAAAGAACATTTTGCATAAGATGTGTCCTTTCTAAAATGGTCATATTTTGAAAAGAAATTTTTGTAAAAGATTTTTTATAGTGAAAAAATGTTTAAGTTGAATTGTATAAAGTATTTTTGAAGCAACTTGATTTTTTTTAATATTGATTAAAGAAAGAAATTTTCTTCAATTTCATTTTCATTAGTATTTTCAAAAGCTCCCTGATAAATTTTGTTTTGCTTTAAAAACATTTAAATTAAAGTATTTCAGTTCGTTTCGTTGATTAAACTGATATTTATTATAATTTTACATAAGGGAAAACTTCTTTCACTTTCGTTACAATAATAACGTTTTCGATTCTATTATCTGATACACTTGAAATATCTCAAATGAAAAATTAACATTTTAAAACATTTAGTTTTTTTCTTCGAAAGTCGCCCAACGTCTGCAGACAAAAAGCAGTGAATGATAACATTGGAAAGAGCAAAATATTACTCTCGAAAGATTTTTGTTTTTTAAGTCTGTTCATTACAAACAACTGAATACTGGAGAGTGATAAAAATGAATATAAATAAAAACATTTTAAAATTAACTCAAGTATGAGGCTTTTATAAAATTCCATTAATTTTGCTTCCATTTATATTACTTGCACACACTACGACTACATTAATTTTATGTTTGTGTATGTACAACCACTTGAAAGGAAATCTCTAAAGAAGGAAATATAACAGAAAAAACAAACCGGCAACATTTATAGAAAATCTAAATTGAAATGCATGAATACAGCGTTAAAAAGTTCAAATATTGTGGGGGAAATAATTTTTATATAAATTTTTTTTTATTTCCAAAGGCATAAAATTTACGCCACAAAAGCAGCCATTCAAAAGCTTATAGAGTGAGTCGTCAAGTTATTGTTGGAGGGGAATAAAACAGCCTAAAAATCCCTTATCGAATTAACATAATAGTAATAATGAAATTGTAATGAATATTAAACTAAATACAACAACTACTCAGCGTATTTCCTGCTTCCGCTTGAAATCAGGCTCAGTCACTTTAAACATTTAAACATTTTCAGAAGCAAACATACATGTATATTTATTTTTTTAAGTTTTTAGTACAATAAATAATACAATACAGTAGTTTTCCGATTTAACGAACATTCGATTTAGTGAACATCGCATTTAACGAACATTACATTTTTTTCTACTGACTACCTTATATAACGAACAAAAATTTTATTTTATACTCGGTATAACGAACAAATGTAAAATTAAATAAGAAACATAATTGCTTCTTCTTTTAATGATTCTGTTTTATATCATTTGAGAGCCAGTTGTACGAAGTAATTTATACAATCCCAAAATCAAAGGAAAATCTTTTATTGAATTTTAAAACAATTATTTTGAGTATTGCAATAGAAGAGCTATAAAGCAAGGTGAGTTCCCGAGAATGGAAACCAAACTATTTTTAATGGTTCTTCATGCAACGCAATTGCCATTTTGCAATAAAAAGTCAAAGAAATTCACAACGAAATTTATGGACGAGAGTTTAATGCAAGACATGATTAGATGAACAGATTAAAAAAAAATTATGCAAAGTGGAATAGATGAATTGAAAATAGCTCTTGACCCGTAGATGAAGACATACCAGATTAAAAAAAAAAACGAAAGTGAAGAATAGCTGGATGGAACTGAAATTCAAGACCCATAAATAAAACACGGAGAATGTCATTAAGAATTTTAAAATTTTTATTAAATGGGCTCAAGAAAAAGCTTCAAAAAGATTCCATTAAGAGAAAGATATCAATTCAAAAAAAAAAAAAAAAAAAAAAAGACTGTATTTTAGCCAGTTGTTTAAATAAATTATTTTTGTATTATAGTACTTTATGAATTTTTCTTTTCATTCAATTTTAATAAGATATGTATGTTCTTTTAATAAAATATTAAAAATAATACGGGAGCATACATATTCTTTAAGTTTTTAATAAAATAGAGGACGCTTTTCCTTTTCAACTTAGTACTGGATATAACGAACAATTCACTTTAACGAACAGGCCTGACAACAATTAGGTTCGTTAAATTGGAAAACTACTGTACCATCTTTATCACTGCCACAGGGTGCAGAGTGGTGGCAAATCAAATTATCATGAAATTATTAAATTAATTATCAAGGGTTTGGCAAAACTCGTAGTAATAAATGTGTTTGAAGTAGCTGAAGTACAAGAAAAATTTGGCTTAAATTATTGGGTGGAGTATGCAAGAGAGATAGAGAAAAACATTTGTCTGTTTACCGAATTTTCTGTAAGAAATATTTAGTGAACTAAATTAAGTCGTTACGCTTGTCTGATTATATTATTTGCTAAATAGTTATTCAATACAATAAGAAAAAAAAAATTGGTATAGAAAAAAACATTTTCGTAAACAATCTTACATTGATTCAGTAAACAATATTACTTCTTATGAAACTATAGAAAATAGAATATAGAATATATAGAGAATAGAAATATAGAAAATAACTTTTAACGCTTAGAGGTAATATTTGATAGACAAGTTTGAATATTGAAGTAAATAAAATACTTAAGGATATTAAAACGTTGAAATTGGCCAAAACTCGCAAAAAACTAAAAAAAAACTTTTTCTACAAAAAGAAAAAAAAAAACAAGTAAAAGTGCTATATTCGGGTGTGTTGAGTCTTAGTTACCCTTCACCGAAATTCTATGAAGTATTTAAACACATAAAATATGTTTCATTAAGAAGAGAAAAATTTGTTGTATGTACTTCGTTGCTTTTATATACCAAGAAAAAAGTTTAGATTTTCCAAACCTGAAAAATTTAATTTTGATTTTTAATACTAGTTTATTTCTTAAATGTAGAATATACTTAATTAAAGTAACTGAAAATAGTATTTTTAGTTACTTTTATAAACCAAATAAGGTTTCAGTTTCGCAGCTCTGGAAATTTATTTTTAATATAACTGATTTTCAATATCAATTTTGTTCTTAAGTATAGAAAAAAATAGTTTTATTTAGTTACCTTTAGATAACAAAAAAGTTGAAATTTTCCAGCCCTGCAAATTTTAATTTAGGTTTTTCCGATTTTAATCGTTTTTTCTTTCTTAAGCGTAGAAAACATTATTTTTATTTAGTTACTTTTATAAACAAAAAAATGTTTAAATTTGCCAACTCTGCAAATTTAGGGTTGATTTTTCTGATTTTAAAACCTTGTTTCTCTTTTATATATAAAAAAAAAAATTAGTTTTATTTAATTACTTTTATGTAACGAAAAAAATTTAAATTTTCCAACTCTGAAAATTAATTTTTGATTTTTCTGATTTTTTTATACTAGCAACTTCTTTCTTAAATATTGAAAAAAATAATTTCTATTTGGTTACTTTTATACATAAAAAAATTAAATTTCCCAGCTCTGGAGTTGTATTTATTATTTTTCTTCTTTTGTGCACTAAACTTATCTTTCTGCAACATCAATTATAATCTTAAGCAAGAAAATAAAATAAAATAGTTAGACCTATTTGGATTTTAATATACAAAAAAAAAAATTAATTTTCCAACCCTGGAATCAGCCTTTTGGTTTTTTCTGATTTTAATTACAAACAAATTTCTCTCCAACTGTAAAATATGTTTTATTTTTAGAGAAAAAGAAAAAAATAAGTTTTGGTCAAATTGCAATTTTCCAACCCTGGAATCTTTTTTTTTATTTATTTTGATTTCAACACCAATATAATTCTTAGTAAAATATAAAATAGGTTTAATTAAGAAAAACATAAAATAAGTTTTATTTTTTTTATTTTGTATATGCCAAAAAAAAGCTTAAGCTTTCCAGATCTGAAACCGTCTTTTCGATTTTGCTGATTTTCAATACCATTATATTGTGGATCATTTTTGATACAACAGCTTAGAATGTAAGTCTCTAGTTTTATTGCTAGCCTCGCAAAACCGATTTCACGTCTAGACATACAAACAGAAGGAAGGAAGGAATGACGGACCAACAGACTGACATTGCTTATTCCCTATTCATAAGGACCCAGAATTAATATACTTAATGCTTCGAAAATTACACACGAAACGGCAAACCATTTTTGGTGAAGGGTTTAAAAAGAAAATAAGTTCTAAATTGAAAAAGCACTAAGAAGAATCGAAAAAATTTAATAATTTATAAACAAATTAAATGGTGAAAATGCGCGAAACTGGTAAAATATGTTTGAATTGATGACAAATCTAAAAGTTAAAAATATATTTTAATGAACGAGTGTAATTTTGAATTAATTTATCACAAAAACTTAATTTAAAACAAATGAAAGACCTATCTTAAACAAGTAATTTAAGTCTCTTAGCCTAATGCAATCCATAATTTTCAAAGAATCCTGGCACTATATTTTTCATTATAGGGTATTATTTCATTGATTATAATAAACCTGAATTCCTTCCGAGAAGTTTCAAACTAACTTTGCCACAAGCTTGCTGCTATTTATAAACTTTTGATATATTTCTTTAATGAATAATATTCATAATTTTTTTCTGTTTATTTCACGAGGCTGGAGTAAAAAAAAACATAAAATATATATTTTTTCTCCTTGAGGTAGGCAACATATTCTTAGCTTGTGGACAACATTTTGTTTGCGCTACATTTACACATGAAAGTAGTTTCTTGAAATTTCTGTATACGTATAAAGCCCAGTATGGAATTCTTACCAAAACTGTTAAATTACGGCTACGATTAGTAATCAATTAGATTACATTTTAAAAAGAATTGTAATGATTATATAATTGCCTTCAAAAGAATTGCTGATAAATAATTGATTACAATTACTAAAATCAAAAAGTAGTTTGAATTACTTGAAATTACTACAAAATAATCTAAAAGAATCAAAAGTAATCAAGAAGTAATGCGATTACCTTCAAAGATTCAAAAGAATTGCTGATAAATAATTGATTACAATTACTAAAATCAAAAAGTAATCTGAATTACTTGAAATTACTACAAAATAATCTAAAAGAATCAAAAGTAATCAAGAAGTAATGCGATTACCTTCAAAGATTACTTTTGATTATTTTTGATTATTTTCAAGCATTCTGAATAAAGATTACTTTATTTTGAAAAAGTTCTAAAGAAATTTATATAATTAGATATTTTTTGTTTAAGAAATTTTTAACATATTCGTTTATATAACAACATTAATAATATCAATCTGAGAAAAAATTATAAAGAAAAACATAAAGTGAAATTTTTTTGCTGGTGGTTAAGCATTGTCTGTATGCATTTCATAGTCGCTTCGACAAAATGTCAATGACTTCAAACCAAACAATTTGAACAGTCACAAACTTCTTATCTTATTCACAGACTTTTAAAAAATGATTTGAGAGTTCACAAAAAATATTTTTTTAAATCACAAAAGAAAAAAAAACATATACACGCCAATTTTTTGAAAGACTATAAAAATGTATCAACAGATATCTTTCAAGCTTTCCTCAAAATTTTGCTCATTTTTCAAATTATTAATTATTTTAAATTTTAATATAAGTGAAATGCAATAAACTTAATAAATAATCAAAAAGAATTAAAAGTAATCCTTAGAAGTAATTGGATTATTTTTTTAATACTTTTGATTCTTTTTGATTATTTTGTAGGAATTTCAAGTAATTACAAGATTACTTTTATAATTAATTATCATTACTGAATATAATCATAATTTAATCATTACTTTACCTTTAAAAAAAAGTAATCAAATTAGTAATCATTACTACGATTACTAATCATTACTTAACAGATATGGTTCTTACGGAATTTCACGTTTATAAATTTACATTTATTTCTACACGGAAAAATAATTATGTAGCCTTTTGTGTGGAATTATGCTTGCATACACACATATTGATTTATTTTTGAATTTACTACACACAAAAGCAAATAAATTAATTATAATTTGATGAAAATTAGAAATGTCAAAAATTCCGTCACCAAACAATTGTTTGAACATTAATTTTTTCAGTTGACAGAAAAAAGTCTCCACTTATATTTATAACATTCTTAAGATAGGCAATAAATTGAAAAAATTTCATGTACTCTTCTCTTGAAACTCCGTGCTAGCAAATGTAAATTCCTTTATGAAATTTGCCAACCTGAATTTCCGTAAGTTTTCTTTATATACAGTTTTTATGAGAACTTGAAATTCCTTATGAACTCCGTACTGGGCTTGAACTCCGTACCAAGCTTTAATAAGATAAATTTTGTTTGAATTTTTTTTAAATCCTCAATAATTTTTATAAATAAGGTTGTTAATATTTACTGGGAGTTTTTATATATAATTTTAATTTTTAAATATATTAAAAGATAATTATTTCCTAAAGATTTTACACAAAAGAGTAGCGAAATATTGAAAGATATAAAAATGCAATAGTTGCTGTTAATCCTTGTTTATATATATATAAGACTGACCTTGTTCTCAAAAATAAAAATTAAAAACAAAAATTTAGAGTTTTTAACTAAAGCAACCAACCAGGCATTAACTCCTAAATGTGACAGAAATGCTATAAAATTAAAATTCCAAAATGTTTTAAAAAGAACAACAACATAATACTTAAATAAAAAAGTAATTTTATATATAAAACTAAACGTAGTAACATTGAATTACAAAAAAAAAATTAAAAATAAAAACGAGAATGCTCCTTGAACTCTGTTGTTCTTATTATAACAGATACAAATAAAACTTGTTTGCATACTTTTGGTTGTTGGTGCTCTAGATGCTTCCCCTTGTGCCACATGCCTTGGTGAAAAGTTCTACAAAATCTTTACCCACTTTACCGGAAATGCATGCAAAGGTATAGAGGCTGATATATAACAAGGACTTGAATTAAAAAAAACATGCAAGAAAAATACGTTTGCAAAAAAGGAAAATGTAAACTAACAAGAAACTAAAGCAGCAGCGTTAGGTAGAGAAAAAACTGTGCCAAAGTATTTTAGTTGTATAGTAAATTTACTAAAAAAAAATATAGAAAAAGCTGAGACTGTTACACTAACGTTTAACCAGGAATTCACTGCACTACATGTACTAAAGAGCACAAACAACAGCAAGAAAGCACTTTGTTTAAGAAAACAAGATTCAAGGGGGCACAACGAATGCATTATGAAGATAGTCTGAGCCAGCGCAAGAAAAGCACAGGCTTATGCAGGTTGTTTGACAAAAGTAAACAAGTATTTAGTTTAACAAAATATTGAAGACAAGATTTTAAAAGATTTTAACACTCTTTTTTCTTGTGTTGGCATTTATCTTTAGTTTATTTTTCTATTTTTCCTTTATGCCTGTTATATAAAGCATACTTTTAGGCAGGTGTGTGCTGCTGCTGGCAGGCTGGCTGTGCACGTTTAGTTGATGTTTATTTTATTTTTTTTTTGTCAGCAGAAATTTGCTAGAAGAGTTTACTTTAAAAATTGAGCTAAAAATTTTTATAAACGAATTAATTATACTGAAAAATAAATAAAAATAAATTTCATACTGATGACGGTGTAAAGAAAAAAAAAAATGAAAAAGAAAGTAGAAGAAGTAATTAAAAATGCTACTTATGTTTTTTTTTATATTAATCTCAAGCTAATTATTTTGTTGAAGGGTATATACATAAGTTTATATTTAAGCAATAGAAATTACTTTTGAGGTCCTTTAAGCTAAACACTTTAAACATATTCAAGTAAAATCTAGATGATTAGTTTTTGAAACCATGCATGTTAATATATGGGGCTATCAGCGCAAAAGTGGTGTAACCGCAAACTATTTAATTATTATTATTTTTCAGCTCCACTATCTTTTGAGTAATAAAAGGTGGCCTGCTCTGCTAGTTGTTAATAAAAAAAAGAACGTATTTATCACCACAACAGCAAGCAACAGAAAATGTGGGTTACACCACTTTTTTTCTGATGGTCTCATATGTATTTAACTCTAAAAATCGAAAAAATTATCTTGTTTAAATTTTTTTCAATTCCGATGATTGATATCATCGTGTTAGTAATAAATGCAAAATTTAAATATTTTTGATATATTCGACCAATTTAATGATTGCAACTAATTTTTTGTTTTTTTTCTTACTTATTTTTAGCACCTTGAGCTGAAGTGTCTAAAAAGTTTGTAAGGCCAAATATGAAATTTTCTTAATGCTGAATTTTTACACTAAAATGGAAGGATACATATTTAATATTTCTAAGAAAAGTTATTTTTGATCAATAATGATTTTTACCATGTATTTTATAAAGCATACTTCAGGGCTGAGCTTTTGTTAATAAATAAATATAGAACATTTTTTAAACGAAAATTGCTAATGAATTTCAAGAAAATTTAAAAAAGAACAAGTTTTGATCAACAACAATTTTTAGCGTGAGTTTTAACAAGAATTATTCATAAATTGCAAGGAAAATTTAAAGAAAAAAAGTTTGTTTGAGGAGTTTCATAATATATTTTATTAAGCATACTTTGCAGCTAAACTGATTTCTAATAAATACAGCAGCTTTTGGGTAAAACATATTTTTGACTTTCCAAGAACAAAAACAAAATATATTTTAACTAGCAGCGATTTTTGTCATATAATTAGATAAAAAGGCAACATTGATTCTAAGCCTGTCTTTTAAAATAAATAAAGTTAATATTTTTTTTAACAAAGAATTATTAATAAATTTCAAGAAAAATTAAAAGAAAAAAATTTATTGATCAACAAATTTTATAAAATATTTTATAAGGCATACTTTGCGGCTAAAATGTTTTCAAATAAATACCGCAGATTTTTGGGGACAAAAATATGTTTTAATTTCAAAGAATTTTAAAAGAAAAATAATTTTTAACTAACCCTCTTGGGCAAAGTCAATAAAAAAAGCATTTGCTTTTTACTTGAAAATTTGTTTAAAGAAAACAAAAAACACATACATACATATTTTAGGTTTTACAACAAATTTTTAAGTCAAAAGCAAATACTTTTTTTTATTCACTGTACCCCCTTATTCTGAACTTTGTCACAAATAAGAATATTACAACAAATGAAAATTTTTATATTGAATGTTACATAAATAAATATAAAGGCATAATTTTAGGCTTTTCTTTTTTAATGTATGAAGCACACTTTAAGCCCAGTATGGAGTTCTTACGGAATTTCATGTTTGTAAAGTAAAATTATTTTTGTTTTTTTTTGTGGTACGGAGTTCATACGGAATTTCAGGCTCTCATACAAACTGTGTGTAAAAAAAATTACGGAAATTCAGGTTGGTAAATTTCATAAAGAAATTTCCATTTGCTAGTACCGACTTTCAAAAGGTAATTTTTGAAATTAAAGTTCAAGGAATTGTTTAGTCACGGAATTTTCATCAATTTGTATTTAATTTTTAGTATTTTTGTGTGTTGTAAATTCAAAAATAAATGAATTTATTTGTATGCAAACATAATACTATACAAAAGGCTACACAAAAATGTCAAAAATTCCGTGACCAAACAATGATAAGAACATTAATTTTTGTTGCGGTTGACTGAAAAAAAAAGTCTTCGCTTATATTTATAACATCCCTAAGATAGGTAATGAATTTAAAAATTTCGTGTACTTTTCCTTTGAAAGTACATACTAGCAAATGAAAATTTCTTTATGAAACTTACCAATCTGAATTTTCTTAATTTTTTTACACACAGTTTGAATGAGAACTTGAAATTCCGTAAGAACTCCCTACCAGGCTTTACGAGTGATTTTTGTCATATAAGTTAAAAAATGCATATTTTAGGTTCCATTAAATTGAAGATCTTAACTTTGTTTTCTGGCAAACTAGTTTTGTTTGAAACTATGAAGTTGTTTGAGTAAATGTGCGACATATATACATGTACATACATACATATGAAACTATCAGCGCAAAATTGATGTAACTGTTATATCGAGCCACAACAGCTAAAATATCTTAAGCGATACTTTTTTTGAAATTCGTTTTTTTTTTTGTGACGAAAACCGACTATTTACTATGCGAAATAATTGAAATGAAGTTCGAAAATTATGTCGCTTAAGCTATTTTGGCGGCTATGGCACGATATGTTCTGTGCAAAAATGAGCTCCATATTTTTTTGTTCTTCTTTTGTATTGATAGTTTTCAATAAAAATAACGATTGCAACACCAAAACAGCAACAACAAAAAATTTGAGTTATATCACTTTTTAGCTAATGGCTATTTAAACGTATTTAATTATTAAAATGGAAAATAAATATTCCATTTATTAGAAAAAATTCATCACGTTCATAAACATATTTTGAAGTACTCATGGTTGCTGCTATCTTGTCGGTAATAGATACAAAATTTAAATATTTTACATATTTTCAAGCAATTTAATGATTACAAAAAATTGTTTAATTTTTTAAGACATTTCACGCTCTAAGAAACGAATAACCAAACAAAGCATAAATACAATTTTTCTCCAAACATCAATTTCTCGCACTTCTCTCGTATGTAACATCCTTGCTTTATTTTAATTAACAGCAAGAAAATGCAACTAGAGGAGCTTAACCCATAACAAGCAAACTTTTTGAATTCTTCTTTATTTATTTTTGTAGACCAGGGGTGTATGTCGTGTATATTTTTTTTTCAATAATATTAAAACAGAGCTCTCAAACACAATAATTTTTATGTGAATTGTTAACGAAAGTTGCACTAAGAGAATCATCATGCTAAAATCAAGATATTACGCTCGAAATCAAACCATTTCAATTTTAGTAGTCTGTTAAATGCGAAAATTCTTGATTCAAGAATGAAATCTTAATCTACTTTTAAAATTGAATTTAAGATTGTAATCTTGAATAAAATCTCATTTTAGGACTCAAATGTTCAAAATGTTGTTCTTAATAAAAATGTGAAATTAAATTGAAGAATATATATATGAAGGCGTTCATGATTTCTAGAATTTCTTAAATATTTACTGCCTTATTCACAAAAAATATTTCAGGTTTATTAAGCGCTTATTTGACATATTTCTGTGGGAAATTTGTCATATAAACCTGTAATAAACCTAAAATATTTTTTATGAATTGGACCGTTAGAATTTATGCTTAAATTTGAGAACGTCAATTAGGGGATCTACTCTGCAGTTCGAAACAAAAGGAATTACTTTCGAATTTGTATGTTAATTACATGCAAGTTCGAAAGCATTTTCTTTTCTTACGAGTTACAGAGTAGACCACCAATTTTCCAGATTAAAATTTGAAGATTTCTACAATCTAAATCCAAGAATTTTATTCTTAAATTTAAATCGTTGGTTTTCTATTAGTGTAGAAAAAATTACACATAAAATATAATTTTAACGATTTTAACCGGCAACGAATTAATGTAAGCAAGAAGAGTATTTTTTATAATCTCCAACTTCCTTTAAAATATGCGACGGTATTCTTAAACTGTTCCACTACGAATTCCCTTAACTTCAAAATTTCTAATACGTAGTGTATTTTTAATAATTTCGGTACACTTTTAAGCTTTGGAACATGTTAAATTTCTCAAATTCTCACGCTTCCCTTCAAAACCCCATGTTTTTATTTTTATTTGCTTATAATATAATATATAAAGCATACTTTAAGGCTCTTGCAATGCAATGTAACAATCAATTCGGCCACTCTATTATTTATTCATATTTAAATGCAAGGCAACAAACAAATCCATACCTTTTATTTACGTTCTTTAGCTGCTGGTTGTTTTTTTTTTTTGCAATTGCAACAAATCCCAAATTATTTTACCAGGTCAGTAAACAACAACAACACCTTGACAAATAATTTCCGGTCATAAGCTTTTTGTTTTCTCTTTTAAACGAACTTTAACAGCAATTGTTTATTTCTAACAAAATTTGCTTAAACTCTTACAAAAAATTTTTTTATTTATTATCCAGAAAACTTTTACTTAAAATTTGTTATTTTTAATTATTTTTTAACAAATTACTTTCGTATGTTTCACCACTCTCTTAAGCCCAAAAATTTTTCTTTATTTTCTGCACTATTTTTGCATCAATAGCTTTAATTTTTTTTTATTAGAATTGCTCCAAATGGCCTTAGAATTAATTAATTTTAGTATTAATCGATTAAAAATTTTGTTTTTTTTTCATTAATTCATAGTAGAATTTTTCTTTCATTAAATTGCTCTTTTTTTTCTTTGCTAAGCTTGCTTGCTTTTTAATTTTTCATTTATCTAATGAAAAAATCCCGTTAGCGTTTAACTTGTTGACAAGCCACTAACCCGTATGAAAACCCGATATGAACTGAACTGAAACTTTCGTGTTGAGAATGTTCAGAGCCATTCAATTGCAACTAAAACAGAGTAGAACAGAAACAAAAACAATCGGATAGACACACACCTAAAATTACACTCATAAAATTTAAGAAGAACAAGCACTCACCCAACATAAACAACAACAGCAACAACAATATGGCAATTTACATTGTTAACAAAACGGAATAAAGTCTCACTGTCGTTCATGTTGTTGCTGTTGTTTGAGTTTTGTTTGGATTTTGTTGACTGAAATGAATCGGCAAATAAAACGCCCTCACAATTTGAGAGAGAATTGGAATTTAAAGTAAAGAGAGCTGCGTTCTAGTGCAAATATCAAGAGAACAAATATTGCTTTCGAGAAAATATTTTATGGGAAATTGTGGAAAATGTGATGCATACATATATGTATGTATGTATGTATGTGTGTATATGAGATGCATTATTTTCTTTTAAAACCCGGCCATGTAAAGGTTTTTTTTTTATTGTTGGTAATTATACAATTGTAATCCTTGCATTATTATATTTGGTTGCAATTAAGTAATCAAGAGCCAAATATTTGTGTTAATACATAATTATGAATGGAGATTTTCAAATTTGCACTGTTGTAAAAATTTTGTTAAGAAACTACCAGAGTATAACAAAAATGAAAATTTTTACAATAGAATGATTAAATAATAAATATGCTAAAAAAAACCGGAATTTAGCCAAAAACATGATACACATTAATAAAAATCACGAAAAGTCTCAAAAAACTACAAAAAAAACTGTCAATATATAAATAAGAATCTTATCGTGAAACTTAAAAATTCATTCGATTAAAAAAATATGACGAAGTTTTAATAAAAATTAAGTGAAGTGCGACTTCGACTTCAACTTCGACGAAGTTTTCCGTACGGACACTAGATATGCAATTCAATACGAACTTTAACCTATATAATATATAGTTTTGGCATCTTTTTTCGTTTTTGGGCTTTTTCGGTTTTGAACGTTTTTTAGTTTTGGCATTGCTTGCGTTTTTTCGGCTTTGGCGCTTTTTTTAGTTTTGGCACTATTTTTTCTCGTTTTGGCAATTTTTTTAGATTTTTGGCAATTTTTCATTTTGGCGATTTTTTACATTTTGGCGATTTTTTTTCATTTTGGCGATTTTTTTTCATTTTGGCGATTTTTTTGGATTTTGCGATTTATTTTAGTGTTAGAATTTTTTTTAATTTTGGCGATTTTTTTCGATTTGGCGATTTTTTCCGATTTTTGGCGATTTTTTTTCGGTTTTTGCGATTTTTTTTAGTGTTAGAAATTACTTTAGTTTTGGCGTCTTTTTCGCGTTTTGGCGATTTTTTCGGTTTTTGGTTTTTTTTTCATTTTGCCGATTTTTTTAATTTTGGAAATTTTATCGATTACGTTTATTTTTAACAGGACATTATTACACTATGACACTTAAGACAACCGTTTGTAAACTTGTAATTGTAATGAGGTTGTACTATCTTATTTATAAAAAACTATATTGCCTTAGGAAAAGTTGAAAAAAAAAATTTTATATTAAAACTTTTTTTAAACCCGAAAAAAATCAAAGATATTTTTTTGATAAATAAGGTCCATCCATATACATACACAAAGATTCATATACCAATTTTTGTTTAATATCTCAAGCTGTTATACTAAATCCCTAATATGAGAAATATTTAAATTTCTCTTATTTCTAAATAAACTCTTTCTATTTCAGTGAGAGGCCTGACAAATAAATTTCATTAAATTTCCCATCACTCCGGTGGTTCTCATATATTCAAGTTGCAACTCCAACATGTTGTGTTTATATTTTTTTTATGCATGTTTTGTTATTATTTCTTGGGCACAAATGAACTTTCTTATATTAATTTTTCAACCCGCTCATTTGTTTGAGTGATACCGGTTTCCTGTAATGTCTTTTGTTACTTGGAACGGTTGTTTGTATTGCAAACATCCTTGTTGCTAAGCAACATGTTGACCATTATTCAATTTTGTTGAAATATTCCCCTTTATAATGTAACATCAGACAATTTCACATCAATATAATACGTAAAAATTGGCGGGAGAAAAATTCATATTCCTTAAAGATTAGACAAGCACCAATTCTTGGTATTGTATTGACGTGACGTTGACAAAAAGTTACAGAATAAGGGAACTTGTTTCACGTTGATTTGGTTGGGAGATTTTTATTAATTTATTTTAATTACTTTTAAAAAATTAACTGAAAATAAACGGAGGTCCTGTTGGTTTTTTTTTTTTTTTTTTTTTTGCAAACAGCTTTGAATTGAGATGACATTTAGTGTAAATATCTAAATATTAAATATTTCAGTATTAAATTTCATGTTAGTTTCTTATAAATTTAATCGCACTTATCTTAAGAAATATATTTATAAGTATGTTACAATAATTGTGTTATTAAGCTTAAAAACATAAGTCTCTATTCCAGAAAAAAATAAACTGTATTTTAAGTGAGCTTTAGTAAAAATTTTATGGATTTTTTTTTTACATACACTTTAAACCCAAATTTAATTTTTAGAATACGCAATAGTTTGTATAAGTTTTAAGTGCGTTTTATTATCATTAACTTAAAAACGACCTAAGACGACTTAGCTAGTTATGCATAAAAACCACAAACTTATTTATTTTATTTATTATTTTAGAGGAACAACTGTTCATTTTCGCCGGCTTCCTGTTATTGTTTATCTAATCGTCGCTTGTTGCCTAGCAACATGTTGCTAGGATATAATACATTTGCTTATAAACATTGCGTGTTAAGCTTGTAAAAATGACATTTTTAAGGTTCGTTGATTTTATTAATTATGACCAAAAATTTTATCTCAGGTGTGTTTTTGAAAAAAAAAACAAAACAAAATTGGATATGAAAACCGTATGAAGTATTAGAATAATTTAATTTGTCTAAAACTGACAAAGCAATAAATGTGAAAATATATAATTTAATGCTCGAGTAGTTGTGGTAATTACTGCAATAGTAAGAAAATAAGGGCTTGAATGTTTTAGAGAAAAATATCACAATTTCTAAGCTTATTATTTAGTTTTGAGATTATGGAAAATGTATGAGACAGTATCGAAGCATGTTTACTTTTTTATAAAAAGTTCTGTGTTGTAAAACTGTAATTTAGTTAGAAACAGCCAGTCACTTCTGGCCAGATGAAATTTAAAGATTTTAGTTTTTGTTGTGCTATTTCACTTGGCTCACACAAAATACCAGAAATAATTAACACAAAAGGAAAAAGGTTTTATTGCAAATAACAATACATTTTTAGTTCTGGACTAGTTAATAACATTTCACATATATTTCTTTTAAATTTCACGTTCTGTAAGGCGTTACTCTAAATTATGTTTGAATAAATAACACGTTTTGACTAATCAAAATTTTTTTGACTATACATCCTTACACGACTATACATCCTTACACTAATTTAGTTAGGTAAAAAACATAGTTAACACATTGGTCTTTTATTTCCTCATCTGTCTGTTTTTTTAAGGACATTTTCTGAAGGATGATTTTTTCATACATTTTGTTAATTAAAGCAGAATATTGGGAAAAGGAAACTAAGTAGAATTGCATAAAATTTTTTACTTTACTTCAACAGAAAAAAATTAAAACAAATACATTTTTGAGGAATATCACTCCGTGTACTAGAAAATGTCCACACAAAAAAGATTTAAACCCCGTACTTAAGGACTTCGAAATTTACTGACATTTACCTCTCTTGGTTCGACAAAAGGATGTATAGTCGCGTTACTGAAGAAAAATCAGTCAGAAAGTGTAATCCTATGCTATATGAAATATATCCAAAATGATTTTGATACACAAATTAAATTTTTCGTAGCGTGTATTTTAGCAGTTGGTTTTATTTCCATGAAATTTTTTTGCTTTCCCTAAACTTCTTCAAATAGCTAAAAACTATCAGGGCAATTATGAATAAAATTCCGCGAGAAATTTCTCCCTTTTCCAATTAGAATTTTTTGTTTTCCCTATTACTTGCCATTAGTTGGAATTATTCCCTGCGAAAAATTTCCCGCGGAATTTTATTCATAATTGCCCTCTATACCTGGCAGCACTTATAGTCTTTAAAAGATCATATACTGAATTTTTTTCTAATGGCAAATTCGCATTAACATACCACTAGGTTAATATGTGTGCAAGGCTTCGCAGGAATCTATCCTACTATATAAAACTATTAAATTTTAATGGGCATGGTCCCGCCCACTTTTCCAAATGCATGATTATGTTGTCATAAGAGCACGAGGTGTGTTTCGCAATCAAATCATTAGGCTAAATTTACATAAAAGATAATATTAAAATTTTTAGGGCGTGTGCACAGAGAAATGTTGTTAAGAAATGTTTAGTAATCAAATTTGAATTTGTTTTTTTTTTTAAACCGATTTTATTTTTTTAAAGCTTAAGTAAATTCCATGCAAATCTGCTATACTTACTACATTTTCACGCAACTCACTGCTCCATATACATGTATAATTTTTTTTGTATTATTATTTGACTTTTACCCAATTTACATTAAGCATTTTTTTTCATGAAATTAGTTGCATGAAAAATTTTTATTTGCTAATAGGAGGCCTGGAGGAACAACTTATATCAAAAAAGTCGCAAAAAATGCATCAGAGATTCATTTTACGCAATTTTTTATATAAAATTCTATTTTTTAGCTTTGCAATTAACAAAAATAGAAAAAGTTTCGTGCAACAAAATTCATGCAATTTCATAAAAAATGCTTAATGAAAATCAGGTTTTTACTATATTTGAAAAAATAGCATATCTCTATAAATTAAAAAAAATATAAGAGTATCATAAACCTTAAAGGCTCAATCAGACGTGACATAAGCATAGCCATAGAGAGCAGCCGTTCGAACCAAACTAACGGGCAACACTGTATTCGATTATAACTCTCACCGCAGAAATCAATTGAATTTTGGTTTGGTTATGGTTACGGCGTTATGGCTATGTCGCGTTAAATTTAAGCTTTAAGAAGATCTGGCCAAATCTTTAACACACGTTTACGCAAAACAGGCAGACGACTCGTTTAAAAAATTTCAAGAAAATCTCTTTTTAATCAAATCAGTAGTAGTGTTTTTCATATAAATTTCCTAATCATGACGACCGTCCGGATTGTAGAAACAGGGGGTAAGTCTCTAAAAATTAGCTTATTTTAGATTTTCAAAGGAAATAATATTATTTAGCCCCATTTCTTTTCTCTAAGTTTTTTTTTCAATAAAATGAAAGATGAGAAGGTACACTTTCCGGATTAGGTTAATATATTTTTAAATTTTAAAGCCTTAAGTGTGGTTTCTAGAATGCAGGCAAGCATCTTGTCTGGAAAAATTTGTTTTGGCATTATTCAAAATTTGGAGTGATTTTTATCCTTTTTTTCTAGACAAGTCACTTGCTTGGATCGTGGAAACTACACCTAAAACATTAGCCCTTCCAAGAATATTATAGACGAAGAACGATAAACAAAATAATAACAAAAATCTTATTTACATGAGCTTGTAACCTCGGCATGCATCCGTTTTTTACTCTCGAAAGTGTTTTCATCACACTTTAGGACTTCTGTTTGGATAAAAAAAACTTGATAAGAAAAAAAAAAATTATTTCAATTGCATAAGCGATGGTTGGTGGGCGAGGTCCATATGAATTTCTTTCCTAATTTTGTTATTATGAGATTCCGTGTCAACTTTCAAACATCTGGGTAAACTAGTTATACTTTTTGCACAAAAATGTATGAAGACAAAAAACCATTGTGAGTTAACCAGCCCACTTTTTCAAACACCAGATTATGTCGTTATAAAAGCAAAGGGTGAGCGCAAAGTGTCATAGTGCTTTTTTTTGTAGGTTGAAATGCGTTAACTATTATGCGAAATGTTCATGGGCAAGGTCCTATGTAAAATGTTTTTGTTTATGGCTTTTTAACTTATGTTTATGTTAGCAATAATTTCCAAAAAGATTTTGAGATTTTTTTTATGTAAACATATTTCAGTTTTTCTCAAGAATGCTTTTGGTTGAAATCTACTAGCAAATTTGCTTAAGCAGAAACAAATTGCATACAGACTTTGCCTAAGCAATAAGAAACAAAAATTCTTTTTTTAATAAATTTTTGTTCTTTTTTTTATAATATGTTAGGGGTTTTTAGTTAAACGTTACGATATTTTTAAATGATTACAAAATTAAATTTTTATCGGTTGCAGACTTCACATGGAATAAAAACACTCCGGTATTTATTTTAATAAAAAAAATTGCTGGTAACACTGGTCATGTGGCTATAGGGGGCGCCATAAAAATGCCAAGTAGGAGCACACGTGCCATTAAAAATTTTTTTTAATGCCACAAATACGATAAATAAATGACATTCAAACATGTCCCACGAATTTTTGCAAAAAAAATTCTCTCCAAAAAGTTTATGAAAACTTTTAAGAATATACTTAACATAAATTTAAATCACAAGAGAGCGAATTTCGCATAAATATATAAAATAATTTTTAAAATAACTTGCCTTTATTTATAAGCTGACCAACAATACGAAACACTCAAAGGAATACTTTGGATGTTTGTTTAAACAAACTTTATCTCCCTCCCTCTCCATCTCTTTCACTCTCTGTGGTACATTTTCTGCAATGAAATTATTTACAAAATTCCCCAAAAAAGAAAAAAAAAAATAACCATAAACTCATAACAGAACGTTCGATATGGCATAATTTTTATTGCCACTAAAAATAAACATTTCCGTTAATAATTTCGTATAACATTTTAAAATGTTTGTTTGTTCGTTCTTTGTTTTTTCTTTCTTTGTTGTTGTTGTATTTTTAAATCAAAATTTTTGTTTGTAAATATTTTACTTTTAATGCGTGTGCTGCTCAGCGATGCATGCAACAACGGCGGCAACGACAACAAAATTCCAATACAATGATTCTGCGAATATAACTATAACGTGCCTACAAAATTTTATTTCCCCCGATATATATATACAAATATATTTACATACATACATACATATATCATATGTACAAACACTTTGTCTTTACAAACAGGCAAATATCAGTTTGATGACGACGGCCGTTCACTAGAGCTCAACTGGTTGATAGCGGATAAGGAATTAACGTGCACAATCGAATGGAGAAGGCAGTCAGTGAGGCAAAGAAATCCACCCCCTCTCAAAGGCTATAAAACCATATTGCCACATACTACATATTATAATAACAACTACAACAACAACAACAAGAACAACAACAACAACAACAACAAAAGATTTTTAAATGTTGCAAATCGTTCAAGCATAAAGTTTTTGAGGTTCTTTTATTTATTTTTTTTTTCAAATGTGAATTTCAAGTTGGGTTATTTTGCAGTTTGTTATAAACAGATGGGCTAGAATTTTTTTTTTTTTTTGGGTTTAAAATATAGAATTTTTTTTCTTTTTTAAGTTAAAAATAACGTATGTTTTTCTACAAATACCACATATTCGTTTTTGTTAAGCTGTTAAATACTTAAGAGGGTGTTAGTCAACGAATACTAGCATATTTACAAAATTGTTTTTAAATATTTAAATAAATTTTTGCCATCCTTGAATTAAAAAAAATTGGTTGTAAAATTTTTGTCTTGTGTACAATTTGTTAGCCCATTTTGGGCATCTTTGCTTTTATAAAATTAATTGTTTTCATACAATTAATGTTAATTTTCCTTTATTACTTTTTTTAATTTGTTTTTTTTTTTAATTTTTTGCGAGATATTGAAGTAGTTTTGCCCTTTAGTTTTCTAGTCGGTTGTAAAGTTTATGCACTTCAAAGATTTTCATTATGAATTTCAATTATCAAACTTTGTTGTTGTTGTTGTTCTAGTTGTTGCTTAAGCATTTAACGAGTTAAGTAAAGAGCAAAACATAAAAAATAAAAAAACTAAGAGGCAGAGTTTAAAGGAATGTGAACATGCCTAATAATCTAATACATACTTATATAAAAAAATTTTAAAGATTTCAATTTTTAAAATTGTTTTAGCAAAATGAATGGAGTTTAGCAATTGACAAGATATGTTTATTCTCCCGTTAAATGACTTGGGGCCATTTTCACAACTTACCCTTAGCTATTTGTCCGATAAATGGCTTGCCATTATAAAAAGTTTATTTATTATTTTTTTATCCAGTATATATTATTATTGGTAATTATAAAAATAAAAAATTAAAATGTTAGTAACGCAAAGATGTTTGTCGGGCAGACAAAATCCTAACTTAAACTAAAGGCTAGTTGTGAAAATGGTCCTTAGAATAGTGTTGAAGGGCGATAAGCCCTATTAATCCAGAAATCAGTCTGCCTGTCCACCCATGCATCTCATATCCAAATTAAAAACTAACTTTGTTTCTTACGATTTATCGACTGAGCGGCCGAATTGAGTTTAGTAAAATTTAATATATATATATAAAAGAAAACATAATTGAGACATTTTTAGATTTAATTGAACTATAGAGAATTTTAATCAGAAATAATTTCTTATTTGGGCTTAAGTTCAGTAATTTAAATACTTATTGAATGAAAATTTTTTTTAAATTAATGTGAGTTGCAAAAGAAAAATTAAACTTGACTTTATTAGCTGGGGGAAACTCACGTTAATGAATAAAAATATTTCAAATAATTTCTTATTCGGGCTTAAGTTCTGTAATTTAAATTCTTATTGAATGAAATATTTTTATTAATTAATGTGAGTTTTTTAAGAAGAGAAGAACAATTAAACTAGACTTTTTAGCTGGGCGAGATACCGATACTTTTCTGTGCAGCCACGCACTTCATCAGCACCCTAGTCTATCTACGTAAATAGCTGATGTTAATAACAATCTCTACCCAACTAGATGGACTAGGGTGCTGATGAAGTGAGTTGCTGCACAGAAAAATATCGTTATTTCCCCCAGCTAAAAAGTCTAGTTTAATTGTTCTTCTCTTTTTTAGAAACTCACATTAAATAAAAATATTTCATTCAATAAGAATTGAAATTACTGAACTTAAGCCCGAATAAGAAATTATTTCTGATTAAAACTCACTACAGTTCAACTAAATCTAAAAAAAATTTCTCATAAAAATATTTCACTCAATAAGAATTTAAATTAGTGAACTTAAGCCCGAATAAGAAATTATTTATTATATTAGAAAACATAGTTTTAAAGAAAGTCGTCTAAGAGGAGGCTAGGGGCAATATCTTCTTCCGAAATTATTCGGCCGATTTTCATAAAAGGATGCACTTTCTTTATATGAAAACTTTTGAAATTAAAAGTAGTACTGTGGGGCGGTCAGGGGAGCAATTTTTCCTCTCCGAAATTATGCAAGTGATTTTTTATGAAATTCAAAACATTGATATACCTGCGTCAAAAAAAAATGGAATTTATATATTTTTTTAAAGTTGGACCACGAAGGGGCCTCTCCAAAATTATCCAACCGATTTTAATGAAACTTAAAATATATTAAAATATGTTTCGAAACGAACTCGCAGGCTTTATATTTTAAGGTCATACAGGATTTCCACTTCACATTACAACTTATGGTGGTTGGCGTATTTCGACTTCGACTATGACAATTTCGTGCTAGATTAAAGAACATATGTTGGGGCATCGTAGTAAGAAAGGCTATTAAATTAACTTTGAAGCAATTTAGAAGAAGAATTAAATTTTAAAAAGTATCACAGTGGCTCAGAACGAAAAATTTTAATCAATAAAATTTTAAATCCAAATTAACAATATATTTGTGGCAATTAAATTTTATAATTAATAGCAACATCTTAATTTTATCAATTAAATTTTTAATTAAAGTCTTAAACAACAGAAAAATAAATAAAACATCAATTAGAAATTTAATTGCATTAATTAATTAATCTTAATATTGTAATTATATTAATAATATTAATAATAATTAATTAATGCAATAAAAAAAAAATAGTTGACAATTAATCTTTTAATCCATTAATGAAAAAAAAAATCAATTGCCGCTTTAATTGTGCCAAAAAGAGTGAGAATCATTCGTTAAGTAAATGAACCAATAAAAAAGCTACTAAGCACAGCTTCAGATTCTGGTACCAATTTGATGCGCCTCATTGACACTTGAAGAGCTGCTGCACTGCATTATTAGAATAGTGAAAAATCAGAGTCTTAAAAGAATGTAGCTTTCCTCTATATCTTCCTTCGCCACCTGTCTTCTGTATCACCATCTTCTTCCTAAAGAAGGTAAGATAATAGTAGGCATCCATTGTCTGAGTGTTACTTTTCTTCTTATAAAAAAGTAATTTTTACAAAAAAAAAACAAGAAAAAATTAAAGTTTCAATTATTGCCAATTGAACTTTTTAATAAATTACATTTTTAAACAAAAGTTTAATCAGCTCAATAAAACTTTTGATTAATAAAATTAAAAAAAAAAAAATTTAATTGATTATGTGTAGTTTTTGCAATTAAAGTTGTTAGTTAGAGAAAGTATTTTTCTGCGAAACTTCGGACCTGAAAATTATACTGATATTTATATAATTTTAGGTTTTAGTTTTTGGCTTTTCAACTGTCATAACTTAATCGTTCGAACTTCATTATTTTCCAAACAGTTTTTTTTTACAAAGAGAACTTAATTAATACATCTTAACTGTTTTACTAAATACTTTATTGCCTGTGCTGTTCTTTTTATTAATTTAAATAACTGCTAGCAAGAATATATACATACTCATATATATAATGTCCCCTCTTCTTCTCCCCCAACATGTTTTTATATATTATATTTCTGCAGCCAGCCTACTAGTGCCACTAAATGAAAACTGAAAGCTCAGCAAGTGAGCATAAGTACAAAGTACTACAACAATTTAACTTAAGTTCACAACAAAGTTCAAAATGTTGTACCTTTTTAACTTAAACTTTGCTGGCTGCTCTACTCGTCGTCCTGCCTCAGCTCCTCGTCTCATCGTTTTGCACTTAAAGTTTGAACTCATTTTAAGTTGAAAATGCCAAGCAGCTAGCAGTGCTAGAAGTGTTTGGCTGCGTGTGATTGTGTATGTGTATGTGTATGTGTACTATGCATGCATCATAACTTCTAATGACTAATGGACTCCTAATGATCTTTTAGAAAAGACAAAACTGTATGAAGGACGGAGGTTAGGCAACTTCTTAAAACTTAATGATATTCTAACGAATAGTGAAATGCAACAGAATATTAAATATAGTTTAAAAAAAGAAAAAAGACTAAAAGCTGCCTAGCAAAACACTTTAGTGGAATGCACTGAGCTAAGTTTTCTAAGCTTCAGGTAAATAAAGAGAAACTCCCTAAAGCAGGCAATAGTTTTGAAGCAGCATTAAAATTTAAATAAAAGTTATTGTGCCGTATTTTTTAATTTTTGTTAGTTTCCTATAATAAACTTATTTTAAAAAAATTATATGCTTTAAATTGAGAGTTGAGGTTATAAGTTTTTTTTCTCTATCAATTTTAGGGGGTGGTGGCAACTGCAGTTTAATGTAGTGTCACGGTTTTCTGTCTCTGTTTCAGTTTAAGCTTAATATGCAATTACAGTTACAAGCACACACACACTCTTTCTCTGTCTCTGACACACATACACACACCCATAAAAATACGACTTTTTCTTAGTTACACTTAAACATCTCCTGTTCTCTATGCACTTAGAAGATTTTTCCATTTTATTAGGGAAAACGTGACAATTTTCTTCTCGTTGTCATATATTTTTATTTCCCCCCCCCCCCCACCCCCACCCACTTCACTACTTTTCACTCAAGGTGATAGCAATTTGTAAGCAGCAGAAGGAGTTGGGGCTAAAAAGTCTGTAAAATTTTTTCAAGTACCATTAAGGGAAGAAATGACAAAAATGTTGTTGTTAAAGATGATTCTGCTGCTTTGACTGCGGCAACAATTTTCTACATTGTTTTTTAGTTTCATTATATATACAACTAGTTGTCGTAATGAAGCATGTAAACTGCTTAGAAATCCGAAGTCATGCAAATATGTATGTTTTCAAAAAAATGCTGCAAGAAAAAATTATATTGTACTTTACGTACATGAAAAATGGGGAATAAAAAGAAAATATAGAATAATTGTTGTTGCACAGTGACAGTCAGGGAATATGTCACATCTTTGAGAGAATTATTGTATTTTGTTATAAAATGTCAGTAATAAAAAATATATAGATCGATACGAGTTCAAAGGGTTAAAAAGAGACACTTTTTGCAAAAAATTAACAGCCTGCCCCACGCTGCATCTTCGACTAAAAATTCTCTCTTGGGATAAAAATGATGCAATTAATTAATTACATGGGAAATAAAAACAACTAGAATTTGTTTTTGACTTCCCGGCAATTTCCCAAAAAATTTTCGCAAAATCCCAAAAATGGGATTTTTTCAAAGTTTTTCCTGAATTTTTGTTAAGAGTGCAACCTAAATTAGAGCGTCAAGCATTGCGTTAGCAGCAGGGTATGTATTTTCAGTACATTTAAACTTATAAAATATTGTTTGAATGTACTGAAAATACGAGGTCTTACATCTGATATTTATAACAAAGATAAGATAAGTCAAAACGATGTGGTTCCTTCATTAACTAAAATTTTGCACAAAAAATTTCTTTCAAACATTTCTCATTGTATTACCTTTCACATTAATATAAATAAGGGGTTTGCTATTTTCATAAAGTTTTTTTAAACCCTTTTTTGGCAAAAAAAAAAAAAAAAAATTTAAGCCGACAAATCGACTCCGTTCAAAATTTTAATTTAAATTGCGTAAAAATTTAAACTAAATTGTGTTTTTGGTAACAATTTTTTTTTTAAATTAAAAATGTAAACTTAAAATTTATTTGCCGGTAAATCAGCATTGTCTATATGCATTTCATTGTTGCTGAACCACCCGCAAATTAATTTCAAATTAAAATAAACTTATGTCAATATGCCGAATAATAAATTTCTTAAAATTAAAATTTTAAAAAATAAATTTTTCCCGGGGAATAATTTCCAACAATAAATAGCAAGTAATAAGGAAAAGAAAACAATTATAATTGGCAAAGGAAGAAACTTCTCGTGGAATTTTATTCATGATTACCCTGAATAAGTTTCCTTTTCCGGATCGGACAAGATTTGACTTCTCCATTAGCAGAACAGTGGGCAAAGGTTGGAAAATAAGTTGAAATTTTTATTTTTTATCCAATATTTTCTAAATTGTAAGCGAAGTTCCATATACGTAGCAGTTTTTTTTTTGCTCTTGGGTGGAAAAATCAACTTGCAAAAAATCTTTTTTATCAGATCAAAAACATCAGCTTGGCATCAGGTTGAATTTTTCACTAATCCGAGGTGGTCAACTTTGGGATTTTGTGGCACCGCCGCTTTTAAAAATATAAAGACATAAGCTCTGTGACACCTCCTTGTCTATTTAGAAACTGCAGAATTATTTGCATTTTTTTTTCAAAATCCCCCACTGTGCAATGTCAATAGGGAACGTTCCATCGATTACTTACATATTAAACACGATAAAATTTTCTCAATATTATAATAAATTAATATTATTCGAACTTTTTATTAATTATATATAAATTTCATTCCAGATTTATATTTATTATTATTTATGTCACTCAAAAATCCGAGTAATCTCTACACACAAGGAAAAGATATGGTGGTAGAATGGTTGCGAAAACAATACTATGTTCTCTGAAACAAATGTGTGGTCGTTGAAAACTAGTTATTGTTATTTTAAACATTTATTTCGTTACGATAACCAGAGTAATGTTTGAATTTAATAATTACATTATCACATCCATAAAAAAGTGTGATATGGTTAGAGTTTAACAATATAATACAGCAAAATTTGTATTATTATTTAAAAATAATATGATGTAAATAACAATATAATGTTATCCAAAACCATACTATGTTAAGTTTAAAAAAAAATCTTTTTCAGAAACATCTGTCAGTTCATTATTTCGTTTGTAAGCTATCGGTAGTGCACGTATTGTGTTAAATTAATAAATAAATAAAGTATAAAAAAAGGGTAGGCCAATAAAAATATTTAAACATTTGTGTATATCTTTACACAGACATATCTGTATGTCATGTAAGTGTACATTTCTATATATATGTACATACATTTTATTTCAACAATATTAATTTATTTTTATTTCGAATTTAACGCACAGCTGTTTCTACAATAAATATATAATTAAAAAATAAAATAGTATTATTATATTTAATAATACTGTGGTCGTATTTAACAATATTAATATAATATTAGAACATGTTATGGTGAGTCTCAATTATATTTTAGTCACATCTAAAAATAGTGTTGTCATATTTACAATACTAAGATTAGGTGTAACAAAGTTCATTGTCTTTGTACATAATATTATTATTAAACCATATAATTATATTATTAAAGTTTGCTTTTCTATCAACAATAATATGATTTGACTGCAACCATATAATTCAATCATAGTATGTTGCTGTTTGATTGGTTACCTCAACCATATTTTTTCTTTGCGGGTACAAAACTCAAAAACTATTGGACCGATTTTGACCAAATTTTGTGTGCATACTCTATGGGTCGTGAGTAGTGTTTCTGTGTAGTTTGAAGTTCGTCCGACAGATGGCACAATACTTAGTTCTTTTGTGTTTTTCCCGATAAGGATTAGCTCCCAAACTTGCAGTGAAAATAAAATTTGAAGGCAAAACAACATTTGTCCGGGTCAGCTAGTTTTCATATAAATTTTTGTGTTGTGGAAACAGGCGTTTATATTTATATAAATTTGTTATAAATGCTTTAAAAACAAAGACCTAGAGCTGAAATAAAGTTTATATATTAAGATTTTTCTCATTTTATTGTTCTCAACAATACAAGTTGTCTAACGAACGTTTTCTGTGGACATCATGAGTCATCATGTTTTAAATTTAACACAAAAAAAAATTTTTTTCACACATATCGAAATGTTTATTTTTTACAAACGAAAACACTCTTTATATTTATTTAACTATCTGACCCGACAAACATAAGTTATTCCTAGGGAATTTCTAAGGTAGGAAATAATAACTAACTCGTTGTTAGTGTGTGAGGATGTGGCACATGAGTGATAGAGGCAGGGAGTACTGTGAACGATGACGGAATGCAAAAATAACAAAACACCAAATGTTTATTGTATTAAATATATTTTAATTGGTACTTATAATAATTGTTTTCAAATTGATCATAGCAAATTTTAAGAATCTTATTATAATTTTCAAGATATAAGATTTTTATAATTATTTTGTATGGGGGGTGCTCCTCCCCTAAGTCCTATTGTAACAATATTTTGAAATACTTCTTATCTCCCTCTCAAAATAGCCCATTCCAAATTTGAAGACTCTAAGATTATTATTGATTACTTTCTAGGGGGAGAGACCCTTCTCCGGGTCCTGGTCTACTAATATTTTGAATTATTTTGCACCCCACTCTCAAAAGAGGCCATACAAAATTTTAAGACTTGAACTTATATAATTTCAAGATATAAGATATTTCGTTTATATGGGCGTGGCACAGCTCATTTAGGGATATAAAAAATATGCTACGACCTATTTTCACACCTATTGCATACACACAGAAAATTATACAAAAATCGGTGAAGCGGTTTTGGAGTAGCTCAATTACAAACACCACGACACGATAATTATATATAAATATCGAGCCTTATTTTCAATTTAATCGTAAGCGAAAGAAATTAAAGTTTTCACGAGAAATTTTTTTATAATATTCAAATAAAATAAAATTGTACAGCCCGTATCTTAACTGCCTGACGCACGATATCGACAAGAAATTTTCTTTCGCTTATTTCTATTGAAAAAAAAGTAAATTTGTTTGTTGTTTTCAATATAAGCAAGCGAAAGCAAATTTTTTGTCGACATCGTGAGCCAGGCAGTAAAGGTTATCAAAAATTTTGTCATTTTGAAAATTCTAAGCTATGGGCTTAAAATAAAATAAATAATATTTTAATTTAAATAAAAAAGTATTTTTTCAATTACATGTAGCTTACGATAAAATGCAAAAATAAGGCTCGATATGTATGTAAAATTATTTTTTAGAAAATATCTCCTCAAAATTTACTGGCGAATATTTTATAAAATTCTCCACAACCTATTTCTTTCCTCTTAAATAAATATATTTCTATTTTTATTACATTTGCCTTCACTGTACCTTAAAACCTAAAGCCTCAAGAAAAATTTCCTTTTTTCGTGAAAGCAAAATACTTAAGAAATAATTTTAAACTTTTTCATTGCAAAAAGGAAATAAAAAATGGACTAAAAGTCAAAAAGAAAAAAAGTGAAAAAAGTAGAGAGCAGAGAACATAAAATTGTAGAAAACATTTTTAAGATCATGTTACCGTGTTACATTTTTATTCATTTATCATGAGGCTGCCAGTACATATTTTTCCTTTTTTCATTTATTTTTTTCACAAATTAAACAACAAGAGCAATAACAACAGCAATAAATACAAAATATGGACATATCGCACACTAGATGATAAACAGTCATTAAAGCCTAGTACTCTGTTCAACATTTCACGCGAAATGCTGCCAAAGTACATATAAAAAAAATTGACACGAATTGTTCATGAAAAAATGTAGCAGAAATAGTACTCTGTTTATAGCATAGTACTCTGTTCAAATTTGTGAAAAATATTTATCAACATCGATTAATTCGTACGAAAAGTTTGACATGCAAACAATATTAATTGGCGCCTGAAACTATGCTACAATTTCTTAGGTTTGTTGAAACACCCCATGTGTTTGTTGTAAATTCTCTACGAAACAAGTGGCACTCTACTTATTTCGCATGAACACTTAAAATGTTGAAGATACATTTCAAATGTTTTTCCCAAGATAAACAGAGTACTCTTTCTGCAACATTTTTTCATGAACAATTCGTGTCAATTTTTTTTCATATGTACTTTGGCAGCATTTCGCGTGAAATGTTGAACAGAGCACCAGGCTTATCTTGTGAAAAACATTTGAAATCTATCTTCAACATTTTAAGTGTTCGTGCGAAATAAGTAGAGTGCCACTTGTTTCGTACAGAATTTACAACAAACACATGGGGTGTTTCAACAAATATAAGAAATTGTAGCATAGTTTCAGGCGCCAATTAATATTGTATGCATGTCAAATTTTTCGTAAGAATTAATTAATGTTGATAAACATGTTTCACAAATTTTAACAGAGTACTATGCTTAACTCAACAAATACTCAATAAATAATCCCAGATGTGCATGGGTTCTACTCTGTATTTCGAAACGAAAGAAAATGCTTTCGAATTTTTATATTATTTACATTACAATTCGAAAGAATTTGCTTTCGTTTCGCATTACAGAGAACACCCCCAGGAGTAGCAAATTAATTTTGATACTGCTTAAATAACGCAATTGTGTAGCATAAAATCATGAGTGGCAAAAGAAAGTTTGGCGAAGATTAGAGATATGTTCAGTGAACTTGTTTATGAAATAAACAAACCATTAGGATCATTTTGAGTTGTGACTGCTCATGATTTAGTGTGCGATATGTATTTATGTAAAAACGGTAGCATAAAAGTATGCTAAGGAAATATAAAACTTTTTGGTGAGTTCATTGCGAATGCTGGTGTGTGTGCGTATGTGTGTGTGTGTGTTTGAGTGTATGTGTATGCGTAACTTAGGTAGAATATGTGTGTAAGAAAAATAGTAGAATCATTGTTGTCGTTCGTAAATGAAGCATAAAATAAACCAAAAATATATATATACACTGTCATTGACTACAAGAACAGACGAAATTATAAAAGTGATTAAAATACGGTCCAGGAATGGGATATTGAAATATATTGAATAAATTTCGTAAATTAAAATAACTCGGGAGTTTCTTTTTTCATAAGAAAAGTGTCTAAAATAGGAGCCAGGGATGGAAAATTAAAATTTATTGCATCATTTTTCACAAATTTTAAAAAACAATATTTTTGGGGTTATGCAACTTAAAAAAAAATGTTGTTAGTGGCTAAAAATTTAATAACATTTTTTTATAAACTTGTGGGGTTTTGTATTCACAACTCTGAAATATATTATCATAATATAATATTAAGATGGCAACCATTATTTTAGCTCTAAGTAAAAATTGTAATAAAATTTAGAATGTCAATGCATAAAATACAGGAAAAGTAATGTTGAAAGCCTATATTTAATAAAAAATTTTATAAATAAAAAGAATTAAAAAATAAGTATATTGGGCCTTATTACGAGTGTCGTATTTCGACTACGACTACAACAATTTTGTAATAAAGTAAAAAAAAATTAGCTATTTTATTTAGTCTAGTACAAAATAGTCGTAGTCGAAGTGGTAATACGACACTCGTAATAAGGCCCATTAATTGTGATTGAACTGTATGTTAAAAAAAAATTTCCATAAAAATTTTGACTATATAAAAACTGATTTTAATGTTAAAATATAAATTTAAGCTTAACTCAAGATATTGGAACGAGTTGTGAGCACAATCTTTTAAGTGAGACTATCACACTATGTAATGAAATAAAACCAATAGGACTAAATTAGAGGCTGATCTGTTGAGACAGCCCTACAGAAAGTTGTATATTAGATTAACGGATCTGTAGATCTAGGAACCTATACCCTGGCTGTGGCCCCTTCTATGGCTTTTAATAATGTTTATAAGCCTTAAGCATATTTTACTTGTATTAAAGAACTAATTAAATAAGTCACATGCCTGCGAGAGCAGGCGGATAGACTGTAAAGCCAGCGACAGAGAATGACTTATTGTCACTAAAACAAATATACTGAAGTAAATTGTCTTAATTTTAGGAACTGCGTTTAATCATAATTGTAGCGCAAGCAATTCTTACGATCACATATTTTCTTTCTCTATCTCTTTCTCTCTCGCTCTCACGACTCTGACTATAGCCAATTGCAAAGAAAAACTTAAATACGCTACAACTAAAAATAAAAAGATACATGCCTATCAAGAGCATTGACTCTCTCTTTCTATCTCTCTCATGCTTACAGTGTGAGTATGCTTATAGGAGTACTCAAACTATGGATATTTAGTCAAACAAAAAATATTTGCATGATGCTTGGGATATTGATTCATCAGTCGCTACCGTATACACATATTTGTATATATAAAATGAAATGTAGAATGTAATTTGGCTGTTGGAAAACATGTTTTATGTGTGCGTAAATAAATTATACCTGTATATGCGCAAGCATAGGCGATCTATACTCAGTGTATTTTTATACTCATGCTTATGATTGTAGCTCATACACTCTATACATTTTAGTTTTATTTGTTTGTGCTGCATAATTTAAAGCATGTGTATGTGTGTTTTTATTGAACATAATTGTTGGCGGTTTATAGTTAGAAGTATTCGGTTTAAAATTAATGCATATGTTTGCATGCGAGCATACACCAGGTTTATGCAACCAAGGCAGACGACTTGAGTATAAAATTTATATGGAAAGCACCCATACAGCACAAAATATTGCTGGAATTTTGCTGGAATATTATTAAGTTGCAGGTAATCTGTAATATTGCAGGAATACTGCCGGAATAGTTTTTGGTAATATTACATTTGCAACATATAGAAATATTATTATAATATCTACTACAAAAAATTACAAGATGATATTATATCTAGCAAAATTTTTTTGTTACATTAAGTCACGTTACAGATGCCATAAGGGCATATACCGGCAAATGTACCGATGAAAGGTCGTAAGGGCGTATAATAAAAAATAAAAAAATTCGAAGTCCAAAAAAAATTTTAACATGTAGGAAAATTCTTTCGTTTTTATTTAAAACAAATAAGCTATTCTCAAAATATTAGTTTTTTTCAAAAATTCAATTATTTCTGTCTAAAAAAATAAAATTTTTGAAAATTTTTTTTGGCGATTCTGGACGTTTAGGCGAAAGTGTGTTAATAAATTATCTCGATCTTGCTGGCAAGTCAAAAAAGTGGACATAGGAATATTGCCGGAATAGTGCAGGAATATATTTTGTGACACTACAACGTTACGAAACAATATTCCTGCAAAATTCCAGCAATATTTTGTGCTCTATGGGTACTCATAATTTTGAGTGATTTTTATACAAATTTTCTAGACGAATCGTGTGCGTGACTTGAAGAAACTTCACAATAGTTTCTATTTTTAGCTGTACGCATTCATGATTAATTGATAGCCAATACTCAAAGAGTACTTAAAACGATACTTATATCATTTTCTGGAAAGCGATACAAATCGCGGAACACCACGGCGACGTATACTAAACACAACTACTCCGTCTCCCATCCTCGCTTTATATTTTTTATAAGAGCGCACAATACGCTTTACGAGCATATAAGTGAAATCTTTAATTAATTGATAGCTGTGCTCTTCCCTTTTCCAGCTAACTTAACCCAATTTTAACTGGAAGACGTATGCTCAACCAATTCTTGTTAGTTGCCTCTTCATAAGAGTTGCGTTTCATTGTTGTTTTCGTTTTATATATTTTTTAATTTTTCATTTGCCTGCCTCCTGTTTTCCATCCTGTTAACATGATATAATGCTTAATTAATAACCAAAAAGTAGTAAAAAGCAAAAATAAATAAAAAAAATTAAAATAAAATACAACCATCTCAATGAAAATAAAAAATAAGAAAATTCTATATTTAACAGCAACTAAATGGCAAGAAAAATCTTTGACAGCGACTAACAAAAAAGCAAAAAAATAAAAATAAAATGAAAACAAGTGAGAGTGCTATATTCGCCTGTGCCGAATCTTATATACCCTTTACCAAAGTGCGTTTATGTAGTATAGAGATACATACATAAGCACATACATAAAGTAATTTGACCTAGTTACTTTTATGTGCAAAATAAATTAATTTTCAAACCCTAGAATCATCAAATTAGATTTTTCTCATTCCTTTTATCAGTATAGTAGTTCTTAAAAAAATATAGAAAGTGTGTTAAGTGATAAAAAAAGGGAATTCCAAAAAAATGTTTTATTTAGTTACTTTAATATCTAGAAAAAAAGTTCAAAGTTTCCAACTCTGGAGATGTGATTTTTATTTTTATAATTTTTCAAACCAAACTTTTTATTCCAAAACGTAAAATATGTATAATTTATAAAGGAAAAGATAAAAATTAATTAGAATTAGTTACTTTAATATATCACAAAAAGTGTAAGTTTCCCAACCCTGAAAGCATCCTTTTTGATTTTTCTGATTTCTTACACCAATCTCTTTTTTTAAGAACATAAGATATGTTTAATTTGTAAATAAAAGGAAAAATTTGTTCTAGTAAGTTACTTTTGTATAAGAAAAAAAGTTAAGGCTTTCCAACCCTCGAAACGTCTTCTTAATTTTTTTAAACTTTTTTTTTTATTTGAAATATTAATTTTATTCGTACTCAAGCAAAAAATAAGTTTATTTAATAAAAATAAATAAAAATTAGTTTTCGGTAGTTAATTTTTTATATCACAAAAAGTTCCAGTTTCCCAACCCTGGAATCATCCTTTTTGATTTTTTTGATTTCTTACACCAATCTTTTTCTTTTAAGAATGTAAGATATGTTAATTTGTAAAGAAAAGGAAAAATTTGTTTTAATAAGTTACTTTTATATAAGAAAAAAAAAATAAAGTTTTCCAGCCCTGGAAACGTCTTTTTAAATTTAAATTTTTTTTTATTTGAAATACCAATTTTATTCGTGGTGAAGTATAAAATAAGTTTATTTGATAAAAATAAATAAAAAATTAGTTTACGGTAGTTAATTTTATATATCACAAAAATTGTAGGTTTCCCTGGAATCATCTTTTTTGATTTTCTGATTTCTTACATCAATCTCTGCACTTTAAGAACATAATATATGTATAATTTGTAGAAAAAATGAAAAATTTGTTTTAGTAAGTTACTTTTGCATAAGAAAAAAAAAAATCAAAGTCTTCCAACACTGGAAACGTCCTTTTAATTTTTTTGATTTTTTTTTTAATTTTTTTTTTAAAGTGAAATACCAATTTTATTCATTCTGAAGTATAAAATAAGTTTATTTATAAAAAAAAAATAATAACTAGTTTTCGGTAGTTATTTCGTATGGCAAAATGAAGTTTAAACTTCCCAGCTGTGAAACCGTCTGCTCGATTTTGCTGATTTTCAATACCAATCTTATTTCGAGCATTTCTGACACAGCAGTCCAAGAACGAAGTCTCTAGCTTTTCTGGGAGCTTCGAAAAACCGATTTCACGTACAGACAGACGGACAGACGGACATCGCTTATTCGTCTTCACTATGCATAAGGATCCAGAATATATATACTTTATGGCTCGCTTATTAATATTCTGGAAATTACAAACGGAAAGACAAACCTATATATACCCTTTTACCATTTTTTGGTAAAGGGTATAAAAACCAAACAGCAAAGAGCGTGTGCGACAGAGAGATGAAAACAACAACAGCAACAAGAATGCAAGAGCAAGAGAAGTAAGGTCGTGTTTCACGATGTCGGCAGCGTTCGACTTGTCGCACAAAAAATTTAACATTTTGTTGTAGCTGTGCGACAAGTCGAACATTGCCGACATCGTGGAACACGATCTTAAATATTGAACATATAAACAGTTCAAGGTTGTTTGCCAAGAAAACTTTGTGTGTCGTAGTTGTTGTTGTTATTGTTGTTGTTGTGGTTATTGCTCTCTGTTGCTTGCACTTGCAGTTTGTCTACGTGAGGGAGTGTATATTATATAAAGTGTGCGTGTGTGTGTGTGTTTGTGCGTGTGTGATTGTGTGAGTGTGTCTGTGAGTGGGTATGTTAGTTAGTGTTTTTTTATTTATGAAACATAAAATTAACTCAGGAAATGTCGTTCTGTTGCTAAAATTGAACGAAAAAAAAAATGATTGTTAAAAGGATTTTCACTATGCGAAGGAACATTTTAGAGAACATTTTAACTGCAGTAGTGTTCATTTTCTGCTCTAGTTTATTTATGACTACAATTTTGTTAGTCTTCTTTCTTTTTCTATAAATTGTCTTCCATAAATGTAGTTGTTTAGCTACACACCGTTAAATTTTGTATAAATAATTAGTTAATAAGATAAGAACGAAATGGCATATGAATTTTAGAGGAACCAAATAGGAATTTCAATCGCCTCGATAAGTATAGAATTATGGGATAAACGTTATCAATGTTTTTAACGTTTTTTAAAACGTTTGGAGCTTTCATAAGAATTGGTGCGCTACAGTTAGTTGAAAAATAACATAAATCTCTTATGGGTGTGACAGTGCCCACTTATTAAATATTGAAACTGTAATGAGTGCTACTATCGCCGGCTAAGCTGACAAATTGAGGAATTTAATGATGTTGACGATTATTTTAATTTTGACGTTTATTTTTGACTGTAGAGATTTCTGAATTTTCGTTCTTTGTTTTCTATATTTTGTGACTTATTAAGAGCTTGTTGTTGTCATTTAAATTTGTTTGTTATATTTGAATTTTATTTAATTGGTAAATAAACGATTTTAAATTTCGACGCTTTTTGCAACTCCAACGATTTTTTAAAACATTTTTTTTTTTGTATTTTTCAAGTGTTTTGAAATTCCTTGCTGAGATACATAAAATTTTTTTGCAAAATTTCATATTTTTCACTAGGCGATTTCTGAAAAATTCAGCTAATTTTAAATTTTGCTTATATACTTTCCAAGTTTTGCGATTTAAGAACTTTAAGCTCGAGTCATGTATACATATTTATGTACAGTGTTACAGAAAACTCTAAATACCTCCCGAAAAAATGCATTTTAAGCAAAACTTCACAGTTTTTATCAACAAAAACTACATTATATCATTTCTTGTAAAACATAAAACTTTTTCCAGAAACAAAAATATTTGGAAAAAAAATATATTTATTAATAATTTAAAGAAAATGAAATTTTACTACATAGAAAAGTATACATACTCCCACTGTTGGTCAACGATACTTTTCCATAAAAAGAACTTACACATGTTTTGCCACTACAATGTAATTCCTCATGTCTGCCAGTTAAAAATTTGAAAAGGTTTGTAATCAGTCTTTTAATAATAATGTGTCCAAAAGTTAAAGAAATAAGATAAGATATTAAAAATCTGATTGTTCAAAAGAATGTAAAATCTTTGCGCGAAGTTTCTGAAATTGTTGGGCGTTAAAAGTCTAGTATATAAACCGTAATAAGATGTTATAAAAGGAACAATAGTGCTAATAGTAGGCCAAGAAGTGGCCGTTCGCAAAAATTACTCGACGTATAAAACCACACATATTGAAGGAAATTGTCTAAAATTCCAGGACAACTGCTGTTAATATAGCAAAAGGCATAGAAAAAATGTTGATTGTCACTCTTCATCCAGAAACACTATGCAGTGTATTGGGAAGTGGAGGTTATCATAGCTGAGTGCCTCGGAAAAAACCATTCATAAGCGATATTAATAAGGCCATATGGAATTTGCTTAAAACATTTAAATAAAAAAGAAAACTTTTAAAAAAATGTCGTTTTTAGCACAGATAATAAATTTAACGTATTCTTATACAATTTAAAATAAAAAGTTTGGCTCAAAAAGAATGAAGAGCTAGAACATAAAAACCTGATGCCCACAATAAAACACTGACGCGGTTCTATTGTGGTTTTTGTTTGTATTTCGGCGGCTGGGACTAGAAATTTAGTTTTTATTGATACAACAATGGATTGGTTTATGTATTTGAACTTATTAAAGGATAATTTGCAGGTGTCACTAGCCAAAATGGGTCTACCTGGAATCTGGTACTTCCAACAAGATAACGAGCCAAATTACACAGCGGCCAGTTTAAAGGAATTGCTGTTGTTGTACAATATTTCAAAACAACTGCATTCTCTTCCCCAGTTATCTTACTTAAAACCCGTTGGACGAATTGGACTGCAGGATAAGAACAATCGCGACAAAGAACCAACAGGACCTAAAAATGCTTTTGTCAAAAAATGGTACAAAATTTCTTCGAGAACCACCGGTAAACTGGTATATTTAATGAAAAATCAGTTGTATTAGAAAGAAAATGACGTATTAGAGAGCAAAACAGGTGCAAAAAACATAAAAATATAAATATTTTTTATGAACTAGAACAATAAATCATGGAGTATGTATACTTCTCTGTGTATTAAATACTTATTTTTTTTTTTAAAATATTTTCTTTTTTCAATAATTATTTGTTTTAATTTAAAACTTTTAAAATAGTTTTATTTTTCACAAGGAATGATATGCCAGGAATTTTAATGATAAACAATTTAAAGTATTGCGTAAAATGCATTTTTTTTTAGGGTATATAGAGTTTTCTGTGCCACTGTATATATTTGTGGCAATAATGAAAAAGTGCTTAAGTAATATTTTACTGTTTTGTAGGAGAGCACGCGTTCAAGTAGATTTTCCGAAATTCATTTCTTTTACGTTAAATTGGGAAATCCTCTGTTAACATTTATTTTTTTAAGAATAATAGGTTCTACCTTTAAGTTGAAATATACCAAAGTATAACCTAAATTAAATTATTGTTCCAGATGAGATAAGAAGTCTCAAAAAGTTAAGTCGCAAGTCATGGTGCTATAACTTTCTGAAAAAGCACATAAAGTAATATATATTTTTACCAGGGGTAGTTTCAAGTATGCAAATTATGGAGGTACCCTTAACCCAAAAGCAGCTTATCTCAACTTAAGCACTTTTTCCTTTTTCCCACAGATAGTTTGCTTGTTGCCTTAACTCTTGGATCCAATTTCATTCGCTCCTAAGACTTGGATTTAATTTAATGTAAGGATTCTCTTTAAAATAAATTGTATATATTTTTTTATATAAAAACTCTTTTGGGGTGAAAAATAAAGTTTCTAAGTCTTTGTAGTTTTTATGAATCCAGCAACACTTACAATGACTCTTTCAGCTATTTACTGAAAAGAGAAATAAATATAAATCAATTTTTTACAATCTCTTTTAAATAATTTTTTTCTTAATATTACAATTTTGTTAACATAATCAGGTCTATTCGGGAAGTCACTTTCACCACAAATACGCGCATCTTTCACTTTTTGCTATTCTAAAATACTACGTTGGAGATGAGTGATAGAAAACTTACGTTTTCTTTCACTTTGGAGGTATTCTAAAATACTTCGTCACCATGACTAATGTCATATTCGTTCGACGCCAATTTTAGCGCGTTAAGTTTAAATAAATAAAGAAAAATAGAGATACGAAGTGTTTATATGGTGTATATCACTGTTAACTAAGCTTTAATGGCGTTCGGCCAGGCTCTACAAGACAATTAAGTTTCCTTTAAGCTCTTCAAAGATGTAAACACGTCTTTAAAACAAATAAAAGAAGTAACTAATTTCACTTTTACTGTTTATTGTTTCTTTTTATGTTGCTTAGCACTTGTACTGTTAAGTTTTTTTTTTTTATTAATTATTTCTTTAAATTACTTCTTAAATCCCTTTTTGTTTTCAACTTTTTCTGCATACAAGTCAGCTGTTTTCAATGTTGTTGATGTTTTTATAAGAGATAACATAATATCGATTACTGAAAACGATATTTCTTCGCACGTATGTTAGAATCTGTCGACGTCGACTTGTCGAAAGTGAACGTTCGATGACGAAGAAGTGAATAGACCTGAATATGTTTTAAATTTAATTATTTTAAGTTTATTGCACTTCGTGCTGCAAATGCAGCCAACCCAACACCATTACTCATTTGCTTAAGTGCTCAACGATGTTTGCTCTTTGTGCGTTAGTGTTAATGTTTGAGTGAGAGTGTTTGTTTAGTTTTTTTTTTTTTTTTTGCTGACAATATGCATAGTCCTTAACAGACAGTCAAAACATTTATAGGTCAGTTGTTATATACAAAAGATTTTTTTTGTACTTTTTTTTCTATAAATAAATAAAGTGCCACTGGCTGGATTAACGAGACACAGCAGTATAAATTTGCATTTGCACACTTGCAGAATTATTACTGTTGCATATGAAATTCATATGCGGAAGATATACAAATACTGAAAACAATAAAAGGCCAAGGAAAAATTATATTCTTCTGACAACAAACTCATCAGCAAACATCTTCATCATCAACATGATACTTATCATTATTGTCATACTGATCAGCAGGTTAGCAAATATTGTATGATGATTATGAGTATATTTTGCAAAAGAGTGGGGTGTAAATAAACATGCAAATGATAACAATAAAGGCAGCACATGCAGTAAACATATAACATACCGCACTGTGTAAATTGGAAGTTGTTTGTTACATCCAGCCAACACGCGCGTTTGTGTTGTGTACTACAAACTGGTTGGCTGGTGAGTTAACACATTCTCACACAAACACACACACGGACAGTAATAAGTTTTTTTTTCTGATGTTGGTGCAAATAATGATTCTTTTTCTCGGTTTATAATAAAGAGTAAAAATGTCACTTAAAGCGTTGACATGCAACCCACATACAAGTTTATTGTATTATTGTTGGCTGGCAGAATCATGTGGAGTTGATGGCGACATTCACTATTTGTTGTATTACTGATGATTATGCTGATGTGCTGTGTACAACAGCTGCAGTTGTAGCTTCTTTTTATATTGCATATACATACATACATATGTGTGTATAACTCTGCCTTTGGGCCAAACAGTTTATGCTGGAGTTTCTGTAAAAGTCATCTTTGTTGCAAAATCCACATTATATCATTTAAAATTTTTTTAATTTTTTTAAGCTTATATTCATTATTTCGTATGCACATATATATTTATTTCTTTGTCAATTATGTTGCTCCGTTCAAGCCCAACAACATGCATCCAGCTGCTGCATTTTTAACCACTTATGTTTAATAAAAGAATGAAAGAAAGTTTGAAGAGCAAAAGAAAAATGCCAACGGAAGCGTCATGAAATTAATGTGCAGTGCACATGATTTCGGGTTTATTTAACTCGAATAAAATAGATGTAAAGCAAAAAAGTAACACTACTCGTAATATATAAAAATATATGCAACAAAAGTACGGGAAAGCAAAAAGTGGAGAATCATTGCATCACGTGAAGTGGTGGAAGGCATGCAAAAATTGCCATTAAAAAAAACGAAGTAAATTGTAAAACAATAAAAATATGGTATGAAAAGTACACTTAGCAAAAAAACGGCTAAAATAATGATTAAGACTGAGCTTAAGTTTAACAGTAAAATTTATAAATTTTGTTTATAATTTACAATTAAAAACTGATTTTTCCATAATTTAAATTTTAATCACTAAATTTAATTTTTTGTAATAATTTCAATTGATTCTTTTTTTCTCAGTGCAGTCAGTCATTGTTGCATCTAGGAAATATTTAAGCTTGAATTGTAATTTTTAATGAGTAAAATATTAACATTTGTATATTAAACTGTACGAAAAAAAATAAAAACATATGTAAAAATATGTATGTATATGTTTTTGACAACAACAAAAAAAGAAGTACCCACAGCAAAAAAAAACATATGTAAAATTGTAATTATTTTCAACAAAAAAAAAAGAACAAAAACGAAACGAGTTATTTTTAAATTAAAAAACTCTACCCAGGTAAACAAATGTAATTGCACTTGATGTTAACTGGAAAAAGACCCCAGACATGCATAATTCTCTCACACTCAACTCATACTTTAACACACACCGACACATTCACATACTTATATTGCTCTCACATGCTTTCACCATTCACAAGAATAATTGCTCTAACATGGTGATTAAGTGGTGAGTGAGTGTGTGGGTGGTGGGTTATTTTGTTTGTGTTAAAGCAGCAAGGTGGAATAATGGTGCTGTTATATTATTATTGTTGTTTTTATTACTGTTTAATATGATTTAAGGTGTATAGGGACAGTTTGTCAGTGTTTGCATAAATCTTTTATACATATTGAACTCTGTTAAGACAATGTAAGTCAAACAGCTTTGTCTGAGTTTCAATAGTTATAAAAATTCGTTTTTTTATATATTTTAAGATAGATTGAACTGAGTTGATTATGGTAAATTATAATGACCCTCTTAATATGCAAATTGCAAATTGATGAAAAAAAAACAATTATTTTCATTGATAAATTATTCAGTGACATTTAATTGTATAACATTGAAATCATAAAGAAACTGATGGCAATATAAACAATGAATTCAATTGGAATAACAGCACTTTAAAGAGTATTCCATCAATATATAATAAATAATTAAATAAACTAATTAAATTGTAGATTTAATTAAATTTATTTTCATTGAAATGTTGTCAAACATAGGAAAATTATGCTTAAATAGTAAAAAAGTTGCTGAAGTAATTAAAATAAACTGTTAAATAAGACAAAATATGTCAGAGCTTGAGAAATTTTTGGTATTTTTTAGGATTCCGTACACCAAAAATGAAAACAGCCCTATTGTTTTGCTGTGATGTTCGTCCATCCATCCGTTAGTTTATGTGTAACATACTATTTGCTCGAGAACTGTAAGAGCTACGAACCTAAAATTTTCACAGAATATGTAAAACTTTGGCTGCTACAACATATAATATATGACAGTTAAAAATTTTAGGGTATTGTTAAGCGTTTATGTTGATATCCTAATGTAATATATAGACAATTTTATATAGACACTTGAAATTTCAGCAGACTACACCAATTTACACTGAAATTAATAAATCAAAATCAAAAGGTATTCTATCACTTAATATAACTTTTACTAACTGCCTGTTTATAGAAGCCATGTAAAAATTCTCGTCTGTGTATTTATATTGAAAACAAAAACAAGTTTGAGTGCTTTGTTTTTGTTTTCAATATAAATAGGCAGACGAGAATTTTCACATGGCTTCTATAAACTGGCAGTAAGTAATTTTAATAACTTCCTGTGTCTTGAAAACCGCAAGAGGTCGTCAACTCTTGAAATTTTTAAAAACGATAAAACCAAAAAATTCCAAAATAAAAAAATCGCAAAACGAAAAAATCCCCAAAAAATCGCAAACAACCGAAAAAACGCCAAAAACAAAAAAACGCGAATTCAGAAAAAACCGAAAAATAGCCAATTAAGAAAAAAAAAACGCCAAACAAAAAACTCGCTAAAACTACAATATGTTGTCAAGAACTAAAAATAAAAATATATAGCCAAAAACAAAAAAAAATCGCTAACAACGAAAAAAAGCCAAAACTAAAAACCGAAAAAAAACTCAAAAACGAAAAAAGCGCCAAAACTAAAAAACGCCAAAAACATTTAAAAAAATCCCAGAAACGAAAGAAACCAAAAATTAAGAAAAAGCGCGCCAGAACTAAAAAAAATCCCCAATCCCAAACAATTTTTTTGGTTACATAAAATATTTAAAAAAAATCTACATCAGTTAAGATATTCGACACTTTAGACTTAAGTTCGTATAGATATTTAGCGTCTCTTCGTGTGCGAATCAAAGTCGCACTTTACTGAATTTATTCCATCTTAAAAAGCAAACAAAACATTTAAATCTTTTCCTACTCCCTCACACACTAAATCATCATTTGTCGTAGTTAAAATTAAGAAAAACAACCGCATTATTTGATATTCTCTTAATGTCCTCTGCATTGTGTGTCAGCAATTTGTGTGGTTGTGTGTTTGTTTTTCTTTCTAAAATTTTTATTTTATTGCTTTTCATTTTCCATATTTTTTTTATTACAACATCTAATATTTGTTTGAAAATTTGCCTTTGCTATGCAATTTTCTTATTGTCTTTCTCCTTTTTTAAGGACTATAAATATTTTATTTTAAATAAATATTAAATGTTTATTCCGTTCACTAGATATATTGTTTTCAAATGTTCAGTGATACTTGTACTCGTAAATATGTTGCATTCTTATATCCTTTCAACATGTCGGAGTGGCCATTTATATTGAAATATTTGTTTATAATTTTTCTTTTTCTATCTCTCGCTCTTTTAGTGTGTGTTTTCGCTTTTTTTTTTCTATGATAAATTTTTGTTTGTCTTAGTATTTTTTGAAAATTTTCCCTGAACACGAAGAAAAAAAGGAAAAACAGTTTCATACTTTCGGTAATAAATTTTGTAATAGTGCTGCAATATGCTGGTGATTTCCTCGTATTTTTTTATCGCATATTGCTAAACAACGTTTTGTTTAATGTTGGCTGTATAGAACAGCCCGCAATCTTAAGGAGCATTGCATAAATTGCTTGAAAATTTTTATATATATTGAACAAGTTTGTTAATTTTTCAACTAATTTTTTAAAAAAAAGAAACAAAATATTAAAAATTATGTTATGAAATATTTGTGGTGAAATTTAAATTTACTGTTATAATATGGAAATTCCCCTACATCACAGTCTTTGTATGTTTTTCTTATATTGTTGCATACTTTTAGGTTGCTGGTGTACAAGTGCTTTAAAAATTGTATGTGCATGTTGCTAAGTGTGTGTTTATGTTTCTTTAAGTGTATTTGTCTTGTGCTGTAATATTTCTTGTAATGTCAGCATTAGGATTTAACAGCGCATACTCACACATACGCTCGTAAAGGCGTTAATACTTCACAACGAATATGCTGAATATAGAAATATTTATTTTTATAAGTATGTCAGCCAAAAATAAAAAATGGAACATTAGTATTATAAAATTGGAAATGAAAAAAATTATGACCCTGAAAGTAGTTTAAAGGCAAGAAAATGTTTTGCTCAAGTTGTTTAATTTGAAAGGTTGGTAAATAGTTTAAATGAAAATTGAATAATTGCATACCATGTGTTTCTTCAAACAAACTGATACAACCTCCGTCGCAGGGTGTCAGCAATTCTTTAGTCACACATGGGTAGCATTGCCTTGTAAAACCAAGACATTAATACTGTCTGTTGTAGCAGCATTACTTTCAAAATCAATCAATCATTTGCTGTTATGATAATTCTCAGCTCAAGTCATTGAAGTTTCTGCTTATGTAAATCTTGATCTCATTCATTTATTACTTGGCTTTGCCTAGTATTTGCATTTAACTTTGTTTTTCAAAAACCTCAAGGGCTTTCAAATTTATCTAATTTGTTTCCAGCTGTCAACGCTGTCTGTGCTTATCTAATGAAAAATTTAATTTAATACCCTGGCATATAATATGTAAAATTTTTAGGTTGAAACTTTTTGTTCTGCTCAATTGATTCAAGTTAAAGTTGTGTATTGACAAATATCCAAAAAAAGTTTCATTTTAGCAAATTTAATGGTTCAATGCCTCTACAGCTACTTATGAAGATAAAAATTCTTTTTGATTGTAAGTTTTAAAGATTAAGTAATCACACCCAAATTCTACGGGTTAACATAAAAGTTTTCATTCAAGCGAATTTGAATAAAATATAAAGCAATTTTCATACTATCAATTTTCATTTCTTTGCCAAGAAACACACAAAAAGATTTCTTTTTATAATATTTGTTCTTAAATTTTATTTTAATACTTCTTCCTTCCTTTAAATTTTTTTTATTTGATGTGAGCAAAACAATTTAATTTTAATACTTTTTTTTTAAATAAAAGTTCATAATAAAAAAACTGAAGCAAACAATTACAAACAACTAGAAATCTAAAATTAAGAGCTAGAAAAATATTTGTGGTTCATAGACTTCAAATAAAAGAGAATAACTTGATAAATTTTGTATACTTAAAGGATTAAAAATATTCGTGTGCAAAATTTTTTTTTCAGACACACCGTGATGTCCTTAAAAAAGGATTTAAATATTATAGAATGTAAAACATTTCAACCATTATAATGATTAAAATTTTTGAGTTTTTCTATAAGTTTCTTAAGCGGAAACGAAATGCATCTTGACCTGCATAACCAACAATAAACAATGATTCATTATATTAATAAAATTAATATAAGTAACTCACAAAACAAAATTAAATAAATAAATAAGCAAACAACTGCAGGGAAAGTGAAAGAAAAACATATGAAATAAGAGAACATTTTTCACATTAATATTTTATTTGGACTTTCGCCAAAGTTGCTTAGTGACAATCCCAATATAAATTTGCATGGCTTTCAAAAAATACTTAAAGAGAACAATTTTGATTGAAATTGTGCTGCCACTCATGCAGTCTCTACAGACATACATAAGTGACAGAATTGTTTCTTGACATTCTTGCGGGAATGTTTTAATTTGTTTTTCTAAAAATCAATTTGATTTGAATAGAAAACTGTACAAAATGGTACGTTCACTTAAATTAGGATATCAAATCTTAAAGTTCTTCAAAATCCTATTTAAAAAATATGTGCTAAATTTTTCTCTATAATACTTTGTTTTTTATGTATGAACAATATCATCCTAAAGTCCTTTTGCTTGAGCCTTTATTTAGCAATGTACCTAAAAGTATGCTGGTTTTTGTGTGTGTGTGTTTTTAAAAGCAAAATAAATTAATTATTTAAGGATTTTTATCTGTGTCCCTAACATTTCTTTCATGTTGAGACGATACCCAATTAATATGTGACTAGTTAAATTGAAAACAATATTTTTAATGCTGCCAGTGGCCTGCAAGGGAATTATAACTAAAATATTTAATTAAGCTTAAGACCTTCATAATTTATCTTCATTAAGGGTTTTGCTGGCAAATATTAACTTGTTTTTATAAAACGTATTTTTTCGGTTTGCTTGTAGGGAGCACAATGGGACCAACTGTGTAAAAAAGGTAGCAAAAAAATTTATTTAGCAACATTCAGAGGATTTATTTTTATATAGACCCTTTTTAAAGAGCAAAGGGGAGAGGTTTCGATTTTAATCTATTTTACCTAAATGTTACTTTTTAAAAAGATTTTTATTATATTTTTTTAATTATTCTATTTTATTATTTATTTAAGACAATTCATATTGCTTATTTATTTTTATCAAGAACTTTATTTAACATATTTTTTTCTCTACTTTGCTTGGCATAAAGTTTTTTTTTATTATTTTCTAATATCCCGGTTGCATTACTATTCAATAATATATCATTTATTTCTGTCACTATTATCTATTATTATTTCCACCCTTCTCCCCTTTTTCCTTTTTTTTGCAAGCTAATAGATGATTTTCAGCACGTAAATAAAAGGATTCCTATAAAGTCTTTATGATTATTAACTTATAAATTGACCCGTATTTTATAAACATCCAGCACGGAGAGAGAGAGAAAAAATATAAGAACTAATGAAAAAATACGCATAAAAATACGAAATAACAAGAAGCCAATATTGTCATAAACAAGATACGACATGCATGCGCTTGAATTGCTACAACAACAACAAGTAGCAGCAGCAGCAATAGCAATTCAAACGAACAAAAGAATGAAATCGTTGACACCAGTTAAGAGACATTTGACCACAAACAAAAAGCAAAAAAAAAAGAAAGACAGAAAGCACAAAATTCAAAATGAAATTGTTACTTGTTTAACACACAATGAGTTGTGATTTACTATCGCATTTTTATCTCTGTCGATTTGGTGTGTGTGTGTGTGTGTGTGCATGAGTGTGCATGCTTGTATGATTTTTTTTTCGAACAAATTATTTCCAAGCCAATGAATTGTATTGCAGCGTATTCCTCAATTTTTATCATGAACTTCACAGGGAAGGAGGGTTGGCCAAAATTTTGAAGAGTCCAAAATTATTTTCATGGAAATTAATGATGCTTTAATAAATAAAATTAATTTTTATGTAAATAAATAAATAATTTAATAAGTAAATTAAACTAAATTTATTTAATTTCAGCTTATATTTTAAGAGAAATAAAACAAACTTATTAAATCTAAAACATATTTCTTTTCTAGGGCCCTCTTTTTACTTGCACACTTACTGGGCCTTTTCAAAAACCCTTTGGCTAAGCCCTTTCCCTCAAAGACTCCTAATTTTATATAATGATAGGTTATCATGTTTTCTTTGTTGACTTTAAAGATATCTCCCCATTATATTGTACAGAGAAAGAAACTTCATATATACATACATACATACAAGTTTGTTTGCTTCTTGGTATTGGTTTTCATCTACAATCCATAAGATTTCTTAACAAATTGTAAATTATTATTTTTTGTAATATCTTGTTGTGTTCTTATCACATTCTAAATGTCAGCGTAATGTCAATTATATTTTCTCAAAAGCAGCAAGATAATAAGACAACTAGAAGTTGAAGAAGAAGGCAAACAAACAACTCAAAACTAGAATAACAAAAACAAATAGCTAAACTGGTACAATATTAAGAATCTTATTTGTGATAAAATTTCCTTTTAAAAATGAGAAGAAGAAAAAGTAAATGAACTTAAGCGTGCTTAATGCTTGCTATCTGTGTATATACATATGTACATAAATATTCTCGTTTTTAAATACATTTAAAAATGTCAAAAACGTATGTCAAGAATCTATACATTGAGTTCCTAATGTATTTAATTTAGTTTTTCTGTATCATTTTTGTATTTGAAAAGCTGCAAGGGCTAGTCAATTTTCATTTTAAGAAGAAAAAGAATTTTCCAATAATTCCTCTCATACGAAAAATATTTTCTTAAGACAACAAATTATATAAATTTAATATAAAATTTATTATATCAAAAGTATTCGTGATATTAGGAAAAAAACTCCAGCTTGAATAATTCTTTAATTAATGGACTCCTCCTCTCTTCAAAATAAAATTTCTTTATATAAATAAATGAACTTTTTGTTGATTTCTTTCAAGCTTCATCACTTAAATTTGAGGCTGTCTTTTAGCAATTTGGAAATTGACAGTAATTAAGAAGAAAACATGAAAAACGTGAGCCTGTCAATTGATAAAAAAAAATTAGGAAATATGTTTTTTTTAGAGGGGAATAAAACATAAAAAAATAAATGAGGAACAAAAATTTTTACGAAATACCCACTAGGGCTTTTCACAAAAAAAATTTTGCAACTCTTGAAGCGGAAATTAAAATTTTTTGGGATTTTTTTAAGATGGGTACGGGGTCGGTGAAATAGATTTTATAAAAAAATGAGGTTATGGAGAAAAAATTTTTATATTGTTTTTTTCTGGTGCTTTTTGTTAATACAACTAAACAATTCTCTTCTTAATAATCCGATCTCACGACAAAAAAATTATTAGTGTGAAAAATTATTATATTAAGAACCACTTTGATAGTCTCAAAAGTGAATAATTATCTTTCCTAGATTTCAAACCTCGATAGCTTAAAAAGTTTTCAACATTTTTTCAAGATGTAAAATGCGTTGGAAAGATAATTTAGATACCTTTATTTTGGTATATATAAGTGTATATCTTACTTGTGAAAAAATGTGGAAAAAAATAAAAAATAGATAAAAAAAAAATTTTTATTTTTAAATTCACACTATTTGAATTTTAAAATATTTGAAGTAGCTTCTTTTTAAAATGTAACAAAATATACAAAAATAAAAATATTTCAGACTATTTGAATTTTGCGATACTTGAAGTCGGACTTCTTTAAAAGTAGGTAATTTGATGATTTTGTTTCTGCAAAGAAAAAACTAGAAAAACTATATGTTGTGAATGATTTATCAGAAAGAGGCATGACGTCCGCTACAATATATAACAAAAAAATTACAAGGAATGAGGATGATTTTCAAAACTTATTGATTAGCGTTGTTAACAATCGAAAAATTATACGTAATGTTAACAAAAATTTCATTGAAAAAGCTGTTAAGAACCAATTTCAAAATACTTCCACAGTTGTTCCACATTTACCCCCGTATTTATAAAAAAATAAAATGAATTTGAAATTCATTTTAGGAAGATTTTGTATGGAAAATTTTAAATCAAATACATTTCAAATTCGTTTAAAATTTTATGAATATGGGGGTTAATGTTTAATGTATTTTAATTTTACATACAAATTTACTTTTTAATTTTAATTTGTTCATTAAATATGTTGATTTTGTTTATTTATTATCTTTTGATTTTGTATGGGAATCATGAACTGAATTTTTGATATTTTTATTAAAGGAATGTATTTTAGGTGTTTTTTTTACTTAACCAAGAACGAAACATAATGAAATTCTTTTAATTTTCATAAAATTTGATAAATAAAATAAATTTTCTCAAACTTTAATTTTTTTCTTATAGTTTTCCACCAAGTAAAAATAAATCTATGTACCGAATGAAAGGCAATTTAAAGACCTTTCTAACGCATTTTACATCGTGAAAAAATATTGAAAGCTTTTCAAGTTATCGAGGTTTGAAATCTAGGAAAAATAATTTTTCACTTTTAGGACTATCAAAGTGGTCCTTAATATAATAATTTTTCACACCAATAAATTGTTTGTCGTGGGATCGGATCCTTAAGAAGATAATTGCTTAGTTGTATGAACAAAAAGCACCAGAAAAAAACAATATACAAATTTTTTCGCCATAACCTCATTTTTTTGATAAAATCTTTTTCAGCGACCCCATACCCATCTGCATTAGGAGCTTAATATTCCTCTTCAAGTGTTGAAAAAATCGCAAAAAACGCCTTTGGTGAAACGCCCTAATACCCACCCATGAAATGCATTATGCTGCGTATGAGCGATATATATTCATATGACATTAATAAATATTAATCATACGCAACAGAGAATTTATGAAATTTAACACTGCCGATGTACATATATTCTATTTACAATTCGAAATTAAAGAAAATGCTTTCGAACGCATATTCTTTTCTGTCGCTTCAAATTACATAGTAGATTCCCAATCATTAATAAAGTTGAAACCTTTTTTAAACCGGCTGTGTCACACAAAACTCGCACGTTAAACAAGAATTTAAATACTAAAACAAACGACTAATCGAATTTATTTTGTTTAATCGCAAAATTTAAATTTTTATTCCCGATAGGATATTGTTTCGCTGTGAAATAAAATTTATTTCAATTAATTTTATTCTAGCATATAATCTAAATATATTTTTTAATTATTTATTCGTGTAATCTTATGAGATTATTACTTCGAATAATTTGATCTAATATTTGTTGAAAAATAATTGCAATGGCTTATTTATTCATTTAATTTAAGTCGATTATTTATTCGAATAATTTTATTCAATCGGCATTTCTTATAATTTTATTTATCATATATTTAGTAATAAATGAATATTTTTATTAAATGTTTTATATGTTTTTTATTAACAAAATATTCTTTTTAAAGAATAAAATTATTATATTCTTTGAAAATAATGTTTTGTTAACAGTTTTATTCAAACGATTTTATTCGATTGTTAATACGAATAATTTGATTTATTATTTGTTGCAAAAAAAATTGCAATAGTTAATTTTTTGGAATAATTTTAGTCGATTTTTCAATCAGATTTTTTTTTTAATTTTATTTATTAAACTCGTAGTTATGGAGAAATAGTTTAATTAAAATTGTTTTTCTAATAATCTTATTTGATTATTCTTTAAAATATTTAAGTAAATTTATTCCATTGTTAATTTGAATAATTTGATTTATTATTAAAAAAATTGTTTCAATAAATTATTGAATGGAATAATTTTAGTCGATTATTCATTCGAATAATTTTCTTCAATATGCATTTCCTGTAATTTTATTTATCATATAGTAATAGTGAAATACTTTTATTAAAATTTTTATTCAAATAATTTTAATTGATTATATTTAATAATAGAATTTTTTATTTTTTTGATTTATTGAAACGATTTTATACGCTGGTCATTTGGAATAATTTTTTTTTGATGTATGCTAAAAATTTATTGAAAAGATTTACTCATGTAATTATTCTATGGAATAACTTTAATAGATTATTTAATCGAAAAATTTTATTCTATTATTCGTTCGAATAGTTTTAATTAATTAAGAATTTAAACAATTTTAGAAAATTTATTCGAATAATTCTATTTAACTATTTTTCCAACAACAAAAAACCAAATCACTCAGTAAATATTTTATTGAACAATCGATTAATACGTCAACCGAAAAATTGTATTAATTCATTTTATTTAACATACATATATACGAAAAGTCGCAGATAATTCACATTGTTTTACTCGTTTAAAATATTTTATTCGAATAATTTTATTTTAATATTTTTCCAATAAAAAAATCATTTATTGCATGTTCTATTGAACAGTCGATTTATATGTATGTCAATCGAAAGATTTTATTAATTTATTCATTCGAATAATTTTATTTAATAATAATCGAATAATTTTATTTGGCTCTGTAATTTAATAATTTTATTCGGTTATATAATCGAATAATTTTATTCGGTTACATTATCGACTAATTTAATTCGGTTATAAAATTTAATAATTTTATTTGGTTATATAATCGAATAATTTTATTCGATTGTATAATCGAAAAATTGTCTTCGTTGAATTACTCAAATAATTTGAATTGATTGTTATTTTGATTATTTTAGTTTTAATCATTAAATCATTTTTAGTATTTATTCGCTTAAAAGTTTTTATTTGATTATTTGTTAGACAAATTTTTTTTAATTATTTAAAGCGTTAAACGTTAACTTTACTTCTGTCTATTGAATAACTTTTTTTAGTTTTTTCTCTCTCCTATAAAATTTAAAACATTTCAGTTACGTGATTTTGCATTTCATTTCAACATATATCTAACGATATACGTTCCATATACATGTATATATAATTGTCTAAAAAGCTTTATGCTTCTCAATACAAACTCAAATGTATTTGCTTTGACAAGACAAAAAGATGTTTATCCCTTAAAACAGCTTTATTATAAAATTATAATTTTTGCATAAAACTCATTAACTAATATATATTAATTTAAATTCATACAACTATTATGATAAATGAACTTACATAAAATTAAAATTTAAAAATAAAAAAACAAACAGGCTTTAACAGTAAAGAGGTTATCATAATATGAGTGATTTACATCATAAAGATTACAGACACAATTATAATTATACTGATTAATATAAAAAGTTATATGAATGTTAAACATGACCTCTGCAGTTGGGTGTGTAAAACATGTGGCATTTCAAATTTAATTGTATAACACATGTTCGTTTACACACACAGACTTACACACACACAAGGACACAAGTATTAAATTATTCCGTTATACAGGGATATATTTGCAACTATGTATTTAATAAAAGTTTAAGTTTATGTTACACAACAGCAACAGTTAAAAATTTGATATCAATTAAAAGTATTCAGTAACAAAAGCTGCTTAATTGACATGACAGCTCTAAAATATAAAACATATAAAGCTTAAAAAAAAGAAAATTGTAGAGCATAATTTTCTTAATTAAAAATAACTATCACAACTCTTATTTGCACATTTCTATTTATGCGTCACATAAAATCTTTTATTGTCACTTTTGTTTTATGATACAAATTTCTGAAATAACCACATTTACATACGTGACGTGCTGAGTTATTCATGAGCGCTTGTGGAAGTTTTTTAACTTTAGCCATACAATCGAACTAAGGATAAACAAATACAAATTCTCTTTTGAGGAAAATTTTTATTTAAAAAAATTCCATGCATATAACACAAATACTTTAGCTTTATTAGAAATTCATTTAGTATAAGCTTTAGAACGTACGGTTTGTTTTACTTGCTTATCTCTATATGAATCAATTCAAACATTTTATATTAAAAGAAATTTAATATTTGACAATTTCAATATAAGTATAGTTCTCTATTAACTGTAGATTCATTTTAATAAAAAGTACCTTTTTTAGTAAAAAGTTTAGTTTTAGCAAAAAAGTATCTTATAAGTACACAGTTTATTTTTATTACAAAATGCTGGCCTTATTTTTAAAGTGCCGTTTTCGTAAAAAGTACATTTTAAGTAAAAATAACCTTTTTACTAAAAATAAGGCAAAGAAAGCACTTTTCTGCAAATAGTATTTTTTAAGGACAGCGTGTATAAAAGTTTCTTCTTACTTTAAAGTAAATATTTAACAAATATAATATTTTATAGAGAAAAATCTTTTTTTTTTATAAAAAGTACCTTTTATAGTAAAAAGTATGTTTTATAGCAAAAAGTACTTTTTATAGTAAAAAGTACCTTTTATAATACAAACTATATTTTATAGTAAAAAAGTACCCTTTAGAGTAAAAATTCTTTTTATAGTAAAAATTATATTTTATAGCAAAAAATTGTGTTTATAGCAAAAAGTACTTTTAATAATAAGAAGAACTTTTTATAGAAAAAAGTACTTTTACTAGAAAAAAGTACTTTTACTAATAAAAAGTACTTTTTATAGCAAAAGGTTCTTGCAATAGCAAAAGTGCCTTTCATAGTAAAAAGTATATTTTATAGTAAAATGTACTTTTTATAGTAAAAAGTGCCTTCTTTAATAGAAAATATTTTGTAGTAAAAAATTTTTTTATAACAAAAAGTATATTTTATAATAAAAAGTATATTTTATAACAAAAAGTATTTTTTATAGCAAAAAGTACTTTTATAGCAAAATGTACCTTTAATAGTAAAAAGTTCCTTTTATAGTAAAAAGTACCTTTTATAGTAAATAAGCCTTTGCGGTAAAAAATTTTTCTTATAGTTAAAATTATATTTTATAGAAAAAAATATTTATATAGCAAAAAGTACTATTTATAGTAAAAAAAGTATCGTTTATAGTAAAAAGTACCTTTTATAGTAAAAAGTACCTTTTATAGTAAAAAGTACCTTTTATAGCAAAAAGTGACTTTTATAGTAAAAAGTGGCTTTTATAGTAAAAACTTATCTTTAAAGCAAAAAGTATATTTTATAGAAAAAATTTAATTTTATAAATATAAATTACATTACAAATTTTTTTAGTTAAAATAATTTTATAGTAACACGTCCCTTTTTAGCAGAAAGTTCCATTTTAGCAAAAAATTCATTTTTATTAAATAAAAACCTCTTTCGTAAAAATTCCGTTTTTAATTTAAAGAGCATTTTAAGTAAAAAATACCTTTTATGTACAAATTACCTTTTAATTTACTTTCTAAATTTTTAGTAATAATTACTCTTTACAAGAAGTAACTTTTTATTAAATAGTACCTTCCAAGTACTATGAACATATTTGGTAAATAGTCCGGCTTTAGTAAAAAGTTCATATCTGTTCAAAAGTAATCTTCAAGTTAAAATTACCTTTTAAGGTAAAACGTGTCTTTTAAGTAACAATTACCTTTTAATAATGAGTATATTTTTAGTAGAAGTTTAATAAAAAGGTAAAGGTTAAGGTCTTGGTAAAGAGCAGTTTTTTAGTTTAAAGTACCTTTTCAGTAAAAGTATCTTTTAAGTAAAAATAAAGTTTTAAATTAAGGTAAAATTAAAGTAATTTTTAATAAAAATTTCTTGTTTTTGGTAGAAAACACTTTTTTAGGAAAAGGAATATTTATTTATATTTAGTAAATATATCTTTTTTAGTTAAATGTAATTTTTCAGTCTTAAACTACTATTATCTGTCAAAAGTTTTTATTTGTATAGAGTGCCTTTTGTAATAAAAGGTACGTAGCCTCCTTTTGAAAAATAGATTTTTATTAAAAGGTGCCCTTGCTGTACAAATTACAATTTTTAGCAAAAGTGTATTTTAAGTCAAAAGAAAATTTTTAGTAAAAAGTGCCTTTTTGAAAAAAAAAACACCTCTTCAGTAAAAAGCTGGGGCAAATTATGGCATTCGATACGACTCATAATATAAAAATATTTCAATAGACTTTATATGGAAATATTTTTAAATTACGAGTGTATCGAATGCCGTGATTTTCCCCCAGATTTTTAGTTCGAATTATTATTTAAGTAAAATTTTTACTTTTAATTAAAAAGTACCTGTTTAGTAAAAAGTACATTTTAAGTAAAACTTACCTTTTAAGTAATAACCACTTTTTTGTGCAAAAAGTACCTTTTTGTAAAAAATAACTTTTTTTAGTAAAAAAAATGCCTTTTTTTGTAAAAAGTGTATTTTTTGTAGTACAAAGTACCTATTTTGCAAAATGCAAATTTTTTTAGTAAAAATTACCTTTTAAGACCAAAGTACCATTTTAAATTACCTTTAATAAAAATAATCTTTTTAGTAAAAAGAACCTTTTAAATCAAAAGTACATTTTTAGTAATAGGTACACCCTTAGTAAAAAGTACCTTTTAAGTAAAAAGTGCCTTTTTGGTAAAAAGCACCTCTTTAATATAAACCAACTTTTCCTCAAAAATAATGTTTCCACTTTATTTTTATTTAAAAAAAATATTTGCATAAGGAACTTCATTAGTGCAATGAAAAACATTTTTATATTCACTAGATATGCCAAACGGACGACACACTCGTCCGTATTGTAGAATCAAAATGTAAATAATTTAAGATTGAAAGAAAATGTATCTAAACTTCATAAAAAATTCATTAAAACACAGCCACACACAAACTTACATACATATGCAAGCATAATTAAATAATACATGAAATTAAAAAAACATAAACAAAATCCCTTTAAACAAGTTAATTCAATTTATTTAACTCTCTTCCTATAAGTATTATGGCTTTCATACAACAACAAATAAGAGAAAAAAATTGTTAGATCAAGAGAAATATAGGGTGTTTTTTTTAGAGGTATAGAACTTTGAATTGAAATAAAACACAAGAAAATCGTTTAAATGTCCATCAATTTGCCTTTATTGGAAGGATAATTTTATGCCATTATTGTTTAAATATTATTTCGGGCATGTGGCCGCCGCGGCTGGCTCGAATAAAGCCAATTCTACAGGTCCAATTTTCAACCACTTTTTCGAGCATATGGGGCCGTATGTTGGCAATAACGCCACGAATGTTGGCTTCCAAGTCCCCTAACGTTTCTGGTTTGTTGGCGTAGACGAGCGACTTCACATATCCCCAAAGAAAATAATCCAATGGTGTCAAATCACACGATCTTGGTGGCCAATTGACAGGTCCATTCCGCGAAATTATGCGCTCATCGAATGTTTCCTTCAATAAATCGATTGTGACGTGCGCTGTGTGGCATGTAGCGCCGTCTTGTTGGAACCACAACTCATCCACATTCATGCCATCCAATTCGGGAACAAAATAGTCGGTTAGTCGGCTCCAATTGCTGTGCACGGTGGCGAATCGATTCATTCGGGTCCTCTTCAACACTTTGCTCTACAGCGGCAATTGTTTCTTCGGTGCGCACTGTTCGACGTCTCTGCGGATGCGTATTATCACATAGAGTAAACGTAGTGCGAAAACGATCCATGGTTAAACGAATTAATTGCTCTGATGGACGATTATGTCGACCATGAAATGGACGGAGCTTGCGGTAAACTTCGCGAACTGAACCATTATTTTCGAAATAAATTTGCACGATTTGCAAGCGTTGTTCTTTTGTCAACCTGTTCATGATGAAATGGCAAACCAAACTAAATATTAATCACTTAACAGCTGACAAAATGGCCGCCAGTTAAAAAAGTGATGCCAACTTAAAGTTCTATACCTCAATAAAAAACACCCTTTACTACAAACCCACACACACACTCATGTTTTGTTTCTTTTTTACTTGTAAGCTAATAAATGCGTGTGTGATATGTTTGCATGTAGTATTAGCAACTTTAAACGCTTATAGCTCCCAAAATCCTAAACCGATTTTAATAAAATATAGATTCCGCACATCTGTATAAAAAATCCTTTAAAACCATATAAATATTTTTAAAATCGGTGCAGTGGTACCAGCGTAAAAGGGATTACAAAAAACATGTTTGCCTATTAATTATATAGATAGATAATTTGAACAGGCTAAAGTTCGTATCGCTTTTTAAGCCAAATTACGTGTGACAACACATAGTTGAACGGAACAGCCAGCCATTTTCGAAGGCCACTAAACCTTCATCATCAGCGTTCTTTTGTGTTTGGTCCACTGTGTGTGGTGTCAGTAGGTGTATATTTCTGCTTTATATACTTAGCATTATTGCAAATGGAATGTGTGAATTGTTTTGATTCATCTTATTTCAATTTGCTGAAAGCTTTTTTGTAATGAAAGCTCAATTTTACCGTCTCTATATTTACAACAGTCTTACCATTGTCGTTTGTTCTTTACTAATTATATACATGTTAGTTAATTTGCTTATTTTTGTACTTAAAACAAACTTTTTTGGTTTGTTACTATTAAGCATATTTATTTAATTTTTGCCACAAGCCAATGACTATTAAGTTAGTTAATTTAATTATTATTTTTCGAACTTCATTGTTTCTATATTCATAATTTGAACAGGCTAGTCATTGTCTTGTTTCAAAAATTAAATAAATATAATTAATAGTAACAAACCAAAAAAGTTTGTCTTAAGTACAACAAAAATATGCAAATTAACTAACATGTGTTGTCAGAATATTTACAACTAACTTTGGTGTTATTTGTTCATTAATAATTATCACATGTAATTTGGCTTAAAAAGCGATACGAACTTTAGCCTGTTCAAATTATGAATATAGAAACAAATGAAGTTCGAAAAATAATAATTAAATTAACTAACTTAATTGAAAAACATTTTTATTTTCCAAAAAAAAAAAATGTCCTTACGGAGCAATAAAAACTAATTTTTATTTTATCAGGGGTAATTTGACGATTTTTTTTTTCAAATAACTTTCATTGTTCAAATAAAGGCAAATAAGGCATTTTTGGATTTAAAAAAAATCTTTATTTGTTGCGGTGCTCGTGGGTTGCTCAACAAAATATTAAATTTCAAATGATTTGACCTCATCAAATGCGACAGCTAATGGCCCAGTATATATTAATATTATGATTTTAGGAATGATTTTGAGCTTTTTAAAACCCGATCAAAAAAGGCTGTTATAAGTTTATAGTGTGTATCTGTTTATATGTGTGTGTGTCTGTCCGTGTCCATGCACAGACCAAACGGCTGGACCGATTTTGATTTTTTTTCTTTTTGAAAGGAGACTTGATCGAGAGGGTTCTTAGCTATGTTTTACGAAAATCCAACGAGCCGTTCAGAAGATATATTCGGGGGTTTTTAAACTTCTTCATTTTTGTTAAAGACAAGAGCTTTGATGTGTCTATTGTTTATTGAAGTATTACGCACATAATTCTCTATAAAAATTATTCCCCAAATATTTATTATTAATATATTATCGCTATAAATTTATGTCTTAGAAATTCTATTTAACATTAACAATATTCATCAAGTTGGCATTTTTAATGAAGCATCTACACATGTGGCATGAATATTTTAAGTTTATTATTGCACTGATATGCACAAATCCTTAATGAGATGAGGGAGAAAGAGAGAGAGAGATAGAGAGAGAATGATGGCAGTGTAAGATGTTTGTAAAAGTCATGACGAATTTCTTTTTTTTTTTTTTTTTTTTTTGTTTTTGCTGAAAAATGTAGTGCAACATATGCCAACTAAAGTTTTGAAGAAGCTGCTTTTTTATTTCCTACTTATCCATATTAAATTTAAAGTACCTTGGTGGCACACACACACAGTAAATTTTGCACGTTGTTGAATTTAAGGTTAACATGGTAAGAGGCAGCAAACTCCATGGGGAATTGATGAAATGGAAAATAGCGATAAATAAATGATGGGGAGATAGTTAAAGATGAAGCACGTACATTGTTTTAAGACAGTTGATGAAAAGGTTGGCAACACAATATTGTATGAGGCTTGAGGTAAATTGGTTAAGGGATACATACTCTCCTAACAAAGTTGCCAACAAATGCCAGTTATTTAATTAATTTGCTAATACTTATTTAAAATTTATGATACTCTTTCAATTTGGGTTGGGTGTGGGTTAAAGTTTGCCATTTCGTGTATTGTGTAATTTTCGCCATAAATCAATCAATTTTGTTAAGCTGTCAGTATGGTGCTCGTTTAAGTACTTTAAAGTGTATTTATTTTAGCAGGCTTAGTTGGTTCAACAGTGAGTTTCCCTTTGGAAATTAAAATGCTGCATGCTAAACTTTATTAAAACCCACCCTGCCACCGCATAAGTTGCTTAGTTTTCTTTAATATATATAATTTTTTGCTTCTCTTTTTCATAGCTAAAATTGTTTTGCTTTTGTTGGCGAAATATTTTGCAAAGTAAACTTAAAATTTATTTATTTATTTTTTTTTTTGCTGTATCACTTTTGATTACTTCGGAAAATTTATGCTTAAACTTGCTTAGAATTTGAACAAAAAAAAATTTAAACAAAAAATTATTTACAAGGCAAAACATTAAGCAAAAACTGTTAAAGTATTTGAAGCAAACTTGGAAAATATTTTATTAAGCATGAAATGTAAATAAATGTATTTTAAACCGATATTGAGCTGCTTGAATAAATTTGATGAAGTGTTGTAGTTTTAAGATTAGTTTATTTTAACTTTCAAGAAGAATTTCCTTGCCAGATTCATAGCCTTTAAGACTTAAATATATTTTTTTATTGTAATTTTTTTTTACTAATTCGTTTTAATATGCAGTTAAATTTTTTTGTATTGCCTTTTGCAAGAAATAAACAATTGTAGCTTTATTTACTGGTCTTCAAGTTCATAAAAATGTGCCCTTGTTTGAATTTCAATGAGAAAAGAAAAGAAATATTAATAAACACATGATTGCGTGCGGGGAAATGCGTAAATTAAGAATTGATGAACGGTTGGCTTTTGAAAAAAAAAAAAAAATTATAAACAAAACGGAAACATCCCACTAAAGCATAAAATTTGGTAATTAAAAAGTAAAATTCCGCTGGAAATAAACGTTTGTTTGATTAAGAATTAAAAAAGTCTGCTTTTAACCAGTCCTCAAGGCTTTAAAGTGAACTCGCGCGAATTGCATAAACTGGAAAATAAGTGCTGAAACTCAACAATAGGCAAATAGTTTTTGTTTTATAAAACGACATAATAAACCAGGTAGAACGAATGTTAAATGTTGGATAATAAAAATTTATTGCTGTATGGATTTTTAATTTTAATGGGCTTGCGTTATAAAATTATATATGCAGGTAGGTAAATGAAATGTGTGGCGCTAAGCTTTTCTTATTTGTCTTTAGAAGGCGAGAAGATAAAATCAGATCAAAAACTTTTCCACAAATGCTTCAAAGATTCATACTGCACTTTGATTTCTATATCACTCACTGGCTTCTCTAAAGCTCATTTTTGGTACTAGAAAAATTTTGCAGCAAAAAAATTTAATTTGCATGCAAATTTTTATTTTGAGCACAAGGTCGGTGTTTTGTATAAAAAAATTTTAAATATAAACAATTATCAAACTATGTTTTAAGATTAACATTTGTTAACGCTTTTACAATCCCAAATTATTATTTTATTTATTCAGGAAAACATTTTTTATTAAAAATACAAAATTGTAACAATTTCCAAAAAAAAAAAAATTTCTTAATATCGTGCCGTAACCGCTTAAAATAACTTTTGAACTGAACCTTTTTTACCAAAATCGATTATTTGAGATCGTAAAAAATTCATTTTCGTTAAAAAAAAAACGTGGTTCAAATATGTGTCACTTAAGCTTTTTTTTAGCAGTTATGGTTCGATATATCGCTAAACTTTGTCTAATTTTCTACATATATATATATATCGATAAGTCATATATAAAAAATCCCTGAAATATATTAAGAAAAAAATAAAAAAAATTTATCAAGTATTTATTAGATACTAGAGACCTGCGTTAACAGTCTTGAAATGTAAATACGTTTTGTTTTTTAAACGTATTGTTGTGTGATATAGTTTAATAAGCGTAACACTATGAATGTATTGGTGTACGTGTATATGAGTTTTAACAAGCGATGTCGCGAAGACTTCTTGTCTGTCACAAACACTCAAAAGAAGTAGTGTTGATGCGTGTATGCTTATTATTTTGCATATTGTACGTTTGAGGGAGGTTTTTTTAAAGCAAGCGCACCCAACTAATGTCAATGCATATGTGCGTTTGTATGGCGCACAAAAATTAAAGAGCATACACACAACTTATGAGTGTGTGTATGTATGTACATGCATGACGTTTGTATACGCACCCATGCGTATGAAAAAGCAAGCATCACAAATTCTACCATCATAAAGTATTTTCTTCTTTCCTCCTATACCTATATACAATACTGAAACAAATTTCTTACAAACAGTGTTGTTTAGGTTTGTTTTAGAATATTTTGCTGTGGTAAAGCTTTTGAAAAATCCCTTATGTCTTAAAAGCTCTTGTGAGCGGTCTTATGCAGGACTTTATTGGATATCAAAAAAAAAAAAAAATATATCATTAAATTTTGACTTTAACTCGCATACGAAAAGTTTTGTAGGGACACTGCATATCGTGCCATAGCCAAAAAAAAAATGCTTAAGCTTTCGTAAATAATCAAATATCTTCACAAAAAAATTAAGTTCAAAATAAGTGTCGCTTAAGCTCTTTTGGCAGTTATGGCTCGATATGTAATACTATACAAACGTTAGCCTACATAATATAATTCTTACCAACTATAGAAATTTTCAATTTTATTTTGGTTTGGCTTTTTTTTAGTCTTAGCGCTCTTTTCGTTTTGTCGGTTTTTTTGTTTTCGGCGATTTTTTTTTTTTTTTTTGTTTTAGCGATTTTTTAGTTTCCGCGCTTTTTTTGTTTTTGGATTTTTGCGGTTTTTAGTTTAAACGATTTTTTTAGTCCTGACGCTTTTTTTTCGCTTAGACGATTTTTTTTCGTTTTGGTGATTTTTTTTTTGTTTTTGGGCAACCTTTTTAGTTTTGGTCATTATTTTTGGTTGCATTTGGACAATTTATTTTATTTTTGATGATATTTTGAATTTAAGTGCTTTTCAATTTTTTGGCAATTTTCCGTGTCGGATTTTTCTTAAGTTTGGTATTAGTTTTAGATTTTTTGAAAATTTCAAGACCTGGTATCTTTCGGTTTCCACTTTCGCGATTTTTTTGTTCTGGCGTTTTTGGCTTTGTGGATTTTTTCGGATTTTGACGATTTTTTGGTTGGTTTTTTCGTTTAAGCGATATTTTTTTAGTGTTTTTTGGCATCTTAGCGATTTATTTTATTTTTGGTGATGTTATTTATATGTTGACAATTTTTCTTCGACCTTAGAAATTTTATATATTTCTTTTCTCTGAATCAGGCTCAAGGCCATAATCATTTAATTTTTTTTAATACATGTTTTATTTATTGTATCTTCAAAAATGAACTAACAATAAGTATTCAAATCTTAAATCTAAAATATAATTACTAGGCCCGACCAGTGTTGGACATAAACTTAGTGATAGTTATAAATAATACATAAGTAGTGATAATAAAAAAAAATCAGTTAAATAAAACTTTTTTGTGTCATCAAATTATGGATTTTGTTTAATCTTTTTATTTTTTCAATATTTCGAACACCTTGTGTCCGGTGTCCTTCTTCAAGAAAAATTTGAATTTGACTATTTCTCAAAACGAACAGCTAACGCCCTTACTCTTAAATTTTTCTTGAAGAAGGACACTGAAGGTATTCGAAATATTGAAAAAATAAAAAGATTAAACAAAATCCATAATTTAATAAAACAAAAAGAGTTTTATTTAAATGATTATGACCATGAGCCTCATTAAGAGAAAACAAATATATTTTTGATGATATTTTTCATTTGAGCTGTTTTTTTTTTTTTTAATTTGGAATTTTTTCGTCTGGGATTTGTATTTTTTAGTTTTAGCCTTTTGGGAACATTTCAAGTGTTTGTATGTTTTCGATACCAGTTTTGCGATTTTTATTTTGGCGTTTGTTTTGCTTTGACGGTTTTCTTCGGTTTTTGTCGATTTTTTCGGTTGTTTTTAGTTCAAGCGATTATTTTAGTTCTGCCGATTTTTGTTTTTGGTTTTTAGCGATTTTTTAGTGTTTTGGCGAGTTTTTTTTTCTTTTGGGACTTTTTTTTTGCATTTGTCTTAATTTTAGCAATATTTTTTCATTCAAGCGCTTTCTTCATTTTGGCAATATTTCGTTACAGACTTTTTTTAATTTTTGAATTTTGCATAAAAATTTAGTGTATTTTGAAAATTTGAAATGTCTATATATAAATGTCTGCATATTACATTAGGATTTCAACAGATTTCGCTTTAGAACAGCCTTTAAGTTAAAACTGCCTATATTATTAGAAATTCATTTAATAAAATAATTAATTGGAACTCTTTCAATAACAATTGGTATAAAACTATGGTTAGCCCCGCAAATTTCTGAACATTGACCGCAGAATAGACCTGGACGATTAATTAAAAAATTTGTTTGGTTAAGACGACAACAACGAATTGTTGTTGTAGCGGCTAAAATTTTTGCATATTTTGTGAAACTTTTGGGGCCATCGCCCTTACGGGTCTAAAGAAAGCAGCCTGTGATAGACAGACAGACGTATAGACAGAAGAACAGACAGACGAACAGACGTACATCATAGCGAAAACAATGGGTTCCTTTTCACCTTTGGTGTACGTAGCCCTAAAAATGTAGAAGAAAGAAAAAAATTCTTTAATAGCTTATACAGTGTAAATCATTTTATCGACCCTTTATGTGGCAAAAACCGATAGTTTTTGTATTAGACTCTAATGCAAATATTCATTTATTTGGCATAGAAACCAATAACACCATGTATGTATTGAAAGAATGCTGGCACTTAACAATTACTTCTTTAATTTATGTACAAAATATAAAAGAAGATTTACATAAAAAAAAACATTTAACTACACACTGGCAGAGTTTAAATTTAAAATCTGCTTTTGCTGGACTTTAAATTAACACTCGCACTCGCACACTGTTTAAAATAAGCCTATTTGTTTTAGGAGAGTTGGGGATTAAGTCAAGTCGCCGCCGCCTCATAGCGAAATAAAGAGAGTACGAAGAGTAGAAAAAAAATATTTACTACAACCGGAAACTAAAACTATGCACGGAAATCCATACTTACAACATTTTGCTTGGAATACATAATAAAAATACAAACATACACATATATGTACATACATACATACATCTAGTTATACGTGTGTTTGTACAAGCCAGTATAATATTTGTATATCGCCAACACACACCAAAACAACTGCACCAAATGTACAATTTTAAATAAATAGTGTAACGTTGTAGCGTAAACTGTCGATTGGCGGTTATACATTGACTATTGTGTGAATGCTTAGAGAATTTTTCTCTATTATTATAAAACGCGTCTCTGTGCTTGTAAGTGTAAGTGTGTGGGATTTGTGTGCGCTTGTTAAAACACACTTGTGCGTGTGTGTGCATGTTCTAGCGAGCAGCGGTATGTTTAAGTTTATAACAACCGTGTACGCATTTATTTCCGACGGCAAAAGTGTTAAATGTTGTTATTTGCGTGAGAGCTTCTACTTACGAACACATGCGGTTGCATTCTATGTATACGTTTGGTTATGTACATATATATATATATATGTGTGCGTGTTCGGTTTAAAGGATACAGTTAGTTACAGCATAAAAAGAATCCTTTCCACATGCATAATTAATGTTTTGTAAATTTTCAAAATTTTTGAATTTTTAAAAAACTTTTTATAAATTGCCTGCCCCTCTATTTCAATGCGAACAAATCTCTCTTTTGTCTTGATAAAATTATATATTTTTATGTATTGATTGTGTATGTTAATTAAAATTTTAATAAAGGTGCGATAATATATATGCAGAAAAAAGAAGAAATTTGTTTTTGCATATTTTTGTCTTCCATGTCCATTACAGAGATATCAACATATCTACTCGTTTAAGAAGTTTTAAAAAATTTTTACTTCAGTTTTTAAAAGCATAATTTTGCATATTTTAGCATATTTTATTCAATATTCTTTTCGTGCATTTTAGTTTAAAATTATTATATTTATATATTTCAGAATTTCCAAGGTATATTTTCATAAATTTATTTCGTGCATATTTTTGCATATTTTAGTATATTGTAATATAAAAAGCCCCCAATTATAATATTGGTCTAAGTCGTTGATTACGTTTGACCAAATCTAAAACTATTTTATATTATTCAATAATTTAATTTACAGTTTTTTAGTCTAGATTTATATAAATTTATTTAATATTTATTAAATATTTATTAAAATTTTTTTAACAAAATTTATTTAATATTTTAAAACAAAAATGCATATGACCACTTTCATAAACAAGGGCACATATATAATTCTATTTTTGTCTTTCGCCATATACGAAGTTAGAGAAAACATATTTTTTGCCTTCGCTTCTTTTCTTGTCATTTAGCATAAGATTTGTTGAGCATATTTTTGCATATTTTAGCATATATTATTCAGTATGTTCGATGTGCACTCTATGAAGCTAAAACATTTATTTATATATACCAAAATATTTTCAAGGTAACGGCATAAATTTTTTTAAAGCATGCATTTGCATATTTTTCTGTATATAATATATTATTAGTTCCTTGCCACATAAAAAGTCGGAACAATTATATTTATCAGTTCGGACATTCTCTAAGTAATTTAAAAAAAATTTCGTAGCATATTTCTGCATATATTAGCATATTTTAATTTATATAATTTTATATTTATTTTATGTTATTTACAAAGCCGGAAAATATTAATTTATCAGTTTCGTTACTTTTTCAGTAATTTAATTCAGATTTCTTAGTGCATATTTTTACATATATTAGCATATTTTATTATATATATATTTATAGTTTTAAATATTTAAAATGTGTCTGTCATATTTTAACCCAGAAAATATATTTTGATCAGTTTCGATACTTTTTAAGTAATTTTGAATAGATTCTTTGGTGCATATTTTTGCATATTTCATATATATATATATATATATATATATATATATATATATAATTTAATATTTCTTTTGTGCGAAAAATGAAAACAAGGAACACATATTTATAAGAGTCGCTATTTTTAACTTAGGCTGAGTTTACATCTGGCATTTCTTGTGTGTCATTTGCCCAAAAAATCGTAACCAACTAATTACTAATGAAAAACTGTTTGATTCAGACATACATTTATTGATTTAAAGATTTTCCAATCATGTTGGATTCTATAAAATTGTCTATTAGTTATGTATGAAACTGTTTAACTTAATAAAAACGTGTCTGAGTCAAACTGTTTTTCATTAGTAATTAGTGGTTGCGCTTTTTTATGCTTGTGTGGCACATGACACACAGATGGAAACCCGGCCTAAGTTTAGCATACATGCACCAAGTACATATTTTATCCTATTTTAATAAATAAAATTCCACATGATTGCCAAAATCGGGAATATATGATAATTTTTTTCTTAAAATTTTGTTGACCTATTTTAGCATATAAAATTCAAAAAATATTTTGTGCAACATGCAAAGTCCGCTTAACTTTTAATCACGAATCATATATCTCTACCTGATACCCGATGCGCCACTAACCAATTAGTTACAAATATTTCTGCGTGCAGATGTGCAATAGCTTTCCGTGAGCACCTGCCATTACGGCCTTATCTCACGTGTGCTAAAGCACTGGGTATGGGTTAGACGCCAGACCAACGCCCCCATGCACCCTTTTAGAATGAACCTATGGCCCACTCCATAAGGCACATAGGTTGCAATTTTTGAATATAGTTATCCCTGTATTATATTCAATTACCTTGCTGAGGTAATTTGAGCTATCTAAGCTCTGCTGCTATATCCGTGCCCATAGCAGCTCTGTTGAATGGCAACAGCACCTAGAACAGTGTCTGGCTGACCGCGTCACACCAACCACTAGCATCGATTTCACACTGGGAAGCCAATACTATTCTCCCAGCGATTTTGTTAGCAACCACAGCCACCACGATAATTCTCCGGCTTCCAAGCTAAGGTGTTGTGTATACACCCATAGCGAGGTCCCCAAGATAATTCCTCAACCATTGCCAGCACAGCTCAACCACTCATCCGAGATGAGCCCATGCCTGTGTCGCCAAAAATCCAGTGCCTACTCCACACATACCAAAATCATCCCTTAAACCATGTGTGGTAGGACGACCTCGGCATTTTAGCAAAGGATCCTGACGACCGCTACATGCACTCAAAACTTCAAAGCAGCTCGGCTATCGGGCAACCGGCACCCGTGGCACCAGAAGTAGCCTCTGGTCAGACCTCGAAGTTCCACCACAAGGGCTTCACCTCTACCGTCTTTTGAACTCAGGGACAGTTCTAGGTGACGCTGCACCTAACTGACATCAAAAGGACCTGTCTTCCTTTTATAAATATGTGCACATCCTTTGCTCCGTTGTCAGAGATCGGGTAGTAACACATAAGTTCTATGGGTAATGTACCAAAGGTACGTCAATGGAAAAAGCTACATCACCCCAGCTGGGTCCCCGGGGTTGCCACACCCGTAGTCAAAAATAGACTCCCCTGGGGGGATTTCTGCGTGCAGTAGTCTACAAATATTAGAGATCCCGAGGGATATATTTATGCTGAATTATTCAGTATGTGCATATATGACTGCATTCAGTTGCTGGCCACTTCCCGGAGAGATATATGTATGCATATAATGCTTGTATTTTATACAGTGTACTTATGCAACTGACCTCTTACTGTTAGCCCGTCTACATGCACTTGTAACAAAATTTTACGGTTATTTCGACGTGTTTGAATTGTATTAATATAATAGCACGGTCTTGCGTTTACTATTACTCTTACTCATACATTTTAGTGGTGCTTTCGCCTAAAACTATACTATAGAATTTATTTATTTAGCTTTACACCTCACACATGCACACACACACACACACACACACACACACTCCAACTCTTTTTTTAAAACGCTTGTTCAAATCAAACGTAACATGAATTTGTATCTACTTATTTTGATTTTTTTTTTCAAATAGCCAGACTTGTAAAATGTTTTTCATTTCACTTAAGTGTTAGAAAAAAAATTAATGAAATATGGTCAATATGGGTTTTAAAAAGTCAAGTTTTAGATTTGACCGAGTTTAAGTTAAATTTTCATTTTTGTTTGAAGTTTTTAATGTAAGAGTAAAACAAAATAGTGCTAGTGTTAGATTTAATATTTTTGTTGTTGTTGTTGTTGTTGTTTCTCTGTTTTTTAGACGAGTACTTTTTGGCGGAAATTTAATTTTAAGCACTTAATTGAAAATGTTTACTTTTACAATATTTCCAAATGGAAATTTACACAAGCACAACATACCTGCCATACCAAGAAAATGTTTTAATGTATTTTTTTTTCTTTTATATATTCTTAAGTATGTGGAAATATAAGTGCACATATGTTTTCTTTATTTGGAAACTTGCCCATTTGTGATTGGCTGGCAGGGCGCGCACAAGGTAAATTTAACAATAATAAAGACATTTTACATTTCAACACCATTTTGTATGGAAATAAGGTCTATATTTAAATAATTAGATTTATGTTTGGATAATGAGCTTAATAAAGATATTTGTTTTGGGAATTTGCACGAGAAAGACAAATAATGAGGCAATGAAAATATCCGCTATTTATGCAATTTCTGTTTAAAAAAAGATATTAAATTATATTTTTGTTAGAGGAGCCTCTTCTACAAAACGTAAGAAGTTGTAGCATTATTTTCAAGGCAAGTGTTAATATTGCTTATGTGTAAACTTTTTTGCACCGAGTAATCAATGTTGCTCAACATTTTTCATTTATTTGAACTAGGCTTAAGATTAAAATATGTAACGCTTTGTAAGACAAATTACATGCGGAAATTATTAATGAACAAATAACACCAAAGTTAATTGTAAATATTCTGACACACAGGTAGTAGAACGGAACAACCAGCTGTTTTCTAAAGCCACTACACCTCCATCATCAATGTTCTTTATGTTTCGTACACTCTGTGTGGTGTCAGTTGATCTAGATTTCTACTTTATATACGAGACTTTTATTGCAACTGGGTGCCGAATCTTATATACCCTTTACCAAAGTGCGTTTATGTAGTATAGAGATACATACATAAGCACATACTTACTTTTATGTACAAAGAAAAAAATAATAATTTTCAAACCCTAGAATCATAATTTTAGATTTTTCTGATTACTTATACCAATCTAGTAGTTCTTAAAAAAATATAGAAAGTGTGTTAAGTGAAAAAAAGGAAATTCAAAAACAAATGTTTTAATTAGTTACTTTAATGTCTAGAAAAAAATCATAGTTTCCAGCTCTGGAGCTGTGGTTTTTATTTTTATAATTTTCTATACCAAACTTTTCTTTCCAAAACGTAAAATATATATAATTTATAAAGGAAAAGATAAAAATTAATTAGGCTCAGTTACTTTTATATATCAAAAAATTGTGAGTGTCCCAACCGTGAACTCATTCTTTTTGATTTTCTGATTTCTTACACCAATCTCTTTCTTTTAAGAATTTAAGAAATGTTTAATTTATAGAAAAAAAGGAAAAATTTGTTTTAGTAAATAACTTTTGTACAAAAAAGTTAAAGTTTTCCAACCCTGGAATCGCCTTTTTAATTTTCTTAATTGTTTTTTTATTTGAAATACCAATTTTATCCGTTTTCAAGCATAAAATAAGTTTAATTAATAAAAATAAATAAAAATTATTTTTCGGTAGTTAATTTTTTATATCAAAAAGAGTGTAAGTTTCCCAACCCTGCAATCGTCCTTTTTTATTTTTTAAATTTTTTATACCAATATTTTTTTTAAGAAGATATGACATGTTTAATTTTTAGTAAAAAAGAAAAATTTGTTTTAGTAAGTTACTTTTGTATAAAAAATAAGGTTTTTCAACCTTGGAAACGTCGTTTTAATTTTTATAATATTTTTTATTTTGAAATACCAAATTCATTCGTACTGAATTATTAAATAAGTTTATTTTATAAAAAAAAATAAAAATTAGTTTCCGGTAGCTAATTTTTTATATCACAAAAAGTGTGGGTTTTCCAACCCTGAAAGCCAACTTTTTGATTTTTCTGATTTCTTATACTAATCTCTTTCTTTTAAGAATATAATATATCTTTAATTTATAGAGAAAAAGGGAAAATTTGCTTTAGTAAGTTACTTTTGTATAAAAAAAGTTAAAGTTTTCCGACCCTGGAAACATTTTTTTAATTTTTTGAAGGTTAATTTTTAATTTGAATTATCAATTTTATTCGTACTAAAGTATAAAATAAGTTCATTTAATAAAAAATAAATAAAAATTAATTTTCGGTAGTTATTTTTTTATATCACAAAAAGAGTAAGTTTCCCAACCCTGGAATCATCCCTTTTAATTTTTCTGATTTCTTACACTAATCTTGTTCTTTTAAGAACATAAGATATGTTTAATTTATAAAGAAAAGGAAAAATTGTTTTAGTAAGTTACTTTTGTATAAGAAAAAAAGTTAAAGTTTTCCAACCCTGGAAACGTCTTTTTAAATTTTAAAATTTTTTTTTTTATTTGAAATACCAATTTTATTCGTGATGAAGTATAAAATAAGTTTATTTAATAAAAATAAATAAAAAATTAGTTTACGGTAGTTAATTTTATATATCACAAAAATCGTAGGTTTTCCAACCCTGGAATAATCCTTTTTCTTTTTCTGATTTCTAGCATCAATTTCTTTCTTTTAAGAACATTAGATATGTTTAACTTATAGAAAAAAGGAAAAAAATTGTTTTAGTAAGTTACTTTTGCATAACAAAAAAAGTTAAGGTTTTCCAACCCTGGAAACGTCTTCTTAATTTTTTTAATTTTTTTTAATTTTTTTTAGTTATAAATACCAATTTTATTCATACTGAAGTATAAAATAAGTTTATTTAATAAAAAATTATTAAAAACTTGTTTTCGGTAGTTATTTTGTATGGCAAAATGAAGTTTAAGTCTCCCAGCTCTGAAACCGTCTGCTCGACTTTGCTGATTTTCAATACCAATCTTATTTTGACCATTTCTGATCCACCAGTCGAAGAACGAAGTCTCTAGGTTTTCTGGGAGATTCGGAAACCCGATTTCACGTACAGACAGACGGACAGACGGGCAGACGGACAGACGGACATTGCTTATTCGTCTTCCCTATGCATAAGGATCCAGAATATATATACTTTATAGCTCGCTTATTAATATTCTAGAAATTACAAACGGAATGACAAACCTATATATACCCTTTTACCATTTTTTGGTAAAGGGTATAAAAATGGCTGCTACTAAACACAGCTTCAAAAATGTAATACGCTTCATTGACACCAGAGGCGCTGCAACTGTACATTATAAAAACAAACCTGCAAGACGCAAAGTTGTAAAAGAATGAAGCTTTCCTATATCTCTTCCTTTACCACCTGTCTTGTCTATCACTATCCGTTTCCCAGAGAAGGTAATACCTGTTAGTACTAGTAGGCATTCGTTGCCAAAATGAATTAAAACTTTTTCGTACATACGCAAAATTAAGCAGCACCCAGTCACTTACATAAATATAACAATATTTTCAATAAAAAGTTTCATGTCCTTGTACCTTCGTTTATCGAAATAAATTAGCCTACTAAAAAGTATTTAATTGCTCAAAATTGCAAGAAACAAAATTATTTTTTGTACTCTATTTCATTTCATGTTATTTATTTTATTATGCAAAAATATTTGCCATATTATTTGAGTTTCGTTTTCTTAAAAAAAAATATTTTATAAAGCAAAATATACATTATGAAATATTAATTTTCTTGTACCAAAGAAGGTATGTACGCATACAAGCCATAACGATGATGATGCTGATGATTTTTTGTACTCCAAACAAAAAAAAAAAAAAAAAAAAAAAAAATAAATAAATAAATAAAAATAAAAAAGAAAACAACCAACAAACAGCCACCATGTGCAAGTAACCACAAATGTTGACATGAAACTTAAAATTGAAAAAAAAGAATAAATAAATTTTTTACATACAAAATTTGTTAAACAAATACGAACGACGGCGACTGTATGTAAAACTTAACATGACAGAGTAATAAAATGTATGGCAACGCAAACACTCATACACTCATATGTACACACGCACACACACACAGAGAGTGATGCTTATTTTCTTTTGCCAAAAGTTTTTACATACATACATACATACATATGTTTAAATATGCAAAATATTTTATATTAATTCTGCATGAAATTTGTTAAATTAAAAATAAGATATTTCAAACAACAGCCATTCGGTTTGTTTGCTTGTCTATTGCATTTGCGGTCTTGTGTGTGCAGGCAGCAAGCATACTTTTTAATTACGCCTCAGTTTTAGAAGAAAAAAAGAATCTAAAATATTAAACAAAATTGCAACATAAAGAAGTCATTCAAAGTTGCCAAGTTAGGTCTTTTTTTTTTTTTTTTTTTTTTTTTTTGTTGTTAAATAAATACATTTGTTCATTACACATTCTTAACCTTAAGAGTTGTTCGCGAAATGTAAATTGCAAAACAAGTTGCAAGTTTTTTTCTTTTTTTTTTGTTAGTTGTTGGTTCATTCATTCTTGAATTACTTCATTCCTGCATTCATTCATTCATTACCATCTCCTTTTGCAGTTAAGAGTGGAAAAATAATAGAAACCAAAACTAAAGGGTGCTCGGCTGCAAATAACGCAAAAAGGTTGACAATGATGATGCTGAAATAAGAATGGGAAAAAATAATTTCTAAAATGCATGATTGTTTTGAAGTGAAACAAGCACAGTAGATCTGGAAGTAAACAAAAATGCAGGAAAAAAAACAGTTGTTAAAAAAAAGTTTTTTTTTCAATAAAAGTACCTTCTAAGAAAGTTTTTTTAACTTTTAAAAAATTTAATTTTTAATTTTATGTTTAAAAATAATGGAAAATGGGCTTTTCAAAAAAGACGTCAACATACAAAAATACTTCATAAAAAATAACTTATAAAAAAGTGCAAGTTCCTTAAAAACTACTTTTTAAGGAATGCAACTAAGGCCGGGTTTCCATTTGTGTGTCATGTGCCACACAAGCGTAAAAAAGCATAACCACTAATTTCTAATAAAAAACAGTTTGATTCAGACACGTATTTATTAAGTTAAACAGTCTCATACATAACTAATAGACAATTTTATAGAATCCAACACGATTGGAAACAATTTAAATCAATAAATACATGCCTGAATCAAACAGGTTTTCATTAATACTTAGTTGGTTACGTTTCTTTGGGCAAATGACACACAAGAAATGCCAGATATAAACTCAGCCTAAGTTTCTTTTAAAAATATTGATTTAAAAAAATAGTCTTTAAAAACGTATCCTTTACGAGGATTTATTAAACAAATAATTTAAATTTCAAAAAAGTACCGAGTGAAAAATTACTCTTTAAAAAGTACTTTAGGAAAGTCGTTTTTAAAAAAGTACCTTAATAAATACCTTCTAAGAAGAATAAATACGTTTCAAACATGTAACTAAGCAAATACTTAAAAAAAAGTACCTTTCAAAAAAAGGGTGTTCCAAAAAGAACCTTTTGAGAAATTACCTCTTAAAAAAGTATGTCTTAAAAAAGTACAGTTTAAAAATTTACCTTCTGATAAAGTACTTTTTGAAAACATGCCTTTCAAGAGCACTATTCTTTAAGAAAGTATTATCTAAAAACTACCTTTTAAAAAATTACCTTCTGATTTAGTACCTTTTCAAAAATTACCTTTTAAAAAATTACCTTTTAAAAAAGTATCTTTTGAAAAAGTACCTTTTGAACAAGTACCTTTTGAAAAAACCCTTTTAAAAAAACTACCTTTTGAAAAAGCCTTTTTAAATAGTACCTTTAAAAAATACCTTTTAAAAAAGTACCTTCTAAAAAAGTATCTCTTCAAAAAGTACCTTTTAAAAATTACAATTTAAGAAAGTACCTCGTGAAAAAGTACTTTTTAAAAAACTATGTTTCAAAAAAGTACCTTTAAAAACTACTTTTTAAAATAGTATATGTACTTTCAAAAAGTACCTTTTGAAAAAGTATCTTTTCAAGAAGTAACTTTTAAAAACTACCTTTCAAAAAAAGTACTTTTTAAAAAAGGCACTTTTGGAAAAGTTCCTTTAAAAAAGTGCTTTTTAAAAAGTCTTTTAAAAAAGTACCTTTTGAAAAATTTTTTTTAAATAGTACGTTTAAAAAATTCCTTTTAAAAAAGTACCTTCTAAAAAAGTATCTCTTCAAAAAGTACCTTTTAAAAATTACGTTTTAAAAAAGTACCTTGTGAAAAAGTACTTTTTAAAAAAATATCTGTCAAAAAAGTACCTTAAAAAGTACCTTTTAAGATAGTATATGTACTTTCAAAAAGTACCTTTTAAAACTACCTTTCAAAAAAGTACTTTTTAAAAAAGGCACTTTTGAAAAAGTTCCTTTAAAAAGTGCCTTTTAAAAAGTACCTTTTAGGCAAGTACTTTTTGAAAAAGTACCTTTTGAAGGAGTACCTTGGAAAATTACCTCTAAAAATGTACCTTTTCAGAAAGTATGTTTTAACCCTGCACACATAACCCTCGAACATACCCCTCTAAACCTAACCATTCGTCGTTTCGACGAGTATGTACTTGCAGCACATACATACATACCTTTAACAAGTACTTTGTTAGTAAATACAACTAAAAATCTCTATTCTGTTACAAGGATATTTATTATAATCCATTTTTCCAAAAAGCACTATTTTTTTTTTGAGATCACATAGTTATAAAATTTATATAAACAAACAAAACAAAAAAGCCTTTTTCTCTTTGGCAAAACTTAACTATAACACTGTCATTAAAAAATATATATATAGAATTAATTTTTTGAAGCGCATTGTGTGTAGAAATCAACTTTATACTCGCCACCAATTGTCGAAGCGACGAACAAGTTTGTAATATCTCAAGAATTACGTGCTTACGCGCCAAGTTCGGTTGTCTCCTGCAAAATCTCAGCGAAAACTAAGTTGGCAAGAAATTTAGCGGCGATCGGTGCACGTGTTAAAAAGAAATAGCTATTTTTTCGTCCGGTGTTCGTCGTTTCGACGAAGGTTATGTGTCTAGGGTTAAGAAAGTACATTTTGAAAAGTACGATTTAAAAAATACCTTTTGAAGAAGTATCTTTTAAAAATTTAGTCCTTAAAGAAGTATTTTCCAAAATGAAACTTACAAAATACCAATTCAAATGTGCCTTGTAAAAAAGTCCTTTTAATGGAATTGATTTCAAGAATGTAACTTTTTAAAAATATAAATAGATATTTATGTTTAATTTAATCTGTTTTTAAATTATTTCCCAGGAAACTATCCTAAAAAGTTTCTTTAAGAAGGTACCTTGAAAAAGAGCAGCTTAAAATAACCTTTTTATTCAAGAATACCTCTTGAGGAAAGTATGTCAAAAAAGTACTTTCTGAAAAATTATTTGTAATAAAATATTCTTGATTAGTAACTTTTAAGAAAATAATTATAATTATAATAATTATAATTATAATAATTTCAAAATAGTACCTTTAAAACCCCTTTCGAAAAAGTACTTCCCCAAAAAGTACCCACAAAACTTCATTCAAAGAAGTTCCTTGGCAGAAAAAATTACCTTAAAAATTACCTTCAAAAAAGTACCATTTGAAAAATCTTCTTTCAAAGAAAAACTTATTAATAAAGTACCTTTTAAGTAATTGCCTTTAAAAAAATTACCTTTCAAAAATACATTTAGAAAAATATGCTTTGAAAAGTTGCCTTTTAAATTTTTTCTAAATACGTCTTAAAAAAAGTACGTATTTTTTAAAAAAGGATTTTTATATCAAAATTATGTTTAAACGAAGTAATTTTTTTTATTAATATAATAGAAAACTATCATTGTTGTATTTTACCTTCCACCGCCCCACTGTGCATTGTAGCGATTATTTGAATTTTATTTCCATTTATTTGCTTGTGCACTGTTTAATGTGAGTTAGTGTTAAAGCGTGTTATGCGTAAATTCTTTATTTTTTTTTATTATTGGTACACAAGAAGTATTTTATTTATTCTCTTGCTGCTTGTTTTCAGTTAAATGTTTTTTCATTATTTTTTCATTATATCTCATTTTGTTATTTTTGTTGGCTTTTTTCCATCTTATTGTCTTTATCTTGCGGTTATCATTTGTGTGCAAATACTTTTGCTACTTTTCCATTACAGCTGAGGTTTTCACAAGTTAGTTTTCCTCCCATCCTTGCAGCAACTCCTCACTCTTTCCGCCTTAACAATTTTTGCAGCAGAAGAATTCTTCTTGTTGTTGCGTGTTACATGTTTTTGGATGCATCTGACAGTTTTCATTAAAATATTTTTGTACTCATGAAAATTGCAAACATTTTACACTGGTGGCTGGGCTGGTTGTTTGTTCTTGCAAGTGTCACGAAAGTATGATGCGGTTGAAGTTAAAGACATCTTAAAACAAACAAATAACAAATAGATTAGAAAAAAATAGGATATGGAGTATAAAATAGAGAATTTGGTTTTGAGATATTATTATTATTATTATTATTATTATTATTATTATTATGTATTATCATTATTATGGTTATTTGTTTATTTTTTTACTTTATGTTTCCTTTTGTGTATTTCTAATAAGTTAAATGAAAAAAAAGTCAATCGCAGAGGATATAAAAATAAATTGATAATTTTTATACCCACTGTTAGGGAAGAGGTTATTTATTACCCGTATATATGTTTTGTACCAATACTCTTCGTATTATCAACATGTTTTAGACAACCAGAACTTTTATCTAATTTTAGCTTTATTAGCTTTTCGCAAGTGAAAAGAACTGCTTTCCTTTGTAGAATTGTATTATATATCGTTACCTTAATATCAATTAAAATATTTGTAATATCAATTAAACAATTAATTAGATTTTCACCAATAAACAATTTGATAATATCAATTAATTTTTCCTCTATAAATAATTAATACAATTAAAATTTTTATTGAATCAATTAAATTCTTAATTGAAAATATTAATTGATGAATACTTTTTTCTGTGTTAATATGGAAAGGCCCTAAATAATTTTTTCAAATCGAGATTTTTGCATTTTCTGATCCGTTACCTATCTTAATATAAAAAGGGCGTATCTTGAAATTTTTCTTAAATCGAGTTGTTAACGTTTTCTGGAAGCATTATTGCATCCTCCTTGAAGATCTTACTTATGGTGAAGATATATTATAAATATTATCTCTGCATGTAAATGCTTTAGTTTTTCTTCAATATCTTGCTTCTTCTATAAAATATCGAATATTCGACTTCCGGCTCTCTTATATTAAGCCATCGATATACAAAAAACTCGATTTGAAATATATAATGAGTTAGGGCCTTTTTATGTCAAGGTAACGATATGTATATCTGAATAAAAAAATTTAAAAAAAAAATCTTGTAAAAGCTTGTTATGAAGAAAGCTTTCTGTAGGTAACGCTTGAAAATATTTCAAGCTCTTAAGATCTAACTAAGGAGATTTTTATGGCTGAAGCTTTTTACTAAAAAATTTTTTTATATAGTTTAGTGTCTATTATTCGTAATTATGTGAAAATGAAGTTTTGAGAAAAACTCATTTCATCTTGTTCTACACCCTTTTAGGTACCAGAATCCACTCCTAAGTCCAAACCTGATTTTTGGCATACTAGGTCCCTTTTCTCGGAGAAGGTCAAATATGCAGATTAAACAAGCTTCAGGTCATTTAGTTTCTTCAGTATTTATTTCAGCTTTTTTGTATGGCGTTTTTTCTTGAACATTATTTACAGGTTTTATTTTGTTGTCTCTCCTTATTATTTATTATTTTTTATAACATAAAAAGATTAGGACATTAATTAATTATTTGACATATAAGGTTTGTTAATTTACTAAAAATTTTTACAAATTTTTAAAGGTAGAATTAGCCAAACGTCCACGTAAGCAGACGAAACAGCTGATCGTTTTTGTTGATTGAAAACAATGCAAGCGCTTACCGAAGTTTGCTGTAACGTTGACGGCACGTCTCAACCTGTATAAAATAGAATTTCGTAACGTTGTTGAGTGACGTTTGTAAGCCAGTGATGGTGTCATTGTAAGTTAAATGGAATAGGGGTATTTTGGCTCTGTTTTTTGGTACTTTTGTTAATAATATCTGTGTGGAAAAACATAAGTATATAAATAAATATTTGGGAATGTACATATATACATAACTTATGTACACAAACATATTCATGCATGTGTATGAATATGTACTTATATATAATAAAGAAATGCATAAATATGTATGAGCAAAATATAAATGTGATATGTATTAAAGGATTTAAATGGTATCAAAACTTCTTATTGTGTATGCACACATGTAAAAATTATTTCATGTTGCATACATATCGTTGGTCACAAGTAGAAAGGCCTTAACTCAAATAATTGTAATTTTACAGGGGAAGATAAAAACATAATATTAAACAGCACAACTGCTTTGTTAAACTGCTTTTAAAAGTGTTATTTTTACGATATTGCAATAAATTTTTGTGACGAGGTGTACTTGTGTCCATCGATATGTATGTATGTATGAACATATTTATTTGTTATAAATGTATAATAGACAGTATACAGTTTTAGTAGCGTTTACATATTTTAGGTACTTTTTCTTCGCTACATTCACAATTTGAACTTTTTTATTTCCCATCACTGTTTTGTGAACAGCTGTTCCTTTTTAATATTAAAACAACAAAACGAAGTAAAGCATACGCACGTTTTTAAATGTTCTATAAGTGCACCAACGTGCTAACAGTACAGTACGGTACGGTACTGCAACAGCATCGTTCGGCTAACCCAACCTTAACAATTGTTGCTGGAAAGTGTTCATTAACTCAAGGAAAGAGTGTCAAAAGAGATAAAAAAAAATTGAGAGACAAAAAATATCTTAAAAATGTTTGCTAGTAAAATTTTTAATTGCAAGAATTATCCAATCACCTATTAAGTGTTTTGTTTTGAAATTAATTATTTCAAAAATATCTAAAAAAGGAGAACTCAAAAATGTGTATTTCTTTATTAAAAAAAAACGTGTAAGCAAGAGTATGTAAAAAAAGAATATTTTCTTTCATTAAGCCACATAAATTAAATTTTATTATCAAGGAATTTTGTTTATTTATCATATTTGATCAGAGATGGAAAATTGGTTTTTTGTATTTCTTAATAGAATAGAGTTAAAAAATAATGAATAATGCATACAAATAGTAAAACATATATGAAAGTAAAGTATCTTAAATCAAACGGCGACTTTTGTAATTTAAAATATTATCATACAAGATTATCAAAAATACATTAGAAAAAGTATAATTTTATCATGATTTTCATCCATGGTTCTGACATGAATAAAATTTTCTTACAAGTTTTTGCAAGTAAAGCGCTCATTTACTTTTTCGTAGCTGGGACAGTAATTTTGTAAATTTCTGCCTTGCTCTCTCGTTGCAAGTTTCTGTTAGAAAAGTAAATGAACACATTTATTGTTATAAGTTTATTTTAATTGAAATTTATTTGCCAATGGTTGAAGTATACTGATAATTTGAAAAAGCACCAATAAAATACAGCAAATAAATTTCAATAAAGAGACTAGTTTATATAAATTAATTTCTAAGCAAAGTTTGTTTCCTCTGCGAGCTTTTGTTTAAATAATTTTTTTTAGCCGCAACTGCCAAAAAGGCTTAACCAACATATTTTTAACTTCGTTTTTTTAGGAAAACCTACTACATACGATGGCAAATAAATAAAAACAAATTAAGTTCGAAAATCATGCAGCTTAAGCTTTTTTTTTTTACGGTTATGACATAGTAATATGTATGAGGTGGGTGTCTAAATTAACCCCCTGTTTGTGTAAAACATTTGAGTTAAAAATCTTGGCGTTTTTGTAATAGACTAAAGGAAACTTGTACAACTTTTCTTTGATCTATTACAGAAACGCCAAGATTTCTAACTCAAACGTCTTACACCAACAGGGGGTAAGAAATTTTTAATAACGAAGTTTACTAAAGAATGTTGTCTAGCCATAGTTAAAAGTCTCTTGTCTAAAATTTTTTAAGTACTAAAGAGACTCTAAGGCTGATCTTTAAAAGAAACTTTTTTGTGAATTCTTGCATTATCTCAGAGTTGAATATACATATATAAATTTGGAAATATTTTCTAAGTGTATTGTTATTTTATGCTAGCCTTGATCAAGTTATTGAACACTTAAAAAGCTTTCAAATACACTTTTTATTGCTTAAGTTGTAATTAAATAAAAGGTGGATGGTGTTTTTTTTTTTTGCCAAAAAAAAAATATGCTTTATTGTAAATATTTTTCAATTTGTTTTAAAGTTCGTATGTCGTAGACCTTAAAACGAAAACATGTTGGTGTAGAAAGTTGAAAAAAAAAACAATTTTCTAAAATATGCATGACTGTGAAATATTTTCAATTTTCGTTTTGTTGTTTTGCACTTTTTCGATTAATCGCTTTACAAACTGTTATTTTAGTTTTCAATAAACAACGAAAAACACGAAATAGCGGCACTTTGATTAAAGTTTTTTTTTACTTTGAGTTTTTAGCTAAAGTAAGACAGTTTAAAAAGTTTGTATCTAGTTACTAATACGATGGTTGTTATGTAAGGCAAAGCTGTTTATATATATATATATATATATATATATATATATATATATATATATATATATACATTCAATACCCCAATTCACACTCTTGTGCAGATGGTCTTGCATCGTTGCATGTGCAAAATGGTATATATAGTATATTGAAACTCACCACTTAACAATTCTTAGTGGTGAGTATCAATATACTATAACATTTTGCACATGCAACGATGCAATACTATTTGCACAAGATTGTGAATTGGGCTAATGTATTTTGTTCACTGAATGTATTTAGGGTACATCGTATTTTATCTTAATAAAATCTTCAACTATCCCGAAATTTTACGGGATAAAAAACAAAATACATAAATTAATAAACCTTTTGGACTTGCAGTTGCTGTTTGAATTTTTTTTTCTAGTTTTTGTCAGTAAATTGCTTTTGCAAAAAAAAAACACACCAAAAAAGAACAGTAACCTAAACATACATATGTATATTCATAAAACTAAAAATACTTCTACTACAAAACTCATCTCTGCATCTATACAAACACAAACTCTCGCACACACACGCACATACATGCATACACACATACAAACACCTGATAAATTTCATTCTAAACTGCAACTGCACTTACAACAACATGGTCGTCATCTACGGCATTTTTATGGCACCATCAACTGTTGTTGTTGTTGTTTTCTGACAGTGGTCGCTTTCATATTTGTGTAATTTTAACTGGGATGGCAACCAACACTATAAAACACTAGTTTTTAGTTTTCATGGTTTAGCTGTTTTAGTGGTTTTTGTTGTTCGTTAACCTGCACTTGCAAGCAGCAATCATTTCATAAATATTCATATTTTCATTTAATAACTTTTTTTCCTTCCTTCTCTTCTCATTTTGAGTGTTCTTTCTAATAGAAATGGAAAACTTACGGAAAAAAAAACAGAAAAAAGCAAAGGTGCAGGAATACAAAGAAATTACAAATCTTTTGCTTTGAATTTATGTGAGCAAAATTGCTCAAACTAAATTATTTATATGCAAAGTTACATAATGTTTTTAAAGAAAATGGTAAAATTTCTAAATTTTCTCGAAAATATAAAATTTTTGCAAAAAAAATTTTTTTTTTTATTTTTCATCAAATTCTGAAAAGAATAAAATATGAAATTAATATCAGATCTGAAAAATAAATGTCTTGGACTACTTCAATGGAATAAATTTGTTCACCTATTCGAATAAATAATGCACAAACTTGGGATATGGTCCCTGTGGAGGGGGTTGGGGGGGCGTAAAAATTTATGGATCATTCGAATATATAAAAACAAAATCTCTCAATTACTCGAATATATAAAGAGTAAAATTATTCGATTATTGGCATTAATAAAGAATAAAATTTTTTGCCTATAAAAATAAATACAGAATAAAAATGATGGATTATTCGAATATATAAAAAATAAAATGATTCGCCTATTAAAATAAATACAGAACGAAATTGCTCCCTTATTCTAGCATAGGAGCAATAAAATTATTGAAATAAAACAGGAATAGAATTATTGGTTCATTCGAATAAATGCCGAATGAAATTGCTCAATTATTCGAACAACTAAGGAATAAAATTATTCGATTATTCGAATATATAAAAAATAATGATTCGTTTATCCTAATAAAAGAAATTAAATAACGAATAAATTTATTCGATTATTCAAATAAATAACGAATAATATAACTAGGCCAAAAAAATCGATTATTCAAATAAATAAATAATAAAATTATTATTTCATTCAAATAAATTCAGAACAGAATTTAATGAATAAATAACGAATAAAATTATTCGATTATTCAAATAAATAAACAATAAAATAATTCGTTTATTTAAATAAATAAAGAATAAAATATCTCGATTATTCGAATAAATAAGGAATAAAATTGATCGATTTTTTGCACAGATAAAGAGTAAATTTATTCGATTGTGGGAATAAAAAAACTAAATAATTCTTTATTCGAATAGATTTATTCGAATATAAAATTGGTTGAATATTTAAATAAATTACGAATAAAATTATTCGTTCATTTAAATGAAAACATTAGCCCAATTCGTAATCTTGTACCGTAGCATGTGCAAAAGGGGTATAGTATATTAATACTCACCACTTAACAAATCTTAGTGGTGAGTATCAATATACTATAGCTCAATTCACAATCTTGTGCAAATGGTCTTGTATCGTTGCATGTGCAAAATTATATGGTATTTTATACTCACCACTTAACAATTCTTAGTGGTGCACATGCTACTATATACTATACCATTTGCACAAGATTGTGAATTGGGCTTATACCATTTTTCACATGCAACGATGCAAGAGCATTTGCACAAGATTCTGAATTGGGCTATTAAAATTGCTAATTATTCGAACAAATAAGCAATAAATATTTATGAATAAATAAAGAATAAAATAATTTAAATATAGAATAAAACTATTAGGCTTTTTTAAATATGTATAAGCAAATAATATTAAAGGTATTCATATCAGCTTTTTTCTTGTTAAAAAAATGAAAAAATGTAATTTTTTTACAACAAACACAGGAAAAAAAATTCACCAAAACTTGAAATTAGCAACGAAGCAACTTATTTGACTTTTTTTCATACATAAAATTATTCAATTATTTAAGAGAAAAACGAATAATATTATTAACTCTTATAACTAATAAATTTATTAGGTAACGATTAAAATTATTCGATTCATTGCATATTTAAAATTATATAATTATTTACAAAAAAAAAAAAAAACAAAAAACGAATCGCTATTCTAGCGAATAATATTATTCGATTTTATAATGAACTCAGTTATGCGCTTTTATAAGGAATAAAATTATTCGGTTACACCAATGAGTAGCGAATCAAATTAGTCGATTTTTTTAATAGATAAAATTAATCGACTGCTTACAAGAAAAACTAATAACATTATTCGGTCTGACAAGGAATAAATTTATTCGGTGACACTAAAGAGTAAACATTAAAATTATTCGAATCGATAAGGAATAATATTATACGGTTTAATAACGAATATTTACTTAAATAGCGAATAATATCATGCGATTTTATAATGTATAAAAAATTATTAGATTTTAAAATGACTAAAATTATTCAGTTGCACTAATGGCTAACGAATAAAATTATTCGATTCTTTGAATATATAATATTATTCGATTATTAAGAAAGGAAAGGAATAATATTATTAGCTCTGACAAGGAATAAATTTGATCAGTGACACTAAAGACTAACGATTAAAATTATTCGACTCGATAACGAATCATATAATGCGTTTCGATTAAAATTTTTTACTAGAATAGCGAATAATATTATTCGCTTTTATAATGTATAAAAAATTATTCGCCTTTATAATAAAATTATTTGGTTAGACTAATAAGTAATGAATAAAATTATTCGATATTTTTGATAAATAAAATTATTCGACTAATTATAAGAGAAATGATCCTTTTATTCGCTATGACAAGGAATTAGTTTATTTCGTGACACTAAAGAATAACCATTAAATATATTCGATTCCATAACGAATAATATTATACGGTTTAATAACCAATATATACTAGAACAGCCAAAAGTATTTTTCGTTTTTATAATGTATAAAAAATTATACGCTTTATAATGAATAAAATTATTCGGTTAAACTAATGGGTAACGAATAAAATTATTCGATATTTTTTGATATATAAAATTATTAGACTATTTATAAAACAAACGATAATTTTATTCGATATGACAAGGAATAATTTTATTTTGTGACACTAAAGCATAACGATTAAATATATTCGATTCCATAACGAATAACATTATACGGTTTAATAACCAATATTTAGTAGAATAGCCAATAATTTTATTATAGGGTGTTTTTTTAAGAGGTATAGAACTTCGAATTGAAATAAAACACAAGAAAATCGTTTTAATGTCCATCAATTTGGCTTTATTGGAAGGATAATTTTATGCCATTAATGTTTAAATATGATTTCGGGCATGTGGCCGCCGCGGCTGGCTCGAATAAATCCAATTCTACAGGTCCAATTTTCAACCACTTTTTCGAGCATATGGGGCCGTATGTTGGCAATAACGCCACGAATGTTGGCTTCCAAGTCCCCTAACGTTTCTGGTTTGTTGGCGTAGACGAGCGATTTCACATATCCCCAAAGAAAATAATCCAATGGTGTCAAATCACACGATCTTGGTGGCCAATTGACAGGTCCATTCCGCGAAATTATGCGCTCATCGAATGTTTCCTTCAATAAATCGATTGTGACGTGCGCTGTGTGGCATGTAGCGCCGTCTTGTTGGAACCACAACTCATCCACATTCATGCCATCCAATTCGGGAACAAAATAGTCGGTTAGTCGGCTCCAATTGCTGTGCACGGTGGCGAATCGATTCATTCGGGTCCTCTTCAACACTTTGCTCTACAGCGGCAATTGTTTCTTCGGTGCGCACTGTTCGGCGTCTCTGCGGATGCGTATTATCACATAGAGTAAACGTAGTGCGAAAACGATCCATGGTTAACCGAATTAATTGCTCTGATGGACGATTATGTCGACCATCAAATAGACGGAGCTTGCGGTAAACTTCGCGAACTGAACCATTATTTTCGAAATAAATTTGCACGATTTGCAAGCGTTGTTCTTTTGTCAACCTGTTCATGATGAAATGGCAAACCAAACTAAATATTAATCACTTGACAGCTGACAAAATGGCCGCCAGTTAAAAAAGTGATGCCAACTTAAAGTTCTATACCTCAATAAAAAACAACCTTTAGTTCTTAAAATTTATAAAAAAATTATTCGAATTTATAACGAATAAAATTATTCGGTTATTTAGTCGATTTTTTTAATGTATAAAGTTATAATTATAGGAATAAAAACGATGAAAATTATTCGATTCTTTGAGTATATAAATTTATGGTATTATTTACAAAAATAACGAATAATATTATACATTTTAATAACGAATATATTATTCGAATAATATTATTATTCGAATAATATTATTATTCTATTATATTATGCGAAAAATATTATTCGCTTGTATATGAAAAAAAAATATTTGGCTCTTATAATGAATAAAATTATTCGCTTTTATAATGAATAAACTTATTCGGTTACACTAATGAGTAACGAATAAAATTATTCGAATTTTTTGGATGCATAAAATTATTAGATTATTTTCAAAAAAAAAAAACTAATAATATTATTTGCTCTAAACACCAATAAATTTATTAAGTGACAGTAAAAAGTAACGATTAAAATTATTCGTTTCTTCGAATACATAAATTGATGAGATTATTTCCAAATATTTATTTTTAATAAGGAATATTTGTAGGAGTAGCGTATAATATTATTCGCTTTAATATTGAATAGAATAACTCGGTTACTTTACTGGATAACGAATAAAATTATTCGACTTCTTGTATATTTTGCAAGAGTATCGAATAATGTTACTCGCTTTTATAATAAATGACATTAATCGGTTGCAATAATGAGTAACGAATAAAATGATTGGATTATGCAAATGAATATAAACTTAAACAGAGTGAAGTTAATCTAAAATGTTGCTCACAAGCTTTTCGTTTTACTTCAGTGTATAACTTTGCACATCCTTATTAATTATTCATATTAAAATCACTCATACGTATTGACAACTCAGAAAAAACAAATTAAAGTCTAAATTTAAGTCTATTGTTTTTAAATCTCCAAAAATCCTTCTCAAATTAAATTCAGCAAAATAAAAAAAAGAAGAATATAAACTTTGAGCCATTTTATTGGTCAAGTCATGAACATTTGCTCACAAACATGTACGCACACACTTATGCAGAAATCAGTTAAATTTGATGCCATAAAATCCTTAAAGCAAAATGAAACTCTTCTCATTCCTTTAAAAAAAATTTTTCGACACTTAGAATTTCATTCATTGAGACTGAATGCTACGATGATTGTTACTTACTATTGGCACAAATAGTGTGAGTTGGTCTTATGCTTGCTCCGTCTGATTATTATTGAGTTTTGTTGTCATTGAGTGTTTTGCTGTTGCTGTTGATGTCATTAAAGCGTTTTCATTAACGTTTTGTCAGCCATTAAAGCTTAATTAATGCAGTAATGGATTTTGAATGTGAGTATTCATGGCACTTTGTTAGGCCAGTACACACACAATCGTAAGCTTAACAGTAAATTAGAGGAGAGACCAGCATGTGTTTTGGAAGCAACAAAAAAAAAAAAAGAAATGAAAACTTTAAATTTATGAGTTTTATCAAATTCTTTGGAAATATTTATGTCTAAGCAATCCAAAAAAGGCTTAATGAGTTTCTATGTCAGCAGTATTTAAGGAAAGTAATATTGAACAAATTAAAAAGCTAAAAAAAACATTTTAATCAAATTATAAACAATTTAAGTGTTTTCAATTAATTTTAAGCATATTAAGCTTCAAAGGAAGTAAAAAATTAATTAACAAACTAGAATGCTTTTATTTTGTAATTAAGTTAGTTATATTTAATAAATTAATAAAATTTAATTAACAATCCTAGTAAAAGATTTTATTTAGAGCTAAAAAAAATGGAGATCTTAGTCTTATGATTTGGCCTTTCCCTTTTTTTTGTGGCATATTAGTAAGTCCCTATTGACACTATGCAAGTCTTATTGCTAAGCTGATTAGTTTATTAGGAGAGAGAGACGGGGGGAAAAGAAACGTTGCTGCTCCCCTCGTCTTTCTCTTAATGAAACTAATCAGCTTAGCAATAAGACTTGCACAGTGTGTTTTGGGACTAAGGCAAATATTTTTACTTAACCTTGTATTTAAGATATATTAAAAGAAATATATAAATATAAATTTATAAAACCAAAAACAGCCACAGACAATATGGAGTACAAAAAAAAAACAGCAACAGGATTAAAAGCATTAAAACCAAAAGTGGAAATTTTATGTTTATATATAAAAATATTTTGCAACTGCAACAACATTTTGAAAAGAGATGAAGTGGCAAAGTAGAAAACTAACCAAAACTTTTACATGTAAAACTTTCGTAATGAAACAACAAAAATAACAATTAAAATTTGTCTTAAAATTTTACGAAGCCGCAACGAATCTTGCAGGCACTTTAAGGCTGTAAAACAAATAAAAATAATTAATTAAAAATTTAATTGTGTTAATTAAACATTAATTTCAAAATTCAAGTGATTAAAAAAATTTTAATTTCATAATATAATTGATTAAAAATTTTATTAAAATTAAATTAAGTCAATGGATCATTTAGTTAAAAAATTATTAGTTAAAACTTTTAATTAATACAATTAAATTTTTAATTGATTTTTTTCAATTCCAAAATCCTTAATTGAAAAATTTCAAATAATCAATTAAAAGTTTATATGCATGTATTAAACAACATATAGTTAATTAAAAATTTTATTGGAATGTAATTAAGTCAATTAAACTTTTGTATAAAAATTATTTAGTTAAAACTTTTAATTGTTGCAATCAAATTTTTGTCTGATTTTTTTTTTCAATTCCAACATCTTCCATTTAAAAATATAGAAATAGTCGATGAAAAGTTGAATTGAGTTAATTAAAAATTTATCTCAAATTTTAATTGATGAAAAAATTTATTAAAATTTAATCGTAATTTGAATTTTTCATAAAAAATTAATACGTTAAAACCTTTAATTGCAACAACTAAATTTTTAATTAGTTTTTATTTATTTTTTCAATTAAACATTTTAATTAAAGAAATATTGTTTGCTGTGATAATATATTTATTACATAAATAATAGCGTAGACAGACCACAGCGTTAATTTGCATTAAAATCTCACTAATGTGAATTAAAAATTTAGCCTGACAGACAACAGTATTTGCATTAAGTAAACAAAATCTGTACATCCCTTTCGTGCCACACACTTCGATAATTTTCCTTGGAAATATTAAAATGGAAAAAATATGTCTCGATTGTAATATTTCTGGGTTCTTTTTCTAAAAACAATTAAAATAACTAATATTTTCTGAATGAATCGCATTTTAATTTTGAAAACCAAAACAATTTGTCAACATTTGATTGACTGTTGACGGTTTTACCATATTAGGACTGTTTTATCATATAGCTAAATTCAGTATTAATTCACTGTCATTTAGTGCATTTACGGATGAGGATAATTCACAAGTTAATTTGCATTAAGACAGTTAATGCAAATTAAAGCTGTCGTCTGTCTATGCTATAAGCAACAAAACGCTCGAATGAGTTATAGCTCAACTCAATGGGCTGCAGGGTGACTATGCAAAAAGAGCAAAAAAGACCAACTACAATAATTTTAAAGTAATTCAAAATGCTCTTATAGCCTAAAGGCTTAAGAAATATTTAATGTACATATTTTTTAAAGTTTGAAGCAGAGTAAAATAAAATAAAAACCAAAACCCCTCTCACAGTACCAACAACTGACGGACGAACACAGACAGACAGACGGACAGACGTACAGACGAACATTTGAACTTAGCAACAAACCAAAGTTTCATTTTAAGTATTTAAAACAACTTAAAAAAGAGAATTTTAATGCATTTAGTTTTATTTTAATTTCCAAGTGATTTGATGAAACATTTCAACTGGCCGCAGTTATTTGTAAACTAAAAGAGGCGAGAAAGAGGAATTTAAATTCTATTTGGGGCGAAAATATTTTTTATATATTTTAATGTTATTTCATGTATTTTCAAGCACTTTGCGTTTTAGTTTCAACACTCCTTAATAAAACATGCAACTAAATTATGAAAATACTGAAAACTTTTTAAATAATTTATAGATATTTTATTGTTTTTTTTTTTCGCTTATTTGGTAATAAATTTGTGCTAAAAACTTTAACAGAAAATTTAAAATATTTCAAACACACACACCCACAAATAAAAATAATAGTCGTAAAACATTTTTATATTCATCATTATCATTATTATCCTTGATGTCATCGAGCTCAAATATATCATGAATATATTTTAAATTATTATTCTCGTTACAGTGGTAGTGCGAGGTGTAAGTAAATATTGAAAAAAAAGAAAAATAAATTCAGTAAAGTGCGACTCTGACTCGCGCACGAAGGGTTCCGTACGAACACTAGATATGTGATTTAATACAAACTTCATCCTATATAATATATAGTTTTGGCGTTTTTTTTCTTTTTTGGGGTCTTTTCGGTTTTTTTGTTTTGGCGGTTTTTGCATTTTTTTCGGTTTTGGCGATTTATTTAAGTTTTGGCTCTTTTTTTAGTTTTTACACTTTATTTTCTTGTTTTGGCGATTTTTTTCGGTTTTTGGCGTTTTTTCATTTTGGCGATTTTTTTTATTTTTGGCGACTTTTTTCATATTTGTGATTTTTTTCTATTTAATTTTTTTTAGTTTTGGCGACATTTTCGCGTTTTGGCGATTTTTTTCGATTTTTGGTATTTTTTTTTCATTTTGGCGTTTTTTTCATTTTGGCGATTTTTTCGAATTTGGCTATTTATTTTAGTGTTAGAATTTTTTTTAATTTTGGCGATTTTTTTCGTTTTGGCGATTTTTTTTAATTTTTGGCGATTTTTTTGTGTGGCGATTTTATAATTTTCGGTTTTTAGTTTTACCGTTTTTGAAAATTTCAAGTGTTTGCCTCTTACGGTTTCCAAAATATAGCAAATGGTCAAAATCACATAGTCAAAATTGCATTAACTGATGGACCACCCTTTAATTTAAATTTTTTTAAATTTTAGTGTTAATTGTTGTAGTCTGTATAAAAATACACTAATTTTACAAATTTCAAGTGTCAGTATACATATGTAAAGGGTGTTTTTTATTGAGGTATAGAACTTTAAGTTGGCATCACTTTTTTAACTGGCGGCCATTTTGTCAGCTGTCAAGTGATTAATATTTAGTTTGGTTTGCCATTTCATCATGAACAGGTTGACAAAAGAACAACGCTTGCAAATCGTGCAAATTTATTTCGAAAATAATGGTTCAGTTCGCGAAGTTTACCGCAAGCTCCGTCCATTTTATGGTCGACATAATCGTCCATCAGAGCAATTAATTCGGTTAACCATGGATCGTTTTCGCACTACGTTTACTCTATGTGATAATACGCATCCGCAGAGACGTCGAACAGTGCGCACCGAAGAAACAATTGCCGCTGTAGAGCAAAGTGTTGAAAAGGACCCGAATGAATCGATTCGCCACCGTGCACAGCAATTGGAGCCGACTAACCGACTATTTTGTTCCCGAATTGGATGGCATGAATGTGGATGAGTTGTGGTTCCAACAAGACGGTGCTACATGCCACACAGCGCACGTCACAATCGATTTATTGAAGGAAACATTCGATGAGCGCATAATTTCGCGGAATGGACCTGTCAATTGGCCACCAAGATCGTGTGATTTGACACCATTGGATTATTTTCTTTGGGGATATGTGAAGTCGCTCGTCTACGCCAACAAACCAGAAACGTTAGGGGACTTGGAAGCCAACATTCGTGGCGTTATTGCCAACATACGGCCCCATATGCTCGAAAAAGTGGTTGAAAATTGGACCTGTAGAATTGGCTTTATTCGAGCCAGCCGCATATTTAAACATTAATGGCATAAAATTATCCTTCCAATAAAGCCAAATTGATGGACATTAAAACGATTTTCTTGTGTTTTATTTCAATTCAAAGTTCTATACCTCTTAAAAAACACCCTATACATACAATTGTATGTATATTACATGGGATTTTAACATGCGGCCAAGGTTCTACATACTGTGTCCAAATTTCAGGTCCGTAGCTCTTACGGTTCCTGAAAAAATACCGTGTGACGGACAGAGGGACAGCGTAGCGAAAACAATAGGGTTCCTTTTCACCTTTGGTGTACGGAACCCTAAAAAGGAAACTTATTTTATTACTGTGAATTTATTTATTATTGTGAATTAAAATATAATAAAATTCAGCAGAACTGAATAAGTGATACAAGCAAATATTTTAAATTATTTGAAACTATTATAATCGTTGGAGTGGAAGTAAGAAGTGTACGGAAAAAAATTAAACTTGTCGCAATATTGTCAATTTATATGTATATTATTGTTTACGAAAATAAAAATGAGAACTAAAAGATACGTGAAAAATTTTAGGAGAAAGAAAAAAATTAAGTTTATTTTAATTATTATTTTTTGAACTTCATTTGTTGCTATAATTATGATTTGATTATGACTGACACCACACACACTGGATCAAACACAGAAGAACGCTGATGACGAAGGTATAGTGGCCTTCGAAAACGGCTAGCTGTTCCGTTCAACTATGTGTTGTCAAAATATTTACAACTAGCTTTGGTGTTACTTGTTCATTAATAATTATCACATGTAATTTGGCTTAAAAAGCGATACGAACTTTAGCCTATTCAAATCATAATTATAGGGAAAAAATTAAAATTATTTCCTTATTCTGAATTCATTTATTATTGTGAATTAATAATAAGAAAAGAAAAAATTTGTTTCATTGAATTAAAATATATTTTTGAATTAATATATAAAATATATTCAGTGAATTTAAATATATTTTTGAATTAATATATAAAAATACTAAAAAAAACAATACCCCTTATTTTGAATGGCGTCGTCGACGTCACATCCACACGACAGTAAATATTGTCACTTGTTTACTTTTTATAGGCAAAAATTGGATCTTATTGATAATCTTTTACTAATCTCTAAGGTTTTGCAAATTAATGGAGCATATTAATAGTTGACAATTGTTGTCGGCAAAGAGTAGACAAGTGACAACTTTTACTGTCGCCTTGATGTAACGTCAACGACGCAATTCGTAATAAGGGGGAATATAAAAAAAATTTTGAAGAAGGAAAATATAAAACTTATTCCATTATAGTAAATTAAAATATATAAAAAAATAAAATTGTTCCATTTTTGTGAATTTATATATTATTGTGAATTAAAATATAAAAAATAAAAACTATAGCGCATAGCTATAGTCAAAACAAAGTGCGCCAATATGAAAAAAATTATAGTAGAAGGAAAACTAGTACATTATTGTGAATTTATATGTTATTGTGAATGAATATATAAGAAAAAGTAGCAGAGCTGTATTTTGTTGTAAATATATATGTACATATTTTATTTTTAATCAAAATAAAAAAAAAGATAAAAACAAATATGAAAAAAATAATTGTAAGGAAAAAATTAAGCTTATTTCATTATGGTAAGTTAAAAAATTAAAAAATTTAACTTCTTCCACTATTGTGAATTTAAACATTATAATGAATCAAAATATAAATATTAAATAAGATATATGAAAAAATTTTAAAAGGAAAATATTATGCTAATTAGTATTATTATTATTATATTATTGTGAATTAAAATAAAAGAAAACGTAGTAGTGCTGTATTTAATTAAAAAAGAAAATGGAAGTAAGGTGCTCCATTATTGTGAATAAAATAGTAAAAATATGAATAAAAGTTTAGGAGAGGAAAAAATTAAACTTATTTAATTGTTATGAAATTTTTTCTTATTGTGAATTAAAATATAAGACCACATAGCAGCGCTGATTTAATTTAAAAAAATAACAAAAAATTAAGCTTATTCCATTATTGTGAATTTATAGATGAATTTATTTATTATTGTGAATTAAAATATAAGAAAAGCAAGCTTCATTTAGGTAATTGCGCTGATTTAAACGGGTATAATTATGCTGGCATAACATGCCAGTTTGTAGGTGAGAGAGGCAAAGAGAGTGGTTTTTTGGTTGGCATAACTTTTCAACCAGCTACAACCGCGCATTAGCAGCATAAAACCAATACAACCACAACTTAAAAAACAGCAAATGTTAAAAGAATACAAAAAACTCTAATACACATAGCTGTGTATACGTATACGTTTTGTGCCAGATGAATTAGTCTCGTGTAATTTGGAAAATAACAAAAATTGTGCAGCTTAAAAATTGTTCTCGTATAAACTGCCTCATTGAAGTTAAATAATGTCAGCTAATGTTGGAATGGCAAATAAGGAAAATAAAAAATATGTTTATTATATAGCTTTTGTTTCAATTATGATATTATTTCAGCTTCTCATTTGTTTAAATGAAAATTTAACATAATCCCCCTCATTGTGGTTGGCGTATTTTGACTCTTACTACGACGTTTCAGATTAAAAAACACGGCACCATTTTTCCTTTAATATAGGACGAAACTGTTGTAGTCGAAATCGAAATACGAGAACCCCGATAAAGCCCAAGATCTCTAGTTTTTCCATGATATTTGTAGATAAAGGATAGATCTCTGACGATCTGTATTAACAGTAATAGTGTATTTAAAAAAACAAATACTATTTAACAAAACAAGTTAAATATTAATTTTGGAAAAAGTGTGATAAAAATATTAAAATTTAATACAAAAATTAATTCCCAATAATGAACAAATTAAATTGGAAGTGAAATAACTCTTAAACTGTAAAAGATAAGAAATGAAAAGATTTGACTATGTCACGGCATAGTTTTTTAAAAGAATATTTGACTGTGTCACAGCACACTGTTTTTAGAAAAAAGTCACAGTCAACCATTTGTTGCATAAAAATAGTCAGTTGCCATGCTGTGGACCATCTTTTCTACTAGAACAGTTTGCAGCAATAGAACCAACCATATCTTGTATAAGAGTAGTCTCCTGTCGACCATCTTATCTATAAGAACAGTGAAACGCCATACCCTCCATCATATAGTCGACCATCTTTTCTATAAAAACCGTCTGCTGCCATACAATTAACCATCATTTCTATTAAAATGCTTTTTGAAATTGTTCTTGTCTTGTATTTAGTAAAAATACAAACTGCCCAAAGTTTTTCACACCCCAGGTATCAAACTTTTATCTTCCCTACTTTCGCATGTGGTTCTGGTAGAGACTTCACAGTTCATTGGAAGTTCCATACTTACTACCATTTTTTTATTCATTTTGTGCAAGACATCCAAAAAATTACAAAATTTCCTACGCAAGTCGGCAGATATTTAAAAAAAAATAAATTTCATTCTTACCATTAAGACAATTTAAAAAAAAGTATATGCTTTAAAAATATTTTCCATGCAACAATTTGCTTCACTATAAGAAAATCTTTTTAAAAACAATTTTTTTCTCAACTTTAGTGTTTCTGTTGTTTTATGTCGTGCGCCCACTGTAATTAATATCTATCAACATTGTTCTCCAACACAAATACACACTTGAATACGCGAGTTTGTTTATCATACTCAAACAATAAAACAAACTGTAATTATTACAAATGAGTTGATATTTATTAATAAAAAATAAATAATAATAATAACAAATAGACAACAGCTATACAAAAATATTTATATCTATTAAAAAAAAATAAATGAATTAATTATTTATTCGTTATATGTAGTTTATGTTAAACATTAGTAAAATTAAAATTTCACATTGTCATTATTGTGATTATTTGCACTGCTGCTGCTGCTGATGCTGCGGCTGCCACTGAACTCGAAAGAAATTTGGTTCAAAATTTTCACTCGAAACCATAAAACAGCCACTTGTACACATTGAATTAAAACACATTTTAAAATAAATATTAAAATAAAAATAAATTACAGGAAAATGATTACGTAATTTGGTAAATTTTTTAATTAGAGCACAATTTAATGAGTTCGGTTGACCAGGACGAAACACATTAGGAAAATTAAATGAAAATGTGTTAGAGAGAAAAATAAAGGGAAAACATGTTTTACATTGCCAAAAATGCGATTTCTGCTCGTATATAAAACTATGAAATTTTGATGGAAAAGTTGTTGGTGTGAAATGTGTTTGATTTAAAATTAAATTTAATTATAATTTCATGTTTATTCACACCTCCTTTTAATTTTAAGTATGTTTTGTTAAATATTTAACTTGTGTGTGTATTTTTAACAATGTATTGGCATAATTTTTGTATATTCCAGCATTCATTATATCATGCCATAAGCGTCAAAAAAAAAAGATTTGCGATTGAAAATAATAACTTTTCCTCAAAAAAACAAAATCCAACAAATGTGTCGCTTAAGCTTTTTTTAGAGGTTATGGCTCGTTATCTAGAGATGTGTTTTTTGTCGCATTCATTTCGAATGAATTAGAGCAAAAATAAAATAAAAATATGTATATGTATTAGTGATGTAACGAATTTTAATTTTTGATATTCGCGAATGCAAATACGAATACGAATATTTGAAACGATATTCGCAAATATTTACGAATATTATATGTGAAACTTATAGACATTAAATTTAGGTTCTATTTACGTCTGCAATATAAAATATTAAAAAATTTTTATAAAAAAGAACTTCCTACTCCTGTTAGCGTACTTTAAAGTTAATAAAAACTACCCAAAATTTTAATGATCGTCATTAAATAATATTTGAAAATGATACGAAGCACAAACTTCTATAAAAAATTTAATGGAATCGTACAAACTAATATTTTTATCTATTTATATAAATTTAATTTAATAATAACAAACACAAACACAACCAACAAAGCGAGTCTGCGAAAAACGCACAGGGTCTATGATGGGAATCGAATACACTACCTCTGGACTGAGAGGTTAGCATCGCTACCACTCAGCCACAAGGGCATTTATTTATTTAATTTTTTGGAAAAATATTCGTATTCGTATTCACTTGAATTTAACGCATGCGAATGCGAATACGAATATTCAAAAATGGCCGATTATTCGGTAATTCGAATACGAATACGAATATTCGTGCATTACTAATAGTGCAAAACCCGTTTCAATCGATTTGTTGAATAATATTATTCATAATTATTCGAATAATTTTAATCGAATAATTTTATTCGAATAAACAAAAAATTTCATTCGCTTAATTAAATTTTTTACTCATAAGAATAAAAGCTCGATAATAAATAAACATTTTTGTTACTCTTTTGTTATTAGTGCCTTATTCGATTAATTTAATTTTTTCTCCGTTATTCGTTGGAATGGTTTAAATCATTATTCATTCAATTAATCGAATAATCGATATATTGTGCTCAAATAATTTTTTTCTAATTACCAGATTATTTTATTTGTTTGCTTCCATTTCATTAGAGAAACAATATTTTTTTTTCGTTGGAGTAATTTATACAGCGTTGTATATTCAAGTAATCGTATAACAATATCTTTCAACATTCGATCTCTATAAGAAAAATTTTATTCGTTGCATATTCGAATAATATTATTCAATATTAATTTCATTATATTTAGCAGCAATTTTCGAATAATTTTGTGGTAGCAAACTCTTATATGTTATACTTTCGAATAATCGAATAATATCATTCATTATTCGGTTTAGTTAAGAACTACTTTATTACAGCCTTTTTTGCAAAAATTATTAATGCTTTATAAAGGTCTTTAAGAAACATTTTGTATGAAAATTTGTTGTAAAAACCCTTTATAAAGTCTTAATAATTTTTGTAAAAAAGGCTGTTGGTTTTTAATCTCTATTAAAGTTTTATATTCGAACAATCGACAGATTTTATTCATTATTAGAATCCTATAATAATTTTATTCGTTATTGATTCGTGTCATCGAGTTCTTTTTTGTCATGTAATCGTATAATCGATTCATATTCGGATAACCGAGAAATTTTATTCATTGTAATAGAAATATTTTTTTGTCATGCATTCGAATAATCGAAATAAGGGTACTCGATATTCTATAAGTGACAACTGGTTGTTTATTTGTTCGCATAATCAACAAAATAATTCGAATTACCCGATAATTATATTCGTTTGCTTATTTGAATAATATTATTCAATATTCATTTCATTATAGAAGCAATTTAATTAGTTTTTCTTCCGAATAATCTTATTATAATAATCTCTTAAAGGTTATATTTTCGAATAATCGAATAATATAATTCATTATGCGACATATTTAAGAACTACTATATTCGTTTTTTGTCCAAATACTTGCATTACCATATGGTCCTGTACGTTGAATATTCGAATAACCGAAAAGAATTTTATTTATTATAAGTATCCTTACTAATATTATGAATGTGAATGTGAGATTTTTTTGTTTGCTACGCTTTCACGCGCAAACCACTGAACTGATTTTGAAAATTCTTTCATAAATGAAAAGCGACATTACCTGCGCCAAACATGGGCTATTTTTTTATAAGGTTCGGAACCGGTTTTTTATATTTGTTACCGATTTGCAAACCGAAAAACTGATTTGGAAAATTCTTTTATAAATGAAAAGCTACATTGCCAGCGGCAAACATCATTTATTTTATATCCGGTTTCAAACCGGTTTTTTTATATTTAGTTAGGGTTTTTTCAGAAAAACGCATTTTTGAGCTGTTTAAGGAAATTTTCGTTTCGGGTTTGATTGTTTAAATAGTTTTAAAACCGGTTTTTATTTTGATTTGAATTTTTTATTACCTTTTTTTGGTTTTTATTGTTTTTTTAATATCAATAAGTAACAAAGAACAAAACAATAAAAAATTTTAGGTATAGTTTCCAATATATCATATCAATGTGAGCGGAGCCGCGGGTAAAAGCTAATAATGATTAGCTTTTTTTAATTTTAAAAGACAACCTGGAGAAAATATATGCCAAATATTTTGTTTCTATCTTAATGCTGAAATTTAAAGATTTTGCTTTATGTCTTACTTTTATTGACTGAAATTCTTTCTTAAAACCCTATTTGAGGATAACAGCAAAAGAAGATAATTTATTTTTCTTTTCAATGAAAATTCCTTAAGGAACCGACATATTTGTATGTACATACCTTTCATAACTTTTTTTATTTCGAACTCTATAAATGTTTCATTTGATTTATTGCTTTTCTGAGTTAATTGTTGTTTTATTTTCAGGATTTTCACATTTTTTTAAAGGCACAATCTCTAGGAAGTTATTTCCTGATATTTAAAATCTGTCAATGTCAAATTGTCAAAGTAGGAAAAAATTAATTTGTAACCTTAAAAAATTCAACTTAAAATTACAGCAGCACAATCAATACGAAATAATGATAATAGCAACAATAACAATATGTTTTTTTAAAATTCATTTTATTTATATAAAGAAAAGAAAAATAAAAAAATCTTACAAAAATACAAATGAGAAATGAAAACTGCACTTAAGAAAATGAATTGCATTCAAATGAGCAACGACAAAGAACCAGCAACATAAACGCAACAGCAACAACAGAAATGTGTGTGTAATAAAAAGTGGTATTAAAAGGTCTCTTTTGCTTAAGCAAATGCACAAACTTACACACACACACACACACACACACATAAGCAAAGTGTGTAAATAAAGACAACAACTTTTAATGAAACACCAAAGCGTTGGGTAGAAAAACTTTTATTGTTACTTAAAGCAGCGCATGCATGAGGTAAAATATAATTTTGCTAAACAGCTGGTCTGGAGAGCAAGAGAAACGTTTATTTTTTGTTAGATATATTAAAATTTTAAAATATTTATCCTTATGCATTAAACACATTCACAACAGCAGGCTACACGAACACACGACTTCAAATGCCGCTAGCAGCATTTGTCGCCTCTTAGCCAGCTACTTAATTATTTTGGAGACGGCAGCAGCACCATCTGCACCTCATATTTAAGTATGAATACATACATAGTACAGTATTACCACCTTCAAATATTTCGCATTTATGAAAATTAAATTACTCTTTCGAAATGTACTTATATGACGTAAAAGTATACAAATTAATCAATTTATGATTTACATAAATTTTTGGATATTGTTTCTATTAATTAATATGAAATAATTGTACAACATCATTCATTCAACATTTTGTATTAAAATAGTAACACTGAATTTTCTCATTGTAGCCAAAGAAATAGAAATTAGTTTAATTGGACAAAATCAGCAACCTGTTGCCATGTGTATTCTATCCTTGACATTTGGTAGTCGGTAGCCTGCTGTGGTGAATGTGTTTAATGCATTATGTTGTAACTAATCGTCGACATTGTGACAAAACAAAAAAATTCTTTAGTATTTTCTGAAAATGGGGGGGAGGTGTATGTTCAACATTATGTCTTTACCTGACAAGTTGTTACGTTTTACTATCTCAAAACCCTCATCGGCATCAGTTAAGTAAAATATGGCTCTATAAGTTTATAATTTTTTTAAATTAATTGAAAGGGAAGTGTTTTAGTTGCACTATGGGATATTTCGCATTAGATTACACAGAGAAATTATTTTTTTCCAAATCAACCTACACACGTCAGTGGATCAAAAATGTAATAAGTAAGGTAATTAAAATGTTTGCTTCCGTGTTTTAATATTTTGTTTTATTTGAAAAGTACAGTGATTTATTTATTTAATACACTTACTTAACCAAAATAAGGTGTTCTTTTTTTCCTGTGATGTACTAAAATTTCTCTAAGAAAATTCTAAAAAAAATTTGTAAAAATTTGGCATATGTATATTTCGTTGTGTTTTATCTAATTATATGTTAGATCGAACAATTTCAATGAAGAAAGTGTGAGACTTGTTTTTCTTTTTCAATAAGGCAAGGCGAATTAACATTAATACAGGAAATACTACGTCGGTATGAATTCAACTTGCAAACAATAAGACCAAATTCTATAGAGAAAAACACAACTTTCGTGTGAATTCCCTTTTACTGTTTGAAAAGCTACTAATAAATCTTCACTGTGCAAAATGTGTAAAACTATGGCTTCAGATATCCGAATTAGAATAATAATATTGGCATAAAGTAAAAAATTAAAATTTAATTTTTAAGCAAAAAAATACAAAACTGTTCTATGCTCAAAAGAACTGCTAAAATCAGGGAAAACTGAAAATTTGGCAACGCTGATTGCTTTAAACATTGTTGACAACATATAACTGTTATTAAGAGCTTCTCATCTTAATTTATACAACCGTTATATTACAAAGAGATAAAGGGTCCGCCATCTAACGTTTTTTTTCCAACTAGTGCTTATTTCGTGAATGGTAACACTTAAGGTACGGTCACACTTGGCAAGCATGTGCCAAAAAAAGCGTAACCACTCAATGTTTGTGAAAAACCATTTGATTCAGACAAATGTTTCTTAAGTTAAACAGTTTCACAAACAACTAATAGACAACGTCATTGATTCCAACATTATTGGAAACTATTTAACTTAACAAACACGTATCTGAATTGAAAGCTTTTTCATTAATATTTTGTGGTCACGTTTTTTTAGCAAATATTTGCCCAAGTGTGACCATCCCCTTAGCTCATGTCTGATTTGACAGATAATTAGTTTCATCCTTCCGCTGAACGAGCCAACTGACCATCCAATGCGTTTTCGCTTCGCTTAGTGGGCCTGCGATCGACTTACAGAAGATGCCGATTTTGCCACAAAAAAAAAAAAAATCATCTTTTCAGATGAAGCTCATTTTGATCTTGGCGAGTATGTAAACAAGCAAAATTGTCGCATTCGGGGCACAGAAAACCCGCACGCATACATCGAAAAGCCGACGCACCCAAAACGAGTCACTGTTTGGTGCGGATTTTGGTCCAGAGGCATATTTGTGCCATTGAGCAAGGAGTGGCCGTTACAGTCAATGGCGATCGTTATCGGGCCATGTTGAATGAATTTTTGTTCACAAAAATTGAAGAGGAGCATATTGGCAACATTTGGTTTCAATAGGACGGCACTATGTGCCACACAGCCGAAGCTTCAGTAGTTTTTTTATAGCATTTTCAAAAAAAAAAAAAAATTATCTGGCGGACCCTTTAGTTAACAGTAGACTAATGTTGCCCACAACGAGTTTAAAAGTCATAGTTGGCGAAGTTTTTGTAATAGATTAAAGAACACTGCAACATTTTTTCTTTAATCTAATGCATTAAACACATTCACCACAGCAGGCTACCGACTACAAAATGTCAAGGATAGAATACACATGTTTATATGAGAATGATTCTTTTGAAGAAAGCAAGGCAACAGGGCGACAGGTTATTTTCTATGCTGATTTTGTCGTTGTAGTCTAATTAAACTAATTTCTATTTCATTGGCTACAATAAGAAAATTTAGTGTTGCCAATATAATACAAAATATTTAATGAATGATTTTGTGCAATTATTTCATATTATTTAAGAGAAACAATATCCAAAAATTTGTGTAGAGCATAAATTGATTAATTTGTATACTATTACGTCATATAAGTACCTTTCGAAAGAGTAATTAATTTTTATAAATGCAAATTATATGAAGGTGGCAATACTAAACTATGTATTTGTACTTGAATATCAGGCGCAGATGGTGCTGCTGACGTCTCCAAGAGAATTAAGTACCTGGTACCTACGAGGCGACAAATGCTGCTAGCGGCATTTGAAGCCGTGTGTGCGTGTAGCCTGCAGTTTTGAATGTGTTCAATGCATAAAACTAAAGTGTCGTAGTCATATATTTTGTCATTATATTGACAGCTACGAAATGAGCGACAATTTTTTCTTCTATCATGAAAATCTATTGCTATTCATATAAATATTATTACTGTGAAGACATTAAAAAAAATTATTTTATATGAATACTTAATTTATTTGTGCTTGCCTTATTCAATTGTTTCACGAATAAATATATTAAATTTCAACAGCACATGCACTCATACCTGTACGACTTTGAGAATTTTAAAATTGTTAAAACAACTTTCAAAAATTGTACTTTTTAGACCTTAATTGTACTAAAAGTTATTTTTAGTTCAAATTATATATTTTTTTGATTTTGTTAAAAAAATCGACTTTGTTTTGGCTACCAAATCGTTTTCACAAATTTCTTTGTAGTTTGGGATGTTAAAGCATATGGTTTGAAAATGACTTAATTAGTCATTGGTGTACTATTTTACTTTCCGATTTTAAGTAGTACTCGTACCAAAAAAAGTACAACTGTACCAAATTTGCCATGCCTGATTCATGATATAATACAATAACAACAAAAGATGAGGCTTAACAACACGAATGATAACAGGCCGGGAAGAGCAACTCAGTAGGCTGGCGGGGGGTGTCAAAGAATATAATATCAACAGTTGATATAAGATGCATTCTCGCAAAGAGAAGACATAAGCACAGCATGCATCAAAAAAAGAAAAGAAAAGAAAAGAAAAGAAAAGAAAAGAAAAGAAAAGAAAAGAAAAGAAAAGAGAGAACAAAAAACATTAAACATTTTTTTAAGTATTTTGTTTATATATTTTTTTGTTCAGTTTCGCTTAACAAGTATTTGTTTTCACATCTTTGGTAAAGGGGAGCGGAAGCATACATATACACAGAGGAGCATTTTTAAATGCCATTAAAAGAAAATCTTTACACAACATCAAACACTATACAGTTGTAACATTGACACAAACAACACAAAAAAAATAATAATTACAGCAAATTTTATTAATCAGTCGCCTGGAAAAATACATGGCCGATAAAGTAGAACTGGGGCCAACTCGTTATTCGTTCATATTAGACACAAACCTATGATCAAATCTATGTAATTTAAATGGGTTTGATCTTAGGTTTGTGTCTAAAATGAACAAATGAACGAGTTGGACCCAGCTCTACGATTAAGTATTTTTAAGCGATCGAACCAAAAAATGTGGACCGATATTCTCTAGACTACTATCGAACTCTATCAGTAGCTCGTTTTAGACTTGAACCTATAATCAAACCCCATTCAAATTACATTGGGCTTGTGTCTAAAACGAGCCACCGAAATAGTTCGAATAAAACTTTAAACTAGTGGTAATTAAAAAAATAAAAAAACCGACTGCGAACAACTTTGAACCATTTTCATTCGAAATGAAAAACCATAGGAGAAAATTAAAGATGATTTTAAAAATACCTGTCGAATGATACCCATTTTGATATTCATAGTTCGTAGATATGGCGCTTGGTGGCAGCCATATTGAGTTTTATGTACTATCATATATTTTGTGGCACTCCCAGTATTAAGACAAGTATATTGTTGTATACATACATACAAACATAGGCTGATAAACAGAATACCCTTCTTTGCGTCGCGCAGTCGGATAAAAAGGATCTTATTAATTTCGCCTTTACTGTTTGTATTGCAATTTACTGGAATAACATTTTTGTTTTGTCCCTGCCTTTACATGCGGCATTGTAATTTAACCCAAGAAACATGAATTGATGTGCGATTAAATAAACTTTTCTGAGTGAGGATTTGTTTGTATGTGCGTGTGTGTGTGGATTGTGTGTGTGTGTGTGTGATAGTCAAACATGTTGAAGGATTATTTCTTCTTAAACAAAAAAATACTTTGCATATTACTCAGAAGCACACACGCATAACTACATACAATGGCAATAAAATAAAAGATACATATGTTGGTGAATATATATATTTCAAGGATATTTAACACCTTGATTTATAATAAAATATATGAATGTATGTATGCACGTCTTTTTTTAATGTAATGGCACTTCATTTCTACTTTTATCTGTTCGCGAAATTTTCAGGTTCTTGTTTTAATGTCATTTTAATGATACTTCAGTATTTTATTTTAAATATTTTGCATTTAAAATAAATTGACATACATTTACCAATATATTAAGTATATTTTACGCAAAAAGGCTGTACATTATAAACAAATATTTTGAAGGCTGCTTTATTAAAAAAATAAGTGCATCATGCAATATTATTTAAAATTTATTTGAATGGAAACTTAAGCAGTTTTTTCTGTTTCTTACTGTTTCTTACCAGCATCAGGAATAAATTAATATTTCAAATATGATTAAGGATAAATTGTGTACATAACGCAACTAGATTTTAGTTACAGAAAGTGTTAAAAAGTTTTACGTAAAATTCTATGTGAGAAATATTTGTTAATCATTTTAACCCTCTAGAAACTTAAAAACTATGGAACCAAAAAAAAATATTTTCCATAACATTTTTTGATAAGTCTCTTAAATACAACAAAGCTTAAAGTTCATTTCTGATTTATTGGCTATCAAAAAAATCTATGCAGATAATCAAGCAAGATAGGATCTAAAATTTAGTTTTTTTTTAAAGTACCCTCCAACAAAGGAGCTTTCAAAAAAAGTACCTCTTGCAAAAAGTACCTTTTAAAAAAGTACCTTTCAAAAAAAGTACCTTTTAAAAAACTATCGTTTAAGAAAGTACCCTCAAAAATAAGAACCTTTCAAAAAAAGTACCTCTTACAAAAGTAAGTACCTTTTAAAAAGTTCCTTTTGAAAAAAGTGCCTCTTAAAAACGTGCCTTTTAAAAAAAGTACCTTTTAAAAAATTACTTTTTAAAACAATTACCTGTCATAAAAAGTACATGTAAAAAAAGTACCTTTCATAAAAAGTACCTTGAATAAAAAGTTCCTGTTAAAAAAAGTGCCTTTCATAAAAAGTACCTTACATAAAAAGTACCTTCTATAAAAAAGAGGTTAGATTTAGAAAGGTGCCTTAAAAATACTTTTCAAAAAAGTTCCTTTAAAAACTACTGGTTAAAAATTGCTAAAATGATACCTACAAAAAAGTACCTTTTAGGGCCATTATTATAACTTGTCGTTACCTAAAGGTAGGATTTTATTGGATGGATAAAAACTTTTTCATTCTTTCAACTTCATTTCAACCAAAGGTGAACGATAAGTTAAAGACAAGTTCATCCTACCTGTAACTTTTATTGTGATGTATAGTGATTTGAAGTTGCCATATATTCAAAAAAACTGACAAAACTGTTTTCATTAGTTTGTAATTTGACAAATAAACAAAAGCAAGCTACCACTAAGAATTTTTGAAAATCAATATCCACAATATCCACAGAAATATTGCCACCAATCAAAAACTGTAGTACTAATTATTTAATCGGACAGTCGTAATAATGGACATTTTTAAAAGGTCACTTTAAGGTTCAGTTTTGCTAAAGTTACGATTAACTATATGGAACTTTATCTTCAAGTCATAATAATGGCCCTTAAAAATAGAAATATATCTGTCTATTAAAAATACATTTCAAAGTAGTATTAAAAAAAAGTACCGTTTGGAAAAAGTACCTTTACTAAAAAAACCCTCAAGTAAAGATGTCTTTTCTATAGAGTATCTCTACACATATGTGTATATAAAAATAAATACTTTCGTTAACAGTATAGTTTAAAGAAAGTACCTTTCAAAATCATACTTTTATACAAAATTAGCTTTTAGAAAATGGTACTTTTAATAAGATTACATTCCAAAAAGTACTTATAAATATAAATCAATGAAAATTGCAACTCTTTAAAAAAAAGTACTTATTAGAAGAATAAATAAATTCAGTAAAGTGCGACTCTGACTCGCGCACGAAGGGTTCCGTACGAACACTAGATATGTAATTTAATACAAACTTCATCCTATATAATATATAGTTTTGGCATTTTTTGTTTGTTTTTGGGATCTTTTCGGTTTTTTTGTTTTGGCGGTTTTTGCGTTTTTTCGGTTTTGGCGATTTTTTTAAGTTTTGGCTCTTTTTTTTAGTTTTAACACTTTATTTTCTTGTTTTGGCGATTTTTTTCGGTTTTTTCATTTTGGCGATGTTTTTATTTTTGGCGATTTTTTTCATTTTTGCGATTTTTTTATTTAAATTTTTTTTAGTTTTGGCAATTTTTTTTCGATTTTTGGCGTGTTTTTCATTTTGGCGCTTTTTTTCATTTTGGAGATTTTTTCGAATTTGGCGATTTATTTTAGTCTTAGAAATTCTTTTTAATTTTGGCGATTTTTTTTAATTTTTGGCGATTTTTTTTTTGGTTTGGCGATTTTATAATTTTCGGTTTTTTTAGTTTTACCGTTTTTGAAAATTTCAAGTGTTGGCCTCTTACGGTTTCCAAGATATAGCAAATTGTCAAAATTACATAGTCAAAATTGCATTAACTGATGCAATTTTTAATTTTTTTTAAATTTTAGTGTTAATTGTTGTAGTCTGTATAAAAATACACTAATTTTACAAATTTCAAGTTTCAATATACAATTGTATGTATATTACATGGGATTTTAACATTTTTCGTTGCTCGTTTTGGAACACCCTTTAATTTTTAATTCTCATGTATTTGTTGTTGTAGCGGCCAAGGTTCTACATACTGTGTCGAAATTTCAGGTCCGTAGCTCTTACGGTTCCTGAGAAAATACCGTGTGACGGACAGACGGACAGACGGACAGACGGACAGCGTAGCGAAAACAATAGGGTTGCTTTCCACCTTTGGTGTACGGAACCCTAAGAAAAGTTGAAAAGTAAAAAATAGTATCGTTAAAATGAAAATACAATTTTAAGGAGTAGATTTTAAAAAAGTAACTTACAAAACTAAAAGTGTAAATTTTTAATTAAACTTTTTTAATTAGTCAAAATATATGGTTGCGGCCTAACGTACAAAACTATATAAATTTAAAACTTTAAAATATTGAAATATTCTAATATTATTAATGCTTTGCTTAAAAATTTCTTCTGACTTGTACTGCCAAAGGAATAAAACTGTTCATTGACAAAGCAGAATTTTATAGTAGTTTTCTCTAAATTATTTCTCTATTTGTATCTTTGACTTTATTTTCTATTTAAGTGTCAAGTGAAGTAGTAAAAATCAGTGATTTGGCGACATAAAAGAGTAAGAAAAAAACATAAGTGGCGAGTTTGTTTGTGTAGGAATTAATAAAACCACGCAAAATGGCCGACAACACTACCGACCGTTGTGTTGTGTAGTTCATAAAAGTGTCAACAACTCTGCGGTTGTTTTATCACACAACGATCGCTTAAGTCTGCACTTTAGTTAACTGACTGATTTTTTTTTGTCAGTTAACTCGCTGCTACTTTATAGTGTCTAGCTGGTTTTTTTATACAAACATCTGAATAATTGTGGGTTCCTCTGCGTGTGTGTGTGTGTGTGTGTGTGTGTGAGTTTAGTGTGGGTTCAATACCACAGTAGCCATACATACCCTGCAGAAAATGTGAATAGTGAAATTGTGGTGATTCACTAGTGACGTTGTCAGTAGCACTACTGACCAGGTGTACCCCAGCTAATGGTATCATCTAATGACATTTAACATTAGCTTGTCATTGAAAATCCACCACTAGACTATAGCACTACTAACTTAGTAGTTCATTCGGGACCACATGGAGACATTGGCGCTAAAGATTCACTAGTAAATTTTAGGGGCTCTAGTCTACAATATCGGTATATCCAATCTCGTTGTCAATAGTAAACTTATAGTGATTTTCTAGTGACATTGTCAATAGTGCTACTGACTAGGTGTACCCCAGCAAATGCAAATGCCTATTGACAAATAACATAGGGTTGTTATTCAAAATCTATCAGTAGACTTTAGCACTCTCCATATGGAGATATTTGAACCGAAGATTCACTCGCAAATTTTAGTGACCCTCGTCTACATATGTGACAGCGCATAGAGAAAGGGACCTAAGGGTAAAAATGTAATTTCCACTATTTTTTTTTTTTTATTGTGGAAAACATCTGAGCATCGAATGACACCGATCCCATGCCCCAAAAGTGTTCCCTCCCAGAGATATGCGCGTTTTATGATGTGATGGTACACCAAAGATACACGTATTTAAATCTTTAAAATGGCTCTCCTGAACAAAACTGGTTTTTACCCTTTCTATTTTGCGCGTCACATATATTTATTTAATATTATTGCACAACATAATAAAAAAGAATAACAAACTATTGACGCGTTCATTGACAATATCACCAGAAATACACTAGAAATGTAGTCTCTAACGTATCTCTACTCGCACATAAAAGGAAAGTTGTCGACAGTTTAACTAGTGCAATTGTCGCTGGAGAAAGAGTATTCACATAGAGACATATGGTCCTAGGTTGACTACAGGGTATGTACATACAAACACAACAATATATGTCCAACCGCGCTAAAAGCAAACACATACGCACACACACAATCAAAGGAAATTGTATGACAAACCGTTAAAAAAAAGAAGAGAAGAAAGAACAGAAAACGTATAAAAAAGCAAAGCATTGGTTAAAATGATAACACAAAACGGTAAAAGTACAAACTTTAAAGGGTATCATAAAACACAATAAAAATGAGACTTATTGTTAACAGCAATAAAAAAATGTTATGGTCATATGGAGGGAGCGAAGACTTAACAGTGCGGCAAAGTGATGATCTGTTAACAGTTTTTTTCTAGCTTAGCTTTAGGTAATTTTTTTTTGCAAGAAGAAACGTCTTTTAAAGCGTGTGTTTAGATCGCAGGATCGATATAGTTTTGTTCCCGAGCCGCCATAAGCCGCTGCAAATCAGCGACACTTGCTGAAGAATATGTTACACACCATAAAGGTTCAATCAGACGTGCCATACCATGATTCCGTAGCCATAACCATATATCGCTAGCTAAAATGCAAAAAGGCGTAAATTACAAAAACATAATTTTACGGGATAAGCAAAAAACTTAAAAAAAAACTAAACAAGCTCCTAGTTAAGTCCGCTGGCTTTTTTTAATAACAGTGAGATTTTTGATACCAGAACTGTAAGATTTGGTCAAAACATGTCAATCAATCGAAACACACAATTTTGCATATTTTGTTAGTTACGCCTCTTTGCATTTTAGCTAGCGATTTGCTTCACCTATTAGTGCTGCCATAGCCACAAACAGCTGTTTATGTTTTCATTTGTTTATTCGTTTCAAAAGTATAACAACAAATAATCTAACCAACAAACAGCTGTTTATAATTACGGCAAAAAACCAAAATTCAATGGTTATGGGTATGGCTACAGCATTATAGCAAGTCACCTATAATCAAATACAGTGTTGCCCATAAGTTCGGTTCGAACAGCTGTTTTGTATAGTTATGGTTATCGCAAGTTTAATTGAATCTTAATGAAATGACTTAAATAATGCTGACGAGTTGATTTCATTTTGCCCACTAACTGCCTTAAGCACTTTAATCCTGCTTTTATTTTGCCATACAGAAGCAACAGGAGGTAAAATTCCAGAAAATAAGTATAAACGGTATTTGGAAAAACCCTCCAGGCTTATTGATTTTTGAAAAGTGTGCGTATGCCTGGTAAAATATAAAGTTAAATGGGTTCTTGAATACCGAATAACCGAACTAAGCAAACCTGGATATTTTTATTGTCTTTTTTTAAATATATGCTTTTGTGGTTTTTTCAACTTTCTGATTTATGCAAGTTTATGCATGCATATGTGTCATATTTCAACTTAGATATATATACAAATATTTATGTATGTAGAAAGATATATGTAGGTACATGTGTCTGCCTTTGTACGTTTGTCTTAACACGCATACATATGTATGTATACATAAAGGCTCTGCCAATAGGGACTTCTGAACCTTGAAAATTGATAGCGGCCATAGTGTTGAAGCTACATCAGCAAATTTCTATGGGACACTCCACTTTTTGTCACGAGCAACATTTAGCAATTAAGCTTATGTTTCAGAACAATATCCCCTGCTGCTGGTAACTAATACAAATATATAAATAAATTATGAAAACTTTTTCGTTTCCTTTGAAGAAAAGACAAGCAGATTGGTTTGAAGTCGCACGAGACAAAAATTTGATATTCCTGTTTAAATGCCTATCCATCGAATTAGTTGTTATTTATTCAATCTATTTTGTCAGAAATACCATTCAGCAACACGTGCGAATGCGGTTGTCATCTTCATCCTACCGAGAAAAATATTTGTAGTGCGAAGGAAAAATTATAAACTACAGCTACAGAGGCTACCAGAGTCAGCTGTCACGCAGGTTCTGAGAGAAAGAGATAACTGGAGTATAATTATTATTAAGTTTTTAACAAAATAATTAAAACAAACATTAGGAAATGTGTGTTTAATTTACAAAATTTAATGAAAGAATTTGTTGTATTGAATTAAGTAACAAAAATTAAAAATTTTAAAAACCCCCGAACATATATAGAAAAAATGCGATATCATCTAAGCGTCTGGACCGATTTACAGACACACATATACACAGACACAAACTACAAACTTATAACACCCTTTGTTTGATTGGGGCTTAAAAATATAATATGACAAATTTTATTAATACTAAAAAGATGATTAAAATTGGTTTTCAAATAAATCTTGATTTAACAAAAAACAATACTTTAACATTTTCATTCACAACTATTTTGTTTAGAATGAAAAGGCGTTAAATAAATGCCACGAAAGAAGCGAGCGAGACCATTCGAATACACAATTATCATTAGTGTCACCTCTGGTATCTTCTGTGACGACAGTTTCAGTAAATAATTAACCAATCACCCGTAGGTCAGAGAAATAAAAGATATGCCGACAACATCGCCACTAACTCTGAGAGTATTCAAGAGAATCTGAGGCAGTCCATTTCGCGTAACTCACAAGATTTTTGCCTTCGCAGACTCCATTGAAAGATGTGCACAGTTTAATCTCGATAGGGGCTACCGGGGAAGAGAAGTAGCTATTCAATCGGTTAATCAGGGGGCCTACTCGGTAATTCGAAACGAAAGAAAATACTTTCGAATTTGTATCTTAATTACATGCAAATTCGAAAGCATTCTCTTTCGTTTCGAATTACAGAGTAAACCTCCAGGTACGAGTATACCTTAAAGTTCAGTTGGGAATGCTACATAAAACTAAATCGCCTAAGTAGCATGAATAAAATGACACTCTGCTGGCTTCCCGGACATGTCGCAGTGAAAAGATATGAAAATGCAGACAAACTGGCCAATAGGGGAGCTAAAACACTCATGTTTAGACTACAACCGCTTTGTTGACTTGCATTGAAGAGATTCCGAAAAGATATATCGATGGATATCGAAAACACCACACAGAGAAAATTTTAGCCAAAATGCTTCCAATTAAATCAATTAATGCTGTTTCAAACAATTTTATAATTGTTCCAATTAAATTTTGTTGATTGAAAACAAAAAAGTTTAATGTTTGTATGGATGTTAGCAAATATGCAAACATACAGACGAATATTAAACTTTTGTACGCATTATTAAAAATTCAACCAATTTTTTGATTGTTTGAATTAACTTTGTTTAATGAAAAAAAAAAAAATATTTTAGTTTGTGTTTGTGCTTGTTCATGTTTTCATGAAAGTGTGTCAGCCTGTTATTCTAGAAGTACCAAGTTCGAAGCATGACAGCACTGTAAGTTAAAAAATAAAAAAAGAACACACACCTACATATGTGCAATAATTGAATGAAAAATAATTTGCCACGATAGCCTACTGGATGTGTGTTAGCCTGTTAGAATGGAAGTATCATGTTCAAAACCTGCAGCGTAAGTTACGGAATTAAACAAATAATTAAAATAAGTAAGTTAAAATAAATAAATAAAAAAATTACTTTTTATTTAAAATTTTTTTACTTTTACTTTTTAAAATTTTATGCAATTCAATTACTTTTATTAATTCATTCAACGAACAATTTAATTGTTTAAAATTTCTAAATTCAATTATTAATTTAAATGGGCCAATTAATCATTTGTTTAAAATAAACGCGTACTTTCAATTAACTCTATTAATTGATCTCAACCAGCAAGAAAACCTCATTTTTATAAATTCATTAATTGATATTATCAATTTGTTTGCAGGACGAAAATCAGTACAGGATTTAATTAATAGTACAAATTTCTAACTAAAATATTAATTAAAGTTGATTTTAAATTTTTTCTGTGCAATCAACATCTCTGGTTTATTCTTGCTGGATGGAGGAATGAGACGTTTAACCAAAATCATTTTAAAACTCTCATATCCTTGAGTTAAGGTAATAAACGTATGCTCACCGGCTTGCTGATAGGCCATTACAGGTTGAGAAAATATCTCAATAGATTTTACATTGAGAGTAACAGCCAAAATTTTCAAAGGAATAAGAAACTCTCATTGTATCTCACACACAATCTGTTTTCTTTAAATTAAAAGTGTTCACGTGCTTAATGAGATATCCTTTAAATATGCAAAACTTTATACTTGTCCATATACATATAGTTACATTAATGTAGAAAGGCCCTAACTCGTTATTTTTTTGAAATTTAAATTTTTTTCACTTTTCGATACATTAGATATTCTTCTATTGAAATATACAAAAACCTCGATTTCAAAACATTAATTTGTTATGGCCTTTTTATATTAAGTCAACGATAAGCACATACACATGATATACATACGTGTATTTGGATATAAACTGGTTTCCGTTTGCGTTTGTTGTGGTATTGGTTAAATTGTTCAGTTTGTTCATTTTTCATTTTTTTTTCGAAAGTTTGATTTCCCGATATTTGTATATAAGCACTATGAGCACACACTTATGTACATACATGTGTTTGCAGTTAAATGTGGATGTATGTATGTGTGTGTATGTGAGTATTTGTGGCATGAGTTTAAAATTTACTTTTAGTTTTTTATTATATATTCTTTACTCTTTTCATCTAGAGTTTTTTATTCTTTCCTTTTTTTTTGTGTCAACCATAATCTCTAAACATAAAAATGTCATTTTGTTTGTGTGTACATATGTATGTGTGTGTATAGAAGAGAAGCACAGGTCAATGCAACAGCTTGCACTGATGGCAAAAAATTAAATATATACAAACTTATATGCATATTTTTTGATTTTAATTTATAAAAAGAAAATTTCAAATGGAAAAATTCAAGTGTATGTATTTATATACATATATTTATTTTATTATAAGAAAGAGCAGAAATATAATAAACAGAAAATAATTTAATTAAAATGATTTCTTGTATTTTTATTCGAAATGTGCAAAATAAATTCAATCATGGTATAAAACTGTAGCACACACGAAGAAGCTATCAAAAAAAAAATTAACTGAAGCTCGAAGAAAATAAAGTTAGAGATATTACACTCTAGATTAATAAAAATAATAAGAAACTATTTAAGTACACTCAGGGAAAAGCTGCAACTTAAAAATAAGAACGCCTTACATTAATTCAATAATTTTCAATATAAAAGAAAATGTACATAGAGATTAATAAATTAATACTAAAATTAATATTGAAATAAAAATTTTCAACATGACTAGACTTTCTTTCGTTAATGTTTCTTTTTAATGCAATATCGTTTTTATTGATTTAAAGCTGTTTTTTATCTGTGTATAAAGAAATATCTTATTAAGGCTGGGTCAATAAGTTTATGAGTCACGGGTGTTTGCATCAAAAATCATTCTATTTTTCAACGTACACGTTTCTGGGTATTTTTCTCTCCCTTTCACAAAATAAGATTTGTCGTGGTCTTTATAATACATATTAGCTTGTTAGATGATTTCATCGTTGGAATCAAATCTCTTAACGACGCGCCATTTCTTTAGATATGGTAAGTCAATAAAAAAGGTATGATAAACGTGCACTTCATAGCCAAATTGATGGCATTTTTCCATGGAAACTGCCCATGTGTACATGCTTGCAATGTACTGGCCAAATACTGTAATTTTTTCAAATGATCATTAAAGCCTCCAATTAATTGCTTGTTTTATACTTTTTAAGGTATTCACCTGGATTATAGTTCTCCTCAGCGCATGTGGGTATAATTTCGAAAATTCGAAGTTAACTTCGAAATTTCGAACATACCTTAAAATTTGTATTCATGTTTATTAATAATGAAAAATTACTTCTTTAAAGTATTTTGACATAAGAAATCAATTTTTGAATATTTGAGACGAATCTTTAGGGCCTCGGGAAGCTTTTCATACGCCAAAGAGGTCAGATCTCAATAAGCACTCAAAAAATTTAAATTCAAGCACTTGAAATTGAACTGGAAACAAAGTTGAATTCTAGCATTTTTTCAAGTAATTTTCAAGTTTGAAAATATTTTTAAATAAAAAATCAAACAACATACATATATGCTCAAACCTTGTCAAATACGTAATTTATTTATTATTAAAACTAAAATTGTGGTGAATATATCAAAAACAAATAAATAAAACTGAATTTTTAAAACAAAGGTGACTAAAACGTGAAAACAATAGCGAAAGCAAATGTCTAGAAAATAATTATTAGAAAACAAAGGAATTTCATTTTGCTTTCCATTTTAAAAGCCTTGTTTTTGCAGCTTGAAATACACTTGAATTCAATTGTAATACAAGGTTGAATTACAGTATAATTCAAGGGTTGAATTGAACTGTACTACAACTGAATTGTTCACATTGAGTTCAAGTTCACTTTTCACTGGAGAATGCTATTGAATTAAAGTGTGAATGAAGCATAATTCAACCCTTGACAATTGATTGTGTGGCTTGAATAACACTTGTTTTAGACTTGATTTCAAGCAAAATTGCTTATTGGGAATGCTTTAATTTTTTGAAATTCTTATTAAATCGTCCCAATAATTACTTGCTTTGCCCTTTTGAAGGTAATCAGATGGATTATAGTTCTCCTCAGCACATGTGGGTACAATATCGAAAATTCGAAGTTAACTTCGAAATTTCGAGCATACCTTTTAGAAACTTGTATTCCTGCTTATTAACAAAGACAAATTAGCTCCTTAATGCATTTTGATATGAAAAACCACTTTAAGGAGAATTTTTCTATGCCCAAAACACAAGACTTTAAAGTCAGGCCTGCCTGTTAACATTAAAAATAATATTTTTTAATTTTTTTTCTGTGCCTTGAAAAATTTACGGCCGTATTTAACAAAAAATTAGTTTGAACTTCAATTGTTCCTTTGTCAAAATTTTTATGGAAATTTTGTTTTAAAGTTTTTAAAGCATCCAGCAAGCTTTATTTTAAATTGTTAAGCTGTTAAAAAAAGTGTAGAAAAAACAAACTCAACTTTAAATTAAATATGTTATCAAAATGTTGGTTATACTGGCTGGTCTTGCATGTCTGTGCAAGTCTGTGGTGATTTGGTGTGACCGAAGGCAAAGTTATGCGTTTGAATAACAAACTTATATCCTCTTGGCCTTTTTTCATTTGAGTTTTTTATTATTTCAACTTTTATTTTAATTTCTGCTGACTTTTTGACTTGCATTATTAGTGTGGCGTGAACAACATTGGCACAAATCGAGATACCAGTCAAGACAAATATTTATTTAGGCTTCAAAGGGGCAAGCGGAAAAGTAAAAAAGTCACAAGCTGCTTTTGCATTCAGCGTTAACTTTTCTTTCCTTACTTCCAAGCACTTTTTGTTAGAGATCAAGTATTTTGTTATATATTCAAGGGTCTTTGTTATGCAGACAAAAGCCTTAAGATAAGTTTAAAATTCTAATGAATTTCTTTTGGATAGTTTGGCAGAGAATAATTAAATGAAAAGTGTAACGCTTACACCACGCACAACAGAAAAAAAAAGAAATCATATGAAAAACTTTTATAACTTTTCTGTTCTTCTTTTTGTTGCGCAAATTTACATACATTTGCATTGAATATGAAATGCATTAGAATAAAAGAACCAGCAGAAAAAGAACTTATTTTATTTAGGATTTTAGCAGCGTAATATTTTAATACTTTTTAGTTAAAGAGCGGCACGTTGCAGTAATTTCGGAAATGAACAGCAAAAAAAAAGGACGAAATGACAAAAGTAAAATAAATGAATTAAGTGCAATTTATAATTTATGTAAAAATTTTGTGGTGAATTTCAAAAAGTTGGCCAGCAGAAAGAACAAAAATATGAAGAAACAAATAAAAAATGTTTGAAATAATTTCTTAAGCACCTGAAAGTAGGCCACAATTTTTAACAAAGTTCAAAGCCTTAAGAAATGCAAGAAAATTTTAATTGTAACAAAAAATAAATAAAAGATGATTTTTTTTAATCCTGTAAGAAAAAATGTTTATATATGCATTAATATTTTTATTTAGGCAAAATGTTTTAGAAAATCTTGTCTGCAAATTGCTCAATCTTAAACAGCCATACATATTTGTAATAATGACCCAATTTTCTTATCAGTAATGTTGCCATTCCATTCCATTCAAATTCATTTTGTTTGGCTAATTGTGCTTAAAAGATATTTAAGAGCAACTAACACGAATATTGTGTCTATGTGCCAGGCAAGTGAGCTCTTCAATTATTCCACAAAATTTTCTCCCAGCACAATTAAAATGTTAATCAAGCAGATTACGCGTGCAGCACGTAAATTGCTATTTTTAATTTGGCAAATATTCCTTTATTTAGCTTGATGTTTTTAAAAGATGCTTTGAATCTCTCATTTTATTTTATTTTATTTAATTCGTTTTTTGTCTTAATTTTATGGGGTTTTCATTATCATCCATTAAGCAATGAAATTGTAATTCTTGTAAGAGGATAGCAAAAGAAAAGGATGTGAGTGAGATAAAGCGGAAGAAGGCGAAATGTAAGATTAGCCTAGAAATACTTGTCATAACGAAAAAAAAAAAATTTAGTGCAAAAGATAACTTTAAGATTTCTGTATGCGTGGCAAAATATGCTGTGAAACTTTGTGGCGAGTTTTGAACATACTTCAGCAATTATTTGATCCATCTTTTATATTGCGAGCTAATTTAAATGTATTTTCAAACAAAATTTTCAAAGTAAACTTCAAATAACGAGTCAAGCAAAAGTAAGTATTGTATTTTGCACCATAAATCTGATTAACACTTTCAGCGCTGACTTTTCTATAATACCAGGCCCTTTAAACTCAAGTCACCGCCATAACGCAAAGTACTTATATACTTCATCCATTACTTCAGAAGCTTAAAGCTTCCCTTAGCTGCTGAGGCGTAAGTTGATCCACTAATTTTAAATAATCAACAATCCAAGAATCAATAGAAACTCTTTTCATAATTAAATTTTCATTACGCATAATGTCTTATAGTTTTTTGTCACATGCGCAATCTCGATTTGATATTCTCTAGTAAACAGAACAACTTTTTTTTTATTACATACATACATATTAGTTTTATATATAGGCAATATGTCAATATAACAAGCAAAAACTACTTCTGGATTAGCAGTATTCTTCTAAAATATGTCTAGATATTTTTGTATGTAAGTTCGAAAATTCGAAGTTAAGTTCGAAATTTCGAAAATGTTTTTAAATATTATAATTTTATTGATGTAAGATCAATATAACAATCAAAACGAATTCCAAATTTAGAGTAGTATTTTAAAGCACTTCTAAAGACCTTACGCGTAAATTCGAAAATTCAAAGTTAAGTTCGAAATTTTGAAAATGCCTTAAAATACTATAATTTTTCAAATTATTATTATCACAGTATTCTTAAATATATCTAAAGACTTCTAGACATAAGTTCGTAGATTCGAAGTTAAGATCAAAATTTCGGAAATGTCTTAAAATGCTATAATTTTGCATATTGACAAAACTACATTGTCGGTAATTCTCAAATATGTGAAAATTTCTATAAAAAAACTAAAGTTTAAAAAGTAGCTTTTAACGATTTTCTCTTTTTAATACAGACGACAGCAGCGATTTAATTGTATACCACAAGTGTTAATATAGGGTCAATATTAAATTTAAAAATGAGTTTCAAATTAGTAGTAGTATTATAAAATATCTCTAAGGACTTTTACGCATAAGTTCGAAAATTCGAAGTTAAGTTTGAAATTTCGAAAATGCGTTTAAGTTCTTTAGTTTTTCATATTATATATATCATAGTATTCTAAAATATATCTAAGGACTTCTAAACATAATTTCGAAAATTCGAAGTTAAGTTCGAAATTTCGAAAATGTCTTAAAATGCTATAATTTTGCATATTAACAAAACCACATTGAAGGCTATTCTCTAAAACACGAGTAGAGTAGTTTTTTGACTACCAAACAAATCTAAAAGCAAATAAACGTAAGAATTTCAAGGATTTTTTTCTCTATTTCTCTCACTTTTAAAAACGATAAATTTTTTATTATAAAAAAAATTTATTTTTAAATTCATATTTTTTTTGTAACGTTCACTTTGAAGATAAGTAAAATTGATTTTCGAAAATTGAAAATTTAACTAAAACCTTTTTTATTGTTTTAGGTAAACAAATGGGTATTATAAAGAATTTATTTTGGCAAAAAAATTAATTTAAGATTAGAAGATTTTAATACTATACCCATTAATGAGAGTTGTTTTTGGAGGTGCAGAAGAAAAAGTTACTAAAGCCTGGAGCAAGTAATGATGTTGAGAGAGAGAGAGAGCTCATAAGTGTAAGTAACATTTTAAACCGAAATTTATAATGGTAGCAGCGTGTCCCGATAACTTGTGAGTCCTTTTTTAAGAAAAGCCGAAAATTCGTAATTAACTTCGAATTTTCGAACATTGCTTAAAATTTTATATTTTTTAATTTTTCCCCAAAAACAAAAATGGACGCATGCAAGGTCAACCGTTGTCCATATTTTTTTCTTATAATTTTAAGTTTTTAATTTGGTGTCGACATATCGTGCCATAACTGTAAAAAAGCTTAAGCGAAATAATTTTCGAGCTCAATTGTTTTTAACGAAAAACGATTATTTACAATCAATTTTTTGTCAAAAAACAAAGTTAATCTTTTTTGGCGGTTATTGCTCGATATTATGGTGACTTTTAAAGTATACAATGACATACAATTTCTGAGAAAATATTTCTTCTTTAAGCAACTACACTTCCATAACTTCTTGATTGCTTAAATTAAATTTAAAGAGCCATTTCCGGCTATAAACACAGTTTTGTATACGAACGTTATCTATCTAACATGTTGCAATGTTTGTATGCCTGGCTGTAGTGAAATTTCCTTTTCTGTTGCAAGTGACATTACTGTCATTAACATTATATAACAATGGTTAATGATTATGATGTTGGTTTGCAAGAGTGTTCATATCTCTCGCCTCATCTCTGTATTGCCTGCTGTTTCCCTTGCGAATGGGTGCTTGTGCTTACTTTTTTTGTTTGCAATTTGCGTGCGTGTAAATGAATAAGTAAAATTTAGTGGCGTGGAATATATATTTTGGTGTTTAGATACATACCGAACGTATCTAATGTAACTGATGATAATGGTTGTCATGATAACTCTACAACAGCATACACATTTACTATGACACTCTATGGGTGAGAGAGAGAGGGAGAGAGAGAGAGAGAAAGAGAAACTAAATGTTTGAGTGTGCAACTGCTTGGGCGTGATTGTATGAATGTTATCGCTTGTTAATAATGGTGACATTTCGTATGCTTTTGTGCACTCTTGTGCTTGTTTTCTTTTTTTTTAATTTGTTGCTAAAAGTGCGAGCGGTTAAAATCACAAGTAAACACAATTAATTTGCAATGAAATGCAACTTTTGAAACTTAAACAACATCAACTCGTTTTATGCATCCTAAAAGCAGGCAACACAAAATGAAGTGTTTTACACTTCAAGCAGCGCTGAGCTGTGTTTGGGTGGGTGTCGAGTGTTTAAATAATTGTCGTCATTTTATTTCATTTCATTTCTTTCGTTATTAAGGTTTTCCGTTCTTAGTTTTTTTTTTTTTTTTTTGTAATAAGAAAATATACGTTGTTGGCATTTTGTTGTTGGTTTTAATTGAGAAATCGTTTTGTAACATGCCAAAATGTTTCAATTGCAATAAAAAGCGTAGTTGTTTTTTTTTTCTAAATAAAGCAAAAGAAATTTGTAATGTGTGTCATAACAATATTTTCAACATGTTGTGAAAATGTCAAAATATGTTGCCTAAAGGGAATGTTTTGTATGTAAACTGAGTCATTAAGTAATTAAATTGTTATAAATTTGAAAACGTAATTATATCAAAGAAAAGAGCGCCACAAGGATACACAAGGCCTCACTTAAATATTTTCTTTTGTTTAAAGAAATTAAAAGTACCCGTAATAAGAAATATGAGTTTAAGATTTTTACCCCTAATTACTTGTAGTTGATTTTGTTATAACTTTATTATCATATTGTAAATAAAGGGGACATAATATATACGGGTGGATGATGTGCACTTGTCCGTCTATCGACCTGTCCTTGGTCGATAAGGATATATGGGAAGTACACATATCATTACGTTAAATGTTATAGAATTTAAATTGTAATTATAAATACACTTTTAAATTTCTTCACTGAATTCTGATCGTAATTGCAGCAAAAATTTAAAATTCAAAATAAAGGATATATAGCAGTAAGGCAATATACTACACCGAATGAAACCAAACTTTCTACAAAGCTTATAAATACTATTTTGCAAATAGTATAAATGTTTGGGTGATAATTGTTGTTAGTTTGCAATTTTTTTTGCAACAAGGATACGTCAAAAATAGATATATTCTGGCACTGGTTGCTACCATATATATCACTAAGCTTTAAAACAGTACTTTTCCATATTCCCTTTAATAATTGTAACTAAAATTAATTTTTTAAATTTAGTTCATATGCAAGCAGACATATCCTTGTACTGATAAAAATTAAAAATACTTAATCATACAAAACTTGCAGTGCAACAAAAAGGAGTAAGCTATTGTCAAAAAGTTTACTCATTTTTATTACACTGGAGTAATAACTAAAGCTAATATTTAGAATTAAAAAAAAAGGATATATGACAGAAACGCTGAATTTTGCACGGAATGAAATGAAATTTATTACAAGGCCTAAAAACATTATTTTGCAAATAGTAATAGTGTTTCTTTTAAATTTAATTTTTAAAAAATTTTAGTGAAGAGTATGACAGAAGTAGACGTGTCCTTCCTCTGGTTGTTATTTAATTTGTCATATATGCTCAGGACATTATTTTTGAGTTATTTTAAATTACTGCTACACATATTGGATTTTCAAATTTAAGTATTCATGAATGGCAGGCATATCCTTATGACGCTCGAAATTAAATTTATTCAAAAACCCCAAAATTTTTCTTTTCATAACAGCTAATTGCTTTTTATTGCATTCGAATAATATTTCCAGCTAAAATGTAAAATTCTAAAAAAAGGATATGTGGCAGAAAGTTCAAATCTTACACCGAATAGCATAAGACTTAATTTAAGGCTTAATGTCATTATTTTGTAAGTTGTAATTTTGTTTTCATAATATCGGCTGCTAAGCTTAAATTTTTTATACGCAAGGATGCGTCAAATTTAGATGCATCCTTGCATCGGTTACTGATAAATTTTTCATTAGGCTTAGAGGGAGCATTTTTTCTATTTTGATAACAATTGCAGTTAAAAATAAATTTTGAAATTTCAGAATTTACTGAAGGATCACATATCCTTGTGCCTATAGAAAATTTTTTAATATAATTACCTAAAACTTTATTCTGATAAAAGCTAACTTCTTTTAAATGCACTGAAATAGTAATTATAGATAAAATTTAAAATTAAAAATAAAGGATATATGGCATGGATGCCAAATCTTACACCTAACAACATATAACTTGTAGCAAGTCTTAATAGCATTATTTTGCAAATTGTAATAGCATTTCCATAATATTCTTTGCTAAGGTTAAAATTTTAAATAGCAAGGATGCTTCGAATATAGACATATCTTTGCCTGGCTGCTGGTAAATTTTTCATAAGCCTAAAACTAGTATATTTCTCTTATTTTGTTAACAATTACAGTTAAAATTAAATTTTATAATTTCAGAATTTATGGAAGGATGGCATGTCCTTGCTCTGATAGCTATTAATGCAATTAAAACTACCATTTTTTATAGCCTATTGCTATTCATTTTACTGAAATAATAATAATTTTAGTTAAAATTTAAAATTCGTTAAAAAAAATGATATGGGCTTAATAGTATTATTTTGCTAATTGTAAGAGTGTTTCCATAGTACGATTATCTATTGCTTAGCTTGAAATTTTAATAAGCAAGGATGCTTCGAATACAGACATATCCTTGCATTGATTGCTGGAGAATTTTTTATAGAACTTAAAAATAATATATTTCTCTACTTTGACAACAATTGCAGCTGAATTTATATATTAAAATTTCAGAATTTATCGAAGGAAGGCATATCCTTGCGTTACTTATATTTAAATTTATTAAAAATACCCCAAAATTTTTATTTTGATAATAGCTAACTGCTTGTTATTGCACTCGAATAATATTTCCAGCTAAAATTTAAAATTCTAAATAAAGGATATGTGGCAGAAAGTTCAAATCTTACACTGAATAATATGCAATTTCTTACAAGGCTTAAGAGCATTATTTTACAAGTTTTAAGAGTCTTTCCATAATATCTGTTGCTAAGCTTGAAATTTTACTGTTCAAGGATGCGTCGAATATAAGCACATCCTTGTACTGGTTGCTGGGAAATTTTTCATAAGGCTTAAGAGGAGTATTTTTCTTAATTTTGATACGGTTAGGCTATTTTTATTGTACTGGAATAATAATTCTAACAAAAATTTAAAATTCGAAAAAAGGATATATGGCAGGAAGGCCAACGCGTACACCGAATGACATAAAACTTCTAAGAAAGCTTAATTGCACTATTTTGCAAATTGTATTTGTATTTGCAGAATATATGTTGCTAAACTTTAAATTTTCTTAAACAAGGATACGTCGTGTGAAGATATATATATATATATATATATATATATATATATATATATATATATATATATCCTTGCACTACTTGCGGCTTTAGCTTAAGGTCTTAGTATAATATTTCTTCTGAATTTTGAGAATAATTATAGGTAAATTATATTATTATTATATAAATATTAAAATCTGAGGTATATGCACATATATGATTATATTAAATTTGTACTTTGCCCTTTTATGTGAAATTTTCCCTAACCATTTAATTTTGCGTAAATTTACTTATTTTTACAATGATATTGGCATTTAAATTTTTTATTGAATAAAGTATACTGTACATATGTAGGAGTATTATAAATTTATTTCATTTTGATATTATATAACAGCTAAATTTTTTATTCTAAAAATAAATAATAATTTTCATTCGAATTAAAGTTTTTTTGTTTGTTAAATACTGCACTTCAATCTTATGCCTTAATTGGCAGAATGTAATACATGTTTGCTAGTTATAAATTTTGCATAGATATCTATTTTAATTAGCTCAAATCACTAAAACTTGTTTGCTTTTAAAAAATTTTATTCCTTTAAATAGAAGAAGATATAAAATAAATAATTAAAATCATTAGTATGTTGAAAAAAAATCTAAATATTTTCAGGCAATTTTAAACTCTGACTTGGCAACTACAAATGTTAAATGATGTGCAGTAGTTCGGAGAACTAATTAAAATTTTGTTTAACTATTTAAAAGGAATTAAATTTTATATAGAAAGTATCTGTCAGAGCATATGAAAAAAAAGATAAAGGCAAATATTTTCTAGAAGCTTGGCAATTTTATGTGGAAAATTTCTAATTGGCTGTTAAAGTGAGTAGTTACATTTTCAAACAATTTGTTATAGGGTTTATTAGAAAATTTAAGCTATTTGGAAGAAATTAATAAAAAAAATTTAATAAATATTTTATTATATTACAAAATCTTTATTGTTACATTTTCAAAGTTATTTTAACAATGGAGGGCTTGATGTACAAATGTTGCTTTGTTTTAAGTTTGAAAGTATTTCCAACAATGATTTTGGTTAAATTAAATACAAAAATCAAACATTAGATGCATCAGCATTTCATACAAAATTGATTTGACCTGTAACATTTTTATTTTTCCCTTATTTTTTTTCTCTGTTTTCATTGTTAGTTATGAAATACGTATTTACTTTAGCCTGCTGGCCAGCTAGCCTGTTAGTCAAGCAATGAGCCAGTCATTATTTTGTATTAAATATTTTTGTTAATATAAAGTCATGTGGTTTATGGCTGCAAACAATACGAATAACAGAGAAATCAACAAAATCAAATCTAATAAATGATTTTATTTATTTTTTTTTTTTTTTTTGCTAAACACAAACAAATGTATGTAATAAATTATGCGTAAATTGAAAAATATCAAATAGACAAAAACAGAAACAGAAACCTACAATGTTTGTATTGAAACTAAAAACCTCTCAAATAGATTTTATGGCAAAAATTTTAGTTTTCAAAATTTTCATGAAATTTTTCGCAAAGTAAAAGCCACAATAATATTCACTCAGTATAAAGCTGTGGTAAAACTTAAACAGCATATTATTGCGGCAACATACATACAAGCATTTGGGCAGCAACAAAATACTTTGCATCAAAACACAATATCAATACCGCAATAACCATGATAATGTAAAAAGGAGCAGGTATGGGCAAGAGGGGGCACCTGAAGTACGCACAACACATGTTTCGTTAACGAGTGCGATGTAGATGATTTTATTTTTATACATTTATTTAATCTAGCCAAATTTGGTTGCTCTTGTCCGCTTTAATTAATCATTGGAAAAAAAACTTGCATCTAAACAAACATACAAAAGCGCACAGTGGGAGAGATTGTACAAAAAACGTATATAAACAACAACAAGTAAAAGTGCTATATTCGGCTGTGCCGAATCTTATATACCCTTTACGAAAGTGCTTTTATGTAGTATAGAGATACATACATAAGCACATACATAAAGTATAAGCAAAAAGAAAGAAATAATATGACCTAGTTACTTTTATGTACAAAAAAAAAAATTAATTTTCAAACTCTAAAATCATCATTTTAGATTTGTCTGATTCCTTATACCAATCTAGTAGTTCTTAAAAAAATATAGAAAGTGTGTTAAGTGAAAAAAGAAAATTCAAAAAAATGTTTTATTTATTTATTTTAATATCCAGAAAAAAAGTTAAAAGTTTCCAGCTCTGGAGCTTTATAATTTATAAAGGCAAAGATAAAAATTAATTAGACTTAGTTATTTTTATATATCACAAAAAGTGTAACTTTTCCAGCTCTGAAATCATCCTTTTTGATTTTTCTGATTTCTTATACCAACATTTTTTTTTTAAGAATATAAGATATGTTTAATTTATAAAGAAAGGGAAAAATTTGTTTACTTTTGTTACTTTTGTCCAAAAAAAATTAAAGTTTTCCAACCCTGCAATCGTGTTTTTAATTTTTTAAATCCTTTTTTTTTATTTGAAATACTAATTTTATTTGTACTCAATCATAAAATAATTTTATTTATTAAAAAAAAAATAAAAATTAGTTTTCGGTAGTTAATTTTTTATATCACAAAGAGTGTAAGTTTCCCAACCCTGGAATCCTGCTTCTTGATTTTTCTGATTTCTTATACCAATCTTTTTTTAATAATGTATTTGCTAACTAACGTACCCGTAGTTAAAGTTTACTACCCCAGGTTTTAAACTTTCCAAGTTATTGCCTTATCACTTATTCCAATTCATCTTTAAAAGAAAAAATAATCAAAAATCAAATTTTTCAATATCATTGGAAAAAAACAAATTTTTTCATTTTCTTGGCTTCACTGTATAACCTGCAAACAAGCAAGCAATTTTGTGCACAATCAAATCATTGCATGTAAAAATCTATTTGCGATTTTTCAAGTGTTAATGAATTTTTGCAAAAATTAAAAAAGAACCAGTTTTTTTTCTTTTTTCTTTTTTGCTACTCACAGGCAAACGTTTAAATTGGAAATTTGATAAATACAAGCGTACGAGTACAATTACACACTCGTACATCAATTATAGATAGAAAACTGCATGCACATATTTTAATTACATTTCTGTTCTCATAACTATTGAAAACTGACCATTTGTAGTGGTTGCAAATATAAAGAAAATAAATTTATTAGTTTCAAACTATTTACCACGCCACCAGAAAAAATAGATTCAATAAAAGCAAAGAAAACAAAACACAACTACAACAATGATGCTCTCGATTAGAGATGGCAACATGAGTACAATCAGGTCATGCAAACGGAGTTTCCTAGGTGATTAGTTCATGTTGAGGGAGAAGGAATCTTGTAAGTTCAAGTTATCACGCATTTCAAAGAAAAATTTTATGAAAAAAATAATATCGTATTAAATTTTATTTCTATCCCTACCTGGATACGATTACCTCTACACTATCTTTAACTCAAAAAATATAAAAGCACCTTAAATACTATTCAGAATACTATAGTAATGGTTTATCCAATTTTAAAATTGAAAAGTGACATCCCAAAAAAATGCTCATGATACATGATGATTACATTGTTTCAATATTAAAAAACCAGTAATACCACCTACATTACGAACAGAGTAGAGAAAAATGTGCGCCTGTGTGTCTTGTCACAAATTTTATTCAAATTTATTGTCCACACACATACATGTCCTTTAAAAACTGAAAGATTTGCTACAATTGGTGTCGTAGCGCAACGAAAAGTGGTAACTACTTGCAAACCAATATTATGAAGCACTGTGCCAAATATCATGTCAATAGTTGCAGGAACTTGCTCTGCTCCCATATATCCTTTTTTCGAAATTTTTTGATTCCTAGGTAATAATGATCAGAATTACACATCAACTACTAATTGTACCTAAAATTATGCTTTAATGCCTTATAACAAATGTAATGCCAGTCTAGTGTCAAAAAAAAAATTTTTTTTTCGCAAACACAAGTTCTTGCTTCTAAAAATTTTAAAATTTGCTTAAATTTTTGGCGTAGTGCCACAAAAACTGGTAACTATTTGCAAAATTGTATTAATAAGTTTTGTACCAAATATTATTTCAATAGCTGCCAGAACTGGCTTTCCTCCCATATATCCTTTTTTCTAAATTTGTGATTCCATGGGAATAATGATCGTAATTAATCAGAAACATTTTATTAAGCTTAAATTTATGATTTAATGCTTTATAATAAATATAATGTCAATTTAGCGCCACAATTTGTCCGCTGACCCATATGATTGGTCTAAAAATTTTAGATTTTGCTGCAATTGCTGTCGTAGTTTAACGAAAACTGGTAACTATTTGCAAAATAGCTGTCTTAGCCATGTACCAAATAACATTCAAAAAGGTGCTTCGCTCCCATATATCCTTTATTTCAAATTTTAAAACTCAACTGCAATAATGATAGGAACTAAACAAAAACAACTTATTGTGCTCAAAAATTGTGCTTCAATACCTTATAATAAATATAATGCCAACAAAGTGTCAGAATTTATCGGAAAATACATATCCCTGATTTAAAATTTTTTTATTTTGTTGCAATTTTTGTCGTAGTGCAACGAAAACTGATAACTATTTGCAAAATTGTATCTCACAACCCTGTGCCAAACATCATTTCAATAGTTGAAGGAACTTGCTTTGCTGTCATATATCCTTTTTTGAATTTATGATTCCACTGCAATAGTGATCGGATCTAAGCAGAAGCAACTTATTGCGCTGAAAATTATCCTAAAATGTCTATTAATAAATATAAAGCCAACAGAGTGACATAATTTATCCATATATACATATATACATACATACACTTGATTTAAAAAATTAAGATTTTGCTTTAATTCATGTCGTATTGCAAGCAAAACTAGTAACTATTTGTAAAATAGTGTTTGTGCTGAATATCATTCAAATAGGTGTAAGAACTTACTTTGTTCCCATATATCCTTTATTTAAAAACTTAATATTTAACCGCAATATTGATCGGAATTAAGCAAAAACAACTTATTGTGCTTTAATTTACGTATCAATGCCTTATAAAAAATATAATGCCAATCAAGTGTTAATTTTTTTGCGCAAAAACATGTCCTAGATATTATAATATTAAATTTTGATGCAATTACTATCGTATAGCAAACTATACTGGTAACTATTTGTAAAATAGTGTTCTGAAGCTTTGTGGTCAATATCATTCAAATAGGTGTAAGAACCAGCTTCGCTCCCATATATCCTTTATTTTGAAATTTAAAATTTAACTGCAATATTAATCTTATTTCATTTAAATTTTCGCTTTAATGTTTAAAATTAATAAATATAATTCTCATCGAGAGCCAGAATCTATTTTCCAAACACATGTCCTTGATTTAAACATTTTAAAAATTTTGCTCCAACTTGTGTTGTAGTGCAAAGAAAATTGATTACTACTTGCGAAATAGTGTTCTTAGGCACTGTGACAAATATCACTGAAATAAGTGTAAGAACCTGCATCGCTCTCATATATCCTTTATTTCGAAATTTAAGATTTAACTTCAATAATAGTCGAAACTGAGCAAAATAAATTTATTGTTACACTTGTGATCTAATTGCCAAGAAAATATTTGACTTTATCTGTTAAGGTATATTTAATTTTTTTTTTTTTTTTTGGTCTTAAGATTTACAAACTAATCATATATTTGTCATTATGAAATTTTAATTTCAGCTATAATTATAATCGAAACAAATATGTAACCACTTGCAGAATCATATTGTTAAGCTTTAAGGTGAAACTCACTTTAATTGAAGTAAATATATAAAAACGTCCCATATATCCTTTATATTGACATATTAATTTCATCTATATTTTTAATCAGAAAATACATAGAATATGAAACTATTCGCAGATTCATATCGTTAAGCTCTATGAAGAGATATACTTCAGTCGGAGTGAGGATATACTTAAGTCCCATATGTGCTTTATTTTGGAAAATTATGTTCAGATTTAATTGTAATAAAAAGCAAAGAAAATGGATTACTATTCGCAGATTCATATCGTTAAGCTCTACAAGGAAACTCACTTCAAACGGAGTTAGAATATATATATATATGGCCCGTATGTCCTTTATTATAAATGTTTAAAAGGGTGCCCCTGTGGCTGAGTGGTAGCGATGCTAGCCGCTCAGTCCAGAGGGTGTGGGTTCGATTCCCACCATAGACCCTGGGTGTTTTTCGCAGACAAGCTAATCGCTTTGCGAGTTGTTTGTGTTTGTTATTTAAAAAATATATATATATATATATATATATAAATATAAAAAATTTCAGCTATAATTGTAATCAGAAAGCCCAGATAATTTGTAACCATTCGTAGTTTCCTATTGTTAAGCTTTATAATTAAATTCGCTTTAATCATAGTGAAAATATTACTACGTCCCATATGTCCTTTTTTATAAAAATTAAATTTCAGCTTAGATTATGCTTAGAATTTGCCAAAAATTTTTCAGTAATATTCATATTTATTGAACTAAACTTAATGGTAGGTTTTTTAAAAATCAAATCAAGGACATGCCTACCATCCATATATCTTAAATACAGAATTTCAGCTGCTAAAAGATGCCGAAGTGTAACTTAAATATATAACAATTTTTAAAATAGTGTGATTAAGGTCCTTGCAAAATTGTATGCCGATTGGTAAAATGATATATGATTCGCCCATATATCCTTTTTTTTAATTAAATCATTTTGATTCCATAAATGTCGATATTTCCATTTAAATACATAATATGTAAATATTTTTACAGGCAGACATTCAAGCTTCTTGAAAATTTTTACTACAATCTACTATCAAGGACATGCTTAGCTCCCATATATTCTTAAATTTTAAATGTGGATTTCTAGCTACCAAATATAGCAAGGGTGCAACATAAATTGCTAATAATTTCAAAAATAGTGCAGTTAACCTGCTTGAGAAATTTTAAACAAATTGGAGCAACGATATGTAAGCCTCCCATATATCCTTTATTTTTAAAATTACTCAGAATTCTGTAAAAAAAATTAAATATTGTTAATAATAGATAATAAAGCTTTTTCACAATTTGTTTTACTTTTTAACAGTATTTAGATTTATTTTTTTAAGTTCGATGGTTTTATCTCAAAAAGTGTAAGGACATGACATGAAAATAAAAAAATAAATTTAGTGCAAGCTTTGGAATACATCGCAAATAGTTAATTATATTAGTTCTAGGGAATTTTTTTTACAAAAGCGGTGCAAGGATGCCTGCTATTACTGTATCCTTAATTTCTTATCGTGCTTGTCAGCTACATTTAAGAATTTGGGGTAAATATTTTAGGTTTTCTCTGCCAAGTTGTATAATATTCTGCTTAAGGATATACTTTACTTTCCATATATCCTTAAAATAAAATCTTAGCTAATGGTGGATTATTCTTCACTTAATCCTTTAAAATTTTTTATCCAAAAAAAATCCTTTTTGATTCTTACATCACTATATGTGCCTTTAACCAGTGGTGAATACAGCAATTTTTGTATTTTCTGCAAGATATATTTTTTAAGCTAGTACGGTGAGTAAATTATGCTGGTGTAGTTTGCATAGCTACAGGCATTTACTAGTTTCTAATGCCAAATTCTCTGCAGTGATGGCAAGAAAATTTGACTTCGAAGGACCATAAATTTTCTGCATTGCAGAACAACTGCTTTTACATAAGTTACTTGGTATCTAACAAATCAGCTTTGTTAGACTAAATTTGAAAGCTATGAGCACGTGAATTTCACATACTGCTTTTGCCTTTATTTCTGCTCTCTGCTGTGTATCCAATAAAACATTTATAATTGCAATTTGTATAAATTACTTATAATTTGCAAATATTCAATAACTTTTTAATTAAATTTTGCCAACGCAACTGAAAGTATATCAAAAATATTTTCTGATTAACAAAAAACTAAACATTTTGTAGCGTATTATTTTATGTGTTGTAATTCGTGGAAAAATGTTTCATAGAATTTTATTTATTTTTCAACCAAATAATGAAGCCGTATTTTATATTCGTATTTAATAAAGTGAAGAGGGATATTTTTAAATATTAAAAATGATACGAATGTGTGTGTGTGTGTGTGTGTTTAGTGGTTGTATTTTGGTGTTCTGTCAAGCATTAAATTAATTTCATATTTGTATATATTAAATAGTGAGTAAATTGATTTAAAAAAGAAAAAGAATTTATGTATATTGTCCTTTTGATATAACTATGAAAATAACCATATTTTATTAAATATATCCTTTGATATTGATTTTTCGTATAGATTTGTTTTACTGGTAAGTTTAAAAAAGGTAAAATTAACCATGTCCCATCTTAAAAATATTATTACGAGTATTAAGGACATTGTGATTAGCAAAATTTTTATCAAAAATTCTATAACATGGCAAATATTTTTTTTATGAAATTTGTAAAACGAAACTTTTTCTAGTTGCTAATTGAAGCCCTAAAGAAGAGAGTGAGTGATATATAAATGTCCCAGCATGAGTCTCTCAAGCATTCATGGCAAATTTTTTGATTTGATTTTCTATTCCAGGACTCCTATTGACGAAAGAAAAAAATTACATGCAACTTATTTAATTGAAAAAAATGCTTAATATAAATTATGTCTAACAAATGTGATAAAGTGAGTTTTAATATTTGCTCTCAAAGTATCTCTGCCCAATTTTTATGTATTTTAATATTTGCCATAATTATTTAATCAACAAGAATATTGATTATTTAACAAATTTAAAAATATACAAAAACATATAACAATTACATAAAATCATTTGTACATTGTACATTCAACAGTTCACTCACCAATTCATACTTTTCCACATACATATTTATTTGTATTTGTATTTATGACTACATGAGTTTACAAATCTACTTAGATACTTAAAAAAACAATGTTTGCTGAAAGCAAATATTTATTGTAATAAAATAGTAAAACTATTTGCACTTGTATTTATACCAGTGGAACAATATATTAGGAAATTTATTGTTAGTGTAGCAACAATACCAAAAAACAACAATTTGAAAAAAGCTTTTAAAACTTAAAGCTGCATTCATCTATTTCAAAATTTTTGTCTCAACAAATAAATAAATTTTTGTATTTATATTCTATTTATGTGGACACAAAAGTAGTAAAAATTGACAAAAAGCTCAATTATCTATTATTAAAAATATTTTTACTGAATTTTGAATAATTTAAAAAATAAAGGATATATGGCAGGCTTACATATCATTGCTGCAAATGTTATAAAATTTCTCAAATAGGCTCACCACACTATTTTTGAAATCGTTAGAAATTTACATTGTAGTCTTGCTATATTTGGTAGCTACAAATCCATATTTAAAAGTAAGATTATATGGGAGCTAGGCTTGTCCTTGATAGTCGATTGTAGTAAAAATTTTCAAGAAGCTTGATTGTCTGCTTGTAAAAATATTTAAATATTATGTATTTTAATGGAAATATCGACATATATTGAACTAAAATGCCTTAAGTTAAAAAAAGGATATATGGGAGCACCATATATTGTTGCGCCAATTGGTGTGAAATTTTCCGAAGAACTTTACCACTTTATTTTGAAAATCTTCAGCTATTTTAGTTACACTTCGGATACTTTTAGCAGTGGAAATTCCGTGTTTAAAACTAAGGATATATGGATAGTAGGCCTGTCCTTAAATCTATTAGAAGAAAGCTCCCATAGACTTAAGTTCAATAAATTATAGCATTTCTAAGATATTTTCTCTAAATTTTGGCTAAAATTAAATTTTTATAGTAAAAGGACATATGGGACGTAGTGATATCTTTACTCTGATAGAAGTGCATTTCATCATAAACCTTAACAATAGGAAACTGCGAATAGTTACACATTTTCTTTGCTTTTTGATTACGATTATAGCTGAAATTAAAGTTTTATAATAAAGGACATATGGGACTTAAGTATTTCCTCAGTATGATTGTATCTGTAACTAATTTTTCAAAATAACGTACACATGGAATCTCAGAGCTTAACAATATGAATGTGCGAATGGTTGCACATTTTTTTTTTAAATTATAATTATGGCTGAAATTTAATTTTCACCATGAAAAATATATGGTTAGTTCATAAATCCTAAGACCAACAAAAATTATACATTCCTTGATAGATATAGTCACATATATTCTCAGGCCGCAATTTAACAATAACTTCATTTTGCTTAGTTCCGATTATTATTGCAGTTTAGGTTTAAGTTTTGAAATATAGCACCTGCTGTATTAATAATTGGCACAGTGCTTTAGACCACTATTTCGCAAGTTGTTATTAATTTTCGTTGCATTACGACACATATTCGAGAAAACTTTAAAATTTTTAAATCAAGCACCTGTGTTTGTGAATTAAATTCTGGCACTCGATGAGAATTTCATTCATTTTAAAGCAGAAAATAATAATTTTAAACAAAATAAAATCAATATTGATGTTGAATTTTAATTTTCGAAATAAATGATATATGGGGGTGAAGCTACTTTTTCCATCTATTCGAAAGACATTGGGCACAACGCTTCAGAAGACTATTTGAAAAATAGTTACCAGTTTTTCTTGCTGTAGGACATTAATTGCATCAAAAGCTTACATTTTTAAATCAAGGACAATGGTTAGCGAAAAAAATTCTGGTCGTCTTTTGGCGATATATTTATTAAAAAGTATAAATTTAAGCACAATAAGCTCGTTTTGCTTAATTCCTTTCATTATTGCAGTTGAATTTTAATCTTCGAAATATAGGATATATGGGAGCGAGGCAAGTTCTTACATCTATTTGAATGATTTCAGGCACAACGCTTCACAATACTATTTTACAAATAGTTACCAGTGTTTCTTGCACTACGGTAGTAATTGCAGCAAAGTCTAACACTCTTAAATCAAAGATATGCGTCTGAAAATAAATTCTAGCACTCTATTATAAGTTGCATTATATTATATTGCATTAAACTTATATTTATTATAAGTTGCTTATGCTTAATTTTGAATAAGAAATTAAAAAAAAGGATATATGGGAGCAAAACTAGTACTTGCAACTATTGATGTGATACTTGGTACAGGGTTTATTAATACTATTTGGCAAATAGTTACCAGTATTTGTTGCACTATGACAAAAACTGCAGCAAATCTTAAAATTTGTATAAGCAAGGTCAGGCGTTTGTTTGCTTACTGTAGACAAAAAAAAAGATTCCGGACAAAAATGTTGTCTGAAACCAACAATGAGTAAATTTGAATTGAGGGTTCTGCATCAAATTAATTATACAATCAACAAGCCAATGTTACGTATACTTAATATTTAATTCAAATATTGATCATACGTAACACAGTGAGATGAATACAAGCCAAACTAAGAAATTAACATAAAAGAAACATTTTTTAATTTTTATCATTAAGATTTCAAATAACTAAACAAGTTTGCTATATTTATTTTATATATGTACTTTTAGATTTGAATATTTTCCCTAGAATATTTAACTTCTTAAATTACCAAATCTTAGCTCAACTTCGAAAGCACTTAAATATTGCTTGTTGTATCCACACGCACAACTTGATTAATTCGTTGAGCATTACACGATTGATTTTTTCTCTCTCGCAAATGTAATTTTTGTATTAAATCTATCAGAAATATGATTAAGCAGCAAAAAAATATTACATTTAACGCATCTGGCTTATAAATGTTTCCTATAACTTTCATTCTTAATATATTTTATAAAAAATATATAGTTGCTTTCTTGCTTCATTTACTGCTTTACCACAAGCTGATAAAAAGATTTAATAAAATACCTAGAATGAAAGACGAGTGTACTTGAGATATGAAATATATATATGTATTTTTTATTTAACCAGATGCCTGCAAGTCATGCTGTTATTGAAACATATTTCCTGCATTACAATCAAACATTTGCCACAACCTCTGCTTACATGAGTTGGCAAATATATACACACTTAACTACTTATGCTTGCGAAGGTACTTTGGAATGTATGTGTTAGTGTGTTTGTGCAACTCTTTATAAAGGTTTTAAGCTTGTATTACCAATTACATTTTTAACACTTTTGGTAGCATGTGTTCAACCAATTTATGTTGTAGTTTTTCTTTCATGGTCTGATTGGTTTCATTGGTTTTCTTTTTGCATTCCTCTATGCCATCATATCTACAAACAGCTAAGGAGGTGTGATGTGGAGTGAAAGCTGCTGCAAAAAATTCTTAGATTTGATTGATTTTTATACTTTTGCAAAGCTGCCAGGCAAAAATGAGATTTTAAAATGCATATAAACTAAAAGGAAACTAATAGAAATATCAAAAAAAAAAACTTTTGTGAAACGAAGTGCAAAAATAAAAACCAAAAGAAATCCCTTAAGGCTACAAATTGATGAACATTTGAATTAGAGCTGCAGTTTCTAAAAAAATTTAAAAATGTATTAGATTGCAAATATATATGACTGGATTACATACAAATCGTTTAGGAAATTAAAAATGAATAAAAACAAAATTTGCTCAGCAAACCAGATTTCAAAGAAAAACCAAAATGCAGGAACAAATGGCTTTTGATGAATATTGCGAATTAAGCAATTGAAAAAAAAAACAAAATAAAAAATTTTCCATGAAACATGCAGTTATGAAAAAGTTTAGCAGGAAAAAAGCAAATTAATCTTTTTACCATAATTTGTTGGAAATTGCTTTTTAAATAAAAGTAATGGCAAAAAAGTTTTTATATATTAATCTAAATTGTTCTCATATTTACAGCAAATGAGCACACCAGCAAAAAAACACTTATTTAGTTTAATTACGTATTTAAATGTTCATTTTCATTTCCGTTTCCGTTTTAGTGTAGATTAATTACAAGACTAATAACGCCATTACTATCTCTCTCTCTCTCTCTCTCTCTCTCTGCCTCTCTCTATATCCACTCTATTCCTGCACTTTTAATATAGTTTTAAGTAAATACTTTTGTTTTTTATTCTCTTTGTCAACCTCTCTTGTTAAATTTATATATCCTGTTACTCTTTAAGTCACTTTTCAGCACCTTGTAAAGCCACCGTCAAAGTAACATTAGAAAAGGGATTTAGCAAACAAGCAACAAGCTAATACAATTTTAGTGCGAGGGTGGCTCGGTTACCCTTCTCATCATGTTTAAGAAATCACAAAAGATATTCATCGTTTTGTGACAAGCAAAATAAATTAAGTTCCCGCTAAAGCTTTGCTAAATAGCAAAATGCAAACAAGTTGTTGCATAAGCAGGGGGAATTTTAAAATTAAATTTGTTTCCAAAGCAATTTAATAATGCACATTGGGACGGAATATATAAAAGTTTTGAAAAATATTTATTTTAAAGCTGCAGATGTGATGTACGAGATATTTTATATGTCTTCATATTATTTTTATAAAATAATGAAATTTCGAAATTAGTGCAAAAAATTCGAAAATAATTTTTTTTAATCAGAAAAATTTATGCATGTATATTTAACGTTCATTAATTAGCTCAATCACGATATATAAGCATTTAAAACATATAACCAAAAACATCATAAAATTATAAAACAGAATTTAAATATATTTTTTTACATAAAATAATTGAAATTTATTTGCTGGTAGTTCAGCACGTCCATACACGCACCTCATTGGCGCTTGAACCAAATCATCAGTAGACTTTAACCACAAATTTTAAACAGTCACAAACCTCTTACTTTATGCATAGACTTTCAAAAACTATATGAGAATCCATAAAATAATAATACTTTTGAAAATCACAAAAGAAAAAAATAAGCTTAGTAGGCTTTGAAACTGATACAAAACAATTTCGAAAATTCAAAATAGAATAGGATGCATAAAAACTGTAAGAAACTTAAAAATTTTGGCAAATAATTGGATAAGGAAATAAAATAAATTTTTTCGAACATAATTTCGAAAAATTTAAAGTGTTTAAAATTTTTATTTTTTTAAATTAATTTTTAAAATAAACATGTCTTAAGTGTGCGCAAAAAAATTTGTTTTATTTATATAAGCATATAAACACAAATAATGAAATTTTTTTCAATTTCGAAAATTCGAATTCATAAAAATGTTAAGAAATTTCAAATTTTTTATCTTGATGAAATGCTCGTCAAATAAATTCATAAATTAATTAAAAGATTTTTTTCGAACATAATTACGAAAAATCGTATATGGCTTAAAATGTTTATTTAATGATACTAATATTTAAAACAAACCTATAAAACATATAAAAAAATGTTTTTTTTAAATGAACATTAAAAAATCTAAAATATTAGTTGTATTATAAATCTCAAAAGTTCGAAATGAACCAAAGATGCCTAGAATCGGTAAAAAAAACTTGAAAGTGATATTTTAATGAAACGCCTGTCAAGAAATTGAATAAAAAAAAAGAATTTTTATCGAACACAATTCCGAAAAATCGATTATGGCCTAAAAATTTTAATTTATGATACAAGTATTAGCATTTAAAACCAACTTATAATAAAAATGTATAAAAAATATTTTTCCTTTGAAATAAATATAAGAAATCATAAACGTTTATTATCTCTTTTTTAATTTTCGAAAATTCGAAAAAAACTACATTTTATACAAACTGTACAAAACATTCAATTAATTCAATACAGAAATAAAATGAATTTTTTTTCGAACCCAGTCTCGAAAAAATACATTTTTCCCTTGAAATAATTATTAGAAAATTTTAAATAGTTAGGCTTAAGTTCAGTAATTTCAATTCTTTATATTGAATGAAATATTTTATTAATTAATGTGAGTTTCTAAAGAAGAGAAGAAAAATTAAATTAGACTTTTAAGCTGGGGGAAATACCGATATTTTTCTGTGCAGCAACACACTTCATCAGCACCCTAGTCTATCTACTTGGGTAGAGATTGTTATTAACATCAGCTATTTAACGTAAATTCTAATGAAAAGGAATATGAGAAATGATTGTTGTGTACAATTATTGATTTACCTTTGGTAAATACATATGTAAGTATCACTATTTATTTCCCCTGTTTTTCCATTTTTTCATTTTTCTATTTAGGTTAGCACGAAGTTATATTACTCTACCTACGTATGTTTTTAACTATTCTTGCTTATCTTTTACGATCATCACATTAATTATTTTTACTTATTATTATTATATTATTAGAGTAATATAACTTCGTGCTAACCTAAATAGAAAAATGAAAAAATTGAAAAACAGGGGAAATAAATAGTGATACATATCAATAATTGTACACAACAATGATTTCTCACATTCCGTTTCATTAGAATTTACGTTAAATAGCTGATGTTAATAACAATCTCTACCCAAGTAGATAGACTAGGGTGCTGATGAAGTGTGTTGCTGCACAGAAAAATATTGGTATTTCCCCCAGCTTAAAAGTCTAATTTAATTTTTCTTCTCTTTTTTAGAAACTCACATTAATTAATAAAATATTTCAATCAATAAAAAGAATTGAAATTACTGAACTTAAGCCTGACTAAAAATTATTTCTGATTAAAAATTCACTATAGTTCAATTAAATATCTAAAAATGTCTCAAAATTTTAAATATTTATTATCTTTTTCATAAATTCGAAAATTCGAAATAAAATAAATTTCATATAAACTGTATAAAACTCGAAAATTTGATTCTAATGAAACACCTGTCAAATAATTGGATAATGAAATATTTTTTTTTTTTGAACATAATTTCGAAAAATCGAATATGCTTTAAGTATTTTATTATAATATTTTTTTATAGTTGAAACTAACATATAAGACATAGATAAAAATATGATATATATTAGAAATAAACATTAGACAAAAAAATAAATAAATTAAACAAAATCTTGAAATTTTTTCTGTTTTCCTAAATTTCGAAAATTCAAAATGGTATAGAGCCCATAAAAACTGTAAGACAATTCTATTTTTTTTTTAATTTGAATGGCCCTTAAAATAATTGAAAAAGGAAATAAAATAAATATATTTCGAAAACTTAAATTTTAAAAATTTTATTTCGTGACTTAAATTATTAAAATAATTATAACTTAGTTTTCGAAATTCTAAATTTAAAATTTCTTTTAAATGTGGCAAGTTGTAAAAAAAATAATTGAATGTTTAGAGCATTATTGTAAAATGTATTCCTTATTTCGAAAATTCGAAATTGTCTGCATTTTAAAGGATGCATTATACATAAACACAGATTAGTAGGTTATAAATTCAGTTTTTAATGAGCTAAATTAAATTCAATAGGAATATTCGAACTTATGCAATACTGCTTTGTATATAAAATAAAATTTTTTTATTCCGAAATTTTAAAATATGTTTGAAAGGATTTAAAAATCAAAAAATTTTATATTGACAAAAGTTCGTGAAATATTCGACTAAGAAAATATCAGTAATTTTTTTTTTCGAACATAATCTCGAAAAATCGAAAATTGTTTAACTTTTGTTATATTTAAAGAATTCGAACTTAATTTCGAAAATTCGAACTTGGTTGCAAAATTTACTTTTTGTGTCTAATTTCGCAAAAATGCCATTGGGAATTAAAAAAATATTATTGAATGTGTCAGCCTTATGTTGACAATGTACCTTGATTGCGAAAATTCAATCTTAGTTTTTTATTTCCTTACTTACTTAAAAATTGTGTATCCTCTTTTCATTGCCAGCGAATTTTTTCCATCTTGGAACAGTTTTTTTCATAATTCTGTTATATGTATATATAAAAAAAATTGTTTTAAATTTTTTTTTCTATAACCGCCCCATAGTGCTGTGTTGGCAATTAAAACAACATTGTTGTTAATATCACCCAGCTTGTGACTATCACCATCATCAGCATCACCATCATATTGTCTTTATCATGCACAGATTGGATGGCTTGTGATTGAAAAATTAAACGAATTTAAATCTAATTTGTAATGCTGTGCATAAAATATGTAATGAATTATAAAGGAAATCAAAACAAACAGGAAGCGAAAACATGTCATAAAAGAAATGTTAAATGAAAGAAAGTGTCACTAACAATGTAAAGAAATCTGGAAGAAGAAGAAAAAAAATTCTAAAAGGGAATTTTGTAATTATTTTTTAATTTATATTTTTCTCTTGCAAAAAAAAAATACTGCATATTGTTAATTTTTTATTTCCCCCCCCCTCATTTACCTCTCATTTACATTATAAATTGCTTAAGTTATTAAACTTGTGAACTTAATTTAATTTTGAAATGAAAAATTGCTATTTAAAATAAAATAAAAATCTTGGCAGTGCAAGAAAAAATTATATATTATAAAAAATTTAAGAAATAAGTGGAGTTAAAAATTCCTTTAAAATTTAATTAAAGAAGAGGGCAAGGGAAAAATTGCTGTACTTTTAATGTTGGCGTAGAGATGTATGGGTTTTCCCTAGAACAGTTTATTCATGTCATTACAACTTATTTTTTTTTAATGGCGAAATTCTTCAAATAAACTTCACATTTGTTTATTACATTTCCTTCTTCTTTAACTTTATGGAATTCAAATTAATTTTAATTGACATCTCTGCCGCTCAAAAAACATTAAAAGTAATTTCTGTTTAATAACATGTAACATCAAGATAATTGCTTTAAAGGTAAAAGCTACACTAAATAGTCATTTGACGACTATTTATCTTTGCGAGCAGTGCATTATTGAAACGTTTTTTTTATTTACGTTAATTAGAGGAAGACATTCTTGAGTACACATAAATACTTTCCTACATACATAAGTTAAGCTATCAAATACACACACACACACACACACACACACACATATATATATATATATATATATATATATATATATATATATATATATTTATATATATATTTGCTCTTCAACAATGGCCCTATAATCATGCAGCTCATTATAAATATTGTGAATAATTATGAAGGCAAGAAACAGCCATAACTGCAGGATATATAAATCTATATTTAAAAAGAAATATTTTTTGTAAAGGATCTAAAGTATTTGCAACATATTTGTGCTTATGTAGAGAGAAGTTGTATATCAGTGTAAACACAATTTACTTAATATGTGGAAAGTTTTATTTTAAAGATCTTTTCGATCTGTCGAATATCATAACCCCCCTTCTGGACTAGCAATAAATATGTTGGTAATATAGCAATAACGTCGACATAATTACGAAACAATATTGCTGATTGCTTTACTTATGTTAAGGCTATAGGAAATCGTAGCTCACAATATGGGAAAAGTCAACAGGAAAGGTGCATACGAAGAACATACACGCAAAGAAAAGATATAGTTGTAGAATGGTTGAGAAAACAATATTATGTTTTCTGAAACAAGTGTGTGGTCGTTGCAAACTAATTATTACTATTTTAAACATTTATTTCGTTACGATAAACAGAGCAAAGTTTGAATTTAATAATTGCATTATCACATCCATAAAAAGTGGTAAATGGTTAGAGTTTAACAATATAGTCTTGTTAAAAATTTATGACAACTACATAATTTGTATTATTATTTAAAAATAATATGATGTAAATAACAATATAATGTTATCCAAAACCATACTATGTTAAGTTTTTAAAAAAATATTTTTCAGAAACATCTGTCAGTTCAGTATTTCGTTTGCAAGTTATCGGTAGCGCACGGGTGGTGTGAAATAAATGAATAATTAAATAAAGAATAAACAAAAGGCTAGACCAATAAAAATATATAAACATTTGTGTATCTCTTTATACAGACATATCTGTATGTCGTGTAAGTATACATTTCTATATATACATTTTATTTCAACAATATTAATTTATTTTTATTTCGAATTTAACGCACAGCTGTTTCTACAATAAATATATCATTAAAAAACAAAATAGTATTGTTATATTAAATAATAGTGTGGTCGCATTCAACAATATTATTATAATATTAGAACATGGTATGGTGAGTCTCAATTATATTTTAGCCACATCTAACAATAGATTATTAACTCAGATAATAATATTATTTAAAGTTTGCTTTTCTATTAACAATAATATGATTTGACTGCAACCATATAATTCAATCATAGTATGTTGCTGTTTGATTATGGTTACCTCAACCATATTTTTTCTTAGCGTGTAATTCACTTATAAATATCTGGTTAAGCGAACAAATTTTTATTTACATAAACATTGCAAAATATTTTAACATAGAAAAAAATAAAAACGCTTAAATGAAAAAAAAAATATCACCAAAAATAAAATAAACTTCTCAATTCAAGAAAATCACGACAAGTAAAAAAATCATTAAAAAATTAAAAAAAAATCGTTAAGATTGCAACAAAGAAACAAGCTCAAAAATTAAAAAAAAAACGCCAAATAAAAAACCCTCAAATGAAAAATATCACCAGAAGTAAAATAAACCTCTTAAATGCAAGAAAATCAACAAAAGTAAAAAAATTTGCTAAGAACCAAAAAAAGTCGGAAAAAAGAAAAAAAAGCACCAAAGTTAAAATAAATTGCCGAAATAAAAAAAAACTCAAATGAAAAATACCATCAAAAATAAAATAAACCTCTAGAACGCAAAAAAAATCATCATAAGTAAAAAAGTCGGCAAAAAAACTATCAAAATCCTTAAAAACCGAAAAAATCGCAAGAAAGAAAAAAAGCTCTAAAATTAAAAAGTCGCCAACATAAAAAAGCTAAAATGAAAAATACCATCAAAAATAAAATAAGCCTATAAAATGCAAGAAAATCACCAAAAGTAAAAGAGTTAATATTGATTTAAAGAAGTAGCAAAAAACCAAAAAAAAAATCGCAGTAAAGAAAATAAGTTAGAAAATTAAAAAAACGACAATATATATAAAATGTTTGAATGCAAAATATCACCAAAAATAAAATAAACCTAAAATATGCAAAAAAATCTATAAAAAGCAAAAAAAAAATCGCCAAAAAGCGAAATAATCGCAAGAATAAAAAAAAGCACCAAAATTAAAACTAATTACCAACATCAAAAAGCGCTCAAATGAAAAATATCAACAAAATTAAGTAAACTTCTAAAGCGCTAAACAAAAACACCAAAAGTAAAAAAGTCGACAAAATATGAAAAAAAAAATTTTCAAAACCGAAAAAATCGGAAAAAAAGGTCAAAAATTAAAAAAATATTCCAAAATAAAAAAATAGCTTATGTGAAAAATATCACCAGAGATAAAATAAGCCTCTAAAACGCAAAAAGTCACCAAAAGTAAAAAAGTCGGGACATAATTAACAAAAAAAAAATCGCTTAAAACCAAAAAACCCGCAAGAAAGAAAAGAAGTTTTATATTAAAAAAAATCGACAAAATAAAAAAAAAACGGTTGAATGAACAATAAAATATAAAATAAGCCTCTAAAACGCAAGAAAATTTCCCAAAGAAAAAATTCGACAGAAAAAAATCGCTAAAAGCCAAAAAAAATCGCAACAAAGACAAAAAGGTCCAGTATATAAAAAAAAATTGCTAAAACTAAAACACAACAAACAACTCAAAAAAATCGCCAAAATTCGAAAAAGTTCGCAAAACTAAAACATTTCCTAAATATAAAAAACCGCCAAAACTAAAAACGACCGAAAAAGTAAGATATTTGATTATAAAGGTTAACGTGCGTGTAGTATTATATATCGCTCCTTTACTCAAACAACGTCATAACTCAAAAAATGGAATTTTTGAGATAGTGATGGCGAATTAATTCCAATATCATTCTTTATATTGTGTAAAAATTGCATACAAATATCTTTATTTAACTCTTTTTCCATTAAGTTGTGTTGTGTAAATTGGAAGCTTCAAACTAGTTTTGTTTGAGCGATATGTAGTGTACGCATGGAGCCCTTCGTGTGTGAGTCTAAAGACTGGATCACATTATCGGCACAATGTAATAAAGTCATAAGTATTTAGCTAAATTTGCTTTATTTATCAAGTAATTAAAATATAAGGACATAATTGCAGCACACTGCGTTAGTAATAAATAAAATATAGACTTTTTCCAGTATTAATTGAGTAATAATGCCATTTTAACTTATTACTTATGACCAGGGACAAGGACTTCATGCATTTAAAAAAGGTATTTTAGGCGCCTAAGATATGACATCAAAAACGCAAAATATGCACTAAAAACAATAAAATATGCACATATCTTTAAACAAAATTATTCAAAAGTAAAGTTTTCAATCTACATATTACTAAATAAAGATATACAAATATTTTCTTTTCTCAAGAGGTGCGTGTACAAGCCTTTTATATTGATTCTTTACACAAGATTAAATATGGTATAATGGTTTTATCTGCATTATTAACTCCAAACTCGCATTTTCGAGATATGTATGTTTATATTACAGTAAAGGAGCGATACGTAAATAGAAAAAGAAAAGTGTTGTTATTTATTTTCATTAAAATTTTTTTTATTATTCATTTATAATATGTATTATCGAATGTGAAGTCCAATCAATTTATTCTTAGAAAGCTTTGTGCATTGAAAAAGGCCTTGTAACGTCTGTGGATGCAATCGGTTCGAATTTAAATGATTATTTTTATATAATGTTGTATATTTATTTAACTCAACCATTACAATGAATTCGAATACTAGCTATTAGATTTGGTTTTTGAATCCGTTATAATTTTTAAAAACAATATCAAATTTCAGCATAATTGTTTCACTATTTCGGCTTTAATAGCAGACAATTTGAAATTATCAAAATTACAATTTGCATTAAATTTGTTATGCCTGTACAAACGTTCCACAATTCTAAACAATGCAAGCGAATACAGTTGCCAAAAACAGTTTTGCAATATTTTTTTGAAATTTGAATTTTTGAAAATATTTATATGACACAAAATCAGCATTTATATCAAAATATGAGGCAAAAATATGCATTTATGACTAAATTATGCAAAAATATGAATTTTCAGCAAAATATGCAAAAATATGCACAAACAAATCGATGCCATTTTTACGCTAATTCATGGTTTCGTAAAGATATTTCGTTCTAGCCATTATCAGAGTTAAGGAAAGAAACATGCATTTGCATGAAACCCCTGTCCCTGCTTATGACTTATGATAGTAAGGTGATGAAAATCGGTTCACTGTGGCGATATTGTGATCCAAGCTTAAGTCGTACTTTTTCCAGCAGAAATTAAAGATTTTTTGAGATGTGCCTATGTTGCCATAAAAGAACGATATGTGATCGCGAGAGACTTAAACTTGGCATCCAAAAAGTTCGGCATCTTTAACTGATATTTTTTATAATTGATATTTGCCAAAGGCAATTAAAAAATTAAAGACTTTTATTTAAAAGTCTTTAATTCTACTGCTTGTAATCGTAAATGTATAAGTAAAAAATTTTCTGCAAAAATTCCTTTATTTCTTGCATAAAATATTTCACGCATGCTTAGGCGTTATCACTCCAATTAAAAATAAATATGAATTTCGAAGCTTTTGCTTAACCAAATACACACCAGAATATATTAACATATACTCCAACTTAAATGTTTATAATTGTGAAAAGTCTTGGCACACTGTGATGTTCCGTTTATCTGTATTATGTGCATTTACACGCATGTCTATGTGTGTGTGTGTGTATTTATGACTCCCATATATATATTTGCATATTATTGCACTTGCACCTCTTCTGATGCTGATGCTAAATCTGAAACTGGGAGGCATTTTGCCTGTTAGCTAAACATGATTGTTGTAATTGTTGCTAATACAGCAACAACACAACAGCAGCTTTAAAAATACGAGTTACCTGTTAGCGTTGTATGGCAAAAGCAGTCTCTTTTAATAACCTCAAGTAATTTGTACAATTTGTGGTCTAGCGACCAGTTGTAGTGCGCGTGTGGGTGCTGAGTAAAGGCAAAACACACAAAACGAAATAACTTACACATGCACCTGCACCCTCAACTAATTAAGTGTAATTATGTTTATAAATATATCTTATTGCAGACTAGAAGATTTAATTGAGTTTAACAGAACAGAAAAATTATCTGCACGAATTACAACGAATTTTTCAACAACAATGTATGTATTAATTACAAAATATTTATTTTCATGTGCAAAAGGTGGAACACGGCAGAACGAAAATTCATATATGTATGTATGTATATATACATAAATAATCTCGGCAAATATCCACATAAGTATGCTACAAAAAATAATAAACTAACAACAATAATTAACTCTAGCACACATTTTAGGTTTTGTTATACTCGTATCGCTCATTTATTCAAACAACGCCATAACTCAAAAATTTAATTTTTGAGTTACCCCCTGTTTGTGTAAGACGTTTGAGTTAGAAATCTTGTCATTTTTGTAATAGCTTAAAGGAAACTTGTACAACTTTTCTTTAATCTATTATAGAAACGTCTAGATTTCTAACTCAAACGTCTTACACAAACAGGGGGTTAGTGATACAGAATTAATTATCATATCGTACTAAATATAGTGTTAAAATTTCATTCAAATATCTTCTTCACCCAACTCTTGACAGAAAAATAAAATTTTCTTTTTCGTTAAGGTGGTGTGTAAATTAAAAACTTTAAATTCGTTTTCTGACAAAGTAATTTTTTTTGAGTTATGACGTTGTTTGAGTAAATGAGCGATATGTACTCTACACCAAAAATTTAAATGAAATAGATTTATCACTCTAATGTAATGTCCACAGTAATCATATTTAACCCAATAAAGTATATATGCACATATCGTTACCTTAATATAGAAAGGCCATAATTCGTAGTTTTTTTTTTTAAATCGAGTTGTTTGTATATTTAGGTAGAAGAATATCTAATGTATCGAAAAATGCAAATGTCTCAATTTCAAAAAAAACATGAGTTAGGGCCTTTCTATATTAAGGTAACGATATAGATATATATTATAGGTCCATGTAAAGAGGGAAGCGATGTCCATCTGTTTTTAAGTAGAACCGGCTTATCGAAGCTCAGAGAAAAACTCCAGACTTCGATGTAGAGACTGATGTGTTAGAATTGAAAATCAGCAAAATCAAAAGGATAGCTGCAGGGATGGAAAATTTAAACTTTTTTTTGTATATAATTGTAATTATTTAAGGATGTCCTTTAAAATTTAAGCACCCTATATATGTTTATACTCCATGCATACGTCGGTGAAGGGTATAGAAGATTCGTCACAGTCGTATATAGCGCTAGATGAAAAGTTGTATACCTTTTTTTTAATTAAAGGTCCTTAAAGGAGTACAATTGCTTCTGAGTATTCATTATTTCTCTTTCCCAGTTATCCACCTATTTGGATATACATAATTACTGGGAAATATTTTTATTTTATGCACATAACGTCATACGTTTCCAATAATTTTTCGTTATCATTTACAAAATATGCTGAATATTTTCTTTGTATCTAAATGAGTAGTATTTATTTGAAATACATACTCATATTAATATGAATTAGATGAAGGAAAGATAAAGTAAAATAGTATTAAAGTGTCTATATTTACTGCACCCTGGGGAGAAATTCTTTGCAAAAATAAAATAAATAGCTGTCCATTAATGTAACAGTGTCCTGTCTTGGGTGTTTTGAAACAAAAAAACCTAGATATATATTTTACTTAATTTTTTTTTTCGATAAATATATGTGTGCATGTTTGCGTTAAACTGTTTTGAGCTTTGTCTTTAAGATATTTCTTTAACTTAAGCGGTTTATCAAACATTTTTTGTCGGTGTTTATCATGACCAAACTTGTGTATACAATGAGTGAAAAAATATTATTTGCTCGCCTACTTTCTGCTGATAAATTAAAAAATATTGCTATAAAATTTACAAGAAAGGTTAGATTAGGTTAGAGGCAGTAAATATTGATCCCATCCGTTTCGGATTACACTTATGCTTTTATAGCATGCTGTGTGCTCTTAATAAGAAATAATTATTAGGGAAATACTCAATGAAAGCTATGAAAACCTATCAAACTTAGTTATGTCAGGAACCTAGTCTCCCCAATATATTTTCTTAGGTTATTGCAGTCTGAATCCCTAAGATATTCCATATTTGTTATGTTTTCAAAATGGAAGATTTGTCTTTTTATTTCACTGAATGCTGGACAGTGATACAAGTAGTGTTCGAGAGTTTCATCATCCTCCTACAAGATAAGTAATATAAGTTATTTTATTAAAACCAAATTTAAGGTAACAGAGCTAATATTATTATTAAAATATTAAATGTAAACATTTAGGGTCGTATTCAAAAACACTTAATAAAGCTTTGAAAAGCAATGTTAAGTAAATTTGTATTCAAAAAAAAAATTATTATATCAAAATTCTAAAGTAGGCACCTACGTTTGTTAAAGCTACTTTAAGTTGATACCTCAAATATTTTTGTTAATATAGCACATGTTGATTCATGTTACATCTGAAAATGAAGCTACAAGTGCTAGCTCTTATCTTAAATTTATTATTTCTGTCATGTGATGAAAAATATCACTAAATTATCCAAGTGATTCGAAATACATAGCAAAATCCATAAAAAAAATATTCAAATAAATGCAATTATACAAAAATGTTTTAGTGATGTACATTCAAACAAAACGAATCGAAAAAAGCTGTATATTCAAATACTCATTTCGTTCGAATAAAATAAATTGAGATAATTTTTCTATGTTCATCATATTTTTTTTTTTACTTTTACTTCATAAAAATGTTTATCTGTTTTGCTTCCATGTTAGAAGATTACATTTTATAAATTAGGTTGCTTAACTTCAAGATGAAAAAAATGTATTTAATAAAATAAAAAATTAGTTTAATACTCGAATGAAATTGTATTCGATGTTGTGCACCATAAGCTGTGAAATGGTTGTTGAACATGGTGGTGTTACCAGTATTTATTATTAAATCACAAAATAATTAAAGTTATCTTTTGAATACAATTTCTTAACAAAGCAATGTTAGCCTTAAATTGCTTGGTAGCTACCATGAACTTTAAAGCTCAAGTAAAATATTTTTTTGAATAACGGTGTTAAACATCAAGTTTAAAATGAAAACGTATGACTATAAGTTACCAATGACTATTTTCATACTCATTTCTTAAATTAGCCAGTACAAAAGACTAAATAAAATATATGCACTGTGTAGCATACAATAATACTTATAAGTTTAAAAATACTCTAAGTATTTATGCGGCTACTCATGAGTATATACAGGAGTATTTTATTTTTACACACTTTAAGCATCAGTAATGACAGAAAAATTAATTGGTAAAACGCTTAAATGGCAACGGCAGTTATAACATCACAGAGAAGGAAATTGCAATCTAATAATTTTTGACTAAATAAATATTTACTAAAAAAATTATTATAACTTTAAAAATTATAAAACACAATATTCAATGACGATTTTTGTTAGCCAATTTTATGGAAAAAATTCCAGGAATGACATTAGTTTTTTAAGTGTTATATTAATTCTAAAATAGCTTTTACTCGAGGCTTAGCTTGCATTTATGTATTAAAGAAATACATTTAAAAAAAACTGGTTAAACAATCAAGCTCGTAACAAAAATTACCCTAGCTAGCCCAGAATTGTGCTCTGCAAAAAAATCCATACCGAATATTAAAAACCGGTTCTGAACAGACTAAGAAATATCCTTTATTTAACGCTGGTAGTCTATTTAAATTAAACGAATGAATGATCGAATAAAGTTACATAAATAAATAATGAAAATAGATTTTTTGAATCAATCATCGAATAAACATATCCGAATATAATATATACAAACCGGTTTAAAACTGGATAAAAATCAACCCCGAAGCGAAAATTACCCTAACCAATCTAAAAATTTGTTCTTCGAAAAAAAGTACAAACTATAAAAAAAATCGGTTCCGAACCGGATAAAAAATTATAATTTATTTGTCGCTGGTAGTTTTTTTAAATTAATCGAATGAATAATCGACCAAACTGACTTAAATAAGTAATGAAATTAAATTTTTTGTAATAATAATCGAATAAAAATATTTGAATACAATTCGAATGCAACGCGAATAAATTTAATTTAATAAATAAACGAACAAAATTATTCAAATAAAACATCGAAAACGTAATCAGAATAATAAGTAAGGAATAATCGAATAAAAATATTCGAATAAATTATAGTGTAAAATTAGAATTAATAATGTTATCAAATAAATCAAATAATGGAATAAAAATATTCGTTTAAATTATCGAATGAGGTTACTTAACTAAATAATGGAATCACATTATTTTAAGAAATAATCGATTAAAAATACTCGAATACATTAACGAGTAATATTCGAATGAATAATTTATTTAATAAATCGAATGAAAAATCCAATAAAATCATTTAAATGAATCATGGAATAAAATTATTCGAATGTTTCAATTAAATAATCGAATAAAATTATTTTAATATACATATGTATATGTAATAGAATGAAGAATCAAACAAAATTATATAAATTTATCTCATGAAATCGCAGGAATGAATAATCGAATAAGGTTACTCGAATAATTAAGCGAATAAAATAATTTAAATTAATAATCATTAATAACCACAAAATTCCATATTAAAAATTGAGATTCCATTAATTATTAAATACTGGGCGACTGTATTCTGACGGGTGCACCATTTAGACGCTTTAAACGCCTTTTACTAATAGAAAGAAACACATTTTCAATTAAGCTATTTCTAGAAGGGGTAACATTTTTTATATACTATTGTTATGTATTTACAAGAATTTATATGAAACGCTCAAATAGCCACGAGAGAGCTTTAAAGTGCATGACGGGTGCAACCAAATTGGCCCACTTTCATAAGATCATACCACAAAAACACAAAACTCTGTTAATTTTTTAACTTTTATTGTATTATTCTTTTTTATTGTGAAAGATGAGATATCAGACGATGATTATCAAATCATACATCGTAGGGAAATATAATCCAATAATAAGAAATTTGCTCTTTAAGCCATGACGGGTGCAACATGACGGGTGCAAATCTATGAATCTTAATGCTTCGAAGTGCACAACAAATTTATATTTTTAAATAAAGCTTAAAAGCTTACGTATAAAAAAATTATATTACAATAAAATATAGATATTTCAATTTAAATTAGCATCAAAAAAGTATCAAAAAATGATTTGAAAATTTATGTTAAAAGTTGTCTACCCTACTAACTTTTACCCGAGCTTACGGTCGCGTTGATCGGTTTAAAAAATATATAAAAACAGGTTTTAAGCCCGGTTAAACAATTAAACCAGAAACAAAAATTATCCTAACTAGCCAATAAATTTGTTTTTCGGAAATAAATCCGTACCAAATAAAAAACCGGTTCCGAAGCGAAAAAAGATGTCCTATATTTGACGCTGGTTAGTCTTTTTAAATTAATCGAACGAATAATCGAACAAAGTTACTTAAATTAATAATGAAATTATATATTTTTGATCGATAATCGAATAAAAATATTTAATTACAATTCAAATTAATAATGTCGAACAAAGTTATTCAAATAAAATATTGAAAAAGGTTTTCTTAAATATTTAAAGAAAATTTATTATTTGACATATTGTCAGTAGTGTACATAAAATAACTGAAATTTATTTGCTGGTAGTTTAGCATGTCTATATACGTATTTCATTGGCGCTTGAATAAATAATGGATGGATCAAATTATTCAAATGAATAAACGAATAAAAATATTCGATTAAAAATATTCGAATAAATTATCGAGTAAAATTCGAATGAATAATGTTATTATGATATTCGAATGATTAATGGAATAAAAAATATTCGAATGAATAGTTTAATTAAGTTAATCCAATGGATGATCGAATAAAGTTATTTTAATAAATATTAGAATGAAAAAATTACAAAAAAATATATGAATTATGTCTCATGAAATTTCCAGCATAATTCACTCAGAATAAAATTACTCGAATAGGCAAGCGAATAACATTATTAAAAAAAAAAACAGAAAAAATTCTATTTTAAAAATTGAGATTCCATTAATTAATATATGCTAGAAAGTAACCCAGATTTCGCTCGTGTTGATCGGTTTAAAAGAATATATAAAAACCGGTTTTAAACAAGCAAACCAGAAACAAAAATTACCCTTACTAGCATAAAAATGTGTTTTTCGGAAATAAATCCGTAACAAATTTAAAAAAACCGGTTCCGAACCAAATAAAAATAATCTTTATTTGTGGCTTTTAGTAGCATTTCATTACAGAAAGAATTTTTAAAATCAGTGTAGGGGTTTGGGCGTGAAAGCGTAATAAACATACAAACTCACTTTCACATTTGTATCCTTAATTATGAAAGTGGTCTCAAAGGTACGGTTTGAGAAAAAAAAGCGTAACCACTAAATGCTAATGAAAAATTTTCCATTCAGACAAAAGTTTGTCAAGTTAAAGAGTAACCAATATTGTTGGATTCTATGACATTAACAATTAGTTGTGTTCGAAACTGTTTAATATGATAAACAAGTGTCTGGATCGAAACGTTTTTCATTATTGTTTGTTGGTTACACTTTTTGAGGCAATTGTTTGACAAGTGTTCCTTACCTTACCTTAAGTCATATATTTCTTTGGTCGGGCTATTTCGTAAAGAAATAATTTTATATTATGCAACATTTTAATTTAGAGTTAAAGTAGTTGCGATTAATAGAAATTTATTTAATATTTATTAAATATTTATCAAAGTTTTTTTTTAAGATTTATTTGATATTTGGAAGCAAAATTGCATATGACTTATTCCACTTTCATAACTTATAATATTAGTAAGAATATTCCTTTCGTGCAACCATAATACGATTACCATTCTATTCCATACACACTAATGCATACGGGGGCGTATGATGAATAAATACTATGCGTATCGCGCTAATATTTATTTCATCCGAATAAATATCCATACTCCGATTAAAAGCATACTTCGATTGTTATATATTAAGCATTTTGATTTAGCAGAAGTGGAATATTAAATATAAAGTAGAATTTTTTTAAATTTAAAGCAAACCCATTACCGAAAAATGTTAAATTAACTTTGTTTTTTTGATAAATTTTAATGTGAGATGTTTATTAGTGAATATAAGGCTCATTGAAAGTATTATTAATATTTCCAAACTGCAGTGATTTTATAGATTTTAATATTAAATTTTTTTCTTTTCATTGAAAGTGGTATTAAATAATTGATTTCGGCCCACTGTAAGGAAAGAAAATGCTTCTAACATTCTTGACATTATTAACTATACATTGGCTACTTCATTCTGTTCAGTCTCTTGTCGCTTGAATTATCCTTGTTTTCCCAGCTACATACTCCCTCATACGTAGCAGATCTCAAATTAATATTATTACCATTATTATTATTATTTTCATTTTTGTTATTTGCATGTGATGGTTGCTGCCACCCCCCCCCCCCCTTCCTCTCAAACTCAACTATACAATTATATTCATATGGTAACGAGTTTTTATAGATAGTCATCTCCTATCACTTTTACTAAATATGTGTTATTTAATAGTTAAAATCATATGCTTGGTATAAGCAAATTGTCTCCAGTGGGTGTTAATATAATAAGAAGAAACATTATTAACACTGTGCTACAAAGCTGTTAAGTATTTTTTTTAAACCCCAGGTAGCCAATTATTTTTATAAATATTGACAGCGCTTTTCAAAAATATAATTGGTAAAGTTAAAGTAATTTTTAAAACAGTTTTTTCATAAAAACTTTCGTATTTTACAAAAGAATTAAGTTTAGTAAACGCTTATTTAAAATTTTTATAATATCTCTAACAATTTATTCGATTACTTTTGATGAATTAGAGGTTGATTAAGGCTTTTAATCGAAACTTGTTACAGCGTGTTATATATCTGAGTTATTAGTATTTGTTCAAATGTAATTAAGTATTGCAGCCCATGAGTTTTTATTTATTCCTGTTGGGATAAGTTTTTTTTTTAAATAATTAATGTTTATTGACATTCACATTATGCTTCGTGGCTCATGTAAGTGTGCCTTTTTAAATGTAAAATAACCATTTAAGTCTCCATCTTACAGCACTTGATGGCCCATTAAGGAAAAGTGACATTTTTATTACTTCTTTTTATGCCACTTAATTGTGACTGTTATGGAATTGGAATTTTTTTAGGTCATATTTGAAGTGTTAATAATGTTATTGGTCTATTTAATTAGAAATAAATATATATTGCAGTAAATTAAATAAGATTACAAAAAAAATCATTTAATTAAAAATTTCTTTATAATTACGTTTGAAAATAAAGGGTCCTCTAAAAATAGTTTATTTTCTTTTTTAAAGAAGTAACACTCAGATAGAGGAAAGCTTCAGTCTTTTACCAATCTCTTTGGTAGCGCCTCTGGTGTCAATTGGGTGTATTAAATTTTCAAAGCTTTATTTAGTAGGCATTTTATTGGTTCTTAGTTTGTGTCTATGCCCTTATCATCTGAACTCTCCTACAACAACTGATACAAAAGAACACTAATGCACGTTAGGAAAATGCATGGTGTTGTTTATTTAATGACTGTCGTAGGTCGAGCTCGAACTCAGGACCTTCGCTTTTGTACTCAACGTGCCAATTAAATCCCAAATCCCAAATTAATATTTTACTTATTAAGTAAAATATTTTTTTATTCAAAATACATTGAAATTGATTATTGAGGGGTTTAGCTGGATCCTATGGTAAAGTAAGAAAATAAAAAACATTTTGATTATTGAGTTCTTGTTTCAACTTTGTTATTTGTTATTGAGCTTCTCATTTGTTTAAATGAAACTTTATAATATAATAACTCTAGTTGTTCTAAGAAGCTTTGGGTAAAGGTTCCCTAATGATCTGCATTAGCAACAGTGAAATGCCCATAGGATCCAGCTAAACCCCTCAATAATCAATTTCAATGTATTTTTAATTTAAAAAAAATATTTTACTTAATAAGTAAAATATTAATTTGGGATTATTACTGCGTTTAAAAATTTTAAACTTAAATTGTAACAATTCCCATAAAAAACACTAATTAAAATTTTTATTATTTTAGTTCAATTAAGTTTAAATATGTATCAGAAAAAAAAAATTTTGTTATATAGATTAAAATAAAATGTTAAACCGATATTTCATTAGTCTAATGGGTAGTTCGTCCATCTGGTCATCGTAGGCTCAAGTTTTATAACAAGTTCTTAGCATATTAGCAGCTACATATATATTTTTTATTAACTTGTGTCAACTTCATGCGAAATACGTAAATAAATAAAGAAAAATTAAAAGGTATGCTACCAAGGAAAAAAAAATTATAAATAGAATCGGGTATAAGCTTTCACTCCCATATTCATAAAATTTGAAACGAATTTCAAATGTATTTTATTTCAAATTTTCCATACAAAATTTTCCTAAAATGAATTTCAAATTCATTTTAATATTTTTATGAATGTGGGGGTCAGTATTTAGCAAATATTTAGCAGATTTTTAGCAACTCCTTTGCAACTATTTATTCAGTCCTTAGCAGTGCTTGTGGTAACCCAAAATTATGCCTGTAGTGCCTTTTATATATATATATATATAGATATATATCTTTTAAACACACATATATGTTTGTTATATATTAGCACTTTGTTGTCAATTAAATCAAATAAGTATTAAAGGACTTCATTGTGGTATAACTATGCTTTATTTATTATTTTTAAAAAATATTATCACAATTGCTGCTGATTCTTAATAAAAGGACTGCTAATAGGGGCTTGCAAACTTTAACTGTTTATAGCGATCATATTTTTGTAGCTACATTCGCCGAATTGGCTGTTATTTTTTATCCTGTTTTGTTTAGTCACCATGTTTGGGCAACGTTCCGCGAGCTTCGCTTATTTCACGGTAGCAAGCGCCATGATTACTAATTGGTTTTATTGAAAGTGGATGACAGGGACACCATCGACTTATAGTTTGAATAAGACGGCGCTACTTCTCACACAGATAATGCCACATTGGATATTATGCACTAGTTATTTGAAAGCCAGCTCATATCATCTTCGTGTGAAAGAACTAGACATTTCTAATGCTAAGCCTTTCAAGTGAATAAAAACATTCGATAATATCTCACATAGATATTGAATTATTTAAATTTAATATAGCTCTTAATATAACTCATTATTTTATTGAAATCGATTTCATTATGTATGCATCGATAGGAGCATATTTAATGTATTGAAAAATGCAAAAATTTTCGATTTCAAAAACATTATGAGTTATGGCCTTTCTATACTAGGGTAACGATATGTATGTATGTATACATAAGACACACAGAAATAAAATTTAGCTGCTTATATGCAAATTTATGATGCTATTCACTGCGCACTTTTTCTTTTGTATTAGTCAAAGAATCATCATCACTCACTAAACTTTGACTTGTAGTTGTGCAATTGTCATTTTTCTACCAGGCCAACAGAAAGGCATAGAAAATAACAAGAGAAAATAACAAATTCAACTTTTCTACTTTGCATTCACACTTTTGTTATGATAAAACGAAAGTTAGGGAGAGTCATTGAAAAAACAAACGTCAGTGTGTGCACTTAAATGTACGTGTGCAAAAGCAAAGAAAAATACATAAACTTGATACGAAATAAAAAGAAATAAATAAAAACGCTTAAACTAACAGAACAGCAACAACAGTGTTAAACAATACGGGCACATGCAGACTAGGGTGATCGATTATTCGACTTTTTCCAAAAACCGGTTTTCGAATAGTTCGAATATTTGAAATTATGAAAAACCCGGTTTCGGTTTTTACAATTCAGGAAAAACCGGCCAACCGGTTTTTTAAGTAAGAAAATTATTATACAAAAGTTTTGATTTTAAATTGCTTTATTAAAAAAAAAAAGTTAATAGTTCATGTAAATACTATAAAACAATACAAAAATTAAAGGTATTACATAAAAATTAAATTTATATACTTATGTATAGTACATAAATTTATATATATATATATATATATATATATATATATATATATATATATATATATATATATATATATATATATATATATATATATATATATATATATATATATATATATATAATATACAGTTGAGGAATAAACTCTACATACAACCATAATTTTTGGGGTTTGCGAAAACTTGGAAAGAAATTCAAAAAATTAAATATACCAATTTTAGGTTGCTAATAAATATGTTTATACAAATAATAAAAAAAATAATTATAACACCTACAGTATCAAAAATATTAAAAATACATAGGAGAAAAGTCTACATACAGGCATAAAATACATGAAAATATACGTGCAAAATGTTTGATGTCGTCAACTTGTTTGAAAATTCTGTGATTTCCGGTACCAAGCCGTCAACAAATGGCATCCCAATATGGTCTATTATGTTGTTGTTATTATAATTATATTTTCTTTTTTGTATAAACATATATATTAGCAACCTAAATATTGGCATATTTAATTTTTTGAATTTCTTTCCAAGTTTCCTCAAACCCCAAAAATTATGGTTGTATGTGGAGTTTATTCCTTAATTGTATATACTATATATATGAATGTATGGACAAGGTAGTTATCTACATCTATATGAAATATGAAGCAAAATGGCAACAAAACTAAAAAACACTTTTTCCAACTGTATTTTGACATCCATTGCACACCATAAGGCCAATTAAATTCGCCTCTGCTAATACCTCATAAAATAATTTCTCTTAAATTTCATCTTTCAGTAAAAAAAAATCCTTACGAAAATTAACAAAACATGCAAAATGTACAAATCGAAAAGTATTCGACTCAGCCGATTTTTAAATTGTAAAAATTGTGTCGAATAGTCCGACATTCGAAAAATCAAAATTTTGAAAAAACCGACAACCGTATTTTGAAAAAACCGGGTTTTAAAACCAGTTGAAAAACCGAGTCGATCACCCTAATGCAGACGCTTTTAGTTATTCATTCCACTAAACAACTACACTAAGAAAAAAAAACCAAGCAACATTTCATCGAAATCTAATAAAATACGAGAGCGGTTCAATAAGTTCATCACTTTTTAAATGAAACACATTTCTTTTTGAATAAAAAATTATTTTATTTTTCCTTTGTCTAATGTTTATCCAAACAAGTAGTAATTAAAAAAAAAAACCCCCGACTGCAACCAACTTCGAACCGTTAAATATCTTAAATGTTAATTCAAAATGAAAAATCATAGGAGAAATCTAAAGTTGATTTTAAAATACCTGTCGAATGATACCCATTTTGATATAGTTCGCGGACTTTTTATTCTTTTATTATTTACAAAATGGCGTCTGTTGGCCGCCATATTAAATTTTGACAGCTGGTATATCTTCAGTCACACTTCCAGGATTAAGACAAATCAATTGATGTAAGAATCATCAAAATAGGTCTATGGGTTTGGTGTACATATATAGTGCCGCAAACGAATACATATACATAAGTACATAGACACATACACAGGCTGATAAACACAATACCCTTCTTTGCGTCCCGCAGTCGTAAAAGCAAGATTCTTCGGAGTCATTATAAAAAGGTATTTATTTGTAAGAAGATTTCAATGTTGGAGTCTTAATTCTTTCCACTGCTATTTCCTTAGGTTGGTGAAAAAGAAATAGGGCCTGTGCGGAAATTCATCCCTGTGCTCCATCAGCGTTCGGAAACTCCAGCATTGGCAACACTGTAACTGTCATGAGTTCTAAAATGCAACTTTGCATTATATTATGATGAGCAAAAAAACATCAGCCATACATAACGAAAATTGTTGTTGCCACGCATGAGTAAGAATTTAATTTGTTATTTAGTAATAATTTTTTATTTTTTTTTATTTTTTATTTTTAAAATAAAATTAAACTATATTACCCGGATGGTGAAAACGAACCCTATCGTTTACGCTACGGTGTTCGTCTGTCCGTCGCAGGCTGTTTTCTCGAGCTACATAACTGAAATTTTCACAGCAATAAAGCTAAAAAATTCCAAAATTAAACAAAATCGCCAAAACAAAAATCGCCGAAATAGAAAAAGTGCTTAAATGAAAAATATCAAAAAACAAAATAAATCGCTTATCTGCAAAAAAAAATCATCAAAAGTAAAAAGGTTGCCAAAAATACATAAAAACCACCAAAAACCAAAAAAAACTCCAAACTGAAAAAAGCGCCAAAACAAAAACAAGCGCCATAACTAAAAAAACCGCCAAAGCTAAAAAAAATCGTGGAAACTGATACTACGTATTGTAAAAAAATAAAGTATAAAGGTCGCCAAAAAAAATCTATAAAAATGAACCGAAAAAACATCAAAAAGAAAAAATCGTCAAAAATAAAAAAAAAATCGCTAAATCATAAAAAAACCGAAACAACCACAAAAAACCAAAAAAGTCGCTAAAAGCAAACAAAGCGCCAAAACTGCAAAAATCGCGGACACTAAAAAAATGTATTATAAAAAAAACAAAAATTATAAAGGTCGCCAAAAAAAAAAACTACAAAACCGCCAAAAAGAAAAAATCGCCAAAAATTTATACTTATCGCGCCAAAACTAAAAAAAAGTTGATAAGGCTGAAAAACTCCAAAAAAAAAACCTAAAAAGTCGCCAAAAAAGTGACAAAACTAAGAAAAATCGTTAAAACCCAAAAAAAAATCAGCAAAGCGCCGAACAAAAGGGCAAAATCTAAAAAATTGCTGAAACTAAAAATCAGCCGAAAAAATAGCCAAAAGCAAAAAGTTCTAAACTTAAAAAAATCCCTAAAATTAAAATAAATCGCCAAAAAGCGAAAAACTCGCAAAAAAAACGAACGAAAATATCAAAAATTAAAAGAACTTCAAAACCTAAAACAAAGTTTACTGGGTACTGAAATTTTTTAAAATGCCTACATCAGTACCTGGACTCAGTAACTTTTATTACGATATTCGTATCGTTATAATAAATATAACAAAAATTTATCGACTTTGCTATTCAGTAACATATTTTAACGATATTCGCTGTCGGTTGGAGAAAAAAAATAAGTCACAAAATCAAATTTGTTGAGATTTTCTTTATTATTCTTTGTGCTTTTCGCTTATTTTCACATTTTCTATACAGAGCTACCACATAATCTTGAATTAAATGGTGAATAAGATAAATCTGGAGACTATCGTAAAAAAGAAATTACAGAATCACATTAGCGTTATCGCAAGCGCATAAATATTACGATTTTCGGTTTGCAAAAAGTTACAGAATCCAGGTACAGGTAAGTTTTCCTATTATATAGATAAAAGTTCAAATATTATTACACCTGCAGTGTCCTTGCGAAACTCTTTATGTGCGAGTCAAAGTCGCACTTTACTCAATTTATTTGTCAAATCATCTTCTACTCGACCCAATAAGTTGGTATAATATTCGCCATCGATTGTTTTACACTTTTAAGGGTAGTCAAAATGTGTGCATTCCAAAAAAATGGCTGACAAGTATACCTTAGTCTCTTTTGGCGCCGAATCCTCACGCTAATTCTACTGTTTTTAGTCTTAATCAATTAAATAGATCGAATAATATCGTTGCAGCAAAATTGTGGGAAACATTTTATAATGCATTAAAACTTTTACCGAGAAGTTTCAACCGATCACTTACAATATACATAAATCTTTTATTGCATTTTTATGAATGCAGTGTGAATGTAAGTTTGAAGTCTAGCGATTTATTTTTAGTTAACACTATGCAAGTGTTATTGCTAAGCTGATTAGTTTGTTAACGTTTCTTTCCCCTCATGTCTTTCTCCTAACAAACTAATCAGCCTTAACAATAAGACTTGCATAGTATAAACTAGAACTATATTTAAATTTCAGCCTTGGACATAAATTTTGCAATTGATATAGAATACGTGAATTGATTTGATTCATGGTATGCAAATTAATTGAAAGTTCTCTGCCAGCAAATTTTAAATATAGTACTATTTGCAATATTTCTATTACCTAAGATGCTTTCTTTAAACAAACGCATTTGCGAACATATATTATTAAAAATTTTACTGAACTAATTTCTTGCAATCTCTTTGTCACTTTCAATAATTTCATTCGCGGTTCTTATTTTGTTTTTAGATTTTATACTTAAATTAAGTCAACATATTTCAGTTATAATAACAATTTTGCTCACAATCCTTAATGGTGTTTGATTTGCAAACCATGAACACTTTTAATCGCATTATTGTTAAGCGTGTTGTCAACATTTCACTATAAATTTTGCGATAAACAAGTTGAACATATTCCTTTTGTATTTTTTTTCTCTTCCTCAAATGCTTTTAGAATAAACGTGCCCTTGCATATGAATCGAATGTGTTAAGTGGGTGATACTTGCAGCTTTACATGCATAATTTAAAGTTTTGTTTTTTATTTATTACTTAATTTTTTTATGAAATTCATCATTCCTGCTAAGCAGATTTATGATAAATGACTGCTTGCATTTTATACAAAAGAGCACATACACTTGATGTGCAAGAGTTCATGTAAGTTTTTTTAATGAATTTCTACATAAAATTACAATATTAATCTTATAATGGTCTTGCTTAAAATGCTTAGATGCAAAAAGGATATTTTATCTGCAAACATCCATTATAAATTCTTTTTCATGTTTAAATGTTTGCTTGCTAATATTTAGTTGGTTTAAGATTTCAAAGTTTAATTGTAATTTTAATTTTAAACCACAAATTAAAATCCTTTTAGGCAAATATTAAAAATTTGCTTACCTTTATATTACTTTCAATATTGCAAATAATTATCTAACAGATTTTACATTTGCAATTTTTATTTTGTTTTTTTTTTTTGTTGCCTTTCAACAAGTAATTTTAAATAGAAATAGTTTTACTACAAAACTAAAAATCATTTTCTATCAATTGTACATATTTGCCAAAAACGAAACCACAATTCAAATTTTCACAATCATCATTAGCATCATCGTTATCATTATCGTCAACGTCAACATCATTATGTCACTGTAATGAAATTTATTTTTCCAAACTAATGTTGGCTTATTTGGGTTATTGAATTCGCCGTTTAGAAAATAGACACACAAGTTGCAATTTCATTATTTGATGTGGTGGCTGATGATTGAAAAATTGCAATTTGCTTAAATTAAATTTGCTTGTTTTTTTTTATTTTTGCTTTTAAATATTGTTACAAATAAAATATTAGTTAATATGTTTTTTTTTGTGTTTAGTGAATTAAGGGTTATTTAATAATGTGTTCTTTGTCGAGATAAATATCTGAAAGGTTTTTAATCAAAAATAAACAGTTTATTTTAGTTAAGCAACAAATATTAAATCAGCTTAAATTTTAACAGCCTTATTTATAAAACTTAAAAAGGCTTTATAAAGGCTTTGTAAGAAAAATTTTGTATGAAAATTTGTATTAAAAAACTTTAAAGAAAATTTATTATTTGACATATTATCAGAAATGTACATAAAATAATTGAAATTTATTTGCTGGTAGTTCAGCATGTCTATATACGTATTTCATTGGCGTTTGAACCAAATCATCAGTAGACTTTAACCCCAAATTTTAAACAGTCACAAACCTCTTACTTTAAGCATAGACTTTCAAAAACTATATGAGAATTCATAGAATAATAATATTTTTGATAACCACAAAAGAAAAAAAAAATAAGCTTAGTAGGCTTTGAAACTGATACAAAACCCAGCAAATAATTTATATCCAGGTGAACTCATTATATTTTTCTACATCCTATTTTATGTACATACATTTCTGTATATTATTTCAAATAATAAATTTTCTTTGAATAAATATATAGAAATATATTTTTGGTGATCTATAAAGGATTCAAGGACCGATAACGAACCTTTCAGCTTAAAATTTTGGTTTAAAATTTAATTAAAACTCAAAAGAAATTTCAATTTGGCCAAAAATTACTTAGATTTTTACTTTTATATAAATAGCTTACAGCCTTATTTATAAAACTAAAAAGTCTTTATGAAGGTTTTTTAATAAGCTTAGTAGGCTTTGAAACTGATACAAAACCCAGCAAATAATTTATATCCAGGTGAACTTATTTTATTTTTCTACTGATGATTTGGTTCAAGCGCCAATGAAATACGTATATAGACATGCTAAACTACCAGCAAATAAATTTCAATTATTTTATGTACATATATTTATTTAAGGCACAAGCAGCTGCATGAAAATACTCCTGACTTTGCTCCAGAGAAACTGTCGCTTGTCTAATAGTTTCCCAGCCATAAATATTTTCCTTTACATCTCAAAAAAAAATAAAAATTATTTTAGCAAGACATATCTTTTTAAGTTTACGAAAGATATCAACAGGATATTTTTCCTAGCTTATGTTAAAATTTCCAAAAATATTGCTTCTCTCTATTTAAATCCTTTCTTGATGAAATTCGAAAAAAAAACAATATTGTTTCTCTATTCAAAAGTCAACACTTCCCTGTAAAATGTGTAGCTGGTTTTATGTTACCAAGCAAATTTTTTGTTTTTACTTACAAAACAACCACACATGTTTTGGAAATAATAACGCAACAATTCGTTTCATAATCTTTCACATCTTGTTATCACTCTCAAAATATCTAACATAATGCCACAGTAAAAAAAAAGAAAAAACCAAAAACAATTTTGTACCACAGACTGCAGCAGCAAGTAAGAAATCATGCATAATTTTATGTTTTATTTGTGATAAATGTTTATTGTTGCTGCATTATTTTTGGTATGTGGCATAATTTACATGTTTTGTGATCACTTTCCTTCATGATGTTGTGTGTGTGTGCTGCAACATAAGCATAAGGGAACATGCAGTTATTTATTGTTGTTGTTGTTGTTGTTCTAAATAAAGCAAAAATGTGTTGACACATTTAGAGCAATAAAATTCACCACAATGCATTTCAACTGCTAGCAAGTTGCAAAGACATTTGCTGCAAATTAATCCTTCATTTATGTTTGGTTTAATATTTGCTAACATTTTTTTTGTGGCTATTGCAAGCTGAGGGCTATTTTTCGTTTTGCAAAATTTAGCTTCGAGTCGAGTTATCTTGTAGTCAATGAAACTCTAACATTTCCAGTTCGGTATCCATTTGTATGGTAATAAATAGCTGTCAGAGCATAAGATGTTCATTATAAACGTAAATCATAGTGTGATTTCATCAAAAGTTAACTTTTGCAGATTTTAAGGGAAACCTGAGCGTATGATTAATATTTAATTATAATTATTAAAATGCACATTGCTCATACGCCCCCAATGTTCCTTTGCTTAAAATAACACAGTGCAACTAGAAAAAATATAACCACACACGGACACCACTACGTGATAAAAGGCAAAAAAAAAAGTAAAGACCAGTGTCTCACAGTTTTGCCCCAAGTATGCACTTTTTTATGTGCCCCCAAGGATTTGGGGCCTCGGTGTCATTTTTGCAAAAAACTGATCAATTTCTCAGGCTCATATCATACAAACTGATCGGAATTTTGATTTACCCTCTAAGGCAAAATTGTAGCCCTTGTCATAAAGAACAAAAATTGTGAACATATAAAAACAAACAAACTTCATTTTCAAGATCAAACTGGCAAAAAAAGTAAAAAAAAAGCAATTTTTTGCTTTTTTTTCCCTGTTCAGATCCATAGGTAGCAAACCGTTCAAAATTCAAGCAAACAATCAAGTTCAAAAACGTACCTGAGATCTGAATAAACAACTTTGTAAAACATATAAATTTCCTAGGAATAATGCTTAACACCGTTTAGGTAGCGCTTAGGTAGCAGCAAAAGTGAACAATTTCCCAAAAATATTTTAATTTCATTTGTTTTTTCTTTACTTCAACATTGAGATACTATGCTGTCTATTACAAAAATAATAAAAAAAAAATCGTATTGTATTTGTAATGTTAATGGCCCTGGACTTTCAAATCGCACTCTCTTAATTTATGTATTTATGTATTTATCGTCATCCAAATCATCCGAATTCGATTCTGATTCAGAACTTATGGGATCCACAAGCAAATTGCTTCCAGACTGCATTCCATAATCAGCTTTTCTACTTCAAATACTTCATTAACATCAAACAGGGGGATCTTATTACTCCACCATCATTCCTGAAATTAATTAGAATAGGAATCAAAAAAGGAATGCAAAACGATGCATCAATAAAATTGATATTACCTCTGCAAGCAATGCGTCGAGTTTTTGATCTTTGTACCGTTTTCCGTGAAACCATGCTCCTTTCTCATTATATTTGGTACCGAATTGTTTGATAAAATCGTCAAAAGAAAATGAAAACAATGCAATTTTAATATCATCGATTTACAGATTTTTTCAAAATAATACCGCATTTCTTTCACCAATTCTTTTGCTTCCGGTTCGGCGTCTTGATCCCCTCCCAAGACTCTAGTGCATATACGCTGAATTTAAATCCATGCCATTGAATGATTTTAATCAAGCGATGAATCAAAGTTGCTCTTAAATAGCTTTCTAATATCAAGGCCATTCAGTACGTCTGTTAAATGAATACAAAAATAAAGGCAGAAAAGAAAACATTAACATAGTGTCAATAGTACAATGAGGTGAACAAAAATTGATTTTAAATTTACTACAATACCTTTTTGAATTTTGTCATCGCTATGGGGTGTTGATTTTACTTATCACTGATTTACTGAGAGTTCCATACAAATACAATATATTCCTTTGCGTTGTGGGTATATTTCTTCCATACATAGCAAAGAGCGCAAAATGCGCTAGCAGCAAATATCTCAATCGGTATGATATATTTATAATTTCAAACTTGTTTAAAATCTTAGGACACTATGCAAATATGATACTTAAGACTACCGCTTGAATACCCCAAATTTTATTTAAAATTGTTCATAAAGTTTATTTTAAATTGATTTCAAATACCTTTTATTTTTGTATAAATACAGTCGAATCTGCTTTAGCGCAACACGCTTTACTGCAAAAAATCGGATTACTGAAAGCAATACAAACACCCGCACTGATTTCAAGCGCAGCTAATCTTGTTCATTTCGCTTTAGCGAAACATAGCTTTGCTGAAAATATCGTATTACTGAAAGCCAAAAGCAAGCACACAACCACGTTTTGTAAGAAACTTACTTCGCTTTAGTGAAAAAATAAACAATGACAAATTTATTTATTAGAAATCGATTGCATAACTTAAGGCTGAAAAATTTGTGCATGTTTTTTCCGTTAAAAAATTAAATTGCAAAATGTTTTTGTCCTTTTCGCACTTACGTACTTTATTGTATTCTTTAATTATATTGGCAATGCAAGTGGATAGACATTTACCGATTTTAAGCAGTACGCTTAACTGTAACAAATTTCAGTAATCCGAACTACGTTTTAGAGAAAAAATCGGATAACTGAAAAAATTGATTTTGATTATTTCCAGTAACGCGGAGTTGACTGTATAAGCTGTACTTTTTTCACAAAATTAATCTTTAAATTTTTTTAAATAATTAATTTTTGGCAACTCCCACAGCATTTGCTAATTTTTTCAATATAAAACAACCTGTTTTAAATTCGCAGCTATTATAGTCTTAAAAACCTTAAATTAATAAAAATTTATAAGCACATTATATGTTTTAATATGTTTAAAAAAAAAAGTTTTTGTCTAACGCGCCATATTTATTAACTTTCTCTATCTCTCTCTCTCTCTGTCTTTCTCTCTGTGTTTAATAGTCATTGTTCTAAAAAGCCCCTTATCCTGTCTAACGCCTCTTTTTATGCCACAAAATACCCTTTTTCTATAAAAAAATTTTATATACGAGCAGCAAGCAGTCATTTAAGTTGTTGAAAAAAATTAACCAACTAAAGCAAATCCCAAACACCTGTCCTTTGCATTCCGCTTTGACCCAAACCATTTTGCAATGTAATTTTAATGCCTTTTTAATAGGCATACAAATTCATTTTAAAAAAAATAAGCATTACAATTTGGGTCATTGTAAAAACCCTGACACATGTTGCAAGTTAAAACTCTTTTAACGGATAAAAAATTAAAAAACAAAAACAATTAATGTCTCTAAACATTAAATAAACTGTAATCCTTTTTAGCAGAGATTGCCTAATACATTAAATGAAGAAAAATATATGAAAGAAAAGCATTTAAGTAATATGCTTTAAAAGAGTTGGATAACTTAAAGCTGGCAGCTAAATAATTTATTGTATAAAAATTACTTTATATCTTAATAACTGTTAAAAATCTAACTTTTAAATAGTTTCTTTAAAAAAAAGTACAGCTGAACCTCGATTATGCAGGCCTCTATGAAACAGCTCCATTATCCGGGATTTTACCTCTATATTCCATGCTTCTATTTTTGATACCTCTGTTATTTATCCCTGCAAAAAAAATATTTTTAATATTTTAAGACAAACTAAAATTTCATATATTGTTACCTTAATATAGAAAGGACCTAACTGTTTTTTTTTAATTCGAGATTTTTGCATTTTTCGGCACATTAGACGTTCTTCTGTCGAAATATAAAAAAATTCGATTTCAAAAAATATTATGAGTTAGGGCCTTACTTTATTAAGGTAATGATATGTATATATATATATATATATATATATATATATATATGTATGTATGTATGTATATTAGACTGGCCACTAAAAATAGATTTCCGATTGCTGGGCGGAAAAAGTTTCCTTTTGATACCAAATGCTTAGCATTAAAATTTGGTAGCGATAGGAGAACGTTTGAGCCTGCCGCCCAAGACTTAAAGTTTGAAAAATCGAAATATATGGGAAAAATCAATGTTTTTATTGAAATACTTAAATTTTAATACATAAAACTAGTTTTAGTTGTTGATTTTTAATATTTAATTGAATTGCCAATTAAATTACCATTAATTGGCAATAATTAATATAATAATTAAATTGTCTGTAACCAAGATTACATTTTTGATTTGCAGCTTGATAATATAAAGTCGGACGAACCATCAACCTTTGCCGAAATGGAACCAACCACATCAAAAGTGATTACTCGTACGTCTGATAAAGTATTACGTCAAATATATTTGATTGGCAATGTGACACATCAAATAAGTGGAGCTAAATTACCCTCCAATCGACAAGTATTGCAAGTCTATTTTTATAATATTCGATTCGCCAAATTATCGCAGAAAGAAAGTGCAAGATTGGCAGTGAACGCTGCATCCCTTTTTTGGCTACAAGCCCGCTTACCGATCCATGATTTGTACAAATGTGCTGATAAACTGATAAAACTGTACAATGAATGGCGACGTGTTTCTAAAAAGTCGTCGAAAGGGAAAGCGAACAAAGATCAGGCAGAATTTCTCGAAAATTTGGACAATCTCTTCGACATTGCTCACAACAACACGTTGCAGATGATTTGCATTGAAGATGATCGGGAATTTTTATTGAAACAAAGACAAAAAGGGCGCCCCGGATGCATGATCGGAGTCGATATGCATTTATTCAGCCGTGAAAAGCGATCGCAGGAGCGAAGAGCAAGAGAAGAGTCACGAAAGCGAAAGCACGACGAGGCTCAAAACGTAGATATTGGTAGATATTTTTAATTTGCATTGTATAATACATATCAATTATTGGAATGAATGAATTCCTAACTTCTTTTATGATTTCATTCAGCGATTGAAGAAAACAATAGTGCTAGTGAAAGCGATAATATTTCCGACGACAACGATCCAACAATGGACGTGGACGATTATGACACTCAACCAGAGGAAAGAAGAGGCCGTACGCAATTGATAACACCACGTCTTTCAGCTGCTCTGGATGATGCTAAGGTTTCCGATAGAAAAGCAATACATATAATAATGGCAGTGGCAGAAGCCTTGCGTGTCAACGTTGATGAGCATGTTGTCAATCGAACGTCTCTCCAAAATTTACGAAGAAAGCACCGTGAAAAAGAATTTGAGAAGATTCAGGCCGAGTTCGTCGAAGACGTAATTTACTTTACTTTTGGTTTAATTTTAATTATATATATATTTTTTTCCGTAGATAATCATTAGTTGTTCATTGGGATGGCAAATTAATTGAAGCAATAGTTGGTAAAAAAAAAGTTGAGCGAATCGCAATTCTCGTCAGTTATAAAGGCACCGCAAAATTTCTCAGTGCAGCAATTGTAGAACCCGCCACGGGAGAGAATATTGCGGGCGCTGTTCGTAATGCTTTAATTAGTTGGAATATCATTGATCGCGTTGGTGCGATGAGTTTCGACACTACTTCTTCAAACACTGGTCCTAACAATGGTGCAATCGCATTCTTACAACAATATTTACAGCGGAAATTAATCAAACTTCCATGTCGTCATCATATTTTCGAAATTGTCTTGAAAAGTGTTTTTGACTTGAAATACTCAGCAACCAATGCACCCGAAGTTCCTATTTTCAATCGATTTGCGGAAGCTTGGGACAATCTCAATCAAACTTCATTCAAATGCGGTCTCGACGACGAAATTGTCCGTTCAAAAATAAGCGAAGAGGATTGTGATGAAGTCAAACATGTCTGCTATCAAAATTTACAAAAATATCAAATTCGCGCTGATTATAAAGAATTTCTACAGCTCACAGTCACATTCCTTGGTGGAAACGGTGGCAATTTTCTGACGTGTAGTTCAACGTCCCATGCAAGGTTTATGGGAAAAGCAATTTATTGCCTGAAAATATTTCTTTTTCGCGAACAATTCAAATGCACAGATAGACAATTGAGCGCGCTGCGAGATGTATGTATTTTTCTAGTTCGACTATATGTCAAAGTCTGGTATGGATGCCCAAATGCCATCACAGCTCCAAATCAAGATCTACAATTTGTAAAGGACTCGATCGCATACGCTGAAACAGATGCAGCAGTGTCCAACATAGTTCTATCAAAAATCAAAAACCATTTGTGGTATCTAGCACCAGAAAACGTTGCTTTAGCATTTTTTGATCCTTCCGTTTCAGATGAAGCAAAGCGCAAAATGATCAAATGTCTCCAATCAAGTGAACCGAACGTAAACCTATTGGAGAACCGTCGAATTGCAAACGTTGAAGTTTTACGTTCCAGTTCATTGAGCGATTTAGTATCATATAAAACAAAATATTTTTTCATTGCATTTGGTTTGTCTGCCTGTTTTTTGGAAAAAGATCCATCGTTATGGGAAGAAGATGATGACTATCAAGACGCTTTGGACTTTTGTCGTAATTTGTTCGTCGTAAACGATGCTGCCGAACGCGGCGTCAAATTCATGAAAGATTACAATCGAATCTTAACAAATGACGAAAATCAAAAACAATTGGTATTTCAGTTCGTCGAGTCATATCGTCAGAAATTCCCTTCACATAAGAAATCCACACTCACTTAAATTTGCCTGTATTTAGTATTTTTCAGCTATAAAATTGTCTAACTTTGATATTTTTCATTAAATTTTGGATTTATAAAGCTCGTTGAAATGGTAATTTAATTGGCAATTCAATTAAATATTAAAAATCAACAACTAAAACTAGTTTTATGTATTAAAATTTAAGTATTTCAATAAAAACATTGATTTTTCCCATATATTTCGATTTTTCAAACTTTAAGTCTTGGGCGGCAGGCTCAAACGTTCTCCGATCGCTACCAAATTTTAATGGTAAGCATTTGGTATCAAAAGGAAACTTTTTCCGCCCAGCAATCGGAAATCGAAGGAATTTTCTATAAATAAGGGCCAGTCTAATGTATATACTCTTTTGTGCTTTTATGTAACCTCTATTAAAACTGGGTCATATGGAACCGTGCCTAGCAGAGATAACCGTACTTAGATCGGTCCCATCCGACCCCGATAATCGAGGTTCAACTGTACTTTAATATTTAAACAAAAAAAAAATTTTACTTTAATATTTTATTTTATTTTATTTTATTTTCAAAATAAATTAGAATTTAACAAACTTATATCTAATTTGCATACAGCATTTTTCCACAAAATTAGTATCATTTGTCAATAGGAGGCCTGGAAGAGCAACTCATATCAAAATAGCTGCCAAAAATGCATCAAAGATTCGCTCTACGTCCTTTTTAGGGTTCCGTACACCAAAGGTGAAAAGGAACCCTATTGTTTTCGCTACGCTGTCCGTCTGTCCGTCTGTCCGTCACACGGTATTTTCTCAGGAACCGTAAGAGCTACGGACCTGAAATTTGGGCAGAACCTTGGCCGCTACCACAACAAATACATGAAAATTAAAAATTAAAGCGTATTCCGAAACGAGCAACGAAAAATTTTAAAATCCCATGTAATATACATACAATTGTATGTACATATGTATACTGACACTTGGAATCTGTAACATTGGTGTATTTTTATACAGACTACAACAATTAACACTAAAATTTAAAAAAAAATTAAATTAAAGGGTGGTCCATCAGTTAATGCAATTTTGACTATGTAATTTTGACAATTTGCTATATCTTGGAAACCGTAAGAGGCAAACACTTAAAACTTTCAAAAACGGTAAAACTAAAAAAACCGAAAATTATAAAATCGCCGAACCCAAAAAATATCGCCAAAAATTAAAAAAAAATCGCCAAAACGAAAAAAATCGCCAAAATTAAAAAAAATTTCTAACACTAAAACAAATCGCCAAATTCGTAAAAAACGCCAAAATAAAAAAAAACGCCAAAAATCGAAAAAAATCGGCAAAACGCGAAAGTGTCGCCAAAACTAAAAAAAATTTTTAAATAAAAAAAAATCGCCAAAAATTAAAAAAAAAATCGCCAAAACGAAAATAAATTCCCAGAACCGAAAAAACGCCAAAACAAAAAAACCGAAAAGACCCCAAAAACGAAAAAAAATGCCAAAACTATATATTATATAGGATGAAGTTTGTATTAAATTACATATCTAGTGTTCGTACGGAACCCTTCGTGCGCGATTCAGAGTCGTACTTTACTGAATTTATTTATATATAATTCTCTTCTATGGCGCAAATAGAAAAAGTTTCGTGCAACAGAATTCATGAAATTTCATGAAAAAATTCTTATTGTAAATTTAATATTTTATTTGAAAAGTATATATCTATAAGAAAAAGTACAAAATTATTTTTTTTAAATTGTTTGAAAAAAGTACTTTTTGAAATAAAGTTTTGTCTTTCAATATGTATTTTATTTTACTTCGAAAATAAATACTTACATAAAAACTTTATTTACATACTTTTAAAAGTACTCTTTTAAAAAAAAAATTTTGTTTAAAAATTACTTTAAAAAATAATTTTGAAAGCGAACTTGAAAATTGTTTTTTTTTGAAAAGTACTTAAAAAAATTATGTAAAAAAATATTTGAAAGAAAAATTATTTAAAAAAAAATATTCAAAATCAAAATCATTTAAAAAAAATTATCTTAAAAAATATATTTTTAAAAATAATTATTTAAAAACAAATTTATATTAAAAAAAATACCTTTTCAAAAAAAGTGTCTTGTGAGAAAGTCACTTTTCAAAAATTGTACCTTTCAAAAAAAAGTACCTTTTAAAGAAGTACTTTAAAAAATAATTTTTTACAAAAAGTACTTTTAAAAAAAATTTTAAACAAGTACTTTAAAAAAATTATTTTTTAAAGTACTTTTTTATATAAATAAAAGGTACTTTTTTTGAAAGGTAAATTTTTTGAAAAGTGACTTTCTCACAAGACACTTTTAATTAAATTTTTTTTAAATAATTATTTTTAAAAATATTTTTTTAGATAATTTGTTTAAAAAATTTCTTAAAAAAATAACGTTATAAAAATTATTTTTTACAAGAAGTACCTTTACAAAATATTATTTGTTTTGTAAAGATTTTTGTTTGCCGTTTTCAAACTTATTATGTTTGTATATTGTGATTCTCAATATAGTATTAAGAGTCTTACTATAAACATACGGAGTTTGTTAACTAAATTCAAGGATATTTTGGGTTGGAGTCTAATGACGAGTTCCACCAGCGGAAACGAAATGCGTATAGACAATTGCTTAGCAATGAAAACAAGCCAATTTTTGAGATTTAAAAAAATTATTCAAAAGAAAAATTATATAAAAAAAATATTCAAAACCAAAATCATTTAAAAATAATTATCTAAAAAAAAATATTTTTTGAAACAATTATCTAAAAAAATATTTTAAAAAAAAATTATTTTTTTAAATAATTACCTTTTCACTTTTCCAAAATATTTATTTATATAAAAAAGTACTTTAAAAAATTACTTTTTACAAAAAGTACTTCTGAAAAAAAAATTTTAAAACAAGTACTTTAAAAAAATTATTTTTTAAAACAAGTACTTAAAAAAATTTTTTTAAAAGAGTCCTTAAAAAAACTAATATATTAGAAAAATTATTTAAAATGAATAAGATAATTTTTTTTAATTTACAAAAAGTACTTTTAAATAAAATTATTTTTGCAAAAAGGTACTTTTTATAAAAGTACCTTTTTCAAAAAAAGGAAGTGTGTTGTGAGAAAGCCTCTTTTCAAAAATAGTACCTTTTATAAATGTTACATAGAAAAAGATACTTTTTAAAAAAGTACCCAAAAAATTTTTTAATATTCTTAGCCGACTGGCTGCTGTCTTTAGTTTTTTTTTTACTTAAATATAATTCAAGTTGAACTTTAAACTTCTCTATTTAAAGCTAAAAATTTTTTTATTTCTTTTCTATTGTACTCTATTTGTTCTACTGAATTTGATAGTGTTAAAGCAGAAAATAAAACAAAAAACTCAAGTTTTTTGACTTGAAATAAAATGCCAATTAGAGTGGAAGCTTTTGATATAAAATTACAAAGATTTTAAAAGGGATGTTCAGCAGCAGCATAATATACTCGTACAACTTAAAACAAAGAGTTTTGTTTGAAGGGTTCAAACTAAAGTTAAATAAATCTGTGCTTGCATAAAGGATGACGTTCAGCTAGAGTATTTTTGCTGCTGTAAATTTTATTAAAGGTCCTTAATGTTTAAAAACTATACATATTTATGCTGCTTATATTTTTGTGTAATGTATTGAGCCTTTTTTCAGTTAGCAGTTTTCTTTTATTTTTGTTTGTTGCAACTTCCATAACTTCTAGAAAGAAAAGTTTATTTTTTTTTTAAATATATTTTTTCACTAGTGGGCTGTAGTTATCTATCCTTGGTTACAACAAAATAACTACTGTAAATTCTATTGCATGCAGCAGTAAAGAGGAATTAGTTATAAACAAAAGATAAAATGAAAATTCAATATTAAAATAGTATTTTTCTTAAGAATTTAAATCATTGGAAAATACGAATTTTAGATAAACAGTAAAATAAGACAATTAAATTTTTAATAACACTGGGATAAAAAAAAACTTTCGATTAAGATTTTAATGAATATTTTTTTATTATTTTAAGTAAATTATTTTCAAATAATTTTTTTCTAAACTTATTCTCTGAAAATATGAGACAAGTGATATGTATTCGAAATATTTACAAGAAACACTTTTGCCCCTTAAGACCCATGCAAAGCATGTCTTTTGCAATTATCAAAAAAAAAAAACGTTTCTTTATAATTATGCAACAAACTCAATTTGTGGCCTTAATAAACCAAACATATTTATAACAGTTTTTGTTTCAGCAAAACAACAACAACAAGTGTCATAATTTGGCTTGCTCTCATAACTGTAGCTCATTTCCGGTTAAGCTTAATGAATGCGGGAGTGCAAGGGTGTGTGTGTGTGTGTGTGTGTGTGTGCGTTAAAGAATAAGCAATAGAATGTTAAGAAGACCGCAACATGATTGTCTTCGGAATAATTATTTTTTCATAAAATTCATGCTTACTGTGGTTTTAATTTAACGAGGGTAATCTTTGAAGTTTATTTTTACTGTAAATATATCAAATGTTGTAAAGAGATTTATTTCCAAGAAACTTTTCTCTTGCACTAGGTTTTCCTTTTCTCTTAGCAACGCATTTCTTTCCAGCAGACACTTTATCCAAAAAAAATTATATATATACCACAATCAATAATAGCAAATTTTTTCACAAAATTTTTTTTTTTTTTTTTTAATTTTGATGACATTATATATTAAGGAAAATTTTTTTTATAACATAGTCCACGTAACATCAAAAAAAAATTTAAATAATTGTTGTGAAATTTTTCTTTGCGAAAAACTATATTTGAGAAAAAATTTTATAAAAGTTAAAATTTTTAAAATGAGTATTCGAGCAAATTTATTTACAATATTTTTACCAAAAAAAACTCTTACAACTTATTAGAAGGTATATTTGGAAATTTTTTTTTAAAACACATGCAGACAATTTTTTATATAAGAAAAACTTTAGATACATATGTTGTCAACACGAAAATAAAATTCGAATTTTTTTATAGAAAGGTTTTTCGTAAAATAATAGAAAATTATATTTCCCAAAAGAAATAAAAATCGCTTACAAAAGCTTCCCAAATGTTAATTTCTTTTTAATTTTGTACATGAAACTACAATTCGTAAAACGCGACTTTTCTCACTACAAAATTCGCTTAGTAAAAACTTAATTTTATTGAAATTTTTTAACAAAGATTTTTAAAAAAAATTTTGTTTGAAAAAAATTAAATAAAAATTTTAAGAATAATTTAATACATATACATTTAATTTTACGAAGTTCCTTTTTACAAAAAAAAAACAAAAATTTAATCAGAAATAATTTCTCATTCAGTAATTTCAATTCTTATTGAATGAAATATTTTTATTAATTAATGTGATTTTCTAAAGAAGAGAAGAAAAATTTAACTAGACTTTTTAGCTGGGGGAAATACCGATATTTTTCTGTGCAGCAACGCACTTCATCAGCACCCTAGTCTATCTATTTGGGTAGAGATTGAAATAATTTTTTCCAAATAATTTGCAATTTTCGATTAATTTTTTTAAATTTTTGCAAAAAATCACCAAAATAAAAAAATCATTACTCATAAAACATGAATTTTACATATATAAGAATTAAATTAAACCTTAACTTTTGATTTTTTTTTAATTATTTTTTTTAAAAAATTTTGCACAAATTTTTTTTGTTTTTAAATTTTGCGAAAAACCTTTAAAAGTTATTTTTTACGTTTTTTCATAAAATGTTTTTACAAAATCATTTTGTTATAATTTTTTTCTTACTAGGAATTTCACATATAAAAAAACTTAATTAAAACTTAACTACTTAACTCAAAAATTTTTCGAAAAAAATATTTTAAAAAAATTTTGCGAAAAATATTTTTAGAAATATTTATGAAAAATATTTAAAAAAAATTTTGCGAAAAATTTTTCAAAATAATTTTTTAAATTTTTTATGAAATGTTTTTACAAAATCATTTTGTAATAAATTTTTATTTTTCAAAATTTTTCGCAAGTAATTTTCAATGTACATTTTTCAGTCAATTTTATAAAAAAAATCACAAAATAATTCCTTCAAAAATAATCTTTTTTTGAATTTTTTTTAACTTCTTACAAAAAAATTAACCCAAACAAAAATTACCATTCACAGGAAATAAATTTTCTTATAAGAAATTTTACCTAAACAAAAACTAATTATAAGTTTATTTTCATTAATTAAGGGCGCCTGTTCATTTAAATGCGAAATATGCATTCCATCGAATATTTATTTTGGGAAGAAAAACAAATTTCAGCTTTTTGTTTTGGTTTCTAATATAAATTTTCGATCGAATCTTTCGTTCGCATGTAGATCAACAGGCCCTTATTATGTATGACATTGCTTTTTCACGAAATATTTTCCTCAAAAAAATTTAAAAAAAAACTAATATTAAAAATATTCACGAAAAAATCTTAAAAAATTTATTGCGATTTTAATTTTTTTTAAGTAATTTTGTATTTAATATTTTTTAATAATTTTTTTCATAATAATTTTAATGTACATTTTTTTTAAAATATTCGTTAAAAAACAATATCACAAAATTATTGCTTACGAAATAATTTTTATAAAATAATTTACAATTTTAAAAATTTTTTTTTTAATTTTTACAAAAAAAAAATTTATAAAAACACACAATTCACAAAACGCGATTTTTCTGAAGAAATTGCAACTAAACAAATACTTAATAAAAATTTACTATTTAGGAAATCGTTTTAACTAAGGTTTTAAATACAAATTTTTTAAGAAATTTGTACTAATTTCTTTTTCAATTTAAATTTAAAATTAAAATTTTTAATTTTTTTAAAGTAATTTTAACCGATATAACTTTTCAAAAAATATTTTTGTACAAATAATTAAAAAAAAAAAAAATTAGCAGATACAAAATTTTTTTATTCACAAAAAGTTTATTTACCAAATGTGTTTAAAAGCCTTTCCTGCCTGCTCTACTTTGTTTTGCTTCTCTTATAAATGTAAATGAAAGAAAAAAAGTATTGGCCTTTTGTTTGAAAATCTTTTAACTAGTGAATTATTATTTAATTTAAAAACTTTATTATGCTTTTCATTATCTTTAGTCAACTTATATTGTGTATAAATATTTTTTTCTGAGAAAACTTAACAAATACTGATTCTATTCTTTTTCATTAAAATAAAAATTAAAAAGGAAGCCTTCTTAGTGGAACATCATTTTGCGAAAACATATAAAAATATTGAGATAAATGTGTTTCTTACCCCCAACAAACGAACGCACAACAGAAAATGAAATATTGAAGAAAAAAAGTTCAGCACAACTTTGAAGGCAAGCAAGTACGCCCAGCCGTTTCTTTTCGTTATATTTTTTTCCCTTTTTGTGTGTGTGTGTGTGTAAGAAAAAAAAAATAATTTCTTATTCAAAAATGTTTTTCTTTTCACTTTGGCTGCGCTTTTTCATATGCATGTATTTGTTTTGCGAAAAACAAACTTTTATAATTTCCCGCCACTGTATACAATTTTATTTATTTATTTTTTTTTTTTGTAGTTTTGAAATGTTTTTAAAAGGATTTTCTTTTTTGCTCTTTTCACTCGCTGGCGCACTGTTAGTCGGTAACTTTTGCTGGTTGTGTTGTCATTTTTTTTTTTTTTTTGCCTACTTAAAGTTTATTTGTTTCTTCTTTATGATGTATTTTAACACAAAACACGCATTACCATGCTCATATCATTAACTTTCGATATGAACAGTCATGCAGGCAACACAGGAAGGGAAGAGTCTCAATTTGAACTATATGTATGTATGTATGTGCGAGGAGTGTGAAGATGAATTTTTGAAGAAACTTAAAATGAGTTCTTTGGAAAAATATTGTTGCGTTGCACGTGCTTTTGTGTGTTTTTAGTGGTTGTTGTTTGCCACAATGAATGTGACATTAATGCTTTCCTAAATGAGAATAACTTGACTAAATTATGTTTGCAAATACTTGTTGTATAGTATGCATGTTAGTTGATATTATAGTTATACATACATACATATATATGCATACATATATATGTATATCGTGCCATAACTGTTAATAAATTCAGTGAGGTACGACTCTGACTCGCGCACGAAGGGTTCCGTACGAACACTAGATATGTAATTTAATACAAACTTCATCCTATATAATATATAGTTTTGGCATTTTTTTTCGTTTTTGGGGTCATTTCGGTTTGGCTCTTTTTTTAGTTTTGACACTTTATTTTTTTGTTTTGGCGTTTTTTTATTTTTGGCGATTTTTTTCCTTTTTGCGATTTTTTTTATTTAAATTTTTTTTTAGTTTTGGCGAAATTTTCGCGTTTTGGCGATTTTTTTCGATTTTTGGCTTTTTTTCATTTTGGCGTTTTTTTTTCATTTTGGCGATTTTTTCGAATTTGCCGATTTATTTTAGTGTTAGAAATTTTTTTTTTAAGTATAGCGATTTTTTTCGTTTTGGCGACTTTTTTTAATTTTTTGCGATTTTTTTTTTTTGGTTTGGCGATTTTATAATTTTCGGTTTTTTTAGTTTTACCGTTTTTGAAAATTTCAAGTGTTTACCTCTTACGGTTTCCAAGATATAGCAAATTGTCAAAATTATATAGTGAAAATTGCATTAACTGATGGACCACCCTATAATTTTAATTTTTTTAAATTTTAGTGTTAATTGTTGTAGTCTGTATAAAAATACACTAAGTTTACAAATTTCAAGTTTCAATATACATATGTTCATACAATTGTATGTATATTACATGGGATTTTAACATTTTTCGTTAATCGTTTTGGAACACCCTTTCATTTTTAATTCTCATGTATTTGTTGTTGTAGCGGCCAAGATTATACATACTGTGTCCAAATTTCAGGTCCGTAGCTCTTACGGTTCCTGAGAAAATACCGCTTGAAGGACAGACGGACTGACGGACAGACGGACAGCGTAGCGAAAACAATAGGGTTCCTTTTCACCTTTGGTGTACGGAACCCTAAAAAGCGTAAGCGACATAATTTTCCAACATGAATTTTTTCACCAAAATCATCTATTTACAATCGTAAATAGTCGATTTTCGTCAAAAAATCGAAGTTCAAAATATGTGTCCCTTAAGCTATTTTAGCGGTTATGGCTCGATATGTATGTATGTATGTCTGTGCATGTAGCAAATTTTTTTTAATACTGGCAACTCCTTTACTATACTAACAAAGTTAAGTTACCGTAAATAAAAAAAATATAGTAAAATTCTCCAACTTTTTTCCTTTGCAACATTGAAAACAAAAAGTTAAAATTAAAATTCTATAATTTATTTAACACATACCAGCGTAATTAGGGAAACTCCGCAGAAAGGTCATTATGTACATATGTACTCGTTTATATACTTCCATACTAAAAATTAAAATGTTGAAAAATAATTTTATTGAAACAAATAAACGTTAAATAAATAATAGCCCAATTCCACAATGTCCAATCTTGCATCGTAGCATGTGCAAAATTGTATGGTGTATTGATACTCACCACTTAACATTTCTTAATGGTGAGTATCCATATATAAAACAATTTGCACAAGACTGTGAATTGGGCTATAGTTTTTCCTAACATATATATATATAACAAATTTATAAATATTTTCCTTTACTACAATTGAAAATAAATACAAACGAACTCCATATACCCTTGATTAATTATACAAAATATTCTACTCTGCCCACAAGTTAAGACTATTTTGATTATTTATATAAAAATGTTTTCAATAGATTATTGCTTCTCTTGCCTTGACTTCCTATTTAATATCCCATCATTACTGGCGGCAATTATTTCATCTTTGTTAACAAAATATTTTACTGTCATTTATCTTTGGTGGTTATAAATAATACGAAATCAATATAAGACAAGAGCTAATTTATTTCTTTTAATCTGAATATTATCGCAATGAAATAAAAGAAAAGTCCAAAGTTTGCAAAAACGAAACTTCAGCAACTTTTATTAAGACCACTTCGCACTGTAGCTTATTATTTAATCACAGACGCCCACGCACACAGCACCAGGCCACAAAAAATATTTCATTGTATATATTTATAAAGTGCTTTGTATGCATAAGTGTGATAAATAATGTATGTATTTGTTTTATTAATTTTATTCAATTCCTTTTTCTTAAGGATTTGTAATTTTTGTGTAAGTGTGACTGAAGAGATCAAGAGAATTTATGCTTAACTAAATTACACTGCACTACAAAAGAAAATGTATTCCTAAGTTGAAGCAAAAAAAAAAATCCAAAATATGTATGGGCATTTCCATGAATTATACCTGTTGTTATTGGTGCTGTGCTTGATTTACAGCAAATTTTCGTTTTCAAAATAATTCCAAACAAAAAAAATCTGGCATTCGCATATAAAAAAGCGGAATTGGTTTTTGCGTTTGACGATTAAATAGCTGATTTCAGTCAAACCTGAAGCAGTATTTAAATGTCACTAATTTGAAAATGCTATCTAATAATGTTTCTTTAAAATTGATTTAATTTCATTCTCAAATGGTTTATATATTTTTTTTTTATTTTATTAATTTATAATAACAGTCGGACGTGAAATTTTTTTCCATCATGATATTTATATTTTTTCTGTTGCTCTTTTTTTTCGAAATTATAGTTTATATATAGAATTATTATAGAATTAAGTTTTGTAAAAACATGTTCATGTCAAGGTATTAATTTGAACATAATAACAAAAAACTTTAAGAAAATATGTAGAATGAATAAAAAATTATAAATAATAAACTAAAATAAACTTAAATGAACATAGTGTCCGGAATACCAAACACAGTTTTTTCAGAATATGCAGGTTTAGCTTTTTTAACTTCTCCACCGTTGCACCTTATTATATTTTTAACCGTCTTCAAAAAGAGATCAGTTTATCAATTATTCTGTATTTTATTTAAATTCTCATTTTGGCAATATTTTACCGAATTTGCCTTGGTCAACGCTTTTCATTATTTTCTAGCATTCCGCATTCTTTGGTGTTATTTAATAATATTTAATCTACCTTCAATTTTATTTTTTTCGCCGTTTTTGCTCATCTAAATTTAAATAATATTAAAGTATGTAAACTTTTTTTTAATTTTTTACTTATAATGTCGCACGTGATCATCTTTTAAAGGTATGTACGTGGTACCACAAACAAAATTTAGTTTGAAGCTTGCAATGTCTCACGTTATTACATTTAGGGCAATTATTACAACTTAAAGTTAGTTAAAAGTAGGTTTATATCGGACATACAAAAACTTTATCATTTGCAAAATTTTACTTTAACCTAAAGTGAGCGATAAATTACGGGCAAGTTTATTTTACCTGATAAGTTAAATCCAATCTGCAATAATGGAAAGCTTTTTATACGTCCGATAAAATCCTACTTTCAACTAACTTTAAGTTGTAATAATGGCCCTTAAAAGGGTAGCACGATCGCAACAAATAATTTTTTTTTTTAATTTTAAACTTATAATGTCGCACGTGACCAAATTTGTATGGGCATCACGATCACAAATCATTATATTTTTCACAAAATTTTTTTTTATTTCATTGTATTAAATATATCTGTATATATTTGAAAAACCTTATGCATGTACCATGATGGGGAATTGCAATAAAATTTGATTGAAATAAATAAAAATAATAAAAAATTAAAAACAAATTTTTTGTCATTTTACTGAATAGCTTGATTTTATCAAAGTCAAATTCAGTTAAATTTTTTTTTGTTCCTAGTGAACTAAATAACACAAAAATTGTGCTGCACAAAATATGTGTAAGATTATTATGAATCAAATTAAAAAAGTATGTAAGTAGATTAGTTAAAATAATGCCCAATAATTTACTAAGAATACCAAATACCATGTTTTAAAAAATTTAATTTTAGCCAACTTCAAATATAAGATAAATCTGCATATATGGTAACACTGCTCTCGTATGCAAATAAATACCATTAAATGGGAATATGTTGGATTAAAATCCTCTACATAATTATTCACCATAAAATTCTACTATTAGTCCGGTGATGGTATTTTGGTGCGTTTCGGGCATTTTTTGGTTCATAAACGCGAAATTTTGGCTAATACCCTTTTTTTTAAAAGCGGGTATTTACAGTACTTTTAACAATTTCTTACAGTGCTTTTGGTGCTTTTTTGTTAAATAAAAATATTATTAATTTACAAAACTAAAATACTTTTAAGCGCTAATATCAGCATCTTTTAACTTAGGCTTATTAAATTGGTTTTAATGACAATAACGGAAACTATGTTAAAAACAATCTAGAAAACTTTTCATAATTGGGATTAAAAAATTTAATTTTTTTTGGAAAATAAAAAACGGAAGTAATTGGAAAGTACCACATAATTCTCTGCATAATAATTGATTGAAAGTAGTATGGAATAACACATTTGTTAAAGCTTACACAAATATTTAATCATACTATAGGGTGGCTAAATTTTAATAATCAATAGCAGTCAGTTGTTTTAGACAACGCGTAGCCAACCCCCAATTTTTTTCATTTCGTATTGACGTGCTGTCAATGTTGACAACTATAATAAGGGTGAATATCGCGAAAACAAAAACTTTTAGGTTCAGAGTACTTAAGAAAAGAGTGACGCTTTTAATGCATTCTTTATGTGTACATAATTTTTTAGTAACATACATATTTTAGTCTAAGCCTAAGATTCACCTACTATTGTATGTATGCGAGTATATGATACTATATTCGGGTATGTTCTGTATTTCACGTGAAATTAAATCGTTCGGAATTGCCATAGCATTGTTGTTGTAAATACATATTTCGAACAACAATTCTACGGCAATTCCACTCGTTTTAATTTCACGTGGAATGCAGAACATACCCAATTATTTGACTCATGTTTTTTTTATTATTTGCTTTCACATACTTATTTTTATTAAATTAAACAAGATTTTGTTTTAATTAATATGTTAATAAATTCTGTTATTACATCTCAAATACTTTGTTTATTTCGAAGCAAAAATTTTAAATTATATTTTGAGCTTTTACACTCTAAACTCTCCTTTTTAAATGGCTTAATGTATTAAAATTAAAAAAAAAATATTTTGGTGCTTTTTTAACCTCTTTTTCGTATTTTTTTGCGCTTTTTACCCTTTTTGCAACAGCTTAATTTGCTTTTGCTCTTCGTAGAGATACCAACACTGTATTAGTCTCTTCTAAACACACCACTGACTGATATTCACCTGTATTCCTCTCAAAACATAAAATACTGTTCAAGTTCCCCTCTCCGCTTTTTTTGGATGTTGAATCGTAGTAGTAAAACAAAAACTTATCATCAGAAAATCTGTGTTAAACACATTTTTCCTTCATATCAAATTGAGCAATAACAACAGATGAGTTTATTAAAAAAGATTAAAAAATAAATAAATAAATGTAGGAGATGAATTTTTTTTCAATTCCCAAAAATAGAAAATGACAAATAAATTTTAATTATACCTTCTTCACATTAGCTGCCAGCTGTTGCTGACAGACATACAAACATACAAAAATAAGCGTTCTGTTAAAAAAAAACACTTTTCATGCAAAAGATACACAACTTAAACTAAAAGTTGTTTGCCTGAATTGCAATATCATGTTAAATAAAATTCTTAAGAAATTTTCTCAATGAAAGATAATATCCCGTGGTGTTTTTAATATTGCCTTTGGAATGGAATAAAGGGAAACTATTTGCTTGAATGCCTGATTTAAATCATACCTGTAGAAATATTCTTGCCTAAGTTGTGTGTGTCTCTTCTTTAATTTTTATTTTCTTTTTTTAAACTCAATTTCTTGGTATTTAAGTTGGCAGTGAGAGGATTCTTTTTATTTTATTTTTAGTATAATATAACATGTAACCATTCAAGCCAAGTAGATTTTCCTTCCTGTGACATTCTTGTTACTACTTGCAACTTTATACAACTGCATTTATCATCTCTTTGCCTGCGTGTGTTTCTTTTTTGTCTGATACATACACTTTTCCAGCATTAGCTGGTCTTTACCTTTCATAAACATGCATGTATGTATGTATGCCTGTATGTATGTCTATGTGCAGATCTTGTTAAATGTTACTTCTACTTTGAAAAGTACAAATTCCTGTTAAATATTACTTTTTTCTGTTTCTTGTGTTTCTGCTTTTGAAACATTTTGGAATCAATGTCTTCGAGACTTTTGCATGTATTTACAACTAAGTTTTGTGCAACAACTATAAAGTTTCATATAGCAACTGCATCGATTTCTGCTCTTACCTCGCTCTTCTTTCAGTTGCTGTGTCGTTTAGGAAACGGAAGCCATAGTGAAATCCGCTCCATGAACAATTTACCTACCTGCCTGCCAGCTTCATGCAATGTATGCGATAATAATGCAGATGAAGTTTTATGTGTTAACGTTGATTTTCTTGCTGCTGCTGCTATTATTTTGTTTCAGTTTCAACTTTTGTCGAGATTTCGAGAATGCAGAGCAACAAAAGCATTAACCGAGAATGCTTAATTATTAAATTCTTGTATTATTTCGATTCGGTTATGAAATTAATTACATTAAATTGAACATCAGACTTATGCTTGATTAGACTAATGTTTAGCGAAAATTACAGCAATTAATGTTATAGTACGATATTTATCTGCCTGGGAAACTAATCGTAGACAAACTTAAATATAACAAAAGCAATGGCAAGATTTTAAAGCATCAACATCACGGTACAACACACACAAAGAGATAGCAAGATTTTAACGAGAAGACCTGTAATAGTATTTTCACTTTGATATTATTTTAATAAATGTTGGTTTTACGTTAAAACCAATTGTTGAAAGCAGGTTTTACCACATAAAATGATTTTATTAAATCCAACTTAAAACTTTTTTTGGATTGCCTTGAAATAGATTTAAGGAAAGCAATGCAACCTTGTTTTTGCTGTACTAAATTCAGTGCTGCCAAATTAAAATGACCAGCAGCAACTGATAATGTTTGTGCCAGCGAATTGAAATATTTTCAACTTAAAAATGTGTACAGCCGCAAAAATAACAAAAAATATTGCTTATACAAATAATCTTTTGGACGAAAAACAATGAAAATATTTTCATTGACTTCTGGAAGAAAAAAAATAGACGATGTATCTGACATTCAACAGCAATTGCATAACTATCTATCCATTACTGTCTTAAACACAATAGCATTTTTTTTTTCTTTAAAAAATCCGCTTTTGATTTTTGTGTGATATACATCTTCGAACTTAAAGGTTTCCTTTTCTGCGGTAACGTCCAAGACCGGCTCCTATTTCCACAGAATTTCTGCATTGCCGGCTTTCTGCCAGTCTCCTGGATTTTCTTCCCAAATATTTATGCATTTGGTACTTATTTCATATTTTTTGGGTTCTATTTCTGGGGGAATTATTTAATTTCTTTCCCCTGACAGTTATTTTATTATGAAATAAGTCCCAATATTCAGAATTTATTTAATTTTCACTTTTGGGAGTAATTATCATTTTTTGGGACTTATTTTATTATATTTTGGTGGGACTTATTTCATTTTTTGTAGATTCTATTTAATTGGGAGTCTTTGTTATGGGCGTTATTTGATTCAGGCAAATTTAATGGTGAATATTTTTGAAGAATAGTATTATAGCTCGCGATATAGGCTTAATTATGCATTTGTGCTCAAATTGATCCCGTACTGGCATTAACTTACTACTGTTGCCTAATCAATTTCCAATGTTAAGTCTCATTCATATATATTTATGTATAATACCTCTCTAGTCAATATATAATATATGCCTAATTCTTGCTTATCTTAAATATATTTAATATTTGTTATGACATGTTAATGCCGTGAATATTTGTTTTAATTTGAACCTTTACATGTCGAAAAAACAAACCTAATGTTTTAAGCTAGTTTCTTAACCTACATATCTGTAGAAAATGTTAACAGTTTTTTTTTCTTTTGTTAAATTTCTTTAAAGTGAGTTAGTTAGCATATATTCAGCCCATATTTAGACTATGCTCGTTTATATCTGGCAAACATATTTACATTGCTTGTCTTACATAAGAAATTTATTTTTTTAATAAAACAAATTCGATTAATTCTTTGTTTTAGCAAACATTAATTTTAAATACGCTTAAAAATTACTAATTTGCGTACATGGTCCTCAAAACAGCAAAAAATTTATAAGACATTTGCATAAGCTAAAAAAATAATAATAAAAATATCATGTGATTGCCATTTAGTAATTTTAATATATCGACGGCGCCATTCTAAAACATACTAAGTCAAAAAGGCTAGTTTTAAGCATTTAAAGTTTATTGATGATATCTCGCGAATGTTATGACATAGAAACTTGAGACTTTTTGTAATCATATAGTAATTGCAGTAGAACTTTTTTAATTTATTTGAACTTTATAAATTTGTCGTAGATCATAGTTAAAAGTGACTTAGAATCACAAATCTATTACCTTGTCTCCTAAGTAAGGTTCTTTTTCACCTACCATGGTCTTCAAAGTACATATAGCATGTTTTAGTTTGGAGAAAAATTTCAATTAATTTTTGTTTTACTACTTTATTCGAAACTAAATCGTGCTAAGTGTATTTAAAATATTTAAAAAAGGAGGCTTCTTAAACTTCACAAATTATGCTCATAACTTTTGATAGAATAGTCCAATTACTATCAAAATTTTACAGAATCTAAGTTAATAAACGATGAATTCAGAAATTCTATTTCCAGCATAACATGTTATGTCAACTTAGCATGCTGTGGAATGGGACCGTCGATATGTATGTAAGAACAAACTTACCTCCGTCAAAGTGCCACGCGATACATGAACAAATGTTGTAGCTTTTAGATGGGCTGGCTTTTGAGCACGCTGGGCTATTAGAGTCAGCATTTTTTGATAGCGAACATCTGCCCAAAACCAATTTTGAGCATAAACAGCAGTAGCCACATTGGTGCTCTCAAAAAGAAAATTCATGTTGAGAATTTCATTATGAATCTCAAAAAAAAAATTAAACCGAACAAATCGCTAAAGCCGAAAAAATCGCCAAAATACGAAAAACCGCCTAAAACTCAAAGAATCTCCAGATCAAAAGAGAACGCCAAAACTAAAGAGAGCGTCAGTACCAAAGAAATTATCAAAAACAGAAAAAAAAAAACTAAAAATATGTATATAAATATTGTAAAAAAAAAACAAACAAAAAATCGCCAAAATCAATAACCACCAAAATCCGAAAAAAACGCCTAAAACCGAAAGAAATCACTAAAACCGAAGAATACGAGTATCACCCAAACTCAATATACAGGGTGGCCCAAATAACACCAACTGATGTGAAACACAAATAACTTTTTTAGTTTTTAACATAATTTATTTCTTCTTTTTGCAGATTATAACTGAACTCTTGGAAATTTAAAATGAATACGTACAGCCCACAACAGTGCATTAAAATGATCGATTTTTATTATTCTTAACGATCAATTGTTCTGACGCAGCGAAATTATCGCCGTTTTTTTAACGTATGATCAGCACCCACATCTTCCATGATTACAAGTTTAGTTCGCCGTTTTTTTTTATGGGGATATTTAAAAAACAAAATGTATGTTAACAAAACACAGACACTTGGACAGCTACAGCAGAATATTCGAGACGAAATACGGCGCCTGCAACCAGAAACATTACGCCGTCTAATGCAAAATGCGCTATCGAGCAAAATGGTGGTGGTTGCGTATCGAGCAAAATGGTGATCATTTGTCTGATGTCATATTTCACACATAGTCACGTTAAATTTCCATAAAATGTATTTAACATATAAAAATAAATCATTTAAAAAAATCGTTATTACAAGAGTTACACGTGTTTAACACCACTAGGTCTGGTCTCATTTGGGCCACCCTGTATAAATTGCTAAGACCGGAAAGATCTCTAAAACCAAAAACATCGCCGAAAACCACCTAAAAGGGAAAAAATCGTTAAAACGAAAACATTGCCAAAACTAAAAAATCGTTTATGCTAAAAAAAAAATCGCCAAAACAAACTGAAAAAAATCGTTAAAAAGAAAAAATCGCCGAACGGAACCCTTCGGTGTGGAACAGCGTTTGAAAGTGCTTCCATTTTTTTATTTCATTTGCTTTGACTGTGCTGTGACTGCCAAAAGTTTCAGTGCCGACATCAAAACTAAAGCACAAAACAAAAAAACGAACCAGCGACTGTTGACTGTCGACTGTGCTGTTAAACGAAAAAAATTTTGACTGAACTGTTGCTGTGCTGTGAAGATCTTCGCAGTAACAGTCAAAGCAACAGCAATGGCACACAAAATTCGACCTTTGGTTTTGCTGTCGTTTTGCTTTAGCTAGGCTAAACTTCTTAAACAATTAAGAAAAACAACAATAAACAAACAATGATTTGCAGCTTTGGCAGTTGTAGCATAAAAAAGACTTACTGAACTGACTGAACTGTTTGAAATTTCGAAGTTAAAGCAACACAACAGCCATCTGCAACGCGTAATGTAGCTGTGCTGTGACTTAACTGCAGACATATGCGCAGCACAATACAGCAATAAAAGTAATAAAAAAAAAAAAAAAAAAAAAAAAAAAAAAAAAAACTTTCGCAGCACAGCAAAAGCAAACTCTTTAGTGCTGTTGCGGTTTTGCTGGCAGTTTCTCAAATACTGGTGTGGAAGTCAAAGATTTTTTTTGATTTTTTTTAAATTAATTAAGTTAGACTATTTTTTTTTTTAATTTTCAAACAGCTTCTTACCACATCCAGTAGTTGCTGGCCATAATAGCAAATTAAATAAAGCTGTACTATGGAGCAAAATAGAAATAAAACCAGCTTGGCTATAGTCTCCGCCGAAGTTCCAATAGTGATTTGAAAGCTCACAAAACAAATAGTGAAAGAGGACGAAATAAAATTCAGTAAAAGGGGAGCACCAAAAATATGATTCATCTGTTGCGCTAAACTAAAAAATTAAATATGTAAGTAATTATAAATAAAAAATATAAATAAAATTATAAATTATTACATTTGTTCTTTACAAGTGTAATAATTTTACTTACTCCAACAAGTTGCTATGATACAGTGTAATACATTTCAAAAACTCTTTATTCTTTTGCTCAGCTTTGGCCTTACCCGCACACTGAAATTCTACAATTCTGCTAGACACATAATCAAAATGCATTATAAGCTGAGTGACGCACGCCACAATAAGTAAATCACTAGATATTTGACCAGCTGCCGAAGTGAAGCCGGCTAAAACTTCAGCAGCATATAACAAATAATATGACCAGTGCTGCTGCCAATGCCAAGGAATATACAAAATGTAAGGCAAAGCCTGCTCGATATGCTGCCAACCCAACCAACGATTACACACAGCATATTTGATAATGTTTAACAAATTAAAGGTCCAATTAACAACCATATAGAGCAGGGAAAAACTTAAAGATATGCGGCTACATTTTGTTAGATATTTTTGTAATTTGTAGCTATGCTGTAAATCCCAATTCTGTGGAAAAATTTTCTTCAAGCCATTAACGAACTCTGTTAAGGCGGATTTTTGCCGCCAAACAAACAGCATTTTGCAATTTCCCACCAAAACGAAACCAATGTAGGACATGGTCATGGTGGCCTCCACAAAATTATTGCCATTCACAAAAGCCATGACCACAAACACAATTTCGCTCAACAGCGCCAAATTTAGATTTATAATGCCAGCAAAGAATGTCAAGTTGGATAACAGAGATTTGCATTTGGAAACTTGCAACTCCTTGTGGTAGGGTTGTATGCCAATGCTGGTGCAAAAGAAGTTGGCGAACTTTACAAAATCACAAAATGTTGCTGGTTTCAAGCTGCTGGCAACTTTCTGGTCTTCTCGGTGGAAAAGCAGGTTGTTATGTTTCGCTTTCATTCTCTTTGGCTAAACTAAGCAAAAGTAAGTTTATGTATGTATTTTATAGTTGTGCGTTCTTGTTATTTTTATTATTCCTTATAGATAATTCAAGTAAGTTAATTATGGGTTTACAATATTTATTATTATAGAGTATTTTTTTTATAATATTTTTGTCAACTTAATTTATACTTACAGTCGTATGTGAAATACTCTTAATAACATGCAGCATATAATACATGCAATCATGTTTAAGCATGTTTAAGCAATATTTTAAATTATTAATAATTTTGAATTGAATTATTGTAACCGTAAGTTTTTTTCTTTAGGCAGAGATTTTTAAATTGAAATAAAATAAATAATAAATTATGTTACGAGGGCTGGTCAATAAGTTCGTAAAACAGGTATTTGAATAAAAAATAATGTGATAGATATTAAATTTAATTGAACTAGAATGAATTTTAAACAGGAATAATTGCTTAATCGGGCTTAAGTTCAGTATTTATTAATGTCATTTTCTAAAGAAAAGAAGAAAACTTAAACTAGATTTTAGCTGGGTGGAAATATCGACATTTTTCTGTGCAGCCACGTACTTCATCAGAACTCAAACAATTCATGTTAAATAGCTTATGTTAAAAATAAATGTCTACCCAAGTAGATAGACATGGACGCATGAGACAAACCCACACATTGGCTATTCCATTTTATGACATGGGACCATGAGTATAAAGTACTCTAGCTATTAATCGACTACACAGCGTATATACAAGGCTATTTTATTCACACCCACATACATATATATTAAGTATGTTTTCAAATAGCCACAAACAGACAGACCCACACATTTTCCATTCCATTTTATGACATGGGACCATGAGTATAAAATACTCTAGCTATTAATCGACTACACAGCGTATATACAAGGCTATTTTATTTACACCCACATACATATATATTAAGTATGTTTTCAAATAGCCACAAACACACAGGCTCACACATTTTCCATTCCATCTTATGATATGGGCGCATGAGTATAAAAATACTTTAGCTATTAATCGACTACATAGCGTATATACAAGGTTGTTCTATTTACACTCACACACATACATAAAGCATATTTTCAAATAGCCACACACAGACGGAACCACATATTTTCCATTCCATTTTATAACATGTTCGCATGAGTATTAAAATACATTAGCTTTTAATAGACTACATAGCGTATATACAGGGCTATTTGATTTACACCCAGACACATGGATAAAGCATGTTTCCAAACAGCTATACACAGACAGACCCACACATTTTTCATTCCATTTTATGACATGTTCGGATGAGTATAAAAATACATTAGATTTTAATGGACTACATAGCGTATATACAGGGCTATTTTATTTGCACCCACACACATATATATTAAGTATGTTTTCAAATAGGCACAAGCAGACAGACTCACACATTTTCCATTCCATTTTATTTATACATTTGTGTGAATACGGTGGCAAATGGTGAATAAATATCCCGAGTATCATGCGTATTATTTTTTGAACGATCAAATATCTATAGCCTGAGTATAAACAAACTCAGACTATAACTTTACCAATACTGTAAGAGCGAGAGAGTGAGAGAGTGAGAGAGAGAGACAATTCTTTTGATATGCATGTGCCTTTTTATTTTTAGCTGTAGCGTACTTTTTTCGCATAAACGAAGTAGAGATGCTTGAGAGAAAATATGTGAGCGAATGAATTGTTTGCGCTACAATTAAGATTATGTAAAGTTGCTAAAATAAAGACTATTTACTTATGTGTATTTGTATTTTTTTTTAGTACTCATTGTCATTCTCTGGTTAAAGCTAGTATAGTTTTTTTAAATAAACATTCATTTCCTCAAGTATTTTTTTTCTCTTTCCTTATTCTGCATACATTGTTCTTAATAAGGCAAAAAACTTGTAAGATAATTGCATGATCTATAATTAAAAATAAAATTAAATGAAATTTTGTATTAATGATATGATAAAGAAAATCTTTCTTGACCTCTGTCAGAGTCTCTCTCGATACCAAGACAAAGAAAGTGGCCTTTAAGAATGCTGGCTTTTGAGCACGTTCAGCGATTAAAATTAACATTTTCATATAGCGCACATCGGCCTGATACCAATTTTGATTGAAGGCAGCTTCAGCTACTTGGGTACTCTGGGAATATTATAAAGTAAGAAAAATAAAAAAACTTAACTTATTTAGGGAATTCACAATAGCGTTTTAAAATGTGTCTTAATGTTGCAACGCTTCAATTTTAATATTTTTAATATGATCTGGCAAGTTCGTTGTTTGTGTTTTGTATGTAAATCAAATTAGTTACCATGTGGCAAATTTAACAGTATAAAAAGCATGTCATTTTCAATATGGCAATATGGTAATGTTAAACTAAACATGTTATAACTGTCAACGCAGATGTAGTTGATGAAAAAATATTTGTATTTTTCGCAAAACAAAAGTTATTTTGATAAATTTATCCAATAATAATTTCTAATTAAAAATTTTTTGTTATTTTAATACGTACGTAAGAAAATAATTCAGTCTCTCATAAGCATTCGTACAAACATGCATTTTACTCTCCCTCTCATATTATACACTAATTTATAAATAATATAAAGATGTATGTTTGCCTGACTTTGATATACACAGTATGTGTATTTATATCAGTGGTGGCAACTTTTTTAAAGCAAAAAGCACTGTTCGGTGATGAAAAAAGCACTAAATGCAATAAATATGTTTGTATGTACATACATACATATGTGCAGGATAAAGATTTGAATTCAAAATTTTATTTTTACTCTTTTATATATTAGTCGAAATATTAAAACACTTGAATAAAATGTTCTTAACGTTATGTAGCGATTTAGCTCTAAAATCAATTACTTTTTTCTTGATAGCCATTTCTTCACACTGTGAAAGAGAAAGTATATAGTTCCCTATCTGTCTTTCATCCAATTAAATAAATAAGGCAAAGAAAATATTCCGTATCAAAAAAGGGTCTAATGATAAGACTCTAAGGGCCATTTTCACAACTTGAATTTAGTTAAAGGTAGGATTTTGTCTGCCTGATAAATATCTTTGCATTATTACATCTTAAATTTTTCATTGTTATTATTACCAAGAATAATAATATTTAATGGATAAAAAAGTAATAAATGAAGGTTTTATAATGCAAAGCCATTTGTCAGGCAGACAAAATCCTACCTTTAACTAAAGGCAAGTTGTGAAAATGGCCCTAATCAGATATTTTTGACATAAAAAATTTATATTATTGTATCATGCATACAACCAAGATGTTACGTCCAATTCTCAAACTTCATATTCTTGTTAAGTTTTTTCTGTATTTTTATAAGAAATCTGATAATTATGAAGGAACGCAAAGCAGCAAGTACAGTCACATTGTTAGATTGAATATGTGTTTATGTGCTACTATTTATTCTAATTGTAAAACGCACTAAAAGCACTAAATTCATAGTTAAAAAAGCACCAATTTAGTGCCTTTTTAAAAAAAGCACCAACTTCAAAAAAGGCGCACTGTTATGACTTAAAAAGCACTAAATCTAGTGCACAAGGCACTAAATGGGCATCACTAACTTATATCGTTGCTTGATGGCTCAACATTACCACATTAATATTTTAATACCTATACTCATTGTGAATTCCCTAATTATTTTTAAAGCAGAAAAAATATACTTACCGCATCAATCAACTGCTGTCCATAATGGCACATTAAAGACACCTGAACTATAGAGGAAACTAGAAACAGCAGTAGTTTAATAACGACTACGATGGGAGCACCGAGAGTAGCCTGAAAGCCCAGAAAGCATATGACAAATGAAGAAACCGAAAAATTCAATAGCAAAGGAAAGCCAAAAATCATATTCAGCTCATCTGTTAAACTGGCAATGAGTTGTTTTCAAGTCTTAAGTATTTCATTCTTTTAAATTTAATAAGCGACTTACTTTAATATTTTGTTGTGGTATTCAACAATATTCCGGAGAAATTTTATGTCCTCCTTTAAAACTCCCTTGACCTCATAACTACTCAGCCTTTCTGATATAAAATCATAATGCATTACCAACTGTGTGACACAAGCAGTGAGCAGCAAGTCACCAGATATTTGCCCAGCTGTCGCTGTATAACCAGCAAGATCTTGCGACACATATAACAAATAGTACGACCAGTGATTGTGCCAATCCCAGGGAACAAACATAAAATATGGCAACGTTTGCTCCTCTTGCACTATATTTAGAAACAATTCAAATAACACGTATTGTACGATGATAAAAAGATTATAAGTCCATATTAGAACCATATACAAAATGGAGAAACTCATGGTTATGCGTGAACACAGCTTCAAATAATACATCATATTATATTGTCTCTGCTGTTGTTTGGTCTTGGGAAATATTTGCTGCAAGCCGCCGACAAAGTTACTCAAGGCTTCTTTTCATGTGTATATAAAAATCAATTTAATATTACTCACAAGCACAAAACCAACATAGGACAATGTTAAAATGCCTTCTAGGACATTTTCTCCTTTCACAAATGATAATACAGCAAATAGTATTTCTCCGATAAAAACGAAATTCATGTTTATAAAACTGGAATAGAATATTAAGGAGATTAACCAGGCTTTCCGTTTGCCAGAGCCTTCCCTGCGATAGGGTTCAATGCCAATTGTGCTATAGAAGAAGTTGGACAATTTGACAAAATTCTCAAAAGTAGCCAATTGCATTTCAATACTTAGCTGTGTTGTTGTTATTCTATTAAAGGTTTTTTAAAAACTAATCTTTTAAGGCTCTTTAAATCCTTATATTATTACAGAACAGTAATTTAACTAAAAATTACAAACTGTTATTTAATTTATATAATAATTATGCCATAACTCATTTACTTGCCATTGCTAATTAATTATTAGATATATTAGCAAGTCGTTAGCACAAAAATTGTGTATAACAAATTGCAATACCTTTAGTGATTTTTAATAACTTATGTTTGATATTTAGCTACGTCATTTGAAAGTGCAGCCAAGAACTTAAATTATTCTATTGTTATGAATTTAAAATAACTATTTGTTTTAGCAACCACCCTGTCTCCTTTTAAACAAAAGTTTACCTCATTTTTATAAAAAGAATCATTTAAGGATTATTGTTTATAACCTCAAGAACTTATACTAAAGTCGATGGGCGCCTCTTTTTTATATGTGCCAATAAATGTCAGAGTTTTTGAAATTGCACCAATAAGTGTTTAAAAGATTCTTTAAAAGTAATTAGCAGCTCATTTGCAACTCGTTAGCAAGACTTTAGCAGCTTTAATTTTCATAAAATTTATTTTTTTTTAAATAGTGGAACGTCATAACTTATCTAACACAGAAAATTTATAATTCCGAGTACATTTTGTGACATCACAATAGTGTATACTAATGGGTACATTTGCCATTTCCGATATTTTGCGTTGTGTGGCATTGTTTTCCATTGCATTGCACACATTTTCAAAATGACAACACATGAAATGCCAGATGTGTACTCAGCATGAGAAAGAAAATGAAAAAGCCAGAAAAAAATCAACTTCTTTTTATCGAACATCTAAAATTTATCAAAAATTCTAAATTTTATCCAAAAACAAAAATAAAATTCGCTGAAAATTTAGGATTTTCAAAAATGCTAAAAAAAAATTAATACCCGAAAATGCTCTATTTAAGTAACGAAATAGTTAATAATTCTAATACATAAAATTAAAAATGTCCCCAAAAACAAATGAAAGAAAGGCTGAGTTTACATCTGGCATTTCTTGTGGTTATTTGCCGAAAAAAGCGTAACCAACTAATTACTAATGAAAAGCTGTTTGATTCAGACATATGTTTATTGATTTGAACAATTTCCAATCTTGTTGGACTCTATAAAATTGTCTATTAGTTATGTATGGAACTATTTAAATTAATAAATACACGTCTGAATCAAACAGTTTTTTATTATTAATTAGTGGTTTATATGTGGCACATAGCACATAGATGTAAGCCCGGCCAAAGAATAAATAAATTCAGTGGAGTGCGACTTTGACCCGTGCACGAAGGGTTCCGTACGGAGACTAGATATATAAATCAATACGTACTTTAGCCTATATAAAATATAGTTTTGGAGTTTTTGACTGTTTTTTTCGGTTTTGAGCGTTTTTTTAGTTTTGGCGTTTTTTCGGTTATGCCATTTTTTTTAAGTTTTGGCGCTTTTTTAGTTTTGGCACTTTTTTCTCGTTTTGGCGATTTTATTAATTTTTTGGCGTTTTTTCACTGTGGCGATTTTTTTTCATTTTGGCGATTTATTTTTAATATATACGATTTTTTATTTTTGTCGCCTTTTTCGCGTTTTGGTAATTTTTTCCCATTTGGTGATTTCATTTTGGTGATTTTTTCATTTTAGCGATTTTTTCATATTTGGCGATTTATCTTCGTGTTAAGGATTTTTTTTCGATTCTTGGCGATTTCTTTTAAGCCTATAATGAACAACATTTCCAGTCTCTACAATTTTTAAGGTTCCGTACAGGCGCTATAAAATAACACACAAGAAAATAACGTCCTAACAAGAAATGAAACAAGCCCCAATAAAATAAAACCGAAAAAAAATAAATATGACCCAAAAGAAAATGCATGAATTTCAATTCCTTAATTTTATTGGGTCTTATTTCATTTTCTTATTTGGGCCAAAGGTGACGATTTCCGTTCGTCTGTCCGTTAAAGGTTATTTTCTAGAGGACTGTGAGAGCTATGGATCTGACATTTTTACAGAATATGTAAAACTTTGGACGCTATAAATATATGACAGTTAAAAATTAAAGGGTGTTCTAAAGCGAGCAATGAAACATCTTGAAATCCTAATATAATATACATATATGTCTTTAACATATTTTTTGAGAACATGCAATTTAGATTAAAAAACGGCTAAAAAAGCTAAATGAGTTTTTAAAAAAGGCTAAAAAATAAGCTAAGAGCTAAATGAAAATTTTGCAGCTAACTCCCAAAAAAAAAGCTAAATTTAGCCCAAAATAAGCTAATATGGTCACGCTGACTAATATATAAATAATATAAAGATGTATGTGTGTTTGCCTGACCTTGATAATTATAAGCAGTATGTGTACTTATGTACATAAGTATATCGATGCTTGCTCGCAATGAAAAAATTAAGATGGCGCAATATTGCTACATTAAAATTTTAATACCTATACTCATTGTGAATTCCCTAATTTTAAAATATTCGCTGGCCATAACATAGGCAACATCACAATCATGAGTTTATTGATACTTGAATCGCCTCAAATGTGTCTACTTAATTGTTCTCAATTTTCATATTTTTTTTCACTTGAACAACAAAACATTATGCAAAATTTTTATTTAAAAACTTTTTTCAGCCCATTCATTTCAAACAAAAGTCTCATCTTACAAAAAGTAAAAAGAAAAGTGGTACAATGATTAAAACTTGAGATGTTTTATTTACTTGTGCAAGTATTTGTATTTGGTCTTCTTTTAATTTAACAAAAGGAAAATTTCTTTTAAATAATTATTTTTACATACATAAATACACATTTATTTCTACAGCAAAGTATAAAAAGTTTTATAACATTTTATAAGGGTTCACTCAAATCAATGCTTAAACATATGAAGTTTCATGCGAATGTGTTTGGGTGTGGGTGCGGAGTGTATGTGTGCGTGTGTATGTGTGTGTATGTATTAAAAAGTTTCAAAGGTTTCCAAATACATTGTAATCATTTCTGCAGTATAAATTTTATTTACTTTAAATTTGTTTTAATTATGCCATGATGAAACTTGATATTTTTGGAGGAAAAAAACTTAAAAAGACTAAAAGATCTTTTAATATTCTAATAAAAAAATTTTATTTGAAAATTTTAAAGTCATCAAATTTCATTTCCTTGAAATGAGTTAAAAATTCTATAAAAACTAACAGCCTTATTTATAAAAATTATTAAGGCTTTATAAAGGCTTAGTAAGGAAAAGTTTGTATGAAAACTTGTTTAAACCCACTTTATAAAGCCGTAATAATTTTTATAAATAAGGCTGTAAAAATATTGATAATATTTATAAATGTAAAATTGTATTGTAATTAAGTTAAAAAACATTTTGGCAGATAATTAATTTTTTCACATATTTTTTTCGTTTCACACATATGCAATGATTGACGGGTTTATTTGATCATCTCCATATAATAATTTCCTCCAATCAATTTTCGTAAGTTTTTTTTACGTGAAAGTCATGAGTTTTTAAAAAAAATTTTAAAACTTAATTTTTAAATTTATTTAGAAAAAAATAACATATTCTTAATTACATTTTTATTAAGCTTACACAAAATTAAATGACTGAATTTGTTAAATATTTTTTAGTTTTGCTTTTCATCATAAATTTACCATCAATAAGGGAAATTGACTAATTGAAAACGAGCTGCTTGTGTTTGATGTAAATAGTTTAATCTGTCATATGAAAGAAACATAACAATGCCGGGGAACAGAATTAAAAAAAATATATATATATACCTACATATATATATATATATAAAAAGAGAGTATTTATTGGTAAAAAAAAAACAATTTCAATCACCAATGTTTGCTCAACAACATTTTATTAATAAAATAATACATATTTTTAAACGAAAAATGTTTTGTGAAATTGAGAGAAGGTGAACTGATATTAAATTTTGGCCCAGAATTTCATTTTTAAGACTTTAATAGAAATATGCTGCTAAAAGCATTTAGTAATTGCAACTGCCAATTAAAAAAAGGTAATGGAAATCACAAAAAAGTAATCAAAAGGATCCTAAGGAAACAATAAAGTGATCTCGTAGCCGGGTGGCATCAGTGGCGAATTATTCACAGAGACTTTTTAAGTCAAAATAAAAGAAAACCGAAAACCGATTTTCTTGGAAACTTTATTCGAATAAAAGTGATTCGAATAATATCCTTCATATATAACTATTTTAAAGAAATTACTCCAGTAAGAAATTGCTCGTATAATATTTTTCGAATAAAATAATAATAATTTTTTTAATATCATAATTACATACAATATATTTTTCATTTAATTTTATTCGAATACAAATTTTTACAATAAAAAAATAATTTCTTTAAATGATTCGAATGAAATATTGCGAATAAAATAATTCGGGTAAATTTTACAAATAAATTTATTCAAATTAAATTATGTCGATGAAATAAATTGAATAAAATTGTAATAGTAATATTCGCCTTAAAGTTAATTAAATAATATTTTTCAAAAAAATTGTTCGAATAGAAAATCATTCGCATGAAATTACTGTAATACAAAATTGCTTGTATAATATTATCAGAATAAAATTATTCGAGTGCAAACCAAAATAAAATAAAATTATACCAATAAAAAAATAAATATTCGAGTTCAAATATTCGATGTAAGTTTTATTCGACTAAGAGTTATTTAGATAATATTTTGCAAATAAAATTATTCGAATGAAAAAGCATTCGCATGAAATTACTCTTATAAAAAATTGATTTTATAACATTATTTCAATACAATTTTGCGAATAAAATTATTCCAGTACAATTTGTTCAAAGTTATTCAAATAAAACTACACCAACAAAATAAGTCATATAAAATTATTCGAACTAGATTGTTCGAAAACACTTTATATGAATAAAAATTGATTTGAATAGTTTTCAAATTAAATTATTCAAATAAAATATTGTTCTTATGAAATTTAAAAAAATTCTTGTAAGAAATTGTTCGAATAAAATCATTCGAGTACAATTTTACGAACAAAGTTGTTCAATTGAAATAACACCAATAAAGTAAATCGAATACAATTATTCGACTTAAATTATTCGAAAATTGTTATTCGACTAAGAATTATTTGAAAATTGTTCAAATGAAATTATTCGAGTAAACAATTTTTAATATGAAATGACCCTAATAATAAAAAATTTCTTACATGAAATAAAATTTTACACATAAAATAAATCAAATAAAATTATTCGAGTTAAGATGTTCGAAAAAACGCTTTACTTCTTTCCTAACTCCAATAAAAAATTTGCTTACATAAAAAGATTCGAATAAAATTTATTCAAATAATATTATTTCAGAAGAGTTTTACGACTAAGGCTGAGTTTACATCTGGCATTTTTTCTTGTGTGCCAAATGCCCAAAAATCGTAACCAACTAATTACTAATGAAAAACTGTTTGATTCAGACATATAAAGGGTGTTTTTTATTGAGGTATAGAACTTTAAGTTGGCATCACTTTTTTAACTGGTTGCCATTTTGTCAGCTGTCAAGTGATTAATATTTAGTTTGGTTTGCCATTTCATCATGAACAGGTTGACAAAAGAACAACGCTTGCAAATCGTGCAAATTTATTTCGAAAATAATGGTTCAGTTCGCGAAGCTTACCGCAAGCTCCGTCCATTTTATGGTCGACATAATCGTCCATCAGAGCAATTAATTCGGTTAACCATGGATCGTTTTCGCACTACGTTTACTCTATGTGATAATACGCATCCGCAGAGACGTCGAACAGTGCGCACCGAAGAAACAATTGCCGCTGTAGAGCAAAGTGTTGAAGAGGACCCGAATGAATCGATTCGCCACCGTGCACAGCAATTGGAGCCGACTAACCGACTATTTTGTTCCCGAATTGGATGGGATGAATGTGGATGAGTTGTGGTTCCAACAAGACGGCGCTACATGCCACACAGCGCACGTCACAATCGATTTATTGAAGGAAACATTCGATGAGCGCATAATTTCGCGGAATGGACCTGTCAATTGGCCACCAAGATCGTGTGATTTGACACCATTGGATTATTTTCTTTGGGGATATGTGAAGTCGCTCGTCTACGCCAACAAACCAGAAACGTTAGGGGACTTGGAAGCCAACATTCGTGGCGTTATTGCCAACATACATTTTCCAATCATGTTAGATTCTATTAAATTATTTATTAGTTATGTATGAAACTGTTTAGCTTAATAAATACGTTCAATCGAACTGTTTTTCATTAGCAATTAGTGGTTACTTTTTTTCCGCTTGTGTGGCACATGGCACACAGATGTAAACCCGGCCTTAGTTATTCCAGCAAAATTGATGCCATACATTTTTTTAAATAAAATTCTTTGAATAAAATTATTCGATTAAGAAATAAATTTACACGAATAAAATTGCGCGAAAAAAATTATTCGATAAGAATTTACTCAAATATTATATTTGATTTGATTGTAAATAACCGGAATAAAATTTTTTGAATAATGTGTATTATAAAATACGAATAAAATTATGCTAATACAACAATACGAATAAACGTTTTCGAAAAAAATTATTCGAAGAGTACTTTAGTACTACTCTCATTTAATTATTTGAATATTCATTCCGTTGAAGAAAATATATTTTCTGAATAAAATAACCGGTATATGAACACTCACACAAAATGCTTCATAGAGGATTATTCGAATAAAATTGTGTGAATAAAGTTTTATCTATTTGGAAGACGAATGAAATTATGCGACTACAATTGTAAAAATTGAATTATTCAAATAACAGTAATCGAATAAAATTAATCGAATAAAATTTTTCGAATAAAATTTTTAATGCAATCCAATTAAAATTATTTGAATAAAATTATTTTCATAAAATAAAATACGTAAGATTATTGGTATAATATAATGCGAATAAAGTTATTCGAACAAAATTAATCAAGTAACATTTTTACAAATTCTAAAAAAAATTTTTGAATGATTGTATTCGTTTACAATAAAATATTCGTACATAATATTATTGGAATGAAATACTACGTTTATTTGAATATGATTCGAATAAAATTGTTGCATCAATTTATTCGAATAATTTTTTTTTTTTTCAAAAAAGTTTTACGTAAAATTGATGCCATAATATTATTCAAATGAAATTCTTTGAGTAAAATTATTCGATTAAGTCTAAATCGAAATAAAGTTACACGTATAAAATTCATGGAGTGAAATTATTTGATTATTATTATATTGTTGAATATATATACTATGTAGTATTTGAATGATATTTTAATCGAATAAAAAAGAACCTTTTTTTGGACCTCATGGGGCCGGCTGGTGATATTTTGTGGGTGTAATTAATAATTGTCCTGATTTTCATCAATTCATAAAACTATTATTTTTTGAAATATGTATGTGTAATCAGTAAGTTTGCGACCGACTTCATTATGGCCCAGAAATTTTTAAACACGCACTTTCCCTCTTTACCTTTACTGTTTCTTTTAACAAAATTCCATGCAGGCTTTGGTTTATTTTGTTAATTTTTAAAATTCACACAAAATGCAAGATTGAATGAAAATGAATTTTAAAAAAAAAAAACTAAAAACGTGTGTAAATAAATTTATATTTTGCAGTTTTTCCTTTCAATTGCCTGCATTTTATTTACTCTTCTCTATGAAAGCCGCAACGCACACCTACCTGCCCACAATTTTATTACAACAAACTTCATTCAGAATTATTTTAAAATTTAGTTAAAATGTAAGAACAGTAACAACTGCCCAACTAGAGCAAAAATATATATAAATAGAGTTTAAAAAAAAACTGCAGCACTAAAATACTAAAAAGGGAATATAAATAAATCTCTCGATGGCTCAAAATTTATTAACACACCAGGAAATGTTTGAATTTTAGAGCTCTAAAATCCAATTTATCATACATCCACCACGTGCACACAGCAGAATATGGCGTTAATTTATTTTAACCAAATGAATGCGTCAGAAATTCACAAATGTTTATTTCTCACTTTCAGCTTTGTAATTAAATATTTAGTTTAAAAAATAAAAAATAAAAATACATTTTATAGAGAAAAATGAAATCCTTTTGTCCTAGTGACAGCAGCAGGCAGGAAATGAAAATCAAATCAAGTTGTTGGTTCATTTTTCTATATACTCCTCTTTTGGTTTCACTTTTTTTTACACAAAACGTGATTTTGTTGTGTTAAAAAGTATTTTGATAAGCACACAAAATATTTAATTTTACTGGGCTTAAAACGAAATTATTTAGCATTTATATATTTGTGCAGTTTATTAAAGGAAAAATATTTTTAAAGAAATTATCTTGATAGACAATTTTATTTTTAAGAAGCATTGTGACTCAATAAAAACTGAAGGCAGCATGTCATTTATTCGAGCTAAAAATTATTCGATTAGTAATCGAATAAATTTTACCTGGCTATAAGATTACAATTATTTAAACTAAAGTTGAAAAAAATCATTCAATTAAAGAGTTAGGTATTGCTGTTTGATCTCAAAAATGTTTATATAACGATTAAATAAAACTTAATGGTATAATTGGAAGTATTTTTTTTTTTTTGCTCAATCGAATGAACCAGAAATTACTCGAATAAATTAACTGTTATTCGTTCGCATAAGGATTGAAAGAAGTAGTTCTTTTTGTGCTATCAATTTAATCGAGTAAATTTTATTCGGATAAACAAAAACATATATTTTGTTATTATCATCGAATAATCTTTTCAACTATTTATTTCGAAAAACTACGAAGCGAATAATTATGATTGGGATATTTTTATTCGTTACTTCGAATTAACAAAGAACTATTCGAATAAATTACTTTCATGACGGTTGGAAAAAATCGTTTCCCCAAACGGTTAATTTTGTTCGTTTAATTAAGAAAATTTTATTCGTATCGAATATATTTTATATGTGTCGTAAAATAATTTTTTAATAACTCATTTCGCAGAATGTTTAATCGATTAAATATCATTTGAATACATAGTTTTATTCTCTTACTAGAATAAACAGAAACTATTCGAATAAATAACTTGTTATTCGAGTTCCAAGTTTCAAGCGTAAAGGTCAGAAAATACATTCCAGTTGGTATAATGAAATAATTTTTTCAATTACTTATTTCTCAGAACGTTTAATCGAATAAATATTATTTGGCTACATAGTTGTATACCCTTACCCGAATAAATAAAAATTATTCGAATAAATAACTTGTTGTTCGAGTCCCAGGAGTTTCAGGCTCAAAAGTCCGAAAATACATTTTAGCAAACGACTAGTTCTATTTTATTTTATTCGAATAATCAAATAAAATGAACTCGTTTAATTCACTAAATTTTATTCTGATAGTCAAATATACTTTATTTGTATTATCTAATATCTTTTAAGTTCTTACTTCAGAAAACGTTCAAACGACTATATATTACAAAAATTACAAAAAATTATTCGAATAAATAATAATCGAGCTAATTTAATTTGGCTAAACGAACATATTTTATCTCTATAACAATTTCAATTACACACTGATTTCCAGAAACGATTAAACAAATAAATATTCTTTGAATCGTTTTATTCGAATAATATTATATATTTTATATTTTATATTTTATATTTTATATTTTATATTTTATATTTTATATTTTATATTTTATATTTTATATTTTATATTTTATATTTTATATTTTATATTTTATATTTTATATTTTATATTTTATATTTTATATTTTATATTTTATATTTTATATTTTATATTTTATATTTTATATTTTATATTTTATATTTTATATTTTATATTTTATATTTTATATTTTATATTTTATATTTTATATTTTATATTTTATATTTTATATTTTATATTTTATATTTTATATTTTATATTTTATATTTTATATTTTATATTTTATATTTTATATTTTATATTTTATATTTTATATTTTATATTTTATATTTTATATTTTATATTTTATATTTTATATTTTATATTTTATATTTTATATTTTATATTTTATATTTTATATTTTATATTTTATATTTTATATTTTATATTTTATATTTTATATTTTATATTTTATATTTTATATTTTATATTTTATATTTTATATTTTATATTTTATATTTTATATTTTATATTTTATATTTTATATTTTATATTTTATATTTTATATTTTATATTTTATATTTTATATTTTATATTTTATATTTTATATTTTATATTTTATATTTTATATTTTATATTTTATATTTTATATTTTATATTTTATATTTTATATTTTATATTTTATATTTTATATTTTATATTTTATATTTTATATTTTATATTTTATATTTTATATTTTATATTTTATATTTTATATTTTATATTTTATATTTTATATTTTATATTTTATATTTTATATTTTATATTTTATATTTTATATTTTATATTTTATATTTTATATTTTATATTTTATATTTTATATTTTATATTTTATATTTTATATTTTATATTTTATATTTTATATTTTATATTTTATATTTTATATTTTATATTTTATATTTTATATTTTATATTTTATATTTTATATTTTATATTTTATATTTTATATTTTATATTTTATATTTTATATTTTATATTTTATATTTTATATTTTATATTTTATATTTTATATTTTATATTTTATATTTTATATTTTATATTTTATATTTTATATTTTATATTTTATATTTTATATTTTATATTTTATATTTTATATTTTATATTTTATATTTTATATTTTATATTTTATATTTTATATTTTATATTTTATATTTTATATTTTATATTTTATATTTTATATTTTATATTTTATATTTTATATTTTATATTTTATATTTTATATTTTATATTTTATATTTTATATTTTATATTTTATATTTTATATTTTATATTTTATATTTTATATTTTATATTTTATATTTTATATTTTATATTTTATATTTTATATTTTATATTTTATATTTTATATTTTATATTTTATATTTTATATTTTATATTTTATATTTTATATTTTATATTTTATATTTTATATTTTATATTTTATATTTTATATTTTATATTTTATATTTTATATTTTATATTTTATATTTTATATTTTATATTTTATATTTTATATTTTATATTTTATATATTTTGTTTTAACCTAAACAAAATCTTAAGTTTTCCTTAATTTTTGTATTTCAAACAAAATAAGTTTGCATTTATTTCATTTGTTGCTTAAAGCTTTTCTTAAATCCTTATAGTTTAAAAGTCTTAATAAATATTTGAATTTTCAAAAGGACATTGTTATTTCATTTTTGTATATTAATTTTGCTGATTTAATAAGTCAAAACATGTGTTATCACACATCACACAGATATTACGAGACTACTTTTAGCAACATCACAAAAACCAAAAAAAAAAGTAACGTTAAAATTATAATTTGAATATTCTCAACTGATGAATGGTATTTTAGTCTCAATAAACGAGTAAATAGACAAAGTGTCATGGAAGTGATAGAAATTGTTGGGTAAGTGAAGAAAGTAATTGAAGAAATTAATTAAATATTTTAATAATAAATTATTTTAAAAAAAATATTTTTAAGTTATTAACGATAGTTTTTTAATTAAATAATAAAATTCATTATGTATATTTTAGAATTTTATAAATTCCAGTGAAATTACTATTAATCTTACCCAATATTTGACAGCACACAATTCATGTTGTCGTTGTGCAGGAAATAAACAACTACTCAAAGGGAAAATGTTCTCTCTCGGTTTGGGTGTGAGTGTGTGTGTTTGTGTGTTTGGGTGATTTTGTTAAACGAATTTAACAATTTTTCGAAGGACTTTAATTTTATTGTAAAAGTAGAAAAAATTCTAAGAATATTCAGTTGTTCGTATGCAAACAAATAAACTCACATAGAACCACACACACACATGCTTGCATGGGAAGAATTTCAAAAACTATTTGTCTAAATGAAAAAAATTTTATCTGTAGATGTTTGTGATTTGTTACTTAAGGGAATTTCAAATATCATAGAAATATTAACGCATACAAATACTTTTTTTCTTCATTTTTGTTAGCAAACATGTTTGTGCGACTGTGATTTTGCATTAGAACACACTCAAACATTGATTCACTTACTTAAACATAGAATAGAGTATTTTATTCCTTTATTTTTTTTTTTTTTTTAAGTTACTCAGCATGTTCTTTTAAATGCCAACATCTTTGCAAGCATGAATTGAGAGACAGTGTGGAACTATATAATACAAAATTTGTTTGTGAATATATGCATAATTGAACAAATAATTTTCTTACATGCGAGTGGAAATGATAATTTTTTGTAAATTTAGTTAAGTGGTTTAAATAAAAAGAAAAATGTTCAAGCTCTTGCATCATTGAAAAATCTGAAAATCTGAATTTATAGGGCATTTACACCTGCACAAAATCTGGTAGATTTCAATTAAAATTTGGATGAAAACCTTTACTGTTTACATCAAGTTAGTTCTTTGAACATTTATCATGATTTTTATCAAACAACTGTAATGTAGCCGATTCACACACCTTTTTTTTAGAACACATCACAGTTTAGAACACATTTGAGCAAATTTGAGAAGAAAAAACCATAGTGGCATCACTAAAGGGCCAATTTCACCAATTCTATTTAAATATCAATTAATTTTTAAGAGTTATTTTTCTTTGAAAAAAAAATTAAAAAACAATCCTTTAAATATAAATTGATATTCAAGTTCTACCGGATTTTAAGTAGATTTTTACAAAATCTAGTGTTGAAGTAGATCTTTTTTGTATAGGATACTTAATAGATTTTGCCTGAAATCTCTTTAGTACTAGATTTTGATTAAATGTAAAAGAATTATTAGGCAGTACTTCTATATTACAGACCAATCTGTTAAGACATCTCTACTGGAAGCAGTATATAATGTTGAAAGATCTTTTGGTCCATAGACGAGTTTGAGTTAAAATTTGGCCAGGAGGCCAACTTGCACACACATTTTCCAGATGCCTGTACCAATACATGCAATCATGTTATTAAGTTGATAAATATAATTTATTAAATTAAATTAAAAAAAAATTATCAAATTATATTCATGTTGTTTCAACTTGAAATAACTTTGTTTCAACATGGCTCTTCCTATTATTTGTCAGTATGTACCAATTACACGTTGTTTCAACTTGAAGTGACTTTGATTCAACATGATTCTTTATTTTGATTTAAGAGTATGCACTTGAATTTTAAATCAACATGAAATAAAGTTATTTCTTTGAAAATTACATAGATGAGAGAGATTTCCAGATCTCAACTATGGGAAGGGTGTCCGAAATTCTCTGAGGGAACCCAAATAGGGACCGTATTCGGACCATAATTCCCATTTCCAGCGAAAACTTCCTGCTACTGGCTATTGGGCAGTATACTAGTCTTTTAGTTGAAGGATCGCAGGTTCGAATCCTGGTGGGCTGTTCTGTAATTCGAAATAAAAGAAAATGCTTTCGAATTTACATATCACAAACATACAAATTCGAAAGCATTTTTCTTCGATTCGAATTGCACAGTAGACACCCTGGAGACAAGTAGAAAGTAGATGCGCAGTTTCTATTTTTTAACAATGTTAAATGATCAATTAAATAATGTTGAATTAACATTTTATTCATATTTAGTGTATTTTAGGGCTATTGTAGCTGCAGCGTAAAATTTTTTTGATACCTGTGCCAATGTAAATTAGATATTTAATTAAATAAAATGACTATATTAAATTAAATTCATATTGTTTCAACTTGCAATAACTTTGATTAAACATGGTTCTGCGTATTAGTTTTCAGTACCAAAGGCACATTGTTTCAAACTTGAATAACCGTAATTCACAATGATTTTTCATTTTGATTTAACATTACTGAAACCTTAAAACAACATGAAATAAAGTTAATTCAAAAGGAAAAATTTCTTTGAATACTACTTACTGTATATCATATTGAATTAACATGAAATACATATAAAGCAAAATTTTTGACGAACATTTTTAAATTCGCCTTGTATTCGTAGATTTTAATATGAAATTTGTCTTTGTATAGGAACTTGCAACTTAGCGATATTTATTTATATAGAACTGCTTTTAACACTGTTTTGATCTCAAGTCTTATGGAATCCTTAAAAATTTCAGACTTTCATAAAGGTAAATGATATAAAAATAAGAGGTAATATGTCGGAGGCATATTATCTCCATTAATATTAGTAAAGGTAAACCACCCTAGAATATTATGTGAAAGAGCTATGGAAGCCCTCGGATTATCTTGTAATGATGTTAACCCGAAAAAAACAGATATTTGTTTGTTTAGAAAAAGGCAAATAATTCTTGTTTTTTAATCTTTCGTACTTCAAAATAAAACATGACAAATAATCAAAAGGGTGAAATATCAAGTAGCGATATTTGATTTAAGATTAACCTAGAAAGACCATAAACACAGTAGAGTAATTCAGGCTCAAAGAATTTGGGCCTATTTTAAACGAAGCAAGATGACACACTTGCCTTACACGAGTGTAGTGAGACAAATCATCACGTATGGCATCTTTAGTTTGGTGAACATCTTTAGAAGAGAAGGTTAATGTAAAATTCTTTCAAAAAAATAAAGAACCAGTATGGCATTCGCATCTGCGCTGGAATAAGGTGGCAAGGATGCGATTTTGAGTGAACAACATCACACTAGAAAATGCCAAATCTTTTGAAAAATGTAAAAACAAACTAAAAACAATGTCCACATCAGATATTGTCAGGAGTCTACTTTTGTAAGAGTAGAAACCCAAAAAAAGAAAAGACAAAAGACAAAAGACAAATTGTCAGCATATGAGTTTAAAAAAGGCCAACACTTTGTAAATTGGGAAATATAAGAACCGGACACACAAAATTAACGAATTAACTTTCTGGCATGGTTGTTATTGATGATAGAACATACACATATATATAAGGAAATGTATAGGGAAGACTAGGCTCCTAAACAGACCAAGTTTAATACGTATTTTTGGTTTTCCCGCCATTTTTGAAAGGGACAATTAAAAAAAGGCCATAAACTTTTGCCCCACACTGTCGTAGACTCGTGTAGACCAGTATTCTATTCATGGGTGTAGCCAGAAATTTTTTTCTAGGGGAAATTATGACTGCAGATGTTTATGAGAAATACTTAAATACACAATTACTTGCAATTTTTAGTAATTCTAGAGGGGGAGGTGGCAACAGCAATTCCTTGGCAAGGGGAGGTGGCAATGCATCTCCCAGAATGGCCTTTCTACGCTTATGATTCTATTCTTGGTTGGATATGAACATTTATATGGGCTAATAGTCAACCATTCGATATTCAATGATAAAGTTGACAATGATGTGTTGTTGTTGTCGAGGTTCGATTGTCACTATTAAAGCAAAATGTTGTTGCAGGCTCGTTATTGTTACTGTTGCTGTTGTTGTTGTTGATGTTGTTGTTGTTGTTGTTGATGTTGTTGTTGTTGTTGTTGCTGTTGTTGCTGTTAAAATCTCATAAGACTTTTTGACTTAATGACTTAAAATTTATACTTACATCATTTCTGTAAATACTTCTCTCAATAAAGTGTCCTTAAAATATAAAACACAAATATTTTAGCACAAAAGCACATTTAGTCATACAAAACTGCTTAAGTTTACTTAAATGCTTGTAAAGATAAAACAGTGTGTGTGTGTTTGTGTGTGTATGTGTATGTGTATTTATCTTCTATTGGGGCCTTAAGCCACATCCATGTGTTATTAAACTTCATTGCTTAAAATTTTATTGATGTTTCTGCTGTTGTTGTTGTTGTTGTTGTTGAGCCTAATACTTATTAAGAGATCTGTAACACAATTTGTAATGTTTTGGTCTCTTTACACCCCTCACTAACTCTATCTCTCTCTATCTATCTATTTCTTTCCCTTTCTATGAGCCGATTTCTTAGCATATATGTATATTGAATAATAATGTGTTTAGGCATTTAGGCTTATCCTGTATTGTAAGTACGTATGTAATACGTATGTATGTATGTATGTGTGTGTGTATGTGTGCATGTGTGTGTCTGAATATCTGTCAATTTGTTAAATTTGAGATGTGTGCATGTGATTTCTTAAAATGTGTTCAATTAAGCTGTAATAAATTGTTGATTTACTTAGCAAAAGCATCAACAACAACAACAAAATATTTAAAAAAAAACACACACACATACAGGCACATAGAAAGCCGGAAACAGTGACTAAAACCGGAAATAAATCCTCAGTAGAAAGAATTTAGAAAAATGTATAAGACGTAAGACATGAAAGTTTTCTAAACTGCCTTATTATTAGTATTTTATAATTATTTTCAAATATAAGGCTTTCAGCGCAAAAGTGGTGTAACCCATTTTTTTTATATAAGAAGATCAAGCTTAAAATGGATTTTTCCCAGAATGATATGTGACAAAGTAATAGATTTAATGAATAATTGAAAAGAGCAATAATTAAATAAATAGTTCGGGGTTACACCACTTCTGCGCTGATAGCCTCATACTCGTACATATAAATTTTTGGACAGCATTTTTTTGTTTTTAATTAATACAAATATTTATTGCTTACACACTATTTGTAAAGCCTTTGGCTTATATTCATAAAAATATTTGTGCCCTGATTGTCTTCCTGACAATAGTATCGTCTTGTCTATGGGCGGAAAAAAGTCGCAGTTGTGATACTTAAGATAAATTATTTTATTGGCTTTTGTTCCAAACCACTTTATCCAACACATAGTTTTTCATATATTTTTCCAACTATCGTATACTTTAATTAAAGGATAGATTGTTAAAAAATTTCGTTTCTGAACGTTTAAAATTTGTGTGAAAAATAATGAATATTCGTTTCAAAAAATATTTTATTTCATACAAATTTCAAAACGTTTTGAACGTTTGCATTTACAAAATCTAACCTTTTGAAATTTGTATGGAAAAATTTTATGAAAAAAAGATTTTTTTTAATTTTTATGGAAATTTTTTTTTTTAATTTCTATGGAAAAAAGACTTTTTTAAATTTTTTATGGAAAAAATATTTTTTCAAATTTGTATGGAAAAAATATTTTTCAAATTAAGGCAAAACAAAGTTTTACGGTTAATAACATCGGCTCCATGGTACATCCAAAATTCTATTATACATCGTGATTTAAATATGCCACTAGTGACTGAAGAAATTGCAAAATACGCAGGCAAATATTTAACAAAACTCGAATCACATCCTAATCCGCTTGCTCGTAATATTTTGAACTTTACTGGACACATCCGCTTAAAAAAGAGGGACACACGGGCTCTTATACCTAACACTCCAGATGGGACTACTTGAAAATACTTTCCCCCCCCCCCAACCCCTTTTTTTTGATTATCACTACTAATGTATTATTTATAACTACCACTAAGTTTATGTCCGACACTGGTCGGGCCTAATAATTTTTTTTTTATAGATTTAAGATTTGAATACTTATTGTTAGTTCACATATGAAGATACAATAAATAAATACATGCATTATAAAAAAAAAAATTAAAAGGTAGATTTTGTAAATTCAAACGACTTTTTCGATTTTAAATTTGTACAGAAAAACTATTTTTAACCTCCGACTAAAAAAGGGGTGTTATAAGTTTGTAGTGTGTGTCTGTGTGTCTGTCCGTGTCCACGTACAGGCCAAACGGCTGGACCGATTTTCATTTAGTTTTTTCTGTTTGAAAGATGTCTTAATCGAGAGGGTTTTTATATATGTTTGAAGAAAATCGGTCCAGCCGTTTAGAAGATTTAAAATTTTTAATTTTTGTTATTTAAAACGAATTTGCCTTATTTTTCAGAAACGAAATTTTTTATAAAATCGGCCGAATAATTTGTCTATTTCAAAAACACGGCAATAATATTTTTATTTTGTATTATCAAAGACAACGACAATTTTTAAGGAAAGTGATTAAAAGGGCATTTACACCTGTACAAAATCAAGTTGACTTTAATCAAAATCTTTATGAAAATCTATACCATTTACACCAACTTTGTTTGACATTTATCAAGATTTGTTTATCCAAAACAAAACCCATTAACTGAAAGATTACCAAAACTATAATCAAACAACTTCAATGTAGCCAATTCACACACACCTTTTTAAGCAGACCGTAGATATTTTTTATAAATATGTTGTACAGTGCAGTAAAAAATAAATAAAAATATTAGATTTTGTTTAAATTTCCCACAAATCTACTGACAGAATAGATTTCGTTTTGTATGGGATATCTAGTAAAAAGCAGCAAGATTTAGTTCGAAATCTCGTAATTATTAGATTTCTATAAGAGAATTGAGAAACTAGAACTCAAAAATATTTTCAAACATCTGATAAAACATTATTGAACAATTGTATGGAAGAAATTTCTTGCAAAAAAAATAAAAAAATATTATTGAAAATCTGTTGGTTGAGAAGAAGTATGTAAAATTAAAAATTAAATTTTAATAAGCGTGCCTCCACCCATTTTTTTAATACAAGATTGTGTGATTTTTAGAGCTCAATATGTGTGTAAATTTTTGTAAAAATCGGTAAAATAGAACCACTTAAAATAAAATTTAAATTTAAAGTGTTTTTACTGAATTAGAGCATTAAATTTATTTGAAGTCTTTTTTTAAGAAAATTATGTATGAATAATTTTAAATAAAATACTTTTCAAACTCATTTTTAAACTCTATGAATATTTGAGCTTAACTTCTTCTTCGTTAAAAACAATAATGAATCACATTTCCATTACGAAGATTAAACTGCTCGAACATTTATTTATTTGCCATAAATATGATAATTTATGTCTTCTCTCAATTGATTACTTGTTACAATACCAATAATTTACCTAATTATCGCCTTAATACACACTGTCTTCTAACGTTATGCTCGAGTGAATAACATAGCAGCGCACACGCACACACACACAAACATACACACACACATTTCTGTATCAGATCTTAAATATTTATAGCCTTACAAGTACGTCAGAGCTGCCAACAGAGGGAAAACCGACAGTAATGTATAAGCGTATGTGTATTCATTTGTATAAAAATCCGATTGATATTCGGCACTCTGGCGTTTCTCTGGGCAGCCTGGAAGTACGTAGATATGTTTGTATATGTGTATATGCACTTCTGTGTGTGTGTTTCGTTATAGAAAATATTGTCTGTATTTGAATTCGAGTGTACAAAACGTTTCCGGTCTAATAAGTCTAAAATTAAATTTATATTGGAGCATTAAACATTTTTGGAACGAAATTTCCTAAATACATGGCACATAACAGCAACATCAGCACACACACACAATCGAACACACACTCAAACACTGTTACTACCACACACACACACACACACACACACACACACACACACACATACACAAACATGTAAATATAACTGCATTTAACTTAGTGTAGATGCATTAATAATGATGCCCAAAACCAAAATAATGTTACAACACACCATCACTAATCAACTCATCTGCTACAGTAACAACAATAATCACAACAACAACAACGACAACAACAATAACAACTATAACAGGAAAAAACTATAACATTTATATATTACACTAAAATTAATCTAAATATGCTGCATTAACAACAACTGCTTGATATTTAATACAAAACGAAATTAATACCATACAACCTTAAACAATATGGAGACAACAACAAATCTACAAACAATATTTTATATTGATGGATTAATGGATGTGCAGTACAGAGAAAGGCAGACATGCAGACAGACAGACAGGCAGACCTCTGGCAGCTACACTTGCATTATTTTTTGCCACATCAGCCTGGAATGCACATAAGTTTATTAGATATAAGTATATAAGCTGTAATTTTCTAATAAAACACTTAAACACTATGAAATTTTCCTTCCGGTTAGTAGATTAATTATTGTCTTGACAAGCCTGCCTGCAAATTGAAGCAAAAGCAAGCAATGATAGTCAGTACAGAAATAACAGAAGCACTAATTTATGTACTTGCTTATAAATATATATAAATACATATATATGTATGTATGTATATGAAGCTAAATCCTTATTATGTGATTTACATAATCAAAGTTTTTCCAGTCTCTAAGTAAAATCTATTTTAAGTGTACGTTTTGGCTGTATCTAGTGTATGGCGAGTCTGTCTCGAGTGTTTTTTAAGTCTATATATAATGAATTTTTGAGCCTGTATATAGTGCAAGTCAAGTAATTTTTTCTAAAATAGCGAATCTAGCTCAATACTTTTTCGATTCTATCACTCGTAATACATATCGCACTTGATCAACAAGAGGCTATTAACTCAAAATTGTAAAATTTTCAGTAGAGACGAAAAACTGTTTGTCGTTACATTTTAGGAGAATTTGAAAATCCAAACACATTATGGTAAGCAAATTCTATTTAAAAATATATTTAGATTGTTTTTATTGGGGAGGAATATCTATATTTTGAAAAGAGTCATAAATCAGAGAAAATTTTAGCAATTTTGTCATAAAAACAGTCACATTTCGAATTAAAATTATAAAGTAAAGCAAATTTTATCAACGAAAGAGTGGTTAAAATACGTTGAAATTTTTACAGTAGCTAGATATTGAAGTTGTTAGTTTATTTCTATTATATTATAATAGAATATTATAATGTATATTATAATATATATTGATATATATATATCAAAATATTATTAAATTTTGATTTAATACCCTCTTGTTGATTGATCATAATATTCTACGTGATGTTTTAACTAGATTAAATGAAATGTCTACAAGTTTTCTTTAATCTAACACAAAATTCTCGTATATGAATACTTGACTCTACATACGCATTACAGGTGTATGTCTAGCTTATATCGAATCAATTTAAGGCGTGTCGAGCTTATATCTAGTCTATGTCGAACCTGTCTCCATTGTTCGTCGAGCCTATTTCTAGGCATGTCTAGTCTGTATCTAACGTGTATCCCTTCTTTCTCTAACATATTTTGAGCTTATCTCTAGAGCGTGCTGACCCTATTACTAGTGCATGTTAAATATATCTCTAGTGCATGGCGTGCCAATGTCTATAATATAATATAAATTATGCGGCTAGTAAATTCCTACTCTATCTCTAGTGCATATCAAGTTTATCACTAGTGTATTTCGAGTTTATCTCTACCATTTTTCATGCTTATATGTGGTGCATTTTGAATCTATTTCTATTGTAAGTCGATTTTATTTCTCTAAACTATTGCGAGCATGTCTCCAGCGTATGTCGACCCTATGTCTAGTGTATGTTAAATATATCTCGAACCTATATTTATTTAATGTCAAATCTGTTCCTAGTGAACTCCTAGTCTATATCTAGTAAATATCGAGCTTATTTCTAGTGTATGTTAAGTCTGTATATACACTGAATTTTTGAGTCTGCACTTAGTGCATGTTGAGTCATTTTCTATTCAATGTCGTGACTGCCTCAAGTGCATGTCGAGTCGATCTATAATATATTGCAAGCCTGTCCACAGGATTCTTATGACTATTGCTTGCGTGTGTCGAATCTTTCTCTAGCATATTTCAAGCTTATCTCCAGCACCTATTGACCTAACACCTGTTAAATATATCTCTAGTGTATGGCGAGCCAATGTCTATAATATAATATAACCCAGTAAAAAAAGACACTCCAAAGAAGTCGTGAAAATGTAGAGTTTGCAGTCTGGAAGTAGTTCAAATTTCTATCCGATCTAATGATTTTTACATAGGGTTGTCATTGCAAGAAGTTCTCTTTTTCGATGCCTAGTCACCGAATTAGAAGCGATTTTAAGAAAAATTTCCTTTTTTGTGTTCTATGGTAATATTTTCATCTAGGAAAAACTTTAAAAAGTTACATATTTGAACAATTCGTTTCTTTTTATACGAATTTAAACGCGAAACAGTGTTTTCATGTAAATTTAAGCAAATAACTTCTAAATTTTAGGCCAAAATTAGTTCATAAATTTCTTTCAAAAAATCGATTTTTTGAACATTTTGGTGAGTATTTACTAAAACTATGGAAAAACTACAAGGTTTTGTGTGATTAAAATAAACTTTTACTTGGTTTTCTGCTAACTATCGGCAAATTAAAAATATCGATTTTTTGGAAGCAATGAAAATGTGGTTCCTTCAGAATGACTTCCATTTTTTTTTTACTGGGAAATTATGCATCTAATGAATTCCTATTCTGGCTCTAGTAAATGTCGAGTTTATATCTAGTGCATGTTACGTCTATTTATAGTGAATTTTTGAGTATGTATCCAGTGAGTAATTTTCTAGTAAATATTTTGAGTCTATTTCTAGTGTATGTTGAACCTCTTTGGTGCATATCAAGTATTGCTCTAGTGTATTGCGAGCCTCTCTTCAGCGTATGTCCAAACTATGCTTATTGAATATATCTCTAGTATATCTCGAACCCATGCGTATAAGTCTAGTGAACTCTTATTCTAGTAAATATCGAGTTGTATATCTAGTATATGCTAAGTATATATATGTATGGTTGATTTTTCTAGTATATATCATATACACCTCAAGGCTATTTTGTGTCTATTTCTACTGCATGTAAAATCTATCAGGTGTATGTCGACTATATAACGAGTGTATTGCGAGCCTGTCTGCAGCATACGTTGACATTTATTCTAGTTCATATTGGATATATCTTTATTTTAAGGCCACGTCACGTTTCTATTTAACTTTAAGTATTTTCCTAGTGAATTCCAAGTCTAGTGAATGTCGAGACTATCTCTAGTGTGTTTCAATTCTACATCTGCCGTTTTTCGATCATATGTTTAGTACATGTATATCCACACTATTTCTAGTAAATTTAAAATCTGTATCTAGAGTTAGTCAAATCATTCACTAGTATGTTAAGTCTATTCTTAATGAGTGGTGTATGGTGGGCTTGTCTCTTGTACATTTCAAGTCTATCTAGTAGATGTCAAGTCTTTACTGCATAAAATATATGTACATATCTATAATAAACATATTTCAAGCATTTATCTGAAAATTAAAAAAAAAAGTATAAATTTATTAAAGCGAATTGAGCACATGGTGTAATTATAACAAAACGTCAGCTACAAAGCACATAGAGCAAAAAATTATCAGCTGAAGTAGGGCTGCCAGCTGGTTATACACACCTTGCCAAGCCAATTGCAACTCAACTCAATTCGCTTTTAAAAATTTAATATGAATTCACCTTGGACAGGGCTGCCAGATAAAATTATCGAAAAATCGTCGAAATCCCGATAAACTATAAAATAATCGTCATTTTATACTTGAAAAATCGTCAAAAAAAATCGGACAAATCAAAATGAGTTTATTAACGTGTATACTAGGCCGGGTCGATTAGTATGGATAGAAAAAATAAAAAAATCGTATAGTAAAAACAAAATCTACATATCGCTACCTTAATATAGAAATGTCCGAAATCATTATTTTTTTTTTTTTTGAAATCGTGATTTTTACATTTTTCGATACATTAGATTTCTTCTATCGAAAAATACAAAAAACTCAATTTCTAAAAAATTATTCTAAGAAAATTTTGCAAAGAAGCCATGGGTGTAAAATTAAACCCTATACCGCGCATCTCGACATGAAATTTATTTCCTTTTCAAGAGTTTCGTGTTTGGCTACTGCCTGCCTTATTTGAAGACATTGACTTTAAAGATGAAAATGGGGAATCAAATATTATGTATGCTAATTCTAAGGTAGCTCGCGAAAAAACTGAAAGCAGGAAGTACGTGGAGAATGATTCGAACTTAGTAGCATTTATTTCAGTACATACATATTTTTATTTGAAAAAATTTATATTAAGAAAAATGTTTTAAAGAAGAGGAAATACATTTTCATGTCTAGAGGCGCAATATAGGGATTGATGTTAGACACGTGGTCTAGTGTATACATTTGTTTTATTTTACATGTTTATTGGGAAATTGAAACCATTGTCCTTTTTTAACCCATTATAACTTTTTTCCTCTCAGTGGTAAAATTATGAAAAATATTGCCAAGTTACATATGTCCAAGTCTTGGTGTCAGTCGTCTTGATGACCGAAATTTTGTATAGGAAGTTGGCCTTTTTTCACATTTATTTATTTTTTTTTTAATATCAATTTATAGAGATATCAATACATATAAAATAAAGAGTGGGCAGAATTACACTAAAATCTTTTAGAAGACAAGTAATACATGAATTGAAACAGTCGCTTTTTTATAAAAGAACTGTAATATATGGTCTTCTCAATTTTAAGGGAAAAATCGTCAAATCGCCATTTTGCTATTTTCGGCACCAAAAATCGTCGAAATGACGATAAATCGTCAAATCTGGCAGCCGTGACCTTGGACTATATCTTATATGATTTTGCCCAAGGCAAATTCATATAAGGTATACTCAGCTCAATTCGCTTTGAGAAATTTATACTTGAAATGTCAGAAAAATGTGTTTTGACATCCGACGTATATTAAAATTACAAGCGGCGAAAATAGTCACCTGAGCCCTTGAGGCCACCTAGTATGAAATCGTCTTGATTTTGCCTTTATGCATATCAAAGCCAGGGTGACCGATGACATTTTTCAAAAAGTGGCACCAAATAGGGGATTTATCAAAAAAAAATGGGCAAAATTAAAAAAAAAAGAGAAAACTGCACTAAACTTTTTTATTTTTAATGTATTTTCATATAACTCACCGTAAATAAAGGGGGTCAAAAAGTGGCAATGCAGTCGAAAAGGGGGAAACGCAGTCGAAAAAGTGGCAAATTGCCACTTTAGTCGGTCAAAGGGTCACGCTGATCAAGACGAATCAATTTGCATACTTAGTCCAAGGCAAATTCATACAAGGTATACTCGGCTCAATTCGCCTTGAGAAATTTATAATTTTAATGTGAATAAAGTACTGAAAATGTGTGTTAAAATCCAACGTATGTATATTTAAATTACAAGCTTTTATCTTATGGAATTATTATAAAGATGCAATTTATATGGATAATAAAAATTAATTTTTGGAGCCTGATGATTCAAAGTAATGTTTTAAATTTTTTGAATTGAATAGAAACAAAACTTTTCTTAAATTTTTCATTATCTTCCCAACTTTCGATAATTGTCTAGCGAACTTTCAAAAGCACACACTTTTGCATATACATGCATACATATATTATTATTTATTCCTCTTATTTTCTGCTTTACTAATCGCCTTCACAGCACTTGATAGCAAAAGCAGTGGCATTATATTGCCATGTCTATGTCTACCTGAAAGTATGTAATTTGTGTGTCACTTTTCGGCCTGTCATTTTGTCTTTTATGTATTATTGTGGACTACTTTTGCAAAAAATAAAAATAAAATAAAAATGAAAAAAGAAAAGGCAAGACGAAAGAAAACGAGCAAGGCTCAAAAGCAACAACAATTTGAGGCCTCCACCAAATCACACTGATTTCAAATTTTCCCTCTGCAAAATTTTGGCGAATTTTTGTTTTTTCAAATAAAAACTGACCCAAGCATAAATAAAATTAGCTGTGGCAACTGCAGCAACAGTGCGTATACTCGCATGTTTGTCTTTAAGTGCTAACGACAATAACGTTAAAGTATTCGTGGGATATACTAAGAGCAAATTCAGATCTTATACTGCGGTTATTTTTCTTTCCCAAATGCTTTTCGTCAATTGAAAATAGATTGAAGCAAAAGTTTTTTCTTAACGTTTTAATAGTTTTGAGAGAGAAAAAAAGAAGGCAAAGAGGATTAACGAAAAACTCGTTTAAATAATGTCTGACAGCCAGCGTTGTCGTTATTCGGAAAAGCGTTAGTGATTTCTCTGGCTTGTCTATATAAAAGTCTAAGAGAAACGAGTTAAATAAAAAAAAACTTAATAGTCATTTGATTAAAGGAAGCCTTCCCCATATGATTGTTGGATATGTTTTTTTTTCAAAGTTGAAAAAACAAAAGCCATTTAAATGGAATTAAAAAAGATTGAATTTTTTTAAATATTTGGGGTATTCACAAGGATGTCCTAAGTCTCATAAAGTCATAAAGTCCTAACATTTTAAACCAGTTTAAAACTATTTTTATTTTCTTTCATATAAAAGGAGTACTATATTAATACAATTCTTCACTCTATGTATTTGTTACTGTCATAACTAATTATTTTGCTTTTTACTTTTCTTTTTCGACACAATGTCCATTTACGTTTAAATACGTGGCGTTTTTCTTAAGCAAATTTCTACTCAAATCATTATATATGGCAAAAAAATATAAAAATTCGCAAGGGATTAAAATAATGGAAACAATATCCTAAAGCTAATTATATAGACCGCAAAAAAAAAGTAATAACTCGAGTATAGACTTACAGCATATAAATCGCGAAAACTTGCAAAAATGCGAATATCTTCTAAACATTACCAAAGCCTCAAAAGCTGTAGACGAGCAAACTCAGTAGATTTTATGAATCAAAAATTATCTCACGTGCAAAAAATTTGCGAAAATTCGCGAATAATTTTTTAATTGAAAAAACTTAAAATTTATTTAAAAAAATGCTTAAATTGTAAGGAATGCAAAAAACTTTTAAAAATCCGCAATTACGAAAATTCGCAAAAACTTGGTGACATCAAAAATATATTAAAGTCTGATACTTTATAAAAAAAAGTTTAAAACTGTTTAAAAAAAAAACAAAGAATTGGGAGCAATCACTTTTATTGCAAAAATTTGCAACAAATTGCAAAAATTGTAAACAAGCTCCAAAATTACTTAGAAATGCCTAAAGATCTAAGAAATTCCAAAAATCGCAGAAAATTGGCAAAATTATGAAAATTCGCACAGATTGATAGATGTATTAAAAATCGGTAAAATGGTAAAAAGGCAAGCCCTAAAATAACACATAAATACTTAAAGATATAAGAAATTCCAAAAAATCGGAAAAATTCGCGAAAATGAAAATTTGCAAAAACTTGCTAATACCAAAATGATAGCAAAGTGTGATATAAAATAAAAGTTGTCAAATGTGTAAAAAAGGCAAAAACTGCAACAACAAAAATAATTCAATCAGACAATGATGTGGCTTGATTCAATCCTATTTTGATAAAATTACACACAAGAGCAATAAGCTTTATCAAAAATTAGCTGATCGCAAAACTTAAGAAAATTTGCAAATAAATTCCAAAGCCTTAAAATTTTAAGAGGTCAAATGCTCGAAAAAATTTTGTTTTACATATTGCAAAAATTCGCAAATAATTATCGGAAACAGATAGAAGCCGTTAAATAATTTTCTCATAATTTTGCATATTCGTACCAAATATTATTTAATTTTTGTAATATTTTTTTTCATTTGTTTTGTATCATATTGTTTATGTTTCAACTAACACACTAAAATATGAGGGGTTGCTCACAGCAGTCGCATTTTAAACTAGTTTAAAAGTTTAGAACATTATGACGTTATGACTTTAACACTACCGTGTGAATACCCCAATTGAATTTTTTATTGGAAAATTTAGAAAACTAGTAATGAAGACGAAAAATCAAAATTCCAATAACGCTGCAGCCACACGTTCAACAAATCGCTTTCAATTTCATCACACATACTGTGTGTCAAAATTCCATGAAATTGATAGCTGTAGCACAAATTGATAGTCAATTTTAAATGCCACCGACAAAGAAACAACCCGAATTTGTAGCTAAAATCAATGTGTGCTGTGACCAGCTGCTCAAATCGAAAATTAAATTGCCATATAAATGGATAGGTTAATTTAAAAGCAATATAGTTTTCAATTTAAAAAGTTTGATTGTGTTAGTGAAAAAAGTGTGAGTGTATTGCAAATTGAATGGAATTGAAAGGCAAAAATTTAACATGTGGACCCCAAGTAAGAAAAAATTTTATTGGAAAATTTATAAAACTATTAATATATATGAAAAATAAAAAGCAATGTATGTTTTCTTTGAGAGCAGATGACTTTAAAATAAATTAGGAGACCTGGGGTCGAATCGTCACATCCGTGAACGTACAACTCGCCACGTAAAAACACCATTTTCGGATTATGACATACGTGAACGTACTGAAATCCTATTCAACTTAATTATTACTTAATTTGTTTTCGTACAATTGCCGATACGATCACGGATGTGACGATTTGAACCCTGTACCTGGATTCAGTAACTTGTATTACGATAATCGTATCGTTATAATGAATATAACGAAAATTTACTGACTTTGCTATACAGTAACATATTTTAACGATATTCGGTGTCGGTTGGAGAAAAAAATAAGTCACAAGATCTAATTTGTTGAGTTTTTCTTAATTATTCCTTGTGCTTTTCGCTTCTTTTCACATTTTCTATACAGAGATACCACATAATATTGAATTAAATGGTGAATAAGATAAAGCGGGAGACTATCGTAAAAAGAAGTTACAGAATCACATTATCGTTATCGCAAGCGAATAAATCTGTCAATAAATATTAAGATTTTCGGTTCGCATAAAGTTACAGAATCCAGGTACTGATCTTTCATAAAAATTTTCAACAAGTATGGCAACTCTATTTCTACTAATATAAAATGAGGCAATTTGTGAAAATAATCGTTTATAAAATGTAGCCTTAAATATTAAAGCGCTATAAATCATGATCATGTTCTTTCCTTGTATTCTTGAAGATCAATAGACCCAATCTTAAATCTTAAAGCATACTTTAGGCAGCCTTTATTAAATACACATGCATGTATTCTCTTCAAGTTCATACCCTTTATGCAACAACAAGAAACTTCCGCCATTTTTCTTTCATATCTATTGCGTTGAAGTAAATACTAAAGCATACCTTAGGGCATTATTTAAATCTCATTTCTTAACAATATCTCACTTCATTGTTACTCATTCATTCTACACTATGTATTTCAACGTTTTGTTCTATTTCCAACAATCGTTTATTTTATTTTAAGTGTACATACATACTCGTATAAAAAGAAGTTATTTAAAATCTCTAAAGCACCAGAAATTTTTCCTCATCAAGGTGAACACAAATAACAATGTCTTTTTTTTAGTTTATTTTCCTATTTTAAATATACTTCTTTATTTTCATTTCTGGTTACTTTTTGCCTTCCCTTAAGCCATCCAGTGAATTGTAAATCCTTAAAGAAGTACGCAACAAGACAAGGAAATAAAAAAAATTTCTATTTAAAGAAAAAAAAAACACTGATACTCAGGTGAAGTTTTGATATGGGTCAATGATTTTTCCTAAAGACATTTAATAATCCCCGTATGTGATTGTAGTTTACTCCATATGTTTTCAATGTAAGTTTCTATTTTTCTATTAAACAGTCTTTTGTGTTTTATTGTATATTTAGTGTGAGAGTTTGATATTTGGAAAATGACAATTGACAATTGACTTTTAGTAGTTGTTATGTAATTAATTCCTTTTTTATTTATAAAATGTAATATGCACGTGCAAATGATCTCTTGCTTGTTGAAATAAAAATTTAGGACCAATTTTTGAGTTCGAGATTAAACTTATACGCAGTTTCCACAAGTCAGGCAGGTGACTCGTCTAGAAATTTTGTATGAAAATCACTGAAAAAGATGAGTGCTTTCCACACAAATTTTATACCACAGTTCACAGTGTGCGTTGTAGAAGCAGCTGGTTAATTTTCTTCAGCTAATCCGGAAATTAATTCAATCTTACATTAATTGAGTTTGATATTTTTGAGTGATAGTTTAAACTTCCTAACAGGTGAGACCACCAGGGTTGTCAGATTTTTCCGCCCTATTTCGCCAAATGGATTTTAAAAATTCCCAAAAAAAAAACACCAAAATCAATTTTATGTAGTTTTTAACAAGGTCATGATACACTATCCCACACAATCGTGCGAGTTTTGAGAAAATACAATCCTGGTATGATGAATCTCTTAACATTTAAAAAAGGCAATAACAATTCATCAGATAAGGGTTGTATTTGTAAAGAATTGTAAATATTCTGACAAAAACTTAGTAGAATGGAACGACTAGATGTTTCTACTTGTCTTGTTGATTCTTAACACTTTTGTTAAGCTCTGTAACACATAATTCTACTACAACGAAGATCAGACCGCGTATGTTAATTTAAATTAAGATTAAATGCAAAAAGTATATTGCATTATAAAGCTAAAATATATATTTTTTTGCAATTCAGCACTAATAATATAGTAAAAATATTTCTCAGTGGCGCCATCTACTGTAAGGTAGATTTTCAACAGAGTTTGTTGTATTCACCTTATTGCTTACAATATTGTGAAACCCACCACGTACAGTCGCATGCACACACACGCACTCACACAAACCAAACAGATGTTTCTTTTACGAACTGTCAAACGAAAAATATTAACCAATAGTTTTACAACAAAAGCATAACTAATGCAACAATAAAGTGGTCTTATCATCTAAAGAAATATTAAAGGTTTAAAAATTAATTATAAGAGAAATAAAATATATCGTTATACATGCACTTAAAAAGAAAGAACTACAAATAAGTATAATTGTAAAAAGATTCGATACAAAGGCTATAAAGCACATATAAAGTGATATTGTTGTGGAAAGAAAGAAGTGTTCAGGAAAATAACATGAAAAATGGTGCAATGAAAGTACATTTGTGTATTCCTCCATAGTTTAACCATTGTGCGTAATAAATTTCATCATATTTTATAATAAATTAAAGTAAGTGTAGTTAAAGTTGCAATCAATTATAAAAATCCGAGATAAAAGCAATATGCTTACATATCGATGGCCACAAGTATAAAGGCCCTAACTCGTATTTCAACGACATTAAGTCTTTCAGTCTTCACAAAAATTTATTGCAATAGTGTAAATAATAATGCTTTTACAAGCAGGTGTACTGTTTATTATTATGTTTTTACCTTCTCCTGTAAATTTGCTATTATTTGAGTTAGGGCGTTTCTACTTCTGACCAACGATATGCGGTTATGGCACGACATGTGCGTACAATGTACATTACATCAGTGCACTTTAGTATATTGTAAGTACATACATACATACATATGTACATAAATGCACGCATAGTCAACAAAGCAATTTTACTCTGCAAACGTTTTCTATCGTTTTAAGTTACTGAGCATCAAAGATGAGCTTCTATGGAGTGACTAACTTTTTTTTTTATATTTGTGGTAATATGTAATAAACTTTTAGATCGACCTAAGCAACGCAGAGTTTTTTTAGAAGTATTCAGGCTATCTTTAAGATAATAATATGTAAGTAGGATTATTAAATTTGTCTTATAATACCTTTAAAAAAAGAAAAACTATTTACTAATCACACAAACTTCATTAACAGTTGTCACAAAAACCTCTTACAAAATTTAAATTTGTTAAATCAAAATTGTAAAATCTGAATTTTTCATTAAGGGCCGGTTTGTCAATGTCGACAACATTCGACTTGTCGCACAATTAGATACATTTGGAGCAAAAGTAAAATTTAATTTTTTTTTTTTTTTTTTTTTTTTTTTTTGAAGAGATTTAATGAAAAATTCAGATTGTACAATTTTGATCAAACAAATTCAAATTTTGTAAGAAGGTGTTTTTAGGTATCAAAAATATGACTTCAAATAATAAGTGAGAATCGTTTTCAGTTAAATAAACTTCAAGAAGCAATATCTTTATTTTGATAATAGATGTGCTTAACTAACAACTACAAATATTAGATCTGTAGACAATTTTATCCCAATATTTTATTTTTATTTAATGCGTGTGGTGCTAAGCCAACAACAAATAAATTTTTTAAATTAATATTGGAAAAGATTATGAATAATAGAATACAAATACATATATACGAATGTGTGTAAATTTTTATAAAGAAAGCACTTTTCATAACATCAATTAAATTATAACACATGTATATTGCGCTCCACTTTAATAACTCATTTCTATATGGGCAGTTCCACGCAAAACGACTCAACATAGAAAATAAAATTATTTATTTATTTTTAATAAAAATCGTTCAAGTGAAGTCCACAAAAGAATGAAAATTATGGGCAAATTAAGAAAAAATTATGTATTTTTGAAAAATTTACACTCTGCTCTTGCTCTTTAATATTTTTTGTCTCTAAAAATATTATACACATTTGGGTTCTTGTTAAACTTTCAACTTTGTATGACTTATAATAAGAGTTTTAAGGATTAATTGAAATATTAAAACATTCGGTCACACCCGCACAGTAAAATTTCAAAAGTTCAATAAAATTGTTACTTTACATAATCCGAGTATGTTATTTATTCCACGTGAAATTAAAACTTTCGAAATTGTCATAGCATCATTTACATACATACATATGTATATCCAACAAAAATTCTATGGCAATTCCGCACGTTTTAATTTCACGTGGAATGCAGAATATATCAGAATAAATTCTCCATACTTTCCAACAATTAAAAAAAGTAAGCTCAATTGATAATATAATAAAATTATGTGATCCTTCATTTTAATATGTATAGAAATAATTATGGGAAATATTTGGTCACACCCGGCACACTAAAGCTGAAGTGCAATGTATATCAAAAATTGAAAACGATAATAAATGTAGAAAGAAAACAAAGAAAATTATGAACTGCATTTATTTTTAGAGAGAGAGAGAGAGAGAAGGGACAGGAAAATAATGATAAAAAAAAAAATTATGATGGATAACAGAATCATTGAAAGAAAAAAATTATGGAAAAGGAAAACGAAAGAAAATACTATGGAAAAAAGACTGAAAGTCAAATTGATTGATTATACCAATGAAATCCATAAAAATATTTATTTCTTCAAAATTTTTAAATTTTCATACTAATTCACACCCGTCACATATGTAAATAGATCACAAGTGTTATAATTTGGAATTAAATCTATGTTAAGAAAAATTTATTTTTCTCACGCAATAAATTTTTAATACAATCAAAACGGCCAATTTACCAACCAGAAATTATTATGTGCGTTCACCGAAGATTTTACAAAAATATATGGTAAAAAATTCTTTAAAAACTGACATTTGAGAGGTCACACCGTTCTGATGGCCATTTTAAATTTTAATATTAACAATCTTGAGAACCGCGCCCCTGTTTTTAAATTACAATTTTTATATTTTTGAATTATAATAAAAAATTATTATGGCCACAGTGTAATTACGCATATTTAAAAAAAAAACTGTTCTGTTTAGTTCCAAGTCTAAAAGTCGTACGCGAAAAGTATTAATACTACGAGTATTACCTTGTTGAAGTCAAAGGTGCAATTGCAATAATTGGATTACATGAACAAAAGTATGTAATAGAAATACAAAATAATGACTGTTTTGTTATAAATAAAATATAACATTTCAGTTGTGAAGTTATTAGTCATAGCATACAATAAATTCTAAACTATGTAGAGTGAAAAATAGTTCTGTATTCTGTGTTCTTTATAAATAATAATAACAATATTTTCATATTCATTATATAACTAATGTTTTAATAATATTGTCCTGTTTGATCAAATCGAATGGAAGGTAAAGAACTGGAAATAAATTCTTTCGCAATAGTAAAATCCATAATGTTGCCGTATTAGTTAATATCCGCTAAAGCGCCAAACAAACAAAGAAAAAAGCGCCAAATGAGCCAAATAAGCTTTTTAGCGCTAAATCTGCTAGTTCGTGTTTAACGAGCGACAGTGGAAAATGTTTCTTTGTAAATTTATGCTTCGTTTTTTTTTAACTAAAACCGACTATTTACGATCGCTATTAAACGATTTTGGTAAAAAAAAATGAATTTCGAAAATTATGTCTATTAAGCTTTTTTGGCGGTTATGGTACCATACGTGCACTTGTTATTTTTTTACACAGCACATGGTTGTGATTTATAATAACATTCTTGACTTCTGTTTTTTTTCGCTTTAAAAATTTGATAAGTTTCTTCGTATACACTTTTTTTTTGTTAAAAATCTAGTTATGATTTTAAACAAAAAATATCAGCTATCATAATTTTGTGTTCTTTTTCCTAAATAAGAAAAAAATATAGAATTATAGGCAACAATTTTTATCAGCCCTGAGGCCAATTCTAAATACCTAAAACATTTTACAAATAAAAAGCTCTAAAACATTTTACTATCTGATCAAAATTTATAATTTATTTATATTGAATAATTGATAATTTTATTTTTATAGTAAACCTTATCTTTATGTAGAATGATTTTGTGCCTTTTGTTTTTATTGCATGTGAAATCAATTTATCAGTTTTTCACTTTTTCTTTTACTTTAATTTCAATTTTTTTTTCTAAATAAATTTATGTTTATAAAGTAATGTTATCAGTGTAAAGTTCAATTAGACGTACCATAACCATACAAAACAGCTGTCCGCACCGGCCTTATGGACTACAATAGTTTCGTAACTAAAAAAAATTATCAAATGTTTACACAAGATAAAATACGAAATGCCGAATTAGAGTCTAAACACAATGTTTGCGGTGCTGTGCGATTTCTCGTTGCGGGAGAGAAAAATAAACATAATACAACGGAAGACGGCGACGGCAATGGTCATTGTTTATTTAAATTTTTATTAACTTTTTTGTGCATACATTTTTATAAAAAATTCACTCATTCTGTTAAATATTTTGTAATGGCAGTAACTAAAAACAAAAAATTATTAAAATTTTATACATTCGCAGATATATTTGATAAATTTTTTAAGCTTTTATATTTTATGAAAAACATTTTTGAACTTCAAAATCATGTTTTTTGTTGTGAACACCGCCAATTATTCAAAAACTATGGCAACATCAGAAAGAGAAAGAGAGTTAAAAATTGAGAGAATAAGAAAGTCCGCAATGAAAATAAAATAGATTTTAAATTTATGCCATTCCGCACTGCGGGTTTTTAATTCAAAATCGTATGAAAAATCGCACCGCAATGATTTCTCGTTACATTGTGTTCAGACTCTTATTCGGCATTATTAACAAAAAAAAAAAAAAAACAACTTACACCTAATTCACACGAAGACTTTTATGAAGTCTATTTTTCGACGTCATTTTTGGTTTGATAGCGAACGGGGTAGAGAAGAAAGAGGGTTAGAAAAAATTACTCGATTTCTGTTTTCAATGGTTTTTTTCATACCCTGTCGGAAATTTGGTTAACATTAAGCTAACTATTTCGCAAATAGTACTGACTTTGGATTACTTTTAATGTAATGAACTGACTATTTTTACATTGCGATGTCCTAGGCGGTAGTCTCACTCTGCACTACTTTCAGCTAGCTAACTTAAAGTTGACTAAGTTAAAAATTTTTTTTCCGGGGTTCGAACATGTATCATCACACGTTGTGTACTCAACGCGCTACCACTCGGCTAAGGTACTATCTAAAATAACAACAGCAAAATGTTAATATAAAACTGAAATGAGTTTCAAAGTAGCTGAGAATAAATTTGTTGGCTCTCATCAAATTTGATTATACACTCAACTTAAGAATTAATTTTGGGTTTGTTCTGAATGACATTGCAGTTAGCTTTTAGTCAGTTTAAGAAAACGTAACTATAAGTTAGCTATTTTTGTAGTCAACCACACATTCTCCGACAGGATATGTACTGCAAATGTGTGTGTAAACAATACAATCAATAAAAATCAAAATCAATAAAAAAAATTAGACATGTAAAAATAATCATCGTATGAACGCAAATAATTTTTGGTAGAAACTTCAAAAGGGAATCAAGAAAAATAGACGTCATAAATTTCATCGTCTGAATCCTGTGTTAAAAGCAAACATATATATGGTTATGACTACGGCATTACAGTATGACGCGTCTGATTGAACCTTAAAACAGTGTTGCCAGTTTTTTCTAGAGCTTATTCCCAATTTTTATTTTGTCATCCACGAAAATCCCCAAATTAAGTTTTTTATTCAAAATTTTCTTTTGTGAAAAAATAAAATTTTGTAATTTTATTTAAAAAATATTGACAATAACAAAAATTAAAAATTTTAAAAACCCCCGCCTTTTTTCAGAAAAGATGTTATATCTTCTAAACGGCTGGACCGATTTTCTTCAAACATAGCTAAGAACCCTATCGATCAAGTCATCTTTCAAACAGAAAAAACTAAATAAAATCGGTCCAGCCGTTTGGCCTGTACGTGGACACGGACAGACACACAGATACACAGACACACACTACAAACTTATAACACCCCTTTTTTTAGTCGGGGGTTAAAAATATTTAAATCAAAGTTTACCATTTCAAAAACTTCAGAATATAAATCTTCTGATTCATCAGCCTCAGAAATTGTGTTGTACATAGTAGTTGTATTAAAAAGCTTTAGCATTTCAGCAGAAGGATTAAATTTGTCACAAAAAATTTAATTAGTTTTAAAGTGTTTATTTATTCTAAGAAATGCTTCCAACAAGTCCCAATGCATTTTGTTACGTACTTTTGTTTTGGTAGTGTTCATTATTGGTTGATCTACCTTGATACTTCTTCTTTATTAGAAACCATTCAGTATGAATAATAACACACATCTTTAGACTTGCCAGACGCACATTTCTTAGCTTAAAAATCATTCTTGTCACCATCACTTATAAAAAAAAAATCCCTTAAAATTTGGTTATCATCCCCAACAAATCCCCAGATTCCCAACACAAAATTTTTGTCCCTAATCGCAAAACAAATCCCCAATTTATAGACAAATCCCCTAAACTGGCAATGCTTCCATAAACGGCCTATTTTCACCTTCTTCACCTTTTTTGTTGTTTTGCGATTAACTAATCTAATCCCAAGCGAAATGTTTTATGGTTAAATATATGTATGTAGTTATAACTTTTGAGCCACATATGTATATATGTACATATGTATATAAATATGTATGTATGTACTCGTATATGTAAATAAGTGAAAGAATTTGAATTTTAGTATACATAGATTGTTAAGACTTAAAGTTGCTAAAAAGAAAAAATTACAATTTAAATTCTGGAAAGTACACGTAAGTAATTATTACGAGTTTCTGACATTAATTTATTTAAAAAAAAGGTATTTATCATAGCGAAATTAACTAAATATCTATATGTAATTACAATTAAAAATATATCAACAATATTATTAAGTGTCAAAGTGATAAATGAAATGCTAAAGGCAACAAAAAAATTTTATCTAACATAATAGCGGAAATACTCGTAGATTACAGTAAAAGCAAATGTTAAAGCAAACTGTACAAACAATATTTCTACTACAAATAAATTTTCCGCCAAGTGCGACTTTGACTAGCGCATAAAGGGTTGCGTACGGACACTAGATATGTAATACTATACGTACTTTAGCTTATACAAGGTGGCGCAAAAATAACCTTCCGATGTTATTTACAGCCAAATAACATCGGAAGGTTATTTAAAAAAAAAATTAAAAAATTTGATTCTTCTTGTGGATTATTTTTATTTGGTCTTTTAATTTTTTTACATCAAGTCGAGAATATGATGTCATGTAAATGGCCGCCGCCACAGTTGATTGTCATTTGAGCCCTTTTTATGGCATTTTCCATCACTTTGGCCAAAACTTCCGGCGATAGGTCCTCACATTGTCTTTAAGAGCTGCAAGAGTCTGAGGCTTGTTGACATAAACCCGCGACTTCAAAAAGCCCCACAAAAAGAAGTCTGCAGCGGTCAAATCAGGCGATCTTGCTGGCCAGTGCAAATCGCCAAAACGGGAGATTAGGCGCCCGGGAAATGCATCCTTCAGCATATCAGTTGTGGCACGTGCAGTGTGTGCCGTTTCACCGTCCATTGTTTATTAACGTGTATTTCGCATGTGTTTACTACACAAATGTCAAAACAGAACTGACATTAGGCGCCAATCGCAAAATTTATAGCATTTTCTGATAGGAGGATTACTTTTGCGCCACCCGTTATATGATATATATTTTTGGGGTTTTGAGCGTTTTTTTTTCATATAGGTTTTTTTAGTTTTGGCATTTTTTGCGTTTTTAACGTTTTTTCGGCTATTGGCGATTTTTTAATTTTGACGTTTTTTTTCTCGTTTTAGCGATTTTCTTGGTTTTTAGGGTTTTTTTCATTTTTGCAACTTTTTTCATTTTGGAGATTTATATTAGTGCTAGAATTTTTTTTTAATTTAGTGCTTTTTTAGTTTTGACGATTTTTGGGGGTTTTGGCGATATTTTCCGGTTTGGCAATTTTATAATTTTGGGATTTTTTTGTTTTAGCGTTTTTGAAATTTTCAAGAGTTTGAGACTCTTACGGTTTCCAAGATACAGCAAGTTGTCAAAATTATTTAGTCAAATTTACGTTAATTGATAGAACACCCTTTACTTTTAACTTTAATTTTTTTTTAAATTTTAGTGTTAATTGTTGTAGTCTGTATACAAATACACTTACTTACTTACTTACACCTTACGAATTTCAAGTGTCTATATACATAAAATTGTACACGCAAAGAAACAATATGGTAGAGATAACCATAATCAAACAGCAACATACTATGATTGAATTTTATGGTTGCAGTCAAATCATATTATTGTTAATAAGAAAGCAAACTTTAATAATATTATTATCTTAGTTAATAATAATATTATCTACAAAAACAATGAACTTTGTTACACCTAATCTTACTATTGTAAATATGACAACACTATTGTTAGCTGTGACTAAAATATAATTGGGACTCACCATACCATGATCTAATATTATATTAATATTGTTAAATACGACCACAGTATTATTTAATATAATAATACTATTTTGTTTTTTAATCATATATTTATTGTAGAAACAGCTGTGCGTTCAATTCGAAATAAAAATAAATTAATATTATTGACATAAAATGTATATATAGAAATTTATACTTGCACGACATACAGACATGTCTGTAAAAAGAGATACACAAATGTTTATATATTGTTATTGGCCAACCCTTTTGTTTATACTTTATTTATTTATTAATTTATTTAACACCACCCGTGCACTACCGATAGCTTTCAAACGAAATACTGAACTGACAGATGTTTCTGAAAAAGATCTTTTTTTTAAACTTAACATAGTATGGTTTTGGATAACATTATATTGTTATTTACATCATATTATTTTTAAATAATAATACAAATTATGTTGTAGTCATAAATTTTTAACAAAACTGTGTTGTTAAACTCTAACCATATAATATTTTTTTATGGATGTAATAATGTAATTATTAAATTCAAACATTACTCTGTTTATCGTAACGAAATAAATGTTTAAAATATGCATTTATTATTATAAAATAATTTATTTCAAATGATTGAATACAGTTACATATGTACCTATGCAGGAATGTTATCTTGTGAGAGCGTGAGAATTCGTGCGTGATTATTAAAAAAAAAAGCTCACGCACGATCACGCACGAGTAAATTTTTTTCAGTCACGCTCACGCACTCACGCGTGATTAGTTATAATATTTGATCACGAATCACGTGAATCACGCGTGATTCACGCGTGACACGATAAAATCACGACATTTGCACATCTCTAGTTTAACAAAAGGCTGTGATATTTTATTTTTATTTTATTTATATTTGCAATTATTTTTTACGTTATCTATGTGTTTTATGTTGTACATTTTATGTCTCTTCAAAATACATCGCAAAAACTTAAAAGTAAATTGGAATAAAAGATAAAATATATTTCAATAAAAATAATTATCCCTGAAGATGTTGGAAAATCCCAACGAAACGTCGGATACATTAAAAATGAAATAAAAATACGTCTTTTATTACATTTTAAAGAAATTGAATGACCTTGAAAGCCTGAATAGATACAATATTTATAAAACCACACTAATTCATATTAAAAATAAGGTCGAGTAATTAAATACGAATACATATATCAAGACACGTTTCTTTGTTCTACCGGAATATCTAAAAATCTACAAAAATTATTTTTTAAAGAATTCGTTCCATATTTTGATTATTCCTTACCTTGCATTGGGTAGTTCAAGAGCGTTGGAATCATCACGAATTTTTCTTCTGATACGTAGCACATCTACAACTGCGACTTCGTTTTCGTCGTCATTAAATAAATCTACACATATTTGTGTCCATTCGGTATGAATTCTTTGAACTAAAACACTAAAAACGATACTTTTTCTAAAACTTTGTGTTTTTTTCTGTTAAACTTGAAATTCGAAGTTGGCAACGCCATGACAATTTCAACTAAAAAACAGTTGTAGTTCATAATACTAAAACACAGTTGGGTCGTGAGTAAGTTTGGTCTACTCTTAGACGACCAAACTGAATTTATGTAGTTGAGAACCGTGATAGGTGCATTAATTTTTCTTTAATGTGAAAACTTATTATTGACATGCTTTATGTATCTATATGACATTAATATCCCCTGCAATACTCTAATTGCACCTGCAATAAATATTTTCACTTCAATGGCATCAGTTTCATCAATGCTTCAATATGATGTTTTTTTTTATGTTAATTAAATATTGCAGCCACTAATCTGCTTCAATGTTTTATTAACAACATTTGACATTTAAGTGCGAAAGTACTTAATTCATAATAACCATTTTGATTTTATCAAAAATAATTTATTTGGCATAAAGCACAGTTGAAATAAACAAATTTTAAATGAGTTCAATGGTCACTCATGTCATGTATCACTATTTATTTTTTTTTTGTTTAATTCATAATAAAAGAATTAAATTGAAACCTACATGTATACATACATACATGCATAACTATTATATTTTAATTTAATACATAAACAAGCTGCTCTAATAAAAACGAATAAATTAATGCTTTGGTGTATTTAATAGCCCCAAATTTAGCAACTAAATAAATTAGCAAAAATTATCTTCAAAAAGAGTGTAAAAGTGTGTGCTAAAAAAAAATAAATAAATGGCCCAAGAATAATTAAATATTCAGTAAGCATTTCCATAAATAGTCTTAATTAAAAACAATGGCTCATATTATATAGTCTAAAGAAAGTATTTTGGTTTTATAAAAGGTTTATTAATCAAATTTCCATAGAAAATTTATTGTATAAACCTTTTATAAAACGGAAATATTTTTTTATGAATAAAGCAGTGAGTTTAGAATCAGTACTTTTTATGCTAATACTGGTTGTAAATTCTTAAAGTATACTTTGTTTTGACTATGAATATGCGCCAAAGATTTCCACAAGAGGAGCCAAAAAAAAAAAATACACATCTTTCGGTTTTTTAGAAATTCAAAAAGTGTTGAAAAATGCCTGCCCTCTTGTGGCCAATTAGAAGCTGAAACCATCTAAAAAATACTCTGAGTATTCATATAAGGCCAACAACAAGAAGTCATTAGATCGGGGTTGAATTTTTTCAAAAGTCGTTCTATTGTTTAGGATAGTGAGTCATAAGTATTAAAGAGGTTAAAATATTCCATAACAATCAACCTTATTACAGTTGTCGACATCGACAGGTTAGGTTAGAAAGGGTGGTACTATACCGCACCTCCACTCGGATACCCAATTGGGTCCACTGTGATTCCCTTCTGTTGTCCAATACAAGTAATATTTAGCCCCCTATTTGTAGCCAGAAGTTACCCTATTATCCGCCATTGAGCCACCGAATTCCCATGATGAAGCCCCTGATGTCCTCTAGTTTACACTTCTCGATATCAGTAATGCTTTCATGGAAACGTCTGCTCAGCCATCTAAGCCTATGACGTTGCAGCTTCGGGCAGTGACAGATAATATGTTCAATGGTTTCTGGTTCCTCTTCATCCCCGCACTTCCTACAAATATCTGGAGTGCCAGTTTCCCAAATGCTGGTTCTTGCTCTAACCGAGCAGTTACCTGTCAACGCGCCTATCATGATTCGTTCATGGCCAGTAGCTTTGTTTGGATTTTCCTGAGTCAAGTTTTGGCCACAAACCCTTCGAGAAATCGACGTTACTTTAACACAAGAGCTAACAAATTGGGGCTTGTTTACCAGTTGTCGAAAAAAATTACTCCTGTTCGCAGGTTTGTGCTGTTTTCTAGACCTTAGGGAACAGAAATAGATTGTCAGTAGCACAAAATAGTTCTCCAGAGCGAGTAAGCAAACTTAAATTATTTGGTATTGTGTTAAAGTGACGTCGATGTTGACAATTGGAATAAGGGCAAACCTCAGCTGTAAAAATACTGTTGTATGTCTCGGAATATATTAAAGCTCAAAATTTAAACCGATAAAATTCGGAGTTATTTTTTTTTTTTTTTTTTTTTTTTGAATCAATTGTAATTAAGTACTAAATATAAAGGGTTTTTTTTCATAAATGTATAAAACTTTAAGTTGTCAACACTTTTTAACTGGTGGCCATTTTGTCAGCTGTCAAGTGATTTATATTTAGTTTGGTTTGTAATTTCAATATGAATCGACTGACGCCTGAACAACGCTTCCAAGTTTTGCAAATTTATTTTGAAAATCATGGTTATGCTCGAAATGCGTATCGCGTACTACGTCAACATAATCGCGTACTGGTCAACATAATCGCTCATGGAAGCAATTAATTCGATTAACTATGAAACGTTTTCAAACCAAGTTTACTCTAAGTGATAATACGCATCCACAGAGACGTCGTACAGTGCGTGAAAAAGAATTCATTGCTGCTTTAGAGCGTAGCGTACAGGAAGAATCAGTCTATCCCTCAATGGTGACCGCTATATAGCCATAATTACGGACTTCTTCGTTCATCAATTGAACAACCATAATGTGCAGGACGGAGCAATATATCACACAGCTCTTGCCACAATTGATTTATTAAAGGAAGCGTTTAGTAAGCGCATAGTTTCACGCTTCGGTTCCGTGAATTGGTCTCCAAGATCGTGCGATTTATTTTCTGTGGAGATATGTGAAGGTCGCTGGTCTACGCCGATAAGCCCGAAACGATTGACCACTTGCAGGACAACATTCGCCGCGTTATTTCCAATATACGGCCACAAATTTTGAAAAAAGTCATCGAAAATTGGACCTCCAGATTAGAATTCGTCCGAGCAAGTCGATTATCCTTGGAATAAAGTAAATTTCATGTCAGCTTAGAGGGTGGCGTTGGCTGAAGTAGTTAACAGATTGAATACAAAACAGAAGGTCCTGAGTTCGAGCCCGTTCTCCGACAGTCATTAAATAACAACACCATGCATTTTTCTGATGTGTATTAGTGTCCTTTGTATCAGTTGTTGTGGGAAAAGTTCTACTGATGCATGCATAAGGCACTGGTCACTAAACCTATACCCGCTTAAGGGGATCCTAGTCCTAATGTAACATCAGAGCGCCCTCCTTCGGCGGTATTGTGTAGCAGTTTCAAAATTTAATACGCATTATTAAAAAAAAGTGTGCAAAAAAGCACAGTTGTAAAAGAATGAAGTTTTCCTCTATCTCTTCCCTCACCACCTGTCTTCTCTATCACCATCCCTTCCCTATCACCCTCTCTCACTATATTCTCTACAACTTACAGGTAGTACAAAGGAATCATTGTATTGGAGCCAAGTAAAGCTGGACTCTAAATTTTACCCTTCCTTACCAGCAGCCTGCTAACTATTTTAATTTAAAAAATTCACCTCTGTTTTATTCCATTTCAAAGTTCTATAGCTCTATAAAAAAACACCCTTTATAAATTTATATCTGGTTTTCATCTCAATACTGGGCTTTCATTAGCAGCATCTTACAGAGTTTGGATTAAATTTAATCACTCAGGGCACAAAAAATGCATTAGAGCCGGTCTTGTAGCACATAAAAAACAAAACGAGAATTAGTTGGGGTTTTTCGACTTCGATTATCACGTTTCTATAATGATTAAAAGCATGGTAACATTTTTTTCCCTAAATCTACGACCAAATTTTATTCCAAGTCAAAATTCGCCAACCCCAATATAAGAACCAATGTATGGAGTCATTCATTCATCTAGTACAATAAGTGTCTGTCCGATATACTTTATGCAACTTTTTATTTATTGTTTCTCTTTACAGTATTTATTAAGTTTATTAAAAGCAAAACTAATTCCACATCACGATGGCCGTTCAAAGTAAAATGACAACTGTGTTACGGTGTACCTGTCGAGAATTCCAGCACCCATGGACCGATAAATGTATACATGCCTCAGCTGGTCTACTTTTTGCAGCCACTCCCTATTGCTTAAGGGTCTATACCATGGTTTATCTGGTAAGTAACTGAAAACATGAAAGTGAGACTAGAATCAAACTTTATTTCCCCTTAAAGCTTTCGTTATTCATGCGCCATAAAATACCGACTATGCGAGATCTGCGCAGAATGGTTTTGGGAATTTTACAGTCGACAGCATTTTTAACGACAAATGCCTATAGCTTTATAATGTTCAACTGTTTGCTGCGCAACATGTTGGGTCAATATTATTTCTCGACGGTGGCCTTTTGGCCCTGTTTCTTGGGCAGTTTAATGTCTATAGCCGTGGAGAGGCCGCAGAGAAGATCGATGTTGGCCTTGTATGTGGCCAATGTTGCCACTGAGACTGTATGGAATATGGCTGAGGCCAGGGGTTGGGTTAAATCCATACCCAATGGCCAGGTTTTAATATTTGGTGCAAGCATATCAATTCTATTATATTTGTATAGATTAGGATTACACAAAACTTCCTGCCGTGATTCGCTGTTTGATATATTGCGCCTATTTGTGGGGAAGCACGAAGAGGGACCTCTTAAACCCTCTCCCGTTGATAATAATGGCAACAATGAAGTATCCCAAACACCCAGATCTAGAGCGCTAGTGAATTTGAATAGCATAAATGGCTGGGTGCAAGTTTACAGCAGTATTGTGCAGAAATTAAAACAAAAACATGTCTCCTGCCCCCACAGTGGAAGTTGCAGCAAAAACGCTTTAATAGGCGGCTTAAGACCTCTGCTGGGAGGTATTGGACTACAGGTGGCTTTAAAACTGTTGCTTAATATTAAGAGATTAGCTCAAAATAAATTGGATTGGAAGAAAACCATATTTAACAAGCAAACTTTAAATTTGGGCTTCTTTTTGGGCTCCTTTTCCTTTTTGTACAAGGTGAGTTCATAGTTATTTTGCAAGTTAAGTTATAATTATTTTTTCAGTCTATTTCATGTGGCCTTAGACATGCCTTCAATTGTGATGATGCCCGTTTTGCCATACCAGCTGGTTTGATAGGCAGCCTAAGTTTTGCCTACTATCCAGATGTCACGGTGGCCTTGTATGTCATGTGGAAAATGTTGCAGGTTTAGTTTATTTCAAAGAAGTTTAAGTTTAATTGCAAATATTTTTATTATAATTAATTTATGGATTTTTTTTCAGGTTGTTTATAACTTGGGCATAGACAAGAAAAAGCTTCCCAAAGTACCTGGCTTTACAATGATTTTGTATGCGTTTTGTACAGCTGTGTTATTCCATGCGGGCATTTTGGAAGCCACCAATTTAAGGCAAAGCTATTTTAAATTCTTACAAGACATATCAGGAGGAAGGTAGTTACTTTTTTTTTAATAAATATCTAGAAACTCTTTAATAGTATTATTAACTATTTTTTACAGGTTAAGTAAATTCAATATGGTGCCCTTGGATGTCTATGGTTTGAGTTCAAGTGATTGCAAGGCCGAGGTTATACGCCGCTTAAACATTGTCGATAAATCCCCTTATCCTGCTTTTGCTTTGGAAAAGTGGTAGTAATTTTGTTTAAGGATTTTTTTTACATTACATAAAGGGTGGGCAAATTTGAGGTTAGGAATTAAATTGCCTGTCAAATGATGAAATGTCAAGAATTGAAATGCCATTCTTTGACATTTATTTAGTAAAAAGTTGGGAAATTTTAACCATGGAACGTTACACTATTGAGCAAATAATTTCAATTGTGAATTTTATGAATTTTAATTTAAAAGACCGGGTTTACGTAAACAAGCCTGAAACAATTGACGTTCTGATAGATGAAATTCGGCGCTGTATTAACGAGATAAGCCAAGCTTTGTTGCAAAATGTGGTTTAAAATTTGTAAAAAGAAACATTTGCCCCAAATCATATTTCATTATTAATCCCCATATTCCTACTTTACCTTGGTATCAATAGAACGGAATTTGTCAAAAAAAATTTGTTTTTTTTTAAACCAATTTACTTCCTAACCTTAAATTTGCTCACCCTTTATATTGTTACTAACATTACTTGTTATATATTGTAAATATGTATTGAAAAAAAGGTTAGATAGTTTTAAGTAAAACTTGTGAGTTTTTTTATTTCTATAAGCAACCTTTAAAACTTATTCTTTTAAAAAAGTAATAATCTTCTAAGGAAGAACTGTTAAGTCTTATTATTAAAAAGTAAATTAAGCACTTTACATACATATATTTAAAAAATTGTATTCAGCATTTAGTTTTATTTTTTTTTATACATTATATAAAAGAATTTATTAAATTTCTATTTAGCGAACTGCTTTTTTTCGGTAACATAATTGCAATATCATTATAAAGAGATGAACTAAAACGTGTCGCCTTGAAATAATAATAAAACAACATTCAATCATTCTTTGTACTCAATAAAATTAATTTGCATAATTTATTCCTTATGGTAAATCAAATTTAAAGCAAGCAAAAGGCCTAGAAATAATGTTCTCAATAAAAACGTATCAATAAACATAAAAAAGACATTCTATCAAGATATGTACATACATACTTGTTTTGAAAACAAATGAAAGAATGAAAGAAAGCTATAAAATTAATTTTTCTTGAAAGCCAAACAATTCACTGGTCAAAAGTTCATTTTAAGACATTCCAAAAAGTGTTTCTCTATTAGACGTAAGGGGTATTTTCTTAGAGATGTATAAAACTTTAAGTTGGCAACACTTTTTTAACTGGCGGTAATTTTATTAAGTGAAGTATAAAATTAGTTTGGTTTGGCATTTCAACATTTATAGACTAACGCATTAACAACGTTTCCAAATTGTGAAAATTTATTTTTAAAATCATGGTTCTGTTTTAAATACGTATTGCGCACTACGTCCATTTTTGCTAAGGAAATGTGGCCCCGCTATAATGATAGGCGCTCAATACAATTAACAAATAGAAACCATAGAGACATCTCGAGGTTCTTTGCAGTCATCACGGGGCACTGGACGGTCGGCAGACATGCTAGTAGGATAGGTCTGTCCTGTAATGAGTTCTGCCAGAGTTTTCCAGAAAAAAGCAAAGAACAGACAATGGCTGACTTCATAAATGCAATGCAACACTGAAATGCGTAGTGTTCATAAATACAGCAGAGTTATATTTGGCAATGCCGCGAGTTCATTATTGCAAGGCAAATTTGTGCATTGTTTTCATATATGACTCATTTGTGCTTGGTATATTTTTTATCATTATAAGCCAATTCGAAAGCGGTTTTGAAAAGATTAGCGCATGTTTGCTGAAAATTCATTAAAAAACTTAATTTTACAAAATTTATACATACTTAATGAAACAACTAAACAACTTTTGCGCGTTCATAAATGAACTAAAATGTATTTCATTGATTGTCAAAATAGTGTTGCCATAAAGTATTGCTTTGCCTTGTAAATTAATTTCTTTGCAATGTTGGATTGCAAGCTGCATTTATGAAGTCAGCCAAGCTTCTTCTTTCTCGAGGCACGAATTTTTAGGAAGTCATGACCTAGACGGACTTTCAGATTTATCTGAGATTGGGTTAAATGACCTTATCACATGTCTCAATGCGACAGGTTGGATCTAGTAACTATCAACGTATCATAATACTAAGAAACGGTTCTACATATGATTATACCGATGAGTGTAGTGGTCCTTTCAAAAATGAATCATCTAGATTCTACTTGAATGCCTGCGTGTAGTAGGCAGCCATGTAAACCAACCAACCAACCAACGTCCATTTTACGGCCAATATAATCGTTCATCAGAGCAATTAATTCAATTAAATATTGAACATTTTCGCACCTCGTTTAGAGTCTAAACACAATGTAACGAGGATTCATGGCGGTGCGGTTTTTCATACGATTTTGAAGTAAAAACCCGCAGTGCGGAATGGCATAAAATCTATTTTATTTTCATTGCGGACTTTCTTATTTTCTCAATTTTTGACTCTCTTTCTCTTTCTGATGTTGCCATTGTTTTTAAATAATTAGCGGTGTTCACAACAAAAAACATGATTTTGAAGTTCAAAAATGTTTGTCATAAAATATAAAAGCTTACACTACGACCACACGAGCAATTTGATGTGTCTTAATACAAGCAATAACGCCGGCAGAATGATGACGTCAAATTGCTTGTGTTCAACAATGTATCTGGAGGTGATGACTACGTATATGCAAATATATTTGCTTTTTATTCACATAACTACGTAAATTATCAATAATTTTATCCTTTTCTAATTTTAAATTGAACTTTTATTGGTTTTATGTAGTTAAAACTTTTCTTTTCTACTTTTGTGTTGAAAAAAACTTAATATAATTTGTATTTGACAGCATGTGTTAAGAGATTGTTGCTCAGCAATGTATTTTAACATTTGTTGCTGAATATATATTTGAACATATTCATACGGTCCACACGCTAATATCTTGTGTCGGCAATCGAATTTGACAGTTGCCATGGCAATAATTGCCAAGATTATTGCTCGTGTGGTCGGCATGTTAAAAAATTTATCAAATATATCTGCGAATGTATAAAATTTTAATAATTGTTTGTTTTTAGTTACTGCCATTACAAAATATTTAACAGAATGAGTAAATTTTTTATAAAAATGTATGCACAAAAAAATTAATAAAAATTTAAACAAACAATGACAAGTATTGCCGTCGCCGTCCTCCGTTGTATTATGTTTATTTTTCTCTCCCGCAACGAGAAATCGCACCGCACCGCAAACATTGTGTTTAGACTCTTACTCTAAATGTTAATACGCATCCACAGAGACGTCGTACAGTGCGTTCAGAAGAAGTCATTGCTGCTGTAGAGCGCTATAGAGGCTATAGAGCCATAACTACTGACTTCTTCGTTCACCAATTGAACAACCATAATGTGCATGAGCTGTGGTTTCAACAATACGGCGCAACATGTCACACAGCTAGTGCCACAATTGATTTATTGAAAGAAATTGGTAACCGCATAGTTTATCGTGCGATTTAACGCCGCTAGACTTTTGTCTATGGAGAAATGTGAAGTCGCTAGTCTTCACCGAGAAGCCCGAAACGATTGAGCACTTGCAGAGCAACCTTTGCCGCGTTAATGCAAATATACGGCCACAAATGTTTGAAAAAGTCATCGTAAAGTGGTCCTGCAGTTTAGAGTACTAACCGAACCAGCCGTGGTGGTCATACGCCAGAAGTCATATTTAAATTGTATCATATTATCACTGCACTGAAAATGAAAATTGAAATACCCTAAATTACTTCACTAAAGTAGATAATACTCAAATAAGTGTTAAATATGGACTACAAGCATGGCATGAACTTGTATTGCATTTTAAATAAGAGTTCGTTCGTATGATGCAGGACAGTGATGCATTTACGAACAGACCCATTATCTTTCAAATTCCATTTCAAAGTTTTATTCTTTTATAAAAAACAAAACACCCTATGTATATTTTTGTATAACCAACGGCAACACTCCAGACCACTCAATTAATTTTAAAATGGGGTGATTGATTTTGCTTGATTTGCATACATACATATGTATGTACATATATATGTACGTGTGTATGTATGCATGATTGTCAATTGATTGTATGTGAGATCTAATGTTTACATTTGTAATTACTGCATAAATTAATGGAAAGAAAATTCAATTTATACCAGACATGGACAACGCTCATATGATCTACTTGAATCGTGTCTGATCGTGAGTTAAATAATAATAAATACAGCTCAGCGTGTATTAATTAATTTTTTAAATGTTTCTTCCTGAATTTTAAAGTACACCCAGAGAAAAAAACAGTTTAAAATTTATAAAAAAAAACCATATTGAATTAATAAGAAACATTAACGAAAGTCTAGGTCATGTTGAAATTTCTTATTTCAATATGGAAAAATATTTGCAGTATTAATTTATTAATTTTATTTATTTTTAAGTATCTCAATATACATTTTCTATTGTATTGAAAATTATTGAATTAATGTAAAGCGTTGTTATTTTTAAGTTGCAACTTTTCCCTGAGTATAGGAAAGTTTGCATTTATAGCTCAATTATGGACGGTAATCTAACTTTAGTTGCGTTGCCAAAATGCTATTGCCGGATGGCAACTGCAAGCTGTTAATTTTGGTTGGCAATTCGCAATAATATTGGGAATCAACAATTTTTAGTTGCTACATAGTTTTGAAAAAAAAAATATTAGGATAAAATTAAACAAATTAAAAATAAATTTAAATTTTTTGGGAAAGCGGAAATCCTCACTTCCGTACTAATGAGCCTAAGTATGAGTGCAGTGTTTCGACTACAATTGCGACGGTTTTGTACTAGACTAAAGAACATTGCAAAATTTTTTCTTTAATCTAGTACAAAATTATCGTAGTCGACACTCGCAATTAGGCCCAATATTATAAGTACGAAAGTGAATTTGTTTGCTAAGCATTCACGCCCAAACCACTACACTGAGTTTGAAATTCTTTCACCATTGGAAAGCTACATTATTAGCATCAAATATAGGGTATTTTTTTACGGGTTCGGTGCCGGTTTTTTATATTTGGTACGGACACCTTGAGAAAAACACATTTTTTTGCTGGTTACGCTAGTTTTCGTTCTAGTTCGATGGTTAAACCAGTTTTAAAACCGATTTTATAAATTTTTTAAGTAGATCAACGCGAGCGAAGTAGCGGGTAAAAGTTAGTGTGTTATAAACATAGAAATAAAATGTTTGGCAAACATTTTTTAGCGAATAATGAACCTAATTACTGGTGTCATACTACGACTTCGACTACGACTACGACTATTTTGTACTAGATTAAAGTAAAAATTATTGCAATATTTTTTAGTCTATTAAAAAATCATCGAAGTCGATATACGATACTGGTAATTAGGCAAGAAGTCTAAAGAATTTGAATTGTCCCTTAAGTGCCGTCTAATACATTCAACATTATATACATACTTCCTTCTCTTTCTTTCGAAAAATAAAATTGCCATACATGCTGGCCTTGAGGCTTATTCTGAATTGCGATGTGAAAATCAATGCGATGCGCAAATGAAATGCGATGCGAAAAAAAATTGGTATTCTGTTAGACTTTCGCAATCGCATTCGCAATTTATTTCAAATCGTGGCAACGCTGCTCAAATAAACGTCAGTGTCAACAAACATCAAATCAAAAATAAATAGATTGTTTGTGTTTGGCTGTGAAAATTGTTTATTAAACTTATTTATAGTCCATTCAGGCTGACGCCAAATTAAGCAATTTCGTGATTTCGGTCGAAATCAAGTTCAAATTAAGTAATTTCCCATATATTGTGACATTTTCCAAATTAAGTTATTTTACTTAATTTCGATGAAATTAACAAGAAATTACAATATACAACTCTGTTTTTGTACTAAAACTACTTTTTTTTTCAAATATGAGTCAATTTACAACTATGAGAAAAAACAATTAAAAGAAATAAAAATTTTCAAATTCAATATTAAATTAAAAAAATATTGAAAATTATTAAATGTATGAAAATTTTTTAAAGAAAAATGTGTATAAGTGTGACAAAGAATTTATTCAACTGAAAAAAGTACTTCAATGTCTGCCGCAGTGAATGAGATGGTTGCGAAATCAACTCAAATGTCATTCAGTACCTGCATAAACACCTTTCATTTCGTTCGTAATTTGAGCTTGAAATTACTTAATTTCGTGTCAGCCTGAATGGGCTATTAGGAAATTCTGTAAGAAAAGAAATAATAAAAATGGATTATGTGGCACTGTGGTTCGACGACGAAGAAGGGCATGAGCAATATGAAAGGATACAGAGAAGATTGCTTAAAAGCAAATGAGATATTCTAAGCTTGAATGAAAAAACGTAATTTATTTTGATGCTTGCGAAAAATAAATGTTTACTTATGCAGAATATTTCTTTTTTCAAAATTAAAGTTGAAGTCAAATATTTTCATACTTTTTTCCATCCTGCAGCTTCTCTAATAGGTGGTCCATTGATATTTAGTTCTTCAGTTAACGTTTGCCACAAATTATTTGCCGACTGACGTGCATTTGGTGTTTTCAAATGGCCTCTTGCCAAATTGGCTGTGCTTATTCATAAATTCTATCATTATTTCAAATTGACGCGGTTTGGTGGTCTTATTGCTTGCTTTCCTGAATTAAATAATAAATATATGAGAAATAAATAAATAAAATATTATCTTTCGCTTACATGTTTGTATTTTGCGAATGCTATTTTGTTGTCGAATAATTTTTGCCAATTTGACATTTGTTTTCGCAATGTAGAATACCGATTTGCCACCTTTTCGCATTTGAAATGCGATTAAAAAAGAACTTTGCGAATATCGCAATACAGAAAAGCAATTGTTCGCATTTATGTATTCTCGCATCGCATTGAATAAGCCTCCCGTTCTGACACTCGCATATCGCATAGCATTTGCGATTGTGACTTGAACTCACAAGAGAGGTGTTCTGCAAATCGCAATCGCAGGGCTCTTGGCAAGCTCAAATTGCAAGAGTATACTGAAGGGAACTAATGAATTTAGTCTAAATCAAAATTTAAAGAAGCAGTAAAATGATTAATAAATAATTCTGCCAAAGAAAAAGCGACTTATATTGCAAAGATCTGAGAGAACATTTTGGAAAAAAATGTATGCGACCAAACAAATGAAATTTTTTTTTGAAAATCTGTTGGTTAAGACAAAGTACATGAAATATAAAATTTAATTTTAATGTGCAAGAATGTGTGTTTTTCAGAGCTCAGGATGTGTGTTAAGTTTTGTAAAAATTGGTCAAGTAGAATCACTTAAAATAAAATATAAATAAATATAATATAATATAATATATAAATAAATTTTAATGGGTGAGACTCCGCCCATATTTTTAAATGGAAGATTGTGTCTATTTTTGAGCTCAAGTTGTGTAATAAGTTTCGTAAAAACCGGTTTAGTAGAATCACACGAAACATAATAATCGTAATAAATTTTAATGAACGTAGCCTCGCCCATTTTTTCAACTTTAAAATTGTGTAATTACAAGAACCAAACGTTTTTGCTAAGTTTCGCAGCAATCAAATAAGTAGAATATAATACAATTAAATAAAGAATTTGTGGGCGTGTCCCGCCTACTTTTTTACAATGGGACCAATTGGAAGCTATACCCTCTCAGACAAAAAATTATAACTTTTACAGAACGGCCCTGCTCTGTAAATTGATCGATTAGAAATCACGCGATTTTAGAAAACTAACTCCCACAATAGAAATAAAGGGTAGTTAAATTTTAAGGGCCGATATTGAATGTGAACCGCACCTAAACGTCAAGTTTTTTTTTGGCATTTCATTTAACATTTCTCAATTTTAGACTAACTCAATTTGAACCATGAAAAGATACACAATCGAGCAACGCGTTAAGGTTATTCAGGCTTATTATGAAAATGGATGATCAATTTTCGAAGAAAATCATCTTTAGTGATGAGGCACATTTTCACCTCAGTGGATTCGTCAATAAGCAGAATTGTCGCATTTGGGCGAATGACAACCCAAGAGTGATGGTCGAAAAACAAATGAACGCACAAAGAGTGACTGTTTGGTGCGTTTTATTCGCTGGCGGTATCATCGCGCCGGTCAGGCAGTTACTGTGAATGGTGTTCGCTATCGTGATATGATAACGAACTTTTTATGGTCCGAATTGGAAGATATGGATGTGAACGATATGGCGTTGTCAATTGGCCGCCAAGATCATGTGATTTGACACCGTTGGACTACTTTCTTTAGGATTATTTGATAGAAAAGGTGTACGTCGATAAGCCGGCAACAATTCAAGAGCTAAAGGATGAGATAATTCGGCACATTAACGGCATAGAACCTCAATTATAGAGAAAATAGAGGTGTGCCGCATTTGCCCGATATTTTATTCCATACATAATTGAACCATATCTTATTATCATAATAAAAAGAAATGACAATAATTTCCTAAATAATTTGTGTTTTATTTTAAATCAACAACAGCCTTTAAAATTTTTTTGTTTAATTTTTTTATTGTATATATTCTCAAAATCATATCTGAAAGAAAATTATACTGTATAATTTTAAACACGTCTGCAGGACCATTATTAATTATATCATACAAATGTATATTCAACACTCGTAAACAAAATATTCAGGGCTATCATAAATAAAATTCCGCGAGAAAATTTTCCCGATGAATAATTCCAACTAATAGCAAGTAACAGGGAAAACAAAAGATTCTAATTGGAAAAGGGAGAAATTTCACGCAGAATTTTATTCATGATAGCCCTGATTAGAAGAATGTGTGGGATTGGATATCTAATTTTTTTTTTTTTGGGATTTATTGTCAAGCAAGGGATTTACTTTTAAGATTGTAATACACGAAAACGCTTTGTCTGAACTTCCAGCTTGACCCATACAAATTAATTTAATAAAATAAATAATTTAAATAATAGGATTTCAATTAAGCCTTTTTAGGGTTAAAAATAATATTTTGCAAATTTTGTGGGGATATAAAAGATTGGAGATGTCTGAAAAAAACTAACTGGCAACGCTGTGTGAAATCGGATGAGAATAAAATCAAATACAAATAAGGAAAACTTATTTGTTTTTTTTTTTCTTTTCTTGTCGTTGAGTTGCTTTTGTTTCTTTGTAGGGGGAACAAGCGGTTGAAAAAATTCTTGCGATTGTAAGTAAGTTCGTTATCGTTTTTTATTTTTTATTTCTTTTGTTTACAGATATTATGCATAATAAAACGGCCTTTATATAAAACGGTGGGTGTTCTCGGACTTTATTCTGTATTTACCTTTTTCCCAGGCATTTAACAATATAATTTATTGTTCATTAAACAAAAAATCACAAAATAGCCAAAAACAAAAAAAAAAATGTTTATCGAAAATTATTCTACGACATCAATTAAAACAGCAACAGGTGCAATAAGTTTTTATAATGAGGGACATAACAACTCTTCCACTTCTTCTGTACTCAACAATAGTTTCGAACGTATTACTGAATTTTCTAAAAATTGTATGCAAATAACAATTTTATTTGTACTCGGCCTAACTCTGCTGTTAATGGATTGTATAATGGTTTCCGTCAATCATCTTGCAAATATTGTGCCTTTCAACTTGATGCCGAATGATCTACTGGCAGATGAAACTAGATCAATAAACGCAACACTGGGCGCCATAAGTTCGTTGCTGTCAGTTGTATAAAATATGTACTCGTATATTCATGTGCACCGCATGTTACAACTTTTAGATTAGATTGTATGTATTTGTGCTAATAATAAATAGTAGTTTGTAAGAAAATTCATATTAATCTTAAGTAAATGAAATAAAAAAATATAAGTATACATACGCTATATATTTTTTTTTTTAATATAATCAATATGATATATTTAAATGTTTTATTGCAATATATGTATGTAGTTTAAAAAAAAGTTTTTTTATTCAACAATGTAGAAGAGTTTTACAAAAATTTTGCGAAAAAAATTGCATGCAAATGTTTGTACGCTAGGATCTTGAGAGAAGACGGTTTTTAATCCGACATCGAATCGAAATGTTTTAAAAACTAATTTTCATAAAAAAAATTTCTTAAAAAGCCTTAATAATTTTTAATAGTTCTATAATACGCCCACGTAATAGAAATTTGGTGTTTTCTAATTGCTAGACTATACTAGAGGGCTGCGTAAACAGTCTTGAAATGTAAATACGTATTGTTTTTTAAATGTATTTTCGCAGCATGTATTATACTAAACCAATAATAAATGATGTCGCATAATAAGAGAAGCACGGTGGATGTATTTGTGTTCGTGTATATGAGTGTTTACATGCGATGTCACGAAGACTTTTTCTTCGTAACAAACACTCAAAATACCACAAGCAGAAGTAGTGTCTTCAGCTTTGATGCGTTGGTGCTGGTTATTTTGCATATTGTGCGTTTGAGTGTGTGTGTAAGATGTAGATGCCCTATCGGAAATTGAGTTAACTTTAAACTAACTTTAAGCTAACTATTTCGCAACTAGTACTGGCTGACTCTTGGATTACTTTTAATGTAATCAACTGACTATTTTAACATTGCGATGTCCTAGGCGGTAGTCAATTGCCTCACTCTGCATTACTTTCAGCTAACTTCAAGTTGATGTTTTTAAATTTAAAAAATTTTTCTGGGGTTCGAAACATGTATCATCACACGTTGTGTACTCAACGCTCTACCACTCAACTAAGGTACCATTTAAAATAAGAACAGCAAAATGTTAATATAAAACTGAAATGAGTTTCAAACTAGCTGAGAATAAATTTGTTGGCTCTCATCAAATTTGATTACGTACTCAACTTCAGAATTAATTTTGGGTTTGTTCTGAATGACATTGCAGTTAGCTTTTAGTCAGTATAAGAAAACGTAACTATAAGTTAGCTATTTTTGTAGTCAACCACACATTCTTCGGCAGGGTGGTAATCTATTATGTGTTTAAGGGAGGTTGTTTTAAAGCAAGCGCACACAACTAATGTCAATGCATGTGTGTGCGTTTGCATGTGCGCAGAAAAATAAAATATCCCTGCAGAAAGTGCGAATAGTGAAAATGTACTGAGTCGCTTTTGACTTTGTCACCAGTACTACTCTACAATTATTCTCCATACAATACTTTATGGTATTGACATTTAGCATGTGCTTGTCATTGAAAATCTACTAGTAACACTAAAACAATTGACTAGGTAGTGAATTCATAGTTCTTATGGGAACATGGAGACATACCAACCAGACATTTATTAGTACATTTCTATATATTACGACATACAAATTTATGTATATTGACAAGTTGTTGCAAAATGAACCAGAAATACACAACATCTGTTATCTCTCTTTCTTTTATACTGACGAATAGAAGAGAAATTGTACACAATGTAACTAATACTAGAATTTTAGTGTTGACATAGAGACACTTGGCCCCAGTCTGACTGCAGGGATCATACACACAATATGTGTGTGTATGTACATTAGTGATGAGCTATAGCGTGATTTTTTAATAATGTTGCTCCTTGTGAACGTGATATCTAAATTGCTGTTCTTTTAAACTGTGACTGTGATCACAGTTTAGCAGTATTTTGTTTGTAGCAGTTCTGTTATTTTAAGAAAATCTAATAAGAGGAGCAGCAGTGAAATAAAACAGTGACTGTGATCACGGTTTAACACATTTCAGCTCTTCTGCTTTAAAAGTATTATTAGTATTGGTGTTTTGATAAATACTAATAAGAAGAGCAGCAATAACAAGCAATTAGCAATCAACCCCGTTCTAATATTGAGAATAAATAAAAAAAAATATATGTAAGAGGCAGAGAGACAATAAAATTGCAAATGTAAAAATGTGCGTTGTACATAGTTGCCAGAAAAGATGATTTGACGCGATTTGACGATTTTTTTCTTGACAAAAGCTGAAGGTATAAAAAAAATTAATGTGGTAGCTTTATTTATTGTAAAGTAAGCATGCAAGAACAATCACAGTTTGTATGAAAGAACTATATTTTCAAAACCTGTTACTTGATAAATTCAGTCACAGTTGTGATTTGTGATTTTTCAATCGCTGTGAAAAAGTAACAGGTTTCTAAATATCGCTCAACTCTAATGTACATGCATGACGTTTGTATACGCGACCACGCGTATGAAGAAGCATGCTTCACATATTTTTTCGTCACGAAGTATTTTCTTGTTTACTGCTATACCTGCAATAACTGAAACAAATGTCTTGCAAACAGTATTGTTTAGCGCTTGTTTTAGAACATTTCGCTGTAGTAAAGCATTTGAAAAATTCCTCTTGTCTTAAAAGTTCTTGTAAGTGGTCTTGTGCCGGGGTCTAGTGTTTACTGAAACGGTTTGTAACTGGATTCTCTTACTTCTATTACGTTAATGATATCGCTGTAATATATTTGAGGTAAAAAAGAAAAAGTGCTTAAGGCGAGATAAGCTGATTTTCAGTCAATGGTACCTTCGTAATCTGCATATTTGAAAGTACGCCTGGGCCAAATCTCAATTAGTTTATGCGACTTTTCAAGACGCTATGGCAAAATGACTTGTGGCGTATCATTTTTAGACTTCTAATATCATTTGGAATAATAATAGTTAATTTAGATTATACTTGGGTATATTTAAACTTGAATGTATTGTTTACAGTGTGTAGAACGATGTTTGCTTAAAAAACTGAAAGGTTAAGGTAAAAGAAATAAATTTCTGAAAATCGACTTGAATGCTTAAAAGTGCTCTCCTGCAAAACCATCAAATATGGCTTAAGCAATTTTTCCTTATTGCCACAGAGACATACATTACGGAAACTTATCGACTTTGCTATCCAGTAATACATTTTAACAATATTCGCTGTCAGTTAATGTTAAAAAAAAAACTCAAATCATCAGCTCAAATTTAGAAGGAGTTAGAAAGTGATTTTAGTAACAAAAATAATCGACCCTATTACAGCTATAAATTAATTTTTGTTTTAATTTCTTTGTACTTAAAAGCAGAGTATGAAAATAAACTTAACAAATTGTTTGATTTCCTTTTCTTTTGGTGTTTGAACTGAGTGAACAAAAATAAAACAAACTAATGAGAACGAAAAGAAAATAAATGGAAACGCTTTGAAATATTTGCACAGAATTTGACATCATCATATAATATAATTTTATTACATTGTTATATCACACCTGAAATTTGTTTTATATAACTAAAGCCGCGTTCAGACTATTCTACTTTGTATTTATACTTGTCAAAAATTCAAATAATACGTGCAAGTGTGATAGTCTGAACGCAAAATGTCATCAAAGTGGCAAATAATACCAAGGCAAATTCATGACAGGTAAAGTTAATACTACAACAAAATACAAACAATAAAAACAATATGGTATTTTGTTGTTGCCTTGGAGGCTCGTATGTCAAAAGCAGCTGATTGAAGTTACTCAAGCAGAGATCTAGGCCATGATGGCTGACAACCGGCTGAGCCGAGCCGTCGATCATTTTAGTCAGCTATGCCGCCGCTGGAAAAAGTTTAGTTTATGTTGCCTGAAAAACAGACGCCGATTCTTCATGTTCAATATAATCTAATAATTATTTTATTTATTTAAAAATATTTATTATTTGACATATTTTCATACGTTTATTTTAATTGATATGTATTTGATAGTGGCTAAACATTGTCTATATATTTCATTAGTGCTTTTCCAAATCATCAGTAGACTTCAACCATATATTTGGAACAGTTACAAACCTCTTATCTTATGGACAGACTTTCAAAAACTATTTGAAAATCACAAAAGAAAAATAAGCGTAGTAGGCTTAGAAACTTTAACAAAATATATGGTTGAAGTCTACTAATGATTTGGCAAATCATCAACCAAATATATAGACAATGCTGAACCACCAGCAAATAAATTTCAATGAAAATAAACTCATGACAATATGTCAAATAATAAATTTCTTAAATGTTAAATTTATACTTTATTTTTCATTTTGCCTTATAAATACTTTTATTGCTATTCAATGGATTTTTAGTTGTATAACGGTGTAGAAAAATAAAATATATTCATATTGAATATAAATTATTTGCTGGGTTTTGTTAAAGTTCTAAGCCTACTACGCTTGTTTTTATTTTGTAATTTTCAAAAATATTATTATATGTGAATTCTCAAATAGCTTTTGACACAAAATTTTTTTAAAGCCTGTGCATAAGATAAGAGGTTTGTGACTATTCAAAATATGTGGTTGAAGTATACTGATGATTTGGCAAAGTACCAATAAAATATGTAAGGGGTGTCTTTTTAGAGGTATAGAACTTCGAATTGAAATAAAACACAAGAAAATTGCTTTAATGTCCATCAATTTGGCTTTATTGGAAGGATAATTTTATGCCATTAATGTTTAAATATGACTTCGGGCATGTGACCGCCGCGGCTGGCTCGAATAAAGCCAATTCTACAGGTCCAATTTTCAACCACTTTTTCGAGCATATGGGGCCGTATGTTGGCAATAACGCCACGAATGTTGGCTTCCAAGTCCCCTAACGTTTCTGGTTTGTTGGCGTAGACGAGCGACTTCACATATCCCCAAAGAAAATAATCCAATGGTGTCAAATCACACGATCTTGGTGGCCAATTGACATGTCCATTCCGCGAAATTATGCGCTCATCGAATGTTTCCTTCAATAAATCGATTGTGACGTGCGCTGTGTGGCATGTAGCGCCGTCTTGTTGGAACCACAACTCATCCACATTCATGCCATCCAATTCGGGAACAAAATAGTCGGTTATCATGGCTCTATACCGGTCTCCATTAACGGTAACTGACTCTCCAGCATTATTTCGGAAGAAGTATGGCCCAATGACTCCACCAGCCCATAGAGCACACCAAACAGTCAATTTTTGTGGATGTAATGGCGTCTCAAGGGTCTCATGTGGATTCTCTTCACTCCAAATGCGGCAATTTTGCTTGTTGACGTAGCCATTCAACCAAAAATGAACCTCATCACTGAACAAAATTTTGCGATGAATTTCGCGAACTGAACCATTATTTTCGAAATAAATTTGCACGACTTGCAAGCGTTGTTCTTTTGTCAACCTGTTCATGATGAAATGGCAAACCAAACTAAATATTAATCACTTGACAGCTGACAAAATGGCCGCCAGTTAAAAAAGTGATGCCAACTTAAAGTTCTATACCTCAATAAAAAACACCCTTTATATAGATAATGCTTAATCACCAGCAGGTAAATATCTACTTTATTTATTTTTTAATTCTTTTTTTATCTTAAATTTTGTATTTCATGTTATTTGATTATCAGCTTCCGCCGACAATTTTTCCAAGAGCTGGCGCCGCCGAAAAAATTGTCCGGCGCAGGTCTGTACATATAAACAACTTTTGACATTCGAGCCAATAGTTATATGAATTCGCCTTGAATTTGGCAAAAAAAAATAGATCAGCTGTGTTTTCAACTTTACCTGTTATGAATTTGCCTTGAATAATACGATAAAAATTTTGATATCCCATAAGACTTTTTCGTTTTTAGAAAATAATACTTTTCATTACATCAGGGTTGCATTTTCACACAAATCAAATTTCTAAGTTGGCTGTTTCGTCGCCGATAGCGTGTCGTCATTGATGTAATGTTTTGTCATATATACACTCAAAAAAAAAAAAAGACATATACTATTATTAAGGAAAAAAAATTCTAAATTTAAGTAATTTTTTCTAAGTTTGAGTAAATTTTTACAAAAATCTAATAAAAATTACTTAATATGAGTAAAAAATAAAAAGTTTATATCCTTAAAAATAGTTCATAAAAATACACACGAAGATTCTCACATTCAAGGACAAGTTTAAGCCTTAAGGCTTTAAGGAAATATTTACCAAAAATTGGAAAATGGTTTAAAAGTTTGGGGAAATTTCATCCGAACAGCTAGTCAATCTCGTCTTAAATCAAAAAATAAATTTTAGGAAATGACTTACTCCTGATTAGTTCATCAAATTTGACTTACTTGAAAGATATAAAAAGGTTTTCTAAATTTTAGAAAAGTATTTACCCGTTTTAAGTATTTTTTCCTTAAATTATAGAATATATCTTTTGTTTGCATTAAGCAAAAAATCTAAGTGAGTTTTTCATATTTTTGAGGAATATTTGATTGAAATATATTTTTTTGAAAATAAAATTAAATTCAAAACTCAAAAATTTCAATGCTCATTCAGGCTGCCCTGTTAGGCAAATTGGTTAGAGTGCTTGCTTATCATTCAGAAGGTTGTTGGTTCAATACTTGTCTTCTCTCAAGAAATTAATATGAACATATGTATGGTGAATTAATTAAGAATAAAATATGAAGGTATAAAAATAAATTCAGTACAGTGCGACTATGACTCGCGCACATAGGGTTCCGTACGAACACTAGATATGTAATTTAATATAAACTTCATCCTATATAATATATAGTTTTGGCATTTTTTTCGTTTTTTGGCTCTTTTTTAGTTTAGACACTTTATTTTCTTGTTTTGGCAATTTTTTCGGGTTTTTTGGCGTTTTTTGATTTTGCAGTTTTTTTATTTTTGGCGATTTTTTTTTAATTTTTGCGATTTTTTGTTTATTTAAATTTTTTTTAGTTTTGGCGACATTTTCGCGTTTTGGCGATTTTTTTCAATTTTTTGCTTTTTTTCATTTTGGCGTTTTTTTTCATTTTGGCGATTTCTTCGAATTTGGCGATTTATTTTAGTGTTAGAATTTTTTTTTAATTTTGGCGATTTTTTTCGTTTTGGAGATTTTTTTAAATTTTTGGCGATTTTTTTTTTTTTTTTTGTTGGCGATTTTATAATTTTCGGTTTTTTTAGTTTTACCGTTTTTGAAAATTTCAAGTGTTTGCCTTTTACGGTTTCCAAGATATAGCAAATTTTCAAAATTACATAGTCAAAATTGCATTAACTGATGGACCACCCTTTAATTTAAATTTTTTAAATTATAGTGTTAATTGTTGTAGTCTGTATAAAAATACACTAATTTTACAAATTTCAAGTTTCAATATACATATGTTCATACAATTGTATGTATATTACATGGGATTTTAACATATTTCATTGCTCGTTTTGGAACACCCTTTAATTTTAAATTCTCATGTATTTGTTGTTGTAGCGGCCAAGGTTCTACATACCCTGTCCAAATTTCAGGTCCTTAGCTCTTACGGTTCCTGAGAAAATACCGTCTGACGGACAGACGGACAGACGGACAGACCTTTTCACCTTTGGTGTACGGAACCCTAAAAAACATACCATGTGGTATAGAATTTAATAAAAAATAAAAAAGTACCAGAATTAAAGACATAAAAAAAACTTTGAAAAATTTACTAAATTTGAGATCAAAGATGAAAATTTTTTTTTTGCAAAGCTCCGAATTTTATGGGAAAAATTTACTTAATTTTAGAAAAATTTAACTTAAATATAAAAATATAATTACTATAAACTTGTTCATTAGTGAACTAGAAATTTAGTAAATATTTTACTGGTTTCAAGTAAAAAACAGCTTTGGCGCCATACGACAACTTTTTTTATTCAAATTTAGAATATTTTCCAAAGTTTTAGTTAGTTTTTTTTTTTTTTTTGAGTGTATGTTTTGTAATATATTTTCTTAAACTTTTTTTTTGTTATTTACATAGAATATTTTTAACTGCAGAATTTTTTCAAGTGCCGGCAGTCCCCGCCTACGTGAAACCGCTTTGCCGCCGCTAGTCAATGAATAGCACAGACATTGTCATTGAACAGCTGTTTTGTTTTCTGCTTGTATTACACATTGTATTTGAAGTGTGATGATCTGAATACAATATGTGATTTTACGTTAGATTTTTTCAGTCGCAACGAATGTATTTAGATTTCTGTATCGTAAAATGTGATTAAGGTATTAATACTTGTATAATAGTCTGAAAGGGGCTTAAGCAGCATAACTACAACTGGGTGTCCTGAGACAGCTCTCTTCTTTTTATTATTCTTTATGCTTTTTGACAGTTTGTATACAGAGTTGCCACATGGTGTAGAATTAAATGTTCACTAAAATAAACAGCTGTACACAATCGTAAAAAAGAAATTTTAGAAAGACATTGTCGTTACTGCAAACGAATAAATGTATCGATAAATACTACGATTTTCAGTTCGCAAAAAGTTATTGAATTGCACACTACTGGCGTATTTAATTTAACTTGCAAAAATTAAATGAATTTTTCACAATTTGAACTAAAAATTTTTTGAAGCAAGAACGCTATTAATTCCCTTAATTATCTCCAAGTTTGCATTTTGAAAGTCAATGGCAACTGCTTTGCTTAAAAACTATTCACGAAATGCTTCCGAATTCCATCACAATTTTTCAAAACTTCAGCACATAATTAAGTCCCATATGTAAATTGAAAAGTTTAAATTAATTTCATGTTAAACTAGCTTTGTTTTTGGAGATATGACCATCTTGCTACAGATGATCGATATCAAATGTTTATTAAATATTTAACGTTTTATAGACTTAATCTACAACTAAAGGTCTTATCGACTTTGTTCTGTAAATTAAGTAACTTAAGAGCATTGACCATACACGTACTTATATCACATATTATTTGTTCGCAAGGTAGCGAGCGATAAGGAAGAACACTTTGCAACATTTAATCATTCAAGAGTTGTTTACTGCGCAAATTTTTGTTCATAAAACTTTAAACCATTTGTTTGGGCAATTGTTTATTTAATCGTATGTGACATCATGTGAAATAAAAATTATTGCCAGCAAAAATTTGGTATATTGTACATATGTGTGTATTAAGAACTTTTCCATATAAAGCAAATACTGTCTGCATTACTTTATAGCATTTGTATAACGAAGAAGGCATCAGAGAATGACAAAAGAATCGTTTTAAGTGCTCTTTGAGTATTGGCCGTCAAACAACTATGAATGCGTTTAAAATAAAGAACACGCATTAATTTTAAACCAAATACTTATAACTATAAAAATCCAAAACTATATTTATACAATTTTTTTTTTAATTTATGCAGCACAAGCAACTATAACTAAAATTTGTAGATTGTAAGAGCTACGATCACACCCATGAGCAGGATTGTCAGATTTTTTTTGACCTATTTCGCCAAAAATTAGTTTTATGTAGTTTTTTTTAGTATATATTGGATAATAAATTTGTTTTTATATAACACTTTTTTTAACCCTAGAAAGATAATCTGCGTATAATTTATGCATACCCTTTCAATATATTGTTATTTCTCTTTATTTACAATGAATTCGCATTTGTACTCTTTAGACATCTCAGTCGTTAATGATACCTTTAATGAGACCCTAACGTCGTGACCATGATACAATAATACAGGTAGCCGCGAATCGACAACTAATGTACAACAAATAAAACAACAGTGATTTTTATTGCTGTTTTGTGATTGACAAGAGAGGAAAACAATAAACATGTACTTGCGTTTTCTCTTGGCTTTGCAAAGCATGTTTGTATTAGTACAGTTTTAATAGGCACTGTGCGCGTGTGTTGGTAAAACATAAGCACAATTTGGCAGATCAAATCACAAAACAAGCAAAACAGCTGGCGCTTCGCGGTTACCTGTATAATTGTATCATGGTCCTGACGGTTTGTATTTAAATTTTTGAAATATAAGGGGTATATGAGTCAAAAGTTCGCATGATTATCTTTAGAGTGACTTTCAAGTTTACTATTTTTATGAACATTCGTGTTGTTTTTTTTTTTTTTTTTTTTTTTTTTGATAACCACTTATTGTGCATAAATTGTTAAATTTTATGTAGAAGCTTTTAATTTGTCGATAGCCTGACTCGAAAAAAATCAAAAAACACACAAACACACACAGGCGCCCCTCTGGCTAAGTGGTAGCAATTCTACTAGCCTCTCAGTCCAGAGGTCGTGGGTTCGATTCCCACCATATACCCTGTGTGTTTTTCGCAGACAAGCTAATCGCTGTGCGGGTTGTGTTTGTGTGTTTAAAAAAAAAATTGGAAAGGCGAGTACATACACGAAGTTAAGATAGAGCAACCAGCTTCTTCATCAGTATCTCTCTGTCACAGAGGGCTAAAAGAGGAAATAATAAACATTGTCGGTTGACACCAAAATCACGTAGACGCGGTCGAGTGCCAGCATTTAATGTTTTGTTAGATCTCAAAGGGGTGCTACACGTATGTGTTGCAGTCTGCATGATCCCCTTTCATCCTTAAACAAGTTTTCGGTTGATGAGATAATTACGAATATCGTAAAATGGACTAATGCCGACATATCTTTTAAAAGAAGTAAATTTATGACCAGCGCTGTATTTCGGGATACGTGCGAAGTTGAAATTCGCGCTTTAATTGTAAATCTATGACCAGCGCTGTATTTCGGAATACGTGCGAAGTTTAAATTTGTGCTTTAATTGGGATTGTGGTAATGACAGCAGTGAAAAAGGTCTTGATAATATTGACATCTGCCTAAGTCGTATCTGACTAATTTTAAAAAATCTTTATACATATATTTTATAATAAATAATTTATTTATTTACGGTCTAATTCATAAAAAATATTTTAGGTTTATTACAGGTTTATTTGACAAATTTTCCATAGAAATATGTCAAATAAGCGCTTAATAAACCTGAAATATTTTTTATGAATAAGGCAGTTAGTATATTCATTGAAATTAATGACTACAAATCCAAAAACGGGTGATAAGTTTTCAAAGATATATGACCTCTAAATTTTTTATATTACTGAAGTTGTTCTTTTGTTTTTGTTTTTTCTGATAATAAAAATATATTAACATATTTAAAACTCGGCTATTTTTACTGCAGTTATATAGAAAAACGTAATCGACATTAGGTTATTTTAAATTAATCAACAAAATGCTACAATTTAGCTTTCCAAAAAGTATGCATAAATTTTACGCATGATTATCTTTAACGTATGTCAGAATATGATTATCTTTCTAGGGTTAATATAAATTTTTATAAAATTATCGTATCAAAATTGATCAGAAAATCGACAAAACTAGAGTTCTTGTTTCAACTTAGTTATTTGTTGTTGAGCTTCTCATTTGTCTAAATGAAAATTTATAACATAATAACTCTAGTTGTTCTAAGAAGCTTTGGGTAAAGGTTCTCTGATGATCTACATTAGAAACAGTGAAATGCGCATCGGATCCAGCTAAACATCTCAATAATCAATTTCAATGTATTTTTAATAAAAAATTTTTTTTTTACTTACAGACTATTTCACCAAGTTGTTTAAATATCAATTAATATTTAAAAGTAATTTTTCCATACAAAAATGAATGACAATCGACATTTAAATATGAATTGATATTTAAATAGAGTTAGTGACATTGGCCCTTAATAATTAAAATATTAATTTGGGATTATTAGTGCGTTTAAAAAATTTTAAACTAGAAATAAAATTGCCAATAATTATTTCTAGTAAATTTTTCTCAACCAAATTCAAACCGCATTAATTACTATAATTAGTATAAGAAAAATCATTTAAATCAAATTGTTTTAATTTCTTGCAGACGAGTTTTGGTAGGATTTATTTTTGAAACTACTCCTTCAACAAACTAATTTTCTTGAATTAGAAAAATTTTGAAGTTCAAAAATCGCCAAAAAAATTTTTTATCGCCAGAAAAATCGCCATGTCGCAAGCCAAAAATTTGGACGCCAAACAAGTTGAAAAATCACCACGTTTGGCGAGAAATTGCCATATCTTACAACCCTGCCCATGAGTATAAAAATACTATGACTATTAATCAGCTACACATGCGTATATTCAGGGCTATTTTATTTACGCACACACACACACATACACACATAAATAAAGCAAGTTTTCAAACAGCCAGGCCCACATCCACACATTGGTATAATGCATGTATATGATGGCGAATAATGAGTAAATATTCCCAGTATCAGGCGTATACTTTTTTGTCCGATTAAATATCCGCAGCCTGAATACAAACATACTCAGGCTATAAGTATGACAGAGAGAAAGAGACTCAATTCGCTTGATAGGCATGTATGTACCTTTTTATTTTTAGTTATACTGTATTTTTTTGCGTAAATGTTGGAATCGGCTATAGTCATACTTGACTAGAGAGAAAATATGTGAGCGTATGAATTGTTTGCGCTACAATTATGATTGTATCAGAAGTTACTAAAATTAACACTATTTACTGTATGTATATATATATATATATATATATATATATATATATATATATATTTTTTTTTTTTTTTTTTTTTGGAGTACTCATTTTCATTCTCTTATGGGAATCGCTCTCAATAACTTATGTATAATTTGGAAGATGCCTAATTCGGAATCAGCTGCATTAAATGAGATCTAAGTCAATTATCGGTTGAAAAGTACAATTTTGTTGGCTCGCATATAGTCAAATGGGGTTTTTTTAGAACTTTAATTTAATTTAAAGCCTACAGTACACGGCATGTAAAAAGCCACATGTGTATGTGGCGATGACGTCACGATAATTTTCAGCATGTTCGTTGCATTTTTTAAAATTACTAGTAGTGGCTAGATGCCGTAAAATTTTTATAGTTTTTTTGTTCAAAAATACATATCTGGCACATGTAGCCGAATCGAAGACATTTTCTTGGGCAGCTCATCTGTAAGCATGTTAATATCTACATGTACATATGTTGCTAGTACACGGCATGTAGCAAATGCAGCATTGTTATGACGTCAAAATTACGTCAGAACCACATGCGTATGTGGTTTTTTACATGCCGTGTACTGTAGGGCTAATCTATACCCCCAACATTTCTTTCAATTTTCATAACTTAATATTTTACTGCGTAGTAATTTTCATAGTGCGGCTTATCTTATGATTAGTCTCTTCGATATCTAAGCTAAGACCGCATCGAAATTGTAATAAACTATTATTTTATTTATATTTACTTAGACAGAAAAAGTGTTGGTTTTATTACTTCTTATTTTTTAACTTATCGACGACTAAACGCAACTTAAACAAAAATTTTAAATAACTTAATAAATTTCAATGACATAAAATCCCCACAGAGTGCTGAACAAAATCCACATATTATATTCGAATTACTTTAAGAAATAAATATTGTTCTTTAAATGTATAAATATAATAGGGTCTAAAAACTTATACAGGGTTTCTCAAAATAATGCTTATATTAAGTAGATCGATTAAAAATCTAGGAGAATTCCCATGCAAAACCAAATCTATTTCGCCACTAGATTTGATCAAAATCTAATGGAACTTAGTGATGCAACTGTTATTTTTTCCTGGAAAATCGTCAGGTAATCTTTTGGATAAACAATCTTGATAAATGTCACAAAAAAAATAAGTGTAAACGTGGCTGCCTACTACACGCAAGCATTCAAGTAGAATCTAGATGATTCCTTTTTGAAAGCAACACTCCGCATGTCGTCAACCTATGCGGCACCGTATCTTAGTATTCGGATATGGTGTTAGGTCCTACATCCAACCCATCACATTGAGATATTTGATATGGTCACTCAATCCAATTTCAGATAAATCTGAAAGGTCGTGTAGCACATAACTCTCTAAAAACTTGTGTGTCGAGAGATGCAAAGCTGCGTATACATATAGAAAGTGGAAGACTGTCTCTTCTTTGCTTTCTTCTCGACAACTTCGGCAGAACTCATTATACAGGCATATCTTACTTGGCATGTCTGCCGATCATCTGGTGCCCCATCATGACTGCAACGAGTTTCGAGATGCCCCTATGATTCCTCCTTGTTAATTGTATTAAGCGCCTGTCATTGTAGCAAGGTCACATTTTCTTAGCAACCTTGCATGTCTCTATATTGTGCCATCTGAATTCAGCCTTATAGAGCTAGTGCTTTAAGATACGGTTTCTAATAGTACCAAACATCATGGCTACCGTCATCGGCATTGAAGGCATTCATAGCAGACCCAGTTCGGCCGCCCGTGTCGTTACCCAACAAATTTGCAATGTACTAGAACCCAGCTGAGGGTGAGGTCAACCTGACCACCCAGTCTAGCTAGCATACTCTTGCACTACCCAATACGCATAGATACATATTTAAAGCATCTATGCGCTCTCCAATTTATAGCTAAGGACTGCTTTCCACATTTGCTACCGTTCTTGATGATCCTAGGTTATCTAAGGTGACAGTTAGATCCCTCTGGTCCATTGTGATACCACGGAGACTGCTTAAGCGGAGTTCCCATCATTGAACCAACCAGAGCTTAATAAAATACATGCAGTTAGTATTTCAGTCAGAATTCCAGACTCACTTGCCCCCTATGATCCATTGTGATACGAGGAATATGGCCTAAGTTAGTCTAAACCGCCGAGCCAACCAGAGATGAATTAAAAAATATTTACACATTTCAATTCAACACCGTCAACGTCAAAAACTTCCCTGATCTCAATAACACCCATAGTGGTCATTCTCTTCTTTGCTAAGCAAAGATTCTCTCTCTCTCTCTCTCTTGCGCCTAAGTCGGAGTTTGCAGGAGAGTTGCTGCTGTTGGCCTACATATTTCAATTCCAGTGAAACTTATTAGGTTGTCCCGCCTCTTGAAACTTCATCAACACTGAAGTTACCTAAAAAGCCTCTATTGGCTGATATCAAGTTAATCCTTATACTTAACTGCTTTATCAGCTCATTTAGAGATGATTGGCAGTTAAGGACTGTTATTGCTCAAGGAAGCGGGTATTCAAGGGCCATTATAGCGGCTGGATTATCAGTGTATATGTTAATTGCGGTTGTTGAAATCACATTAAGTGTCAATCAGTACGAAACGTCCTTAATAGCAAGAATCTCTGCCTGGTAAATACTGCAGTGCTTCGAAAGTTGCTTTGTAATTATGAAGACTCAATGTTAATGAGTAAACACTGTGATCCTAGCCAACACCTAGTGCAAAATTCAACAACCCTTCTACTTGGAATAACATTCTTCCATGCTTCTCGGATTGGCATCCAGTTCTTACAAAGACGTATATAAAGTAGGTAGGCAGGTTGCTGTTGAGGTGGGTGAAAATTAAGAGTCCAGCTCACTTGGGTTCAATCAAATGATCCCATTGTGCTACCTGTGAGCTAAAGAGAACATAGAAATGGAGAGAGGGACGGGGGAACAGGGTAAGAAAAGTAGATGTAGAAAAGGCATAATTAGTTGCTTCAGAGGAGGTGAGAGTGGGTCCAGAATTGGTTAGAACGAGGGCAATCAGCGGCTATACCAGACACTATTCCTAATTTAAAGGTTACATATTTTTTAATCCTATTTCCGATAACTCCGATAGGCTGCTAATCTGCCAAGGAAGTGCTGAAAAAGATTTTCCAGAGCGGAGGAGATTCAAGATATTTGCTTTCTCCTCCTCATTGTTGCAACTGAAGCAGTAGTCACTATACGGGAGACCAAGAGTGATCACATGATTCCTCAACTGCTACTTAATGAATTTCATGAAGTTTTTCGTTTTGTGGGAGTTTAGACAAAAGCCAGAGGGTTTTTCGCTATTACGCAGGTGGAATCATTGCGCCATCTGTCTTGAGCTGATTTAGGAAAGGCAACATCGAAGCGTCTCCAGAAGAATGAGAGTGGGAGACCATAGAGATTATAGATACCGACTTCTCTGAGTAAGGTTTCCCTCTTTGCCAGGCCATTCGTAACTATATTGCCTGAAATGGTGCCATTTCCACACATCCAGTTCAATAAGATACGTGAGTGCTGCCCGAGCCTATTCAGGGCTTTACGACGCCATTGAATAAGAAACAATGTGATATACACACCTGTGAGAGCCTTAATTGCTGATCTGAGGTTTGGCTAATCTTCGATTCACAAGCTCCGGGGTCCATTATTCTATAGTGGACAATGCCGTTTTCGCTGCGCAAAGAAATATAACGAAGATAGAATGCAAAGATCCTTGATATCTTCTTGCCTACTAAATCCAATGGTAGCGGGTGTGGGAGCATAGCCAAGGCATCTGTAGGAGTAGTACGAAGAGCACTACTCCTATTGTTGTTGGTTGATGTTGGTTTTTCTAATGTTGTACGAGTCAAACTTTTTGATCCATTTTCGAATGAGAGGTATTATTGTAGAATCTTCTACTTTCACACTCAGAATACCCGTTACGGCCTCCTAAAATCACCCATAGCAACTGAGCTACCAAAAATTACTATATTCATTAACACACCCAGCATTTCTTTTAAATGTGGTGCGTTCACGCAGTAAGTTAAACATGTATAAACTTCCTTTTGAGCTACCCTGTATGAAAATAAAATATAAAAAACGATAAAGCCTATTTTCAAATTGCTTAAAACTGTAGCAAATAATGCTGGACAGTGTGTATACAAACGTAAATTTTTCGATATTTCGTCATTTCTGTTCAGAACGTATGTATGTTTGTATGTATTTTTAAGGACTCCACATCAACAAACCGTAACTAAAAACAAAGTGAGTTTCTGCTGCTTATACAGTTTATGGCCACCAACCACTTTTACTCGTATTTCTGCCACTCAACAAAACTCAACATTATATAAGACAATAAAATTGCCAAGGAATAGACCAACAAATGAATAAACGATATAAAGCCCTTTTGGGCATAAAGTAGGAAAAAATCCAAAGATTTATATTGTGATGAAAACGAAGAACAAAAAAAAAATAAAAAAATAATCAGCTAAGCAAAACAACAAAGATTTCCTTCAAGTACTCAAAAGATGATGAAGAAAATCGTAAAGCTTTGGGTTTTCTTTTTGTTTGGTTGTTTGTTTGTGTTATAATTTTGGGACGAAAATAAAAATTTGAAGAAAAAAAACGATTTTTTTTATCTTATAGCGCATTAAAAGTTTTTAAGAGCGCCGGAGGTGTACAATAAATTTAATCTGACATTGAAATATTTTTTTTTGTACTAAATGAGAGATTTTTCATGTTAAATTTTTATGCAGTTACTGAAAGAGAATCCATATCACTGTACCTGTGCCTCGTTTCTGTAAGGAATGTGAGAACTTTTCGAGTCGAGAAAATTGTTATCATCCTGTGAAACACAAGGTGAGTAAGAAAAAAACTGTATTTGTTGATATTTTTTGTAAGTTTGTATAAGTTTTTATGTTAGTAACCCTGTGTAAAATAGGACAACCAATATAATTATTTAATTTATCTCGATGCGAGAACTTCTCGCAAGTTACAGAAATGGGGTACTGGGTTCAGTAACTTTTTGGGAAGCGAAAATTGTAGTACTTATAGACATAGCCAGCCACATGCACAAAGTGCGAGCTTTTGCAAAAGAGCTTTGTGCTTTCACACCGCCAACGAGCGCACAGCAGCCAATCAGATTTCAGCGATAACAATGCTGGCTTCTTACTTTGCAAAGAATTAATAAAAAAAAATTGTAAGAGCTTTCAAAGCTGTTTGACTTAAATGCAAGTGTCAAAGTATATCTGTTTGGACGCAGCTGGTATAAAGAGACCAGAAGTTAACAATGATAGTTTTTAATTTTTTAGTTATATGAAATTTATTTTCGAGTGCCTTTTGTTGCTCTTCCCTGCTTGTTGCAATCTTAAAGCTTAAAAATTTAAATTCATTTGGGAAAGTGAAAAGAGAAAAAAAAATGCAGCACCATCTATTAAACTAATAAGTAATTCGCATCTCAGCCAGCTCGTCCAGAAGTAATGCCGCAAATTATATCTTTCAATAACAAGTACGTACTCGAAATTGGTTCGCTCATTTGTTTAAGCAGCATTTAAATAAATACAAACGAGACATTTATTAAATAAAATTTATTATTTTAAGTGTATTAGATTTTTGATTTTTTTTTTGCGATTTACTAAAAGACAGACAAACGAATAGGTAATTAGTTTCAAGATTTAATAAAAATTTATTTTTAAACTGTGCGGAATCTTATTCAAGTTGAGTTTCAAGCTTTCGATATTGTTACGAAAATAGCCGTCGACAGGTTTAAGGCAGCATTACACAAAAATATTCCAAGAGGGTTAATGTAAGTGTTACGCGAAAATATTCCTACAGGGTCAATGCAAAGAATAATCTAATGGCGTTTTCTTTTCTGAGCAATATGCTGCATTTATGTTGCCTTTTACATTTCTTTGTGTTCTTTTCTGAAAAGTATGTATTATTTTAAAAATTGAACGCGTTCTTTTCCCATGATGTTACCCTTAAAAAGAAGAAAAATACTACATGTTCAACACTCATTTTCATTAAAGGGGCATGAGTGCAGCATTATATTAACAGCTGTTTTTGTTATTGTCTATGAAAAAAATAAATCATTTTCTAGTTCGTGATTGTTTCATACCGAAACTTGTTGGAAAATTGTTCTTTTGTAAACGAAAAATATGCAACACTTCTTAAAAATCAGGTGAGCATTTAAAAATGTTGCCAAATCACATGTAGCATATATGTTACACTTTTCTTTTAGAAAAGAAAACACCATAAAATAGTAGCAAACAACTAAATAAGCATGCGTAGCATAAACAACAACAAAAAGCGTCTGCTTATTAGGAGGATTCACATATTTACACACATACATACATCCTAATTTAAACGAAAAGCAAAAGATAAACAACCACCGTGTATTGCTTAGTTAATGATGTACACAATAGTCTCCTGCACAAGATATCTTATAAGAATTTTCAAGACATCAGGGATTTTTCAAATGCTTTACTACAGCGAAATCTTATAAAACAAACGTTAACAACATTGTTTGCAAGACATTTTTTTGAGTACTGTACACAGAGAAAACAGATTCGTTGTGACAACCGAATTTGTTGCCAATTGAATTTTGCCGGTTGCAGCAACTATAATAGAATTCTGCTATAGCGACTGAAATTTTCTTGTGGTACCACTATATTTTAATTATAACCCCAAACCCAATGGTTGCAGCAACAGAAAAAATTTATTGCCAGTATGGAATTTGAAATAAATGTTATTCTTGCTACCGAAAATTTGGCTAATATGTATAATTAAAACAATATCATAATTAGTATCTATAAAAGAAAAATTGGCCTTCCTTGCTGAAATAAAAATGAACAATAAACGCAAATAAAAATACACAATTTAAGAAATTTATTATTTGACATATTGTCATAAGTTTATTTTAATTGAAATTTATTTCCCAATGGTGAAGCATGTCTATATACATTTCTTCAACCACATATTTTGAAAAGCCACAAACCTGTTATCTTATGCACAGACTTTCAAAAACCATTTGAGAATTCACAAATCATAATATCTTTGAAAGTCACAAAAGTTAATTTTTTAATTTGCTGCTATAAACTATGATAGTAAACTCAACCTCTAGTTAGTTGCAGCAACTGATTGAAAGTTTTTATTTTAATTTTAATATAGAACGACAATTTTTTAGTTGCTAATACCAAAAGTTGGTAGTAAAATTCAATTCGTAACATTTTATTCGGTTGGGTTAACCAATCAGTTAATTAGTCATGACAAAAGCATACGCTCGGTTGATGCAATCAATTTAAATATTGTCACAATCATATCTTTGTTACAATTATGCCCTTATGGCAATGAACATGGATTGTTTTTTGGATTAACAGAAAATTGATAGCGTGAACTGAAATATAGTTAATGCAAATGATATTTTATTGGACTAACCGTTTTCCAACCAATCATTTTTCTGGGTGTATAGGAGTAAAGAAGAAAACACTTCGTGACGGAAGAATTTGTGATACTAGCTTCTTTCTACGCATAAGCGCGTGTACAAACGTCATGCATGTATGTGTGTATGATCTTTTATTTTGCTGCGCACATGCAAAGGCACACACATGCATTAACATTAGTTGTATGTGGTTAATCACATAATAGCTTACCATCTACATATTACACACACACTCAAACGTACAATATGAAAAATAACAAGCATACACTAATCAACAGTACTTCTTTTGAGTGTTTGTTACAAGCAAGCTGTCTTGCGACATCGCTTGTTACAACTGATATACACATACACCAATACATCCATCGTGCTTCGCTTATAGTACGACAGCATTTATTATTGGTTTAGTATAATACATGCGACGTGAATACATTTAAAAATCATGACGTTTTTACATTTCAAGACTGTTTACGCAGCTCTCTAGTGCACACATATGCATATACACATGTATGTACATAGTTACCACATGAACTTAATTAGGCACTTTGTAAACAGCATATAAGATGATAATGATCGTCTAGACATGGCTTGAAACTTCTAGTGGTATTTGTGTGAAGTATAAAAAGCGGTGACGCATCCAATGAGATAGTTGCAGTTGTGAGTTAGTTGCGAACAAGTCAGTTGTGAACAAGTCAGCATTGGCGTAGCTAGACATTTTTTCTGGGGGGGGGGGGGGGTGGGGTGCAAACACAATTTTTTTTAATTAGTGTTGTTTATGGGAATTGTTAAAATTTAAGCTCAAAATTTTTTAAACGCACTAATAATTCCAAATTAATATTTTACTTATTAAGTTAAATATATATTTTTTATTAAAAATACATTGAAATTGGAAATTAAAAAAATATATTTTACTTAATAAGTAAAATATTAATAAGTAAAATATTGGTTTGGGATTATTGGTGCGTTTAAAAAATTTTATACATATTTTTTTTATTTAACATTTTTTTTTATTTAAGTTAAAACATAAATTAACAGTCCAGTTTCAATAACAAAAATTAAGTTATAATTATAACTAGAAAAACAAAACATTCAAAACAAAAACATAATATAGACAAAAAGTAAAGTATGTATTAGAAAAAAACTAAATAATAATAATAATAAACTAAATAATAATAAAATTAATATTCGTTTCCAACAAGTTTATATGTTCATATGGAAAAATTATTTATGTATATACTATATTTGAATACAATATTTTGAAAAGATGCAAGCAAGAAATGATTTCATTCATCATTCATGATTTTTTCATTTCTTAATAATTTATTATTTAATTTAAAAAAAAAATTATCTGTTGGTGCATAAATAAAAGTAGAAAATTGCCATTTATTATTTAGTTACCCTTCCAATATTGAAGTTCTGAATCAATACTATATTGTTGCGATGAATGAACATACATACATAAATAAGTACAAACATATGTATGCAAGTATGTATGTATACGTGTTCAATTGAAAAAAATTTTATGTGCATACACATATATAAATACATGCATACATATCGATAGTTGAGTTTTTCAGTGATTTCAATAAATTTCACACTAATACACCTCATCACAAACATTTATTGCAATACACTTTCTATTATGTTTTACCTTCTCCTGTAAAGTTACAATTATTTGCGTTAGAGCCTTTCCATTTGAGACCAACGATATATTGACCTGTGTAAGTTGATATCCTATCAAAAATTTCGGTCATCAAAAGTACTGATACCAAAATTTGGACCTAGGAATATTTTTCACAAGTTTTCCACTAGTCTAACAAAGTTGCATATGAACATGAATTGTTTTGTTCTGTTTTCTAATAAAAATAAAACATATGTAGACATGTTTAAAGAGGAAATTTTGATTTGTTCGATTTTCTGACGATTTTTCGGACATGAAATGACGATTATTTTATATTTTATCGGGATTTCGGTGATTTTTCCATCATTTTATCTGGCAGCCCTGGATTGAACCATAAATATGCATACATACATACGTACATGTGTGTGTACGAGTATATATAGTATATGAATATATACAAGGTATTTGCAGATCATAATTTTTCGCTATTTTTTTAATTTTACTCTAAATAAAAATTGGTGGCTACTGTTACAAACAATGTGACAGTAGAAAATCTTAAGAACACCTTAAAACAACTTGTCTTGCTACTAACTACGTACACTAATACAATTTTATTAAGAATTTGTTGAAAGCTATATACACATATACATATCTACACACATGCATTATAAATTCACATGGAGTTTACTATTTGTGATGTTTTGAAGTGCTGTGAACTTATAGTTTTTTGGGTATTTGTTATCTAATAAAAGTATGCATATTTAGCGATTATTCGAAAAGTTTGTATAAAAATTACTGGTGATTTTCATGAGTAATTTTAAAATAAATAAAAAATAGAATTTTTTAATATTACAGGCAAAAGAATATGTTTTAAAAAGAATTTGTAATAAATCCTGGGGGGGGCAAAATCAAGTCTGGGGGGGCATTGCCCCTCCCAGAAAGGCCTAGCTACGCCTATGCAAGTCAGTCAGTTGCATGTGAACAAGTCAGTTGATAATTAAGTTGTGAATTAATAATAGTCTGCGATACAGTGGTGAGTTGATAGTTAAGAGCAGTCTGTGCTTTACATGTGAGTTGGGAAAAGGAGAAACTATAGGACAGTCTATAGTGACAGCAAAGTCTGTCGTGGAATTGAGATTATTGTGGAGTCTATCGTGTCGACTGGAGTAAAGTGAGCAGCGCAGCGAATAGACGTGTGCAAGGGTGTAAGTAAAGCCAGTGAGTCCTTATTGGTGTATCAACTGTGGGTGTCGGCAGAGTGAGTGCTGTGTGTGACAAGCAGCAGACGAAGAGGTATTGGTGTAGTGAGTGACGAGCAGCAGACAAAGGGGTGTCACGCGAATACTTGCGCAGCCAGCTAAGAAACGTGCGTAAACTTCAGCGAGGAAGGCGTAGTGGTAACCATTTGTGAATATTTGTGTGTAATTCAGTAGTTTAAGTTGTATTAATTAATTTAGTTTAAGTGTATTTGTAAATAAAACTTGTATCATCCTTAACCCTAATTACTACACTCGGCTCTTGTATTCATTTGCAAATCTTCGGGTCCACGGAAAAGCGTTTTTATAGAGAGAAAAACGTAACAATATATTTAGAGATGATGAAAATATGTCTAGTTGACCCCATTAAAAAAAAAAAAATAAAGGACGAAAAACATACATACGAAGATGAGTTAGACAACTTAAATCTTCCTCATATGAATTTAATAGCAGCGCTAGGCTTTTTCTACACCTAAAATGTAATCGTGAACAATTAAGAAATTAACCCTTTAACGCATTTTATGTTATTCGCAAAATTCTGTTGCTTAAATTAGATTTCGAGCTTTGAAATATTCAAAGACTTATAGCAAAATTTTGTTATGAATATTTTTGTAAAACATTTTAATTCGTTATATCTTTGTTTAAGTGGACTTTTTCATCTTCTTTTTTAACTTCGCGTTATAGGAAGTTACTAATTTTATTCCAATGGAAATCGAATTTCATCATATTTCGATGTTTTTGAGCATCTGTGAGACAATTATGACTATTTTCGCGACACACCGAAGTCCCTAAGATGTCTTATGGTGGAAATAAATTTAGCTGCTAATGAAGGAGTGTAAGTTTCGCAGGTATATTTTCTATATATATTCGATATTATCGCCAAATTTTGATTTTAATAAGTCATCCTGTTCATCCTGTTGAAAACGCATCTCTCCCGAGTCACTGTTATCCATATTTTGACATTAAAATTATTGATCATGGCGTGGCGTCATTTTTGAAGAAACAAAGTCCAATAATGCCACCAGTGCATAAACCGCAACAAACGCTACATTTTTCTGGATCTAGTGAAGTCGGTTGTTTTTTTAAAGGGAAGTAACACTCAGGTAATGAATGTCAACTACTATTTCTAGGTGTTACCTTATTTAGGAAAGGGATAGTGATAGAGAAGACAGATGGTGAAGGAAGAGATAGAGGAAAGCTTGATTCTTTTACAACTCTGCTATTTGCACGTTTTTTTAAATAATGCAGAGTTGCAGTGCCTCTGGTGTTAATGAGGCGTATTAAATGTTCTAAGCTGTGTTTATTTGTTATTTTACTTCGCCGATGATTCTGCTAAATAACGGCGAAGGAGGGCTCTTCAGAAAAATGCGTGTTGTTGCTATTTAATGACGGTCAGAGACCGGGCTCGAACCCAAGACCTCCAGCTTTGCAGTCAACGTGCTAACTACTTCAGCCAACGCCACACCACTCTATGTGCGGCAATTTTTTTTATTAAAAAACTCGTTTAGACAAACATGAGCGTCATTGGTTAAGGCAATTTTGCCATAAAAAATCGTCTATAATTTAAGCGTATTAAAGACTGAGTTTCAAAGTAAGTGTGAATAATTTGGTAGCGTCAATCTATGCACGATGATTTGGTAGAGTAACTGATCATAAATATAAAAAATTGTACTCAGTGTGACATTTTGTTTGACAATTTAACCCTTTCATAAGTTCTTTGTCACTTGTAAAAGGAACCTTTAGTTATAAATGAATAGAGTGGTTATAAAAGAAGGGAACTCCCACATATTTAATGAGTCTTCCAATAGGGACTTGCAAATTTTTGACAGTTGAAAGCGGCCATATTGTTGAATTGTCTCGAGCAGGCTGTCATTTATTCATTATATTTTAACAAATCACCAACACCATTTGAAAGTCATAAAACTGTTTAATCAGAATGAATATTATGTTCGGGCAAAGTTCCACTCGTTTGGCCTATCTCACGGTCGTAAACAATGTACATAGGTCGATCATTAACAATTTATATTTGCCAGAGTGGGATGCTATAGACATATTATCCCTGCATAAGACCATTTAAAATAACTTTCAAGACATGAGGGATTTCTGAAATGCTTTACTGTAGCAAAGTTTTACAAAACAAATACTGAACAACACTGTCTGCGAACCATTTGTTTCAGTTATTGCAGGCATAGAAGTAAAGAAGCAAATACTTCGTGACGAAATTTTTTGTAATGATTGCTTTTTCCTAGGAATGGGTGCATATGCAAACGTCATGCATGTATGTATGTATGTATGTACATACACACATAAGTTGTGTGTATGCTCCTTCAGCTAGCACTGCCACGAACCACTTATCCAAATCACTAAACTATTAGCAAATACACAAACCATACGGAGATTCCCAAAAACTAAGCTAAAATTTCAAGAGTTCCCCGGAAAAAGATGGTAACACTTAAAATCTAAGAAATCAGCAGTGACAGCACCATAATTTTATGTAGTTGCCAGCAGTATTTGTTACCAGGTGACACTACTTCTTATTGAGGTACATATTTGGAGTCTTTGTTACGAACAAGAAGTGTTCGCGACATCGCTTGTAAACAACCATATATACGAGCATCACTACATCAATGGTGCTTCGCTATTATACCACAGCATTTATTGTAGGTTTAGTATAATACATGATACGGCAATACATTTAAAAAGCAAGACCTATTTACATTTCAAGAATGCTTACGCAGCGCTCTAAAGGATACCAACGAGAATAACAGTGCGACGCTAAGTGCCACACAGCTCATGCCACATTGGCCATTCTGCACGGCTTGGTTAACTTATGTGGAGGTGATGCGAAGTGGAAATTTCGAATTGTGGGCCACCAGCGAAGTCGCGGCAGACGAATGAAAAATATCGATGATATCTCACACACATCTTGTTTTATTTAAATTTGCGGATAGAAAGAAAGACATTTTTGTGTATGTACATACATATATATGCCAGCACAGAAAAAAAATTTCCTCCAAGAAACACGTTTAATTGAAAAAAAGACAAAACTCAATTAAAATGTTATTGAGTCAATTAAATTTTTAATTACATTAAATTCTTTTAAAACAGTTTAATTGACTCAATTACATTTTTAATTGATTTTTAGTTTTTTTTTCAATTAAAGGTGTTTATTGCTGGAACATTTTCTTCTGTGAGTTTAAATTATTTGCATTGCAATATGTTCAGTTTTTGTTTTGTTTTTAAATAATAATAAATAAAATAATTTCTTTCTTTATGAATACTTTATGAATTAATTCACCGTTTTCTGTCTAATTTTAATATTTATGTAAAATCTCTCTGTCCTCTCAGTTATTCTGTGAACAGTATTTCTATTAAAAATCCAGTTTGAAAGTCCAGTTACAAAATATTGAAAAATCTTTCACTAACCAAAGTGCCGAGAGTTCTTTTTATGATTATATTTTTTTGTAAGTTCTTCTTAACAACATAATGATGCCACAATAAATAACAGCAGTGTAGACACGATCATACACACAGCTGCCTGCAGTGCTCTAAAACAAAACAAACAATCACTGACACTCACAAGTTTGCAACTTTATACATACATGCATACATACGTACTAAAGGGTTGCATTTGTATACTCGTTTGTATAGCCAAAACATATATACCATGGTATGTATCATATAATTGTAGTGTGAGCGACAGAACTAGTATAAGAGTTATTGTGTGTGCGTGCTTTTCCAAATTACAATACAATTGAAAACAAATAACAATTGCTTATTGTATTGCTGCTGAGCAACTGTTTGATCTGTTTTTGCTCAAAAAATACATATTCTAATACAAATATATGAAAAAACCACTATTGAAACAAATACATGATGTGCAGATGTATGTGCGGACATTCGTTATGTTATTTTGTGGCGCAGCCAAAGTATAGAGAGAGAAAGAGACAATTTTGCTCAGAGAGTAATTACAAATGCATGTGTTTCATGTACATGTATCATTTACTTACATATGTATGTGCAATTTTGCATTCATTCATTCATCAGCCAATTACATTTTCTCTCAACACATCATAAGACACTTATGGTAAAAGCAGTTTTATGTATCTTATTTGCCTTAGAAAAACAAAAAAAAAAATAAATGTGTTGTTTTCATTTGCTCATTGCCAAACCATACAATAATTGCTTAAAAAATCAACATTTACAACTAGTAACAGAAAACGATAAATAACATATTTGTTCATACCAGAACCAAAAAACACGCAAAACTAGTGCAAACAGATGTATCTGTGCAACGCTATAATACGTACATACTAGTGTAACTGTAAAATAACAATTACAACTACAAATGTACAAGTCTTATAAAAGTAAATTATTTTAAAAACATAATTTTATTTTGCTCTATATCATCTCAATCATTTAAAAAACTTATTGCGAGTCTTAACTATTGTATGATGTTGTAAAAGGAGTGTGAGTTAATACGAATATATACACATATACATACATACATTTATATTTTTGTAATGCTCCCCATACTTTTGTTTTCCCACTTTCTACTTCCTTAATCCGGATGCTTAACTACAAAATGCAATAGAGGATGTAAGTTATTGTTCCCTGCAATAAGAACGGTTTTTGGGGAGGGGCGAGGGGTAAGAAGGTTACATAATTGCGGCATTATTTCGAGGTGAATGGCTTTACATACTTATTTATAAGAAGGACTATTATGACGGCCGACTTTAATAAAGTATAGAAACAGAAATATAATAATAAAGCTAGAAGATAAAAAAGATACTGAAATGAGTGAAAAAATGCATATAAATTGAATATTATAAATGTTTTTTTTTTCAGCTTGTTAAATGCAACAGTTTCTTCAACAATCAAAATGTTAATAACAGTTTTTTCGAGATATTTAGCAAAGTGTGTTGGTGTGATTTAAATTTTCAAGAAGTAAAAAGTGATGTAATTTAGCTAAAGGAGGGGCTGAATATCAAGAAGATACAAGTGCAAAAAAGAACTATGTGAATTATTAGAAAAAGTTGCTTTCAAGCTTGTTTATTGATGTCAATTTCAATAAATGTTAAACTTTTGGTCAATTGAGGCCATCGTTGTAGAGTTTTACATTTTCCCAAAATTTCACACGAGAATAATTTTCCCCTAGAAACGTTTTAATAATACTTTATAAATATTATATAATTAGTGCGGCGATATAACTGTCTATTCGCCAATAAAACTTTGTTTTCGTAAGACACCAGATATGAAATCAATTCCGCTTTCGTATAAAATTTATTCGTACCAGGGCTGTGATATGGTCATAAAATCTGCCACTTTCTTTTTTATCCTTATTTACAAATAACTGTGTTGTTGTTGTTTTGTTATGCTTATTTTCCATTTATAGAATTATTGTTGTTGTTGATGATATTTTCTATCTGTTTGTCTTCTATCAACTTAATTCAAGTCAATCGCTTCCATTTTTCTTTTAATTTATTTATTTTTTATTTTTTATTTTATTTTTTTCTCTATAAATTTTCCAACTAAGAAAAATCAAATAAGAGATAATGAAAGAAGATAAAAAAGTATTCGTTTCTTCCTGTAACTATGAAATATTTTCAAGCAGGAAAATTATGTAAATTTTTTCTTTTTACATTGTTGTTGGCTCTATTATAGCTGTTGTTGTTGTTGTTGTAATTTTAGTTATTTATTAAAATTTTTTTACATTTCGTTTCGCTTTTCTTTTTCAGTTTTGTTATTGCATTTATTTTTCTTCATTTATTGCCAGTGACATGAATGACTTGGGAAAATAGTTACAAGTGACACAATAAACAATTACGGGTTCATTAAAATTACTGATGACAGTAACAACAAAAAAATAAATAAATAAATAAAGCATAGAAGAGAAATCAAAAAACAAAAGCAGGAAATGTAAGACATGTAACAAACAAGGCAGACAGACGTGAAGCGCAATAAGAAAAATTTATAAACAAATGAAATGTAACAATTCGATTAATTTTGTAATTAATTCATTCATTATGAAGAAAAAACAGTATACACAAATACATACATCTACATACAAATATGAAAGGATATCACATTTAATTATGAAACTGTTGATCACTAGCAATGCCTCTAATTTCAATATTTCGAAATTTAAAGAAATAAAACCTCCTCTACCAGTACCTGCATTCAGTTACTTTTTGCGAACAGATAATTGTAATCAGCTCTATTGTGAATAACAAATGGAATTTTTGTTTCCCTCGAAGGCAGGGCTGCCAGAAGCTTTGCACAGAAAATCATCATTTGCCGGATAGAAAATCATATTTTGAAGAAAAAAATCAGCACAAGCTTTTTTTTTTTGTTTTTTAAATAAAAAGAATTAACAACGATTCACATATTTATATAAAAATCAAATTTCTTATTGTAAAGGGTGTCCCTACAAGAACGCAAGATTTAAATTTGGCGCCATTCGAAGTGTCATTGTTTGACATTTGAACAATTGTTATTGTTTGCTAGTAGAAGGTATGAGGTTAGTAAAAATGGAGCGCTAAACGAATGAACAACGCATTCTCATTGTGAAATTGTTTTACCAAAATGGTGAAAATTTTGCGGCTACAGTTCGCAAATTTGCGATCAATTTGGGGTCACAATAATGCTCCTAAAGAGTCAACTGTAAAGAGATTAATGGATAAATTTGCCGAAACTGGGTCTGTTAGTGATGTAAAGACAACAACGCGCCTTCGACCAGGTCGATCGACCGAACATGTCGCAGCTGTACGTGATGATGTCGCTCAAACGCAGGTCAAGCGCAAACAGTCAATGGTGTTCGGTATCATGAAATGATAACCAGTTTTTTCGTGCCTAGAATTGAAGAAATGAATGTGGAGGATATGTGGATTCAACAAGACGACGCCACATGTTATACAGCCAGAGAAACAATTCAATTGCTACATCAGTCATTTCCCGGTCGTGCTATTTCGCGTTTTGGAGACCAGAATTGGCCGCCTAGATCGTGCAATTTAACACCATTAGACTTTTTTCTTTGGGGTTTTTTGAAGTCGATGGTTTACGCGAATAAGCCGACGACGACTCAAGCCTTAAAAGAGGAAATTGGACGCTGCATTAATGAAATACCGCAGCATTTATGCAAAACGGCCATTGAAAATTTCATTAAAAGATCGCGTGTGTGCCAGCAAAGCCGCGGCGGCCATCTGCCCGATTTGTTGTTCCACACATAACCTCATTTTGTCTACTTTACGATATAATAAAGTTTCACGATTTTTTTTTTAATATCTGTGTTTTATTTAAAATTTAAATCTTGCGTTCTTGTTGGGACACACTTTATATGCCAAAAATAATGATGATGAATCAAAGCAAAGTCCTTTTTTAAATTTTTCAGGGCACAAAAATCTGCCTAAATTTATTGAAACTAAATCAGTATGAGGACAACGAAACTATTTATTTTGTTATTTAAAATTAACACAAAAGTTATTTGTTAAGTAAATATTAGTACACTGGATGCATATTGTTTTCCGCTGGACTTAAGAGGTGTTTTTTTTTCTTGACCTAGCATATTTTCTTACCACTGCAAAAAGGCAAGAAAAAACTAACTGACACTTGGATTACTTTCCAATGGAAACAAATAACTACTTTAACATTGCGATGCCCTAGGCGGTAATCAATTGTCTCACTCAGCATTACTTCTCAACTAACTTAAAGTTGATATTATTTAAGTCACCTGGTAGTCAGTAAATTAACAAAACAAAAATGTTGCTGGGGTTCGTTGCATATGATGTCAAATATTTTTTTTTAACATGGACCTATATCATTTTTTTCTATCACAACAATACAACTTCTACGTTTTTTCAAATAAGTTTCAAAACTAACGTAGGATGTTGACAAACACTCACTTGCAAAAGAAGTATTTTCTTACAAAAAAACACAGCGCCACTAAAGTTGTTTTATGTGAACAATTTTGCAAATTATCTTTTGATATTTGTTTGGTTAATAAGAAATCGTGTGTTTGTTTTATCTTTTCTTGACATAACTGTGCTTTGTACAGTGTTTATCCTTATTTTAAGTCGTATGTCATTTATATCCCGCATGTAGGTACATACACAAATTTTTAATTTTAAAATTTTTCCTGACAAAAACAACCTATATCATTTTGGGGTTAGCATGGACTTTGTTTTTCTTCAGCCACAATCACTTTCATCGACATAACTTGTTTTGTCAGAACACAATTCCAATGTTTATAATATTTGTTTTTTCTTTTAATTCTCTAGGATCTGATCCTTAAGAAAATGTTTCCTAAAAATTAGTGGGAATATTTTTATTACCTATATCTAGTGTAAAAAAAACTTGAGAGATTTTGATACTAAGGCCGTTGCTATTAATGAAAACCACAGATGCATATGTACATACATACGTATTGAAAGTAAAAATCATAATTTGCAGAACTAAAAATTAGCATTCAAAAAAAAAATCATGATTTCATGATTGATATGTTGGTCCAAAAATGATCAAAAATATGATAAAATCATCATTCTGGCAGCACTGCTCGAAGGAGAAAAGACTCGTACTATTGTGAATTTCCCTTGAAATTGTTCCCCGCTGCAGCGTGCTGTCAGTTCTCAGTGAATGTAAAAAAGATAAATAAGATTTTTTAAGCTTCAATTTTTATGGAAAATTAAACAAATTTAAGTTTAATACTAAGAAATTCAAATATTTTGCGTTTAAAATTAAGGGCCTAATTCTGTAAAACGCAGCGACATGCGTTGACAAATTATATATGGAAAAAATTTTAATTACATCTCACGCCTTGTTGAACATGTATGTATGTATATAAACAATGTTGCATACATGATAAATATATAAAACTTTCAACTGTTGCTAAATACTTATTTCAAAGTTTTCAATATTTTCTTATTTCTCGTCGAAGGTCCTTTTTTAAATTTTTTGATTTTATTGGCCTATGGAAGATCCATTTGGGCAATATTGTTCTTTATTTGTAGGTTTATACAATCTCACTAAAAAGTCACTCAATTGCACTCAAATAAATGTGAAATCAAACAAAAAAAAACGGATTTAGGCCAATTAATCCAACACATGTTTCAAACATGTTCGATGCACAAATATTTTCTTTTATACACTCGTATTTAACAACTGCGCAAGTCTTTAATTTCTATTTTAAAAATCCTTTAAGGACATTTTCTCTATCACAATTTTTCTCTTAACTCTCGAGTCCTGCCTCAATAATTCCAATTTGCTGTTGCATTCCATATGTCACTCACTCACAATTCCATTAGTGTTGTTCCTCCTGTGTTCTTTAGCTGCTGTTGCTGTTCTTTTCAATTCCATTATTTGCTAGTGAATGGACCATCAAGTATTTTATTTAAAAAAAAATATATATAAAATGTAGGTCAGTGGTACAAGTTCAGTTTGTTTGGATTTTACAAGACTGCAGTTGACTCTCCATAGGAATTTTATTTCAATTTCACTTTGCATTTATTTCAGTTCTCTGCTCTTTTGTTCTAAAGATTTCCAAAGAATTGAAACATGTTAAGATTTTTATGCTCTTTCTCCATTTTTTTCACATCCCTTTGTTAATTTTCATTAGATTTGTGTATAAATATTGTATTTTCAACTGAAGATAGATTAGTAACACATCATAGTTCTTGCCATTAATAAAATTGGGCCATATTGGTCACATAGAAGAAATTTTATTGCTTAACGCAAGGAAAAGCTACTGATACAAATATGTCCAAGCAATAAATGTTCATCGCGTTCTACACGTGCAATGTTTAAGTGAGCAATGAAATTTTGCGAACATAAATATTTCTAAGATTGTTTAAAATGTCTTCAATATATTATGATGATATTGGGCGAGTTTTAGATTTTTATTGTACAAGTTTTCTTTTAATTTATTACAAAAAACTCCAAGATTTCCAATGTCAACTTCTTAAGCAAACAGACTTTAAATTTTGTAATTAAGATTGGATATTATTTAATTTTCTTATTTAATTCAACATAAATTTTTTCTTATTTAATTAATGAGCCTTTAGCGATCTCAACACGTTTCAAATGCTTGACGTCAGTTTTGTGTATGTGTGCTAAACGTTTTGATTTACACATGCTGGACGAGCCCTCAAGCATTCATTTTAAGTTTGAGTTTGGCGCTGTCAATATCATATGAACAACAATAGCGGAGAATTCATTTTGAGTTAGATTTTTTTATGTCAATATCGCAAAAATTTAGCAGCAAGTGAGTTTGAAAGAAAGAAAGTAAATATAATGAAAAGTAAAAAACTTTAGGGGATGAAAGAAAAAATAGTTTAATTAAATAAATAACAGCCACGCACCTTAAAATCCCGTTTTAAATATAATCGTGCTTGAGAAACAAACCCAAGACACACATCAAAATATGACATCAAGCGTGCTAAAAAAACAAAATTTTTTTATATTTTTTTTATCAATCATCGTCAGTGTAAACTAATTTTTACAAATACTATGGTAATGGTTGATGAGTATTTTGATAGTGTCTAGACCGCTTTACTATTAGTTGCATACAATGTCCAATCTGCATTGTATTGAAGACTATAGTCTATATATAAAACATTTTGTTAAAAATTTCCTATCGAACGTAGGTTTATAATCTTCTCTTTCGATAAGGAGTCGATTCTATTAAATATTTGAAGTCTGACATTATAGCATTATATTGCTCGATAGAGAAAAGATCCATAATGTTAAACTAAAAAGCTGTTTTAGTCAACTCGCTATCGTTAGCGAATTTTTTTTTATTTAAATACGATATTTAGTGTCAAACTTATATACGATATTTTTTGGGAAATTATTTAAAAAAAAGAGCAAGTTCTCAATTCAACTGCATTTTTAGGGTTCCGTAAATCAAAGGTGAAAAGGAACCCTATTGTTTTCACTACGCTGTCCGCGTATCCATCAGCCCGTCTGTCTGTCTACCCGTAACAGGCTATTTTCTCGAGAAACGTAAGATCTACGAAACTGAAATTTGGACAGAGTATATAGAAATTCGTCCGCTACAACAACAAATGCATGAGAGTTAAAAATTAAAGGGTGTTCCAAAACCAGCAACGAAGAATGTTAAAATCCCAATTGTATATATATATAGACACTTGAAATTTGTATCTTGGAAAACGTAAGAGGCAAAGCAAACTCTTGAAATTTTCAAAAACGGTAAAACTAAAAAATCCCAAAATGATTAAATCTCTAAACCGAAAATAAGTCTCCAAAAACTGAAAAAACTCGCCAAATCGAAAAAGGGTCATATCAAAAAAAAAAAAATCTTCAACTAAAGTAAATCGCCAAAAACCGTAAAAAATCACCAAAATTAAAAAAATCGCCAAAATAAAAAAAAGCCCAAGAACTGAAAAAATCATAAAAAAAAAGAAAAAATCACCAAAACTAACAAAAATATCCAAAAGCGAAAAAACGCTAAAACGGAAAAAAACGCTCAAAACCGAAGAAATCCCTGAAACGAAAAAAAATCCAAAACCAAAAAAGCCCAAAACTAAAAAATCGCCAAAATGAAAAAACCGCCAAAATTAGAAAATCGCCAAAATGAAAAAAATCGCCAAAATGGAAAAAACGCCAAAAACTGAAAAATATCGCCAAAACGAGAAAGAAGCACCAAAACTAAAAAAAATCACCAAAATCGAAAAAACGCAAAAAAACGTCAAGCTAAAAAAAAGCTCAAACCCGAAAAAATCCCTAAAACGAAAAAATTCTAAAACTATATATTATATAGGCTAAAGTTCGTAAAGTATTACATACATATCTAGTGTCCGTACGGAACCCTTCGAGCGCGAATCAAAGTCTCACTGTACTGAATTTATTTTATTTTATATGTATGTGAATTAATAGCTCCGTCGTAAGTTAAACGAATTGAAAAGTTTCTTCTTCTGAGCGGGTATAGCTGCTGCTTGGTCCCATTATGCTACACCCACCAAAAATTTCATGTATAATATTATGTAATACTAATCAATATTTAGACACGTACTTCTTGGCACCTAAAAGTGGCACAGTTTGGGTTTAGCAAAAATGGGTATAGACACTCCCCTACAAAACAAGATCTTTTTCGTCACTAGATTTTGTTAAAATCAACTTAAAATCTAATAGAACTTAGGCCCAATAATTGACTTCTCAATTAAGTTTCATTTATCTTTAAGTGCCATTTAAGTACCGAATTCATTTTTTCAGTACAAAGTTGAGAGCCATTTAAATGCCCAACCTGCTCTATTTAACTCATACTTAAATCTTACGAGCATACCATATGTTATTGTGCTTGTGTGTGTTTATTGGAAACATGTACATAAACATCATGTGGTCGTATTAAAAAGAATTTCGTTTAATTTTCATGAATATATAACATACACACTACTTAGTATCATAGCATGGAATAAATAAATAGAAAAATGCATTCTGATGCTCTTTTGGTTTCCTAAAATGTGTTTTTATGCAATTTTAATTTTCTACATGTTGATTGATAACCTAACTTTCTTATTTACATTAAACAGCTGTTTTCTTTTAGAACTATCAACATTTCACAGTGCTACCACACTTTCATAGTATTTAAGTGAGCATTTAATTTTACAACTGAAAAAATGAAACTGAAATTAATTATGCATTTACATTATCTCAAAATCTAGTACTTACGAGATTTCGAGCTAAATCTAATTGCTTCTTACTTGATTTCCCATACAAAACAAAATCTAGTTTGTGAGTAGATTTGTAGGCAATCTACTCAAAATCTAATATTTTTATTTTATTTTCACTACCCTGTACAACATACTTATATAAAAGATTATTGAATTAGCTACGGTCTGCTTAAAAAGGTGTGTGAATTGGCTACATTGCAGTTGTTTGGTTGTAGTTCTGGAAACTTTTCGATTAATGGGTTTTGTTTTGGATAAAAAATCTTGATAAATGTCAAAAAACATGGTGTAGACGGTATAGGTTTTCGTAAACATTTTAATCAAAATATGCTAGATTTTGTGCAGGTTAGATTAGATTAGATTAGATTAGATTAGATTAGATTAGATTAGATTAGATTAGATTAGATTAGATTAGATTAGATTAGATTAGATTAGATTAGATTAGATTAGATTAGATTAGATTAGATTAGATTAGATTAGATTAGATTAGATTAGATTAGATTAGATTAGATTAGATTAGATTAGATTAGATTAGATTAGATTAGATTAGATTAGATTAGATTAGATTAGATTAGATTAGATTAGATTAGATTAGATTAGATTAGATTAGATTAGATTAGATTAGATTAGATTAGATTAGATTAGATTAGATTAGATTAGATTAGATTAGATTAGATTAGATTAGATTAGATTAGATTAGATTAGATTAGATTAGATTAGATTAGATTAGATTAGATTAGATTAGATTAGATTAGATTAGATTAGATTAGATTAGATTAGATTAGATTAGATTAGATTAGATTAGATTAGATTAGATTAGATTAGATTAGATTAGATTAGATTAGATTAGATTAGATTAGATTAGATTAGATTAGATTAGATTAGATTAGATTAGATTAGATTAGATTAGATTAGATTAGATTAGATTAGATTAGATTAGATTAGATTAGATTAGATTAGATTAGATTAGATTAGATTAGATTAGATTAGATTAGATTAGATTAGATTAGATTAGATTAGATTAGATTAGATTAGATTAGATTAGATTAGATTAGATTAGATTAGATTAGATTGATTAGTTAAGATCAGTCAAACGTATTTAATATTTATACATACTATCGTTGATTGGTAAAAATCAGGACAGTGAATAGCTCGAATATTCTAATACAGTTGACGGAATTTAAAAGTTAGAGACAGAAAGAGAGAGAGAGATGCAAGGTCACACGTACACAAAAGTTTCCATCACAGTTTTCATTTTATCTTCAATAATGTGAGGGAAAGTTTCTTATACGCAGTGACTCATATATTCGTCAACACTACCGCTAAAATGGCGGGTATTTAGACTGACACTGTTCTTGTAGCAGTTTTTAGGTTATTAAGCCTGGATCATATGACCGGAACAATGTACCAATTTTCGTCGGCTCACTGTATTTACGAGCCACTATTGAGTCTAAGCTAAACACCGCTTCAATTAATTCAATCACTAGATTATTTGATTTTGAACTGATATTCAATTGATTTTTTTATATCATTCATATTTTTAAATAATTTTTTTTTAAATTAAAATCTTTTAAATTTTTCCAATTCTGTTCATTGATATCAAATTTTTATAATATGTGCAAGATTAAAATTATTTTTTTTTTGACACAAGCAATTATATCATTTTATTGACTGCAATGATTATCACAGAAATATCATATTGCAATTGGATTTACAATTGAAATATGACAGCAAAATGTTTTCCTTAAATTGATAAAATTTAAGAAAAAAAAAAAAAACACACGTATGAAATAACAAATATTGAGCCATAACCACCAAAAAAGCTTAAGCGACAGATTTTTTTAACTCGGTCTCTTTTAACGAAAATTATGTCGATTAAGTGTTTTTGGCGGTTATGCTACGATATGTGGATTTTTTTCTGGTATTACCCTCTCCACTAACAAATCATTAAGTGCTTCCGAGAAATTAAGCCATCAGTTGCTTAACGTCAATAAACAGTTTGAGCATCAAATCAGCAGAACTCCTCGTTATCGCTAAAAAAAAAATAGAAAAAATATTTCATAAAATTGTGCAGAATGCATATGTTTGCCTTCTTTTAGTCTTGTAACGAGAATGTCCTTGAAAATATTAAGGAAATGAAGAAGAAGAAAATCAGTCGTATGTGAATGAAATTTGCACCTTTTTTTCTTCCTTTTCAATTCTTTCGCTTTTTTTCTTTTGCTTGTTTTATTTTGGTAATCAAATTTTGGCTTAAAGCCAAAATAGTAAAAGGAATACACGATTTGGATTAAAAAAAAGGAGAGAAAAAAAACTTGTTAAAAAGACGTTATAAAAAATAATTTTCAAAGCAACAAAATTAAATTATCTCTAGTTTTGCTAATCTTTTCTTAAACGAGAGATAGTGAATGAGGGATTAAAAGAATGTTAAAGAAAGAAAACAACAGACAAATAATCTGAAAAAACAGTTGTAATATTAAATTTCTTATAAAGAGAAGGAAGTCTGCACTTGAATTTGATTGAAAGTTTGAATTGTTTCAAGCAATTCGAGAGAACTTTTTCTTTCGAATCAAATTACTCAGGAGGAGTATTTTCAGGGCCCCGCAATGGACAATAATAATTATTATGTGTTTTATACTTGAAGTGAGTATTATCAAGCTAATAGCCTTGACAAAAAAAAAATCAAATTGAAATCATTTATCAGGCTTAACACTAGCTCATATTTCGAGCCATAACCGCCAAAAAAGCTTAAGCGACATATTTTTTAAACTTCGTTTTTTGACAAAAATGGACTATTTACCATCTCTAATAATGGATTCTGGTAAAAAATTTTGTTCGAAAATTATATCACTTAAGCTCTTTTGTCAGCTAGCGCACGATATTTCATGTTAAAAAAAAATCAAAATATTTGAAAATTATTATTATTTAACAAAATTAAAATAATGGAAATATTAAAGTTTTTTATAGTTAAATTCGAATTTCGAAGTTCAACATATCGAAAATTTGACATATAAAGGGTGTCCCAACAAAAACGCAAGATTTAAATTTTAAATAAAACACAGATATTTAAAAAAAAATCCTGAAACTTTATTATATCGTAAAGTAGACAAAATGAGGTTATGTGTGGAACAACAAATCGGGCAGATGGCCGCCGCGGCTTTGCTGGCACACACGCGATCTTTTAATGAAATTTTCAATGGCCGTTTTGCATAAATGCTGCGGCATTTCATTAATGCAGCGTCTAATTTCCTCTTTTAAGGATTGAGTCGTCGTCGGCTTAATCGCGTAAACCAACGACTTCAAAAAACCCCAAAGAAAAAAGTCTAATGGTGTTAAATCGCACGATCTAGGTGGCCAATTCTGGTCTCCAAAACGCGAAACAACACGACCGAGAAATGATTGATGTAGCAATTGAATTGTTTCTCTGGCTGTATGACATGTGGCGCCGTCTTGTTGAAACCACATGTACTCCACATTCATTTCTTCAATTCTAGGCACGAAAAAACTGGTTATCATTTCACGATACCGAACACCATTGACTGTTTGCGCTTGACCTGCGTTTGAGCGACATCATCACGTACAGCTGCGACATTTTCGGTCGATCGACCTGGTCGAAGGCGCGTTGTTGTCTTTACATCATTAACAGACCCAGTTTCGGCAAATTTATCCATTAATGTCCTTACAGTTGACTCTTTTGGAGCATTATTGTGACCCCCAATTGATCGCAAATTTGCGAACTGTAGCCGCAAAACTTTCACCATTTTGGTAAAAACAATTTCATAATGAGAATGCGTTGTTCATTCGTGTAGCGCTTCATTTTTACTAACCTCGCACCTTCTCCTAGGAAACAATAACAATTGTTCAAATGTCAAACAATGACACTTCGAATGGCGCCAAATTTGAATCTTGCGTTCTTGTTGGGACACCCTATAGTTTATGAATTAAAATTTTTATTTCCAACAAATGCTTTCAATATTACACAGTTTGTGTTTATAATTTTGAACTAACTAAAAAGCTCAAAGTAGTTCTTAACTTGTTTTAAGTCAAAAAAAAAAAAATTATTCTTCACACAGCACAAGAAGAAATCCTTAACTGACTGACTTGTGTATGAGAATTTTTCTTAATTTGACTTCACTTGACTTATTGCACATCTATAATGCTTAATATTTCTTATGCATTTATAAGTCTTTTTAAAAAAAAAAATTAAATCTTTCCTTTATTTTTCTCTTGGTCATACATTTTAAGGATGTTAACTCTACGTGTCTGGCTGCAACAAAAACAAAAATGCAATTTCGTGTTGAGTTACAAGAAAATTACACAAAAAAAAACTTATTTAAAGTAAAATAAAAAATCAAGAAAATTCTTTTTTGTGTACATGACACAGAATAAAATTAAGGTCAAGTAGTAAAATAAAACTCGAATTTTACTGCTTGCAATGAATGAAATTTGATTATAAGAGAAAATTATAAAAAAAAGAAGACCAAATTGACTTTGCTGAAACATTAAAGAAAAGTGAGACTATTTTGTTAATACAACTATGAAATTAAGATAATTTATTTTTCTCCAAATTTTGTCCGTTTGTTCAGATTTCTTTAAATAAGATTTTTTCAACTTTAAATTATATTTGCTTACGTTTATAGTTCACATCACATAAATTCGAACATGCTATTTTGCAAAATATTTAGAATGGCGCTAATTAACATACATATACTTAGGTTGAAATATCGTTTCTAAGTAGAGATAAGATGTATAAAATTATGTATGTCAACTTCAAGGTTTTAGAACATAATTTCGAATAATGCTTGCAGTGTTGTTTTTGCTTTAATTAGCATACTTTTATGTCAAAATTTTAATTTCAAGTAGAGTTTTGAAAAATTCGTTTACTTATATAGATTTAAAGATTTTCGAACATAGTTGCGAACAAAGAATTTGTCAAAAATTTTGATTGCAATGTTATTTTTAGCCTTAATTACCACACTTTTATGTCGAAATATCAATTTTAAGTATATTTTTCTAACAAAAGCTTAGTTATATTGATGTAGGGATTTTCGAACATGAGTTCGAATAAGAAATTTTTAAATAACCTTGATTAGAATGATAAAACGTGGTTTTATGTCCATGTTAAAGCAGAATTTAGAACCTCAAAATTATTTACATACACATATTGATTTAGGTAATATCGAATATAGATTCGAATAAGGATTATGTTAAATATTTTGATTGAATTTTTATTTTTGGATTTAATTAGCATACTTTTGTGTCAAAATATTATTTCCAAGTATAATTTGAAAACTCAAATTTATTTATATTGATTTGAGGATCTTCGAATATAAATTCGAATAAGAAATTTGGCCATCATATTGATTACAATGATATTTTTGTCTTTAGCGAACATACTGTTGTGTCAAAATATCATTTCCAGATATAAATTAGAAGCTCACATTTATTTATATTGATTTAAGAATTTTCGAATATAGGTTCGAATAAAGAATATGTCCACAATATTGATTCCAATAATATTTTTTTTGAATAAACATGCTTTTATAACCAAATATCATTTTCAAGTAGACTTTTGAAATTTAAATTTATCTATATTTAATTAAGGATGTTCGAATACAAATTCGAATTATTTTTTTTTTCCAAAAATCTTCCTTTGTAATGAAATTTTTCGGCTTTAATAAACTTATTTCCATGTTAAAATATCATTTATAAGTAGAATTTTGAAGCTAAAATTTATTTATGCTGATTTAAGCATTTTCGAACATATTTTCGGATAACCAGTTTGCCAATAATCCCGGATGCAATGTTATTTGTAGACCTAACTTCTATTTTTTTTTTTTGTCGACTTACTTCCAAATTTAAATATTGTTTATATGGATTTAATGATTTTCGAAGATAATTTCCAATATAGCCTTAACATAAAATTTTACGGAATTTTATATTTGTATCAGCTTATTTATTCTAACTGATAGTTTTTATATTAGATTGGTACATGTTTTTAAGATTTTCGAACATAACTTCGAATAATTTTCGGCCTTAATAAACATACTTTTATGTCAAAACATTACTTAAAACTAGTTATATTAATTTTATGTATTGACCTTTTTGTAGTTATATAAGGTTCAAAATAGTGAATGTTGAATATTAAAGATTTTCGAATATAAATTCGAATAACTAATTAGGCAATAAAATTGATTGCAATTTTTTAGGTATAGTAAACAAGCTTATATGTCAAAATATTATTACTAAATGGAGACATAAATTTAAAATTTGGTTTTACTGATTTAAGGACTTCCGAAAAAAGTTTCGAATAACAAATTTGTCAATAATTTTAATTGCAATTTTATTTTTAGCTTAATCAACATACTTTTATCTGGAAATATCAATTGAAAGTAGAGATTTGAAGCTAAAATCTATTCATATTCTTTGAAGGATTTTCGAACATAATTTCGAATAACGTCTTAGTATAAGATTTTGGGGAAATCTATAATTTTACCAATTCATGTATTCTTAGTGGTTATTTTTATAACTAATTGGCTTATGTTTTTAGCTACAAAGATTTTCGAACATAATTTCGAGTTATTTTTTGGCCTTAATTAACATTTTTAGGTCGAAATATAACTTGAGAGTAGTAATATTAAGTTCCAAATTGTGAATATTGATTTAAAGATTTTCGAACATACATATGTAAATTCGAATAACTAGTTTGCCAATAATATTCATTGAAATTTTATTTTTAGCTTTAATTAGCATACTTATATGTCGAAATATCTTTTGAAAGAAAATATGTGAATTTCAAATTTGGTTATACTGATTTAAAGATTTTCGAAAATACGAGTAGTTTCGATAAATGATTTTGTTAATACTTGTCATTGCAATGTTATTTTAGGCAACAATCAACATACTTTTGTTTGGAAATATCATTTGCAAGTAGAGATCTGAAGCTCAAATTCATTTAAATTCTTTGAAGGGGTTTCGAAGTTTAATTCGAATAATGTCTTGATATCAGATTTTTGGAAAATTTATATCTATACAAAATTATTTCTTCAAACTGGTTATTTTTATATTTTATTGGCTTATGTTTTTAGCTATAAAGATTTTCGAACATAACTTCGAATTATATTTGGTCATAGCTAACATTTATTTGTGTCGAACTTTGACTAGAAAGTAGTAATATTAAGTTAGGAATTGTGATTATTGATTTAAAGATGTTCGAACTTGAGTTCGAATAACTAATTTGTAGGATAATATTGATTGTAATTTAATTTTTAGTCTTAGCAGGGATACTTTTAAGTCCTTATATCATTTCTCAGTATAAATATGATTTAAAGATTTTCGAACAAAATTTCGAATATAGTCTTAACATAAGAATTTTGTAAAAAGCAACATAACGGCAAGACTGTTGTATATCAGTGATGTTGACGTTGAGCTTTTATTTTATAAAAAGCTTTCAATAAATTATGTTAAATTTAAGCTTTCATTCTATAAAAAGCTTTCATTAGATTCGAGAAAGATGAATCATAACAATTCTTATATTTCATTTAAATTGAAAAATATGCATTTAGAGCTGAGGCTTGTGGCCTATTTCCCACCTGCGAACGAAAGAAAACGTTCGACTTACAATTTATATTGAAAACAACAATAAAATACGAAAATTTGTTTTTGTTTTCAATATAAATTGTAAGTCGAACGTTTTCTTTCGTTCGCAGGTGGGAAATAGGCCATTACATTAATTGAGACAAAACACTGTAGATCAAACACAAGAAAGTTAAAGTTGTAGTTGTGGCGGCCTCATAAATCAGCATGTTGTTCCGTTGTGCTAGTGTTTTTCATAATAATTTGCAATTTGTTTTTAGTGCAATTCTTTTAATAGGTCAAAATTTAAATTAATCTCAGTTATCAACTATTTATATTTTCGCTTTATCTACGTTTATGAGATTGTAATAATTTTAATTATATTTTAGTAATCAAGTGTATGAAAAGAAAATATAATAATAAACAACAAATAATTTTTTAAACAGAGAATCTTTGTCTTTAATATTTATTGACACTTGCCCAAACGTGTTTTTGCAGGTCTCAGCATGATAAATTTCTTGTTTAAAGCACTTAAACTATTTTCCCCAGAAGACAAAAGATTTATATTTCCTTTTTAAATACTAGTAGGAGTAGAGGAAAAAACGCACAGAAAATTGTTGTAGAGTAATTGCTACAAATTCTAGTTTTTGATCCAGCTTCTTTACAGTTCGTTCAACTTAAACTTTATTTCTACAGGTGCCTAAAATGCGCTCGACAGCAAATAGGAAAGCAAAACATTTCAACAATTGCATTTTATTTTTTTTTGTTTTCAACTTTTTTTAAAATTTGGTTCAAACACTGTAATTTATATTAATACTTTCAACAATTGGCTTAAGTTCCAAATGTAATGATGGCTGGCTGCTGCTGCTGCCTCTGTGTGTGTGTGTGTGTGAGTAAGCCTTTTGTTTTCCCAACTCTTATTCGAACAGAAAAATAATGTGCAATTTCTAAAATGACTTTCTGTGTTTTTGCAAAAATGATGTTGGAGAACACAAAAAACGGATTTTTCACTTGTCTATTACTACCGGATTTACAGAAGTTTTTTTTTCTTTGTGTTCGCTGCTTTAAGTTTTTTAAAGTTCCTTAACTACTGCAAGGAAAATGGTAGTTCCATTGTCAGTGGAAAATAGTCTAGATTAATGCGACACCAGAGAACCCTGCAGCAACTAAATGCATTTAAATGTGCTAAAACAACAACAAATGAACTTTAATAGCTCGTATTAATTCTTAGGGGGCCGTACACCAAAAGTGAAAAGGAACACTATTGTTTTCGCTACGCTGTCCGTCTGTCCGTTTGTCGGTCACACACTATTTTCTCAGGAACCGTGAGAGCTACGGATCTGAAATTTGGACAGAGTATGTAGCACCTTGGCCGCTACAACAGCAAATACATGAGAGTTAAAAATTAAAGGGTGTTCCATAACCGGAGGAGGCAAAATCTTGAAATTTTCAAAATCGGTAAAACTAAAAAATCCCAAAATTATAAAATTGTCTATCCGACAAAAATCGCCAAAACAAAAAAATCGCCAAAATTAAAAAAATTTCTAACATTAAAATAAATCGCCACAATAAAAAAAACGCCAAAAACCGAAAAAATCGCCAAAACGCGCAAAAGGCGCCAAAATGAAAAAAATCGCTAAAATTAAAAAAAAGTCACCAAAATTGAAAAAAAAATTCGCCAAAATGAAAAAAGCCAAAAACCGAAAAAATCGCCAAAACGAGAAAAAAAAGTGCCAAAACTAAAAAAAGTGCCAAAACTTAAAAAAAATCACCAAAATCGCCAAAACTAAAAAAAACGTTCAAAACTGAAAAAACCGAAAAACGAAAAATAATGCTAAATTTATATTTTATATAGGCTAAAGTTCGTATTGAATTACATATCTAGTGTCCGCACGGAACCCTTCGTGCGCTGGTCAAAGTCGTGCTTCACTGAATTTATTTTTGTTTAAAACGGCTACATCCAAGCCATATGCGCAATAAGCGAGCTTTTACAAAAGAGCTTTGCACTTTCACTTCGACAAGAGCACACCAGCCAATCAAATCTAGGCGACAACAATGTTTGCTGTTTACTTTGCAAAAGAAACAAGAACAAATTGTAAGAGCTTTCAAAGCTTTGCTCAGAGTATGTGTGTTTAGACCCGTGGTCGGCAATCTATACCATTACATATTACTATTTTATGAGTTATACTCTCAACACGAACCGGTGTCGCCAGTGAAATTTCGTCTCATTTCCCTAATTTAAAGTTTTATATCTCCAAAGACAAACTTATTTTATTTGTTTATAAAGAAAGACAACTTTTATTGTTGCTACGTCAATGTAATGGTGAGTAAAAAGATGGTTTTGTGGAAAATGTTCTTAAAATAATTTAAATATTTGTTTGAAAATACCTTTGCATTTCACGTTTTTTATGCATGACAACGCACGTTGACCAACCAAACTTTCTGGTTCGCCATAATAATTTTCTTAAAATAAAAAATTTAGTAAATTCTCATCACACATATTTTCTTATTTTTGGGGAAAAAAATTTTCTCTGGCAACGCTGCTTCTTAAGAGTATGAGATACACACGACTTGATCTCAACAAGGCCTGTGTGAACCTATAGGTAATAGAAAAGTATATTATAGGGCGCGGCGCCCTTATTCTGCCGACCACGGGTTTAGACACAGCTGGTTAAGAGCCTTCATTATAAACCTTGTAATTTTGGAAAAGGTTTTACCATTTTTTTATATTATGTAATTTATGAAAATTTTTCGTTTTAAAATAAAATCATTTATTTTTTTGTTTTAAAATATAATAATTTCAATGATTCTCTGCTAGCTAACAGTTAGTTTTTTTCTCAAAATTAGAACAAATTATTTGAATGTCTCAAAGCTTTTCTCAAACTTTATAAATATGCAGTTTTTTTATACCGCCCCAACAATAACAAAACTAGCTTTACTTTTACTCAGAAACACTTAAAATACCAGATACTATTCAAAACAACTAAAGGAAAAAAAATAAAAAAAAGAGTGACTCCCCAAAGAAGACAATGGAATACATAAATGCAAGTAAAACACTTCCAACTTACAATTGACTAGAATTGCCCTCATTTTCTAAATATTATATGAACTAATACTGTACAGCAGCAGCACAATTTTATTTGAGGAAAAAAAAGAATAGTTTTAAAAGATCATATTCTTCTTAATGCCATTTATTTTAAGTGTATTTTTTTTTCTTGAACTGGCAACCAGTGTGAATATTTTTGTGTCCAGCGTTAGTTATTTAAAATACATGAAGGTTTGTCGTTGTCGTTGTCGTTGTCGTTGTCACTGCCATAGTCATTGTAATGATTATGTTGTTTTTAAGTATTAAAAATTTATAAAATGCCATGATTGCATTTGTTTTCTTCTTTTCGCACTCACTTATTTTATACGTATGCAGAAGATTATTTTATTGTAATTATTTACTTTTTGTTACTAATTTTACATTAAATGATTTTTAAACACATTCATGTGCAAAAAAAAGTTTTAAGGTTTAATAATCTCTTTATCCACTGTTTGGATATTTTTACAAAAATTTCATATATTCAACGTCACTGTTTGTGACGGTGTTCCTTAAAGAAAACATTAACTGTGATCAGCATTTTTACTGCTTGTTTCCGATTAATTCAAAAGCTCTCACTGTCTTTAGCTTTATTGCGTTTGTTTTTTTAAAGCTATGCTATTTATTGCGCGTTACAGTAAATAGAAAGTGATTTTCGTAATAAAAAAAAATAATCGACACTATTACAGTTATAAATTTATTTTTGTTTTGATTTTTTTGTACTTAAAAGCAGAGTATGAAAATAAACGAAACAAATTGTTTGATTTTGTTTTGTTTCGTTCTTTGAAGTGAGTAAAACAAAAACAAAAACAATGAGAATGTTTGCTCAATTTGATTTTGTATTGTTTTTTCACATGAGCACAAACCAGAGAATGAAGCCGATCAGCTATAAGCCGGCTAACAACCGCCACCGGCCACAAACAATACATTAATTCAATCGAGCATCGCTACAAAAAGACAGTAGTGGGATATAAATGGAAACGTTTTGAAATATTTGCAGCGAATTTGACATCATCATATAATATAATCTAATTGCATATTTAATTTAGTGCATATTGAATGCGCATAAAACACTCTGTTTAGAGCATATTTCTGGTTTCCCTGGTGATGAATAATTTTGATGAAATTTCTTTTTCTAAATTTAAAAAAATAAAAATAATCCCCAATGTTAACTTTCAAGGATAACTGCATACGTTAATACCCTACCCCAGCAAAAAATTTCAAAAAAGGTAATCGAGTTTGGAATTAAGCATTTTTGGTGGAAGCTATTCCTTACTGGATTACCAACTTAATGATTTTAACAAAGCGTGAGACTAAAATAATCGATTCTTGAGAAGTATTTAGTTTTTTTTTATTTGTCAACATTTCACGTAATCTTTTTCATCTAAAAAAATCATTCTCTTCATTTAGCAACTTGCACGTCAGTTTTTTAAATTTTAGCTAATGTGATTTGTAAGCGAGTAATGAAAATTGGCAATCAGAAAAGTAAGTCATTATATGGCAAGTAGTTCTAATGGTAATGTGTAATCTTTTGCTGGGACATATATGGACCACTGAATTGTTTTTCACTATAGTTTTGAACTTTGCCTTAATTTTTAAAAATTAGTATGGCATTTTTTCTAACAAACCATAAATGCACATTTCATATTTAAGCATTTATCTGCAAAACTGCATCATTCGATTTTTGAAATTGAGTGGTGAAAAAATGACGGTTCTGGCACAAAAATCTCACTGTGCAGCGCATGTTCAGCAATTTAAAGTTGATCAAAGAGTTTAAAGCAACAGGTGCAATATGGGCAAAACTAGATTATTAAGAACATTAGAAAACGTAAAATTTATTCATCAGTCTCTTTGACATGACGAATTTTGATGAAATTTCATTTTCTTAATTAACATATTTTACAATTTTTCAATAGATAAGCTTCAAACTTTCATGTCAGTTTTCAGAAATTTATTTATTTCAGGTAAATTGGGAAATTCTGTATTTAGTTTTTATTTTGTTATGAAAACATTGTTCTATACACTATAGCTATTACACTCAGCTTGCAACATATTAAATTATAAACTTAATTCAACCATATTTCCGTATGTTATTATAAGCCATATCGGTTATAAAAATGAAAACCAATTAGTTGTTTATTATGGTCCTCTTCAGAGGATTTGCCGACTTCGTAGCCAGCTACAAGAAGTGGGATAGTATTTAATATATATATTTTTTTTTGTTTATTAAAAATTAACACACAGAGAAAAAACTGCCTCAAAAAATCAATAAGATTTTCTCTATGAAACGTTTTTAGGCTAAGGGGCATCCCAGCAGAAAGAAACAAAGATTTTTTCATAGAGATTCCTTATTGTTTTTATGTGGGAAATCTTATTAATCTTATCAAGAAGAAAACCACATAAAATCAATAAGAAATCTTATTATTCCCAACTTTTTTTACTCAATTTCCGTTATTTTTGGCACCAAAAAAACAATCCATAGAGAAAAACTTCTTGATTCTATTAGGTTTTCTTATAAATTGTAAACTATATGGATTTCTTATTGATTTTATTAGATTGCCTTATTGATTTTTTTTAAAGGGTTTCTTCTTGATTTTATTAGGTTCCTATATGATTATGTGTAAAGCATATTATTGATTTTTTTTAATAAGGGAATCTTCTTGATTTTATGAGGTGTCTTGTTAATTCATATCTATAAATAGACTCAGACAATTTTTTTCATGATCTTTTTCGTTTTTGTATAAGCATGTTTGCAAAATTATTTCAATGGTTATTCAGACTGCTTGTTAGCATATTGGTTAGAGTGTTTGGTTAGAAGTTTGCTGGTTCAATGCTTGCCTCCTTTCAAAGTATATGGTATAAAATTTAAATGAAAATATATAATCAAAGCACAAAGAATAAAGAAAGACAAAATTTTTTTTATTTTATGAGGTCGCCTCATAAAATCAAGAAGAAAACCTTATTAAAAAAATCAATAAGATATCCTCATAAAAACTACAAGATTTCTTCTTGAATTTTTTCAAAAAGGTTTTCTCTATGAAATTAATAAGATTTCCTTATTGAAAAAAACCATAGAGATTTCTTATTAATTTTGTTCTATTTTATGAAGTAATTATTAGGCACTATTATCTCTGTGCAGTGTTAAAATTTCAAGTTTTTTTTTTTTTTTTTGGTTTTTGTAAATAACAACTTTGTTTCAATTTTCAATAATTTTTATTTAATATGTGTCTTTATTTATTTATTTTTTTAACATTTGCGCGTTAAATTGTTTTTCAACTTTCATGCTAAATTAATTTTTTTTTTTGCTCACGGTCGACATATCGGGAATAAAAATTAAAACGAACTAATTCTTTATTGAAAATAGTTTCATACTTATAGTTATGAATTATTAATACAAATCTTAAAGCTAAGCCAATTTGAGGGTAAGGGAAAATACACAAATATATATGTCAATCCATGGTTTCATGTGAATCCATGGAGTCATCAACTCTTTGCATTTAAAATATGATATTCGTAAGGTGAATAACTTGCATTTAATAATGCAAGCGAAGCATGCATGTGTATTTTCACTACAGTATATATAAAGATTTCGCTTAAGGTTAATATTGATTATGAAGATTACAGGGATAGCATTAACTCAAAATTAGTTTATCGGGACTTAAACATTTTTTTCCATTTTGCCACAGAACCAAAGATTTCTTTTCAGACACCCTAGATATTCTGAAAATACGTTTTTATTTTACTATTTAATAAATGGTACTTGCATGTCCTTGAATTTTTACTTCCTAATTCCTTTTATTTGAAAGGGCAAACAAAAATTTTTGCCCTTATTTTTACACAATAAAACATCACACAATTCTAAAGCAAATAATAAAAAAGTGTATCCTTATTGTAAAAAAAATATATATATAATTTTTTTTTCTTATATTTTATATTCCGTACAACTTTTCTATGTTATCGGTTTCCGTTAGACACATTTTTACAAAATATGACTTGTACTTAAAAATGATGATAGAAATGCGAATCACACACACAGACAAGAGCATTCAATACCCTCACATCAAGCATTTGAACAAATTATTGCCTCAAGCATGTCAAAGAAAAAAAATATTAAAAAAAAATCAAATTTGTTTGGATTTTTGTTACAAATCACGCATGTTTGTGCCCATAAAGTATAAACTTCATTTTACGCATCAAAGTGACCCACGAACTGAAACTTTCCTGTTTTATTTTTTGAGCTGCCTAACCCCACCCCACCCTCCTTCATGTATGTTTGTGCGTCTATTCAATAAAATTCTATTTGGCCGCTTTCAACATTCAGCTGATTACAAATGCTGGCTGAATGGCCCCAGCCAACACGCACGTAAATTGTTGAAAGTCCAAAAGGGCGCAAGAGAAATTATAATGCTTTAAGGCTAAAATGTCAGTCTGTCAACCACGCAGTCATACGGTGAGCAGGACATAAACCATTCCATTTGTCTGTTTGTTGGGGATTGTGATTTAGCAAAAAAAAAAAAAAAAAAAAAAAAAAAAAGGTTTTCTATTTCATCAAAGAAAATTTCTATTTGCTGCTGTTTGCAGCCTGCGTATCTGCTACAAAGTGGAAAAGGAATAACTATTTTCAGCCGGCTATTTACGGCCTTAATTATGATTAATTTTCTTATTGCGAAAGCACACATACTTGTGTCTCTGCATGAACTTGCTGGCACACATTAACAGGATAAAACTTAAAGACACCTTAAGGGTCATTGTTTTACAGTGTTACATTTTTTTTTCAGGGTGCGAAAGTGTGTCAACAGGGGCAATAAATGGAACATAAATAAATATTTCCATCAAAGTGCGGACAAGCGTTATACTTGGGTTGTATTTTTTAAATAGAAAACAAAATCATACCCATAGATTTTTTTTTTTAAACTAAAGCTGTAGCAAAGTTTCAGGAATTACTTTTACTATTTCGTTTTTTTTTTTATTATTAATGATCAAAAAAAAGCACACAAAAGATCACAAAAAAGCAGCCCCAGAAAGCAGTCGAGAGATCGAATCTATTTTATTTTGACAGCGTTTTTTATCTTCTCACACATAAATACTCATTTTCTCAGCAATGCCACCATACTTTCAATAAATTTCATACATTTTGTGAACAAAACTACAAAGAAAAATAAGCACAAAAGAAAATGAAGCAAAAATTAGAGAGCAGGTAAAGTTACTGCCCTTGTTAATTTGGCAGCGATTTTTCATGAAATTGCGGCCAGAATTTAAGTGTCATCTGGCAATGCCAAATATAATTTGAGGAAGCACATAAAAGATTTGACACACCCAAGGAAGCTCGTTAAAGAACCAAGAGTCAATGCTGCAGAATAATTTTTTATATTACTGTTTTTATAAACTGAATTATTAATAAATGTATTCATCTGCACAAAAAAAAATATAAAAATTATTAATACATTAACATGCCTATTCACAGAAAAAGTCTCAAGTCAGTCACAACTTTTGTTATGACAGAGTTCTATATTTACTCTTGTGACTCCGTCTTAATTTTGTATTCTCGTAACATAGTCACAAAAATTAAAATTTTATAGTTAACATTCTATGTTAATGAAAATTATGAATAATACATACATATCGCACTCAATCAACAAGAGGGTATTAAATCAAAATTTTTTAATGTTCACTTTTTGCAAGAAATAAACTGACAACATCAATATCTAGCTACTGTAAAAATTTCAACGTATTTTGACCACTCTTTTGTTGATAAAATTTGTTTTACTTTATAATTTTAATTCGAAATGTTTTTTGATTTGAGACTCTTTTCAAAATATAGATATTGCTCCCCATTAATTGCAAGCTTTTCAAATAAAAACAATGTCAATATATTTTCAATTAGAATTTGCTTACCATGATGTATTTGGATTTTCGAATTCTCCTAAAAATCTAACCACAAACAGTTTTTCGTCTCTACTGAAAATTTTAAAATTTTGAGTTAATACCCTCTTGTTGATCAAGTGCGATATGTAACGGGTGTTTTTTTAGAGGTATAGAACTTCGAATTGAAATAAAACACAAGAAAATCGTTTTAATGTCCATCAATTTGGCTTTATTGGAAGGAGAATTTTATGCCATTAATGTTTAAATATGATTTCGGGCATGTGGCCGCCGCGGCTGGCTCGAATAAAGCCAATTCTACAGGTCCAATTTTCAACCACTTTTTCGAGCATATGGGGCCGTAAGTTGGCAATAACGCCACGAATGTTGGCTTCCAAGTCCCCTAACGTTTCTGGTTTCACATATCCCCAAAGAAAATAATCCAATGGTGTCAAATCACACGATCTTGGTGGCCAATTGACAGGTCCATTCCGCGAAATTATGCGCTCATCGAATGTTTCCTTCAACAAATCGATTGTGACGTGCGCTGTGTGGCATGTAGCGCCGTCTTGTTGGAACCACAACTCATCCACATTCATGCCATCCAATTCGGGAACAAAATAGTCGGTTATCATGGCTCTATACCGGTCTCCATTAACGGTAACTGACTCTCCAGCATTATTTCGGAAGAAGTATGGCCCAATGACTCCACCAGCCCATGGAGCACAACAAACAGTCAGTTTTTGTGGATGTAATGGCGTCTCAAGGGTCTCATGTGGATTCTCTTCACTCCAAATGCGGCAATTTTGCTTGTTGACGTAGCCATTCAACCAAAAATGAGCCTCATCACTGAACAAAATTTTGCGATGAAAATCAGCATCGAGATCAATCTCATTTTCGGCCCATACACCAAAATCACGACGCATTGCATGGTCTCGCGGCTTTAATTCTTGCACAAGCTGGATCTTGTAAGGTCGCAAGCCAAGATCTTTGCGCAAAATCTTCCATAAAGTTGATGGACAAAGCTCCAATTGCTGTGCACGGTGGCGAATCGATTCATTCGGGTCCTCTTCAACACTTTGCTCTACAGCGGCAATTGTTTCTTCGGTGCGCACTGTTCGACATCTCTGCGGATGCGTATTATCACATAGAGTAAAAGTAGTGCGAAAACGATCCATGGTTAACCGAATTAATTGCTCTGATGGACGATTATGTCGACCATAAAATGGACGGAGCTTGCTGTAAACTTCGCGAACTGAACCATTATTTTCGAAATAAATTTGCACGATTTGCAAGCGTTGTTCTTTTGTCAACCTGTTCATGATGAAATGGCAAACCAAACTAAATATTAATCACTTGACAGCTGACAAAATGGCCGCCAGTTGAAAAAGTGATGCCAACTTAAAGTTCTATACCTCAATAAAAAACACCCTTTATTTGGGTAGTTTTGAAGTACATACTTCTACTCCTCTTTGGACTAGTCCTTACACACATGTATGGACCAGTCGCATTATCTGCAGAGAATGAATCCCTATTTCCATTGGTCACGGCAGCATGCGTGAACGCCGGGATCAGCCACCATTTTTTTGTTTTTTATTGTCTAGAGAAGAATGATATAAAAAAAACATTGAATAGAATAAATCGCGAGATTTTCACTGTTGGTATTTTGTCTGTTTTAGATAAGATTGGCCTAAATACAATTTAAAGCCTACTCAGTTTCTTTCTAAGTGCGAACAAAGTCGCGGGAAAATGCTAGTATAAACAAAATATAAGGGTAAAATCTGGGAGGACAACTTGCTCTTCGATTGTTTGTCGAAATTGTACATCACTCCCAAAATTGGCTATTAGCAAAAATGTACATATTATGTACAACACTTTTGCCACTTTTAAATTATTTTCTCTTTTTTAAATATTTTATATTAATTGGTTTAGTTTGAAATGCCTGTCACAATTCCTATAATTGTCTACATTCCTAGTCTTTATTTTAACGGTCTAATTCATAAAAAATATTAAAGGTTTATTACAGGTTTATTTGATAAATTTCCCATAGAAATACGTCAAATAAGCGCTTAATAAACCTGAAATATTTTTTATGAATAAGGCAGTAAAAATTTATGTTGATAGAATTTTGTTTTGAGAATCGGAAATTTTAGTCTTTAGTCACAATGTTAAAATTATGAAAACTTTTCAGTGACAATACTTTCTGTGAATAGGCATGTAAAAAATTATTTATCTTACAAAGTTTTATAAACCTTTTGTAAGCCAAAATTATTTTTTTTGAATACGGCAGCTAAATGCCGTATTAATGCGATATATAAGATATTAGATAAGCGCTAAATTTGTTTACATATAGATATTTTTGAAGAAGTTTTAATCACACGGGCATTTCCATGATGTCGCAAGTGACCGTTATACACATTTCAGTGAAAAACTCACAATAAAACGCATAATTATTTTACCAATGTTCGTAACTTATGGTTCTTAGCTAACCCTATTATTAAGCATTTTCATAATGTCGAACGTGACCATCATGCACATTAAAAGTAAAAAAAAACTCAAAAGAAAACAAATTTTTATTTTAACAATATGCATATATAACTTATAGTTCTAAGTTTTTCCTACAATTGGGCATTTCCATGATGTCGAACGTGACCTTCATACATATTTTAAGTTAAAGAAAATCCTCAGCACAAAACTTATTTTTAATTTCACAATAAACGTAACTTATAGCTCTAGGCTTGTCCTATTATTTGGCATTTCCATGATGTCGAACGTGACCGTGACCGAGTGAAAAAAACTCAAAATAAAACGCATATTTATTTTAACAATAAGCGCTACTTATGCTTCTAGCCTAGACCTACACATAATTGGGCATTTTCATGATGTCGAACGTGACCGTTAATATTATAAAACTCAAAATAAAACTAATTTTTATTTTAACAATAAGCATTACTTATATAGCTCTAAGCTACTCTTATCATATATGTTAAACTTAATTTTGAGTAATGTTTTAATGTACAAGATAATAGCACAAAATTAAGGCATTCGCACGTGACAAAAATATAGAGTCTACTCTGTAATTCGAAACGAAAGCAAATACTTTCAAATTGTTACGTTAATAACATAGACAAAGCATTTTATTTTGTTTCGAAATACAGAGTAAAGTAGACCCACAGAAACTGTTTTTGAAGATACAACGATTAAAATGCTGTGACTCGTTTCTGTAACTTGTGAGAAGTTCTCGCATTGAGAAAAATTAAATTTTTATATTAGTTGTCCTATTTTATAAAGGGCTATTCACAGAAAAACTTGGATAAACGTACAAAACAATCAACAATTTTACTCTTACTCACGCTTTTACACAAGATGATAACATATTTTTCATCTCGAAAAGTTCTCATATTCCTCACAGAAACAAGGCACTGATTTCAATGAAACCTGAAACAATATGTGAATGTGATTAGTTTTTGAATCTTATGCGCCATTCTAGGGCTCGATTTTACTCAGAAATTATTTCATTTACTTTTGAAACTCAATTTTAATCACAGTCGCACGTGACATGTCGCTCATGACTTTTGTTCTATCGTGATTTTTATATTGTTTCTGTTGCTCGTTTTGCGAAATTGTAAATAGACAAATAAAATGCTTTCAAATTAACAGAAATATTCAACATTATAATAAAAAACTTAAATTTATATTTTTTAATAGTTTTGCATTAATATTTTTTCATCTTCCTTAAATTTTTCTCTGCATCGTTTATAACTCTCTTTACTTTTTGCGCTTGTTCTGATCGTGATACCTACATAAAGTTGGTCACGTGCGACATGGTTATTGACAACTTTAAATAAATGCATATCAATACAATTTTACATACTTTTAAACCTAGATGAGCAAAACGGCAAAATATAAATAGAGTTGATTTTGAAACCTAGATGAAGTTGGTCACGTGCGACATTGCTATTTTTAAGCCTAAAAATAAAAATATATATAAAAATAAATATATACATACATTTATAAAAAATATACTATTGTTTTTAAGTTTTATTATAACGATATCACACGTGACCAACTTCCTATAAGTAACAAGATCAACTTTATTTATTTTTTTGCTAATTTTAACTCATCTAAATTTAAATAATTTAAAAGTACTTATATGCACAATTTTTGTTAGGCATTTTTTTTTTAATTTGAAATAAAGATGTCGTACGTGACCAACTTTATTAAAGTTGCCCTTTTGTTCAGCTAAGTTTTAGTCATTGAAAAGTATGTAAATTTTTTTAATTTTACAATAAAGATGTCACACGTGACCAATTTTTTCATACAGGTATTATGAGCACAAATTTCTAACTAAATCTTGTATCAAATATATCAGTTTGCATTGTTTTTTTTGACGCCCTGAAACTAATGTTGTTTTTCAATGTCGCACGTGACATCGAAATATGCTTTTTTGCTGTTGCTAAGTTTCTTATGCAATCTTTTTTGTGTCCTTGCACCCTAAAAAAATTTCTAGAGAGCAAAAGTCAAGAGATGAAGATTTCCTTTAAGAACGTTTATCAAAACAAGACGTACAAAAAAAAATATCCAGACAAAAGAAGTTAAGCCTTTGTGACTTAAATGTAAATGTTATTTTATTTAATTTAGTTAAAATTGATTCTATCTGATGAAATAAAGTGTTTTCAAAAAAAATTTTTTTTTGTGTTTCGGTGGAGCTTTTCTATGGAAATTCCCATATCTTGATGTCACTTGCAAAAAATCAATTTGAACCCAAAACCTTAGTTGGCCACAAAAATATGCATGACGACCGCCGAAGAAACTGGTTGCAAACAACCCTCTACTCTAGCTCTTATTCTTCTTGTTGTGCTTGCAAACGAAACGCATTGCACACGCAAAGAAAAAATATGGTTGAGGTAACAATAATCAAACAGCAACATACTATGATTGAATTATATGGTTGCAGTCAAATCACATTATTGTTAACAGAAAAGCAAACTTTAATAATATTATTATCTGAGTTAATAATAATATTATCTACAAAAACAATGAAGTTTGTTACACCTAATCTTACTATTGTAAATATGACAACACTATTGTAAGATATGACTAAAATATAATTGAGACTCACCATACCATGTTCCAATATTATATTAATATTGTTAAATACGACCACGGTATTATTTAATATAATAATACTGTTTCATTTTTTAATCATATATTTATTGTAGAAACAGCTGTGCGTTAAATTCGAAATAAAAATGATTTAATATTGTTGAAATAAAATGTATATATAAAGAAATGTATACTTACACGACATACAGACATGTCTGTATAAAGAGATACACAAATGTTTATATATTTTTATTGGTCTACCCTCTTGTTTATACTTTATTTATTTTTTCATTTATTTAACACTACCCGAGCACTACCGGCAGCTTAAAAACGAAATACTGAACTGACAGATGTTTCTGAAAAAGATTTTTTTTTTTAATTTAACATAGTATGGTTTTGTATAACATTATATTGTTATTTACATCATATTATTTTTAAATAATAATACAAATTATGTTGTAGTCATACATTTTCAACAAAACTGTGTTGTTAAACTCTAACCATATCACACTTTTTTATGGATGTGTTAATGTAATTATTAAATTTAAACATTACTCTGTTTATCGTAACGAAATAAATGTTTATAATAACAATAACTAGTTTTCGACGACCACACATTTGTTTCAGAGAACATAATATTGTTTTCTCAACCATTCTACAACCATATCTTTTCTTTGCGTGCACTGCATGGCAATGCTGTTATTGCTCGGAAGGACTTTTAATCTTTACATACGTTGTAATCATTTGTCTTTTCACTTTTTTTTATTCTACTTGTATTTACAAATGCAAAGCATTCTGACGTTTATTCAAAGTTTTTGTTGTTGTTTCTTTGTTTTTTTTTTGTCGTTATTCGTTTTCACGTTTTCACTGTATGAGCAGAATCCAGCATGAATTGACATCATGTGTGCAGAGAAAGTATTGAAGTCGGGTGTTGTGTTGTATGCAAAATTTATGACTGTAACTCTTAAATTCTGAAATGACAATGCATTTGTATTCTTAACAACACTTTGCTGACACAAGCAAAAATGTATGCCACGCGCTGATATAAAAGTGAAATACACGGTCGAAATTAGAATCTGAATCTAAGGATAATTTTGTGTGTGTGAGTTTGTTTGTGTCAGTGTTGTTCCAAGTTTGTGAGAATTACAGTGGTAATTTTGAAAAAAGTATTTCATAAAATAAAGTTTTTTAAAATTTACTTTTTATAAAGCAAGCGAGAAATATTCATTTACAAGGTGAAAAGGAGACCTACTGTTTTCGCTATGATGTCCGTCCGTCCGTCTGTCTGTCTCAGGCTATTTTCTTTAGAACCGTAATAGCTACAGACACCTTTTTCTGGAATATGTAAAATTTTGACCACTACAACAACAAATATATGACAGTTAGAAATTAGAAAGGGTGTTTTAAAGCGAGCAACGAAACATGTTGAAATCCTAATGTAATATACAGACAGTTATAAATAGACACTTGAAATTTTCAAAATTAACGTATTTTTATGCAGACTACAACAATTAACACTGAAATTTAAAAATATGAAAATCAAAAGGGTATTCTATCAGTTAATGTAATTCTGACTATTTAATTTTGACAACTAGCTGCATCTTGGAAACCGTAAGAGGGAAACTCTTGAAATTTTGAAAAACGCTGACGCTGACGGAAAAATCGCAAAATTAAAAAAAAAATCCGAAACATAAAATCGCCAAAATGAAAAAAAGCTAAGTGCTTTTTTGAAATGAAAAATTTCGCCAAAAATAAAATAAATCGCTTAAATTAAAAAATTAACACAAATAAAAGGTTCGCCTAAGAAATTGCCAATAACCGCAAAAAATCGCCAAAACAAAAAAAAAACTCATTAACTAAAATAAATAAATCACCAAAAAAACACAGAAAAACACCAAAAAATAAAAACGCGCTAGAAATAAAAATATCGCTCAAACTAAAATAAATTGCTAAAACTACAAAAATCGCCCTAAAAGTGCATAAAGCGCCAAAACTGAAATAATTCACCAAAAAAACCAAAAAAAATCGTCAACACGAAAAAAACGCCAATATTAAAAAAGCTTTAAAAACTAAAAAAAAATTGCTAAAACTAAGTTAAATCGCCAAAAGAAAATAAAACGCCAAGACTGAAATAAGCGTCAATATTAAAAAAAGCCAAAAATTGAAATAACAAATATATCTAAGGCTAAAAATAAATTGTCAAAACTAAAAAAATCGCTCCCAAAAGTACATGAAGAGTCAAAACTAAAATAATTCGCCAAAAACGCTAAATCTAAAAAAACGCCAAAACAAAAAAAATTAAACCTTTGAAAAAGCATCAATATTACAAAATTGTCGAAAACCGAATAAAATCACCAAAAACAGAAAAAAACGACAAAGAGAAAAAATGAAATGAAATAAAAAATATCGCTAAAACTAAAAAATCGCCAAAAAACGGTAAAAAAACCCCAAAATTACAAAAAACGCCAGCACAAAAAAAAAATTGCAAAGCAAAAAAATAGCCAAATTTAAAAAATCGCTAAAAACGCCAAAACAAAAAAAAAAAGCTAAAACTATAATAAGTGTCTAAAATTGTCGAAAACCGAATAAAATCACCAAAAACAGAAATAAAACGACTAAGAGAAAAAAGCGCATGAAATAAAAAATTTCGCTAAAACTAAAAAATCGCCAAAAAAAAAAACGGTAAAAAAACCCCAAAATTACAAAAAACTCCAGCACAAAAAAATGGAAAACCCAAAAAAAATCGCCAAAATGAAAAAACACCAAAACTTAAAAAAATCGTCAAAACCGACAAAATCGCTAAAACGAAAAAGAGCCACAAAAAATAAAAAAGCGCCAAAAATAATAAATATCGTTAAAACTAAAACAAGCACCAAACCGAAAAAAACAAGACTAAAAAAACACCAAAAAACCGTGACAAATCGCCATAAACAGAAAAAATCGCCACATTTAAAAAATACCAAAACTAACAAATCGTCAAAAACCAACAAAATCGCTAAAACGAAAAAGAGCGCCAAACTAATAAATACTGCTAAAAACGTCAAAACTAAACAAAATGTCAATACTAAAAAAATCACCAAAAACTGAAACAAATCGACATAAACAGAAAAATTCGCCAAAAATATAAAAAAAACGCTAAATATAACAAATATCGCTTATACTAAATTAAAAAGGCCAAAAATGAAAAATCCCAAAAACTACATAAAACGCCAAAACGCAAAAAAGTGCTTTAACTAAAATAAATCACCGAAACTATAACAAAAAAATTATCAAAACAAAAAAAGCCCTAAAGCGAAAAAACGCCATAGCTTAAATATATCGCTAAAACTAAAAAAATTGCCAAAAACAGAAAAAAATAACTAAAATAAATTGCCAAAAACCGAAATTATTGGCCAAAACTAAAAAAACGCAAAAGCTAAACAATCTTCTTAGCCAAGATAAATCGCCAAAAACTGCCAAAACTAAAAAAAGCGCTGAAACTAGAAAAGATATCGCTTACACAAAAATAAATCACCTAAAATTAAAAAAATCGCCAAAAAAAAGTTTGCTTAAAAGTTTTTTAAAATATCTACATCAGTTAAGATATTCGATTCTATAGGCTAAAGTTCGTATAATATTACATGTCGTTACCATAATATAGAAAGGTCCTATTTCATTTTTTTTTTTTTTTTTTTTTTTGTAAAATCGAGTTTTTGTATTTTTCAGTATATATTATGTTCTTCTAACGAAATAACGAGTTAGGACCTTTCTTTATTAAGGTAACAATATGCAGTGTCAATCTTCATTACAAAAAATTCCTCAACACTTTATGACACTACGAACTAAAAGAATTCACGTATTCTATTTGCTTTGAAAATTTTTTATATAAGGCTGAAATTTTAACTAAAGGACACAACAGACAGTGGAATGCTGATGATCAAAGTGTAGCTGTTCAAGAACAATATGTTGTTTTTTTATTTAAAATAAAAAATATAATTTTTCCCACTGTATAGTTTTGTGGCCGAGACTGACATTTATCTGCGTATATAATAATGGCTAAAACACCTACATACATAAACTTACGCACATTCATAAAATTCTATGGCACAATTTCTTCTTCTTGTTTCACCATGACAGATGTCGTGTCATTTTATTGTTTTTTATTGTTATTATTGTTTGTTTTATACTTTGTTCCAAAACAGAAAAAACTAAAAATCACCTGCATTTGTTTGAGTAGAAAGTTTAGCTGTTTTCAGGATTTGTAAGTGTAAATACTTGCAGTTATGATTTTTCTTCTAATATTTTTTTTTATTTTAATTTTTCACTTCTTTCTAACAAAAGTTTTGCCCTTTCCACATTACTTTGTCTGCTCAAATAGACTTACATATTTTCTAGTCTGTTGCCTTGTTTTGGTATTGCAAATGTGTGTGTGTGTGTGTGTGTGTGTGTATGTGTGTGTGTGTGTTTGTGTGTGTGTGTGTGTGTGTGTGTGTGTGTGTGTGTGTGTGTGTGTGTGTGTGTGTGTGTGTGTGTGTGTGTGTGTGTGTGTGTGTGTGTGTGTGTGTGCAAAGTGTTTATGCTGATAAAACTATAAATTGTGACCTCCATCTAGCAGGTTTGCAGGAATTGCTGTGACTGTGAATGTATTGTTTTAATGAAGATCCTATTTATGGTATTTTCCACTTGTCGTTTTCCTTATTTTGTACCTTTTCTTTAATATGTATATTGTTTTGTTTATACTTTTGAATGCGAATGAATGAATGTACATTAATGCCTTTTTTGTGTTGTCTATTTAAGCTTCTTTCCTTGCTATTTGCTGTATAGAAAGTTTATTTGTTATTTGTCTATCTCCCTTTTTGTTTCTTTATGTTGTTGTTGTTTTTCATGCTTGTGAAATACTTTGCATTCCTTGTGACTGCATTTAAAGTTTATCTCATGTTTTTATTGTTTAAAATCTGTTGTTTTAGGTATGCAAATGACATTTATTTGTTGAAAATTTGTTGGCTGGTGAAAAGAAACAGATGAACAGACAGAGTAATCTGCTTAAATCAAACTACCGTTAATCTATATTTTATTGTTTATATTAAGGGTTTTCATGAGAACTCTTAAAATTCCCATTTGTGCAATTGGGCAAATATGTAGAGATGTGCAAATGTCGTGATTTTATCGTGTCACACGTGAGTCACGCGTGATTCACGTGATTCGTGATCAAATATTATAGCTAATCACGCGTGAGTGCGTGAGCGTGATTGAAAAAAATTTACTCGTGCGTGATCGTGCGTGAGCTTTTTTTAATAATCACGCACGAACTCTCACGCTCTCACAAGATAACATTCCTGCATAGGTACATATGTAAATGTATTCAATCATTTGAAATAAATTATTTTATAATAATAAATGCATATATGTATAGTAATATGTATGGTAGTATGAGCTTACAAACATAATGAATACCCCCAAACAAAATGTTTCGAGTTTTTCTTAAGTCAAACTTGTCGTACCGAATTCGTTAAGACATTTCGGTAGTTTCTCTGAAAATTTTTTTTAAACAATTGATTTTTGAGTACATAAGTAAAAGACTATGAAATTTTTTTTTAAATGAATATGTATGTATATGTTGAAAAAAAAAAAGGATTGTAACAAATATTAAAAAACGTAAGTATATGCAAATTATTTCGACAATAGCAGCAACATAACGGTGAAGCGGTACTCTGCTATAAAAGCAAAACGAAATCATACCTACATGTCGTTACGAATTCGTACCGACATATCGTTACGAAGTCGTGTCAACCATTTCATACAAAAATTGTTACGATTTCGGTAATATTTCGGTGCCGAAATCGGAAGATTTTGTCGAGCAATCGTTACGAATTCTTTACGAATTCGGAGCATTTTGTTTGATGTATTATACATACACCTTTGTAAGTATGTATGTATGTTTCTTAGATACCCTGTAGGAAGTATCAATTGAGAAACACTACTGATTCAACAGTGCCTTTGCCAACAATACTACTGACGAATTGTACCGCAGAAAATGTTTTTGCTTTAGGGCCGTCCATATATTACGTAACGCTGCAGGGGGGTGGGTTGGGGTTCGAGTTTTGTTATGATTTATGGTGGGGGTGGGGGGAGTCTTTGAAAATGTTACGTAACAGAAACTCATTAGTAATTTGTATGTTTTCTCATTTAATATGCTTTTCTCATTTATTTGATTATCATTTATTTAATTGATCATAAGTCTTACCTTCACATTTATATTATGTATGTATACATACGTACATACATGTGCGCAATGTCAATTTTTGATATACGACAATTCGAATTCGAATATTTAAAATGATATCCGCGAATACGAATATTTAAAACGATATTAAATTAACTTTGCTTTATTTTAATTTACATTGTAAATTTTACAAAAACACGAGCATACCCTACAAGCACAGTAATACGAAAATGATTCGAAATCGTATTGCTTGGAAGAAAAATATTATTGCGGCAACAATCATATTCGTATTGCGGAAGATTTCCCCTTCGGGAGAGTTTGTGCGGCCAGGGCGATACTTCGAAGAAATACGATTGCAATACTTCTAGAAGATAAAACTGTGATATTGCTAGATAATCATCTAATCGATTTATTTATGATTTTGCCAGATTATCTTTAGGAAGATAAATTATTTATAACAATAGATTATCTCCTAAAGTACAATTTTACAATTTTGCTAAATTATCTGAAGGAAGAAAAATATATATGTATGTATTTATAAAACTTCCATTAATTTAAATTTAAAGGAATTTTTTATGGTCAACTAAATTCAATTTATCATCAAGGGAGTAATTAGTATAAAAAGAAATTTCCTGACATAATGTTTTGAAAATTTTCTGATTGTTTTTATTTTATATTAAATATTTTTTTATCTTCTAGTTAAAAACATATTGATATTATAAATTTATTGCGCATGTGATAAAACACCAGGCTGAAAAAAATGCAACATTTTAATGACATGAAATACCTTGTTAAAGGAAAAAATAAATAGTCAATACATTTTGAACTGTTCATTCAAAAAGTTTCACTGAAATGAAAATATTTTAATATAGAAAAAGTGTGGCTTTGATGACTTTCTTCTAAATGATAAAAATAAGATATTGTATTTATATCTTCTGGGTAAGATATCTTCTAAATGTTTGTAGGGTACATATATACATAGATATGTACATATGTATATGTAAGAACCTATTTTTCAACCCAAAAAACATGAAAATTATATTATGCATATACTTTTTCGTGAGCGTGCGTGATCGTGATAAGTTGTACACCACTCGTGCGTGATTAAAAATATTTTATTCGTGAGCGTGCGTGATCGTGATCGTGTTCAAAAACATTCGTGCGTGAAAATGCGTGAGTAAAATATTTTTCTGCGTGAGCGTGCGTGTCGGAGTCAGAAAACACTCACGTGCTCATTTCTACAAATATGCGAGACTTGTTTCATGAAGCCCCTTTTCAACTTTTGCGCAAACGGTTAAGTAAATTTGAATGAAATGTCAAAAAAATTAATATAATAAAAAGAAACACATAAAATTTCAAGCAGTTTTTGAATTATTTATTTACTTTTTATTTATTTATATTATATATTATATATTTCTCTAAAAACAAAAAGTTTATATGTGTATCTAAAAATTCCCCAAGAAAGCAAAAAACCAAAGAGTTGTTGTTTAATAAATGCACAATTGCACAGCTTAAGTTTACTAGTGGAAATTGTTGGGCAAACTTAACAGGTTTGTTTAAATAAATTTTCACACAATTTTTGACGTTTTATTTACGAGAGTGTAAAAATGCACAATTGCACAGTTTGCGAGGCTTTTAAACATTTTCATGAAAACCCTTATTATGTAGAAATTTTATCCAAATATCTTGTTTTAATAAACTCTTGAGAGAAAAATTAAATTTTATTTTTTCATAAATTTGTGAATTGAAAACTTTAAACACGATTTCTGTAAAACGAGTTACAACCTTCAGCAAAAATGGTAAAGGGTATAAGTAGGATTGTTATTTCTTTTGCAATTTCCACACAAAAGGTATATACATTCTGGATCCTTATGAATAGGGAAGACGAATAAGCGTACGTCCGTCCGTCAGTATGTCCGTATGTCCGTCTGTCGGCACGTGAAATCGTTATTTCGAAGCTTCCAGATAAGCTAGAGACTTCTGTCTTGGACTGCTGTGTCAGAAATCATCTTAAGTAGATTGTTATGGAAAATTAGTAAAAGCAAAAACACGATGTCAGAGCTGGAAAACTTAAACTTTTTTTTGCCATATAAAAGTAAAAGCTAAAACTACTCGTAATTTTTATTTTTTATTTTTTATTTTTTTGTTAAATAAACCTGTTTTATATTTCAGCAAGAATAATATTAGTATTAAAAATTCAAAAAAAAAATTAAAAAGATTATTACAGGGTTGGAACACTTGAATTTTTTTTTTTTGGTTATAAAAGTAACCTACTAAAATTAATTTTTTTCCCTATAAATTAAACATATTTTATATTTTGACAAGAAAGAGATGAAAAAAATCTAAAATAATGATTCCAGGGCTGGAGAATTTCATCTTTTTGTGTCATACAAAAATTACTAGGTCTAATATTTTTTTTCAGTTTCTTTATAAACTAAATTTATTTTATGTTTTAGAAATAAAAAGTTTTGTAAAAAAACTTAAAAAAAACTCAGTTCCAGAGCTGGGAAATTTAACTTTTTTGGCATATATGTAAAAGTAACTAGCTAAAGCTAATTTTTGTTTATTATATTAGTATTAAAAATCATAACAAAAATTAAAATAATGATTCCAGGATTGGAAAATTTTAACTTCCCTTAGTATATAAAAGTAAACTACTAAAATTTAATATTTCTTTTTCCCTATAAATTAAATACATTTTATTTAAAGAAAAATATGGATTTTAAGATTATGGATTAAGAGATCAGAAAAAGCTAAAATAATGATTCCAGGGCTGGAGAGTTTCAGCTTTTTGTGGTATACAGAAGTTACTAGGTCTAATATATTAATTTCTTTTTCTTTATAATTTAAATATATTTTATGTTTTAGAAATAAAAAGTTTTGTATACAAAATTAAGAACACAACTCCAGAGCTGGGATATTTAAATTTTTTTTTTTTTTTTGATATACAAAAGTAACCAGCTAAAACTAATTTTTGTTTTTTATTTTTGAGCAAGAATGATATTAGTATTAAAAAACTTAAAAAGAAATTAAAGAAATGATTCCAGGGTTGGAAAATTTAAACATCTTTTGTTATATAAATGTACCATACTAAAATTAATTTTTTCCCCCTATAAATTAAAAATATTTTATATTAAAAAAATGGATTTGCAAAAAAGATCACAAAAAGCTAAAATAATGATTCCAGAGTTGGAAAATTTCAGCTTTTTGTGATAGATCTCATTAGCTTTTGTTCCTTATTGTTGTAAATTATATATATTTTATATTTTAGAAATAAATAGTTTGGTTTAGGAAATTTGACAAATTTCCAGAGCTGGGCAATTTAAGCTTTTTTTGTGTTATAGAAAATTAACTATATGAAATTAATTGTTTTCCTTATTTGTTTATTATACTTTTGTTTTTAATTAAACATATTTTATATTTTAGAAAGAAAAATCAGAAAAATCAAACACATGGTTCCAGGGTTGGAAAATTTATTTTTTTATATAAAAAAAACATCTAATAAAATTAATTTTTTTTTCCATAAATTAAACATTTTTTAAATTTAAAAAATTAGATTTGAAAAAACTAAAATAATGATACCAGGGTTGGAAAATTTCGACTTTGTGTGGTATATAGAACTAATTAATTTTTTTAATTTTTTTTTAATTATATATGTTTTATGTTTTCGAAATATGTAAATAGTTTAGAAAAATTAAAAACTTAGCTCCAGAGCTGGGAAATTTAAGCTTTTTTTGGTATATAAAAATAACTTAATAAAAGAATTTTGTTTTCCTTACTTCCTTATATTTTGTTTGTTAATTAAATATATTTTATATATTATAAAGAAAGAAAATCAAACAGGGTTCCAGGGTTGGAAAATTTATATATTTTTTTTGTAAAATAAGTAACTAAATAAAGATATGATGGTTATTATGCTCTCAGCGCAATTGGAGCTACCAGCGCAGAAGTGGAGTAGAGTAAACCACATTAGTTTTTTGGTTGCTGTATTGGTGATAAATACATTATTTACATTAGGTATTGATTTTAGACACGTGGTTTCTTCGGAGAATTTTCTAAGAATTTTCTGCGGATTGCGTTTTTGCTATACGATTTTGCAAAAAAAAACGACCCGGCCTAATGATAAAGAAATAAACTATCAAAAAAAGGAGTACAGTAAGCCACCTTTTGGTATTCTAAGGAAAGTGGAGCCAAAAATCCTTTTTTCAAAGTAAAAAAGCAATTAAATATTTAAAAAGAACAATTGTTTAAAAAAAATTGATGTGGGTTGCACCACTTCTGCGCTGATAGCCTCAATTATGTATCAAATCGATGGTAATTTTTTAACAGCTTGCAACGAGTTCTTATTCATTTTTAGTAAATGGATATAACATAAAATATATTTTCTTGAGAACAGTCATTTCAAACAGTTCCTTTCCCAGAACCTGTTTCTTTCTGCTCAACAATATCGAAAATTTTTTGCATTATATCGCGATATAACTGAACCTGCAATATTGGCAATGGAATGTTTGAATTGAGACAATAACCAATTTTGTCATATTAAATCTTATGAAATACCGGCAAATATGATATAAGCAGCGATGACAACTTGGTGCTTTTGGCACTATTTTTAATGCTTTTTTAAGACTCAAAACGCCAAATTTTGAGCGTTAGTACCAAAATAAGAAAAAGCACTAATTAGTGCTTTTAAGAAATTTGTGTATTTCTTAAAATTATTTTAATAATTACTCGGCGTATTTATTTTTTCAGTGTAAAGCATACATTTTTCGTCTGATATATTTCATTAAATGGAGAATAGCTAAGAAAATTTTAAAGATTATTAAACTTCACATTACTTCACGTTATGGATTTCCAGTCGTTTTTCACGAAAGTGCTTTTTACGCTATCTAGATTTCAAAATTACGCTTTTAAGTGCTTTTTTTAAATGTTAATGTGCCTTTAGAGCCAAAAAAGTTGGCATCACTGGATATAAGTTAGCTCAGTTAGTATGGAAGTACCATCCTAAGATTACTTTAGGATTATAAAATAATAGAAACCCTTTTGAACATCATGTGTTATCAAAAAAAAAAAAAAAACGTGTGTGGGGGAAGGGTATATATGTAAGATCCGACACAGACGAATATAGCTTATTTTACTTATTTTTTTTTTTTTCAGTTATAACATTGTGTAGTAAATGAGCGTTATAATAAGTTAAACTCCATTGACAGCGTTGCGTATACGTATACTTAATGCGATAAATTAATTATTTATTACTTATACGCACCCCTAATAACGAATTAAATGTACTTTCAAAAATATTAACATTTAAATTTATTATTTTTTTAATTGTACTATGCATTCCTAAATTTATACAAAAAAGCAAATAATATGTCCGTTCAATTTATCAATTCGTTTTCTACATTTTTCTGCTAATCAAAATGATTGTGATTTATTTCACTTTTTGTTATTAATTTATTGTAACAACAGAAACTGTTTGACAATCAATATGTACACATGTACGTGAATAAAAAATCAAAACAAAAATATTTATTTTTTTTTAGCAAACTTTCTGTTTTAATTTTCCAAAAAAAAAGAAGACAAAACAAAAATATACAAACACATTTTATTTGTTAAATAAATGAACAAGTTTATGTAGTATGTACGAATGTCATGTCATTGTCACTGTAACGATTGATAAGATTTTTTTTTAAGTTTTTGTTGCTAATATTTTTTTTATTTTTATTTTTTACAATCATTTAGACATTCGTACATGCAATTATTGTGCTCTCGGTAAATCAGTCAGTTAGTCATTTATTTAAACATTTTTAACTCAACATAACTTTTAATGTTTATACATAGGTAGGAAAATGATCAATTATTTTTCTCTGTTTTTTATGCAACAAAAATAAATATACATAACTGACTTTTTTTTTTTGAAAGTGTGAAAAGAAATGTTTTAGTTTTTAATATACTTTAAATTCACCTCAATACATTTGTGCATAAACACATGCTAATACGTGCAAATGAACAATTTAGCATGTATACAAAAAAAAAAAACCAAAACAATAACAAGAAAATTCAATTGAGATTATATTGAATATTGGTAAAAGCTATAGAGCGAAAGAGAGGGAGAGAGAGACTCGAAATAATGTTTAAAAAGTGTTTAATATTTATAAACTTAACACGGCTGCCAGATTTGACGATTTATCGTCATTTTGACTATTTTTGGTGCCGAAAATAGCAAAATTACGATTTGACGATTTTTCCCTCAAAATTTACGATTTTTTAAAAGTCCAAATATGCCACTTTTTTAATAAAATATTTTGATGTAATTTTGCCCACTCTTGGTATCTATGTAAATTGGTATTCTCAAAAAACACAAATGTGAAAAAAGCCAAGTTCCTATCAAAAATTTTCGGCTTAAAAAGTACTGAGACTAAAACTTGGACATAACTTGGCAATATTTTTCATAGTTTTACCACTAAGGGGAACAAAGTTATAAGGGGTTAAAATAAAACGTATGTATACACGTCGAAAAAAACTCATTTTGATTTGTCCGATTTTTCGATTACAAAATGACGATTATTTTATAGTTTACTAGCGAACCCCTTCACACTTCGTAGTGCAAAAAAGAAAATAAAAAAATAAAAATAGCCACATCATCCATTGTAGGCGCATTAAATCGTCTGACATGTTGCCCAGTAGGCGTTTTATCAGCTCGAATCACAATTGCATATTCATTAGATGACATTTGATCCAGAGCAGTTTGAAAAAGTCGCACTAATTCATTTTCAACATGCAACATATTCTGCAAACGCTCGATAATATCCCTCCGCAAATTTGATGAAATATCACAATGACAATCGGTTTCCACATTTAAGTTACCCACAAAGTATATTTGCAAAAATTGATAGCTTTGATCAGGAAAGGGTAACAAAGAACAAAGTCGATGTTAAACTTGACCTTGAATCTATTGAAGATTGAAATTTTCACAATAGTACGCTTCGCGATCATCTAAATAAACATCAAAACAAACAAAAATACCTTGAACGTTGGCATAAAATTGTCCCAAATAATATTTGTCGCTCCAAATGAAGTCATTTGAAATCTGGAGTTATACGCTTGTATGTTTGCCAGAAAATACTTTGAAATTGGTAAGCCACCAGTTATCAAATTATGCAAGGGCTCCGGTGGTGGAATCAATTCTGGTAATATAACTTGGTTTGACTAAAATTGAATTGTAATGAATTTAAAAACGAATTGTATTTCAGTTTTTCAAAAAATTAACTCAGATATTTCACTAAAATGAACCAATAAACATACACAGACCGTTTATGCATAAAAACCTTGATATTGACGTCACCTTTCATATAAACTTTGCAGAAACAAAATTGGTTCATGCCTTCCAAAGAACATCAATTACTAACACAATGCAACTTATTTTTATATATATAGATCGGGATTTCGACGATTTTTTGATAATTTTATCTGGCAGCCCTGAAACTTAACTATGTTTTCCCGTTATTCTCATACTCTTGTTTGTGTAATTCTTATTGTTAAAGAAAACTTGTTTTACTGCATGAATATGTGTGTGTGTGAGTGTGTGCAGTTTCGTGAGTGTTTACACATCATGCTCATGAGCATTAAAATACAGACTGTAAGTGCGTGTGTGTTTTTGTATTCACAGCTTATATATACTAAATTCTAAACATACTAACACAAATGTTAACATGATATTTTATAAGATCACACACAATACTCATGCTTAGGCATGCATACTGAAGCATGCATATGTACGCCAAACCACATTGTAACTTTATAAAATTGCACTCAATTTGCACCCTTTTACTATTTTTTTTCCATTAAACTACTTTATACTTTTTGAGTTTTTAAATTTACTTAAATTAAAAATATACACACAAAAACACACATAGAAACATTCTAAAATGTTCAAGCTAATACACACACATACTCAAGTAAATGAAATCATGTGCAAATGTAGTTTTAAGTACACTTAAACAATTTTAGAATTTCGTTTTCTATTGTTTTTTATATACATACATACATATATATTTATTTTCTACTTCAAATAATTTTATATATTGTTTTCGCATATGGTTACCAAAAATGCAAAACGCAGTAACTAACAAAAAAAAATTTTATCCGGCGCATTTTCATAATAGTAGTTGTGCACTATTCTTACTGGCGCCGTTAAAAATTTAAAAAATTTGGATAATTAAAATTAATTTTAATTAATTAATTTTTATAAATGCAAAATATATAAAAGTGGAAATGCAGAACAGAACTATCAGATGCAGATGGTGCTGCTGCCGTCTCCAAAATAATTAAGTATCCCGCTACGAGGCGACAAATGCTTCTAGCGGCATTTGAAATCGTGTGTTTGTGTATCCTGCTGTGGTCAATACTCGTATTCTCAAATTGGCAATAAAAATAAATTCGAAACTAAAACAACTTTAATTGTTGAAAATATTGTAAAAAAATATAAATTTTGTTTGATTTCCCCAAGAAAATATTTTGCAGAATAGTTAAACTAAAAAGAAATTGTTAAAGTTTCGTCATTGACATGGAAATTTATAATACCCATATTGGTCACAGACACTTTGTAATATTTTTTTTTAATGCATGTTTTTTTTATTTATTGTATCTTCAAATATGAACTAACAATAAGTATTCAAATCTTAAATCTATAAAAAAATTATTAGGCCCGACCAATGTCGGACATAAGCTTAGTGATAGTTATTAATAATACATAAGTAGTGATAAGCAACAAAAGGAAAAAAGTGTTTTCAAGCAGCTTCATCATCTAGAGTGTTGAATATTAGAGCCCGTGTATCTCTCTTTTTTAAGCGGATGTGCCCTGTAAAGTTCAAAATATTACGAGCAAGCGGATTAGGATGTGACTCGAGTTTTGTTAGATATTTGCCTGCGTATTTTACAATTTCTTCAGTCACTAGTGGCATATTCATTCAAATCGCGATGTATATTTGAATTTTTGATGTACCATGGAGCCGATGTTATCATGCGTAAAATTTTATTTTGCCTTCGTTGAATTTTCTCTACATTTGAAGCTGAAGCAGTGCCCCATAGTTGAATTCCGTAACACCATATTGGCTTTAAAAGCGACTTGTATATTAAAAGTTTGCAGTCTAGGCTAAGTGTTGAATTTCTACCAATCAGCCAATGTACCTGAGTTAATTTAAGTTTCATTTGAGTTAACTTAGAGTCAATGTGATGTTTCCATGTAAGTCGTCGATTAAGGTGTAAACCAAGATATTTCACATGTGAATGTTGAGGAACAACTTGATTGTTAATCCGAATGGGGGAGCAAGTATCTCTTCTTAGGGTGAACGTTATATGGACACACTTTTGTTCATTGACTTTAATTCTCCATAAGTTTAACCAAAGCTCCATCTGGCTAAGGTGTTCCTGGAGTTTGCGGGATGCCTCATCAGGGTTTTCGTGCATACTAAGGCAGGCTGTATCGTCGGCAAATGTGGAAGTATGGATACTACTGCTCACAGGCATATCACAAGTATAAATCAAATATAAAACTGGTCCCAGTATGCTCCCCTGTGGGACACCGGATGAAATAGTTTCAGGCCTACTCGCAAAGTCTCCTTCCACAACAGTGAACTTACGGGAAATAATGTAACTTTCCAAAAGATTTCAAATGTTTATTGGTAAGTAAGTCTTCAATTTTAAAATTAGGCCTTCATGCCACACTTTATCAAATGCCTGGGAAACGTCAATAAAGAGCGCAGAACAATACTTTTTTTCCTCAAAAGTTCTTCTTATAAATTGAACCAATTTGTGAGTTTGTTCAATGGTGCTATGCTGAGTTCTAAAACCAAATTGATGGTCTGGTATGCACCCACTACTAATTAGAATTGGGGACAATTTTGTTTTGAGCAGTTTTTCGAAAAGCTTTGACATAGTTGATAGTAGACTTATTGCCCTATATGACTCAGCCTTGGTTAGATCTTTGCCCGGCTTTGGAATCATTTTAACCTTGGCAAGCTTCCAGCTGTGTGGATAATACTCCAGTCGTAAAATGGCATTAAATATGAATAATAGGATTCTCATTGCAATACGAGGCAAGTTCATAAGCATCTGATTACTAATTCCATCAATACCCGGAGCTTTCTTCGGGTTGAGTTCGGCAATTAATTTTTGTAAATCACGCGTCTTAAACTTTATGTGTTGAGGGGGTAGAGCGACTACATTCGGCAAATCAGCAACACCAGTATATATGTTTGGCGTAAAAACGGATTTTAAGTGCTCAGCAAATATTTTACCTTTTTCAGTATCGCTTCTTGCCCAACTTCCGGTAGATGTGCGTAGAGGTGGCTTATACTCAATGGGTGTTTTAAGCTTTCTAGCAGCGCGCCACAAAGAGTAATTAGACGCTGGTGTGACATCAAGACCTTCCAGATAATTTTTAGGAGATGCAGTTTTTTCAGACGCAAGCAACTCTTGGAGTCGTTTAGTGCACTCTTTAAATCTGATTTTATTTTGTGGTGATCTGTGCTGTTGCCATTCCCTTCTAGCTCTTCTTTTTTCACGTACGAGACGTTCAATGTCTGTAGAATAAATTTTATTAAAGCCAGTCTGCGGATGGGAGATAATGGCATGTTCAGCAGCCTGTTTAATATTCTCGCTGAGATTGGCAATGTTAGATTCAATATCATCGGATGTTCTAAGCGTAATGTTTTCCGTACAATGACTACTGAGATATTTTTTGAACCCCAGCCAATTAACACGATTGATCATCTTCACATATGGGTCAGGTAAGTTACTTCTTAAGGGACTACAAATTGTAATGATCGTCGGAGAGTGATCGGACGAAAGATCAAGAGAAGCTTGAACTTAAATTAAATCCCTAGAGATATTTTTTATGACGCCAAAATCTATAACATCCGGAATTTTTTGTATGTCAGTAGGCCAATAAGTGGGCTCCCCACTCGAAATGACATCCAAGCCCATTTTTGAAATAGTGTTGAACAATGCTCGACCTCTGGGGGTAATATGACGCGAACCCCAGAACGTATGCTTAGCATTGTAGTCGCCAGCTGCTACAAAACAAGGTCCAAGAGATTTGTAGAAATCCTCATATTGATTCTCAGTGATTGAAAATCTGGGAGGGGAGTAAATTGATGATATAACAAAATTTGTACAAAAACTTTCAATGCCAATATTTGTTGCTTGTAGGTGTTCTTCACAAATGTTATCAAGAACATAGTGCTTGAGTCTTGACTTTATTAGAATTGCTGATCCACCGCAAGCCCTTCCTCTAGGGTCCTTTGTATCATATATAAAGTAGCCATAAATTTTAAAAAGACTTCTCGAAGTCAAATGAGTCTCAGATACTAACATTACATCAATATTTTTTCCGTGAGGAAGTGCTCAAGTTCATTTTTTTTGTAAAATTCTTTGAATTTTTAATTAAAATTTTTGAACAATAATTTTATATGATTCCACATATTTTTAACACTGCATTAAATTGCAAACATTAACTGATTTAATTTACATACTAGAAAATAAAAAATACATGCATACATACATAAGTGCATATGTATGTATGTATGTCGGAAAAAAAATAACATGTATGTATTTCAAAACTTGTCATCGTTGTTGTCATTGGCTTTTTGTTTGGCTAAATTTTTACCCAAAATCCATGCAAGTTGGTTAAAGTTGTAGCTGATGTTGTTATTGTGGTAATGCGAAAGGGTCATTTGTTGTTCATTTCATTCTGTTCAGATGCGTTATCATGAAATATAAAAAATAAATGTTAAAATATACACACATACATATGTACATGCATAGATACTCGTATAAATTTATTTATGTAAGTGCATACTGTTTAAAAAAAAAGTGTTTAATTCAAATTAAATAGCATCCGTATTACTTCCTGTCAACAATTTCCGCTTATTTGGCAAAACTATTTTTAGGAAGAAAAAATCCACACACCCACGCACATACACACACACGCATTTAAACGAACATGTTCTCTTTCTCTCATTTTTACAATCCCACACACATGTATACATATATACGAGTATGTACATGCCTTACAGAGCTGTTTAACAGTTTTTAACAAATTACTGTTTGTCAATGTGCATTTTTTATATTTTTTGTTTCTTTTTTTTTTGGAAATTTTATTTGGGTTTCAGTTAAGTTGCAGGTTTATTGTCTTTTTTTTTTTTTTTGTTAAGGGAGAACTGTTGCCATTAGTTTTTTCCCCCCGAAAAATGTCATGTTGCTGTTTGGGTTTAGTTTCTCTGATTCATATGCTTTTAAAAGTTTTCCTGTAGTTCTTAGATAAGTTTTGGCTTTTGGTTTGCTATTGCATTGCATTTGTGTTTGCTGGATTTCTAGCCAGAGTGAAGATTTAAAAAAAAAATTAATTTAATGAAATTTTAAAGTTTTTCTGCAGCGAGGAAATACATATATAAATAATTTGGTGTTCTTGAGCAAATCAAATTTAATATTTAATATTTAAGATGAAAGTAAAATTAATTTTACAGCATACGAATGATTAAAATTTAAATTTATTAATCAACAAAGAGGTAAATTTTCAATTATGCAGTTTACAAAACTTCTGTAGTTACGTCCGCAAGCAGAAACAATTGCTAAGGTTAGTTAATATTGGCTTGATGTAGGAAATTTGTATGACATAAAGCCCTCCAGAGCCCAAGAGGTGAAAAGGGAACCATATTGTTTTCCATGTATGTACGTCCACCTGACCATCTGTCACAGGTTGTTCTCACGAAAGCGGCATGAGTTACGAAGCTGAAAAAAAACGACAAAGCCCGAAAAAATCGCCAAAACGAACAAAAATCGCCAAAACGAGATAAGGCGCCCAAAAAGGAGAAACAGCGGCTAAGCTTAAAAATATCGCTTAAACTAAAAATTTATATTTATTGTAAAAAACAAAAATAAATTGCCAAAAATCGAAAAAATTGCCAAACATAGATAAAAGCGCCAAAGATAGAAAAAAATCGCCAAAATTAAAAATATCCTCATAAAGCGGAAAAAGTCACCAAAAGCCGAAACAAAAGCTTAAAGTAAAAATATAGCCAGCAAAAAAATAAATTACTAAAATTAAAAAAAAAATTACCAAAAATCGACAAAAACCGAAAAAAATCGCCAAAACGAAAGAAGCTCCAAAATGGTAAAAAAGGGCAAAAGATAAAAAATATCGCTTAAGCTAAAAATATTTATTGTAAAAACAAACAAAAATTCACCAAAGCCGGAAAAAATCGCCAAAACGACAAAAAGCGCCAAAAAGGAAAAAGCGCCCATGCCAAAAAATATCCTTTAAACTGAAAATTTATATTTATTGTAAAAAAATTCCCTAATATCGAAAAAAAATTGCCAAAACGCCAAAATTAAAAAAAATTGTCATGAACCGAAAAAATCACTTGAGGTAAAAAATATCAACAAAAATAAAATAAATGACTAAAATTAAAAAAAATCACCTAAGGTTATAAAACTAAAGAAATCGGCAAAACCAAAATATCGCCAAAAAAAGCACCAAAACTAAAAAATTGTAACCAAATATATTTGTGTTAAAAAGAAAATGAAAAATCGCCAAAGCTAAAAAAACTTAAATACCAAAAAAATCGACAAAAACCAAAAAAAAAAAAAGTAACCAAATCGAAAAAAAAAATTATATTAAAAAAATCTTTAAACCAAAAATATTTCTAAAAAGACCACAAATGAAAAATCGCCAAACGAAACTAAAAAGTAATTGCTGTAACTAAAAAAGTATAGTCAAAAAACGAAAAAAATCGATTAAACTAAAAAGGCGCCAAAACTAAAAAACAACAGCAGAAATCGCCAAAATCCGAAAAAAAATCACCAAAACGAAATAAAGCGCCAAAGCTTAAAAAATATCGCTAAAACTAAAAACATATAATGTAGAAACAAAAAAACGCCAAAGCTCGAAAAAATCACCAAAACGGAAAAACGCCATATCCGAAAAAAATCGCCAAAAATAAAAAGGCACCAAACTAAAAAAAAAATAATAATAAATATATGTGTTAAAAAATCCATCAAAATGAAAAATAACAAAAACCAAAATAAAAACATCAAATCGAATAAACACCAAAACTAAAAAAATATTTTAAATAAAAATATTTTTTAAAAAGAAAACAAACAAAAAATCGCCCAAAACCCGAAAAATCGCTAAAACGAAAAAACGTCAAAACTAAAAAAATCGCCAAAAACTGAAAATCACCAAAACTAAAAATTATTCGCTGTTACTAAAAATGTATCGTCAAAAACGAAATAAAAACGCTTAAACTAAAAAAAGCGCTGAAACTAAAAAACAATGGCAGAAATCGCCAAAACTGGAAAAAATCACCAAAACGAAAAAAAAAACACGCCAGGTTAAATATTGGATTATATATGGCCGTGTCACAGAGCTCAATTCCGTTCGGAAACGGAATTGAATCCAACTCAAAATCTCAAGCCCTACACAGAAAAAAATAACTTTAATTTTTGATAACAAAAATCCCGGTATTCAATAATTTTAATTTTCGAATTTCCTGTGATAAAGATATCCGCTATATCAATAACAAAAATTGTAAACGAATAGTATTATTTTTTTCAATAATACAAATATTTGAATTAATAAAATATCTTATTGATGCCCTAATTCAGTAAGAAGATTTAGGACGTTTTTGTTTGAAAATACTTTTGAGTTCTTGTGTTTGAATTCTTTAAATTATTTTCTTCAAAAATGGTTGTTGTCCTTAATAATGAAAAATAAAAATATTATTGCCATGTTTTAAAATACAAAATTAAATTAAAGTATTATACAACAGTTTGAAAAATATATGAAAAAACATGTGTTGTAAATAATGTTTAGAATAAAATCATAAAGCAAATACACGAACCTTCTAGCATAGACAATAAACCATAATTGTTTTAAAGAATCATAACTGCGGCTTTTTTTTTCGTCCATAGACAAGAAGGTACAATCGTCGAACAGAATTAGGGCATAATAATTTGTAATTTTTCAATAAAGAAATTTAATGAATCAACGAAAAAAGTTGTTGAGTGAAATTTTATTTTCAGTGATAAATGTTATTGTGTTGTGTTGTTTGTGTGTATGTCACATTTTTCATTTCAACCCCTTTTTGTTTGTTTTTGCTTGGCTGCGATTAAAATTTAATGTGTTTCGGATGATGAGTCAAACCGGCAATCTCTTGACTAATAGACTAACGTACGTACCACTCAGCTAAAGAGCAAATCGTTATTGGTGACGCAAATAATGTATACACGCAAAACATAATTACTCATGTTTCTTCTACATGTGCGCATTGCGTTGATATAATCTAAAAATAACTTTGTTGAGTAAAAAAAGCAAGCCACGATGTTTTTCGGTTTCTTGTCAGAATTCACACGTATATAACTCGAGCAAACAAAAAATAACAACAACATCAGAATATGACCACGTTGAGTCAATCGACAAGCAAGGAAAACATCAACACAAACAAATGAAATTAAATGATATTTTAGAATGCACGGAATTAATAAGTACAATATTCAAGTTAATGACAAATATTATTGAAATTAAAAATTTTATTCATTAACATGGTTTTATTGAAAATAATTCTTGTCTATTTTTTTCTGTGTAGCCGAAGCATACCCCAGCACACCAGCGCCCCTAACAGTCTGGACACACCTGACAAATTTCCGTATTTTAGTTTTCTTTTTTAGACACAATCTCTTGCAAAAATGGGGTGGGTTGAATTCCGTTTCCGAACGGAATTGAACTCTATGACATGGCCGATAGACTTAAGTTCGTATAGCATTACATATCGTTGCCTAAATATAGAAAGGCCCTAACTCATTATTTTTTTGAAATCGAGATTTTTGTATTTTTTGATACATGAGATCTTCTTCTATTGAAATATACAAAAAAGGTAATGACAGGTAGTATCGTGACAGACTGTATGTCGAAAATGCATTTATATCTTTTTAATTTATTTATATGTAATAACGTTCTTACACTCTGTTGAACTAAACTTGATTTTTGTACTCTCATGATATTCGTACAAAGAACAAAAGAAGTAGAGTCCTTGGTCTGTGTGCAAGGATTCCATTTGAAAAATGTTGTAGTGAGGCATATGAACACACACACACACACACAAACACACTCACACACATACATTCGCATAGTATATGCAACAACATTTTATTGGCTGTTGTTGTTGTTGTTGCTGTTGTGCAAACGATTTTTCTATAGTTCATTTAGTTTTTGTAAATTGTACATTTCTCTGATGTTCTTTTTAAAGGATCTTTGTTGCAGCCAGCAATTCTTTTGTCTCTATTGGTATTGTGTAGAGGAATTTTGTTTCAAAATATTCCTATAAAATGTTCTCTTTTTTATTGCACATACAACTTCCCTACTAAACCAATTCTATGTCTATTTCTGCAGTTGCATTTCAGCTCAACTGATTGTGTTTTTGTTTGTATCTTTGCTTTCTAGTGTTTACACTCAAACATATTAAAAGCCACTTCAGTTGCTCAAAGTGTCATTGTATCTATAGTTCGTTCGTTCTGTCTACTAAAAGGCTGTTGGTTGTCTGTTGAATATTTACTATTTTGCTTTTTCTTTTCTTTACAGCAAAAGTTACACCTCAAAGGCAAGCAATTACCTTTTTATGCTCTTAAAAATATATTTCTATTAACGTTTACTTGCTAAATATTTTATTTACAAATTAGAAAATGATTAAGCAAAGTTTTCTTTGGCAAAATTGAGCTTGAAAACAGCCACAATTCACTTAAACCAAAGGCAGTGGTCTCAATAAAGTTTGTATTCTTGAAATGCATATTCTGTTATTTTAAAGTCAAGGCAATAAAATTGTATTCCTATAAATTAGAGAAAATTTCTGTTTATAAAAAATATTTAAGTTTTATTAAGTGCTTATTTGACATATAACTATGGGAATTTTTTCAAATAAACCTGTAATAAATCTAAAATATTTTTTATGAATATGGGGGTTACTTTCTTAAAAAATTTTTTGGTTGCAGTCTACTTGCTGAGTTTCTTAACCAGAAACGAAATGCATATAGTTAGAGCTTGCTTAGCTAAGAACAAAATAAAAATTTTTGTTGGCGTTTTTTTTCATTTTTGCGATTTTTTTCATTTGGGCGATTTTTTCGAATTTGGCGATTTATTTTAGTGTTAGAATTTTTTTTTAATTTTTGCAATTTTTTTCGTTTTGGCGATTTTTTTTTTAATTTTTGGCGATTTTTTTTTGTTTGGCGATTTTATAATTTTCGGCTTTTTTAGTTTTACCGTTTTCGAAAATTTCAAGTGTTTGCCTCTGACGGTTTCCAAGATATAGCAAGTTGTCAAAATTACATAGTCAAAATTGCATTTTAGTGTTAATTGTTGTAGTCTGTATAAAAATACACTAATTTAGAAAATTCAAGTTTCAATATACATATGTTTTCGTTGCTCGTTTTGGAACACCCTTTAATTTTTAATTCTCATGTATTTGTTGTTGTAGCGGCCAAGGTTCTACATACTCTGTCCAAAGTGTCCGTAGCTCTTGCGGTTCCTGAGAAAATACTGTGTGACGGACAGACGGACAGCGTAGCGAAAACAATAGGGTTCCTTTTCACCTTTGGTGTACGGAACCCTAAAAACGCCTAAAATCAAAAAAAAAATCGCCAAAACGCGAAAAAGGCGCCAAAACCAAAATAATTGTTTGTATGAAAAAAAATCGCCATAATGAAAAAAAATCGCCAAAATGAAAAAAAATCGCCAAAATGGAAAAAAAATCGCCAAATTGAAAAAACGCCAAAAACCGAAAAAATCGCCAAAACGCGAAAAGGCGCCAAAACTAAAAAAATCGCCCAAACGAAAAAAAATCCCCAAAATGAAAAAAATCGCCAAAATGAAAAAATCGCCAAATTTAAAAAACGCCAAAAACCAAAAAAAAAAAAATCCAAAACTATGCATGTCTATTATAGAGACTGAAGTTTTTTATTAAATTACATATCTAGTGTTCGTACGGAACCCTTCGGGCGCTAGCCAGAGTCGCACTTTACTGAATTTATTCGCTATTCATACTGACTCATGAAATTTTAAATATAAGTGAGTAGACATCATTTAAACTCAACTACTCTGATCTACGCATACTCACGATCACATTGATTTATAAGTATAGGTTGAGATAAATATGAATGCTACGTTGATGTCATAGTAACACCACACTCACACTCATAAATCAATCACCTCAGTTTTATTTATAATTTCGGAAAAATACTCATGCATGTATGTATGTTTATTTAAAACTTTAGTCATTAAAAAGTTTGCAAGTAGTATACAATAGTAGTAAATAGGGTTGCTTGTTTTTCAATTCCTGCAAAATGAAAAACAAAAAAAAGTAACAGAGAAACACATAACCTCATAATGAGAACTTTAATGTTCGTATGCGAAGTTCGCATTGTGAATCATACTTATTTTGCATCTTCATAGGCATTCAGGGCTATCATGAATAAAATTCCGCATGAAATTTCTCCTTTTTCCAATTAGAATTTTTTGCTTTCCTTATTCAGGGCTATCATGAATAAAATTCCGCGTGAATTTTTCCCGGGGACCAATTCCAATTAATAGCAAGTAATAGGGAAAACAAAAAATTCTAATTGGAAAAGGGAGAAATTTCACGCGGAATTTTATTCATGATAGCCCTGATTATTTGCTATTAGTTGGAATTGTTTCCCGGGAAAAATTTCACGAGGAATTTTATTCATGATAGCCCTGATTGAGTTAATGAGAGTCCAAATCATTAACTTCATAAATGTTGCTAAGTATGAGTTCGATGCGCACTTCAAACTTTCGAGTGAATATGATTCATAGACAACATTGCTATAATTATGAGTGCGCATAATGCTTTAAACACATTCACCACAGCAAGCTACCGACTACCAAATGTCAAGGATAGAATACACATGTTTATATGAGAATGATTCTTTTGAAGACAGCAAGGCAACATGGCGGCAGGTTGTTATCTATGCTGATTTTGTCGTTGTAGTCCAATTAAACTAATTTCTATTTCGATGGCTACAATGAGAAAATTCAGTATTGCCAGTATAATATAAAATGTTGAATGAATGATGTTGTACAATTATTTCATATAATTTAACAGTAACAATATCCAAAAATTTATGTAAAGAATAAATTGATTCATTTTTGTACTTTTACGTGAGATAAGTACATTTTAAAAGAACAATTAATTTTTACAAATGCAAAATATATAAAAGTGGTAATACTGAACAATGTATTTGTACTTGAATATCAGCTGCAGATGGTGCTGCTGCCGTCTCCAAAAATAATTAAGTAGCCGGCTACGAGGCGACAAATGCTGCTAGCGGCATTTGAAGTCGTGTGTTCGTGTAGCCTGCTGTGATGAATGTGTTTAATGCATAAGTACAAGAAATTATAAGTCATGATTCAACTCTACTCACTTTTTCACTACTCATTGCTGTTCTCTGATACACACACATACTCCGAAGCTTAAGAATTCATTTTAAAACAGGTCATAAGTCATTTTGTTTGTTTCATGTTTTTCTAATTTTTTTTTTTTTAATATTTTAATTTTTCTATATTTACTCGTACTTTAATATATTAACTTTGCTTGAATGGAGAAAGCAAACAAACTACGAGTACGACTGGCACATGAAAGTAAAAACCGCATGTTCTAAAGAGTAAATAATAATGTAAAATGAAGTTGTTGTTAAAGTTGCTGTTGCTGGAGAAGGAAAAACTGGCCTTTAGTTGAAAGTTGAAATTTGTTAGTTGTATTTTTTGCTGAAACTGCAACATCTGCTTTAGATTATTCAAAAAATATTTGCCAGATACTTGTGGTACTTTATTAATACTTTTATGAGCTAAACACAAAAAAAAAACAAATACATATTATCTACATTATGCAAGCAATTTTAAAAAATTTCAGCAACTTTGGTCATATTGCTTCTCATTCATTGTAAATGTCTTAACAAATAAATAACCTTAGAATGAGAGAAAATGTGTAGCATATTTAAATTAGCAAAGATATTAAATACCAAAGTCTATACTAATAAAGTCCCAATAAGCAATTTTGCTTGAAATCAAGTGTAAAACAAGTGTTATTCAAGCCACACAATCAATTCTCAAGGGTTGAATTATGCTTGATTCACACTTTAATTCAATAGCATTCTCCAGTGAAAAGGGAACTTGAACTCAATGCGAACAATTCAGTTGTAGTACAGTTTAATTCAAGCCTTGAATTATACTGTAATTCAACCTTGTATTACAATTGAATTCAAGTATATTTCAAGCTGCAAAAACAAGGCTTTTAAAATGGAAAGCAAAATGCAATTCCTTTGTTTTCTAATAATTATTTTCTGCACATCTGCCTTCTCTATTGTTTTCACATTTTACTCACCCATGTTTTCCAAATTCACTTTTATTTATTTTTTTTTGATTTATTCACCACAATTTCAGTTTTAATAATAAATAAATTACGTATTTGACAAGGTTTGAGCATATATGTATGTTGTTTGATTTTTTATTTTAAAACATTTTCAAACTTGAAAATTACTTGAAAAAAATGCTTAAATTCAACTTTGTTTCCAGTTCAATTTCAAGTGCTTTAATTTAAATTTTTTGAGTGCTTATTGGGGTAATTTTTAACCCCCGACTAAAAAAAGGGGTGTTATAAGTTTCTAGTGTGTGTCTGTGTATCTGTGTGTCTGTCCGTGTCCACGTACAGGCCAAACGGCTGGGCCGATTTTCATTTAGTTGTATTCTGTTTGAAAGATGACTTGATCGAGAGGGTTCTTAGCTATGTTTGAAGAAAAACGGTCCAGCGGTTTAGAAGATATAATATCTTTTCTGAAAAAAGTCGGGGGTTTTTAAAATTTTTAATTTTTGTTATTTTATTATTAAATAACAAATTTTAAAGTGTTTTTTTTCTGAGAAACAACAACACTCACAGAAAAAAATAAAAAAAAATTCTAAGGTAATAATAAAACGTTGTGTCTAAGAGCAGCACGTTTGAAAAAAGCCTAAAAATTTTTTTTGTAAAAAAAAACATATTGTAGAAAAACAGATTGCAAAAAATTACTTCTAAAAATCATGCTTTTGAGATAGAAGTTGTAGAAAAAAGCTATTCTATTGCACGTACCATATACCTGTACAAGGTACGACACATACACACATATATGAAAACACCACCACTGCTTAAAACCAAGACACAACATGCCAACGCAAATTATGATTCTCATTCAGATCATATTTTAGTTGCAATAAGTAACCAACATTTGCACACAATCAGGGAACAAGTACCGATAACATACGAACGACAATTATAAGCGCGGCACTTAAAAGTGTCGTCCGAACGCTTTACTAATTCTTGTTATAAGTAGTTAGCCCGAATTTGCTTTACATTAATTTTACTTTACATTCATCATTTACTTCGTGCTCTATGTAGTTAACTGCATGGAAAGATAATGTAAAGCCTTCTGATTTTGAAAATTAGTCAAGTACCAGCTGAGGATAAAGTCACCCGAATTTACTTTGTCTTCGTAGTAATTTTATTTCGTGAATTAACTTCATACTACTTCATACTCTTCACTTTTTAATAGTCTAGTCGTTAGATGCAGCGTGAAGTATTAAACACATTCACCACAGCAAGCTACCGACTACCAAATGTCATGGATAGAATACACATGTTTATATGAGAATGATTCTTTTGAAGACAGCAAGGCAACATGGCGGCAGGTTGTTGTCTATGCTGATTTTGCCGTTGTAGTCCAATTTAACTAATTTCTATTTCGATGGCTACAATGAGAAAATTCAGTATTGCCAGTATAATATAAAATGTTGAATGAATGATGTTGTACAATTATTTCATATAATTTAACAGTAACAATATCCAAAAATTGTTATTAAGAATAAATTGATTCATTTTTTTACTTTTACGTTGAATAAGTATATTTTAAAAGAGTAATTAATTTTTATAAATGCAAAATGTATAAAAGTGGCAATACTGAACTATGTATTTGTACTTGAATATAAACTGCAAATGGTGCTGCTGCCGTCTCCAAAAATAATTAAGTAGCCGGCTACGAGGCGACAAATGCTGCTAGTGGCATTTGAAGTCGTGTGTTCGTGTAGCCTGCTGTGGTGAATGAGTTTAATGCTTGACCGTTTGTGCTACTAAAGTATCAATTTGATACTTTATTACATTTTAGGTACTCTTAGTGACACTTTTTTAAAATCAGCTAAATCTGCTACTTTTTGTTACGTTTTGACCCTTTTTGCCCCTTTTTAGAAATGCCATTACTCGATTTAATTTTTTCGCAACAATATGCTTGTGTATTAGTATTATTTCTTATGACAGACAGCGTTGTCAACTCGGTGCTTTTCGCACCGTTTTTAGTGCTTTTTGAAATTTTCGACGCGAAAAATTTTGAAGTTAGTGCTCGGATCTTTTTTAAACAAATTTTTGGTGCTTTTTATTTCTGGGCTGTGGAACTAAACCCAAAACTCAAAATGAATTTTCCTTATATAATATAGGTATATACATTTTTTTTTTGAAGAAGTCTAACATTTAAAAAACATAAGCACTGATGTTAAGTTATTTATAACCTACTTCGTTCCTTTTTTCTAAAATAATAGTACATATAATTTAAGTTTATATAACTTGGTTAACTTGCAAATTACTTTTTTTTTTAAGTTTGTAACTTTGTTATTAATATTGCGTTTGCCGTGAAAGAATGTTTCCACAGCATTGTTTAATAAAAATCAAATATTAAAAGGGTTGATTTTAAAAAAATTAACTACTACTCCCATCGAGTTCAAAAACTAATCAGCAAGTCAAAAAGATTTGCCAATTGCTGCTAATTTGACTAATTTCAGGTGATTTGTTTCTTTGTTGACGAAAAACACTAATTTTTTTTTTAAATAACTTAAAAAGGTTTCGTCAAATTAATTTTAGAATTCACTGTTTCTCATAGAATCAAAATGTGTATCGGATACTTCAAATTTGAAGTTTTAGGAATAAAATGCAAGGTCAACCGATTTCTATATTTTTTATAAAACAAAAAATTTTAATTTAGTGCTTTTTTACTTAAATTACGCGTTTTTTTCCTGGTTTCAGTGCTTTTTAAAATTTAAAAGTTGCCAACGCTGATGCCATACTATTTTTTTATATCAACCTATACGAAAGCTGACATTTTTGTAACAAAGTTTGAGTTGATTAGAAGAAATAAGCAACTGTCTTTGATTAAATTTGTTGGAAGTTGATTTGGAAGATTCAACAAAATCAACAGAAGATCTTGTCAAGAAATATATAGCCACATTTCGAAAAAATTTAAACCTCAGAAAATTTTGCATATATTATTTATTTAAAGTACAACAATTTCTGATTATGTTATAAAGGGTGTTTTTTATTGAGGTATAGAACTTTAAGTTGGCATCACTTTTTTAACTGGCGGCCATTTTGTCAGCTGTCAAGTGATTAATATTTAGTTTGGTTTGCCATTTCATCATGAACAGGTTGACAAAAGAACAACGCTTGCAAATCGTGCAAATTTATTTCGAAAATAATGGTTCAGTTCGCGAAGTTTACCGCAAGCTCCGTCCATTTTATGGTCGACATAATCGTCCATCGCATAATTTCGCGGAATGGACCTGTCAATTGGCCACCAAGATCGTGTGATTTGACACCATTGGATTATTTTCTTTGGGGATATGTGAAGTCGCTCGTCTACGCCAACAAACCAGAAACGTTAGGGGACTTGGAAGCCAACATTCGTGGCGTTATTGCCAACATACGGCCCCATATGCTCAAAAAAGTGGTTGAAAATTGGACCTGTAGAATTGGCTTTATTCGAACCAGCCGTGGCGGCCACATGCCCGAAATCATATTTAAACATTAATGGCATAAAATTATCCTTCCAATAAAGCCAAATTGATGGACATTAAAACGATTTTCTTGTGTTTTATTTCAATTCGAAGTTCTATACCTCTAAAAAAAACATCCGTTATATATATTTTAAAAGTTACCTTTTATAAGAAAGTAACTTTTATAATAAAGTACCTTTTGTAAGAAAGTACTTTTTGTAAGAAAATACCTTTTATAAGAAAGTACTTTTTGTAAGAAAATACCTTTTATAAGAAAGTACTTTTTGTAAGAAAGTACCTTTTATTAGAAAATATCTTTCCAAAAGTACCTTTTGAAAAAGTACGTTTTATAAGAAAGTACCTTTTATAAGAGAGTACCTTTTAAAAAGTACCTGTTGAAAAAAGTACGTTTATAAAAAGTAGCTGTTGAAAAATTAATTTTTTAAGAAAGTACTTTTATAAAAAAGTACTTTTATATAAAAGTACCTATTTAAAAAAGTAGTTTTAAAAAATACTTTTTATAAAAGAAGTACCTTTTATAAGAAAGCAAAACAACATTTATAAAAAATTACCTTTTTTAAGAAAGTAAAAGTACATTTATAAAAAAGTACCTTTTTTAAGAAAGTAAAAGTACATTTATAAAAAAGTACCGGTACTTTTTAAAAAAGTACCATTTCAAAAATGCACCTTTTTAAAAAGTACCATTTCAAAAAAGCACATTTTAAAAATAGTACCATTTGAAAAAAGTACTTTTTAAAAACGATACCTTTTAAAAATAGTACCTTTTTTTTATAAAAAATTAACTTTTTAAAAGAAGTACCTTGTTAAAAAACAACCTTTATAAGAAAGAAGCTTTATAAAAAAGTACCTTTAAAAAAAAGGATCTACTGTTTCAAAAAAGTGCCTTTTTAAAAAAAGTACCTTTTCTAAAAGTACCTTTCTTTATTTTCTTTTATGCCATAAAAAAATACTTTTATTAAATAAGTACTTTTAAAAACATACTTTTTTAAAAACGTCAGTTTTTTTTCTTCCAAAAGTACCTGTTAAAAATTAGCTTTTGGAAAGGTATCTTAAGATAGCAAAAATAAACTGAATTGAGGAGTTTGTTTCTTCCCTTCATTTTTGCATGAGACTTTAATTGTTTGTAGTTGTTTCTTGTTATTGTTTATTGCTGTTGCATAAAAGCTTCGACCACAATACATCATCTACTTAAAGACGTAAAATCATGAACAGAATATCTAATATTGGTACTAGTATTTACATAAAAAAATCCTTCATTAGCTACCTTTTCTTTTCTTGTTGTGGAGATGTCCTCGTTTATTCCTAATATTTTTTTTTTGTTTTTTTAGGGTTCCGTACACCAAAGGTGAAAAGGAACCCTATTGTTTTCGCTACGCTGTCCGTCTGTCCGTCACACGGTATTTTCTCAGGAACCGTAAGAGCTACGGACCTGAAATTTGGATACAGTATGTAGAACCTTGGCCGCTACAACAACAAATAACAATGAGAATTAAAAATTAAAGGGTGTTCCAAGACGAGCAACGAAAAATGTTAAAATCCCATGTAATATACATACAATTGTATGAACATATGTATATTGAAACTTAAAATTTGTAAAATTAGTGTATTTTTATACAGACTACATCAATTAACACTAAAATTTAAACAAATTAAAATTAAAGGGTGGTCCAGCAGTTAATGCAATTTTGACTATATAATTTTGACAATTTGCTATATCTTGGAAACCGTAAGAGGCAAACACTTGAAATTTTCAAAAACGGTAAAACTAAAAAAACCGAAAATTATAAAATCGCCAAGCCAAAAAAAAAATCGCCAAATATTAAAAAAAAAAATTGCCAAAAATTAAAAAAAAAATCGCCAAAATTAAAAAAATCGCCAAAATTAAAAAAAAATTCTAACACTAAAATAAATCGCCAAATTCAAAAAAATCGCCAAAATGAAAAAAGCGCCAAAATGAAAAAAAAACGCCAAAAATCTAAAAAAAATCGCCAAAACGCGAAAACGTCGCCAAAACTAAAAAATTTTAAATAAAAAAAATCGCAAAAATGAAAAAAATCGCCAAAAAAAATCGCCAAAATGAAAAAACGCCAAAAACCGAAAAAAATCGCCAAAATAAGAAAATAAAGTGTCAAAACTAAAAAAAAATCGCCAAAACCGAAAAAATGCAATAACCGCCAAAACAAAAAAACCGAAAAGACCCCAAAAACGAAAAAAAAATGCCAAAGCTATATATTATATAGGATGAAGTTTGTATTAAATTACATATCTAGTGTTCGTACGGAACCCTTCGTGCGCGAGTCAGAGTCGCACTTTACTGAATTTATTTTTATTTATTTGCAACATGATTCTTTGATAATTTAAAGAATTTTACATACATATTCTTTTCCTTATGGTTTCTCTAGTTGTTTGTTTTGTTACCAAGAATGTATTGCAATTGATTGTGACATTTTTGTTTTTGATGTGACTGACTTCCTGTTCGATATTTAAAATCGACTTGTGATTTAGATTTCCCCGTAGAAAATCATTTACAAGTGATTTGCAATTGTGTGGCAATATTTTGTTTTAATTGTGGACAATTTTTGGTCCAATATTAAGATGACAAAAATGTTCAAATTATTATTATGAAAGAGTATTCATAAGATTTTGAATGTAAGTTTTTGGTTTATAGAGAAGGCTTTATTATTAGAGAAACGAAACGAAATAAAAACTCTAAAGCTTAAATAACTCCAAAATTAAAAAATCACAAAAAACTAAAAAAATTGCTAAAACTTAAATTAAGCGCCAAAACCCGAAAAAAGCACAAAAAACGACAAAACGAAAATAAGCGCCAAAATTAAGAAAATCGCTTAAACTAAAATAAATAGAAAAAAAATAAAAAAAAAATTCCCAAAACTAAAAAAAATCAAAACCAAAAAAAAACGCCAAAATTTAAAAAAACGCCAAAACTAAACAAAATCGCTTAAACTTAAATTAATCGCCAAAAGCCGAAAAAAGCAGCACAAAAAAATAGAGAAAACCGTCAAAACAAAAATAAGCGACAAAACTAAGAAAATCGCTTAAACTAAAATAAATAGAAAAAAAGCCCAAAACCGAAAAAACTTTAAATGCCAAAACTTAAATAACTCCAAAAATCTAAAAAAAAAAAATGATAACACAAAAAAGCGCCTAAAATTAAAATAACGCCAAAACCAAAAAAAAACACAAATCACTAAAACTTAAATAAATCGCCAAAAACCGAAAAAAGTACCCAAGACAAAAAAAAAAAGAAACGTTAAATTTAAGAAACACCAAATATTGAAAAAATCTTCGAAACATCAATAGCGCCAAAACTAAAAAACGTCATAACCGAAAATAAACTACAAAACTGGTAAAAAAAAGAGCACCAAAACAAAGAAAAATCGCCACAATCCGAAAAAAGCGCTAAAACTAAAACATGCCAAAACTTAAGGTACGGTCACACTTGTCAAACATTTGCCCAAAAAAGCGTAACCAACAAATACTAATGAAAAAAGTTTTGATCCCGACACTTGTTTATCACATTAAACAGTTCCGAACACAACTAATGCACAATGTCATAGAATCCAACCATATTGGTTACTCTTTAACTTGGCAAATTTTTGACCGAATAGAAAGATTTTTCAATAGCATTTAGTGGTTACGCTTTTTGGGCAAATGTTTGACAAGTGTGACAGTAGCTTTACAAGAACGCCAAAACTTACAAAAACGCTAAACACCAAAAAAAAAATTCCAAAAACGAAAAAACTTCAAAAACATAAAAAAACAAAACTAAAAAAAGCACAAAAACGAAAAAAATAAAAACGCCATAACTCAAAAAAAATCGCAAAAACGCCTAAGCTAAAAAACGGCAGAAAAAAAATCCTCAAAAACCGAAAATAAACTATAAAAATAATAAAAAGAGCACCAAAATGAAGAAAAATCCCGAAATCCGAAAAAATAATATATCTAAAAAACGCCAAAACTTACAAAAACCCCAACACCAAAAAGAATCGCAAAACGAAAAAACTTCAAAAACAATATCAAAAAATAAACACAACTAAAAAAGGCACAAAAAACCTCAAAAATAAATCGTTAAAAACGGAAAAACTTGCGAAAAACTCCTGAGCTAAAAAAACGCCAAAAACCAAAAACTCTCCACAAACCGAAAATAAACTTTTAAACTAATAAAAAGAGCAACAAAATGAAGAAAAATCACCAAAATCACAAAAAAAAATAATAAAACTAAAAAACGCCAAACTAAAAAAACCCTAAAGACCAAAATATGCCCAGAAACGATAAAACTTATAAAAAAATATAAAAAACAAAAAAAAAATAAAAAACGCCAAAACTTAAAAAATCGCCGAAAACCGAAAAAAGTGCGAAAAACGAAAAAACGCTGAAACCAAAAAATGCCAAAAACCGAAAATAAGCTTCAAAAATAATAAAAAGAGCACCAAAATGAAGAAAAATTGCCAAAATCTGAAAAATCGCTTAAACTAAAAAACGCCAAAACTTACAAAAACGCCAAAGACAAAAAAAAAATGCCAAAAATGAAAAAACTTCAAAAATAATTATTAAAAATCACCAAAACTAAGAAAAATTGCAAAAAAAAAAACGCCAAAACTTGAAAAAAGTCTCCAAAAACCAAAAAAAAAAAAATCCCAAAAACACCAAGACCAATAAAAAGCAAAAAAAAATTACCGGGTCCATGAAATTTTTTTCAAAAATTTCTACGTCAGGTAAGATATTCGATTAAATAGGTAAAAATTCGTATAGTATTGCATATGTAGTGTTCATACGGAACTCTTCGTGTGCGAGTCAAAGTCGTACTTTACTGAATTTATTAGCTGTTTATTTTCTTTTTTGTTTGCTTAAAAGAAAATTGCAACAAACTGTTTATTGAAATTGTAGAATAAAGTTACTAATAGGTTGATTTTAGTTTAAATTTCCTTTGAAAACTTTTTAAAATTGTAGGAAAAACAACGAAAAGTCGTTTCAAAAAAATAGTTTTTCCATACAAATTTGAAAACAAAGAAATCGTTTGTACTTAGAAAATCTACTCTTTTAAAGTAGTAAATATAATGGTTATTAATTAAGAAAAGCAAATTTTAATCTCACAATGTTTTTATACATGCATATATTAAATTATCTGTTTTTTATGTTCTGTGCTGTACAATTTACATATAATTATTATACATACATACATCCAGAGATTACTGAGAAAATCTACCCTTAAAACTTACCGCCTGTCCCACGATGTCACCAGAAATCGTTCGATCGAATACTTGTATTGAAAACAACAACAATATTTCTAATGTTATTGTTGTTTGCAATACAAGTTGACGATCGAAAGATTTCTGGTGACATCGTTGTTCATTCAGCCCGTTGATTTTATATCGAAACAAATGTTTGTTTAAAATAAAAATAAATGCTTGTTTAAATTTTTTTTTGGAAAAAATTTATTCTGTGTAAAAGTCTGTGTAAGACGAAATCATATCAGGTGGTGTTGGCAGCCCAGCTGATTGATTTTTTTTTCTCTTGGACTTCACAAGAACCTATTTTCATAGTGAATGGAAGACGGTCTATTTGATATGAATATGCCTTGAGTCTATGAAAATTAAAGTCTCAATAATATCATTTTATCAATTCTAAATAATTGCTTTAAAAGCATTACCTAATTTACATTAAGCATTTTTTTCATGCAATTAGTTGCATGAAAATTTTTTATTTGCCAATACGAGGCCTGGAGGAGCAACTTATATCAAAAAAGTTGTCAAAAATGCATCAGAGATTCATTCTAAGCCCTTTTTTCTATAAAATTCTTTTTTATAGCGCTGCAATTAGCAAATGGAAAAAGTTGGATGCAACAAAATTCATGAAATTTCATGAAAAAATGCTTAATGTAAATCAGGTACATGTGAAACAATTTTTTTATTGTTAATTTCTTTTCGCCACACAAATTTCAGACATTAACAACTTTCATCATCATCATCATCATCAGCATGAGTAGTAAATGGTTTTATGGCACCCACAAACATTATAAAGACGATTCTGGGTTAAATTAAAAAAAAAAATAAAAAATATATGGAAGCAAAAAAGTAAAATTTTTCGAATTCGTAATAGTGTGTGTGTGATTGTGATTGTGTGAGTATAAAACGTATGATTAGTGACAGTTCAACATTCATACCTGACCAAGCGCAATTGAACAACCACAATGTGCTCAATGTGTCTCGACTGCCTCTGCAATTTATTCAGAAGAATATTTTTCTACAAGCGGGGCTACTAAAACTTGATTTTTGTTTTTCTGTTGCTGTTTTTATTTTTTAATGGTGTCTATGGGATTTTGCTATAAAACTGCCTGCCAGTCGTTCACAAGCGGAGCCAATATGCCTTGCAACATATAGTCGCATAGTGATTGTCACAGAGTGACTGACACAGACAGACAGTCTTAGTCACAGCCGACAATATACAAACACTTGTCTGCAGTCGGTCACACATACATCACAGAGACATCTAAAAATACCTTTACACATAATGGCTGGGCCCATTAAGGCCTGTGAAATGAAAATGACTTTGGACATTGGCTAAAATGGTATTCAATACATTTTTATGCTCTTACCTTGCAGTTAAAACCTAAAAAAAATAAAAACCTGGTTTTCTTTTCCGTATTGTTGCTGTTGTTGTTGTTGTTTATTATTTAAGCAAAAGTAACAATTACAGCACATTTGTCTCATACACACACACACACATACATACACATACACATATTTTTATGTGTATTTGTATAGGTTTTATTTTTTCACTTAACGTTTATTTTTTCAGACAAAATGTCCATAGTGAAGGCTGTTAGTACAACAGCTTCCGGTTTCCGTTTTGCAATTGTTGTCGTTACACTTGAGTTGATTTCTTACACTTTTTGTTTTCCATTGTCCTTTATTTTGTATCACTTGCATGTATCGTTACGTACGTTACAAGACATACGGCGATACAACTTATCGTAGTCAATTTAAGTCATTGTGGCCAAACATTAGTCAATGGCAAAATTGTATATTTTTTCTTTCTTTTGTATTACTTTTGTTTAGAACTCAAAAATTTAAAACTACATAGAATTTTTCAATTGTAACATTTTAGTTAAGGAAGATAGAAATTGGTAACGAAAAAGCAATTTAAAATAAAAATATTGTAAAAACAAGCAGTGTGTCATGTCAAATTATAAAAAATAAATAAAAAATTAAAAATACAAAGTTTCAGGTTCTGGCACATACAATTGATATTTACACAGGCCCTAGCGGAGCTTTATATACTACATACGTACATACTAAATAAAAATTATTATGAAAATTAAAAAATTAAATTCTTTTATGAAAATTTCTTTTATAAACCCTATATAAAGTCTAAATAATTTTTATAAATTAGCCTATAAGATGTAAAGAAAGTGCTGGAAGCATGCCGATTTGTTCTGTCATTTCAAATCCTATCTCAACATGTTGCATATCTTTGTTCATGGCTTAACTGTGGCTTTATTGTTGCACTTGCTGAATTTTTTTTTTGCGAAGTAAAATTCTGGGCGCCAATTATGCCTCCTCGGATCCTTTTCGTGACTCCAAGGTCCAGTAAAATGGCTACTAAACACAGCTTTCAAAATTATTTACAGCTCATTGACACCAGAGGCGCTGCATTATTTAAATCATGCAAACAAGCAGAATTGTAAAAAGCTTTCACCTTTAAACTTTGGCCAACACAACAACAAGTATATGAAATTAGAGGGTGTTCTAAAGCTAGCAAGGAAACGTGTTTTAATCCTAATGTATTATACAGACACTTGATATTCTCAAAGTAAGTGCAATTTTATGCAGACTTCACCAATTAACACTGAAATTTAACAAATCGAAATTAAAGGGTATTCCATCAGTTAATGTTATATTGTTAACTCGCCATATCTTGAAAACCGTAAGACGCAAAGTCTATAAATGTCCAAAAAAATTAAAATAAAAAAATCCAAATAAGTAAAAAAAATCGCCAAAAACGAGAAAATCGTCAAACCAAAAAAAGCGATACATATCACCAATAACAAAAATTAAAAATTTTAAAAACCCCCGACTTTTTTCAGAAAAGATGTTATATCTTCTAAACGGCTGCACCGTTTTTCTTCAAACATAGCTAAGAACCCTCTCGATCAAGTCATCTTTCAAACAGAATACAACTAAATGAAAATCGGTCCAGCCGTTTGGCCTGTACGTGGACACGGACAGACACACAGATACACAGGCACACAGACACACACTACAAACTTATAACACCCCTTTTTTTAGTCGGGGGCTAAAAATAATAGTAATCGCTTATTGAAAAACAAATCACCAAAACTATAAAGGTCGCAAAAACCTAAAAATATCGCTAAGAACCGAAGAGAAATCGCCAAACCGAAAAAATGTCCAAAACGACTAAAAGTGGCAAAATTAAAAAAAAAAACACTAAAACTAAAACAACAACCGAAAAAAATCGCCACATACGAAAAAAAAATCGCTATAAACAAAAAACTCCTAAGACCGAAAAAAATCGCCAGGTTAAAAAACCGCTTAAACTAAAAAATACCAAAAACCTAAAAAAAATCCCACAAAGTAAAAATTGCCAAAATGAGAAATATCACCAAAAATAAAATAAATCTCTAAAATAACAAAATAACTAAAAGCAAAAAGCTCGCCAAAAAATCACCAACAACCGAAAAAATCGCAAAAAAAAATAAAAAGCGCCAAAACTAAAAAAAACCCTTAAAAAATTGGCAAGACGAAAAAAAACGCCTAACTAAAAAAAATCTAAAACAAAAAAATTTAAGTTAAAATTTTTTTTGAAATCTCTACATTAGTTGAGATATTCGATTATATATGAAGGCTAAAGATCGTATATTATTATCTATGTAGTGCCCATACGGACCTTTCGTATGCAAGTCAAAGGCGCACTTTACTGAATTTATTTAATCTAACGTCAAACTCTGTTTTTTGCACGTTTTTAATAATGCAGTGTTGCAGCGCCTCTGGTGTCAATGGGACGTATTAAATTTTCAATTCTGTGTTTAAAACCATTTCATTGTTTATTTTATTTCGCCGATAATTCTGCTATACAATACCGATGAAGGAAGGCAACCTGATGTTATATTGGGATTATTATCCGCTGATACAGGAGTAGTTCAGTGACCAGTGTCTCTGCCTTCATCACTTAAATTTTCCTACAAAAACTGATACAAATAGACATTAAAGCACATCAGAAAAATGCGTGATGTGTTAATTAATGACTGTTGGATACCGGGCTCGAATCCAGGACCTTCGGTTTCGTAATCAACGTGCTAACTACTACAGCCAACGCCACCCTTTAGAAGGCATTTGTGATATCTCGGATGCTTTTCATCTATTGTCTAGTTTTTCAGAGATAAAATATAAGCTTTTCTAGAACGTTGTACCTTCTTATAGTATTAGGATTTTTTAAACAATAATTCTGGCAAAAAAAGCCGATCGACTTTAATGCCCAGATCTGATAGGACATTTTCGAAAAAAATGTATTCGCCGAAAGTGAAAGTTAATTCTTTCAAACAAAAAAAAAAATTTTTTTAATCAGTTGGTTAAGAAGAAGTACGTAAAATATAAAATTAAATTTTAATGAATGTGACTCCACCCATTTTTTTATATGCAAAATTTTATCTTTTTAGAGCTCAAGATGTGTGGTAAGTTTCGTAGAAATTGGTTAAGTAGAATTACTTGAAATGTAAGAATTAATTTTAATGGTCGTAGCTCCGCTCATGTTTTCAACTTTAAAATTGTGTAATTACAACAACCAAAGCTGTTTTGTAGGTTCCCCAGCAGTCAAATAAGTAGAATACCATAAACTTAAATCTTCAAAAATTTTTGGGCGTGTCTTTGCCCACTGTTTTTACAATGACACCAATTGGAAGCTATACCATCTCAGACAAAAAAAAAAAAGAATTTTTACAATCGTTCTAAAATGTACCGAGTTATGTAGTAAAAAAGTCACACAAAAAATACAGACGAATTGATAACGTGCTCCTTGTTGTTGAAGTCGGTTTAAATATATAACAATCAGCTGTTTAATCGCCCAGCGAAAAATTTCTTAGTGATTTTAACAATGCGTGAGACTAAAATAATTGGTTCTTGAGAAGTACTTACTTTTTTTTATTCGGCAACTTTTTCACGTATTCTATGTAATATAAAAGAATCATTCTCAGAAAATGAATCAGAAAAGTAAGTCAATATATGGCAAGTAGTTCCGATGGTAAATGTGTAATTTTTTGCTGGGCGGTAATGCCATATTTACCGGACACAGAGTAATTTTAAGTAACTTTATTCTAATTTTTTTTTTTTAGTTATTTTCTAACATATTTTTCTTCTTAAAAAAACTGTTTACCATTTTATAATTATTTTTTACTTAGTAGAAAAAATTATAACAATCAGCTGTTTAGCCGGTGATGCCATATTTGCCAAAAACTAAAAAAAAAAACAAAATCTCTAAAACGAAAAAAGCACCAATTTAATAAAAACTACGACTAAAGTAAATCGGCAAAAGCGAAAAAATCGACTAAATGAAAAAAAGCCAAAATCAATAAAAAAAACTCCCCCAAAGACCGAAAAACACGCTAAAACACGAACAAGGCACCAAAACTAAAAAAAATCACCCAAAGAAAAAAAAAATTGAAATTAAAAAATCGTCAAATTGAAAAAACGCCAAAAACCAAAAAAATCGCCAAATCGCGAAAAAGGCGCCAAAACTAAAAAATCGCCTACATTTCAAAAAAATCGGCAAAATGAAAAGCTCGCCAAAATGAAAAAAACGCCAAATCGAAAAAATTCCTAAAACCGAAAATAATTGCCAAAACTAAAAAATCGCCTATATGAAAAAAACGCCAAAATTAAAAAATGCCAAAAACCAAAAAAATCGACAAAACGGGGGAAAAAGTGCCAAAACTAAAAAAAAGTGTCAAAAACCGAAAAAACTCAAAAAACGCCAAAACTAAAAAACGCTCGAAACCCAAAAAATCCAAAAACGAAAAAAAAAAGCCAAAACTATTTGTTATATAGGCTAAACTTCGTATTGAATTACATATCTAGTGTCCGTACGGAACCCTTCGCGCGCGGGTCAAAGTCGCACTTCACTGAATTTATTCTTATTTTAGTTTCTTTTCTAACATATTTGTATTTTTAAAAAAATTGTCTTCAAAATTTTATAATTATTTCTAATTGAGTCGTTGTTCATGTGTCATACACCTGCTTCCAGCCACTGCCACCTATCGCCAGGATTATTTTTTACTTTTTTAGTTACAAAATTCAAGTCATTTAATTACACATCACCACCATCATCCTCATCATGATTTTATAATCAATTTCCACTTAATTCTAGTGTCAAATAAAGAACATATAATGGAAAGTAGAATAATTGTTGAGGAAAACATTTAAATTGCTGCCATTTAATTGTGGTATGGTAGAGCAGAGAGATAGTGTGTGTGAGAGAGAGAGAAGAAAATTAAGTTGCTGCCATTGTGCTTCGGTATCATTTTTAGAAATTGATTAAATTAAGTTGGCTGTTTGCTAAATTTGTAACGGCAATAGTGATGGTTTTGGTGGATAAACGCAAGTGACATTGTTAAATCAAAGTGATTTTATTATAAACAAATTGTATTTTTTGTTTCGATCCTCTTTGCTACACTTACGTTTTTTATAAAAGTCTGGTCTGTTGTGGTTACATTTCATTTACTTCGTTTAGTTGTTTTATATCTTTTTTCCTACTCAATTTGTTTGTTAAGTTTTTTTTTTCTTTTTGTTTTATTCAGTATGATTATCTTATTTTTTCTTTTCTTATATTTTTTTTATTTATCAATTTTTTTTTTTAACTGAATAATGCCTTATCAAGTGCATTCGTATTGCGGGCTTGGCCATTGCCATTTTTTTCCATTACTTGCTGTAAAAAATTTTTAGTGAAATTTCAATGTTGTTTTTGCCATCTCTTCTATTTAAGCATTTTGCTTCTTTCGTTTTTGTTTTGTGTGCCAGTTTTATCTTATTGATATTTTGTATTGAAATGAATTGATTTAATGGCTTTTTATTTATCTAATACTTTAGCCAACACAAATTCTATGCAGCCAGCAATACAGCCAGCCAACGGCAACCAATGTTAACCGCCAAACTAAAGCCTCAACACACCAACCGCCACTACTCCTGCATTTGCTGGGGCGTATGGATTGTGGTAGCGAGCATACTCGTATCATTCAATCTCTTCTCAACTTTGGAAACATTGTATTTATGGGGGGTGGCTTGGTATTAGTTTATGCAGCAGTCTTGACACCATGAAATCAATAAAATAGTGCGCTGTTGCTTTAGCAGCAACATCAGCCGTAGCAGCAGCAGCAGTTGTTAAATAAATCGTCTGCCAAATGTTACGACAGTTTAAAGTTAACAACCTTGATGTAACAAAAGTTTCATTTTTACTTGCCAGTTCTCCATCAACATCAAACAGTTTTTCTTTCTTTTTTTTGCTATTTTTATTTAAAACTACAAATTAATAGAAATATCTTTGAGATTTTAGTGCAATAGTTTTCAAAGTTTTATCATGCGCAAAATTTATGTACCATTACAAATGCTTGATTGATATTTTTTTTTAATTTAGTGGTAAACTGGTAAAAAAAATTATTCAAACAGATATTAAAAAAAAAAACAGATATTTAAAATGTGTAAAGATCGCTCGTTTGTTAACCGAAATAAATAAGTATTGAAGGTTAAGAACTAAGCAATTGGCAACACTGTTTCCTGTAACAGCTGATTGAAGAGTTTGTGGTTGTTGTTGTTTTTGGTGAAAACATGTTTTGAAAAATCGCTAAAAGTTCAGTAAAAAATACAATTTAAACCTATGCTAGATATCCCTTTATAAAAAAAATAAGTCTTGTATTTTATTTTGATCTTAATTATGCCATCATTTTATTACTGTTACCAACGCATTTAAAATACATATCTATTGCTATTTTTCTAACCATCCTTATCATCAACTAAGAAAATGTACATGTTATTTTAATGTAAACGCGGGAATGTATACATACACACACGTATTTATATGTAAATCAGAGATGTTAACGTGAGTATCGTTTCATACAAACTGTGATTTTCGTGCTCACAATTATGCGTGCTCTCCAGAATGCAAAGAAAATCTAAACACTTTCATCAAGACTCACGTTCACATTTTAGTCACTTAAACAATATAATATTTTTATTGTAATCTCAGAATTTTAAGAACCGTTTCTTCGAAATTACTTAAATTAAATTTTGGCAAGTCACCCTCAGACGTTAAAGACTCACTTTCATAAAGACTCACGTTCACTATTTTTAATCACTTTAACCACACCAAGTTTTTGTTGATATTTCAGAATTTTCAAGATTGTTTTAAAAAATTTTTGGAATTGACTTTTTGAAACTCACTCTCAGACGTGCCTGAAGACTCACGTTCATTTTTTTACTCACTTCAATAATATAAATTTTTTGTAAATATTTCAAAATTTTTAAAACCTTTTTTTTATAAAGTTGTAAATTTAATTTGGAAACTCACCCTCAAATATTCACCTTCACTTTTTAGTCACTTCAACAATATAAAATTTTTGTTGATATTTCAGAATTTTTAAAACAATTTTTTTTTTAATTATCAAACTAAATCTGGAATTTCACTTCCAGTCACGCTACAGTCACGTCAAAATGTATGCCCACGCACTGTCACTCGCTTTAAATTTTGCTGTAAAATCTTGCTCATACATGCTTCCATAACAAAAAACAAATTATTACCACTTTCACGTGCGCTTCACGGCAATCACGTAAGTGCGATATCTTAAGATCGTTTTTCGTAGTTTTTAAATTAAGTTTTTAAAATCAGACTTTCATGAATCACCTTCACTTTTTTTACTCACTTGAACAATAAATTTTTTTTATCGATATTTCAGAAGTTTATGGATCGTTTTTCGAAACTTTTAAAATTAAATTTTAGAAATTCACCCTCAGACGTTCATAAAGACTCACTCTCTTGAAGACTCACGTTCACTTTGTGTACTCACTTCAACAATATACAATTTTTGCTGATATTTTAGAATTTTTAAGATCGTTTTTCGAAATTTGTTAAACTAAATTTTGGAGACTCACGTTCACTTTTTGTACTCACTTATTTATTATTTCTTATTGATATTTCAGAATTTTATGGATCGTTTTTTCGAAACTTTTTAAGTGAATTTTTAGCGACCCCCTTAGACATTTAGACACTACCCTGCACTTTTTGGATCAACAATAAACATTTTTTTTTTTTTTTTTTTTTTGATATTTCAGAATTTTTAAAATCGTCTTTTCGAAATTTCTTAAATTAAATTTTGAAAACTCACCTTTAGACATTCATGAAGACTCACGTTCACTTTTTTACTCACTTCAATAATATATATATTTCGTCTTTTCGAAAATTTTGTAAATTAAATATCGGAAACTCACCCTTAGACATTCATGAAGACTCACGTTTATGAAGAATCACTTCAACAATTTTTGTATATTACTCAATTTTTGAAAACGTTTTTTTTTTTTGAAACTATCATATTAAATTTGGAAACTCACACCCAGTCACGTCTAAATATCTACTCACGCACTGCCAGTGACGTTGAATTTTTTTGTGAATTCCCGTTTTTTCTAAAATTACAAATTAAATTTGGAATGTCACCCTTGGTCACGCCGCAGTCACGTCAAAATATTTAGTCATGCACTGCCACTCGCGTTGAATTTTCTTGTGAATTCCAGTTTAAACATGCTCCCATAATCAAAAGCAAAATATTCTCACCTTCATGTGCGATTCATGGCAATCACGTGAGTGTTTTCCATCTTTAATTTAAATATACTATCTCTTTTACATTTGCTTAAATATTAATCTTAAGCAGCTCTGGGTTATAATTTACAACATTAACATTTAAATGGTTTCACATAACCGTCTGGCACTAACAAGAAAACATTACACATGTTACGAGTTCATCAGTGGGCGGAAGGAAGGTGCGGTGTTGTTTTTATACGTGTTAAACAATTTTAATACTGATTGCGCTCGCAGGCAGCAATATAAAGGTTTCTTCTGCTTCCCTGGATGGCCTCTTACATTTTTTTTATCCCCGGGAGTGTGCATGGGTGTATGTGCTTACAAAACATATGACTTAATTTATAAGAATTCAATTTGTCAAGCATACAGCCATCAATCAAGTTAGAGCACACACACACACACACACGCACACAGACACACTCACTTAAGCTCGCACTTACTTTTATTGAATAATGAACAGATATTTACAGCCATAGTCGTTTTTTTGTTTTTTTTTTCTTCCTCAAGAGTTTTTTTTACATATATTTGCTTTTTATACAAAATATCCTGCAAACTCTTAAGCATATTTTGCTTTCCTGTGCATGCATTTAAATTCCTGTTATTGTTGCCACCCAACTTTACTATGGCCCATATGTTTTTTTCAACAGGGCTGGTGGTTTGGTTGGTACTCGTATCTTTAAGCTGAGTGCTGAAGCAAAAAACTCAATGAAATTAAATGCCACAAAAAGCTCGTAAATAATTTATGCCTTTTCGATTACAATTTAAGATTATACCTTTATTTTATATACTTTATTTGTTATTTTTTTTTCTTCGTTTTTTTTTGTGTGTTAATGCTTGTTTGTATGCATTGGCAGGCAGGATAATGTCATAGTTAAAAGTATTTATAGAGTGAAGCACAAAAAAAAAGAAAAAAAGGTAGAAAAAAATCAAGAAACGCTGCTCAAGAAGCAATGAAAATATTATGTGCGAAAATTTTCCTTGTTAAATTAAACCTTAAATAGCGCCAGTAAAAGCTATAGCAGCAGGTATATAGTGTATTCATTAGGGTGGTAACAATTGCTTAAAGAAAATATTGGACAAGTGGCAAATTTATTTTATGTTGGTTCCATTAGGTATAAGTACTTATTCACAATAACAATTGTTGGAGAAGTAAAAAGGAAATTCAGGGAAAAAATCATTCACAATAGGGAGAATATTTGACAGTTAACTTGAAAACTTGCTGATTCTTGGAAGACAAAAGAGAAATTTTCAAAAACGCTGAAACTAAAATATGCCAAAATTAAAACAAATGCCGAACGAAAAATCGCCAATATGAAAAAAGCGCTTGAATGAAAAAAAAATCAACAAAATTAAAATAAATCGCTAACATGCAAAAAAAAATCACTAAAAGTAAAAAGGTCGGCAAAAACCGGAAAAAATCGCAAAAACGAATAAAAAATGCCACAACTAAAAAAATTGCTGAAACTAAAAAAACTACCAAAAAAATCACTAAAAACCGAAAAAAAGTACAAAAAAAAACGCCAAAAGAAACAAATCGCTAAAATTAAAAAAAAAAAAAACTTGCTAAAAACAGAAAAAATCTTCATAACGAAAAATATACCTTGAACGTTAAACAGCACCAAAACTAAAAAACATTAAACTAAAAAGTAACCGAAAAAAATTGCTAAAATAAAAAACTAAGCCAAAACCCGAAAAACTTGTAAAAAAAAAATGAAAAAACGCTAAAACTAAGAAACAACAAAAAAAAATACCCAAAACCCGAAAAAAAATTGCCAAGTGAAAAAAAGCTAGAACTAAAACATCCCACAAAAATCGAACAAAAGCGGCAAAACGAAAAAAGGGGCTAAAACGGAAAAATAGCGGAAAAAGGAAAAACACCGAACCTAAAAACTCGCTAAGACAAAAAAAAAACGTCAAAAGCCAAAACAGCGCTTAATTTAAAAGCTTACCGAAAAAATCGCAAAAAAACAAACAAAAAATCGCTAAAGCGAAGCAAGCGTCCGGACTAAAAAATATTGCTAGAGCTAAAAAAAAACCAGTAAAAACCGAAAAAATATATGCAAACCAAAAAAGCGCCAAAACTTAAATAAACTAAAACTAAAAATTAAGCGAAAAATCGCCAAAATGAAAAAAGCAAAATATTTAAAAAAAGTCACTTAAACTAAAAAAATCACCAAAAACCGAAAAACTCACCAAAAAACAAAAATAGCACTTAAGCTTAAAAACAATCAAAAAAAAAATAAAAAATCATCAAAAATCTAACAAAAAATGCCAAACAAAAAAAAACGCCAAAACTAAAAATATATCGCTAGAACTAAAAGAGCCCACAAAAATCTAAAAAAAATCGGCATAACGAAAAAAAGCGTTAAAACGAAAAAAGCGCTAAAATCAAAATATAAAAAAATCACTTAAACTAAAAAGTAACAGAAAAATCGCCAAAATGAAAAGAGCACCAAACTTAGAAAATCCCCAGAACTAAAAAAAGGCAAAACTAAAACAATCTTTAGAACCAAAAAACCTACAAAAACCGAAAATAAATCGACAAAACGAAAAAAAGCGCCAAGACTAAAAAAGCATAAAGTAACCGAAAAAATAGCCCAAATAAAAACAGCACCAAACATAAATACATAAAATCGCCAAAAAAAAAGCACTAAAACTTAAAAACAACCAAAAAAAAATCAAACAAAAATTGCCAAGCAAAAGAAAACGACAAAACTAGAAATAAATCGCTAGAAGTAAAAGAGCCCACAAAAATCCATAAAAAATCGGCAAAAACAAAAAAAGCGCCAAAATTAAAAAAATGCTAAAACTAAAAAGTAACAAAAAACTTGCCAAAACTAAAAAACGGCATAGCTAAAAAAATCGTTAGAACTAAAAAAATCTACAAAAACCGAAAATAAATCGACAAAACGAAAAAATCGCCCAAACTAAAAACTCTTTAACTATAAAGTAACCGAATAGCCAAAATAAAAACAGCACCAAACCTAAATAAAGCACTTAAATTAAAAAAATTGTCAAAACATGAAAAATTCGTAAAAAAAAATCGAAAAAAGCACTAAAACTAAAAAAACAAACGAAAAAAATCCCAAAATCGAATAAAAATCGCCAAACGAAAAAATCCCTGGGACTTAAAAAAACGCTAGAACTAAGAAAGCCCACAAAAAAAAATCGGCAAAACGAAAAAGCGCAAGAACTAAAAAAAAATTAAAGCTGAAAAATCGCTAAATTTAAAAAAAGCACCAAACCAAAAAAGATCGCTAAAACTATAGAAAAACGTCAAAAACCGATTTTACAGCAACTGCTAAATTAAATAAAAGATCATAATTTTCTCAACTAAAATCACCTTCAACCTAAAGTGTTTGTAAAGCTTCATAAAATCGTCAAAAAAAAAATCCTAAAAAAATCGCTAAAACTAAAATAACACAAAACAATTTTTTTTTTAATTTCTACATCAGGTAAGATATTTAATTATAAAGGCTAACATTCTGATATTATAAAACATATGTAGTAACCATTACGACATCCTTTGTGTGAGAGTCAAGGTTGAATTTTACAGAATTAATTTAAAATAAAACATTCTAACTGAATAAACCTGAGTACGACTATTTCTCCCCAGGTGTTAAAAAATTCCTTGTATGTTTGTAAGTTGTTCCCCTAGTTTACATTTTTTTTTTTTTGGATTTTCGCACCCAAAATGTAATAATCGTAAAAGTCATTTTACTGTTTCAAATGGTAAATAAAAAAAAGTGTTTAAACGTATAAAGCGCCATCAAAAGTCATTAAATTTAAACATAATTTAGAGGCGTTATTGAGTTGGAAAATTTTAAGCAAAAAAATAATTCCAATGGCACTTTCCCTTCTTTACGAATACAGGAAATACTTAAAACATATTTATATTTATAAGTATATATGTATATGCATGTACATACGTATGTATGTACTTATGTATGCATTTATGTATGTCTGTTTCAATACTTATGGCAAGACTTTTATAAATCTTATGGCAAAACATAAATTTATTTTTATATGAAAAACCATTTCAATATTCTTTTAAAGCATTTCTAGTAAGTAGTTAATAGGACCTTCTAAATACAAAAGCTTTACTTGGGTTTCCTTTTCCTTTCAAAGAAAACAAGTTATAAAAATTTGGATTCCTTTATTGGCAAATATTATTTGTGTCAGGGCATAACAAATTGAGCCTGCAATGGCTTAAACTATAAATATAAATTGATAGATTTTAAAATTATTTTAAATAGGCATTTATGTATATAGAGAACAGCTTGAGCCATAAGCGAGCAAGTGTATTTTTTTTTATTATCATACACAGGTTTACAATTTACATAAGACTATAAAATTTTATTTGCTTATTGTAAAGCATCGTAGAGTTGTGTGACTCCTTGTTACAGCCTGTTAGCAATTTTCTATTAATTTCTTTTTTTCTAATACAAATGGCTGCTGTTGTGTTTATGCCATTAACACACAAAGTGAAGGCACAACAAGAGAGAAAGCAAAAAAAAAAAAAACAAAGAATTTCGCTTTGAAATTTATTAGAACAGCCTTTAATTAATTGAAGTAAGAACACTTGTAATGAGTTAGAAAGTTAGAAAACACATTAAACAGTTTGCAAGGGTAAATACAGTCGCTCACAGTGATTATGAAACACTTTAAAAAAAATAAGCAATCAAATGGACATTTCAAAACAAAGAACTGCAATTTTGTGTCTTATACCCTTTTCACACTCGCTCACATCTTTGAGGAATGCGTGGAATTTGTTGAAAATTTAAAAAACCTGTTCACATTACAACATCTTTCATCTGTCATGTATTATAATACTATTTTTACGAGTGTGAGCAACTAAAAATTAAATAATAAAATGCAATTTAAAAATTCACTAGAAATTGATTTAATTGCTGGCTCCTGAGGAGCAGAAACAAATAATGCTACAATATGTAGAATTAGTAGAAACTATGCCAGCGGACAATTATGATGAAGAAATATTATGAACTTTATCCGCAAAGATTTCGCGTAGACATTTGCAACTACTTTTATGTAATTTATTTCGATTAGGAAAAATATATACAAGATTTAATTATATACATGAATATACATACATATGTATATAATAAAATTTTGGAGTAATTACGGATCTCTTTTTGGGAAGGATATTCCAAAATGTAGCCTTGAATGTATGTACATATGTACATGCATATGTAGATATACATACAAACATATGAATACATTTTTATAGTATGTATGCATGTATGTATATAGTTGTATACATTTTTTCTAGTGATGACACTAAAATAATCGAAAGATGTTGAACGGAACAAAGTGAGATAGGAACATCTTTTGAAGATGTTGAAAGATGTTGAACATTCAGCCCCGTATAATTCTTATGGGAAGATGTTAACATCTTGCCAAATTGATGAAAGATGAAAGATGTGAGTAAGTGTGAAAAGGCTATTAGATAAATAAATAAGAAATTTATAATTTCAATAATATATATATGAGATAATATCGTTACTTCATAAACGAAGGGAGGAGGGCAAAAGCAATGAGTACTTCAGCTTCATGTACTATCAATAAGTATTCTTTTCTAGATAAAAATGCTACATTTTTTGCACTTTTCAAGGAAAATTCGTAATAAAATTGTTTTTCAAATAGGAGTTCTAATAGAAATTATTGTATCACCACTGGCTTTCTTAAAAAAAAAAAATTTAAAGAGAAGTAACACTCAGGCCTACTACTATAACTAGGTGTTGCCTTCTTTTGGAAAAAGATATTTATAGAGAAGACATGTGGTGAAGGAAGAGAAAGAGGAAAGCTTCATTCTTTTTACAACTCTGTTTTTTGCACGTTTTTAATAATTCAGTGCTGCAGCGCCTCTGGTGTCAATGAGGCGCATTAAATTTTGAAGCTGTGTTTAGTAGCCATTTTATTAATTATTTTACTTTTCCAATGATTCTGCTACACAACGAATGAGGGCGCTCTGATGTTATACTATAGTATAATCTGCTGAAAGTCGGTATTAGTTCAGTGACCAGTGATACCTCATCGCTTGAACTTTCCTGCAACTGAAACAAAGGGTTACTAATGCACATCAGGAAAATACTTGGTATTGTTATTTTTAATGACTGTTGGATACCGTGCTCGAACCCAGGACCTTTGGTTTTGCAGTCAACGTGCTAGCTACTTCAGCCAACTTCACCCTCATACATGCATACCAGAGAACAGCAATGAGTAGTGAAAAAGTGAGCAGAGTTGAATCCTGACAATTTCTTGTAATTATGTGCACTCATACTTATTGCAAATCATATCAATCATATTCATTCGAAAGTTTGAAGTGCGCAGCGAACTAATACTTAATAATATTTATGACGTTGTTGATTTCGACTCTCCTTAACTCAATGCAAAGAAATTAACAAATATGATTCACAATGTGAACTTCGCATACGAACATTAAAGAGGTTCTCTCTTGCTTTTTGTTTTTGTTTATTTTTTTTTTGCAGGAATTGAAAAACAACCAACCCTATTTGCTACTATTGTATACTACTTGCAAACTGTTTAATGACTAAAATTTTATAAGAACATACATGCATGAGTTGAGTGAGCTGAATCAATGTGAGTAGTATAAGTATTTTCCTTCAATTAGAAATCAAACTGAGATGATTTATGAGTGTGATTAAGGAATGACTATGACTATTATGTCGCATTCATATTTATTTCAACTTATATTTATAAATCAATGTCATCGTGAGTATGCGTAAATCAGAGTAGTTGAATTCAAATGATGTCTACTCTCACTTATATTTAAAATTTCATGAGTCAGTATGAATAGTGAAAAAGCGATTCATTGCCGATCACTGATACATACAGCTTGATATAAAGATTTGCATTATTTTAACAGCGCCACTGCGAACCTACACAATATATCAAAATTTTCTTGACTAAAATCACGTTGAAATCAAACTTTTTCTGAAATAAATTGCAGCGAACTCAACAATAATTACTAAAACGCTAAAAATATTTTACATATACATATGTTATATGAAAAGTTAAGGTACCAATACACTCCATGTTTTTGCTTGTGTTTTTTTTTCAAGTTTAAAATTCACATGTTTTTTGTGTCTGTCAAACTTGATTAATTTAAATACGGTTTTTAATTTTTGGTCACCAACTTGTACGTACAATTACACGTGTCATCGGCCATGATTGTTTACAACAGCTTTTATTATAACATTAAAGCCGCTGGAAATTTCTTTGGTAGCGTTGCTGAAGTGCCGGCGTCACTGAAGTGCCAGCATCACAAATAGTTATTTAAGTTTTTTTCATTTTAATCTGCAAAATATGGAGCTTGTATCAACACTTGTTATATACTTTATATCATTGTTATTAAAATTTTAAAATGAGATAAGAAATAATTAATTTATCACTAATGCAAATACTTTAAACGGACGGCTAATGATATCGGAGACATTCAACCGTCGATAAATGTTTTCACATGGCATAGTCATTTGAAAACACCTGTGTGAACATAAGAAAATAGAACATGGTCTAATTGAAAATTTGTCTTATGTTTTTGCTTGTGTATTTTTACACAAGCAAAGTTTTTGAGGTCACCAACTACATGTTTTTACCGAATTATCTAAAATTTGACAGGTGCAATGTAAAGAACATCTAGTGTATAGGCACCTTTAAGGGGCGTGTGCCTTCGCTTCTACTCGTATAAGTGATTAGAAAAAGTTGTGTGCATCAAAATTTATGTAAAACTTTATGCATTTATTGGCAAATTAATTAAATAATGATTTTATATTTTGATTTCTTTTTGAACTTTTTCTGAATGTTTGTAGTTATAATTATAATCATCATCTATGAGCCACTGTAGCTTACACTAATGATAGAAAAAATAGTTTCAATATATTTTTATAAAAAAGTTTTTAAGCATAAGAATCCTTATCTACAATACTTTAAAGTAACTTTCTTTTAAATATAATGATATTTATCGCAAATTATATTTCTTTTAAAAAATTGTCTAATTGTTCTACAATTATCAGCCTGCCTGCATGTGTTACCCATCACATCACACTTTAAGAGTTAATTAATAGCTATGCAGTCATATAAAACTCACAACAGATATCCGGCAATCAATTAATACTGGAGAAAAGTTTATGGGTTGTTTAACATTTTCATTGTTTTAGTTGCTTAAAGTATAGTTACAACTTTAGGCTTATTTAAACACTCTTCAATTAAGCCGCGTTCAGACTATTATACTTTGTATTTATACTTGTCAAAAATTCAAATAATACGTGCAAGTGTGATAGTCTGAACGCAAAATGTCATCAAAGTGGCAAATAATACGATAAAAATTTTGACATCCCATAAGACTTTTTCGTTTTTAGAAAATTTTCTAAACGATAATACTTTTCATTAGATCAGGGTTGCATTTTCACACAAACCAAACTTCCAAGTCGGTTGTGTCGCCGCCGATAGCGTGTCGTCATTGATGTCATGTTTTGTAATACGTATATCGGCTCAAAATTTTGAATAAGTGAATCGTATGGAAGTATATTTCGTTGACGTAATTTTTTAACGTTTTTGTAATATCTTTTCTTAAATTTTTTCTGTTATTTACATAGAATATTTTTAACTGTTGAATTTTTTCAAGTGTCGGCACGTTCCCGCCTGCATGAAACCGTTTTGCCACCGCTAGTAAATGAATAGCACAGACATTTTCATTGAACAGCTGTTTTGTTTTTTACTTGTATTACACATTTGATTTGAAGTGTGATGGTCTGAACACAATATGTGATTTTACATTAGATTTCTTGACAGTCGCAACGAATGTATTTAGATTTCTGTATCGTAAAATTTGATGAAAGTATTAATACTTGTATAATAGTCTGAACGGGGCTTTAACCATAAAATCACTTACATTTCACCGACACAAATTCTATATACCATACTACCAGAGATACTTTACAAGCCACTTGCTTAAATACACACAATACAAATTAAATCACTCACCTTAATACCCGATAGTTCATTGGACTTGGAAGCAGAGGATTTCCCGCAACAATATACAACAATATCTTGCAGTATGAATATAGGAAAATTCAGTGGCAGGGGTGTTCTTATATCTTTTTTGGTTAAAAAGAAAACTAAAAAAAAAAAAAATAAAAAATAAATATTTTCAAATGGACAAAAAATATACGTCTGTTCGGAATGAAAATCCACAGAAAACTCTATTACTTATTATGGAAAATATGTTTTAGAGTTAAAAAATTCAGTTAATATGGAATTGGGATTGTATGAAGGCTGCGAATCAAGTATATTTTCATAATTATTTTTAGTTATAACCAGCTATGCCCGCGGCATTGCCAGCTCGAAATTAATGTTTGACTTACCACACAGGGATGGGAGAGGGACTTTTAAAATTCAAAAATTTTACTTATTTATTTTTAATTTTACTAAAAGATTTTTTTAGTTCAAATCACATATTTTTGTATTTATCTATGTTCTGGCTGCCGAATAGTTTTCATAAATTTGTTTGTGAGTTCAGATGTTAAAGCATATCGTGCCATACCGCCAAAAATAAAGATTAAGCGACATAATTTTCGAACTACTTTTTTTGATCAAAATCGATTATTTGCGTTCGTAAATAGTCAATTAAAAAAAAAAAAAAAAAACGAAGCCCAAAATATCTGTCGTTTAAGCTATTTTAGCGGTTATGGCTCGATATGGCTACACCTGTTTCAGTTGAAATCTAGAATATACAAATTAATAACATGTGCTCTTCTAGCTTTCGAATTTGGGTGAAAAATATTTTTGATGTGTAAACATCTATACGCTAGGGGGTAAAATACTTTTTCACAATACAATCACAAATTTTGCTGAGATTCACACAGCGTTGTCAAATCGGTGTGAGCTACATATGTATGAGTGTATTAGTGTTTGAAAGAAGCAATACAAATTTATTTAAAAATATTGTAACTACATAGGAATTTGCTGGTTTTTGTTTGTTTTATTTAACTTGATAATTGTTTTATTAGGATTCCGTACACCAAAGGTGAAAATGAACCGTAAGAGCTACGGACCTGAAATTTGGACACAGTGTGTAGACATTTGCTCACTACAACAACAAATACATGAGAATTATAAATTAAAGGGTGCTCCAAAACTAGCAACGAAAAATGTTAAAATCCCATGTAATATACATACAATTGTATGTACATATATACACTTGAAATTTTAAAAGTTAGTGTATTTTTATACAGAGTACAACAATTGACACTAAATTTAAAAAATTTAAATCAATGGGTGTTCCATCAGTTAATGCAATTTTGCCTTTGTAATTTTGACAACTTGTTGTATCTTGGGGAAACCGTAAGATCAAATCTCTTGAAATTTTCAAAAAGGGTAAAACTAAAAAATCAAAAAAATATAAAATCGCCAAATCTAAAAAAATTGCCAAAAACAAAAAAAAAATCGCCAAAACGAAAAAAGCACCAAAATAAAAAAATTTCTAGGACTAATATAAATCGCCAAAAACCGGAAAAATCGCCAAAATGAAAAAAAAACTTAAACAAAAAAATCTCCAAAATGAAAAAATCGCCTAAATAAAAAAACCCCAAAAACAGAAAAAATCGCCAAAATGAAAAAAACGCAAAAATGAAAAAAGCCCCAAAAACAGAACAAAATCGCCAAAATTAAAAAAATCGCCAAAATGAAAAAAATTGCGAAAATTAAAAAAAACCTAAAAAGAGAAAAAAATGTCAAAACGAGAAAAAAGCGATAAAACTGAAAAAAAACTTAAAAAAGGAAGAAAGCTAAATAAAAAAAAATAAAAAATCAAAACCGAATGTGCGCGAGTCAAAGTCGCACTTTACTGAATTTATTTTAATTGCAATGCGTACACAACAACAAGACCAGCAACAATTAAACGATGAACAACAGGAATTAAAAATTAAAAAGTAAAAGTAAAGGCATTTACCATAGATGAGCACTGCAGTACCACTAAAGTTTCAGTAAAAATAATAAAAAAATTTTAACAAGTAAATTTTTACTGATTACTAAAATTTTTTTGTACAATTTTTATAAATTGCCTAAATGATTTGTTATATGATGAGGTGCATTGAATTTTCAGTAATCAGTAATGCCCGTATTCATAATGAAATTCTACCAAGTGGCTAAATGTTTGTCATGCAAAAGTTTCAAAATTTGATTGAAAAATCTTTGTCACTTGCTACAATTTTATTGTGATTACGGACCTACAATTTTACTGGTAATCCAAATTAAATTTCATTAGCAGTAAAAATTTACTGAATTTTTTTAGTAATCAGTAAATTTACTGCTTACTGCAATTTTGAATGCAGTACATATACATATACTGCAGTGTGCCCAATTACTAACCAAATAAGTTTAATAAAACAAACAAAAACCAACAAATTCCTATGTATTTACAATATTGAAAGTTTTGATACTTTTAATTAATTAATTTAAAAAAATATACTAAAAGCATAAGTACAGGGTGGGCCAAAAGAAACCAAGGGGTGTAAAAGTTTAATAACTTTTTTGTTTATTAACTTTTTTTTATTTTTTCTTTCAGATTATATAATATACAAAATGGAAATTTTTTTACACTAAGTATGAAAAATGATGTCTCTTAAATGACCACCGTTTTCAGCTTCGCACTGATGGGCTCTTTTTAGAGCATTTTCCATAACATCTTTCAAAACTTGTGGCTGTAGCGTTCGAATTTCTGCAACAATGTTTGCCTTGAGTTCAAGGATTGTCTCTGGCTTGTTCACATACACTCGCTCCTTCAAAAAACCCCAAAGAAAATAGTCGGGTGCTGTCAAATCTGGCGATCGCGCTGGCCAAATAATTTCCGAATTTCGAGAAATTATTCGCTCTCCAAAAATTTGACTTAAAAGTGCCATTGTGTCTCGGGCAGTATAGGCAGTGGCTTCGTTCTGCTGAAACCACATACCAGGTCTGTTTTCAAGAGCAGGACGTAAAAAATTTTCTATCATAAACCGATACCGCTCTCCATTTACGGTTACAGCACCGAAGAAGAAGTAGGGCCCAATGACATTTTCAGATGTGATCCCACACCATACTGTACACCTGATGGGGTGCAATTGGCATTGATGAATGGCTCTTGGATTTTGAGAACCCCAGAACCTACAGTTCTGCTTATTAACAAAGCCATTCAAATGAAAATGAGCTTCATCACTCATAATCAAATTTTCAATAAAGTTGATTTCATTTCTGGCCAACTCTTGAAATTTAACTGCAAAATTTAGACGTTGCCGATGATCTGCGGGTTTTAGTTCTTGAACCAATTGCACCTTATATGGGTATAACTGTAAATCTTTTTTTAAAATGCGCCGTAGTGACGTACGAGACATTTCTAGCTTAGCAGAACGCCTTCTGCCAGATGTTTCTGGTGCTTCGTTAACACTTTGCTGTACTCGTTCAATATTTTCCGCAGTGCGACTTAAACGTGGTCTACCGGTTCGAGGCAAATCTCTTACGCTGCCATGTTGGTGATGACGATTAACTAAGCAACGAATCATCGCTTCAGAGGGCGAAATTCTGACGTTAAAATGTCGACGATATGCTCTTTGCGTTAAAATAATTGATCTCTGGTTTAAATAATAAAATTCTATTGCTCTGGTTCTCTGTTCAGTTGTGAACCTCTCCATTATAAATTCTCCAAGTGTTGTCCATATAATCTGAAAGAAAAAATAAAAAAAAATTAATAAACAAAAAAGTTATTAAACTTTTACACCCCTTGGTTTCTTTTGGCCCACCCTGTACTTCCAACTTTAAAAAAAATGTTCATTACTAGATGTTTGCACATCTCCTCTGTGATCGGACTCACATTGCTTTTTTTTGTTTGTTTTCTCGTTGCGTTTTACTTTCACAATACTGTCCTTCAAGTGAGAAGAATATGAGTTTCATTGTCCAAAAGTGAAAATTGACATATCGAATTGTTTGGAACATTAGTACATTTACTAAAGTAACAATTGTACTTATCGAGTTTGAATAGTACCAATAAAAAAAGTACAATTGTATCAATTTCGCCAACCACACATAAAACTAAAAGAAAAAAATGAAAATTACTATTTACTGTGTTTAATAAATTTCTCAACGGCGCACTGTGGGCTGAAAGCCTTCACGAGTGGCGATTAATTCAAAAGATGAATCTTAACTTTCACAACCGTATTTGGTACCATATGAAAGTATATAAAATTCTACATCACCAACTGCAAAAATAAAAGTTCTTGGTAGTTTACTTTATTTGCAGTGTGTGTTCAAAGTTCAATAATTTAAGTTATTTTTGCGCGCATTGATTAAAAGAGAAAGGGTCGTATTCAAAAAAAACTTAACAAAGCTTTGAAAAGCAATGTTAAGTAAAGTTGTATTCAAAAAAAAATTATTATATCAAAATTCTAAAGTAGGCACCTACGTTTGTTAAGACTGCTTTAAGTTGATATTTCCAAAATGTGTATTTTGTACCTCAAATATTTTTGTTAATATAGCACATATTGAATCATGTTACATCTGAAAATGAAGCTAGAAGTGCTAGCTCTTATTTTAAATTTATTATTTTTGTCATGTGATGGAAAACATCACTAAATTATCCAACTGATTCGAAATACATAGCAAAATCCATAAAAAAATATTAAAATAAATACAATTATACAAAAATGTTTTAGTGATGTACATTCAAACAAAACGAATCGAAAAAAGCTAGATATTCAAATACTCATTTCGTTCGAATAAAATAAATTGAGATAATTTTTCTATGTTCATCATATTTTTTTTTTTACTTTTACTTCATAAAAATGTTTATCTGTTTTGCTTCCATGTTAGAAGATTACATTTTATAAATTAGGTTGCTTAACTTCAAGATAATAAAAATGTATTTAATAAAATAAAAAATTATTTGAATACTCGAATGAATATGTATTCAATGTTGTACATCATAAGCTGTGAAATGGTTGTTGAACATGGTGGTGTTACCAGAATTTATTATTAAATTAAATTATTAAAATAATTAAAGTTGTCTTTTGAATACAATTTCTTAACAAAGCAATTTTAGCCTTAAAGTGCTTGGTAACTACATACTATGAACTTTAAAGCTCAAGTAAAATATTTTTTTGAATAAGGGTGTAAATTACTCTAAAAATGTGTTAGTTTTGATATATACATTGAGTTTTAACAACTTTGCGGATGAGTGCAGGGAAAAATGCTTTTATGCTCTTAAAATATAAAATTTTATCTAATAAATCTCAGAATACCTATTTTCGCATTTGTGCGATTTTTGAGTTATGAAGGTTTTTGTCTCTCACAAAAACCTTAATTCCAGTTGCTAAAAATCAATGTGAAAAATACATATTAAATATTTATTTTTTTAATTAAGCAAAAAAATATATTTTTTAAAAGGCACATAAAGTATGCACTAATTTACAATTTAATTTACTAATTTATCATTTTTCATTTCAAAGTTACAGCAAAAGTAGTCAAATAAGACCATTTACATAAAAATACAAAAAAGCCCATAAAAGGTTAAAAAAAATTTTTCAAACAATTTTTTTTAAATGCTGGTTTTTTATGTATTTATTAATATTCATTAATGAAAAATAACAACACTCTAAAATTTCGACTTCTATGAATTAATCGCCACTTTCTCTACCACTCACTCCACTATGCGGTGGTTCGTATTTCGTACCACTTTTCAATTTTTTAAAATTCCATTGCTTGAGGGCCAGCCGATCAAGTTTTGCGTTTCAATTCCTTTCAATTTGCAATACACTCACTCACAGCTTTTAAATTGACAACAAGATTAATTGCAGTATATAACCTGGCAGTTTTATGTTCAACTTTAACAGCTGATCATAGCAACACCTTGTAACTGAAGCTGTAATTTTGACTTGATTCTTCGTTGGAGGCAGTTAAAAAACTAAATTTTCTATCAATTTATGTCACAGCTAACAATTTCAAAGAAATTTTGACAAACAGTATGTGCGATGAACTTGAAAGCGATTTATTGAACGCGTGGCGGCAGTGTAATGGCAAAAACTGTCACATTGAAACAAAATAGTCAAAGTACTGTATGCTTTCAAATATTTATAAAGCCTATATCGCTCATTTACTCAAACAACGTCATAACTCTAAAAAAAAAGCAGTTCGCCAGGAAACGATTTTAAAATTTTCAAGAAATTTTTTTTTTTCTCAAGAACTGAGTAAACCAGATATTTGTATGAAACTTTTACACAATATGAATAACGATACGAAGATTAGTTCTTTATAATTAACTCAAAAAATGAAGTAAATGAGGTATGACGTTATTTGAGTAAATGAGCGTTATGTCCTTTCAGACGCAAATCTGTCTATATTTTAAGTTACCCTCTAGCATCCTCTCGACCCTAGCTGTGAAAAAGTATATAGCTCTTGTCTCCTTTTAGAGGCATATCTATCAATTTAAAATTTCATACAAGTCGAATGGATAGTTTAGGGAGATAGAAAGAAATTCCTCCTGGATCCTTATTTTTCATAGTTTAAAAAACGTTATAAAGCGTAGGTGTCCGCTTAGATGCAAATGTGTCTTCGTTTTGAATTCCATAAAAACCGGTTGGAAGGATTCTGAGGGGAAAAAATTTTCCCCTTTCCACTTGTTTGTCCTAGTTTAAAAAAAAAAATATAAAGTGTAGGTGTTTATTTAGGCGCAGATGTGTTTACGTTTTGAATTGAAAAAAAAATTCATTGAATATCTTGGGAGGGGCCAGAATTCCCCCCTTTTCGTCACAATCTTAATCCTCGTTTTATATATATGTAAATCGTGTGTGGCCGTTTAGCTGGAGATGTATTTACCTTTGGAATTTCATAAAAATTTATTCTATAGTGAATTTCGCAAGAATCAGTTGGATAGTTTTGGGTGGACCAAAAATGTACCTCCTCCTGTCCTACTATTAATACTAGTTTTATAAATATGTAAATTGTGTGTGTCCGTTCACATAAAGCTATATTTACAGTCGGAATTTCATAAAAATTTATTGGATAATGAATTTCACGTGTGTGTTACAAAAATCGGTTGGATAGTTTTAGAGGTACGAAAATTGCCCCCTTGTCACACTCTTAGTTCAAGTTTTATGAATATGCAAATAAAAACATATGTATGTCTGTCCCCTTAGACACTTTCCCGACCCACTTTTGATTCTAGTTTTATAAATAAGTAAATAGTCTATGTTACAAAAATCGGTTGGATAGTTTTAGAGGGGCAAAAATTGCCCCCTTGTCCCACTCTTGGTTCAAGTTTTTTAAATATGTAGATGATATATGTCCGTCTGCTTAGAGACAGATGTATTTATCTTTGGAACATCATAAAAATTGCTTTGATAGTTTTAGAGAGGCAGAAATGGGGTTGCCATTGTCTAGCTCTTGGTCCTATCTTTATTTTTAAATACGAAAACTCTGTATCCCTTCAGATACATATTATCTACGTTTCGAACTTTGTAAAACTTTGTTGATTAGTATCGAAGAGGCAAAAATTTCCCCCTCTTGTTCCTAGATTTTCAAAAATGTTAATCTAGTGTGTTGTCTTTTAAATTTTATAAAAATCACTTTGATAGTTTCGGTTGCACCGTTTAGCCAATAAAGCGTTAGATGCAGGCGGACTGCACTGGTGGGCGAACAGCGAATTACTACTTTAATTATTTCATAATATTTGTTAATGCCACGACTCACTATTCTACACAATTGCACGATCTACGAAAAAATACAACACTGATTTGATGAATTTTCATAAACTCCATCATACCAGGGTTGCGTTTTCTTAAAAATAGCACCACTGTGTATGATAGTGCATCATTGCTTTAGAATTTTCCCTACTATTAAGTAAATTCGTTGCTGTCATTTAGCTAGACTAACGGAAGACAATTTATTCTTATATACTCGTATATGGATTGCAAATATTTTTAACTCTAATACAGTAGTTTTCCGATTTAACGAACCTAATTATTGTCAGGCCTGTTCGTTAAAGTGAATTGTTCGTTATATCCAGTACTAAGTTGAAATGGAAAAACGTCCTGCTGTTTTATTCAAAACTCAAAGAATATGTACTCGTAGTATTTTTAATATTTTATTAAAAGAACATATGTACGTATTTTATTAAAATATCAGTAAAAGAAAAATTCATAAAGCAATATAATACAAAAATAATTTATTTAAAAAAACTGGTCTGTTTTTTTGGAATTGATATCTTTCTCTTAATGGCATCTTCTTGAAGCTCTCTCCAAAGCATTTAATTTGAGCTACTAAGTTTTGTTGAGCCCATTTAATTAGTCTTGTGTAGTTCATGAACGAACTAGTTCAAATGAACGATTCAGTACTTTGAACTAAGTGAACTAGTTCAATTGTTTTACGCTCACTAGTTCCATTTTTGAACTAGTTAATTTTTTGAACTAAGAACTAATACACAAAATGAACTAACACAGAGGCTATCTATCAACTAAATGTTTTCAAAACGTTTTGTTTTACTTATTTCTGTTTGTGTGCTTTGCTTCTATACTCATCCATATGTATGCATGTATGTATATATATTTAGTTCTTGTTCATCGCAAAAATATTTTGGATTTTGTATGAAATTTTAAAAAAAGATTTTCACATTAAATTTGTTTTATAAACCCTTTATAAAACAAATTTATTTATTAATTAATTTTAGTTTTCGTAAAGTTTTTTAATCACAGATCTGTGTTTTTAATATTGTCAAAAACCACAACATACATACATACATATGCATATACATAGATCTAAAATTATTGAATTAAAAAGACCTAACTAGTTCATTGAACTAAAAAGAGCGATTGAACTAAATGAACGAACTAGTTCATTTATAACTAAATAATGAACTAAAATGACCGGTCACTGAAATGAACTAAATGGCACAAGTCTACATTTAATACAAATTTAAAAATGCTTAATGACATCCTTGTGTTTTATTTTGGGCTCTTGAATTTCAGTTCCATCCAGCTCTTCTTCACTTTCCTTTTTTTCATCGGGTAAAGTGCTATTTTCGATCCATCTATTCAAATTTAAATAAAATTTTTTATAAATCTGATCAGCCAACCAACCATGGCTTGCATTAGACTATCTTCCATAAATTTTGTTGTGAATTTCTTTGGCTTTATATTACAAAATGACAATTTCGTTGCATGAGGAACCATTGAAAAAGTTTGTTTTCCACTCTCGGTACCACACCTTGCTTTACAGCATTTCTATTGCGACACCCAAAATGATTGTTTTCAACATTCCTTAAAAAATGTTCCTTTGATTTTAGGATTGTACTAATGGTGGATTTATGCAGCCCATATTTTCCACATAAAGCTGTAACCCGCAGACCATTTCGATGATCATCGATAATTTTAACTTTATCCCTTAAGAACAATCAATTTTTTTTATCCATTTTGATGTTCGCAGCAAAAATTACTTCACACAACTTTCTCTTATATGATATCAAACAAAATCATCAAAAGAAGATAACTAACGGTACATTTTTATTTATATTCGTTCTTAGTAACTTTCTGATGGCAATTATGTTTCTTATTTAATTTTACATTTGTTCGTTATACCGAGCACAAAATAGAATTTTTGTTCGTTATATAAGGTACTCAGTAGAAAAAAATTGGATGTTCGTTAAATGCGATGTTCACTAAATCGAATGTTCGTTAAATCGGAAAACTACTGTATTTTTATATGATTTACAGCCTAACCCACGATGTCGATCGACAACTCGATCGACTGACGACAAGTCACTCATTATAGTTCGTTTGAGCGACCCACTAACTATCGACTTGTCGGTGGTCAGGCTTTACGTTGTTAACGTAATGCATTTACTCATTTTCAAATTAGCATATTGCCACATCAAAAATTTCTCAAATAAAACGCTACTTTAGAAATAAAAGCGCTGAAATGTGAAAAGTATTCCATAAAAAATGCAACTCTATGCTACTTAAAGTTTCTACAAATAAATAATAAAAATAACAACAATGATAAACATAAGACAATACAAAAAAATTAAAAAGTTATTTTCAAAATTTTGTGTGTGAAATATAAATAAATATATAAGTTGAAATGTGTAGATATTCCTAAAATAATGCAAGCGGATTGTAATGCAGAATGGACGGGAGTAGCACCAATGGGACAAGCAATCTATTGAAGTGGAAAGAGTAATGTGCCTAATTGAGTGTTTAGAATTGGTTAGATAAATTGCACGTATACACATTCATACGTACATATATATGTATGTAATTCAAAAAGAATTATGTGACAAAAATGCATGTTTGTCAGTTAAATAAATAAAATAAACGCAAAAAAAAATTAACATTTTTATTTTTGATTTTCATACATGTAAATTTTTTAAAAAATTTGGTATTTATGTGTACTTTTTTGATTTGTCGACAAGCACAAACCAAGTGACTGATTTTGACATTTGTTGTCGTTTGAATTTTCATAGTGGGTACCAAATTTGTATGGAAATGGTTACGTCATCGTTCGCATGCATTATCGATCGACTTGTCGTGTTCAACAAGTTTAGTGGGTCTCAAATCAGCTGTTTGTCGTTAAAAATGATTGCGAACGACAACGTTCGATATCGTGGGTTTGGCTGTTAATATTAGTTTCCAAATTTCTTCTTTTATTGATCATTTAAAAATTTTTTTCGTAATTCAAAAATAAACACTTTCCCTTATCGCGTCTACTCACAAACAATTTACACGAACTACCGGGCATTAGAACGGCATTACCCACACACACTCACACACGCGCGCTCATTCACTCATAAACAGTAGGCAAATATAAAACAAAAACAGCAACAACAACAACAACAACAACATCAATAACAATAATTCACAACAATATTTAACGAAGACATGTAAGTATCTAAGTTTTGTCGGCGGAGGGGTGGCACAAAAGGTTTAGTTGTCTAAAACTAAACTTTAGATAAACAAGCAGGCAGCAGCCAGTTAGCCAGCAGAAGTTAATAAAGGTGAAGGAGCTTGTTGTAGCCTTCAGGCCAAACGACAATGGGAAAGCAAGAACGACAAGTTTTAATAAAGGTAATTAAGTGTGTGTAGGTAAATGCACGTGTGTGTGTGTGAGTTTGTGCTTTTGTTAGCGGTGGCAATGGCATGACCTGTAAAACAAGAGTCTACTGATGAGCGAAGCACTTGTTTTACAAGTATTTTGTGCGATTATGGTTAGGCACAAAGAATGCGGAGGCCTATTCAAATACAAAGTTCGTTCCTTGCTGTATTTGAACGACAATGAGAAAGAAGTTGCTGCTGCTGTTGCTTCTTTTGTTTGTACCTGCTGTCAGTGTGCACACTTCTACCGATATTCGGTAGATTCTACCGAATATGTTTGTGAATTTAACAATCTACAAATTCTACCGAACAAGGCCTGAAATCTACCGAATATTGTTATTTAGTAATTTGAGTCGATATATGTATGTGTAAATTGCCTATTTTGCCACATAGCAGTGCGGCCGCAGAGCGGTAATTTTCTGTCATGAAAATCATTAAAACAGAACAAAGAAATCGGTTAAAAACTGAAACTATAAGTAACCTAATATTTGCCAAAGAATTGTGCCTTGCGAATGAAATATTTATTCCTACCAATGAATTAATAATTTTTGCACAAAAGCTTAAATTCATAAATGGATCTTACATATAATATTTGTAGTTACAAATGTTTGTCAAATAAAAGTTATTTTAGTAAATAGCTGTATAAAACCTATGTACAAAGACTGAATTCCTGTTATTTATGAATATTATTTTATATATGCATAGCATATCTATATATAGGGTAAGGGCAAATAACTGGGGATGACACTTTTTTATTGGAAATGCTTCGTTGTTTATGGCAGTTTAATTTCCAATCACATGTGAAGTTTTAAATGCGCTTTTGGAACCTGTTTAGTTTGATACTCCTTGCACTTACCCTTTATATATAAGTGCATATATATTGTTATTTTTTATGTTTCTTTGAATTGTTATTTTTTATATTTCTCTGAATAAAAAAAATTTTCTACCGAATTTCATGCAAATCTACCGATTTTTTTGTCGATTCTACCGAATTTAAAAAAAAAATAAGTGTGCACACTGACCGGCATACATACGTGAATGAATAAATTGTGTTTGGAGGCTATAATGGAAGTTTTTCTTTACTATTTTCTTTTCTTCTCTTTTTTTTTGAGGGAAGTAATGCTGCCGTATTAGTGAAATGAAGCATAGCAAAAAGCCATGGTTTGGGGTTTTAATTTAGGAAAACAAAACTCAGGGAAATAATAAAAAAAAATTGCTTTGACGTTTGGCAAGTGACATTAAGTAATTAAGCAGTTTTTGGGCATTGCCATAAGCATTTTGAGAATTAAAGAAAAACAATAATAAATAGCTGTTGGCAAGCTAAATGTAAGCTTCTCTTTTCTTCTTAGAATTAGCATATTTTTCAGCCTCAAGTTTTCCAAAGCTTTTTTTAAGGTAAACTTTTTTAAATTGTTTTTTTTTAAGTTGTTTCTTATATAGGGTTTTTTTAAAAAATATATTTTCTAAAGGTACTTTAAAATTGTGCTTTGCTTAAAAGGAATTTATTTAAAAAGTTATTTGTCCTTTATTTTTAAAAGCTAATTACTAAGAGCCAATTTCAGCAACTTATTTAAATTATCAGTTCATATTTAAAAGTAATTTTTCAAACAAAAACAAAAATTAATGAAAATTGACATTTACATATGAATTGATATTTAAATAGAGTTGGTGAAATTGGCCCTTAGGGTATTTTTTTCAAATGAACTTTCTTAAAATTCTCTAAAAATTCTTCTAAAAAAATCAAAAGGTACTTTTCTAATATAGTTTTTTTTTAACGATTCGTCTTCAAAAAAAAGTTTTATGCTAGTAGTTACTTTTTGAAAGCAGTTTTTTATTATTTTTGTATTATTTTTTATTATTATGTACGTTTACATTTTCGAAAAGGATTTTTTACTATAAGGTACTATTTATGAAGTACTTTTGGCAAAAATAAAGACATGTACTTTTTTAAAAGATAATTTTTAAGGTTCTCATTGAAAAAGTACTTTTCTTAGAAGAAATATATTAAAAGTCTTAAAATGGTAATTTTCTAGAAAGGTACTTTTTTAAATGTACTTTTCTTAAAAGTTACATTTTAAAAAGTACTTTTCTTACAAAAAATATTTTAAGAGTGCATTTGTCTTAAAATCGTACTTTTTTAAAAATGTACTTTTTAGAGGTACTTTTTTCAAGCTATACATTTGAAGAGGTACTTTTTTAACGCTGTTTGCTTTAGAATGTACTTTTTCTATCCTTTCTTTTAGAAGATACTTTTTTGAAAGGTATTTTTTTACGATCCGTTTCGAAAAAGTACTTCAAAATATACGTACTTTTTTTTAAGTCCTTTTTACAAGTAATTTTTCTCTACTTTCGTAAAAATATTATTTTTTAATATTATTTTTTATAAAGTTTTTTTCCTACAAGAAATACTTTAAACGGGTCTTTGTTTTGAAATGGTACTTTTTTAAGAGATACTTTTTAAACGCTGCAATTTTGAAAAAGTACTTTTTTTAACAATTTCCATTTTGTAATGTATTTTTTTTCAACGTACTTCTTAAGAGGTACTTCTTTTCAAAAAATTATACAAAAATAAACAAATATTTTTTTAAAGTTAGTTCCTACAAAAAATTTTCTTTTTCTCTAGGTTGCCATTTTTAAGAAATTTATTTTTAAAGTACGTTTTAAAATTTAAACAGTGTTTTTCTTAAAATATATATTTTTTTAGAGATTCGCAAGCGTACTTTTTTTAAAGAAACTTTTTATTAATATGTGTGCTTTAATGAGGTGCTTTTCGTAAAAGGTACTTTTTTCTAACTTTTTGGGTATTTTTAAAATATATTTTTTATAAAGATACTGTTTGGAAAGAGCCATTTTTTTCAAATGAATGTACTTCTTTTAAAAGGTACTTTTTTAAGAGATATTTTTCCATAAAATACTTTTTTTAAAAGGTACTTCTTTCAAAAGGCACTTTTTTAAAGGTATTTTTAAAAAGGTACATTTTTAAAATTCGCTTTTTTAAAGGTACTTTTTTTTAAGTTGCTTTTGTAAAATTCACTTTTTTAAGTTCCTTTTTGAAAAAGGTACTCTTTTAAAAATTACTTTTCTCAAAAGTGTTTGCTTGAAAAGTACTTTTCTCAAAAGTATTTGCTTAAAAAGTACTTTTCTCAAAATAATTTGACTAAGAAGTACTTTTCCTAAAAAGTACTTCTTTAAAAAGTATTTTTCTTAAAAGGCACCTTCTTAAAATATACTTTTCCTGAAAGTAAATTTTATAAAAAGTACTTTTGCTTAAAGGTATTTTCTTAAAAAGTACTTTGCTTAACCGGTACTTTTTCAAAAAGTACTTTTCTATAAAGATACTTTCTTGAAAAGTAGTTTCTTAAAAATTTATTTTTTAAAAAGTACTTTTCCCAAAAGTATTTCTTTAAAAAGTACTTCTCCTAAAAGGTGCCTCCTTAAAAAGTACTTTTCCTAAAAGGTAGTTTCTTAAAAACTACTTTTCCTAAAAGGTACTTGCCAAATATGTACTTTTCCTAAAAGGTACTTTCTTAAAAAGTACTTTGTTTTAAAGGTACTTTTTTAAAAAGTACTTTATTAAAAAGGTACTATTTTAAAAAGTACTTTTCTTTAAAGATATTTTTTTGAAAAGTACTTTTTTTTAAAGATACTTTCTTGAAAATTATTTTTTTAAAGATACTTTCTTGAAAAGTACTTTGTAAAAAAGTACTTTCTTAAAAACTATTGTCTTAAAAGTACTATTCTTAATAGGCACTTTCTTGAAAAGTATTACATTAAAAAAGTACTTTCTAAAAAAAGAAAAAGTTAATTTTTTTTTGTAAGATCCTTTTCTGAAAGTTCCTTTTTTAAATGGTACATTTTGTGCAAAGGAACTTTTTTAAAAGTACTTGCTTTCAAAGGCACTTTTGTTACAAAGTACTTTTTATAAAGGTACTTTTTATCACAGATTATTATGCTTAAAAGTATTTTCGTTTGAAGATAATTTTGTTAAAATGCTTTTTATTTTTATACGAGGAAATTTTATAACAAAAATTCGCATTATATCATTTATATTACGAGTACGTCTAAAAATAATGATTACGCTTATAGTGATTACGTTTATTTCGTCAAATATTTACCATAACTAATATAAATGCTTTAATGCTTTTTTTTCTCTCCTTGAGCCAATTTCATGCCACTTGATTATATCATTGCTTCATTGTTATTGTTTTCTTTACGTTTTAGAAGAATAATCATAAATATAAAAATGACATTGCTGTTGTGCTTGTGCCTGTGATGTTGATGTTGATGTTGATGTTGCTGTTGCTGTTGCTGTTGCTGTTGCGAGCGTACTTAGTATATGTACATGTAAGGCTATTGTGATTTATCAATTTATCAACAATAAAGGAAAAACGTAACAAGGAACAAAAAGCAATCACACAACTCCAGCCGAGTTGAAGGGAGAAAAAACAATGAAAAATAAAAGAACACTGTTAAACAACAGCAATAAACTTTTATTCATGAGATAAAAATTAAAAACAGAAACAAACAATTAAACTTTCACTTGGTTGCTTGTGTTGTTGTAAATGGAGTTTGTCGATGAACGAGCAAGAATGAATGAATGAAGCTTATGATGCCAACGGATAAATGTCCAATCGATTGGACATTTATAAAGGCAATATATTTTGCTGGAATTGACATCAATACCAGAAAGCTCATTGCCGCCTAATAGGATACACTATAATAAAACCAGGAATGAGGAGGGCAAATAGAGTTAAATTTTTCAAATTAAAATTGAAGCAATACGTATGAAAGAGCAGGCAGCAGGGAATTTATGCTAAAAGCAAAGCACAATAGTAAACAAGAAAGGCTTAATATAAAAGATAAATTCAAGTTCAAGCTTAAGAAGAAACTAACAAATTGTTGGCGTATTAATTTTCTTGGCATTTCTTAAACAAATCTGTTAGATAAAAGAAAAGTGCAGTAAAATATTTTTTGATGTGTAAACATCTATACGCTAGGGGGTAAAAATTTTTTGGCTTTGATTCTTTGCTGCGATTTCTTTGCTGAGATTTCTTTGCTGAAATTCTTTGCTTTTTGCTTTTGCTTTGCATTGTCAAATCGGTGTGAGCTATGTATGAGTGTATTAGTGTTTGAAAGAAGCAATACCAAGCAGAGAAACAAGTCGACCGGCTCGAAGCCGACGGTGCGCCGCCGCCGGTTATTTTTCTGTATATTTCCGTACACCGAAGGTGAAAATGAACCGTAAGAGCTACGGACTTGAAATTTGGACACAATATGTAGACATTTGGCCACTACAACAACAAATACATGAGAGTTAAAAACTAAAGGGTGTTCCAAAACGAGCAACGAAAAATGTAACAATCCCATGTAATATACATACAATTGTATGTACATATATACACTTGGAATTTGTAAAGTTAGTGTATTTTTATACAGACTACAACAATTAACACTAAATTTAAAAAGTTTAAATTAAAGGGTGTTCCATTAGTTAATGCAATTTTTACTTTGTAATTTTGACAACTTGCTGTATCTTGGAGACCGTAAGAGCAAAACTCTTGAAATTTTCATAAACGGTAAAACTAAAAAATCAAAAAAATATAAAATCGCCAAATATAAAAAAATCGCCAAAAACAAAAAAAAAATCGCCAAATCGAAAAAAAGCACCAAATTAAAAAAAATCCCTAGGACTAAAATAAATCGCGAAAAATCGGAAAAATCGCCAAAATGATAAAAACCCCAAAAACAGAAAAAATAGCCAAAATGAAATAAAAACCCCAAAAAACAGAAAAAAATCGCCAAAGTGAAAAAATCGCCAAAATGAAAAAAAAATGCGAAAACTAAAAAAACGCAAGAAGAGAAAATAAACGCCAAAACGAGAAAAAAACGATAAAACTGGAAAAAAAATCGTTTAAACCGAAAAAACTTAAAAAAGGAAGAAAGCTAAATAAAAAAAATAAAAAATCAAAACCGAATGTGCGCGAGTCAAGGTCGCACTTTACTGAATTTATTTTAATTGCAATGCGTACACAACAACAAGAACAGCAACAACTAAGCGATGAACAACAGGAATTAAAAATTAAAAAGTAAAAGTAAAGGCATTTACCATAGATGAGTACTGCAGTACCACTAAAGTTTCAGTAAAAACAATAAAAAATGTTTAACAAGTAAATGTTTACTGATTACTAAAAATTTTTTCTACAATTTTTATAAATTGCCTAAATGATTTGTTATATGATGAGGTGCATTGAATTTTCAATAATCAGTAATGCCCGCATTCATAATGAAATTCTACCAAGTGGCTAAATATTTGTCATACAAAAGTTTCAAAATTTGATTGAACAATCTTTGCCACTTGCTACAATTTTATTATGATTACGGCCCTACGATTTTACTGGTAATGCAAATTAAATTTCATTAGCAGTAAAAATTTACTGAATTTTTTTAGTAATCAGTAAATTTACTGCTTACTGCAATTTTTAATGCAGTACATATACATACATATACTGCAGTGTGCCCATTTGCTAACCAAATAAGTTTAATAAAACAAACAAAACCCAACAAATTCATATGTATTTACAATATTGAAAGTTTTGATACTGTTAATTAATTAATTTAAAAAAGATACTAAAAGCATAAGTACTTCCAACTTAAAAAAAAATTTTTCATTACTAGATGTTTACACATCTCCTCTGTGATCGGACTCACATTGCTTTTTTTTAGAATATTTCTAGAAACTCTAGTGCGTCCTTATTGTAATTGTTAATTTTTTTCTGGGTTTTATTGCCTATTACGCTCTTTAATGGGCTGAAAGTTGCAAAGCTTCTATAAGTATTTTTTTTTAATGTTGAACAGTAGATGTTTCCTCTGGATCTTATCCTTTCTATTCTTTCGTTTTAGAAAATCGTTAGAATTTGCATAAAAATGCAAATATTGAACGCAAGTAAATAAATTGAGACAGTAAATGGAATTTTTAATAAATATATTTTTATTTGCCTTTTTCATGCAAATATTTAAGTAAATAGAATAACGACTGAGAATTTTGAATGCGAAGCTAGAAGACTGCAAGAAGTCAATTACATTTTCCAATGAAATCAAAACTTTTTCAAAACAACAAAGTACAAAGTTCTACTTATTTTTAATAAGTACTTTCTTTTGAATAGGTAAATTTTTTAAAAGGTACGTTTTTTGAAAAAGTACTTTTATGAAAACGTACTTTTTTGAAAAGTTACTTTTTTGAAAACGTACTTTTATGAAAAGGTACTTCTTTTAAATTTGCTTTTTTTGAAAAGGTATATTATATGGAAAGCTATTTTTTTTTTTTTTTTTTTTTTTTTTTTTGAAAAAGTACTTTTTTGAAAATGTGCATTTTTGAAAAAGTACTTTTTCCTAAATTTTCTTTTTTTGAAAAGGTACATTACATGAAAAGTTACTTTTTTTTGAAAAGGTACATTTTTGAAAACGTACTTTTTTGAAAAGGTACTTTTTTGAAAATATGCTTTATTTGAAAAGGTACATTATATGGAAAATTACTTTTTGTGAGAGGTACTTTTTCTGACTAATTACTTTTTTTGAGTAGGTACACTATTAAAAGGAACTTTTATTGAAAAATTGTTTTTTTAAATGCGCTTTTTTGAACAGCTACTTTTTTGAAGAACTACATTTTTTTAAGGTGCTTTTCTTTTATAAAAGCGACTTTTTGCAAATATTTATTTTTTTAATGAATTATGTACTATTATGATATGTATGTATTATTATGATATGAAAAGAAAGGTTTTTTTTTTTTTTTTTTTTTTGAAGAGATATTTTTTGATAAGATATTTCTTGGGAAAGGTACGTATTTACAAGGGTACTGAAAATGTGTTTTCTTTGAAAAAAAAAATTATTTAAAAGGTACTTCTTAAAGAGGTACTTTTTTTGAAAAGGTACTTTTTGAGTAGATATTTTTTTTTTTTTTTTTTTGAAAAAGTATTTATTTTTGAAAAGATGCTTTTTTTGAGCGATACTTTTTTTGAGAGATACTATGTTTGAAGAGATACTTTTGTGATAAGGTATTTGTTTGGAAAGGTACGTCTTTTCAAAGGTATTGAAAATGAGATTTAAAAAAAATTTATAAGTACTTTTTTAAAGAGGTACTTTTTTGAAAAGGTACTTTTTAAATAGATATTTTTTGCCAAAAAAGTACTCTCATTGGCAAGTTTTTTTGCATGCTTTTTAAAAAGTACTATTTTGAAAAGGTACTTTTTTGAAAAAAGCACTTATTTTTATGAGGTATTTTTGTTCGAGAAGGTTTTGTTTTGCAATGGTACTTTTTTTTAAAAAGGTACTATGCATTTGAAAATTTACTACAAAAAAAAGTTTTTTTTAGGAGGAACTTTCTTAAAAACCATGAAAATTGGTTTTTTTACTCGTACTTTTTTTAAAGTGGTAAATTTTACTTGAAAAGTTACGTTTTTGAATAGTTAATCTTTTTGAGAAAAACACTTATTGAACCTTTTTATGAAAATATGCTTTTTTGAAAAGTTACATTTTTGAATAGGTTTTTTTTTTTTTTTTTTGAAAAGTACTTTTACGAAAAGGTACTTTTTTTGAATATGTGTTTTATTGCAAAATTATTTTTTTAAGGTATTGAGTATTTTGATACATTCTTTTTTTTTTTTTTTTTGAAAACGTGGTACTTTTTTCAATAAGGTACTTTTTCAATACGTACTTTTTTAGAGAAACTTTTTTCAAAGGTACTTTTTTTAAAAGGTACTTTTTTAATATACTTTTTTAACAGTACTTCTTTAAAAGGTACTTTTTTAAAAGGTACTTTTTGAAAACGAACTTTTTTGAAGATACTTTTTTAAAGACACTTTTTTTAAAGGTACTTTTCTAATGTAATTTTTTTTAAAAGATACTTTTTTAAAAGGTGCTTTTTTTAAAGGGTACTTTTTGGAAACGCAATTTTATTTAAATATGTGCCTTTTTTAAGAGGTACTTTCTTGAAGGATGCTTGCTCTGAAAAGGTATTTGTTTCGAAAAGCTACTACTTTTCAAAAGTACTTTTTTGAAAACGTGTTTTTTTAATAGGTACTTTTTTGAAAATGTAATTAAATTTAAAGAGTTACTTTTATTGAAAAGATGGTTTTTTTTAGAAATTGAAAATGAAATTTTTTTGAAATCTTTTTGTGGCAGGTACTTATTTTGCAAAAGTTTTTTTTTTCTTGAAAAGGTGCTTCAAAAGAATTTTTGTTTAAACGGTATTTTCATAAGATATTCTCTTTGAAGATAGCTCTGTGGAAAGTTAGTTTTTTCGATAATATGTATTTTTATTTTAAATATTTTCTTCAAAGGTACTTAAAAAAATATTTTGTTAGAGTATTTAAAAAAAAGAACTTTGAACTTTAATACATTATATAATCATCCATACTCCAGTTGTCAACATCGACATCACGTCAAGACAATACCAAAAGTTTTTAGCTTGTCTACTATCGAGAGCAATTTTATGCTGCCGACAGCCTATTTCTATTCCCTAAGATCTAGAAAGTACCATGAGACTGTCAATAGCAGTCAGTTGTTTTCGATAGTGGGTATACAAGCCCCAATTTTTTTTGGTATGGTATTGACGTGACGTCGATGTTGACAACTAAAATAAGGGTGAATGTTTTACTTAATTAAATTTTTTTTAAACCTTTTGTTGTGACATCAATTAAATTTTTCTTTAAAAGATTTTCACATTTAATAATTTCATTAGAAAAACCCAAAATCATTAATTATGGCTGCTGATCATCGTAGCGAGAAGTTCATTGTAATGCAAACGTTTTAGCAAAATAAAAATACCAGACATACATATTTCGTTAGCTAAAAAAATAGAATATGTATGTATGGATGTGTGAACTCATCTGTATGTTTGTATAAAAGACTAACAACACAAGAAAGATTTATGGTTATTTATTCTTAACAATTTGTTGATTTTATTGAACAGATTTGGCTAACAAAGGGAAAAATGATTTAAGGTCATGAGATGGCAAAAGTGAATTTATTATGGGAAAATAAAAGTGTCTAAAAGCAAAAGGTTTTACAATTTCTTATTTAATACTCGTGTGTGAGTGAAGCAATTCCCCAAATTATAACCTGAACATGTGTAAGCATACGATAATATGGATTTGTTTAGTTCTCCTGTGTATAGTTTTCAATTATGCAAAAAAAAAAAAAAAAAAAAAAAAACAGAAAACAAGGGAAAACTGTTCAGTTGCAAGATTACTTAAACAAAAGTTTTGAAAGTATTATGGAAAGCCATCATTTTAAGCTTTAGAAAATGTGATTGCCAAAGTTAAACACAAAGTTAAGCCAGCGACACAAGACTAAACTTTTGACCTTAAAAATTAATTATGAACGAGTAAAGTTTTTGCAAATGTTCATTCAGCATATTATGCTTTAGCAGTAGTAGAGTTGTTGTAAGTGGTTTGCTAGTCGTAAATTCACTAACAAAAACATTAAAGCAACAACAACAATATTCATACACACAAGTAAGAGTTGATATAAGTTAGGGAGGTAACGAATACCAGTTTAGTGAAAGCGAATGCGAAAACGAGTAATGCCTGTGCATTTTTGCGAAAGCGAATGCGAAAGCGAAAGCGAATGCAAATACTTACAATATGATAAAAAACCACATGAAATTAAATTTTTTAAGAACATGAAGTTGTATGATATAAATATATGTACTACATATAGCATTTTATTTAAATTGAGTCTTGAAATAAAAAAAAAATACAAAATCATAGGCAATCAACCCATTCGTACTTTGGCCCTAAAGCCTGGTACTCTGTTTAACATTTCATGTGAAATGCTGTCAAAATATATATGTAGAAAAATTGGAATGAATTGGGAAATCTTGGGAAAAATATACAAAATATATCTTCAACATTTTAAGTTTTCATGTGAAATAATACTCGTTTGAGTGACACTTGTTTCGCATAGAACAACAAATAAGAGCCGGTTAATATTTTTAGCATTTAAAATTTTCTGTGCGAAATAATGAATGGTTTATCAAAAGTTTGAAGAGACTAGTGTTAAGTAAAAAATATTTTCGGGCAAATCAAACACTGCCTTTTCTTTTTCGAAAACTGATAAATATTTGCAAACATAGTTGGATTTTGGATTCATTCTGATTATTGTTACGTATAGAAAAGTTTTAAGCTAAAATTTTAAGACTTTGTTTAAAATCGTAAGCTATTTTCGTATTTTGTAGTCTTAGTATTCGCATGAAATATTCGCATACATTTTAGCGAATGCAAACGCGAATGCAAATAGCAAAAGTAAGGAAATATTTTGCGAATGCGAACATTCGTTACATCCCTAATAATGGGTGTTTTTTATTGAGGTATAGAACTTTAAGTTGGCATCACTTTCTTAACTGGCGGCCATTTTGTCAGCTGTCAAGTGATTAATATTTAGTTTGGTTTGCCATTTCATCATGAACAGGTTGACAAAAGAACAACGCTTGCAAATCGTGCAAATTTATTTCGAAAATAATGGTTCAGTTCGCGAAGTTTACCGCAAGCTCCGTCCATTTTATGGTCGACATAATCGTCCATCAGAGCAATTAATTCGGTTAATCATGGATCGTTTTCGCACTACGTTTACTCTATGTGATAATACGCATCCGCAGAGACGTCGAACAGTGCGCACCGAAGAAACAATTGCCGCTGTAGAGCAAAGTGTTGAAGAGGACCCGAATGAATCGATTCGCCACCGTGCACAGCAATTGGAGCTTTGTCCATCAACTTTATGGAAGATTTTGCGCAAAGATCTTGGCTTGCGACCTTACAAGATCCAGCTTGTGCAAGAATTAAAGCCGCGAGACCATGCAATGCGTCGTTATTTTGGTGTATGGGCCGAAAATGAGATTGATCTCGATGCTGATTTTCATCGCAAAATTTTGTTCAGTGATGAGGCTCATTTTTGGTTGAATGGCTACGTCAACAAGCAAAATTGCCGCATTTGGAGTGAAGAGAATCCACATGAGACCCTTGAGACGCCATTACATCCACAAAAACTGACTGTTTGGTGTGCTCTATGGGCTGGTGGAGTCATTGGGCCATACTTCTTCCGAAATAATGCTGGAGAGTCAGTTACCGTTAATGGAGACCGGTATAGAGCCATGATAACCGACTATTTTGTTCCCGAATTGGATGGCATGAATGTAGATGAGTTGTGGTTCCAACAAGACGGTGCTACATGCCACACAGCGCACGTCACAATCGATTTATTGAAGGAAACATTCGATGAGCGCATAATTTCGCGGAATGGACCTGTCAATTGGCCACCAAGATCGTGTGATTTGACACCATTGGATTATTTTCTTTGGGGATATGTGAAGTCGCTCGTCTCCGCCAACAAACCAGAAACGTTAGGGGACTTGGAAGCCAACATTCGTGGCGTTATTGCCAACATACGGCCCCATATGCTCGAAAAAGTGGTTGAAAATTGGACCTGTAGAATTGGCTTTATTCGAGCCAGCCGCGGCGGCCACATGCCCGAAATCATATTTAAACATTAATGGCATATTATCCTTCCAATAAAGCTAAATTAATGGACATTAAAACGATTTTCTTGTGTTTTATTTCAATTCGAAGTTCTATACCTCTAATAAAACACCCTTTATAAATATTTAGATATGTATGTATGTGTGTATGTATATGTGTATGTCAGTATGGATGTGCGTAACTCAAATGAGAATTTATGTTTGTATTTTTTTTGTGAATATAAAATTAATAATAAAACTTATAGTATGAGTAACGTGACCAGATGGTTTTTGCTAAAAGGGGGGCATGATCGATAAAAAAAGCGGGATTTTGAAGAAAATACGGCCAAACGTCGGGATTTAAAAATAAATATATTTTAGAAAGTAGTATGTGAAATATGCAAACAGAGTTTCGTATGTACTTAGGAAATACAGTTTTCAACTCAAAAGAAAAACTTTTAAATAAACAAAAGTATTTATAATAAAAATAATTTATCTATATAAATGTCGCTCATTGGTAATCGCGTCAATTAAGAACGACTGTACCAATTTCGTTATTTTTTTTTAATGTGGAACCTCCCATATAACTTTATTTATTTTGGAATATATTTACATCTAATGCAGCAAGAAACATTAAATGTTGTCTAAGTAATGATTTTGATAATGTGCGTTGTCTTAGCAAAAAAATAAAAAAAATCGAATTGGACATTTGGGTGTGACACATCACAAAAAGAAAAAATAACTTTCAAAATTTGTAAGCACAATTCTGTTTATATTGGGCATTGCCTCTGAAAAACCTTTCACATATAGTGCAAAGTTTAGTTTGTCTTCAAGAATAAGACCAGCGTACCGATCAAGGCGAATTCACATCAGGAGATTTAACTCGCCAGCTGACGATCAGCTGAAAATTTCTCTGCTGTCAAGTCAAAGCAAAACGGTCACAAATTTTCTGAAAGCAGGAAATTTTACAACAAAAAATGAACAAGGCAGAGTTGCAATTCGAGACCACCTGGTATTAATTCACCTTGGAATCTTGCTGATTTGTTTAGAAAGTATGACTGATGGTCTAGAAGGAACAATACGCTTTTACTTCTTGGAAGCCAAAAAAGTAAAAATTTTTACATTTTTTCGTAAGCAGTAACGACAATAACGAGAAAAATATTTTAAAAAGGAGCCAATAATGGAGCGAAAAGTGTGTCACGTCCCAAGTAAATTAAATATTAGTTTTTTAATATCTTGGTATCTGCTACAAACACAAAGTTGAAATTCTGCCGATGATAGAAAATAAAATAGAAAAGTAATGCATTGGAACTCTTTGTGATTATTTATTTTCATAATGAGAATTGTATTCTACAGAATAGTGAAGCTTGAATCGCAAATGTGGCACTTCTAATAAAAAAAAATTATTTTCTTTTAAAAAAGAAGCACACTGCATTTTGGCTAGTTTAGCAATAATAATTTCAATAAAATAAAAAAATTAAAAATTTTAAAAACCCCCGACTTTTTTCAGAAAAGAAGTTATATCTTCTAAACGGCTGGACCGATTTTTTTCAAACATAGCTAAGAACCCTCTCGATCAAGTCATCTTTCAAACAGAAAAAACTAAATGAAAATCGGTCGAGCCATTTGGCCTGTACGTGGACACAGCCAGACACACAGATACACAGACACACAGACACACAATACAAACTTATAACACCCCTTTTTTAGTCGGGGTTTAAAAAATCATTTGAAATTAATTTTTATCAGTTACATTTTAATAAAAATCCAACAAGAGATTGAACTTTTCAAAACTCTAAAAAGCGGGATAAAGCGGGTTAGAAATTTGAGGTAGGATCGTTCTGTGAGAAGCGGGATAATCCCGCCTAAAGCCGAATGTCTGGTCACGTTAAGTATGAAGCAAAAATTTGGTTCATCTTCTTGCTTGGACTCAACTTTAACTTGACATAAATACGACTAATGTCGTTTTAGTTGAAATACCAAATACATGAGACAAATGTATTTTGTATAATAATGTTAAGTGCAAAGTGTAACATATGTATTATCCTGCTACACAAATGCATGTGTGGTATACATATACAGAGATGTAAAAGTGTGTTTGTGTGATGTTCATGTTTGTGACATTTCTTGTCATCTACATATTTTTCTTATTATTGATGCTGTTGGTGTCTGTTGGACAACTTCCTTTGTTGACATTACGTGATGACAATAAAGTCACAATGACGACAATGATGAATAACACAGGCAACATGATGAGCATTAAACAATGGCAATAGTAACAGCAACAGCAATAACAACAGCAACAACAACATAAAGTGCACAATAATACAAGTATATTTTTTGTTTTTGCCACAAGGTTATCAGCATAATTATTCATGGGATAATAAATATATTTCACTATTTTAGTCATACTTTTTTCGTTTTCTTGTTCATTAATTTTATATTCGTTTTTGAATTTGTTTCGGCCGTTTAGAGAGACTGGACTAAATGTCTGTATTTATAACTACGATGTACTTAGCAAATTCTTGCTGCAATTGACTATAGCAAAAGCTGCCAGAAGGGATAAAGTTAAGCTTAATTGCCTTTTAAAATAAATGCTCACTAAATTCCAAAATACGCTTATTTTCCTCTTTTATACGACATTCACACCTGCATGAAATCTAGCAGATTTTAATTAAAATTTTTAGAAATAAATACCTTTTACACGAATTTATTCGATATTTATAAAGATTTCTTATGCAAAACAAAAACCATTAACTGAAAATTTTTCTAAACTACAACCATACAACTGTAATTTAGCTAATTCACACACCTTTTTAAGTTCAATGATTTATGTGGCATTTACATTGCCTCGATATCCAGTACTTACGAGACTTAGAGCTCTAGGTGCTTTTTACTAAATTGCCCTTAGAAAACGAAATCTATTTTGTCATTAGATTTGTAGAAAATCCACTCAAAATCTAATATTTTTATATATTTTTTATTAGCAGTTAAAACATATTTATAAAAAAAAAGAAAAGTGACTTAGCTCGGTCTACTCAAAAAGGTGTGTGAATTGGCTACATTACAGTTGTTTGGTTGTAGTTTTGGAAATTTTTCAGTTAATGGGTTTTGTTTTTGATAAAAAATTTTGATATATTAAAAAAAAACTTGGTGTAAATGGTATAGATTTTCATAAAGATCTTAATTAAAATCTGCTAGATTTTGTGGCCTTTTATTTAAAAAAAAAAAGTAGGAGCTTATCAATTCGTCTGCACTTTTTTGGTTTTATTACTTCATAACTTGGTACCTTTTAAACTGACTTTAAAATTATATTCTTCATATGAGAGGTCAAAGCTTTCATTTGCCCACTAATTTTTATCTTTCATTTTATGATATTTTGCTTATCAGATTATAACTAAACTTAGCAAACATATTAAGGCTTTCGTAGCCTTGTTTTTTTTTAATTTTTCATAATCAGCAGCCATTGCGTCATTCGATATCGTACGAAATATAGAAATATTTTCAATTAAATGCATTTGAAATATTAAATTTCATCAAAAATATGACGCAGATTAATAAATAAAAAAAAGACCAAAAACAAAATATTTTTAAATTCACTTTGCAAGCTGTACGAAAATTTGAGAAAATAAAATTTTTAAAGCTTAAATCTGCATGTTACTGACACTGACTGATTGTCCCTGCCTCTATATAAAAATACACAAGAATTTCTTTGTCAATGGATGTGTTTATGGGTGTGTGTGTGCGTGTTTGTGTGCTGAGAAAATAAATGCTAAAGTACATAAATAATGTTAAAGTGTGTGAGTGTGTGCGTGTGTGAATAAAATAAAAATACAAATGTATTTTACTAACATTCATTTGTGTTATTTTTGCTGGGCTAAAATAACTGCATACGTAACTCTGTTTACAATTGTTTAAAACATGTATTTGCTGAACTTACTCGTAATTCCAACAGGAAAAGTGGAATTTAAGGACTGGGATCAGTCAAATTATTATACAAGGATCACACGAATCAAAGAATAAAACCTTGCCCACATATTGTAAAGTATTCAGAGAGCTTTAAGTCTTAAATCTAGATCTTACTAACACTTATCTTAAACACGAAGTACTTTTTCAAAAGGCACCATTTTAAAAAGTCCATTTCTTAAAAAAAAGTTTTTCTTAAAAAGTAGTTTTTCTTAAATAGTACTTTAAAAGGTACGGGTTTTAAAGTTACTTTTTCAGAGCTACTTTTCGCAAAATGTGACTTTTCAAAAGGTTTCTACTGTTTTTAAAAAGTACTTTTCTCTAAATATACCTTTTTCAAAATTTAATTAAATGTTCTGTTTTTAAATGGTAAATTTTTCCAGAAGGTACTTTTTTCGGAAGGTATTTTCTTAAAAATGTACTTTTGTAAAAGGTAACTTTCTTAGGGTACTTTTTTCAAATGCACTTTTTTCCAAAGGTACTTTTTTAAAAGATACTTTTTTTAATTAACTTTTTTTAAAGGTAATTTTTAATTTTTGTTTAAACAGTACTTTTTAAAAGGTATTTTTTAAAATCTACCTTTTTTAGAGGTACTTTTTTAAAAAATACTTCTTCAATATAAAAATAAAATAAAAATATATTTATTTAAGGTACTTTTTTTAAAAGGTACTTTTATTGAAAGGTACTTTCCTTAAAAGGTACTTTTTTAAATGGTACTTTTTTTTAAAACGTACTTGTTTAAAAAAGTACTTTTTTGATAGATACTTATTTAAAAGGTACTTTTTTAAGGTACTTTTTTTAAGGTATTTTTTAAGTTTTTTTTTTAAATGCACCCTAATTAAAAGGAAATTTTTTTAAAGATACTTTTTGTTAAGGTATTTTGTTAAAAGATACTTTTTCTGAAATGTACTTTTTTAAAAGATCCTTTTTGCAAAAGGTACTTTTTTAAAAGGTACTTATTTTTATAAATACTTTTTTTAAAAGGTACTTTTTTTAAGTGTAGTTTTTTTTAAATGTACTTTTTTTAAAAAGTACTATTTTTAAGGTACTTTTTTTAAATGTACTTTTTCGTAAAAAAGGTACTTTTTTGAAAGGTACTTTTTTTAAAAAGTACTTATATTGAAAGGTACTTTTTAAGGTACTTTTTTAAGGTATTTTTTTAAGTTTTTTTTTAATGTACCCTAATTAAAAGGAACTTTTTTAAAGATACTTTTTGTTAAGGTATTTTTTTAAAAGATACTTTTTCTGAAATGTACTTTTTTAAAAGATCCTTTTTGCAAAAGGTACTTTTTTAAAAGGTACTTATTTTTAAAAATACTTTTTTTAAAAGGTACTTTTTTTAAGGTACTTTTTTTAAATGTACTTTTTCATAAAAAAAGGTACTTTTTTGAAAGATACTTTTTTTAAATGTACTTTTTTTTTAAAGTATTTATTTTGAAAGGTACTTTTTTAAGGTACTTTTTTTAATGTACTTTTTTTAAAAAAGGTAATTTTTTTAAAGGTACTTTTTTAAGATACTTATCATAAAAATTTTATTTGTTTTAAAAAGTACCTTTTTCAAAATGCACTTTTTTTAATAAGAAGTTTTAACACACAATAGCAGAGTTGTATAAGCCAGAAAATGAATTGAGCTCCTCTTCTGTCTATCTATCTGTAACTGCCCCATCTGTACTTGGACTATTCCTACTTTTTCTACTCAGAGATAACACAAAGGGATCTGTTATATTGATTTAAATGAGCTGAAAGCTTGCTTTCTCTTTTCAGCATTTCATCAAACCAAACCTAATCCACTTCATTTTCAATTAGTTTTTAATGGCTCAGCAAAAAAAAAACAAATTTAAAGGGCATAACTTGTAAAACAACTTTAACTGATCCCAGTCTTCTACGAATTTATAAATAAATGTATTTGCGCATTTGTGTGAATGCGAAGTGCATGTGTGTTGGCACGAGAATTTAATGTAATTGTTGTAAATTTAATTGATATTAATAAATAAACAACAACAGCAGCAGCTTTTGTTGCTGCAGATGCTGCTATTGTTCTATGCAGTTTGCAATTTTTTACTGCTGCTATTTATTGTTATTTTTTTCCCAACTACACAGTTTCCTCTCTATACACACAGAGTAATTCGCAAATAAACTCCTGCACACTTGCACATAAATAATTTACAGACACATACATATGTGCAGTGCTGCCAGAAAAATTTTGACTCTTGTCCCCAATTTAAAACGTCATGTCCCCAAAAATCTCCATTTCAACAGAAAAATCCTAACTTTTGTCCCCAAAAATATATCATTCATAAAAAACGATTGTTAAGCCCTATGCGCTGGGATGCGAAATAAGATTTTCACAAAGTTACAAGAAAAATTGTACTTTTTTTAATACGATTGACCAAATTCTTTATTTTTATTTTTTTTAATGTTTTTATTAACTTAAAACGTACATAAAATTACATATGTACATATGTGTGTCAAAACTTAACAAGTAACAAAGAGGCACTTTCAAGTTTATTTATTACAATATTATTAATTAATACTATCAATTAATATTACCCCCTGTTTGTGTAAGACGTTTGAGTTAAAAATCTTGGCGTTTTTGTAATAGACTAAAGGAAACTTGTCCAACTTTTCTTTAATATATTACAGAAACGCTAAGATTTCTAACTCAAACGTCTTACACAAACAGGGGGTTAATGTTTACTTTTAGATGCTACATAAAATAGTATTAGTTTTTGAGATCAGAATATTAAACTAAAATTTAGGATTTACTTTTCCATCCATTGTTTTGATTCGATCGGAGTCAGTCGAAGTAAACAATCTGAAGAAGATAATAGCAAAAAAAAAAAATAATGACCCCTATCGTGATCAGTTTTTCCCTCGAAATATTTTCCCTGTTCCCCAAATTGCAATCGTGAATAATTTTAACCCTGAAATGTGTTCCCTTTCTTGATTTCCCTTATCGTGAGTAGTATTTTTTACATGGATTTTTTCACTTTTCCCTTCGTTTTATTCACTTTATTTTTGCAAGGGAACTGAACTAATACACTGCGTATTTTCAATACTATACTGGCAATCATATATTAAAACTTATAAATTATCATTTTTAGGGCAAGATCAATAAATAATGCCCACGATTAATAACAATAATATCTTGGAACACCTTTTTTCATTGAACATGAATATCTTTGGTTTACATGCCGTAAGTTTTACGGCTGCGGTATGCTAAAAAAATTTTGTACGGCTCATCAAACAATTAAAAACACAACTTTACACTATACAACATTTCATTTGAAACCCAAAATATGTGTATCGCTTATTATTAAAGTTAATTTGTTTGATTTTCAATTAATTTTGAAGCTTTACAAGTCTTCTTCCCGTTTTTTTACATTCACTACGCATTGATAGCGGGAACAAACGCTCCCATGAAATTGAAGAACAAAAATTTCACATTTTATTCACGATAGGGGTGAATACGAATTTATGAAGATATTACATACATACATACATTCTTGCAATCGAAATATTCTAAATAATTTCTCAATCCAAAACTTCATAGACATCAAGTTCGTCTCCATCCTCTACAAACCGCTTGTATATATTTTCCGATTTGAACTTTTTTTTATCATTTCTTCAGGAAGGAAGCTCAAATTGATGGCAGCAGATCTTATAAATATTTAAATGTGATTTTATTCTTATTAAAGATTCTAACATTGCAGATTATTCCTTAATTTAGTTTTGGTAGTCTTCATGCATGAAATTTATTCTCTCCACAAACGCATTACTTATTGGCACTATCAACAAGTTGAACACAGCAGCTGCAATTTCACGAAAGAAGTAATTTCCGGCATTATCTTCGTACTGATATAATATTTCCCAACAGCCAAATATGTCACAAGGAAAACTTTGTTTTGTTTGTTTCCGCCAGTCGATATATGCAATTTTATTCCATTGGTTTACATATGTATATGTACGCTCAATACCACTTTTGGATCTGTAACATTTTTGAAAATTCCATACACCGAATCAAATCTATGTTTTGTAATGTGCTTACGAAGAGATTCTTAAAAACTGAAATGTTACCAGTACTAAAATATTATGTTAACATCCACGATTATTTTCCTCACACATGCAAATTGTTAGAGCTCAAAATGAGAAGTACCCAAATCCCTCCCCACGAAATTCTGTCCCCAAATTAAAGGCGACATCCCCATTTTGGATACAAATCCCCTAATCTGGTGGCACTGCATATGTACAACATTTCTACACATACAGACACATGAAAATAAATTTGTCTACTACATTTTTTTCTATTTGTTATATGTCAACAGAACAATACAAAATAAAGCTTAAAGAAATGTTATTATTGTTATTTTTTTCTCTGTTTTTTTTTACTTTCTTTTTTTTAATAAAAGTCACTGCCACTACTACTTTAGTTGTATGTACTTTATTTTGGTATAATTTTGAATGCAACTTGCAACAGCAATATTATTAAATGAAATTTTATATTATGGAGGAGAGCATGAACTACAGTGAAATAGCTGCATTGGTATTTGCAATGCATTTTATATGCGTTTTTAAGTACAACATGATTATAATGAAATGGCTGTGGAAAAATTTTTGTAAAAAGGAGCAAAGCTTACTCTGGAATAAATACAAAAATAAGTGAATATGATTTTCGGTTTAATGCCTTAGGGGGAAATAAAACATGTGTTTTCTTTAAAAAAAATAAAAAAAAACATTGACATTGAATAAATTGGAATTGTATTGACAATATATATAAAAATGATTTTTTTATTTAATGTAAATGAAAGTTGTAAAGGGAAAAGTATTTTAAAACTTTAAATAGTTTAAGTTCAATAAATTAACACTTCTCGTATTTCATTTTCATTCAGTTTAACTTTTATTTTTAACAATTTTTTATGCATAATATAGTGTTATGAAAATAAACATGAACAAATCTCATGGAAATAATTTCCATTAAAACAAAACAAAAAAATTACAATCTAAAAATTATAAAACATAAACAAACATATAACACAATGTAGAAATAAACATTGAAAGCAATAAAGCTTAAGCTCCATAATTTGCGAAATTAATTTTTTTTACCAAAATTGATTATTTGCGATCGTTAATAATCCATTTTTGTCAAAAAAATAGAATTTTAAAATATGTGTCGTTTAAGCTTTTTTAATGGTTAGGGCTCGAATTATACATACAACCATACAAACACATGAACCGACGCAGATGAAACACACAAATAACAACAACTTTAATACTTATATAATGATTTTTCTATTGTCAACAAAGTACACACAAAACAAAAGAATCCCAGGGAGAAAGAGAAGTTGTAAGGATGCTTTCTATCACCAGCGATTCTGGAAAGCCTTCAACTTAATGGATTTTGCTATTGCTTTGGTAAAAAAAACAAACAACAACAAAAATTTACTCCTTCTCTTCTTTCTTGTCATAAAAGGAAGAAATGAGGAATGTGTATATTCACCCTTATCGGGAAAAAGTTTTTAAATGAAATGCGTTCACTTTCCCTAAAATAGAAATCGCCAATTTTGGCATCATTGATGTGTCAGTGTAAGGTTTGCTCATTTTATTCAAAATATTTTTTCCCCAGAAAAATATTTTCGTATCTTATTTCCGATGAAGGTGTATATCCTTTTCCGAAAAAGTCCAGAGTTTCTGAAGCAGTTAGGTAGGAATAATAATTTAATAATAGAAATCTCTTAGCAGCCCTTTCATAAGGCCTTTAATAAGGCCTTAAAGGTCTCTTGAGTTTTCCCGATGGCATGTATGAAAACACGAACTAATGCGGTGAGAGAAAGCTACTAGTGAGAATCTGTTGAATGTGCGGAGCTTTTCTGGATATTTCTAAAACAAGATTTATTTCATTCAGTCATTTAAGTAGAGTTGCGCATTTTATAAAGAACACTGAATATAACATTGTGGTATTCCAGAATGAATTATTTAACATTGTATGTCTCAAAAGCTCTAACTGGCTGGGTTGAGTAAATAAAGTGTTTCGATTTGATAATCGTTGTACAGTGATGACTTTTTTTTTAATGGTAAATCTTTTAATTTAAAAACAAACACTCTTTTTGAAAGCACAAACCCATTTGAATAACAAACAAACAAATCAAATCTTTTTGAATATCATTGATTTGATCAGAAATTTTATGTATTAACGATCGAATGCGTTCAAACTTAGTCTAGTGTAAGCGTGTATTACACATCAATAATATTGTCTAATATTAATGTCGGACCAACCTTTTAGCTCGTGTAATAAGGATTTTTGGATATTTCTAATACAAAAATTAGTTCAGTCAGTTCATTAAATTTGATTATTGTGTACATACCACTGAAGTTAACATCGTGGTATTCTAGAAGTGAATTATTTAGCATTAACTATCTTAAAGGCTTTTAGTGGCAAAGTTGAGTAAATTAAATGTTCTGTTTTGATAATAATTGCAGAATGGTGACTTTTTATTAAAATAAAAATATTCTTAACTACAAAAATTACATTTTCAAAAGATAAAAACAGAGCAATATAATTTGGCCACTACAACAACAAATATATAATAGTAAAAAATTAATGTGCGTTCTGAGCCAATTATAGCGAGACAATTATACATACGAGTATAATACACACATTTGAAATTTTCAAAGTTATAGCCCATTCAGGCTGACACGAAATTAAGTAATTCCAAGCTCAAATTACGAACGTAATGAAAAGTGTTTATACAGGTACCAAATGACATTTAAGTTCATTTCGCAAACATTTTATTCACTGCGGCATTCAGTCCAATAAATTCTTTGTTGCACTTTAAAAAATTGTGATAAATGCATATATTAATTTTCAATATTCTTTTAATTTCATATTGAATTTAAAATTTTTTATTTCTTTTAATTGTTGTTTCTCATACGGGTCTGTTCTGCAAATCACGACATGTAAAATCACGGTGATTTCAAAAAATTAATAAAAGCTAAATCGTTGCTTTAGTAAATTTCACAATTTATAGCGATGGAAGTTGGAATAAAATATTCTATTATATATGACAAAAACTTAAAATATAGTAAAAATCCACTAACAAGTCAGCTATTAATAAATACTTTGTTTTCCAAATCACCGTACTTTAAATCAGCGTGATTTTCAGAACAGACCCGATAGTTTTAAATTTACTCATGTTTGGAAAAAAAAGTAGTTTTAGTACAAAAACAGAGTTGTATATTGTAATTTCTTGTTAATTTCATCGAAATTAAGTAAAATAACTTAATTTGGAAAATGTCAAAATACATATATGGGAAATCACTTAATTTGAACTTGATTTCGACCGAAATCACGAAATTACTTAATTTGGCATCAGCCTGAATGGGCTATTATTGTATTTTAATGCAGACTACAACAATTACAACAGAAATTTTAAAAATTAAAATTAAAGGGTATTCCATCAGTTAATGTAATTTTTGATATGGAATTTTGAATATTTACTCTACTCACAATAACTAAAAAATCCCAAAATAAAAAATCGCCAAACTAACAAAACCGCCAAAACGAAAAAAACACCAATATGAAAAAAAATCGCTTAAATGAAAAATATCACTTGAAATAAAATAAATCGCTAAAATGTCAAACAACCATCAAAGGTAAAAAAGTCGACAAAGAACAAAAAAAATCGCTAAAAACCGAAAAAAATGCCAAAGCAAAAAAGCACCAAAACTAAAGAAATCGCTAAAATTAAATATATGTATTGTAACAAAAAGCAAAGAAAAAATCACCAAAAACTTAAAATAGCGGCAAAACGAAAAAATTACCAAAAACCGAACAAATTGGCGAAACGAAATAAAAGCGTTACAATAAAAATCGCTTAAACTAAATTAAATCACCGAAAGCCCGAAAAAAATCGCCAAAAACGTTATAACTAAAAAATTCGCAAAGACTTGAAAAAAATAATCCAATACTTAGGAAAAATGCCAAAACTAAAAAAAAATTTCAAAAACCGTAAAAGAAGCTCATCATACCCTTAAAATTAAAAAAATTTCAACATCAGGTAAGATTTTCTATTATATAGGCGAACGTTCACATATTATTAAATATCGAGCCACAACTCCTCAAATAGCTTAAGCGACACATATTTCGGACTTTGTTATTTTGACGAAAATCGACTATTTACGATCGCAAATAATCGATTTTGGTTAAAAAATCAATTTCGAAAATTATGTCGCTTCAGATTTTTTGGCGGTTATGGCACGATGTGTATGCAGTGGCTGTACAGAACCCTTCATGTGTGAGTCAAAGGCAAACTTTACTGAGTTTATTCTTATTTCAGCACAATTTGCAAATAACACGCTTAAAATTGAGGATTTCAGCGCAAAAGTAGTGTAACCCAAAATTATTTAATGCTCTATTATATTGTTAAATTTTGCTCTATCTTCTCTTGAATATAAAAAGGTTGCCTACTTTAATTTCGTATTGACAGTTGGTAATATTTATAAAGAATGCATGTAACAGCAGAACAGCAAGCAACAAAAAATATGCGTCACACCACTTTTGTCTTGATGTTCTCAATCCATGCTCTACATATATACTAGTGATGCACGAATACTCCTATTCGTATTCGAATTGCCGAATATTTGGCCATTTTTAATGCGAATACTGAGCATTCGTATTCGTCAAATTCAGGCGAATACGAATACGAATATTTAAAAAAAAAAATTAAATAAATAAATGCAAAAATCCTAAACTAAATTTAAATAAATGGATATAAATATTAGTTTGTACGAATCCATTAAATTTTTTATAGAAATTTGTGCATTGTATCATTTTCAAATATTATTTACTTTACTTATTAACTTTAAAGTACGCCAACAAGAGTATGAAATTCTTTTTCATAACAATTTTTTAATATTTCATATTGCAGGCGTAAATAGAGCCCTAATTTAATGTCTATAAATTTCACATGAAATATTCGTAGTCGTATTCGCGAACATCTTTTCAAATATTCGTATTCGCATTCGTATTCGCGCATATCAAAAGTTGACATTCGTTATGTCACTAATATATACATATAGCTCACAAACGGCCGATATGCTCGACAACATGATCGCTGTGTAATAGTCTATTTAATGAGCAGTTTTGATGTTTTAAAACTACTTTTGTGCTTCTTTTTGTAATTTTGTGTTGTAGAGTACTAAAGATTCGTTGATTATTGTTTGCTTTTTGAATATTTTACTAAGAGAAATAACTAAATTTTAAGTCAAGAAAGAACAAATAAGCAATTCTTTAAAAATTACGTTCTCCCATTTCCCCTGCAGTATACCACCACAAAGTGCATAAGAAACTAGGGAGAGTGAAAGAGATAGAATAGTTACAGTTAGAGAAAACAAACAAATAATGTTGCATGCATTTTTAAAGCTTATAACAGAGAAAATACTCACACCGTAAATACATCAGCCTGTGTGTATGTGTGGCTCTGCATTTAGTATTAATTTGTATGTGTGTGTATTGCTTGTTTGTATTATTGTTTATTTTAATATGAGACTATGAAATAACAAAATCTACTTCTGCTTCTCAAACTTATTTAAAACATATAATAAACAATAAAAATAAAAGCTAAAAAAATATGGCAAGAAAATTAAGAAACAAAAATATGTCTACATGCAGGAAACAGAGAACACACATGCATACATACGAGTACAAGCTGCTTGTTTTTAATGGAATTGTGTTAGTATGGTTTAAAAAAGATTACGTTAGTTGCTGTTGCTTCTTAGCCATTATTTTTTCATTAGAACTTCTTTATATACATATTTGATAAGCAACCCTCATTACTTTGCACATCATTTTAGTTTCATTTTTTATTTCGGTAATAATTCTTACTTATTTACTTTGCCAAGTTAAGTTTATTTATTAATTTTGTTTCACCATTGTGGTGACAAGGCAGTGCAATATGTATTCCTGCCAGTACGGGAAGTTGTAAGCAACTTTTCTACGAGTACATAATTGTTTTGTTATAATTAAAACAATTGTTAGTGTTCTTAGAGGCAACCAGACATCGCTTTAATTAAATTTCATATTTTGCTATTTTTATTTTAACTCATGTTTGTGCAGCAACAAATTAAATTATATTTTTCTTTAAGCTAAAACAAATGTAAAATGTAAGAGAAATGTAACATGAACTCGGTATGAGTTTCTTAAGGCTCAATCAGACGTGACATAACCATAGCCATAGAGAACAGCCGTTCGAACCAAACTAATGGGCAACACTGTATTTGATTATAGGTGATTCACCATAACGCCATAACTCTCACCATAGAAACCAATTGAATTTTGGTTTCTATGGCATTATGGCTATGTCACGTCTAATTTAAGCTTTATAAATATATAGAAAAAATAAAAATAATTAAGGAAATTCCGTAAAATGCGTTTTTGACTCGCGGACGAAGGGTTACGTACGGCATTTTTTTCTTTTTGGCAATATTTTAGTTTTTGGCGAGTTTTTAAGAGCGACGCATTTTTAGTTTTGGTTTTTTTTTTTTGCTTTTTTTTAAATCAATATTTTTAGTTCTAACAATTTTTTTAATTTTAATGCTTTTTTCTCGTTTTGGCGATTTTTTGTTTTGCCAATTTTTTCAGTATTTGAGATATTTTTTGGATTTTTTGCAATGCACATTTTCAGTTTTGGCGTTTTTTTTTTTAATTTGGGCGCTTTTTTTCATTGTGGTGATTTTTTCGGTTTTTAACGGTTTTTTTGTTTTTTTCGAAATTTTTACTTTTAATGTTTTTTTAAATTTTAGGATATATTTTTCTATCAGGCGCTTTTTCCATTTTGGCAATATTTCGATGCGATCGACTTACAGAAGAAGCCGATTTTGCCAAAAAAAAAAATCATCTTTACAGATGAAGCTCATTTTGATCTTGGTGGGTATGTAAACAAGCGAAATTGTCGCATTTGGGGCACAAAAAACCGCACGCATACATTGAAAAGCCAACGCACCCAAAACGAGTCACTGTTTGGTGCGGATTTTGGTCCAGAGGCATAATTGGGCCATTGAGCAAGGAGTGGCCGTTACAGTCAATGGCGATCGTTATCGGGCCATGTTGAACGAATTTTTGTTCACAAAAATTGAAGAGGAGGATATTGGCAACATTTGGTTTCAACAGGACGGCGCTACGTGCCACACAGCCGAAGCTTCAGTAGTTTTTTTTATAGCGTTTTCAAAAAAAAAAAAGTTATCTGGCGGACACTTTACAATACAAATTTTTAATTTTAGCGTTTTTTAGTTTTGGTGATTTTTTCGGTTTATGGTGATTTTTTGCCACCTTTTTAGTTTATGTGATTTTTTTTCGCATCTAAGCGATCTATTTTATTTCAGGTGATATTTTCCTTTAAGAGTTTTTTAATTTTTTCTAATATTTTTGTTTAAGTAATTTTTTATTTTTGGCGTTTTTTTTTTGCCTTGGCGATTTTTTATTTTGTTCAGTTTTGTATAATAATTTTTTCTTTTTTTTTAACATATTTTTAGCTTTAGCTTTTCTTTAGTTTTGGCGTTTTATTTTTTTTTTTTTGCTTCATCGGTTTTTTTGTATTGACGTTATTTTGTTTTGGGGCTTTTTTTGTTTTGGCCATCTTTTTCGGTTATTGGCGTTTTTATTTGTTAGATATTATTATGTTTAGCAATTTTTTTAATTTTGGTTGTATTTTTCGTTTTGGCAAGCTTTTTGTTTTTGATTATTTATTTTTTTTTTTTTTTTGCATTTTAGAGATTTATTTTATTTTAGGTGATTTTTTTCATTTCATTCTCCTATTTTCTTTTTGGCGTTTTTGATGTTAAGATTTTTTTTTAGTTTTAGTGTTTTCGAAATTTTCAAGAGTTTAGTCAAAATTACGTTAACTGCTAGAATACCCTTTAATTTAAATTTTTCATAATTTCGATGTTAATTGGTATTATCTGCATTAAAATACAATAACTTTGAAAATCTTAATCTTAAAATTAAATCTGTGGTAATAAGGAAAAAGTGCTTCAGTCATATTTTACGGTTTTGCAGGAGAGCACTTTTAAACTTTCAATTCGATTTTAAGAAATTAGTTTATTTTACGGTTAAATTGATAAATTCTCTGTTAAGCTTAATTTTTGTAAGCAAACATCGTTCTACACACTATAAGTAATAATTACATTTAAGTTGAAGTATACTAACGTATAACCTAAATTAAGCTATTATTCCAAATGAGATAGGAAGTCTAAAAAAGATAAATTCAAAGTCATAGTGCTTTAACTTCCTAAAAAATCATACAAATTAATTGAGATTTTGACCAAGCGTACTTTCAAATATGCAGATTACGGAGGTACTATTAACTCAAAATTTGCTTATCTCGACTTAAGCACTTTTTCCTTTTTGCCACAGATATAATTATCTCTCAAGTGTCTATATATAAGTGTTTTGGTTTAGAACACCCATTAACTTTTTACTGTCATATACTTGTTTTTGTAGTGGTCAAAGTATATTGTTACGTTTTTACCTTTTGAAAATATTATTTTTGTAGTTAAGAATATTTTTAATTTTAATAAAAATCACCAGTGTGCAATTGTTATTATATTTGAACACTTTGTTTACTCAACACTGATATTGAGAGATTTAAAGGCACATAATGTTAAATAATTCCCAAATATAATACCATGATGTTAAATTTGGTGTTTTTACATAAAAGTGCTACTTAGCGAACGCATTGCCCTTTTTATACTTCAAATAAAATTTTCAAAAGAATGTCAGCAACAGCACATTCAGCAGCCTCTCAAATATTAGCCCAATTCACGATCTTGTGCAAATGGTCTTGCATCGTTGCATGTGCAAAGTGGTATAGTATATTGATACTCACCACTAAGAATTGTTAAGTGGTGAATATCAATATGCTATACCATTTTGCACATGCAGCGATGCAAGACCATTTGCACAAGATTGTGAGTGGGGCTATTATTATTACGATCTAGTCATTAATTCGTTTTACCGTGCATTCTGTTGGTTTGTTTGTATGTACATACATTATGATAATTAACATCGTTTGGCCAAAATTAGATGTTATGGATACCAATGACATGTAGTTCGAACAGAAATGCGCTAAGTATCACACAGCTTGTGTCACATTGGACTTTCTGCACGAACGATTTGCACGTGGGAATAATGTAAACTGGCTATTGAAAATCCAAGTCCCCCAGCGAAGCCGCAGTAAATATTTGCAATATGACTTTTAAACGAATAAAAAATTTCAATGATATCTTACGTATTCTTTTTTTCTTCAATTTAATTTAAAATCAACAAGCTCTTAATGAAATATCCTTTAACATTATTATTTTATCCTTAGCCTAATATAATCCAAACAAAGAAAATATATAATATTCATTCCATATTTCGCTTACTGAAATAAATTGCTTTAATTTGTAGACATCTTCGAATGTGAGAAAAATTAGTAGAAAACTCTTAAATTAATCAAATGCATTGATTTGCTTACAAGTCTATTATTATTACGCATAAATGTATGCAATTTGTTCTTTCTCATTTAAATATTTTCATATGCAAAATACAAACGTATTATGATTTATGATTAAACACAAATAGACAACTGTAAAAGTAATAAGAAATATCCCAGCTTGACAAATGACTTTCATGGTTTATACAAAATTCCTGGTAAAACTATTTATTTCCGCCTTGAGGTATGCTTCATGTATTTGTAACATTAATATGAAGTAGATATGGCCAGCAGTAACATGATTTGTCTGAATCATGCATATTAATGCATGCAAGTATTAATGTTAGCTTCCCAGCGGTAAAACTCAGACGACCTTCTTGGTGCAGGCCTTATTAAAGGACTCTTACGCATAAAATATACAATACACATTCCACACTCGCTTCTATGGTTTTGTTTTTTTTTTTTTTTTTTTTTTGCCAAGCGAAAACAAAATCTTAGTTTGAAGGCCTTCCAAAATCTCTGGCGAAAGAAGCAAGAACAGAAAACCTGCTCCGCAATGACAAGGCGTGTAAAAAATATATGAGTATGGAATGGAGAGAGCAGGCCTTCTACATCCAAAAGAAAGCGCACAGAGGCCTTCCAGAAGGCATCCCTACTCCTTCTAGTTCCCGCTGGGTTTTTATTAAGTCAGTAGGCATGAATGTTACTACGTTTATACACGCACTATTTGCAAAAAAAAAAAAAAAAAAAAAATATTCTCAAATAAATTAACTCACTGTTTATACGGCATAGCAAAAGCACACAAACTTGGTAGCACTTCTATAGAAAAGTTACTTTTTTAGACAAAAAAAAAAAATAGTGTAAATGTACAAAATATCAAATAATTATTTGTTTTAATTGCCATTATTTGCTTCTATTAAATGTTTTTTGTGCAATATTGCAATTCATATATTGTTTTTTGTTATCAAACATTTATAAGCGTGGCAACCTCAAGCATTTTATTTGCAAATAGTGCGTTAATCGTGAATAGTTTTCTGAATTAGCAAGTCTCAATAAAAACAATAATATGGCAACAATTAAGTCTTATTTGCAAATAAGTCCTGCGTATAAACGTAGTATGTTATTACTAAAAATTTCTGGAAAATAACTCTAAAATTATTGCGATATCAAATATCTGTTTTAAGAACAAAAATACGAAAAATGGAAAAAAATTTACTTTATATTTTAAATAGAGCTGTGTAGCTCATGAACGAACGTGTAAAATTGAACGAATCACTTAATTGAACGAACTGATCCGGTGATTTTACTGAACGCTTTTGGATCAGTAGTGTACCGCTCGATGTTTTCGTTCATTCAGTTTGTGTTTCAAGTCTTTTATGTCAAATTTGCTTACGTTCATGTTTCCTATTTATGTTATGTCTTTCTGTTTGAGTTGAGTTTTTGTGTTTTAAAAGGTTTAGGTACGTGTATACTAAATTCTATTTAGCATCGCTGTGGCACTGCCATCATTCCTTTTATAATTTGATTTAATAGTCTTTTCACAAGAAGTATTTTTACTAGTGTTTTTTATAAAGTTTTTTTACAAAGTAAAGATGTTAGACCTTAACTGTATATACATATGTTTATACATACATTTCATTACCTCATTTGTAGTGCTTGAGATATTTTTTTTTTTTTTTTTTTGTTTTCGGTTAAATATTTTTGAGGACAAAATTTTAACTTAAACTTTAAGAAGTAACATTCAAACCATTGAAGCGCTTTTGATATATAAATAACGATAAAAGAGTTACAATGCTTTTATTAATTATCGGAAGAAAAAAATAGTAAAACCAAACAAAAGTACCTTTCTTAATTTTAATATTAAACTAAATATTAAACCAAAATAAAATTTACAATATTCTAGTCAAAAGAACAAGAAATTATTTATGTATATAATGAATTTAAATATAATTTTTTAAATAAATAATTCAACTTTTTTTAATAAATTCTTCAATTAATTCATTCGCATTATTTAAATATTCGTATATACAACCGATTTTATTATTCTTACAAAATAGCATTGTTTCATACTGTCGTTCAAAAGTGAACGATTGACCGAACGGGTCAATTTTTTGCTAATTGAACGAAAATGACCGGTCACTGAAAAGAACGATTTGGCACAGCTCTAATTTTAAAGAAATGCATAAATGTACTATACTATACGTTTTATTTTTAAGAATCTATATAATTAATAGGCGAACAAGTTTTTTGTAATCCCTTTTACGCTGGTACCACTGCACCGATTTTAAAAAGATTTATATGGTTTTAAAGGATTTTCTGTACAGATGTGCAGAATCTATATTTTATTGAAATCGGTTTAGTATGTTGGGAGCTATAAGCGTTTAAAGTTGCTACTACTACATGCACACATATTACACACGCATTTATTAGCTTACAAGTAAAAAAGAAACAAAACATGAGTGTGTGTGTTTGTAGTATTTCTCTTGATCTAAGATTTTTCTCTTTTTTTTTTTGTTGGTGTATGAAAGCCATAATACTTAAAGGAAGAGAATTGAATAAAGTGAATTAGCTTGGTTGAAGGGATTTTGTTTATGTTTTTTTAATTTCATGTATTATTTAATTATGCTTGTATATGTATGTAAGTTTGTGTGTGGCTGTGTTTTAATGAATTTTTTATGACGTTTAGACACATACATTTTCTTTGAATCTTAAATTATTTACATTTTGATTCTAGAATACGGACGAGTGTGTCGTCCGTTTGGAATATCTAGTAAAAATTAAATTAGAAAAAAATAGGAAGTCGTTAAAGTTTTTTATTATTGTTTGTACAATTTTCCAGTGTTCGTAAGCATTCATAATTCATTACTCACGATTCCATCTCTACCAAAAGGAAATATTGCACAAGCATGTATGTATGTATGTGTGTGCATGTCTATCTCTAGACAGCGTTACCGTTGTGCGACTAAGGTCGCATTTTGCCCCTTTTTCAACTGCCTTGCCACTTTTAATGCCCCTTACTTTTAAATCCCCTTTTAGTATTGTGTGCCCCTTTTTGCCCCTTTTTGTTCAAAGTCAACTTTCGTTTTTATTTTGACAATAAATGTACGCAGATTCGTACAGATTCTACCACATTAAACAAGATTTTATTTCCTATGTGTCAAACTTAATATAGAAACATACACCTTGGTATGAATCTTTTCATTTGTGTTTTTAAATATACGAGTGCAATTGCACACTCATACTTGATAATTCTAACTGTATTTTCGACATCTATTGTGAAAGCCAAATTTAATTAAAGTACATATTTTTGAAAGGCTGTTCTGTAAACCGATCGAGTAGAAATCGCACGATTTTAGAAAACTAAAACAGCCAAACACGTGGCCAATTCCCAAAAGCAAATGATAGAAAAATATCCGAGTTTTTACCACAAAAAATACTTCGTCACTTCAGAGGAAAGTGACTATTGCTGATGATAAGTTACAACTACTCGTTTAAGTCAATGTGCAAATTGGCCAAATTAAACGCAAAAATATACCCAGACTCAGCAGTTGCAAGGTCGGTAAGTTACACCTTATTTCATCTTTATAAAAAAAAAACATAAAGCGTAAATTTAAATTAGCATTGCTAAAAATTTTTCAAATAGACACTTGTCTGTCCATGCTGTCTGCCTTAAATTTATTTCAAAACGATTTTAATGAATGGATTCCAAGTGAAGAACTTATTAATAAATACAGATGTACAATTTCAAAAGAGTTGATATTGAAGGTATTTAACAAGTATGTATTATGCATAAAAATAATACCATAAATATATTATTCCTCAAAAGATGACAAACAATTTATTAATGTATTTTTTAATTTTTTGTATGTCTTAAGAACTGGGGCAAATTACGGTATTCAATATCGAACGAAATTTCCATTTATTTTCTATTGGAATTTCGATCAATATCAAATGCCACATTTTGACCAGTGTTTTATTATTATCATAGATTTTATATTTTTCTTTTTTTATATGTAGTAGCTATCTATACTACGTTTATATTCGTCTTATTTGTAAATAAAAACTATTTGCAAATACTCAACTAGCCGGTATTATAGAAATATATTCACAGTCCTCAAATAAACAATTGTAAAATTAAAAATTTCTTTTTCTATATACGAGTACATAAATCTCATACCCAGTAATCAGTAGTTGTTCACGTGAGTTAGTACAGGCTTCATTATTCTTTACTTATGTTGATGTTCTGTGCTATGCCGTTCTGTTTCTAAATTTTAATAGTTACATTTTACGTTATAACTTATCTCCTGTTTTGAGCAGAACGGTCAGAGTTTTCCACTGACGTGATGAGTTCGTCTATTTTTACGTTGCAAAATAATTTTATGTTTTTCTGATAAAAAATTAATTTTTTTAATTTTAAAACCATAGTCACAATTTTTGTTTTATTTATGCTGTCACTTAGAATTACTTAAATTTTTTTGGATTTTCACAGGTTGAACCGTAAGAGAGCAGAACGAAACAGAAAAACTAAAGGCTTGTGTAAGATTTCTAAAAGCAAAAAAGAGTGAGCTGATTCGTAACAGAACAGAAAGTAAAACCTTATTCTGCCCCAAGCTAGAATTTTTACTTGCAAATAAAACATACGAATAAACTGATATGAGTTCTCATAAAATTAATGTTTGTGTACTTTTTATACATGAGAAATTGTTTCTTTAATTTTCTTTGATTTTAAAGTTGCCCCTTTTTTTCTTAGAAATTCCCTTTTTGTGCCACTTTCTTTTTTCTTTTTCTTTTTTTTGTGCCCCTTTTTGAAATTTTTCAACGGTAACGCTGTCTCTAGACCAGGGAAGGAAAATGACTTCATGGATTTTGTATCAACTATGAAAACAAAATGTACTTTTTAGACCATGACGGTACCATTTTTTTTTAATATTTATTAATAAAAATAGAAACGAAAAAAAAATGTGTATAAAAATTCAGAAGTGTGCAAAAAAAACAGAATCTTAACAAAAATGTGTATAAAAATTCGGTGTACAGTAAATAATAACATAAGAAAAATATTATATATTATATTCAAAAAGGTATACATTCGTAGATTCGACTATTATATTAGAGATTAAAACAAAACACACACAATAAAATTAAAGAGGCAAAATAAATGTTACCATATAGTGAAACATTGACATTTTTAAATTGTACCAAATAGCTCGCCGTAGTACCACAAGGTCAAAAATGTACCGTAAAAAGTACAATTGTACCATGATTTCCATCCGTGCTCTAGACTTATCTCATGCACAACCCTGCACTTACACACATACATACATATATGTATGTGTGTATGTGTGTGTGTAAGTGTATGTAAGTGTGTGTGCTTGTTTGTATTCGTATTGAACAACAACTTAACAGCAATTTCATATTGAATCCTTAATATATATTTTCCTATTTTGCATTATGTAATATTGTTTATTTATATTTTTGTTTTCCTGCTCTCTAAATACTAAAACTCGATATCAAAGGAATTGTATTGCATTCACCTCATTTGTTAAATCATTATACATATACATACATATATAATAAATTTCATATATTTATGCAGAATAGTTAGTTGTACATTTTGCTTGTGTAGAGAGGAATAAATAAAACAAGTTATGCACATTAAACAAAAGAGAAATTTACTGATACAGCAAAAGCAACAACAACAAGCATTTAAATAGAAAAGTTGCACAACACACAAATGTCTAAACAAATACTGACAGATATTTTGCAGTAAATTACTTTTACTATGAACTTTAAATGTCTATTTAAGCATATATGCACATTTGTGTTTATTTCTATACGTATTACAAAATTTTCTATTACAATTTTTGAAGAAAAAACCTGCTTTTCGCATACTCCGACATAAACATTTTTGCCTAAAACAAAAAAATTAATTTACTAAAACTATTACATAGCAAAAAAAAAATATATATTGTACAAATTGAAAATTAAATACTTTTTCTTACATTCGTTTTTTTTTTTAAGGACTTGATCAGAAAAATTTTATATGGAAATCTGTTTTATAAGGCCTGAATATTTTCTATAAATTGGGTCTTAAAAATTTTTAAACTAAATGTGACATCAGAGCACCCTTTCTTCATCGGTAGTGTGTAGCAGAATTATTGGGGAAGTAAAATAATTAATAAAATGGCTATTAAATGCAGCCTTGAAAATTTAATGTGCCTGATTGACACCAGAGGCGCTGCAACACTCCATTATGAATGGATGAATGAAGCTTTCCTCTATCTCTTCGGTCAACACCTGTCTTCACTATCACTTTCCCTTTACTAACGAAGTTAACACCTAGTAATAGTAGTAGACATTCAATGCCTGCATGTTACTTCTCTTTAGAAATAAAAAATAAAAAATAAAAAAAAATAAATTTTTTAAATTTTATTTAAGCATAGTTTAAAAAGTAATTTTACTTAACTCCAGAAAAGGAAAATTTTCCAGAAAGAAGGTTAAAAATTTAAAAAGACTTTTCAAAAAGTATCTTCTAAAAAGAGAAAAATTCTACAAAAGCATTGTTCGACAAATCTAGTTTAAAAAATGCATTCTCTTACAAATTCATATATTTAGAAGCAGCCACTTTTTAATTAATTTTAATTTTTAAGTGTAAGTTTTTCAAAGATTTCTTTAAAAAAAATTGCGTTTTGGAAAAAAAACTACCTTTTTGGAAAGCAGTTTTTTTTTCAAAAAAGTAGCTTCTCGAAAAAAGTAACTTTTTTGAAAAAGCATCTGCTTGCAAAGTACCCTTCGGGAAACTGTACCTTATGGAGAAAAGTCCTTTATTAACTTGCTTTTCGGAAAAACTACATTTCAAAAAGAGTAATTATTATAAGGAAACATATCTCGTTGAAAAAGCTACTTTTTTGTAATGAAGTACTTTTTGCCAAAAAAAAAAATACCTTTTTTGTAGAAAACTAAAATGTTCAAAAATAAGTACCTTTCTTTTAAAGTACGTCTTTGTGCACAAAGTACCTTGTTTGAAAAAGTACTTTCCTGCAAAAAGTATATTTTTAAAAACAAACATGTTTGAAAAAAATTGCAGAGTTGGAAAAAAATTATATTCAAAAAAAGTACTAATATCATATAAGCAAATTTTTGAAAGCAGTAACGTTTTAATAAAAGCATCTTTTTTTAAAAGTCCCTTTTTTAACGAAACCTGTTCTTTAAAGATACTGTTAAAAAAAAAACTTTTTTTAATAAAGAACTTCTTCCAAGAAGGGCTTTTTTGTAAAAAGCACCTTTTCCAAAGTAAAAGCTTTTTTTTTTTTGTAAAAGTACCTTCAGTCAAAATTTATTTTTATAATGTAGTATCATTTTAAAAATAAATAATTTTAAAAAAATAATACTTTTCGGAAAAAAATGCTTAATGGAAAAAAATTTGTTAAAAAACTAACTTTTAAAAAAAGTACCTTATTTAAAGAACTTTTTTGAATATAGTACCTTTTATAAAACCACCTTAAATAAAAATGGCTTTTAGCTTTTTGAAAAAAAGTACCTTTTTGAAGAAAGTATATTTTTGAAAAAAGTACCTTTTTGGAAAAAAAAGTATTGTTTTAAAAAATTACGTTTTTTGAAAAATCATTTGGTAGAAACAAATTCTTTTTTGTAAGTGTGTCTGTTCGTGTGTAATTGCTCCATTATGCATTCGTATTAATTTTGTTGTATGCACTTGTTAAGATAATTTCTCATTGCAAATTTTATATACGAAACAGTCTAATAAGTGAATGCGTATTTCAATTTTACTATGCACTTTGGCTTAAGGTAAACTCGTTTATGTATTTGTATAGATTGTTTTTTTATACATATCGCAGCAACAGGAGATAAATTTTGTTATTTATATAGTGAAACTAATGCCAAATTTTGTTTTGTTCAAAGTAAATCTTATTAGACTACTTGTGTGTGTGTGTGTGATTTATTTATACACATACTTAAAATTGTTCTATTATTCATAAATTCTACCAAACTGCTTGGGAGATAAAAGTTTATTAAATTTTGTTTTTAAGGAAAATTTTAATCGAAATTCTTTCTGTTATTGAAGTAACGAATTAAAATTATTATCTACACTTTGCACTATTAAGGCCAAGACTCACTATCCTACATGAACATTTTCATAGTATTTTTTAGTAAATCGTGCGATTGTGTAGGTTAGCCGCCTAAGAGGTCTATGATAAAGTTTCGATTGACTTGAAAGTGTATATTAGTGGAGACAGAGGACATAAGTCATTGTGAAATTGGTAGAAATGGTTTTACGTTTATGTATTGTTGGAGAACTAAGGGGTATTGTTAATTAATAAGAATATTTATTATATTTGTGAGATGAGTCTTATGTTGCTCTTAAGAACTGTTGTAACTTAAGAACTTTTTAAAGTTGGTACTCGCTTTCCTCCATAATCGTAAAAATTTTTAATAAGCTCCATTAGATCAGGGTTGCATTTTCTCAAAAGTCTAACGATTATGTAGGATAGTGAGTACCAGCCTTTATGAACTAAAATTTATACTAGAAATGTTTATTTGACCAGTGTAGAAGGGTAATTTATTGACTTTTTTATATAACTTTTTAATAAATTCCTGGTGAAACTTTTAAATTTTTAAACGAAGAGACCTATTTTATATAAATAATATATGTGAATAACATATTTGAAATTTTTATTTAAGCAGTGTAGAGGGAAATTTATTGCCTTTTTCCTATGGCTTTTTAAGGAATTCCTGGTAATTTTTTTTTTAATTTTTAAGCGAAGAGACCTATTTTATTTAAATAATTTATGTGAATAACATGTTAGGAATTTTTTATTTAAATAGGGGAGAGGGGGAATTTATTGGCCTTTACATATGACTTTTTAAAGAATTCCTCCTTTGTCTGTGCATTTTTAAATGAAGACCTATTTTATTTAAATAATTTATATAAATAACATATTAGAAATTTTTTATTTGAGCAGGGTAGAGGTGGAATTTATTGGCTTTTTTCTATGACTTTTTCAAGAATTCCTGGTAAATTTTTTTAATTTTTAAACGAAGAGACCTATTTTATTTAAATTATTTATTTGAATAACATATTAGAAATTGTTTATTTGAGCAGCGTAGAGGGGGAATTTATTGGCTTTTATCTATGACTTTTTCAAGAATTCCTGGTAAAATTTTTTAATTTTTAAATGAAGAGACCTATTTTATTTAAATAATTTATGTGAATAATATATTAAAAATTTTTTATTTGAGCAGGGTAGAGAGCGAATTTATTGGCTTTTTCCTATGATTTTTTAAATGAAGAGACCTATTTTATTTAAATAATTTATGTAAATAACATATTAGAAATTTTTTGTTTGAGCAGGGTAGAGGTGGAATTTATTGGCTTTTTTCTATGACTTTTTCAAGAATTCCTGGTAAATTTTTTTAATTTTTAAACGAAGAGACCTATTTTATTTAAATTATTTATTTGAATAGCATATTAGAAATTGTTTATTTGAGCAGGGTAGAGACGGAATTTATTGGCTTTTATCTATGATTTTTTAAAGAATTCCTGGTAAATTTTTTTTTTAATTTTTAAATGAAGAGACCTATTTTATTTAAATAATTTATGTGAATAATATATTCGAAATTTTTTATTTGAGTAGGGTAGAGAGGAAATTTATTAACTTTTTCCTATGACATTCCTGGTAAAAATTTTTAATTTTTAAACGAAGAGACCCATTTTATTTAAATATTTTATGTGAAAAATATAAGAAATTTTTTTTGAGCAGGATAGAGAGGAAGTTTACTGGCTTTTTCCTATAACCTTGTAAAGTATCCCTTATTTAAATTTTTAAATGTTAAGCGAAGAGACCTATTTTATTTAAATAATTTATATAAATTCTTCAGATACGAGAAATTTATATAAAATTTAAATGGTTTTTTTTTTATTTGTAATAATTTTTCTTTGTTTATTTTTCATTAAAATTCAGTTACAAAATATTTCGCCTGAAACTAAACAATGATGTGTATAATTGATTGGACATTCTACTTTCATTCGTTTTCTAATTAAATATTAAATTTTGAAAGGTTTTTTGGATGTAATAAAGCATAAAATTTTTGTGTTAATTACCAGCATGATTGTTTGTGTGGAGGTTCAGTATTACAATTAAAATGTTTAAATATTAGCAATTTTGTTTTAGTTTAAATGTTTAACAAAAAAAAAAAACTTCATGACTTTGGTGCAGGTACCATGCAGCTAAAAAGTATTTAATGTGCCAGGAAGCCAAATACGCGCCAAGCAAGCTGGCTTATACCTCTTTGTTTTTAAAATAATTTTTCCACTTCACACTTAAGCCCAAAATTTTCCTGAGGCAATATAAATATATTCCATTTTCAATTTGTAAAGGTAACATTATAACTTTCCCTGCCTTCTTCTAAGCTCAATAACGCCTGTGACAGCCCACCAAGTATTTAATATTAATATAAAACAAATAAATTTTAATTTTAACTTGTCAAATTTAACACTATAATGAAGTATACAAACTTCCTGACCTTTTCTTTTCTCCCGCCCCCCCACTGCAGCTGCTTCCTCCTTTAACATTTATTTGCTTAATTATTTCCTCTGTCCTACTACCCTTCTTCAACAAATAAGCAATTATTTTTCCTCTCTTTTCAAATCCTCATCATGTCATTCATTCATGTTGTCGGTAATTATGACAATTTCTAAACGAATTTAATCACAACAAATTTTATGAAGCATTAAAAATATTTCTTGTTTGTTTTACATTTACTGTCTTTTTGTTTGTTTTATTTAAAATTTTATTTTCATTGACTTTAATTAAAATTTTTGTTAGTTGAGGAAGGGGGAAAAAAGGATTAACCAACTTTAAAAAGCAATAAGAGGAAATGTTTTTGGACGTTGAATGCGGGATTAAATGATTAAATGAATTTGTTAATATCTTGCAACAATTTAATTTATTTAAATTTTATTATGAGAAAGTGTTTATTCTTCTCGTTACTTTGAAATTTCAATGAATATGAAATGAATTGTAAATATTCCCTGTTTTTTGGCAGTGCTAAAGCCTCAGGGTCTTATGCAAAAAAACTTAATAAAGCTTTGCCAAGCAATGTTAAGAAAAGTTGTATTCTAAAAAAATTATTGTATAAAAATTCTAAAGTAGGCACCCACGTTTGTTAAGACTACTTTAAGTTGATATTTCCAAAATGTGTGTTTTGTACCTCAAATATTTTTATTAATATAGCACATACTGATTCATGTTACATCTGAAAATGAAGCTAGAAGTGCCTGCTCTTATCTTAAATTTATTATTTCTGTCATGTAATAGGAAACATCACCAAATTATCCAACTGCTTCGAAATACATAGCAAAATCCATTAAAAAATATTAAAATAAATACAATTATACAAAAATGTTTTAGTGATGTACATAAAATCAAAACAAATCGAAAAAAGCTGGATATTCAAATACTCGTTTCATTCGAATAAAAAAAATTGTGATAATTTTTCACATTTTTTTTACTTTTACTTCATGGTTGTATTTATCTGTTTTCCTACTATGTCAGAAGCTCATATTTTTTAAATTAGGTTGCTTTACTTCAAGATAATAAAAATTTATTTAATAAAATAAAAAAATATTTGAATAACCGAATGAAATTGTATTCAATTTTGTACATCATAAGCTGTGAAGTGGTTGTTGAACACGGTGGTGTTACCAGTATTTATTATTAAATCACAAAATATTTAAAGTTGTCTTTTGCATATGATTTTTTAACAAAGCTATGTTAGCCTTAAAGTGTTTATCAACTAGTATGAACTTTAAAGCTAAAGTAAAATATTTTTTTGCATAAGGGGGTTAATATTCAAATAAGTAATACACTTAAAGAAATATGAAGGTGGAACAGATTTATCATACGTCAATAAATAATTCTCCCAAAAACAACCTACATCAAGGCAAAGATTTGATAGAACATTTTCGAAAAAAAATTATGGGACCAAACTGGAAGTAAAATCTTTCAAACAAAAAAAATTGAGAATCTGTAAAATATAAAATTAAATTATAATGGGCGTGCCTCAGCCCATTTTTAAATGTAAAATAGTATGTTTTTCAGAGCTCAGGGTGTGTGTTAAGTTTTGTAAAAATCGGTAAAGTGGTTCTACCACTTAAAATAAAATATTAAATTTTAATAGGCGTGACTCTGCCGTTTTTTTAAATAGAAGATTATGTCTATTTTAGAGTTCAAGGTGTGTGGCAAGTTTTTTAAAAATCAATAAGCTAGAACCACTTAAAATAAAATATTACATTTTAATGGGCGTGACTCCACCCATTTTTTAAACTTTAAAATTATGCAGTTACCAAAGGTGTTTGCTGAGTTTCGCAGCAATCAAATAAGTAGAATATCATAAAATCAAATTTGAAAAAATGTGTGGCGCCCACTTTTTTACAATGGGAGCAATTGGAATATATAATCTCTTAGAAAAAAATGTTTACCATCGGTCTAAAATGTACCAAGTTATGAAGTAACAATTTAAAAAAAAGTACAGACGAATTGATAACCACTTCGTTTTTATTATTTTTTTTTTTTTTTTTTTTTTTGAAGTCGTTTAAAAAACAATTATGAAATTCGAAATAAAATCAAGATATTATGTCAAGTAAATATACTTAGGTATTTCTTATATTAAAATTTTTTAAATTTGAAAATATAAGTTTGGTTTAAAAAAGCCCAATTCAGTAAAAATTTATACGCAATTTCGCCATTGTTTTTTTTTAAAGTGTGTTGATTATTTCGCAATTATAAAAAAATTTTGCATACATATTTAAAAAATACTTAAAAGTATTTTAAAATTAAATTTAGAAACTGCAAAATTATTTCCATTGTTTTGCTAAGTTTCTCCACTGTGCGATAATGCAAAATAGGAATACCATAAAAAAAAATTGGAAAAATATTTAAAAGAATTTTGTAACAATTGGACGGCCCGCTTAGAAAAATACAAAATTATTTCGACTTTTTTGCTACTGTGGTCCACTGTGCGATAGTGCAATTCAACAATATTATAAAAAAAATTGCAAAAATATTTAAAAGTATAAGGGAGCCAGTGTAGAAACTGTTAAATTATAAATTTTTTTTTGCTACAATTACTCACTGTGCCATAGTCCAAAATAGGAATGTATTGAAAATAATTTGCAAAAATATTTAAAATATATTTAGAAGTAATTTATAATAATTGGACGGTCAGTTTAGAATCCGGAGAATTTTTTTTTTTTTTTGCGAAAATCTCCCACTGTGCGATGGTGAAAAATAAGAATATGTAATATAAAATGAATTTTTTTCCACAAATATTTAAAAAGTATTTTATAACAATCTAACAGCCCGTTTATAAACTGCGGAAATATTTAATTTTTTTGCTACTGCTCCCCACTGTGCAATAGGAAAAAATAGGAAAATTACAAAAAAAAAATGGAAAAATATTGAAAAAATAATTAAAAGTATTTTACAACAATCGGACAGCCGGTTTAGAAACTGCAAAATGATTTCCATTTTTATGCTAAAATCCCCCACTTTGCGATAGCGGAAAATAGGAATATTTAAAAAACATTGCAAGAATATTTAAAAGCATTTTAAAACAATCGGACGGGCCGGGCCGTTTAGAAACTGCGCTACTATTTAATTTTTTTTTTGCTACCGTGCCCCACTGTGCGATAGCTCAAAATAGGAATATTTCAAAAAAATGCAAAAATATTCAAAACATAATTAAATTTATTTTATAATAATCGGACGAGCCATTTAAAAACTGCAGTTATTTAAATTTTTATGCTAAAATCCCCCACTGAGCGATCGATAGTGCAAAATAGGAATATTTAAAAAAACTGCAAGAATACTTAAAAAATATTTGAAAGTATTTTTGAACAGTCGAAAGGCTGCAGAATTATTTTTTTTTTTTTTTTTTTTTTTTTTTTTTTTTTTGTTAAAATGCTCCACTGTGCGTTAGTGCAAAGCAAAAACATTATAAAAAAAAATTGCAAAAATATTTAAAAGTATTTTATGTTTAACAATCGGACAGAACAGGCCGTTTAGGAAATGCAGAATTATTTTCATGTTTTTTTTTTTCTAAAATCCCCCACTGTGCGATAGTGCAAAATAGGAATATGTATTATAAAAAAATTAGCAAAATTAAAAAAACATTTAAAAGTATTTTATTTACCATTGAAAAAATCCTATTTAGAAATTTTAAAATTATTTTCATTTTTTCTACTGAGCTCCACTGTGCAATAGTGCAAAATAGGGATATTATAAAAAAAAAATTAAAAAATTTCAAAAATATTCAAAAACTATTTATAATAATTTATAGCCATCGAAAGGCCCGTTTAGAAATTGCAAAAATTTTTTTCCACTTTTTTTGCTACTGTGCTTCACTGTGCGATAGTGCAAAGTAGGAATATTAAAAACAAATTTGAAAAAATATTTAAAAGTATTTTATAATAATCGAACGGCCCGCTTAGAAACTATAGAATTACATAATTTTTTTTCTATTTTGCTAAAATTCACCACTGTGCGATAGTGCAAACAAAAAAATTTAATAAATAAAATGTTGCAAAAATATTTAAAAGTATTTTATAACAATTGGAGGGTGCAGGGAGGTCCTTCTAGTAACTTCAGAATTATTTCTATTTTTTTCGCTACTGTGCCCCACTGTGCGATAGTAAAAAATGGGAATATGTTCTTAAATGAGAATCTGTATGAGCAGATGTGTGATGTTCAGTTCGGAATTATTGTTGCATTTATTGGCGTGTCTCTCTGCTTGTTTGCTAAAAAAGAAGTTTTCTATTATTATTATTTTAAGTGTGAGCGTGAAATTTAGAAAGAGATAAATGAGTGTTTGTTGTAATGGCAAGTGTGTGTGTGTGTGTGTGTGTGCGTATTGTTGTGTGTTTGTTTGTGTCTGTGTAAAACATCTGTTTGTTAAATTCATGCTTAAGCAAAAGAAATAAATAAAATGACAAATTCTAACATCAGTCGTAGTGACACATTTCTTGGCTGGTTGTTGTTGTTGTTGTTGTTTTTGTTTCACTTCACTTTATTTTTAAACAATTGCAGGGAAAAGCTGTTGCAGTTCTTATTGTTTTGTGTTGTTTTAAATGTCAAGAAAACAAAGTGATTTTGAAATGTACAACTACTACGAATAATGAGTGGAAGAAAAAAAAACTCTGTTGTACATGCACATCACTCCTTTTGGTGTATTAGCGGCAACACCACTAGCAAGACAGTAACAACAGCTGCTACATTTTGTGTTTTGTATAATTTTTTAGCTTTTCCATTTGCCATTATAAATGAGCAGCAGGGAAATAAAAGTGTTGCTGCACTCGCTCGTATGTCTGTTTAAGGGGAGTAAAATATGAAACTTAAGCATCATGTTTTAAAATTAAACTGGACTTGTATTTAATAAATTTTAAAAAGAAAAAGCTTTTAGGATTAATTGTCTTTAATAGTAAACACTTGATGTTTAAAAAAAATTAACTGCCAGCGCCTTAATAGTTTCCAAAAGACTTTTAAATATGTTTATACAAATTTTATCTTATGATTTTTTTTTCTACGCTAAGAGTTTTAATTTTCTTTCGCACGGCCAAAAACTATTATCTCAAAAGTCATATATCAAGGTTTCAGTTTGTTTTTCTTTTCTTCTCTGCATTGAAAAGCTTTGGCTTTCTTGCCAAACATTTTAGTTTGCAGATAGTTTCAGCTGCTTGTTTTTTTTTTTTTTTTTTTGGCTAAAAGCAAACCAAAATACATATTGTTATAATTTTTCTAACGAAACCGCAAACATCATAAATTGTTCATTTGTTTTACAAGCATATTTTGAATTTTTTTCTTTCGGCTTTTGTTTTTAAATAGTTCGGGCTAGAAAAGTTATCTATCACACATACAAATTTTATGAGGTGCTAAAAACAATAACAAAAAAGAAAATAACTAGAAATAAAATTAAACAAAAAATTACCAACAGATAAAGTGATTCAAAACCGCTGGTTAAAAAAGTTAAAATTATTTTTTATGGTGTACAGCATACTTTTAGGGGCTATGCAAATAAATAATAAAAATATCGTTACGTTAATAGAGAAACTCCCTAACTCATTATTTTTTTTTTCAAATCGGGTCTTATGCATATTTTTATAGATTATATGTATAGATTCATCTATCGAAGCAATTATGAGTTAAGTCGTTTCTATATGAATCTTATTATATGTAGTAATTTTCTAAAATTAACAAAATAATTTTTAATTATGGGAATTTCCACCGAAAGGTACCCCGACTCCTAAATATATTAAAAATTCTTGAAAACTTGTTTTTTTATCATATTTTCATAGAGAAACAACCAGATTTAACTAATGTAAAAAAATTACACAATACATTTCAAGAGAATTATTATCTATTGATTTTTGCTCTTTTAAATTCTTTTTAGAAGTGCAAAGTGTCAAAAAAAAAACATTGTACTATGCCAATGTAAAAGACTGTAAGTTTTTGCTTAGAAAAATCCCATATTTGGATGTCACATGCGACATTGAAAAACAACACTTTTATCGGTGCGTCAAAAGTAGGTGCAGAAACGCCATAAAATACTCACTTTGTACAGAGATATTTTATGCAATTTAAATATAAAAATATATACAATGGCGATGGTGGTACTTAGACAAAGTTGGTCACGTGCGCCATCGCAAGTGTAAAATTCAAAAAATAAAAATTAAAAAATTTTACAATTTAATGGCTCGATTATCGATGGCAACCGAACTTCAGTTGTCGAGTTAACTATTTATAAATACGATTATGACACATTGGCAACTGAAAATAATATAAATAAATATTTAAAATATAAGAAACGCAAGTGCTAAAAAGAAAATTATTGAGTAAAAGTGTTTAAAAACATTACTCATCATAAAAATTATTAGTTAAGTGGAATTAATTATTGGTGAAGAGAAGGAAGTACAAAAGTGGAATCTATTAGACGACTCTTTAGAATTACCGCCTCTACCGTGAGTAAATGTTGTTGCCTAAAATAAGTTTGAACAATCTCTTTTATATCTGTAAAGCATATTTTCTTTAAATATGCATAGAAGAAATTCAAAAATAAAAATAATATTGCAATTACTGTTTAATTTTTCAATTTTTTTTTGCTTTTAAACTATGCAGCAACTACAAGTTTGTGGTTGCCAATATGGCAACTGAAATTACCAGCTGTTAGTTGCTAGTTGCCATCTGTAATACCAACGCAACGCAACCAAATCGAGCCATAAGTTTGCATTTGAAAAACTAAAGAAAAACATAAAGAGAGTTGCTAATGATAGAGAAAAAATTTAAGCAAGGTGAAATATTATTTTAAATTAAAAAAAAAACAAGGCAAAAACATGGAATGCTAGAAAATAAAGAAGAAAGAGTTGACTGAACAAAAAAATTACATGACTAAAGTGAAATTCTGGAATGAAAGCATAAGAAAAACCAAAGTCGACAGGAGCTCATAATTTCTAACATCATATTTATTAATTTTTAAAAAGAGCTTTCTCACAAAAACTTTTAAAGTTCTCGCAAACTGTTTATTTTAACATAATCGCATTTTATAAGAAGTTTTTGGAATTATCTAAGAAATTTTTTTTTTTTTACTTTCTTTAGGCATGTTTAGATATATACATACATACATATGTACATTGGGTTATCCAAAAAAAATTCTTATTGCCATAATTACTCAAACATAATTTGAAAGCTTATAGGGGCAATTATTTTTGAAAATTTTTTCAAATTTTTCGGAAAAGGTTTTAATGTCGCACAAAGACAATTTTTTTTTATCAAAAACCACGATTTGCTTAACTTTTGAAGAATTTATTTAAAATAACAATGTCCAAGCTTTATTTTGGTATACAAAAGCTACAAGTTTTGCTTATGTATTTGCTCATTTAGGAAGCCTACATTAAAATATTTCCTAGTTTTTCCATACATTTTGTAACTAAAGAAAGCCTTATAAATTTTAAAATTTTCATAAAAATGAAACAAACTAATGATGTATTATGAAAGGTTAATTAATTCTAAATAATTAGGAAACATTCCGTTCCTGATTATAACCCGAAATTTTTTTTTTAATGAATCTTATGTAACTGTGTGTTTGTGAATTTAAAAATTGCTTTAAGATTTCCTGTTTTTTTATGTATTAAATTAATTTTTTGGCTTTAAAGTTAAAAAAAATATCTTCATAAAACAACTCTCTTAAATTTGCCTAATTGCACAAAAGTTAATTTTAAGAGTACTCATGAAAAAACTCAATAAAAATAACATAATGAAAATTAATGTCACGTGTGAATATGATTAAAATTGAGTTAAAAAAATATATAAATCGATTTGGTATAAAATTAAAACCATTTTAAAGAGACATTGGAGCACAACATTCTAAAATTAGTTAAATTAAAAACTTGCCTCAGGTTTAGCTGAAATCAGCGAATAAACAAGTTCTGTTTTTGTCACAGGCAAATGCTTTGATTTTTTTTAATTACCGTTTCAAAATCAAACTCACCACCACTTGTAAGGTTTATTTTGAGCTATACGTTACGCTTGTTATTAAAATAAAATTCGTTTTTATTTTAAATTTTTTTTACAGTACATGTCACGTTCGACATCATGAAAATGCGTATATGTAAAAGAATGCTATTGTTAAAAAAGATTTTGCAGGCAATTATTTGGCATAAAATGTTGAAGCTTAAATGCTTTAAATAAGGCTTGACTTGCTTAAAATAATTTTGGTCGTATTCAAGCAGAATATAATAAATTGTCGTTACAAAAAAATTATTTTTAAGGGCCTTGACTTAACTTTTAACTTGTGTGGATTTTGTAATTTAATTTTTTTTAATATAAAATTTGTCAATGCTTAGTGTCGGGTTTTACTAAATAAATCCTTAAATAAATATCCTTAAAAAAAATCAAGATTTAAAAAAAATTGATTTTTGTACGGCAGTTAAGTCAACTAAAAACTTAGAGCCTATTTCACCAATTCTATTTAAATATCAATTCATATTAAAAAGTAGCTTTTCATTGAAAAAAATATAATTTATGAAAAACGACTTTTAAATATCAATAGATATTTAAATAGAATTGGTTAAATAGCCTCCTAAAAAAGCAAAATTTATTAAATAATAATTTAACAAAAAGAAGAATACAAAATATTTATTTAATGCCAGGTTTTTTTTTTTTTGACAAAAGCCCAAAATTTTTTATTAATTTTTGCTAAGGAACATCATTTAAGACACTCTATACAACATTACAGTGCCTACACATTTGCAAAATATTATTGTGCAATAATTGATATTAAGGCGAATTGACACCAGGTGATCTTGATTCAACACATGGTGATCAGCGGTTAATTTCTCTTGTGTCAAGTGAAGGCAAAATGTGCGGAAATTTTCTCACAGCAGGAAATTTTACACTAACAAATATACAAGGCGAATATGGAGAGTTGCCAATAGAGACCAAATAGTATCAATTCGCCTCGATTTATATTGTAAAATAAAATTATTATATATAGATACTAACGACTAAGAATTGTTGTGGTGAATTTCAATATACTATACCATTTTGCACATGCAACGATGCAGGACCATTTGCACGAGATTGTGAATTGGGATTATGTGTATATTAGATACATAAGTACGTAACTTACTAAATGATATAAAATAAAAGGTCCTTTTAAATTAAATTATTTTATTTATAAATTCTTTCTCATGTTCTAAAGTTTAACTTTGTAAAACGCATAAAAAATTGCCGGCAAACTTTTTTGTAATTAAAAACCAAACATCCTCCCTTAAAAAAGGACACCCTTTATTCAGACCCAAGTGTTCTGAAGCAAAACAAAATAAATAATATGAAAGTGGTAACAAATTATTCAAATTACTTTGCTACATGCCACAAGGTACAACATTTTACAGTTACGGGAATTTTTCGCATCACCGTGTATGGCGGTGTTGGTGTACGTTTTGTGTGTTGGTGTGTGTGTGTGTGTGTGTGTGTGTGTGTACTTTTTAAGTGCATGTGAATAAAGTATTTTCTGTATAATTAAACAAACTACCACTAATTGCGCTGGAGAAAATTTTACCGGCAAAAAAAAAGACGTGGGAATACGTACAAAAGCAGTTTTATGCGGAAAACAAATTTCTTAATTATACAACCAAGGAAATAATTTTGCTAAGCCTATTCACTAAACAAAAGGCAAAACAAAAGTTATTGAAAGTTTGCTGAATTTTCGAAATTTAAACTAATTGTGTTAAATGAATCAAGACAATGCTGCTGATTATTTTATTTTATTTTTTATAGAGTCATTAAGAGTTTTTTTTTCGTGTTTTTCAATTTATGAATCAAGGGTAAAATTAAAAAGCATGTTCCAGCATGCAAACTCACATATTTTTTTAATGAATAGCCGCTTTGGTTTTAACTAATAAAGAAACAGCAAAGAGGTATTAACGGTGTTCAACTTGTTAATGGTCCTACGAACCATTAATTTGTTTGCTTAAAACATCACAAGCAACGTATTCATTGGCAAAAATAGAAGCAAAATAAAAATAATTAAATATTTTTAACTTATTTATCATCCTTTAAGTTAGATAGTAAATATTGTGTACTTCCTAATGGTCGTTAGATTCAGTTGGTAAAAATTTTTTAATTTATTAATGAGCCTTCAATTCATTTCAAAATAATTGTTATCTTCCTGCCAGATGATTATTATTGCCAACTTTTTAATGGTTCTTTTAGCCAGATGGTAAACAATATTTTCTTATTAATGGCCATTTGGGCCAGATAGTAAATATTGGAAGCTTCTTAATGGTCCTTCGAGCCAGATGGTAAATATCATTCTCTTATTATAATAAATATCGGAAAATTTTTAATGGTCTTTCGAACCAGATGGTGAATAATTTGTTCTCATTATTGGTCCTTCGAGCCAGATGGTAAACATTATTAATCATCCTCCGAGCCATATGGAACATATAAAGTACTTACTAATGATCCTTCAATCAAGATGGTAAAAAATTTTTATCTTTCTGCCACATTTTTATTATTGGTAACTTTTTAATAGTCCTTTGAACCAGGAGGTAATTGTTATTCTATTATCAATGGTTTTTTGAACCAGATGGTAGATATTTGAAGCTTGTTAATGGTCTTCCGAACCAGATGGTGTATATTATTATCTAATTACTGGTACTTTATTGCTACAGATTATAAATAATATGCTTTTAGTGGTGGTCCCTCGAACCAGATAGTGGTTATTATTGTCATATTAATGGTCCTTCGGGCCATATAATAATAATATTAACTACTTATTAATGGTTCTTCGAGTTAGCTGGTAAATATTGTTAATGTACTAGCTCTACTTCCATCTATGTTTTTTTTTCATTTTTGTCCTTCGAGCCATAGAAGAAGATATAAGATACGTATTAATAATTCTTTGAGCCAGCTGTTAACTACACCTAATTTATTAGTGGTTCTTCGATGTATGCGCTAAATACTTTTATTTTTATTTTTGGTCCTTCGAACCACATAGACGATCTGAGCTACTTATTAATAAATCTTGGAGCTAGCTGATAAGTATTCTGAATTTATTAGTGATTATTCGATTCATGTTGCAAAAACCATTATTTTTATTTTTGGTTCTTCGAGCCAGATTGTATGTATTGTCAAGTCATATTGGTCATTCAAGACATATAACAAATATCGTTATTTGTATTAATGATCCCATGAAACAGATTGGCAGTATTAGTTACTTTATTACTGTTCCTTCGAATCACATGGTTAATAAAGTTATTTGTATTAATAGTCCCTCGAACCATATTTTAATGATGATCGTTCGAAAAACTTAGTTATATTTTTATTTTGTTAGTGGCCCTGTGATCCAAATGGCAATACTGTTATTTAATGGTCCTTCGAGCCAGACTGTAAATATTTTTAACTTATAAATGGTTCTTCGCGCTCCATGCTAATTACTGTAATTTTTTCGATGGTTCTACGAGCCAGGTTGAAAGCATTGTTACCTTATTAATGATCCTTTGAGACATAAAGTAAAAACAGTCATTTGAATTAATGGTCCTTCGGCGCAGATTAAGATGATACGTATTGGCAACTTCTTAATAGTTCTGCGATCCAGATGCTAATTATTATCAATTGCTTTATGGTCCTTCGAGCCAGAGGGTATGCAGCAACTATGTCAAAAAATACAGTTAAGTATTTTAATTATTTTATCGAAATCTATAGACAAAGCTTTGGTCTGTCAGCACAAAAAAAGCCTTGAAATAATTCCAACCTATTAAATATTTAAGCGACAGTTTTTCCGGTTTTTGCTGAAATCGCAACAAAAAAAACCTTTGATTCGAAATAAAAAGTTCTGAAGAAAACGTTGATGAAATCGATTTAAATAAAAGTTCCTCATATAACTAATCATTTTCTAGATTTACAATTAAGAAAAAAATTTAAATTATTTAAATAAATTACTAATTTTTAGTTGCTTGCCTGGTGGTATGTAATTCACTTCACTTTTACACTAATTTTTGCGGAATTGTGTTTCCTTTTTAAAATGGCATTGGTCCCTAACAACTTTGATGCATTAACTTTAGCAGCTATTCATGCACCAATCAAAACAAGAAAAAAGAGGCAGGGCGGGGGGTTGTGTTGAAAAAGAAAAGTTATTACAAAACATTAAAAGTAATTTTAAAATTGTTTGTTGCACTCGCTGCTCTTTTCCATACTGCTACTGCGGCAACTACTGCAACACGTTACGTTCGTTATGATTTTGCAAAACATTCACGCTTTTCAAACAAATTTTTTACTGCAGTTGTTGCTATTTTCTTGCAATTTTTTGTTTCTCTCTCTCTCTTATTTTTTTTTGTTTTTTTTTTTTGAATAGTTATTTAATGTTCTTTTGTTTATTATTATTTTTATTTCTTTATACATTTTTTTTTCATTTAATGTGGCTGCATTTAAAGTTTTTTGTAGGAATTGTTCAAAAAAAAAAAAAAACAAAGGCAAAAGACGTTGGACTCTTTCGTATGCATATTTTTACTTACTCGTACGCCCGGCGAATATTATATTTTACTCACTCTCCTCTTAATTGTACTGGCTGTTGAAAACAGTGCTCAAAATTTAATGAAATGTGTGTAAAGTAGTCGTAATTTGTGAAAAAAATTGCTTAAGGATGTATTTAAATCATTTTAATATTTTTACACTTTTTCAAAACATTTTTTTGTGTTTTCTTTTCTTTTTAATAATACAAAAATTTTATTTTTATGTGAGGGTCTGTTATATGCATAATTCTTTTCTTTTGATTTTCAAAAGAGTAGCTCGTAATTAAAATTTCTTTTTAACGATGCAAAATTAAACTTCAAGGAGTCATTCATAAAGTTGTAAGTGCAAATTTATATTGTCAGTGATATATTATGCGGTTGGCTGCTTTGAGGCGAAGACATGAAAATTACTTAAAGTTTGTTGTTGTAAAAAACTGTGTGAATTATAGTGCATACTTTTAGGTTGATGTCAAGAATGATGGAAATTCTATCTCATTTAATTAATTTCATAAACAACAATAAATAAATCACTAACTTCAAGCTCAGTTTTTTTGTATGCTTTATTAGAGCTCTTTCATTACTTTTTTAAAATATGTATGTAAGCGCTCTTTCTAAAAGTACTTTTTTGAAAAAAAAAACTAAAAGGTAATTATTTGTACAAAGTAGTCTTTTCAAAAGTACTTTTTTAAAGGTACTATTTTTAAGAAGTGGGTTTTAAAATAAATTCCTCTTGAAGATAATGAAATTTTTAAAAGAGTACTTTTTGTAAAAGTATTTTTTTCAAGAACTTTTTGCTTAAGCACTCAAGGTACCATTTTTAAAGCGTACTTTTATTTAAAAGCCCTTATATTTAAATGAAACTTTTATAAAAAGTTCCTTCCTTAAGTCACTTTTTTGAAGGTACTTTTTGGAAGGTACTTTTTTAAAGTTACTTATTTTCTTCTCTTCTATTTGAAAAGGTATTTATTTAAGTACTTTTTTTAAAAGCACGTTTTTTAAAATGTACTTTTTTTTAAAACGTACTTTTTTAAAAGGCACTTTTTTTAAATGTACTTTATTTTAAAAAGTACTTTTTTAAAAGGTACTTTTTTTAAAGCTACTTTTTTAAAAAGGTACATACTTTTTTTAAAAGTACTTTTTTAAAAGGAACTTTTTTTAAAGGTACTTTTTTAAAAGGTATTTTTTTAAGATGTTTTAAAGGGACTTTTATAAAAGGTATTTTTTAAGGTGATTTTTTTAAAACTGTACTGTTTTAAGGTACTTTTTTAAGGTAATTTTTTAAAACAGCACTTTTTTAAAGGTACTATTTTTAAAGGTACTTTTTTGAAAGGTACTATATCAAAGATACCTTGTTAAAAAGTACTTGATTAAAAATATAATCTTTTAAAAGACACTTGTTAAAAAAAGTACTTTTTAAAAAGTTGCGTTTTTTAAGTATTTTTTATTTTTTTTTTTTTTTAAAGACAATCTTTATTAACAGCCTTATTTATAAAAGATATTTAAGGCCTTATAAAGGGTTTTTAATACAAATCTTCATACAAAATTGTTCTTAAAAAGACTATATAAAGTCTTAATAAGTTTTATAAATAAGGCTGTAAAAATTTTGCTTAAAGCGTCCAAAAGCAAATATTTTTTACAAATTGCTTTTTTAAAAAATTGTTTTTAAAGTATTTTTTTAAAGTCAGTTTAAAAAAAAGGCACATTTCTTCAGAATTTAGAATTTCTCTCTTCAAAGGCTAGTTTTTCCAAAAGGTAGTTTTCTTCGAAAAGTACTTTTCTTCAGAAGGTACTTTGGCAAAAGGTACTTTGGCAAAAAGTACTTTTCTTCAGAATTTATTTTTCTTCAAAGGTACTTTCCTTCAAAATGTAATTTTCTGCAACAGGTACTTTTCTTCGAAAGATATCTTTCTTCAGAAGGTACTTTTCGGCAAAAGGTACTTTCCTTCAAAAGGTATTTTTTTTCAAAATGTACTTTTCTTCAAATGGCACTTTTCTTCAAAAGTTACTTTCCATTAAAAGGTACTCTTCTTCAACAGATACTTATGTTTTGAAAGGTATTTATTTTTAAAAGAACTTTGGTGTTTCAATTTATACCAGCACAACCCAACGCTAAGCAAATCATTTACTGCCTCATTCATAAAAATTATTTCAGGTTTATTAAGCGCTTATTTGATATATTTCTATGGGAAACCTATAATAAACCTAAAATATATTTTAAGAATTAGACCGTTAGTCAAGCCGTCACTTAAAAAATCAAGCAGAATCCTAAAAGTTGTTTTGTTTGACCCCTCTTAAACGAATAAAAAAATCATTGAAATTAGTCAATTAAAGACAAAGAATGCCAGAAGGAAATCTCATTAAAAAATACTATAATCTACTCTTGAGGGATTATTTGTATCTAAAATTCATTTGAAAAAATTAAATATAAAAAATTATAAGCATATAATTTTAATTAAGAAAAATATTATGGCCCACACACTACTAAAAGAGAAATTAAATACATGAATTTCCGTCACACAATTTTTTTTCAGTAGAGATACCACGGAACATTTTAGAAAAATTATTCATTTAATTTGTAAGGAATTATTGCCCATAACTAAATATGTACTTCGTTATAACCGAACTCTACTGTTTGTGTGCCAAAATAAGAACTTTCGATTGCGTATACTTAATATTTAATTTACTTTATACAAAAGGCTAGTTTTTTGAGGACACACATTAAAAAATTACAAACACGATCAGCTGTTGTCTCCTTTGCTTGAATTTTTATAAAACACACATAATATTCCTTTGATGTCAAATAAAAGAAATAACATTTCTTCTGAGTCACCATAAAATTCAAATGAAAAACTTATTTATAACACTGCAATCAATTTTAAAGAAACTTAGCTATACAAAAAATATTGAAATTATATGCAATAATATCTGTTATCCACACACAGTCATATCTTTTTCTATAAGGCAATTATATATTGATTTTTTTATCGCTCTTTGCTTCCCCAGTTCAAGTATCAATAATAAAAAAAAACTAACAAGCAACAGTTAAACAACAATGAAAACAGCAAGTTTTACAACAAGAAAAAATTTCAATGAACAATAGGAAACAACATTCGCTTTAAACTGGCTATCAAACATTAAATGCCGAAAGGCCATATGTGGATAAAAAATAAAATTTGACTCTGAAAAAAAAATTATTAAATAATACCTAAAGGTCCATGCAATTTAACTGAAGACAAACTGGAAAAAAAATTGATATCGAAAAGTTTGAATAATGCCTTTACACCTGCACAAAATCGAGCAGATTTTAATTTAAATCTTTATGAAAATCTATAGCGTTTACAGCAAGACTTGTTTATCCAAAATAAAACCCATTAACTGAAAAGTTTCCAAAACTACAACCAAACAACTGCAATGTAGCAAATTTATACACCTTTTTAAGCAAACAGTAGCTAATTCACTCACCTTTTGTATAAACAAGTTGTACAGGGTGGTAAAAAATAACTTTAAATATTACATTTTGAGTAGATTTTATACAAATGTACTGACAAATTAGATTTTGTTTTGTACGGAGAATCTAATAAAACGCAAGTAGATCTCGTAAGTACTAAATGGCTTTTATAGGCCATTTATACCAGCACAAAATCTAGCAGATTTTAATTAAAATCTTTAAGAAAATCTATACCGTTTAGACCAACTTTTTTGACATTTATCAAGATTTTTTGTCCAAAACAAAACCCATTAACTAAAATATGCCCAAACCTACAACCAATATAACTGCAATGTAGCTAAGTCACACACCTTTTTAAGCATACCGTAGCTAAGTCACTCATCTTTTTTGTAAATATGTTGTACAGGGTAGTAAAAAATAAATAAAAATATTAGATTTTTATTAGATTTCCTACAAATCTTCCGACAAAATAGATTTTGTTTTGTATGGGAAATCTAGTAAAAAGCAGCAAGATTTAGCTCGAAATATCGTAAGTACTAGAAGAACTTTTACAGAGTTCAGTAACAATTCTTTTTCTAAATTTGCAATGTCTGTTTATTTTTTTTATAAAATTTTGTTTTTTTTTTAATTTTTTTTATTTTTTATTTTTATATAGAAAAACAATAATTTTGTTGCCTCAACAGTTTGCTTTCGCAATACAGGATTATAACAACTCCAATAGCATGATTCGCAAGTTGTTTTGCTCTATTTGTAAATGTGTAAAGCATGCGGTGCACTGCCCTGAAAATTAAAACAACAACAATAAAATAAAATAAATTAAATGAAATGGCAACAAAACTAAAGCTTTAAGTTGCGCCTTGCCTGCATGTTAGTGTCGTAAGCTTCTGCAGTTTTGTTGAAAAAAAATCATTTAAATTGCATTTAATTGCAAATTATCATTGAGTGTGTAACAGAAGAGAACAAACATCGTAATGACAACGAAACATTATTATTGTAACAACAATTGAATGCTTTCGTTCTCACACACACACACACATATACAACAAAATGTTCTTACTGCTGCAGCATAAAGCAACAGCAATTGTTCTGGCAACATTGACACCAAAACAAAACACACAACAATTTCAAACACATTCAAGCTTAAATTTTTCACCACTTAGATTTTTACAGCAGCCAGTAAAAAGAATTTGCATTTAAGCCAGTTACAAGTTTTGCAGTTAATCTGGGAACAGAATACTTTTTTTTTGGTTTTTTTTTTTGTTTTTTTGTTACTAGTAAAACTGTTAACAGTTTTAATTGGTGTGTAACGCATATTTTTTTTATTTAAGCATGAGTATATTTTTTTTAGAGAGAACACAGAAAATGCGTTGCACAACACAAAAACCAAATGCTGCTCTCTACACACCAGTCCTCCTTTTTTTCGATTGCATTCATGCATAAAGTGAAATCTTAAATTGCACATTCTGTCAACCATGTTGGACTTTGTTAAAAATATTATTAGAGATAAATAAAAGTTAAGTTTATTAAAAAATATATCTACACATTCCGAAACAACTGAATCTTGTATTTTAAAATAGAAATATATAAATTCTTTAGTATAGAAAATTAATAACATTTTCCAGTGGGGTCGTAAATCCATTTTGTTTAATTAGAGCAATATGATATTAATGTAACTAAGAACCTATGGCAGCGTAAAATGCGGCGCATAATTGCAAATAAAACACGTTGCGTGCGTATTGTTCGATCTTTTTATGCAATTATTGCTTAAGCAGGCATTAAGTGTAACGTAGTTGATGATAGTGGCGGTACACAAACATAATCCACTATAAAATTAATGTCTGTACTCGATGTTTGATGCAAATTATCTTGCGTCAGTTGAAATGCAAAATATCGTAGCTTTTCTTTAAAATCCAACAACAAAATACTCACATAATCTAAAGTAAAGCTAACATATTTTGCATTTGCATCAAACACCGAATACCGCCTATATTTATACACTTACAAATAAAATGCTAAGAAAAACAGTTGTTTTCAGTATCGATAACAAAAAAAATTGCAAGGATAACAAAAAATTTACAGGCTAAAATTTTTATGCAAAATAAAAGTGCTATCGATAACATTTTTTTTTAATTTTTATTATCTAACGTGTTTTAAAGCAATTGGAAAGGAAAATTTTTTGTGAAAAATAAAAGTTATCGATGACAATTTTTTTTTAATTTTTATCATTTAATATTCTTTCTCTAACAAAAATTTTGTGTAATCAATAACAGTAAATTTTTTTTATAAGAAATACAAGAGTTATCCATTGTGTTATTTTATTATCTAACGTGTTATCGTTAGCAAAAATTTTTAAATCGATTGGAAGGCAATATTTCTTTGTGAAAATAAAAGTTATCGATAACAACTTTTTTAGTTTTGTATCATCTACCTTCAATCGCCTAATAAAATTTGTTTTAAAAATCGATAACAATTTCGACAAACAATTTCTTATACATTTTTTTATTTATCGTGCAATCGATAACAAAAAATTTAAAAAAAAGTTGAAAGGCAAAATTTCTTTGTAAGAAATGTCTACTGAGAAAAAAATTTAAATTCTTATCATCTATCATTTATAATTTTTTTTAAATCGATAACAGCAAAACACAAAATTTTTTTGATAAATACTAGTTTTATCTTTAGTTCTAGTTTGTTATCTTTTGTGTTATAGATCACAAAAAGTTTTAAAAATAAGAAAAATTTCTTGCGATCGATAACTATTTTTTTTTTAATTTTTATTATTTAACAAAACAACAAAAAAAATTTAAAAATCCATAACAGCAAAATTTTATTATCAAAAATACAAGCATTTCGTTATTTTTATCTATTGTGTTATCGATAGCAAAAAGATTTTAAAATAATGGGCAAGTGAAATTTCTTAGTGAAAAAATAAGTGTTATCGATAACAATTATTTTTTTAGTTTTTATCATTTAACATTTTTTTTACAAGTGTTATCTATAGCAAATTTGTTCTCAAATGCTTTCATCTATCGTGCTACCGATAACAGGAAGTTTTTAAAAAGTTGTAAGACAAAATTTCTTTGTAAAAAATTAATGTTATCGGTAAAAATAATTTTTACTATCTATCATTCTATCGACTAACAAACATTTTTTGAAAACGATAGCAGCAAAATTATTTTAAAAATCGATAACGGCAAAAAATATTTCTGAAAATACAAGTATTATCGATAAAAAATTTCTTTTTAAATTTTTCCATTTATCGTGCAATCGATAATAAAAATTTTGAAAGGCAAATTTTTTTGTGAAAAATACGTAATATCCATCAATGGGCAAAAGCAAATTTTTTTGTGGAAAAATAGAAGTGTTATCGATAACAAATTTCTTTTTATAATAAGAAAAAGTTTTTAAGAAATTTGGAACGCAATATTTTTTTAAATTAAATTTATCGATAAAAAAAATTTTATAATTTGTTGAGTTATCATGTTATCGCTAACAAACAATTTAAGAAAAATTTTAACATCGATAACAAAAATAATTTCAAAGACTTTCTAATTGACAGTAAAATTTTGTTTGTGAAATAAAAGTGTTATCGATAGCATGATTTCTTTCACTCGCCTATTTAGCTATCGATTACAGAAAAGTTTATAAAAAATTTTAAAATCGATAGCAAAATAAATTTATTTTGTATAAATTTATGTTATTGATAACGAAAACAAATGGAAAAATTGGAAAATAGTTGTTATTCAAAATGAGGAAAATTTATTGAGAATTAATTTTATTGAAAACGAAATTTTTTCCATCATTTATTTCTGTTATCGATAACAGAAGGTTTTTATAAAAAATTTTATAATCGATAACAAAGTAAGTTTAAAGAAAACTGAAGCTATTGATAACGAAAACAAAATCTTTCAAAATAATTGTTATTAAAAGTAAAGAAAATTTAAGTTTAAAATTCAAATTTAAATTTAATTTAAAGAAAATTGATTGAAAATTAATATTATCGATAACAAAAAAAAAATTACATTGTGTTGCCACAAGTCAGGCATAGTCGTATGCCTAGAAAACTTGTGTGACAATCGCTATAAAGGAGTTAGTGCTTTTCATATAAACTTTCTACTCAAGTCCACCTTTCGGGGGGTTAATAAAAATTTTTGTTAGTAATTACAAAAAGTTATTACGAAAAATTGTGTCTGTCGCAAAAAGCGGAACTCTGCTTTCCAAAGTTTTTACTCAGTTGATAATTGTTAACAAATGAGGTTATCGATAACAGAACCTTGCTCTTAGTTTTACTTATTTGTTGCTCTGTAACAAATAAGCTTATCGATAGCAGAAAGTTGCTGGAAAACATTTTTTGATCGATAACAAAAACTATTTGCAAAAATTTTTTTAAATCGATAACTACGATGTCTTGAAAATAATTTTTTAATACCCTTTGAAAAAAAATTTTTAAATGAACAGTGTATTTATGTTTCATTAAAATATAAATTAGATATTTCCATTAAGTAGATAATAATTTCGCTCATTAATAAGTCCCAAATCACACTGTGCAAGTCTTATTGCTAAGCTGATTAGTTTCAGGGAGAGAGAGACGAGGGGAACAGCAACGTTTCCTTTCCCCCCGTCTCTCTCTCCTAATAAACTAATCAGCTTAGCAATAAGACTTGAATAGTGTAAATAGGGACTAACGAAAAATTGTTCACGAAAATGTTTCCATTAAGAAATTCAAGGATTTAGTAGCGTGTGTTGTTGGTCTTGTTGTAAATGCATCTATTTACTTGAAATGCTTAAGCATCTATGTATACAACTTGTTATTGTTATGTATATACATACATACACATGCATATATATATATATATATTTTACATTAATGCTATTTGTTGTTATCTGTGTTTGTTTTTCTAGTTTCTGTTAGAGTTGATGGCATATCGTGGCGTTAATTAAATACGAACTAGTAAAATGTGATGGAGAGCATTTTGAATGCTCAAATATGTGGAGAAAGGAATAAAAACATAAGAATACTCCTAAATACCAAGGGGAATATGTATTTGAAGGCATTAGTGTAAGTTCGTGTGCATGTTGTATTTGTAATAATAAAACTCTAGTTCAACACTTGCCAGCAAACACTGCTTTTCATATGTACATATATGTTTACTTAATCATACTGGCGCGAAGGTACAGTGGCCTACAGTTGGTGGAAATACGGTGGGTATTTGAGAGTAAAAAAAAGGATTTTTATCAGTATCAAAATTCAAGTTACGGCCTGATTGAAGAAACATTTGCATGAAATTACCAAATTTATTTGATAATTTTTAAATGTGTCAAATAAAATATTTAATCCAAATAGTTAATCAAAGTGATAACATTCTCCCAAAAAAATAACAATTAATTTATATTTTCTTTTTGTACCATATTATTAGCTAATATTTTTGTCATTCGTTACCTCACTCTAGGACGCTAAATTTCATTTAGTTTTGATTGCTCATAACTCCGTTAAATCAAGGCCAAAAAATAAATAAATGAAATAAGTCATTTTACCTTTGCTCTATATTTTGCTTATAATCTGCCTACGGTTCTACGTCTTCTTTTAATTTTACTCTATAACGTTTGGTGATCCCTGCTCTTTTTTATTTAATTTTCTTCTCATTTTTATAAAGCCAAAACAATAACAATAATACCAAAATCAAATACTATAATATATCACAAAAAATCCATACAAATATAAAAGTCACGAATTACAATATTTTTATAAGCTTCATTTTCTTCACAATCACATTCTAAGTAAATGGTCTAATAAATAAAATAAAAAATAAAAATAATAAAAAAATAACGAAAACACTCGAAGTTAAATATTATAAGCTGTCACAAAAAAAAATCCATATATATGTAATAAAAAAAAACGAAAACATGAAAAATTAAATACTATAAGCTATCACAAAAAAAATCCATGTAATATGTACATGTAACAGTCATGAATTACAATATTTTTATATGTTTACAATAAAATTTTAAGCAAATGATCTAATTGAATTTTATTTACTACTATTAAATAATATTAAAACCAAATTCTTCTTCTCAAAAAATGTTCGCTCTTACAAAGTAACGAATGACAAATTCTTAGCAAATTGATGAAACTTTTGCTATAAATTTTTCAACAAACCTTTCAAATTCACATGTTCTTAGTAACTTTTTTATTTGCATTGCAATTATTACTCTTCTCGAAAAATTTTCGATCTTTCAAAGTAACGAATGACAAATTCTTAGCAAATTGATGAAACTTTTTTTATAAATTTTTCGACAAAACCCTCAATCCACATGTTCTTAATAACTTTTTTATTTGCATTGCAATTACTACTCACAGAACCATATACAGGCCTGTCACAGAAACCAAATTCGATCAAAATTAATTTCAGTTCGGTAATAAGGTTCTTAAAAAAAATTTAAAACCAAGAAATTACGCGAAATAAAAACACTTTAAATTTAATGCTCGGAGTGGTAATTTTTTTAATGTGAAATTATAAAAATCTATTGGAAACAACTTAATTTCGATAAAGAAAAAATTTTTCAACAATTAGTTTCATATTTGCTTGCATTATTAAATTTTTTTTTTTTTTTTTAATATATAAGAAATTTTCTAAAGTCTTAAGGGAAAAATATGCAGCATCATAAAAACTTAAATAATCTATGCAGTCAAGTAAAAATAAATTAAACTTTCACAATTACACTGAGCTTGGATATGAAAGTAGATGCGAATCATCTTCAGGGATATTCAATGTTAAAAAGAAAAGTCACGAGTGACAAAAACCTTGCGGACTTTCAAACATAATTTGTTTTTTTTTTTTAATTTTTTCATTACTTGCCTGAGACTTTGGACTAAAGATTACAGTGAGGAATGACAAACTAGTCACTGGTATATTGATAAAACTCAATTTATCAATTTTTGATTAATTTGATTATAACATTTCAATTTTAAAAAGAAAAGTAACGAATGAGAAAAAAAAACATAGGTTGTTATTTTTGAAAGTTTTTTGCTTTTTTTTTGGTTTTTGCCTGAGATTTTGTAAGAAACATTCAAATAACGAATGACAAATTAGTCATTAGTATATTGATGAAACTAATCTTCAATTTATTGATTTATTTGAGAATAATATTCAATTTCGAAAATAAAAGCCACAAATGACAAGCAATATAATGTTTTTTTTAATTTTGCTCTTGTTCGACATGATTTCAGAATAAATATTCAAGTAACGAATGACAAAACAGTCATTTATCTAAGTCATAATCTATTTATTGATTTAGTTGATAATAATACTTCAGTCACGAATGACAACCAACTTGCAGGCATGCTTGCTTTTAGGAGAAAAAGAAAATAATTTTCTTTTGAATTTAAACTATTTTGTGGGAAAAAGAAATGAAAGTGAATTCGTAACATATTCGACAATAAAAGACTTATGCGACATAATAGAACTAAATTTTTAGACAAAAATTGACAACTTGCGATGGTAAATAATCAATTTTCGTTAAAAAAAAACGAGGTCCAATATACATATGTGTCTGTTTAACTTTTTGGCGGTTATGGCTCGTTATATTTACTTAATTTATACGACTCCTTGTTTTATTGACTTCTTTGACAATATTATTTAATCTCAAAAAGAAAAGTCACGAATGACAAGCAACTTGCAGACATGCAAACATTAAATGTTCTTTTTTGAAAAATGTTTGCTTTTATTCAACACTCACCTGACAATTTAGAGTAAATATACAAGTAACGAATGACAAATTCGTCATTAGTAAATTGATGAAACTCACTATCAATTTATTGATTTATTTGGTAATAATATTTAATATTAAAAGGAAAAGTCACGAATGACAAGCAACTTTCAGGCATGTTATTAAAACAAAAAAACAAAGCTTTTTCTTGAGAAAGAGAATAGATACATAATTTATACAATTCACCATTTTATTGACTTATGTGATAGTAACATTTAATATTAAAAAGAAAAGTCACGAATGACAAGCAACTTTCAGCCATGCTGTTAAAATAAAAAATATAGCTTTTCTCTTTTAAATTTACTCAATTTTGCCAGAACGACAATCTGTGCTAACATATTTACTTAGTTTATATGTTGCTTTTTAACACTTGCGTGATATTTTGGAGTAAATATGCAAGTAACGAATGACAAATTATTCGCTAATAAATTGATAGGCACACTGCGCTCACTTTAGAAGAATTTTTGTTTGATGGCATTCAAATAATTTTATTTTTCCAAAACCAGCTGTTTATTGTTTTTTTTTTTAACAATCTAAAATATTTTTTGCTCACGTTGTGGCGAAAAAATATTCAACACATTAAAAAACATTAAAATCTTTTCACCAATGTGAAAAATTGGGATGAGACTTGCATTTATTTTCAAAAATACTATAATATGTGATAATTAAACAAGCTGGAAAATTTTAAGTTGGTGTACAATTGTATTGCACTGTACCCTCATGGAAACGTGTTCAAATCTTGTACTAAATATGCACACTTTAAACTTATCATATATTTGCACTCACAAGCAAATATTTTCATTCTTATCAAATACATTTAGCAACAGCAGCAAACAAATTGTTCATATTACTAACATATATACATATGTATATGCATATAAATATACATACATAACTACACATAAGGGCATGTATGCACACTCATCTATAACCAGTTTATGAGCGACTATTCGAAATGTTTGTTAGCACAAGTGTGAATGTGTGAAAAACTCATTTTTGTTGAGGCAAACATTCTTTTACAAATTCTGCGGTTGTCTTTTTCTTGTCGAAAGATATCGTACGTACGCTATGTTTTGTTTTTTATTACTTGCAGTTAATTGTTTAGCAAATAATGTTGTATTAGTGTGCGTGTGTGTGTGTGTGTGTGTTTGTGTAAGATTTTAATAAACATAAGCAAAGAAAGAAGAAAATGTTGTTTGCTCCATTATTCTAGTTACTAAAATGAAAAATGCTAAAAAGCCAGTTAATTACTTATAAAATCTTGTAACCAAAACTATTTTAATACATAAATTTTTGCAAAATATTATTTATATACTTAAAGACAAACTTTACGCACGCAGGAGGTTGTAAATATTTAGTAAAATATGTTTGTATATTACTCACAATTAGCCAACATTTATGTAATATACGAAACTAATTTCCCTTAAGTAAATAGAAAACTTTTTATAAAAATAGCAAAAATATATTAATTTGGTATGGACGTAAGGAAATAGTAAATTAAGTGTTGCATATTTTTAGGGTTTAAGGCTGCTTGTTGTACCACAAAGAAATGTTTTTTGAAAATGAATTTAAGCTCGTTAGTGCCTTAACTAATATTCTCTTTCGGTCGTGCCAAAGCGAATTATTCACTTATTCTTATCATTTTCATTTATCAGCTGATCTTTATATATGGGCATTTCCATGCTGTCAAACGTGACCGTCGTACACATTGAAAGTGAAAAAGAAAACGGATTTTTATATTGATTATAAGTATAACTTATAGCTCTATAATTGCTGATAAGTTTGATTTGCAGCAATATTTTTTTTTTGAAGATAATTGCAGAAAACCAAAGCATTCGCATGTGACAAGAAACAGAGGCTGTATTTTCGATTATTGATTAAAACGCTGATTTCAGCGAAACCTGGCAGCAATTTTAAAATTTTATGCATTGATGCTTTTTTGAAAGGGGTTGGTTTTACATAAAAAAAAATTATATAATATTTTGATTAAATTTTAATTTTAGTCACACGTGACATGAGGCGCGTGACATGTCGCACATGATATGACGCATGTGACATATCATACATGACATGCCGCATGTGACATGTCGCACTTGACAGTTCGCACGTGACATATCACTCGTGACATATTGCGGGTGACATGCCACACATTATATATCATACGTTATATGCAGCATGTGATATGTCACACGTGACATTTTTTTCCTTCATGATATTTATATACAGATATTGTTTCTATTGCTATCTGTACAAAATTATAAATAAACAAGCTTAGGGTATGTGCACATTTTGCAAACTGACAGAGTAGTTTTGGCTGCTTCAGTTTGAACTGCATATGGGCCTAAATTACGGATGTCGTATTTCGACTACGACAACGACGACTTCGTACTAGATTAAATAAAAAATTGTTGCAATGTTCTTTAGTCTTCTAAAAAATCGTCGTAGTCAAAGTCGTAATACCACACTCGTAATAAGGCCCAATATTTTCCTCTGTTCACGAGAGGCTGTTCTCATTATGATATCCAAGACTATATTAAAAACTTGAGACAGCAAAAGATAGCCTTGCCTCACTCCCGTTTTAAATGCAAATGAGTTACCAATACATCCATCACCATCAAAAATTCGAAGCGAACAACTTTTTCTATAATATTTCAAATATCGCTCGGTTTTTAGGCAAAAACTTTTGCACAAGGGAACGAACCACTATTTAAATACGAGTAATTTCTATGTAAGCTTAAGATTTAAGAAGAGAGTGTCAGTTGTTTTGGCGATTACTGCTTTAACCGCACAAAAGATGCACTCTCTATGTATGTATATAAAAAAATATTTAACAACTTTTTCTTACAAAATAATATTTTTAAAAATATATCAATCATATGTCTCTTCTAACTTTCTCACTGGCTATTTCAAAGTCATTATAAGCAACTTTATTAGAAAATAACCATACATTCCTTGCTTTCGAAAAAAACCCGTCATTAAAAACTCGTATTTATAACAATAAGTTCATTCTTTTGCTACTGCTGCTGCGGCTTGTGCTGTTTCAAAACATCAAATATTAAAACATCTGACATTTATTGATCTGTATTAAAAACTCGCTGCTGATGCTTTCGTCCATCCATCGTTCATATTTACTTTTTGGGGCCATGGTAGCGGTCAAACACAAACCAATAGTGTACTCACACACTAATGTACGGCAATGGCAACAATAATAGATGCAACAAACACACACGAGCAGCACACAACACTTGCACCCGTATAAAAAGCAACACAACGAGAACAACAACAAAAACAATAAGCAAAAACAAATTTAATACGAATATAACAACGTCAATAACTGAATACAATGCAACAAAACAATACACTAGAGAAATAAAAGCACAAGCTTTTTTTTGCATCATTTCCCACATGGAATGGCGGCTGCCTGGTTGCCAGAGCATCGCTCGTTGCTCGTTGTTGCAATGTAAAACAAACTTATGCAGGAAAAAAACACAGAGGCAACAAAAGCGATTAAACAAGTGTTTCTACAAGCTTCGATATCACCATCATCATCGTGCAGTCACAGCGGTCATACAACCACGTTGGGGCTCTTGTAATAAAAAAAATTATTTTATTTCAAAACTTTTCAAAGTCGAGGGAGAAGAAAAATGTTATAAATGGTTTCTGCTAAATGGTACTTTATTAATAAAAGGCACTTTTTTAATAATAGATGCGTTTGTAATAAAATGTACTTTGTTAATAATTTTTAAAACGTACTTTTTTAAGAAATGGTACTTTTTTAATAAGTGGTACTTTTTAATAGAAAATAATTTTTTAATAAAAGGTACTTTTTCAATAAAAGGTACTTTTTCAATAAAAGGTACTTTTTCAATAAAAGGTATTTTTTTAATTAAAGGTACTTTTTGAATAAAATGTACTTTTTTAATTAAAGGTACTTTTTTGATAAAAGGTATTTTTTTAATAAAAGCTACTTTTTTATAAAAGGTACTTTTTTAATAAAATGTACTTTTTTAAATAAAGGTACTTTTTTAATAAAAGCTACTTTTTCAATAAAAGGTACTTTTTTAATAAAAGGTACTTTTTTAATAAAAGGTACTTTTTTAATAAAAGGTACTTTTTTAATAAAAGGTACTTTTTTAATAAAAGGTACTTTTTTAATAAAATTTAATTATTTAATAAAATGTACTTTTTTAAATAAAGGTACTTTTTTAATAAAAGCTACTTTTTCAATAAAAGGTACTTTTTTAATAAAAGGTACTTTTTTAATAAAAGGTACTTTTTTAATAAAAGGTACTTTTTTAATAAAAGGTACTTTTTTAATAAAAGGTACTTTTTTAATAAAAGGTACTTTTTTAATAAAAGGTACTTTTTTAATAAAGGTACTTTTTTAATAAAATTTACTTTTTTAATAAAAGGTACTTTTTTAATAAAAGGTACTTTTTTAGTAAAAGGTACTTTTTTAATAAAAGGTACTTTTTTAATAAAAGGTACATTTTTAATATAAGGTACTTTTTTAATAAAAGGTACTTTTTTAATAAAAGGTATTTTTTTAATAAAAGGTACTTTTTTAATAAAAGGTACTTTTTAATAAAAGATACTTTTTTAATAAAAGGTATTTTTTTAATAAAAGGTACTTTTTTAATAAAAGGTACTTTTTAATAAAAGATACTTTTTTAATAAAAGATGCATTTCTAATAAAAGATACTTTTTTAATAAAAGATGTATTTCTAATAAAGGTTATTTTTTAATAAAAGGTTATTTTTTAATATAAGATACTTTTTTAATAAAAGGTACTTTTTTAATAAAAGATTCCTTTTTTTAATAAAAAGTACTTTTTCAATAAAAGGTACTCTTATAAAATATGTTCTTTTTAATAAAAATTTACTTTCATAAAATAATGTACTTTTTAATAGAGTTACTTTTTTTAATAAAAATAAATTTTTTAATTAAAATTTACTTTTTAATAAATGATATTTTTTGTATAAAAGCAATTTTTTAGTAAATGGTATTTCTTGTAACTATAAAAGGTACCTTTAATAAAAATGTACTTTTTATGGTACTTTTAACAAAAATCACTTTTATTGTACTTCAATTAAAAATTACTTTTTTATTGTACTTTTAATAAGAAGTACTTTTTTGTACTTTTAATAAAAAGTACTTCTTATTGTACTTTTAATAAAAACTACTTTTTATAGAACTTTTAATAAAAAACACTTTTACATAGTAATGGTTTTTCTATTAAAAACTACTTTTTTTAAAAAAGTACTTTTTATTTTACTTTAATAAAGTACTTTTATAATAAGGGCTTTTTTAATAAAAAGTAACTTTTCATAAAAAGTACTTTTTCATAAATATATAAATTTTTTAAAGTACGTTTTCATAAAGTTTTTTTTTTCATAAAAAGCAGTACATTTTTCTAATAAAAAAAATAGTACGTTATTTTTTGAATAATAGAAACATTTTTAATGCAAGGTACTTTTCATTAAAGGGTACTTTAAAAAAAAAAATATTAATTTTTTATTAAAATGTACACTTTATATAAAAAAAGATACTTTATTTTTTATTAAAAGACACTTATTTGGTTTATTAAAAAATAGTTTTTGATTTATTAAAACTTTATTTTTTGATTTTAAGTTACATTTTAAATAATTTTTTTTTTTTTTTTTGGAATAAAATGTGCGGTTCCTTTACAAATTAATGATATCCCTCCCTACAGTGCTTTATATTAAAAAAAAGGAATTTTTTCGTAAAAGTTAATTTCAGTGCAACGTTTGATAGAAAAAAAAACATCTTTTTAATCGAATAAATGACCGACTTACTACACTGACAAACTTTAGGATTGATACTCTGTCAGTAAATGTGTAGCAGCAGGAGCTGCTACAACAACATCAACAACAATTAAAACACATTTTCATTTGTATACATATTTTGTATGTCATCCTTTAAATGGAAATTCGCTGCTGTATGAATAAATGTTGAATGAGCAAATGAATGCGTGTGTTTGTATTGATGTATGTATGTATGTATGTATGTGTGTGTGTGTATATTAAATGGTCAATATGTGTATATGTTGCAAATACATATAAAAATGAATATGTGTGCTAACGGTATGCTGTTGCATCATCATCGTCGTCATCATTGACATGGTTGTGATGGTAAAATATTTTAACGAAAGCTTGTTTGTGTGTATGAAAATTTTTGCTTTTGCAGAATATCGACTGTTATAAATTTTTAAATGTTGCAGTCGGTCGGCCAAGCAAGAGTATTTTAAGCCCAAAAATTATTAATAACAAACTTTTAAGTACGAAGGTCCTTGCGTTGTTTTTCACAATATTTTTTTTTTTCAAATATGTGAGTTATTATGAAATCTTGCGCTCACACTCAACCATAGCAATAACAAGGGAAGTTAAAAATAAATATACATATATTAAGGTCATTGGGACAAGATGAATATTAATGTTAGAGGGCTACAAGTTGTCCTTGTTGTTGCTTAAGATTTAATAAAGCAAATTTTCAAATAACATTGTTTTAAATTATGCCCCTATGTATTCGGGTAATTTATCTTGTGTAAGTTTTAAAATTTCTGTAATTTTTTTTTAAACAGCAAAAATCTTTAACTTCATTAATTTTATTTCTTAAACCTGCTACAGAGTTCATACGGAATTTCACGTTCTCATACAAACTGTATGTAAAAAAATTCAGGCTGATAAATTTCATAAAGAAATGTCCATTTACTAGAACGGAAAAGTACACGGAATTTTTTAAATTTATTGCCTATCTTACTTACCGTTTACACATGCAAGTACAAGTGCAAGTAACTCAATACATCGACATATTTTTACTAATACAATCATAATGCTACAAGTTGTAGGCTCACTGGCAAGAGATTTTCATTACAAGTAATTTTTTACTTGCATGTAGGAGAATTGTCAAAAATAAAAACAGTGTTACCCTTGAAGGATTTTATTTTAATTTTAATGGATAGCTTACATGGAATAATTTTTAAAATGTTATTATTTCAACTTATATAGAGAAAAAATAAAACAAAAAGTAAGAACATGTAATCAAATATGACTTATTATTGATTTGCAATATAAATTTATCATTTATTTTGGTACAAAATTGATCACTAAATTCGTTTCCCTGTGGCAGCCCACACATTAAAAACTAATATAGACAAAAAAAGTACAAACAACGCACAGATGAAAGAGAAAAACGAAATTTTCAAATATTTATAGTAACATATAGAAAAATGAAAATAAACTTGCATTTGACTGTGTAAACAATCAAGCAAGTTGCGAGTGTTTTTATTATTTCATTCAATGTATTGGTTGTTAATACGTACACACAACTTGTAACAAGTTACCTGCATGTGTAAATGAAGCGTTAGGGATGTTATAAATATAAGTGGAGACTTTTTTCAGTCAACTGAAACAAAAATGAATGTTCATACAATTATTTGGTCACGGAATTATTGACATTTCTAATTTTCATTCATGATGTCAACTCCGTACCAGTCTTTAAAATCAAATATTAAAAATTTAATGGCTTCTACTCCACCATATTCCCCTTATCAATTTATATTTAATATTGATAATTATATATATAAATCAATATTGTTCATGTAATAACTAAATTATAGCAAATTAAGAGGGCGTTAACTTTAATGTTTAATTTTAGTGCCTTTTGAAAAGCATTGACCAAAATTATTAAATTTGTATTTCAAAAACTAAACACATGGAATTAATGTAAAACAAAAATGAACAAATTTATTTATTTTGTCAGATTTGCCTTTTTCCTCTCCACAGACAATAATTTTCCTATTTTTCAAACTACATAATGAAATTAAAACTTTAAGCAATAACTTACCTAGCGCCTTTGGGTATGCAGCATTTTTCTGTTATACAATATAATCTGCAATTAACAATAAATGTATTTTATATTATATGGTTTTAAAATAATAAATTTTTATTTATTAAATACTCAAACAAACTAGTCAAATGTTTTGCAATAACATCAGACTTTTACTTCCCTTTCCTCCCTTGCCCCTTTTCGTTTCAAACACACTTGCTATAAAAAGTTTTCATTTTGCCATAATTCTTAAAACAAATGTTATTTTTGTGTTTAGTTTTTTTTTTAATTCTTTTTTATCATACAAAATTTATGCTGCTTGTAATTGTGTTTTTGGAAATGATGTTATTGCATACTTTTAGGAAAACTATAAATTTTTTAATGTGATAAAAATAGTTGAAATTTTCAATTGGTCTGTATATAATCCCTGTACTTGTTTGCTTGTATTTGTAAATATGTGTGAAAAAGTACTCAATTTTAGCGACAGTCTTTTTTTGCTTATTTTATGTTTTTTTAAATGATTGTAAACTATAGAGAGAAATGAAATAAAATGTTTATAAAAACAAGCAAACTTTTCGTAGCAATATACATATTTAAGTATAAAAACATTAAAAAATTTGTAGCATACCTTAAAGCGCTTAAAGACAAGTGACATGAAAAATAAATAATAGACAAGCGATAATTGTAAAAAATGCATTAATGAAAATTCTTTTAAAAAATTAACTCACCTTCAATATATAAAAGACTTTAAAACTTTATATAGTAACACTAAGGAAAATAATACAAATAACATTACAGAATGTTTTAAAACTAAAATGTTATTTTAAAACTTTAACAAAACTTTGTGCAAATGATATTTTCATAGGGAAATATTGAGTTATTTTTCATAATATAAAAATTAAAGTTGAAACTAAAAATTTCCCTCAAAGGGAAATTTTATACAACAAAATGGGAAATTCTTTAAACTTTGGTAAATAAAAGCTTGGTATTCTTCATAACAGAAAAATTAAAGGTGAAAACGAAAATTTCCCTTGAAGGGAAATTTTATTAATAAAAGGGGAAGTTTTTTAAACTTGATTAAAAAAGTCAAAAGTGTTAAAAGCTATCAAAACATATGCACGATACTAAATTTTATTTCATGGAAAGATTTTCAAAATCTTAAAATGCAAACCTAAGCAAACGAATGCAAATAATATTACGGAATTGTTAAAATTTAAGTTTAAAAGTTTTAATAAATAAGTAAAATATTAATTTGGGATTATTAGTGCGTTTAAAAATTTTAATTAATTTAATATTGTAACAATTCCCATAAAAAACACTAATTATTAACTTGACTGCACCCGGTCAAAAAATACTTGTGTGGCAACACTCTATTCTTAAATAGCTGTTGTTGTTATTTGCATTTATTTTGATGATCTGCATTAGCAACAGTGAAATGCGCATAGGATCCAGCTAAACCCCTCAATAATCAAATTCAATGTATTTTTTATAAGAAATTATTTTACTTAATAAGTAAAATATTAATTTGGGATTATTAGTGCGTTTAAAAAATTTTAAACTTAAATATTACGGAATGTTTTAAGGAAATTTTAATTTTAAATTAAAACAAACTTTTGTGTATAAATCATTTTTTTAATAAGGAATATTCAGTTATTTGTTCATAACGCGGAAATTTAAGGTCACAGCCAAAATATTTCCTAAAAGAACATTTTTGAATTGATTTTTTTTTCTTAAGAAATTTTGTTAAAAGATTTTCCACATGAAGCAATAAAATTTACAACTACAATGAAAATAAAGATATTTTTTATATTTTCGAATCCAAAAAATCGCCCAAAACGAAAAGATCTCCAAAAAGAAAAACTACTTAAATGAAAAATATCACTAAAAAAATCAATTAAATAAATCGATAAAACGCACAAGAAAAAATAATACCAAAACTAAAAAGGCCGGCAAAAGAATAAACCCAATCGCCGAACCGAAAAAAATCGCAAAAAAGAAAAAAAACGCCGAAACTTATAAAATCGCTAAGACTAAAACACAACCAAAAAAATTGCCAAAACGAAAAGCACCAAAACTAAAAAGTTAAAAAAAATGCCGCAACAATAAATCGACACCGGTAAAATGCAAAGAAAATTTACAAAAATAAAAAAAATTGGCATGAAAGTAAAAATTCGCCGAGAACCGAAAAAATCGCCAAGAACCGGAAAAAATCGCCGAAACGAAAAAAAGTCCCAAAAGTAAAAAATCGCTAAAAACTAAAAAAAAACACCCGAAATATAATCATAAAAATGAAAAAAAGCACCAAAAGTAAAAATAAATACAATGAAGTGCTACTTTGACCCGCGCACGAAGGGTTCCGTACCGACACTAGATATGTAATTCAATACGAACTTTTGCCTATATAATAAATATTTTTAACTTTTTTTTCGTTTTTTCGGTTTTTGGCACTTTTTTAGTTTTGGCACTTTTTCCCCCCGTTTTGTCGATTTTTTTTCGGTTTTTAGAGCGTTTTTTCATTTTGGCGATTTGTTCCATTTTGGCGATTTTTTTCATATAGGCGATTTTTTAGTCTTGGCACTTTTTTCGCGCGTTGACGGGTTTTTCCGGTTTTTAATGCGTTTTTTTAAATTTGGCGATTTTTTCGGTTTTTGGCGTTTTTTCAGCTTGGCGATTTTTTTTTAAATTTTGGCTCCTTTTTCGCGTTTTGACGTTTTTTTTTCGGTTTTTGGCGTGTTTTACTCTGTCCAAATTTCAGGTCCGTAGCTCTTACGGTTCCTGAGAAAATAGCGTGTGAGGGAAAACAATAGGGTTCCTTTTCACCTTTGATGTACAGAACCCTAAAAACAACCGAAAAATAATCATAAAAAACTAAAATGTATCGCCAAAACCGAAAAAATCGCTAAAAACGTCAAAACGCCGGAAACCAAAAAAAAAAATTAAAAAAATACAAAGAAAACGCCAAAAACCGAAAAATTTTAAAACCAAAAAGCGCCAAAACTAAGAAAAACCATGTACATCTGTATGTGTCAGAAGCTAAAAGGCTTAACTCCACAAAATAAAAAGTTGAGTAAATTAGTAATGTTTGGCAATGCAAAATATTTTTATGGCACTTAACAGAAGAGGAATGGGGATTCTCGCGTAACATATACATTGGCTAGTTTAACAAAATTTCATAGAACATGGAAATTTCGCTTGATTAAACCAATGTGCATTTAATTAAAGTGGAGTTAATTGGAGTAGCTTTTGAAAAAATGCAAGTAAGATTCAAAGCCGATTTTTCATGTTTTTAATGGAAAATATGTAAATAATAGAAGAACAAAATAATTTCCATAGAGTTCACAACTAATTAGATAGTAATTATAACAAAATTGAGAAATTTTCGAAAAGTGGAGTTAGGCCTTTTAGCGTCTAACACATCCATATTACATATGTATGTATGTCGTGTCCGTATGAAACCCTTCAGGTGCGAGTCAAAATCAGTTAAGTAAACTGAATTTATTTATATTTTCAATTAAAAATTACTTCAGGAATTAAGTTAACAAAACAACCTGTATGACCTGTTGTAGGGTACAAAAATGTTTAAAAAACTTTTATTGCATGTACATGTATGGCTTTTAAGTATATTGCTGTATTGTCATCAATATATGTGTGCACATATATACACATTTATAATATGTTACAATTTCTAGCCTTGTCGATGTCAATGTTACAGTAATTGGGTTTCTATGTTGGGTGATTACAATTTGACACAAAGAAAAATAGAACTGGAGATGCTTTTATAAGCCGGGCACAGCAAGCAACAATTTTTGCTTGAATAGAACTATTTTGCTATAAGCAAATTTGTTGCTTGAAAAAAAATGTACAGCAATTGAAAGCATTTAGTAGAGCTTTTCACTTAAGTAACTTGCAAATACTATAAATGTATGTAAATAATTTTGTTAAGCTTTTAAATTGATATTTATGTACCTCTCAGGCATTTATGTCCATGTTCCAACACTTAAACTTAAAAGTAAGCTCAGATTAATTAGTCATCATTAAAAAAAACTTTAAATTATTTTAAAGCTATATGACATACAGTCGAATCCGCTTTGGCGCAACACGCTTTACTGAAAAAAATCGGATTACTGAAAGCGATACAAATACCCGCACTGGTCTTAAACGCAGCTAGTCTTATTCACTTCACTTTAGCGAAATATCGCCTTACTGAAATTATCGTATTACTGAAAACCAAAAGCAAGCCCACAACTACCTTTTGTATGAAACTTACTGCGCTTTAGTGAAAAAAAAAACAATGACAAATTTATTTATTTATTTATTAGAGATCGATTGCTTAACTTAAGGCTGAAAAAATTATGCATGTTTTGTCCGTTAAAAAATTAAATGACAAAATGTATTTGCCCTTTTCGCTCTTACGTACTTTACTGTATTTTTCTATTATATTATCAATGCAAGTGGCTAGACATTTTCGATTTTAAGCAGTACGCTTAACTGTAAAAAATTTCAGTAATCAGATTTTTAGAGAAAAAATCGGATAACTGAAAAAAAATTTTGTTTTGGCTATTTCCAATTTTCCAGTAAAGCGCAGTCGACTGTCCATATGTATAAGAAAAATCCAAAGCAACTATTATTTAAATTTCTTATATTTTAAGGCGGAAAGTTGTCTTTTAATTTCGCTTAATATTTGCCTAATGTGACTGTGCCAATAGTACACCCAGAAAAAAATTACTTAAAATCAATAAAAATTATATTGAATCAATAAGAAACATTAGTGAAAGTTCAATAATGTTGAACTTTTATATTTTAATATGGAACAATATTAATTCTAAAGTCACCCTATTTTAATAATTTTAATATGGCAACAATACAGAAGTAATATTTTTTGGCATTGAATTAGTATTGAATTCTTATTGAAACAATATGGTTTCGATATTAATTTAAAGTGTTACCATATATATTTTAATGTAATTTTTTGCAATTTATATTTCAACTTAATAAAAAAAAAAATAATGCCATGAAAATCGTAAAATAAATAATAAATGTTTCAACTTTAAAAACATGTTGATTCAAAGTTGTTGTCCAGAAATAAATAGAAACTACATTAATTCAAAGTTGAATTATTATTGATTTAATGTACATATATCAATATAATTTTTTAGTATACTGAAAATTTAATTAAATTAATATGACGAGTTCTTATTGTTAAATTGCAGCTTTTCCCTGAGTGTATGGATATGCGTATTGAAGCAATGTTACTTTTTTCCTGACAACGCCTTAACACTTAGTACACTTTATTTTAATTTTGTTTTTGCCACCCAACGCTCTCCTCCCTCAATAAGCATACATTTATATTATTCGCACTTTCTTTCTTTCACTCCTCTGCCAATTTATTTTTTCTTCCTTGCAAACGCACTAAAACGTGTCAAACAGGAAACAAAAATCTGATTTAATCCTTTTTTCTGTTATGGATTTTATGAATATCAGGATTGTTGTTTATTACATGTTGTTGTAATTTCTGTCATATATGTAACTATTTTATGTTATTGTTGTAGAGCCTGCTCACTCCCAGTACTTGTAAGAATTATGACTTGAGAAATTTTATGAGATTTTCTTGTAAATGTTTTGATATATCTTTCATTTTAAATTCAGAAGCCATATTTCATACTTTACTTTCAGTTTTCTATTTCATTTTCTTGTGTTAAGATTTTCCCTTTTTTTATTGTTACTTCTTATTTAACAGAAAACAGTGAACAGTGAATTTAAAAAGTAAATATAAAGTTTAAAATTTCCTCAATATAGATAAATAAAGAATTTTTAAGAAAGCTTTGCAGACAATTGTAAATTAAATGTCCTACTATTCTTGTAGCTGCTTATAATGAATGCGAAAATAATTAACAAATTGAAAAAAGAGTTATTATTCATAATATAAAAACTCACGGTGAGAACCAAAATATTTCTTAAAGGGAAATTTTCGAATTGATATTTTCTTAAGAAAATATTATACTATTTTTCATAAAATAAAATTTCAAGGTGAAAATCAAAATTTACCTAAAAGGAAAATTTTTTAAAACAGGGGAAATTTTCAAAATTTTTGCAAATAAAGCAATAAAATTTACAAATTTTTAATTTTTTCATCATATATAATCTCTGAAAGAAATTTATCGTCTGCTGGTCCATATTATAACTTTTAAAATCTCATGTGATTTGAAAAATGTGATTTTCAAAATATTCCTGTATAGCAAAAATGCGTACAAATGATATTCCAATAAGAGAATATTGAGTTATTATGCATAATATCGAACTTCAAGGTGAACACCAAAATATTTCTTAAAGGGAAATTTTTATATTGATATTTTCATACGAAAATATTATGCTAACTTTCATAACAAAAAAAAATACAAGGTAAAAACCAAAATTTTCCTCAATGGGAAATTTTTTACAGTAGGGAAATTTTTAAAATTTTTGCAGATAAAGAAAAAAATTGTACAAATTTATAATTTTTTTATTTTTTAGTCTTCTGAAGGAAATTGATCTTAATTGTTTTTAAAAAGTCTGCAAAACCATATTATAACTTTTAAAGTCACATGTGAGAAACAAAATATTTCTTGAAGGGAAATTTTTTAATTGATATTTTTATAAGAAAATATTATGTTATTTTTCATGATGTAAGAATTCAAGGTGAAAACCAAAATTTCCCTAGGTGGGAATTTTTTTTAAAATAGGGGAACTTTTAAATTGATATTCTAATAACAAAATACTATGCTAGTTTTCATAACATAAAATTTTAAGGTGAAAACCAAAATTTCCCTAAGTGGGAAATTTTTTTTAAATACGGGAAATTTGTAAAATTATTACAAATAATGCAAGAAAATTTACAAATACGATGCTGCAATTAAAGTAATTATTTTTTATGTTTTTGGATCTTGTTAAAAGAGTTAAGCGTTTTGGAAGTATATTCTAGCTATTGGAATATCAAAATTGTTTTTTTTTATTGGCAGTTAGGCAGCACTTCTTACGCTAAGGTCACTTGAAAACTCCTCAATGTTAGAATGTGCTACCCAGACTTTATGGTTTTTAGATAAGACGCCGTAAACCGTTGAACCCAGCTGAAGGAACATGGAAAGTTGGCATTCGTGTTGACAGTTAAGCAACACTTTTTGTGCTACCCTGACTTTATTGTCAGACAAACACAACTCTTATCTGTGTTCCTCTACATAATAAATTCGTCGTTAATGAACGAAGTTGATATTTTCATACAAACATATTATGTTTTTTTTTCATACAATGAAACTTCATGGTGAAAACCAAAATTTCCCTAAATGGGAAATTTTTTAAATAGGGTAAATTTTTTTAAATTTTTTCAAATGATGTAACAAAATTTACAAATATATTTTAGGATCTTGTTACAAGAGCTAAGCGTTCTGGAAATACAGCTCTTCACGAGATGATAAGACACATACAGACATCACTAGAATATAAAATGTAGACTTCAGCTAAAGAAATATAGAAAATGGGAATTTTGTTGGCAGTTAGGCAGCATTTCTTCACTTGAAACCTCCTCAATGTTAGGATGCCTTTACAAACAACGAAGGAGTTCTACACATATTAGAAGTGGTAACCATTCGATTGAACTCCTTTAGTTTTCTTTGATATCCTGCTGGTGTTTAAACAACAATGAAATCATATTAACAATGAAACTTGCTACATAATCAAATAATAAGCCTGCCATAAATTGTTCTTCAATTTGCTATTAAAAAATTATAAACTCAAAAGCACAATGAAATTACAAACAAAACCCATTATTAACCTTCGAAAATCAAACATATTATTAATCAATTACAAAATTAGCTCCACTTGCTTATGATTTTTATATGACAAAAAAAACACTAAACAATTATTTGCTTAAATAAATTGAATTGTTGAACTCACAAAGCAACAGTTCAGCCGAGTCACTTTCAGCGCAAGCATCGCCATCATGAAAACTCCCGTCAAATTATCTGTTTTTCTTTACCCAAGCGATATTATGGCCAAATCCATTGGTCTCGTACCGTACGATGATGATGATGATGAGCTGAAAGCTAAAAAATTTCAAAAGCCCATGAAATGGTTTTTTAACGCTTTGATTACAAATTTAAATTTGATTCTGGTCGCGGAATTAATGTTCACCTTTAAGGCCGCTTTAAGTGGGGAAAATTTCAAAGAGGCCACCATGAATTTGTCATATTTTGGTTTTGGATTTGTGAGCAGCATAAAAATGTTTAGTGTTTTGCACAAGAAATCCTTGTTAACTAAACTCATGAACCGTATACGACAATTATATCCTGTGGAGCCAGAAAAGCAAGCCGAGTTCCATACTAGAGATTATGCTATTAAATATAATTTAATTAGCTTTGGTTTTGTATTAATTCATGAAATTCTTATCTGGTCGTATAATTTATTTACCGCAGTGAGTTATTTGATTTATGAATATTGGTTGGGCTTGAGAACGGTGCCCAAAGTGTTGCCCTACTACGTGTGGTTGCCTTGGCAGTGGCAGGATCATTGGTCCTATTATTTGCTTTACATATCACAGAATGCAGCTGGTCATGCCAGTATGTCTATGCAGTTGACCAATGATTTGATATTGTGTGCAGTCGCTACGCAGCTCATAATGCATTATCGTTATTTGGGCCAACGCATAGAGACGTACCAGCCAACGCAGGTTTACGCAAAAGATCAGCAGTTTCTTAGGGAATGTATCGAATATCATGAGAAGATCTTAAGGTGAGTTGTGAGTAACATTTATTTTTTAAGCTAAAGATTATTATTCCACTTAACAGTTTGTCCAAATATATGAATGAGATTTTTGGTGTTAGCCTTTTGGTGAACTTTATTTCCTCCTCGTTCACCATGTGTTTCCTGGGTTTTCAAATAACCATCGGCGTTCCGCTCGATACCTTGTGTATGTTGTTTATATTTCTAATTTGTTCATTGTTACAGATTTTAATGATTTGTTATTACGGGGAGGAATTGATAAAGAAGGTAATTACAAAAACTTATCATACATTTGCGTTGTTGCACCTAAGTTATAAGTAAAAAAATACTCTTACAGAAAATCAATTTGAAGGTTTTACTTTTGCTAACAAGTTTTTTTTTCAAATAAATTACTAAGTCCCAAATCAAGGCAAATTCACTACTTTTAACTCATTTTAGTAGGAAATGCAATACTTAAGAAAATAACATGTTTACAGTTGTATGTTAGAGTAAAATTTCCTGCTGTTAAAAAAAAGAATTAATTAACATTTTGTTTGCTTGGATACTTAGAGAAATAATAACAGCTGAAATGAGTTCATTTAGTACGAATTCGCCTTGTTACAAATATTGTGTTCTCTTTACAGAGCGAAAGTATTGGTAATGCCGTTTACAATCACAATTGGCTAAAGACAGATGTTCGCTATCGCAAAATGATGCTGATGATAATAGAACGCTCGCAAAGGCCAGCCTTACTAAAGGCCACAACATTTTTAACCGTTTCCATGGGCACAATGACGGACGTAAGAAAATATTTGTTGCACAAAGAAATATAATTTAAAATTAATTATTTTTAACAAAATCGATATCGATAGAAATTTCTATACAAACAGACTTTAAATTAAAGTCTGGCCCACCTTGAATAAGAGAAATTTTCTATCGCTTACTTATATTTTGAAAACAAACATAATTTTTTTTATAATCTTATTTTGTTTTGGTTGTCAATATAAGTGAACGATAGAAACTTTTTTGTCTACATCGTGGGCCAGGCACTTAATCAATATTTGTTCGATATCGAATGCCGCAATATGCCCACAGTTTTCTAATTAGTTTTTATATTACTTGAAAAAATTTATATTTTTTTTTGAATGGCTACCACATACATACATTTGAGAAGGTACTTTTGAAATACTTTTGCAGATAGTACTTTTTTAAAAGATAATTTTTTAAAAGATACTTTTTCTAGACGGTAATTTTTTTACTTTACTAGAAGTTATTTTTGTTTTTTAATTGTACTGGTTCAAAAAGTACTTTCTATGGTACTTTTTTTAAGTGCAATTTTATTTATTCAAATGGTAATTTTATTAAAGGTACTCTTATGAAAAGATAAATTTTAAGTATACGTTTTTGATAGGTGCTTTCTTCAAAAGGTACTTTTTAAAAAAGTACTTTTCAAAAGTTTTTTTAAAGATATTTTCTTAAATAGTTTTTTTAAAAACTTTTTTTATTTAAAACGTACTTTATTAAAAGATACTTTTGTTAAAATATACTTTTCTTAAAGCACTTTATTAAAGTACTATTTTTTTAAAAGGTACTAATTTGAAATGTACTTTCTTTAAAAAGGTACTTTTTTTAAAAGGAACTGTTTTTAAAAGGAACTTTTCCTAAAAGGTACTTCTTTTCAAAAGTTATTTATTTTTTAAAGGTACTTTTTTTAAAAGGTTCTTTTTAGAATGTAATTTTTTTAAAAGGTACTTTATTCAAAATGAACTTTTTTAAAGGTACTTTTTTAAAAGGCACTTTTTTTGAAATATTTTTTTAAAAGGTACTTTGTTTAAAGAGTACTTTAAAAAAAAAACTTTTTTTGAAAGGTAATTTTTTTAAAAAGTACTCTTTTGATAACTTCTTTAAATGTACTTTTTATAAGGAATTCTTTAAAAGGTACTTTTTAAACTCTGATTTATTTCACAAATGTGCTTGTTTTTAAAGGCCAATTTTTAAAGAATACTTTTTAAGAAAGGTGTTTTAAAGAGTTATTTTTATTAAGTGTTTTAAGGGTGTAGTTTGAAAGGTTCCTGTTTGATTTTTTCACTTCAATAAAAGGTACTTTTTCTAATTTTTTTTTGCTTAAAATTTACTTAATTTAAGAAATGTACTTTTTTTAAACATACTTTTTTAAATAATAGCTTTTTTAAGGTAATTTAAAAAAAAATATATTAAAGTACTTTTTTGGAAATATACTTTTCTTTAAAATGTAATTTTTTTAATAAGGTACTTTCTTAAGATATCTTTTCAAAAGAGTACTTCTTTTAAAATATACTTTTTTAACTGTGCTATTTAAATGTACATTTTTGAATCAGGTTTCTTTAAAAGGTACTACTTTTAGAATTAAGTTATTTTAAAGATGCTTATTGTAAAAAGTACTTTTTGTAAAGATACTTTTTTTTAAAGCACTTTTTTGAAAGATATGTTTTTAAAAGTACTTTTTTTATATGTCCTTTTTTTAGACGTACTTTTTTTAAAGGAACTTTTTTAAAACGTACTTTTTTTTTAAAGTACTTTTTTAAAAGGTACTTTTTGTAAAAGGTACCTTTTTTAAAAGATACTTTTTTCAAAACGAACTTTTTTAAAGGTAATTTTAAAAAAAAAATTTTAAAAGGTACTTTGCTTATGGCTACTTTTTTTAAAAGGTACTTTTTTTGAAAGGTACTTTTTTTCAAAAGGTACTTTTTTAAAACTACTTTTTAAGGGTACATTTTTTAAAGGTACTTTTCTTAAAAGGTACTTTTTTTGAAAGGTACTTTTTTTCAAAAGGTACTTTTTTAAAACTAATTTTTTAAGGGTACATTTTTTAAAAGGTACTTTTTTTAAAAGGTACTTTTTTGAAATGTAACTTTTTTTTGAAAATTTATATTTTTAAAATAGGTACGATCTAGAAAGTTATTTTACTTTTTCAAAACGAGCTTTTTTAAACGTACTTTTTTTAAAGGTACTTTTTTAAAATATTTTTTTAAAAGGTACTTTTTTAGATATTTTTTTAAAGTTGCTTGTTCAAAGGGTACTTTTTATAAAAGGTCCTTTTTTTGAAAGGTACTTTTTTTTAAATGTACTTTTTCTCAAAGGTACTTTTTTTTAAAACTACTTTTTTTGAAGGTACTTTTTTAAAATGTACTTTTTTTTAATTTATTTTTTTAAAGGTACTAATTGCAAAAAGGTACGATCTAGAAAGGTATTTTATTTTTTTAAAGTATTTTCTATGGTCTGTTTTAAAAAGTATGTACTTTGTAAAAGTTGTTTTAAAAGCCATGTTTCTTTGAGAATACCTATTTGTCTACATCACGTCACCAAAATTATACTTGCCTTAAAGTTAGAATAACATTTTGAAAAATTGTTTTTGTTTTTCACACGAATTGTAATGAAGTTTATGACATGTGGAAGCAAAGCCGGAATATGTTTATTTTCTTCTATGAAGTATTTGTCTGAATAAATATTTTATTATTTTGGTAACGTGATTTAGCCAGTTAAGGTCTTTAAACTTTTAGCTAAGCAATTACATTTTTTCATATAATTTTTTTTTATTGAGATTTATATTTATTTATTGTGTATATATGTATATTTGCTTACTTTTACAGTTGATGCAGCTTTCTTATAAATTCTTTGCTTTGCTAAGAACTATGTATTTAAATTGAAGGACTGGGCTGGCCTATTTACTTAGAATTTAATGGTTAACTAAGATTTAAAACTGCTTGAGATTATATATAAGAATACAAAAATATGTTTAAGTTGTTTTAAATGTTTTAAAATCAAAGATTTTGTGTTTATTAACTCCATTTTGAAACAAAAAAGCAAGATTTAAGACAGAGCAGTATTAAAAAAAATTGTGTTGTCTATTCTTAGGAGCCTGAAATTTTTATGTTTTTACTTTATTTAATATGTCCCAAAGAATTCAAGTGTTGTTTTAAAATATGCAAAATTTTGGTAAAGAGTAGAGCCAAATAATCAGCACGATGATAATTCATGGGAATTTTCTGTTATAAAAAAGTTGTATTGAAAAATTTTACTGAAACGCAACGCATTCTACGGCACAAAATTATTGGTATTTTAATCGGCACTTTTTTTTATTTATTATTTATTATTCACAGTATGTAAGTACATTCATATGTATGTATGTATGTATAATGTTTTGTATGTGCTTGTAATTTATTTATGTATGTACACATATTGTCAATATTTTAATGCATATTTAATCCATCAAAATGCCATAAATTGCTACAACGAAAATTTGCTGATAACAACGATGATTTTAACAGTCAAATTGGGCGTCAATAAAGCATTCGGCCAAAATGGGCTTTTAATTAAATTACACCAGTTAATCAATGTAAATAAATACAATATAAAATATGTATATGGAATGATATGCAAATACGAATTAAATAATTATTGTGCGAGGGCGGAGAGAAAAGTTATAATTGACATTTTAAGGAGACTATAAATTTTTATTTTTTTTTTTTGCTAAAGCGATTTGAATTAAGTAAAGAACATAAGATTATATATTAACACATTTACCACGCTCATGACTTTTCAGAAAGGGTTATTGAATACTTATTTATTTCAGTATTTAAGAGTGCCGGACATAAAAAAAACATAAAGCAGGAAAATTGCAACAACTTCCAAGAAAACTCAATAATTTCATACAGATCCAATTCAAACTATTTGCTGTAATCTACCAGCAGTGAATTCACAGAACGAAAGAAGCATAAAAAGAAACTAAAACAAAAACCAATATCAGTTAATTCACAAAAAGAAAGAAGCACAAAAAACAACAACGAAAACCAACATCAATTTATTATCTCTTGATAAAAGTGAACGACGTATCGTGTGATAAACTTCCAGGCAAATGCATATTTGTGTATAGATTTTATATAAAAATGTTTATCATTACCTTAATATAAAAAAGCCTTAACTCATAGTTTTTCTTTTTAATTGAGATTTTTGCATTTTTCGATACATTAGACGATTTTTACAACAAAAAAACTCAATTTCACAAAAATTGAGAGTTACGGCCTTTCGATATTAAGGTCCGGTATGTGCATGCATTAATATTATGTACGTACACACATACGTACGTGTGATAATACATACAAACTTATAGATTTGTATGGAGGAATTCTGCAACACATGTTGCATGCCTAATGAGTTTAAAACAAATTACACATACATATATAAAACACAGAAAAAAAACTATTTACAGCTTTCTCGCAGCAAAAAAAAAAACAATAAAGAGTAATCATAATACTCGTAATAATAAAACTATTTCGAAAACAATATAAATTAAAATTGACAACAACAACAACAACAAAAACAATAAATAATTTGTTACTAATTGAGAATATTAATTATTTAAACATGAAACTTATACGTATAATGAATTTAAATTAAATAGCCTAGTTTAAGGGATATAAATATTAATAAATAAATATAGAGCATACTTTTAGGTAAAATATTTATTTAACAAAAAAGAACTACAACAAGAACAACTTGCTTTTATTATAATGCACTTGTGTGCTGCTAATTTATTTTTTGGAAAATTGTGTAGCCTACTTTTTGGAGCTCACATAGGTTTAAATGAATTTTCACACTACATCAGCATTCAAAACATTCATCACAGCAGACAGCATACAGCAGACTGCGGACTTCAATATATCAAAAATAGATTACACATATTATTGTGAGAATGATTATTTTAACGGCAATCAGGCAACATGGCGCACAGTGGGGCCAAACTCCCACCCCCCTCCCCCCACCGCTTGTTTCGCGAATTAATTCACATCTCCACATTTTTAATAATAAAGATCGCTAAATTTGATAAGGATAACTGCTAGAAAAAAAATTGCATATTTCGGCAAAACCTTCAGAAGGGGGAAGAGGGGTACCCCCACACAAAGTAGTTATTATTATTTCTATACACACAACGTTTTTTCTGTGCACTCGAAGATTTGCAAATAAGTAAAAAAAAGACCCCAGTGTGCTTTTTAGGGTTAAAAATTACACTCTATTTACTAATTACACTTAGCTAATAAAATCAAGAGCTTAAATATACGCACACTAAACTTAAATTACTTAAACGATTCACATCTCTTAAAACTGGCTGCACTGGTAATCAAGCAGTATTGCTTATAAATTTATAAATAAAGTTTGATTTCCAAAACAGCAATTGAAGGAAAGGTTGAAGTTCAGCCTGATTAAGAGCCAATTTCACCAACATATTTAAATATCAAATCATTTTTTCATACAAAAATTAATGAAAATCGACAATTAAATATGAATTGATGTTTAAATAGAGTTGGTGAAATTGACCCTGAATCAAAAAAAAAATCGTTTCACTCCGTAGGAAAGCAAAATAATTTTAAAAAATTATTCAAAGATATTTATTATATTCAATAATTTCAGCTACAATAGTTTTATACATTATACGAGTATGCACTTTGTGATTTAAAAATTCCTCACAAATTTTAAATATTTTTTTCATTTGCATATTTCTGGCATTTAGCAAATATTTTGCCTGGTTGTAACTACATACACATTACATACACATTTCTCGTTAAGCCATGAAAATGTATTTTAAATATATGGAGTGTAAACGGAAATGCAAAGTACACATGCATGCATGCACACGCATGTAGCTTGAGCCGTTTACCTTGGTATTTACAATAATCGGGCAATAATATTTTGCTATTTACATATATGTACATATGTATGTATGTAAATATTTGTATTGGTGTGCGTAATCCTGTCTAAGTCCACTGTATTCCTCCTGTCTTTATACTTAAGATGTGTATTTTAACAGTATTTGTGTGTTAAAATTTCATATGAATTCCTTGTTTATTGCTGCTTACGAGTATTTTGCATTGTTGCCTCGCCTGTCGGCTTTCCATGTGTCTGTTCTAACCGGCTGCTTGTCCGCCCACTAGTAAATTTCTATTTAAGTATCTACATATATACATTTCAAATACAGTATATGATCAATTAGTTTCTGGTAATGTAAGCATTATTTTTGCAACCGTATTTGGTGGTATGATGAGTGTTTGTGTACGCCCGAAATGAATGAAACGGATGCGTATCACATTTAATGGGTCTTATAATACTGCGTTTGATATTATAATATTTTCATGGAAATGATTTTGCTTATTTATAGCAAATACTGCTATATTGGGAGTCACTTTAATTTAATCCAACCTAAATATTTTATAAATTAAATTTGTATACAATTTTTTATTCAAGTGTACAGTTTAAAACAGAATAGGTATATTTAGCACAATATAAATTATATTCTCTCGCTATTTGCTTGGCAGCAAAAATAAACAGTAGCCCTCGTAGCAGTTGGTGGCGATAACATTAACTTTGACTTCATTAATGGAACAACACTGAAAAGAAAATCATTCATTCAGAGAATGAAATGGTTTCATTAAATGTTATGCATTATAACGGGTGTTTTTTTAGAGGTATAGAACTTCGAATTGAAATAAAACACAAGAAAATCGTTTTAATGTTCATCAATTTGGCTTTATTGGAAGGATAATTTTATGCCATTAATGTTTAAATATGATTTCGGGCATGTGGCCGCCGCGGCTGGCTCGAATAAAGCCAATTCTACAGGTCCAATTTTCAACCACTTTTTCGAGCATATGGGGCCGTATTTTGGCAATAACGCCACGAATGTTGGCTTCCAAGTCCCCTAACGTTTCTGGTTTGTTGGCGTAGACGAGCGACTTCACATATCCCCAAAGAAAATAATCCAATGGTGTCAAATCACACGATCTTGGTGGCCAATTGACAGGTCCATTCCGCGAAATTATGCGCTCATCGAATGTTTCCTTCAATAAATCGATTGTGACGTGCGCTGTGTGGCATGTAGCGCCGTCTTGTTGGAACCACAACTCATCCACATTCATGCCATCCAATTCGGGAACAAAATAGTCGGTTATCATGGCTCTATACCGGTCTCCATTAACGGTAACTGACTCTCCAGCATTATTTCGGAAGAAGTATGGCCCAATGACTCCACCAGCCCATAGAGCACACCAAACAGTCAGTTTTTGTGGATGTAATGGCGTCTCAAGGGTCTCATGTGGATTCTCTTCACTCCAAATGCGGCAATTTTGCTTGTTGACGTAGCCATTCAACCAAAAATGAGCCTCATCACTGAACAAAATTTTGCGATGAAAATCAGCATCGAGATCAATCTCATTTTCGGCCCATACACCAAAATCACGACGCATTGCATGGTCTCGCGGCTTTAATTCTTGCACAAGCTGGATCTTGTAAGGTCGCAAGCCAAGATCTTTGCGCAAAATCTTCCATAAAGTTGATGGACAAAGCTCCAATTGCTGTGCACGGTGGCGAATCGATTCATTCGGGTCCTCTTCAACACTTTGCTCTACAGCGGCAATTGTTTCTTCGGTGCGCACTGTTCGACGTCTCTGCGGATGCGTATTATCACATAGAGTAAACGTAGTGCGAAAACGATCCATGGTTAACCGAATTAATTGCTCTGATGGACGATTATGTCGACCATAAAATGGACGGAGCTTGCGGTAAACTTCGCGAACTGAACCATTATTTTCGAAATAAATTTGCACGATTTGCAAGCGTTGTTCTTTTGTCAACCTGTTCATGATGAAATGGCAAACCAAACTAAATATTAATCACTTGACAGCTGACAAAATGGCCGCCAGTTAAAAAAGTGATGCCAACTTAAAGTTCTATACCTCAATAAAAAGCACCCATTATTAATGAAACTTTTCATTAATACAATGAATAATTTCATTGTATGTATGAAATCTTTCCATCTCTGCTCTTCATGTGTTCTTCATAGTTCATTGTATTAATGAAAATCGTTACATTGTTTAAACGAATTTTCGTTTTGGCGAATTTGAGGCAAATATAAATAAGTTCCAAAAATTTAATTTTTTAACTCTTTTCAGTTTGTCAAACTTAAATAAATAAAAAGTTATTTTCTTAAAATATATTTTCTATTTCTTACTTTTCCAATCCTTTTAATTTCAAAGCAGTATGGTCATCATAAATGCAATGAAATACTTTCATTTATACAATGTAGTATTCTTCATTGTATAGCAGATATCTCTCTCTTTCTCTTTTTTTTATCCATTCACGTCCCTCACCACTATACAAACGCTAGAGCTGCAAAACTATCGATAGTCGCTCCACTCAATAGTTTTGATAGTTTTATGTAAAACTATCGATACTATCGATAGTATCGAATAGTTTTATCAAAATTGCCACATAAACTACATTTGACTCGAAAAAAATCCAGAGTCCTCAACATTTTCATTAGTATATAAAAATATATCAAGCCTTTTTTTCGATTTTATCGTAAGCGGGGCATATTATCGAAAATATACTTTTTTATTGAACTTAAAATCTTTTGGGCCTACCCATGCTTTAGAATTATCAAAATGCGAAAATTGTTGATAACTTTTAAGACACTAACTGTAAAGTTTTATCGTAAGAGACGATTGGCGGCCGTCGCGATATCAGTACCACCAAAATTTACCTTTGTGTCGACGATGTTGAATTTATTAAGATACTTGTGACTACTATTTGTCGAATTACACTTGGATTTATAAATAAATTCATATACATACATATGTATTTAAGTACAAGCGAACGTTAAAACCGGTTTTTCTATGAAAATTTTTTTTAATGTACACTTCAAGCACGCATTATTCCTTGCATAAAGGGGTTAATATATTTTAATGCAATTTTGGCATGTAATATAATATAAAGAGATTCCAGTAGTGCTAAATGGGTCATTGCGGTGTTGCGGTACTTTTGGCATTCAAATAGCGCTAAAATTATACAATTGTACCAACTTTTCCATCGCTGTAAAAAATCTTAAATCAACTACGGATAATTTGCTTCAAAGCTGCCGGCTACTGTTTACTGACTTCGATTATTTTTACTCTTTTAATTACTTGTTTTTTTTTTGCCGATAGTATCGATAGTGGAAAAAACTATCGATATTTCATTTACAACAAAACTATCGATACTATCGATAGTACTATCGATGGTTTTGCAGCTCTAACAAACGCAAGAAGGTTGTGCCAAACATCTTATAAAGTTGCTTGTTTTGTTAAGATTTTTGTTTGATTCTTTTAAACTTATGTTTGTGTATTGTGATTCTCAACAACATATTAAGAGTTTTACTATAAACATGCAAGTTTTTCGGCTTACTTAAACATTATTTGGGTTGAACTCTACTGATAAGTTTCTTAAATTTTAAATGTTTTACGTTAATAAATACATAGATATGCTTATATATTAAGTACATATGTATTTCTATATATTAAATAAAATAAAAAAATCTGTATATCTTTTATTAAGTAGGTGCAGCGTTGTCAACTTGGTGCGTTTCGCACCATTTTGGGTGCTTTTTGAAAATTTTTGTGCGAAAAATTCCTTAGTTGTTGCGTGGTGCGCTTTTTTAAAGATTTCGGTGCGTTTTTTAATTTTTGGTGGCACCGACGCAAATTTAACACAACAATGGGTTAAAACCGCAAAATTCTTGTGGTGAAACTTGCCAACTTCCTGATAGTGTTAACTACCATATTAATAGTAATGATGTTTATAACACATCACAATTTGAAAGGAAATATGTCTAATGTCCCGATGATAACAATAATGATGAAAATATTAGCATTATTAATTTGATCTCTTTTTAAAAAGTTTTAAACATAATTTATAAAATTGATGTACAAAAATGTATCTTCCCAGCTAAAAAAATTATATATGATCCATATATTTTTAATATATGAATGTATATAACTATATATGAATATGTATGAATTCATGTATGGAAATGTGTGGGATTATACATTTCAAAACTAATTATATATGAACTAATATATGGACTAATATATGAAATGTATTGTAATGTATGAGCTCATATCGTCGCTGTTTTAACTAACTGACCTGACATTTTTTTTTTTTTGAAAAATGAGTTAAGTCTTCTACTAGACTTTATAAGTCATAATACACATTGTCTAAAATTTTCACGACTGTAAGCATTACTTTTGTGCCTATATAAGTAAAAAAGATTTCTGACGCAGCCATAAGGATGAATATATAAAACAACCATAAAAGCTGCTCTCCTGTTAAATGTTTAAAATGTTAGTTAGGTCAGTTAGTTAAATCAGCGACGATATATGGAAATTTCATTATGAAGCTCTTCATATGTGGATCCATTTATAGAATTAAGATTTAATATATGTAGCCATATAAGAATGTATGCATACATGATATCTGACATAAGATCGTTTTTTCAATCAAAAAATCTTGGTATTTTATCACTGGTGAATTGAAAATCCATTAGAAAATACATACGGTATGCAAAGTTTATATGCGTACAGCCTCAACCTTTAAGAGAGAAAAGCTTTTGTTACAAAAAAACTATTTTTGTATGATTTTATACATTGTGGCCCAATTTAATATATCAAATAATCAAAAGGATAATTCAGTCATTAATTTTATAGAAAATAACAGAATTCTCTAGATAAGAAACCAAGTTCATATTATTGCAAAAAATTATATTGAAAACTATTGTTAGACGGACAATTTTTTCTTTTATAATTAATTGCATTAGTTTTTAATCTGAGTTCTTAAATTAAATTTTATGTACGGATATGTGTTTCTTTGTTTTTGTGTTTTTTTAAATAATTGATTCACCTTTTGAATAAAAATGATGAATGAAATGACTTTTAGTTCGTTTTTCACTGTTTGTCCAAACAAATGTTTCATTAAATACAACTTCCCTGTTCAAAATCTAAAAAAAAAAAGTGATTTTAGTAATTTAATTTATTGCACAGCAGTGCGCCTTTGTGAATCAAGAGAATATGAATATGAACTTTGCATACTGTAGAGGGAATATTAACACATACATGTATGAAAATGTATGAATATATATAATCATATATGCCCATATACCCTAATTTTTCGGATCCGAACCATATATGGGATCTGGGTTCTTGCAAACATATACATTATGTATGTGCCCTTAATAATGAAAGTTTATAAGTCATACATTTCTTTGGTCGAGATATTTAGTAAATTACATTTGAACAAATCCAAAAATATTTTTTATTATGCAACAGTTTAATTTAGAGTTGTACTAGTCTCGACTAATATAAATTTATTTTACTATATCGAATCAAAAATGCGTATGACTTAGACCACTTTCATAATTAAGAACACATGTGTACATGTACATATGTACGAATTTGTTTAGTTTTTTTTTTTTTTTTTGTTTTGTTTTTTTTTTTCATTTTGTACATATATTGTAAAAGGCTGTTTGTTTTTATTGTTGTATTTTTAATATGAGTTTTAAGCTTCTGATAATTTTTTTTTTTAATATTTGAATAAAAAGGTTTAGGACTTTTATTAGTTTTGAATTCTTGCTATTAATCGTTAATCTCTTTAAAAAGTTTCTTACAGAATTTATTTATAATAAAAATTAATATAAACAAATTTGTTAAGTTCTTATAGTTTTTATTTTTTTAACCCTGAACTGTAAAAGCCTGTTTAAGTGTTAAATTTTTAACACAAAAAAATAATATACTTTTTTGTAAAATTAATTCAATAAACATTTTGAACTAAAAAAAGAAATTCTAAGCTGTTGCGTTTTTTGGCAAATGGCGTGTTTTTTTCTACATTTTGGTGCGTTTTGAAATTTCAAAGTTGACAACGCTGAGTAGGTGGTTTGGAAGGGATATGATTTCATGTTTTTAATAGAAAATTTTCATTATTTACTGCTTATATTTCATTATATATATGAAATTTTCTTTATATTAATGATTAAACTTCATTTATAATATGTAAGAACTTCATTAAATCAATGAAATAACTACATTATGTACATTACTACATTATATATAGTTTCATTCTATTTATAATATAGCCGCCAAAATTAACTTCATAAATACCATAAATCATTCTTCATTGATCCATTAGCTGACTTTTAATGAAACATTTCATTAATACAATGAAGAATTTCATTGTCTGAATGAAGGTTTTCCTTTCAGTGAATGAAAAGCATATTTTTAGCCGAAAAAAATTTTTTAAGCTCTTGACATGACCACAAAAATGTTTTTTTAAAGCAATTAACGCAATTTTTATCAAGAGCATTTTTTTCTCATTTAGTAAAAAGCACTTTATCACTTATAAGCATTAAACACATATAACATGACAGGCTACCGACTACAATTTGTCAAAAAAGGAAATACACTTGTATACGAGTATTTACGCCATCGCAACAACGCGGCTACACAAACACTTTTGTCTCTATCGCCAACTTAAGCATTAAACATATTCACCACAGCAGAAGTATATCACATATTGTTTTATGAGAATGATTATTTATAACGGCAGCAGGTTGTTGGCCATGCTAATTTTGTTGTTGTAGTCAGATTAAATTTATTTTTATTTTTGTTGGCTACAATGAGCAGATACAGTGCTGCCAATATAATACAAAATGTAGGAATGTAGGAAAGCTTACAATTATTTAAAATTATTTAAAGAAACAACATCCCGAAATTCATGTAATGAAATAATTTTGTAAATTTTTATTATTTTACATAATAAAAGTACATTTTAAAAGAGTAATTTGATTTTTATAAATATGAAATATTCGAAAGCGACATTAATGAAATATGCATTTAAACAACATCAGCTGCTTATGATATTGCTGCGTTCGTTGTCAATATAATTAACTAGTTGACTATATGGCGACGATAGCAGTCAACAGTATTTGAAGTCCTGCTGTGGTATATTTTTCTAATTATTAGAGGCCTGCCTAAACAGTCTTGAAATGTAAATACGTCTTATTTTTTAAATGTATTGTCGTGACATGTAGTATACTAAACCAATAATAAATGCTGTCATTTATTGAGCGAAGCACTATGGATGTATTGATGTATAAGTATTTTAAGCGATGTCGCGAAGACTTCTTGTTCGTAACACTCAAAAGAAGTAGTATTGATGCGTGTATGCTTTTTATTTTGCATATTGCACGATTGAGTGTGTGTTTAAGATCTAGATGCTAAGCTATTATGTGTTTAAGAGTGGTTTTTTAAAGCAAGCCCACACAACTAATGTCAATGCATATGTGTGCGATCGTTTCCATGTGCGCAGAAAATTAAATATCATATATACAATATATGTTTGTGTATGGGCGCGTATACAAAGCTCCCATGCGTATGAAGAAGCAATCTTCACATATTTTTTCGTCACGAAGTATTTTCTTCTTTACTCCTATACCTGCAATAACTGAAACAAATGTCTTGCCGACAGTGTTTTTTAGCGTTTGTTTTAGAAGATTTCGCTGTAGTAAGGTATTTGAAAAATCCCTTATGTCTTAAAAGTTATTGTAAGTGGTCTTGTGCAGGGGTCTAGTGTGTATTCATCGCACTTTTGGCATATAGTAAACCGAAAAAAAATTTTGATGCTTCAGTAAATTTTACTTGCATATAACGTATTCATGTATCAAAAAGCAAACTGAAACCCAGGTTTAATAATTTATTAGGCAGCTTTTCGTATGCGAATACGCAGCACTTTTCGTATGCCAATACGCACACTTGTGTCAAACGAAATTTCAAAATACTTCAATGGAGTTAATATGAAAATGCTTAGATATTTCGATCGGTATCGAATGCCTTAATTTGCCTTCTGTATTTATAAATTTGACATTTGATATTCTTAAGTATCGTTATTAATTTTTACTCATTTTGAGTATCATAAATAATAAATATAAGCGAATTTATGAGCAATCAGATATACTTCCCTACAGAAGAAGCATACAAAGATAAAAAATTACATACCCGGAATTTAAATGTTTTAATTAATTTTTAATGTAATTAAAAATGAGCAATAACCTAAGTTAAATCGCCTTAATATGTTTTTTGAATTTATTTGGGGCTGTTGATATGATTGAAAACAAAATCTGGCAGCACTGGTTAAATTTCCCACGCCACTTAATATCTGTTATTCTTACATATCAGCTGGGATGAAATACATTAGCCCGATGGTCTTGCATCTTACCATGTGCATAATGGTATAATAGCCCAATTCACAATCTTGCGCAAATGGTTTTGCATAGTTGCATGTGCACAGTGTACTATATCACTGTGCACATACAAGTTTGTGAAATGGGCTAGTATGTATATTGATACTCACCACTAAGAATTGTTAAGTGGTGAATATTAATATGCTATACCATTTTGCACATGCAACGATGCAAGACCATTTGCACAAGATTGTGAATTGGGCTAATATATTGATACTCACCATTTAACAATTCTTATTGGTTAGTATCAATATACATACTAGCCCAATTCACAAACTTGTGCAAATGGTCTTGCATCGTTGCATGTGTAAAATTGTATAGTAAATTATACTCACCACTTAACAATTTTTAGTGGTGAGTATTTATTAACAAATATACAAGGCGAATACGCAGAGTTGCAAATCAAGACCACCTTATATCAATTCGCCTTGCTACTATGGAAGACCATATGCACAAGATTGTGAATTGATACATACATACATACATGCATTATGAGCATGTATGGGTAAATTCAAAATGAAAATGCAAAAAGAGCGAACGATGTGTACATACACAAAATTGATGAGCGAAGCAGAGAAATGATATTGTGCTTAGTCTAGCAGAAAATTTCGAACGAAGCAGACGTGCATCGGATGTCACTAAATAAGAAAAATAAAAAACCAATACAATGTCACACATGCTAAGCTTTCAATGTAGTGGTGCCCATACCTGATTATGAGGCTGCAAATAAAGATGGCGTAGAACTATAATTATAATAATTTTATACATTTGGTACTGGTCTTAAAAGCTGCTAGTAATTTGAACATCCCTTATGCCATTTTCTTTTCTAGAAAAACTGGCACATTCTTTAACATTTTATTCAGAAATTCAGAGATTTAACTTTCGTTTAACGTAAATATTTAGTCTCGTAAAGAGTAATACAATAATTTCTAATAAAATCTATATTCCTCAAAACCATTTTATTCCGAATTTTCAATGAGGTAGTTTACACGACAACAATTTTTTTTTTCTGTTATTTTACATTCACAATAAATGTTAAAACTGTTTAAATGTGCAATGAGTTAGAGTTACATATGGCAACATACCTGATGAGGCAATGCATTTTGAAAAAAAAACAATTTTTATGCTGTTTTTTATAACTTGTTTGAATTATGTACAATAAAAAAATTCATTCAACAAATTGTTTTTAAATATTTAATTGCATGCGTTCTTGGTATTTGCAAAACAAACAAAAAAGCATAAAAGATTTTAAAAAACGAGATTGCATTATTTGTGAGAGATTAACGGTTATTATCTGTGTTTTGTTAAGGATGCATATGACACTTTGATTAAGTGTTGCTTTAACTGCACTTTTTTGGTTTGTGCGTACGTATGTGTGATTATGTGATTGTGGTAACATGTTAATACGTATATACCCTTGTGTGTGTGTGAGAACATGCTTGTATTAATATTTTTAAATCTGCTTTATAGTGAAATTTTGTATTTCCCAGTGACCATCGATAAGTTCAAGTATGATGAAGAAAAAATTTGTATATATAAAACGAAATATTTTTTTTAGTTTATATTCCTTTGGCTTAATATTCAGGTATGTTTCTTGTACAGTGGGTAATACTTTTGTTAAACTTTTCTGTCAAATTGTGCAATAGTTCGACCGAACTTCCAATTCAGCATAGTTCTAAAAAAAATGGCTTCTACTAGTTGATAGACTAAAAAGATAATGCTTAAAAAATGGGAAAACAAGTGACAAGCCGATAATAGTTTTTCTTTGAATTTGATCAATTTATTTTAAAACTTTTTTTTCTTTGATGTAAAATTAAAAATTAAAAATCTATCTACTGAACATGTAGTTAGTTATGTTTTCAGATTTTTCTTAAAAATTCCAGAAAATTCGTTTCATTATAGTCTTCTAGGAATATAAATCTCTGACACTGTGCACTCTATTCCAATAAAAAATTATTTTTATTTGTAAATTATTGTTGCCTCTGCAGTTGCTGTCCATACTCCATATACAGCAATTTGTCTATGGTTTTTCTTGTTTATTTTTAATATTTTTTTACTTTGCTTTCTTTCTTCACTCATTTTTACTATATTGCGGTCATATTTATAATATTCAAAAAAGATTTTTTTCTCCTCTTATTTAACAGAAAAAAACTAGAGTTGAAAATTGGTGCATAAAAGCAACAGTGAAATTTAAAATCAAATAAATTGAAATAATATTTTTTTTTTTCATTTAAATTAAGAATAACGCAAAGGGCACTATTAAACAGATATTACTTTTTAACGGGAGAGTGACAGTTTATGAAATTTAATAAATATAATGAGAGAAGGAAGGTGTAAATGGAAGGCAGTGTGACCATTTTTAGCATTTCTTTTGCAAAATTTAGCATTTTTAGCATTTACTTAGCATTTTTTAACTCAAAATATGTATATAAAAAATTTTGACTTCGTTTGCTTTTTAAAGCGTCCAGCATAACCAATCCTGTTTAAACATTCAAAGTATACAGAAGTTCTAATGAGTTCTAATAGTATTAAGTTTAAGTAATGTAACAATTGCAACATTCTTCATCACGATTTGGTAAAACTTGAAAAGTAGCTTTTGCTTGTCCTCCTTCAATATATGAGGCTAAATACAGATTGATGCTGGTTCATGGTCCTTCGAATTAGGTTAAAGTATCAAACTACGGCCTTTGACGGTTTCATATAAAAATTTTGTTATTTTACTTAAAAAGCCATAATAATAACAAAAATTTCTATTTATTATAACTACAAACCAAAAACCCCTCTATCAAACACATGTCTTCGTGTAAATTATAATGTTTTCCCAGTGTCTTTTCGCAACAAAGAAACGCGAATTTAGTTGTAAAATGTTATGAAAAAAGAAAAATGTACAAGCAAAATTTTAATTTATATTTTTATTATGAAAATGAAACTGTGTTGTCCTTTGGGAGAAAATGTCATTTAAATTAAAACTCATTTAATCTTTCTTCTAACGAGCACAAGACACAAAAACCAACCGCAAACGCATTTAAGAGACACACTTGTGTTAAACACTTACTAGCAGACTGGTAAAATATTTATGTGTGTATGTATATAAAACAATTTAAAATAAATTGCAAAAATTTATGAGACATTGGATAATTGAGTAAAATATAAAAAATAAGCTTTTATAATTTTGTAATTAAAAAAAAAGATTTTTTTCTCTCAAGATATTTTCGAACATCTGGTTAATTTATTGTCTGTGATTTTATTCGCTTTATTAAGTTTATAGTACTTTTAAAATAAGACATTTAAATAGAAAATGCTTGCAAGTGTTGTTGGCGTCTGTCAAAAATAATTGTGCTTTAAAATAAAGTTAATGCAGTTGGTTTTTATGGTAATGTATTGCTTATAAGGCATAACATTAAAATTAATATTATTTTCCGCCCGGTGATGAAGCGCCTTTATCTATTACATAATTGTTCAAGAATGTACCTGAATGAGATAGATATACATATATAAGTACTTATGTATATCAGCAAGTAATTCACCCGCTATCCATATTCGGTTTAAAACTATAATAGGTCCTTTACATTTTTATGTTTTATGTTAACACCAAGTTTTTTTATAACTATTTATCACAATTTCTTACCCTAAACAAACCTATTTACTATCCAGACTTTTCTCCATGAAAAAGTGTTGGATTTTGCAGATTTTATCCCTAAAAATTCTGGCAACACTGATTATAGCTTATATACGGAATTTCATACCGTTATTCACAATAAACATTTTAATATGTCGCAATGTTATCGTAGTAGCACTTTAATAAATTTATTGTGAATAGCATTATTGTGCATTCTTACTGCTTTATGCATTAAACACATTCACCACAGCAAGCTACCGACTACCAAATGTCAAGGATAGAATACACGTGTTTATATGAGAATAATTCTTTTGAAGACAGCAAGGCAACATGGCGACAGGTTGTTGTCTATGCTGATTTTGTCGTTGTAGTCCAATTAAACTAATTTCTATTTCTTTGGCTACAATGAGAAAATTCAGTGTTGCCAGTACAATACAAAATGTTGAATGAATGATTTTGTACAATGATTTCATATTATTTAACAGAAACAATATCCAAAAATTGAAGTAAAGCATAAATTGATTCATTTTTATACCTTTGCGTTACATAAGTACCTTTCCAAAGAGTAATTAATTTTTATAAATGCAAAATGTATAAAAGTGGCAATACTGAACTATGTATTTGTACTTGAATATCAGCTGCAGATGGTGCTGCTGCCGTCTCCAAAATAATTAAGTAGCCGGCTACGAGGCGACAAATGCTGCTAGCGGCATTTGAAGTCGTGTGTTCGTGTAGCCTGCTGTGGTGAATGTGTTTAATGCTTTAAACTGATTTGTATGGCTTTTAATTTTTTTTTTTTTTTTTTTTTTTTTGGAAAGTTAAAATTCAGAATTTTGAAATTAATATTTCTCTTACCCAATAAAACAATAGAACATAATTTAAAATGCATAATATTTATTAATTTTCTTATGCACACAAGTATGAATATGGAGATGTATTAAACATATCATATACATCAAAAAAGAAAACAAAAACAAACACTAACACACAAACATACACATACATACTTACATATGCGCATGCACTCAATATTAAAAAACTAACAAATTCATATGCATTCCCGATGCATCACAATTTCAATTATTTACTCAAATGTATGCCAATATATGCATATTTAACAAACTAAATATAAATGTGTGTATGTGTTTTATGCACATCTACGAACAGAAAATAATAATAATAATAATAATAACAATAAAATATTTATCCATATTGTAGCCGATGCAATGACAGTGCCATCATGTCAACAGTGTTGTATATAATAATAGGGATGTTTTAGAAAAAAATTTGGTTTTTGGAAAAAAACGCTAAATATTACTATTTATTAATAATTTTTAATAAGTTCGTTTTTCTTAATTTAAGGTAATTTAGGGCTTAATGTATTTTTGAAAAAAATATTGGAAAAAATTTTTAGTTTTTTTTTTTGGGAAATTTTTTTTTCTTTAAAATATTTCCTTGCTTGTATTGGATTTTTAATATTGCAATGCAATTTAATTTGCTTTGCTCTATTTCAATTTATTGAAGCATTTAAGATTTTTTATGACATTTCGATTCACGCAGTTTTTACATTCATACAGTGAACTCCCGCTAGCATTAACTATTTTAGTTAAAAACTGTTCATAGGAAGAAAACGAGATTACAACAAAAGCTATCACGTAAATTTACAAATATATTTTATTCAAATTGTTACAAGTTTTCAAGTACCCACTGTTTTTCATATTAAGTCCCATAATATTCAAGTGATCTGAGGAATTTTTTTTTTTTGTTTTTATTTAATCTAATTTGTTTTAGAGATATATAATTACTATTTCACTAATCAAATATTTTCATTTATGGAAAAACTGCATCTCTTTATTAAATGTTAGTTAGTTAAGATAAAGATTTGATTTATTGTGGAAAAAATTCAATTTATTGTTCAATCTAAGAAAACTGTCAATAAACTAAAGAAATATGTTAACACAATTCACTAGAAAATTTAAATAAATTTCTAGAAATATGTTGAAAATCTTGCAATTCCTTCAATTTAATTTTTTTATATCCTTAAAGCTTAATTCCTCTGCTTTATCTTTATACACATATACAATATAAATTAACTTATTAATATTGCTTATTAATCAATTAAGAATTTGCATTCATGTGTATACATATAAACACATATTTTTATGTTTGCTTCTTTGCTCTTAACAGCAACTTATAATACATACACTTACATATTTCCATACTTAAATGAAGTTGTATCTACTTAGAAAAATCTATCAATTACTACTTCCAATATTATCGTTGTTGGTTGCGATAAGGATGAGATAATTAAAATAATTATTTTAATAAAATTAATACATTTATGATTATCGATAGCACATTAAATTGAATTCATAAGCATATATGTAAATGAGTGTGTATGTACTCAACCCGCTAGTTAGTGTGCAAGCAAAAGGAACAGGTCATGTTATATGAGCCAAAGAGAGTGCTAAGGATATTTTTCTTGCCACTCTTTGTTTGTAACTATTAAGTCAAGGGGAAAAATTCTCCTTGAAATCAAACATGATTGAAAACAATGCTCATGTTTTGTTTTAATAAAAGGGAAAACAGTTTATTCGAAAAATTTTGTATTCGTTAAATTTCTAATAAATTTTATTCGAATACTTTTATAATCGAATAACTAAATGGTTTTAATGAGAATAATTTAAAACGGATAAATTTTATCAAATAATCAAATAAATTTTATTCGAATAATATATATAAAATTTATTTATTATTTTTATATGTATATATAAATAATGAATAAATTTTATTTCAATTATTGAAACACATTTCTTCAAAAAATCGGGTATTCAAATAATCAAATACTTTTATTCGAATAATATCAAAACCATTACGTTTTTTTTCGCAAATAATCGAATAAATTTTATTCAAAACATACATGTAATTCGAATAAACTTTATTTGATTTTAAAAAAATCTCAAAAAAGTCGAATAAATTTTCATTCGTTAAAAATCTAATAATTTTGAGTCGAATAATGAACTAATTTTCTTCGAATAATCCAATATTTCCAATTCGAATAATATAATTTTAATTTAATTAATTTTATTCTTCGAATAAAATAATCACATAAACTTTATTCGAATAATTTCAAACGAACTTTTTTTTCAAAAAATCTACTACATTTCATTCGAGTCATTTAAAATATATTTAATTCTGTTCGAATAATCCAATATTTCCCGTTCGAATAATATGGTTGCGTTAAAAACAACTTCTTCGAATAAAATAATCAAGTAAACTTTATTCGAAATGTTTTTTTTTTTAAATCTACTTCATTTTATTCGAGTCATTTAAACTATATTTTATTTATTATTTATAATACATTCTATTCTTCAGAAAATCAACTGGTCAAATAATCAAATATCAAAAGAGCAAAATTTTTTATTTTTAATCGTATTAACTATATTCTAAAGATATAAATCAAATAATTTTCAAATAATTGAAAAAATTTTATTTGATTGTTGAAAAAAAATCTTCGAATTAAGTCGAATATGTATATTTTTATTCGATAAAATCTAATACATTTCATTCGAATAATATCACTAATTCTCTTCGAATAAACGAATATTTTACAATCGAATAATATGTTTAATGATAGAAAAAAAAGTTTATTTAATTTTTGAATAAAAAAAAATCTTTGAATCAAGACGAATAAAAATTTATTGGTTAAAAATCTAATAAATTTGATTCGAATAATATAAGTTATTCTTTTTAGATAATCGAATATTTTACATTGAAATAATATTATGTGTTGAAAATTTTAAGGATAAAATAATCAAATAAATTTAATACGAATAATTTCAAATGAATAAATCGAGTAATTGAATTCAAAAAAATCTTTTTTAAATTGATTAAAAAAATTTCTTCGAAAAATCGATCATAGTTCCCTTAACTAATCTAATAAATTTCAAGCGAATAATAAAATAAATATTTTGCGAACTAATTCAATTTAAATAATTTAAAAGATTTTTTATTAGATATTTTATTCAAATTATCGAAAGTCTTTTATTCGAATGATCTAATAAAAAAAATTCAACTATTTTAGCCTATCTAACAGATATTATTCGAATAACCGAAATAATATTCTCTGAGCAATCGATTAAACTTAGTTTAAATAATCGAATAATTTTCTTCTGAATGACACTCATCGAACAAAGTACTAAAACAATTTATTCCACTGAAATTTTTTAATTGACTCTTTTGCCAAATTTACCAATAATTAAAGAAATCTTGATTGATTAAAATGGAAAATATTTATTCGAATTTCTAAATTTCTATTCCAAGAAAAATATAAACGATTTTATTCGAATAATTGTACTACTTCTCTTCAATGAATAGAATATTTTATATCCGAATTATCAAAAAAATATATTCGAATGATTTCAAACCAGTACTTTTTTCATATAATCGAATAAATCTTATTCGAATAATTTTAACGAACAATTTTCTTAAATTTAATTTTATAAATTTTATTGAGGTAATTTATTTAGAATAAATTTTATTTGAATTACTAAAAATTCTTGGATTCATCGAATAAAAAATTTTCCATTTTATTCCACCATTCGTCAAACAATTTGGTTTGATTTTTTGAACAATAAATTAGTTCGAATAATCGAATATACATACATAGTTTATTCAAATAATCGAATGAGTTCTATGCGAATAATCTCAAAAGCTCTATTCGAATAATTCTTCTTCGATTATTAAACTTTAATTGAAAATTTCAATAAAGTTTATTTAAATGATCGAATAGATATTATTGAAATAACCAAAGCAATATTCTACGAGCGACAATCGAATAAATTGTTAATCCAAAAAAATCTAAAAGATTTAATTCCAATTGTTGAACTAGTTTTCGTAGAATAATCGAATATTTTATACCCGAATTATCAAAAAAATTTATTAGAATGATTTCAAACGAAAAAAAAAATTTTTTTTTTCATATAATCGCATAAATTTTATTCGAATAATTTTAATTTTCTATTTAAATAATTCAATCAATTTTATTGGAATTATTTGTCTACTCTATTTCAAAAATTGAATAATAAAGATTTGTAAAGAAATATTTAGAAATGAAATGTGCACCTACAAAAAATTTTTAGAAAAATTGTATTCTATTTTTGAGAAATTAAAGTAAAGTACATGCAGTGGTGCTACAAAAAAAATTACGTATATTTTCATTTAGCGTTTAATGCAATATGCTCGATAAGAATTAACTAGCCTTGAACTACAGGGTACCGAATGCTATTAAGTTTCGCAAGTATATTTTGTATCTATATGTATATACTCTTTTTTTGCAAATGCTTTATATGTAAAATTATGTAGCAAGTATTAGTGTCCTGCACAAGATATCTTATAAGAACTTTCAAGACATGAGGGATTTTTCAAATGCTTTACTACAGCGAAATCTTATAAAACAAACGTTAACAACACTGTTTGCAAGAAATTTGTTTGAGTATTGTAGGTATAAGAGTCACTTCGTGACGGAAGAATTGGTGATACTTGCTTCTTTCTACGCATGAGCGGGTGTACAAACGCCATGCATGTATGTGTGTATGATCTTTTATTTTTCTGCGCACATGCAAAGGCACACACATGCATTAACACACTCAAACGTACAATATGAAAAATAACAAGCATACACTAATTAACAATACTTCTTTTGAGTGTTTGTTACAAATAAGCTGTCTTGGCGACATCGCTTGTTAACACTGATATACACGTACACCAATACATCCATCGTGCTTCGCTTATAGTACGACAGCATTTATTATTGATTTAGTATAATACATGCGACGTGAATACATTTAAAAATCATGACGTATTTACATTTAAAGACTGTTTGCGCAGGTCTCTAGTAAGTATAAAAGAGAAGCAGGCAAAAAAATTATTTATCTACGTACATACACCCAAAACATTGTGCGTATGTGTACCTCACAATATAAACCCTATAACAACTACAGCAAAATTCCATATTTTTACAATTATCATGAATATTCTTCTCTGGAATTTTCTATCTCACGGAAAATAATTTTCTCGAGAAAAAATTCTTAGAATAATAAATTTCTGTGGAACAAATGATATTAATAAGTGAAACGACATAGGAAAAGATAATTTTACATTGAAATGATAATACAGTAGTTGGGTAATGCAGTGTGCCTTTTCAAAGCAAATACACAAACCAAAGTAAATGGACAGCAAAAATCCTGAACAGTGGCGATCGAAAACGCAAAAATAAGAAAAACTGTAATATATTACCGTTTATTATCAAAGAGTCGCGAATCATTTACTCAAACAACGTCATAACTCAAAAAATTTAATTTGTGAGCTAGTGATGCAGAATTAATTCCTCATATCGTTCTTCATGTAAAAATTTCATACAAATATCTTGTTTGCTCAACTCTTGAGAGAAAAATCAAATTTTCTTTTTCTATTAAGTTGTGTGTAAATTGAAAACTTCAAACTCATTTTCTGGCAAAAAAATATATATGTATTTGTATTTTTCGCTGTCTTTAGACATTTTACAGAACAAAACTTATTTTGATAAATTTGTCCAACAATAATTTCTACTTAAAAATTATTTGTTATATTAATACTTCAATGTTCATACTGTGTTTTATATCGTTACCTTTAGAACTTAACATCGTGAAACTAATTTTATTTATTTTATTTTAAGACCTCGTAGAATAAGTAAAAAAAAAAACTCTACAAGAATTTTTTTGAAATTTTATTTTTTTGTGGCGGAAATGGGTTAATGTTGTCGACAAGAGCTTCAAATTCAAAAATAATTTCAGTAACAATATTTTAGAAATAAAAAAACAATAATTGACTTGGGCATTTATAAAATTTAATAAAATAAAACGCCGATAATATAACTTTTTAACAATTAGTAATTAAAAAAAATTAAAAAAAAACCCAACTGCGACCAACTTTGAACCTTTCGATATTCTAAATAGTTATTCGAAATGAGATATCATGAGAGAAACTTAAGATGATTTTAAAATTCCTGTCGAATGATACACATTTTGATATAGTTAGCCTACTTTTTATTTTTTTTGACTACTATCGTATCTTTAGTGACACTCCCAGGATTAAGACAAATCGATTGATGTAAGAATGATCAAAATCGGTCTACGCGTTCGGTTTATACAGTGCCGCAAAGGAACGCAGATGCATACATACATACATACATACGTACATAAATACATAGATAAATACATACATACATACATACATAGAGTGATAAGCACAGTACCCTTCTTTGCGTCGCGCAATCGGGTAAAAAATTGCACTACGGCAACATTGATTTAATAAAACCGCAGGATTAATTTTAAAAAAATATACAATAAAATATATAAATATAATATATATAATAAAATATAAAATAAAAAACATACAAATACATTTTTTGATTAAGAATGAATTTTACTGTTCGAAACTAGATATTGTACCAAAGTCATTGCATTGAAATAAAATTAATGATTATATTTAATTACTAACTTTTATAGAGATTTAATGGTTTTTAACATATCTGTAACAAGGGGTGATAACGGGTTAAGACGGCACAATGTTGCCATATTAAATCTTTAAGCTACTCATTGTGAATTTCCTAACTGTGTATTACATCGTTGCCAGCTCACAATGTATATTCTAAAATAATAATAAAATGCTGCCACATTTAAATATTAAAGACATTCTCATTGTGAATTACTTAATTAATGGGGGATTATTATTGCGTTAACAAATGTTATAATTAACACTTTTTATTTTTGCATTGGAAATATTAAAAAAACAATAATGTTAAAGTAAACATGAAAAAAATTAATTTCATTAAAAAAAAATTAAGTTCAAAAGAGAATTAAAGTCATTTCCAAGAGTAACAGTGACAAAGCTTTAAATGACTGCATAACATCTAACAGGGAATAATATAATTTTGTTTTATTATGAGGAAATTTCTTCATTAGACTTTTTTCTCCTATTAAAAATTTTTCTTCGAGTGTAATTTCCTTTGCGTATTTTATGTACGTCTGTACGCATAAATATTTATTACATAAGCTGCAGATTTAAATGTAATTTTCATTTCAATTATAACGGTAAGCAAATGGTGAATTGATGTCTATAACTTGTATGTATATGTATGTGTAACAAAAGTACGTAGATATGTTTGTCCATGCATTTTGCATGGCCTTTAGTAAAATTTCATAAACATTTTCAAAAGTCATGCATATTATTGAACATTGGTGCATGTTTGTTTATTTATTTATATGTTCGTTTAAATTCATCCACTCAAATTAAAATAGTGTTAATTTTATAGAAATCGTCTACATACAGACATATGTATATAAATTTAATATTAATTTTCCAAACTGCTCATAAATAAATATGCCACAATCATTTGTAAATAAATTTATATATTGAGAACACTTGAAGGTTGTTATTTGGTAGATTGTAGGGTCGGTCATTGGTTTTGTTGGGCTGTCAACTATTTTGCAGCAATTTAATTCTAAAAACTATTTCATGTGCATTTGTAAATTGCATGTTAATTTAAAGCTGGAAGCCATATTTAATGGTCTTTGGAAAATACTTCAAAATGTACTTATACGTACATACATACATGCAATATAAACTTGTTATGTAAGTCTGTCTGCATATGTAAAATTGTTCAATTGTATGTGCATATTTATTATGTATGTATGTTTTAATTTGCGTTTATGCTGCGTGTGTTTTTTTGTATTTGCAACCAACATCATCATCATTATCATCAGCAGCATCATTGAATGCTGCAATGTTGTATATCTGTTTTTAATTAATGCCCCTAAGTGTATGCACTAGAATAATTGTTGTGTTTTTCTTCTCATTTTATTTATTTATTTTTTGTTTTAGGGGACTACCCAACCCAACCCCTCATGTTCATGTTTTCATTAGATGAAACGCCTTTTGAAAGCTAAACACTGGCCATGCTCTATTTTCTTTTGTTTAGTGTTTAATTTATTTTTACCAACAACAACAACAAAAACACACTTTCAAAAATAAATAGTTTTCGCAACCACTAAACAAATTCTTCGGTTATAAATGAGCCTTAATTAATTAATACTTATGGGGAAAATAATAAATAAATAGCTTTGAAAGCTTCTAAAATTTTGAAAAAAAAAATAAATTTAAAAAAATGTCTGGCGAGGGCAACAAATTGAGAAATATTGCAAAATTCAAATTATTAAAAAATCACATATCAATTAAAAATAGTTATTAAAATTATTTCATAATTAAATATTAATTAAATTTAAGTTTTTATCATGGCTAGGGGTTTTATAAATGACAGGCTTTGTGTTTCCAAACAAATCTTTTTATTAATTAGTGTTTTTTTTTGGGAATTGTTACAATCTAACGCACTTAAAATCTCAAATTATTGCGCCGTATTACGAGTGTCGTATTATGACTACGACTTCGACGATTTTGTACTAGACTAAAGAACTTTGCTTAATTTTTTATTTAGTGTAGTAAAAAATCGTCGCAGTCCTAGTCAAAATAAGACACTCATAATTAGGCCCATTATTTTACTTATTCAGTAAAATATTTTTTTGCATTAAAAATACCTTGAAATTGATTATTGAGGGATTTAGCTGGAATTTGATTTAATTACAAAACTTTCAGCTTCGAAAAGAGTATGTCGCTAAAATTTCGAAGTGAACTCTATATTGGGAAACTATCCAATTAATTTGGAAATTTCGAACTAAATAGAAAATTTATCATGCACTCGGAATTAAAATTTCCAGGTGAGTTAAAAATGTTGTACAAACAAAACAACTTGCACAGTTTATATTTGCATATTTTCAAGTAAAAAATTAATAATTTTCTTATCTCAGTGTAACTTAAAAATGTATGATCAATATATGTATAACTTCAATCCTTAGCATTTTTGAATTTAATGAAAATATCAACTCAAAACATATCACACATAACTCAAATTAGCATTATATTCACTTTTTTTTTTGAATTAAACTTATATACAGTCGAATCTGCTTTAGCGCAACACGCTTTATTGAAAAGAAATCGGATAACTGAAAGCAATACAAATCCACGCACTGATTTTAAGCGCAGCTAGTCTTATTCATTTCGCTTTCGCGAAACATCGCTTTATTGAAAATATCGTATTACTGAAAACCAAAAGCAGGCCCACAACTACGTTTTGTATGAAACTTATTTCGCTTTAGTGAAAAAATAAAAAATGAAACATTTATTTATTAAGGCTGAAAAAATTTTGCATGTTTTGTCTGTTAAAAAGTTAAATGGCAAAGACATTTACTGATTTTAAGCAGTACGCTTAACTGTAACAAATTTCAGTAATCCGAGAAAAATCGGATAACTAAAAAAAATAGGGTTTTGGCTATTTCCAGTAAAGCGGAGTCGACTAGTTACAGTCGACTCGTACTCGTAGTTTTTTTTAATAAAAATTCATTTTAAACATTCTAAATTAAATTCGAAATTTCGAATATAATTTATTTTTATTATTTCATTTTTGAAAAACATTTGCTTAAATGCTGAGCGACGAAAACCATAAAAAGTTCTTGCATTTTTCATCGTTTTTTTTTTTTTTTTTTTTTGCAGGTTCATTTAATAAAACTGAACAAACATGTTTTGCTTGCATCATTTAGATAAAGAAAAACACTATTTCTTTTTTTTTCTTTTTCTTCAATTGATGAAAATTTATTCGCATAATTTAACACACATTCTGTCTTAAATTATATTGTTTGGTACATGTTTCAAATTTGAACACGTAATGCAAAATTTTCTTTTCTCATATTTTATTAGTTTATTTATGTTTTAGCATCTTTGTGTGGTCGTCTTTGTTATAACCCTCATTTGAAAGCCTTACAATATCTTTTTATTTTTCCCTCTCTCTCTCCCTCTTTCTCAATATAAAAGCAATATGGAACAACACGTAACATCTACGAAATTTACGTGGCAAACATTAAAGTCATCATCATAGATTCTCACATTAAAAAAAAACCAGCACAATTCTCTTTTACCTTATTCTAAAAAAAATTATAAAAAAAAAATAGATAAAACAAATATGCAAACATTTATATGTTGCATGCTCAATCGAATCTTATACAACCCAAAAGATTAAACTGCAACAGCAGCGGATTGAGGGAAAAATTTTTGCATAAGAATATTCAATGTTTTGCCGCCCCCCACCCCTCCAAACCTTAAAAAATCCGCTTCTGCCCGGTCATGTTCATATTAAAGCTCCTAACAAAGATCTACAAACACATGTGATAAGACATTGACAAGCCAGCAAACAAATGCATGCATGTACATATTTGCCTCCTCTGCAATCACGCACACACACACACACTCCCGCAATATGAATTTGTTGGCAAGAAAAAAATAAAAAGAAATCCCTAAGGTATGCTACGTTTTCTACCCTTTCGTATTTTCATTTAAATCTCGTATTTGTCGATGACTACTTATTATTATGAAACGTACTACATACATGAATTTGTCGATGAGTGCCGGTGTGATTGTAAGTGAGTGTCTGTCTGTCTGTCTATCTCTGCATTTAGTTATAAAGACATTATTATCACCGTACGTACGTACGTACTATCAAGCATGTGAGAAAAAATTCGTTGAGATTGGGATTTGTCAAGTATGAATGCTGTAGATATACAGAAGTAGAAGAATAAGAAGTAGAAAAAAACAACAAACAGTAAAATCAAATTGAAGCAGGTGAAAGAAAATTATTACGTGATTTATTACAACATTTAACTGTGTATTATTATTTTGCTTTAATGAAATGGATAAATTGTATGCTGCAGGGTTTAAGGTGTTGATTGCTTGTTTAAAAGCAAGCCTAATTTTGGCAATATTAAGCTAAATTAATTTTTTTCTTTTTTCCCCATACATATTTATGTATCAAAAGATAGGAGAATAAATGCCAGTGAATAGCTAAAATTCATATTGAGACGTGTGGCAAACTTTGCATTTCCAAGGTTTTGGGAGAAAACTTTTGGTTTCCTTAATATCAATAAACAATTTGCAATTTGTTTGTAATTTTTTTTTTATGTGTAGACATCTATACGCTAGGGGGTAAAATTCTTGTTCACAATACAATCACAAATTTTGCTGAGATTCACACCGCGTTGTCAAATCGGTGTGAGTTACATACTATGTATGAGTGTATTAGTGTTTGAAAGAAGCAATACAAGCTTATTTAAAATATTGTAAATATCTACATAGGACTTTGCTGGTTTTGTTTGTTTTATTTAACTTGATAATTGCTTTATTAGGGTTTCGTACACCAAAGGTGAAAATAAACCGTAAGAGCTACATTTGGCCACTAAAACAACAAATACATGAGAGTTAAAAATTAAAGGATGTTCCAAAACGAGCAACGAAAAATGTTAAAATCTCATGTAATATACATATGTATGTACATAAAAACTAAAAAATCAAAAAAATATAAAATCGCCAAATCTAAAATAATCGCCAAAAAACAAAAAAAACGCCAAAAAAAAGCACCAAATTAAAAAAAATTCTAGGACTAAAATAAATCGCGAAAAATCGGAAAAATCGCCAAAATGAAAAAATCGCCAAAATGAAAAAATCGCCTAAATAAAAAAAACCCAAAAACAGAAAAAATCGCCAAAATGAAAAAAATAGCCAAAATGAAAAAAACACCAAAAACACAAAAAAATAGCCAAAATGAAAAAATCACCAAAATGAAAAAATTGCCAAAATGAAAAAAAATTGCGAAAATTAAAAAAACCCAAAAAGAGGAAAAAACGCCAAAACGAGGAAAAAGCGATAAAAAAAGTGAAAAAAAATCGTTTAAACTGAAAAAACTTAAAAAATTAAGAAAGCTAAATAAAAAAAATTATCAAAACCGAATGTGCGCGAGTCAAAGTCGCACTTTACTGAATTTATTTTAATTGCAATGCGTACACAACAACAAGAACAGCAACAACTAAGAGATGAACAACAGGTTAAAAATTAAAAAGTAAAAGTAAAGGCATTTACCTACCATAGATGAGCACTGCAGTACCACTAAAGTTTCAGTAAAAATAATAAAAAAAATTTTTTGGTATACAAAAAAAGGTAATTTTATGTGTTACTGTGCATTTAAAGTTTATTTATTTATTTGCCGGCGTCATATTACGAGTTATGGATATAAGATTATCAGGTATGGACACTATGTTAGGGTTGATACCAGCGTTGCCAGTTTAGGGAATTTGTCCCTAAATTGGGATTTTCTTCGCGATGGGGATAAAAATTTCATGATAACCAAATTTTGGGGAATTTTTTTTTATAATATATAGAATGATTTTTGAGTTAAGAAATGTGCGTCTGGCAAGTCTAAAAATGTGTGTTATTGTTCATAGTGAATGGTTTCTAATAAAGAAGTATGGCTGAGTTTACATCTGGCATTTCTTGTGTGCCAAATGCCCAAAAAAGCGTAACCACTAATTACTAATGAAAAACTGTTTAATACTGACATGTATTTATTGATTTAAACTGTTTCCAATCATGTTAGATTCTATAAAATTGTCTATTAGTTATGTTTGAAACTGTTTAACTTAATAAATATGTGTCTTGTATGGCACATGGCACACAGATGTAAACCCGGCCTATCAAGGCAAATTAACCAATAATGAACACTACCAAAACAAAAATACGTAACAAAATACGTTATCAAAAATGATTGGAACTAAAATATTCGAATAAAAATTATGGCAATAAAAATTATTCGAATAATTTTCAATTGCAAAAATATTTTTGAATATTGATTTATAATATTTAATATATGATCTAAAAATTATTCGATATAAATTATCCGAATAAAAATCATCCGAATAATTGTCAATCAAATAAAAACTATACTTGAAAGTAAATAAGGTAAGACAAACGTTATTCCGAATAAAAATTATTCGAATAATTTTCATTTGAAAATATTTTTTTAATATTGGTGCTATTCGAGCAAAATTTAAAAACGTATGTATACTCTTATAAATTATTCGAATAAAAGTTATTCGGAAAAAAATTACAGAAAAAATATTTGTGACAAAATATTTTAATCCGACTAAATACGGTTGGAATAAAATTCTCAACGCATTCGATTATTTATTTATTCCAAAAATATTATAATTTATTTTAAAAAAACTTGTTACACAAATAAATAAGCCTAGTTCACAAACTTGTGCAAATGGTATTGCATCGTAGCATGTGCTCACCACTTAACAATTTTTAGTGGTGAGTACCAATATACTATAAATTTTGCATATGCTACGATGCAAGACCATTTGCACAAGATTGTGAATTGGGCTATAATATTCTTGAAAGTAAAAAAACTCAACTTGGAGAAGGGTGATTCAGTCAAATTTATTGAATCAAATTTGTGTTTCTCAGTAGTCCCATTTATTTGAGAAAATACAATTCTTTTAAATCGTTTTCTAGACTCTTTTTTCCAAATAAATATGATTTTTTAGCAAAAACTTTAAATAAAAATAATATGCATACGTACTTGCTCGTATAATAAAATAACGCCAGAGTAAGAGCAATAAACTTTCTAAATGAATGTTTAGATATAAGTGTGTATGCAAGTGCAATAACTGCAACACAAAAACATTTCTTTTAAATAAAATAGAATATTAAAAATGCTACATTATTTATTCATTTTATTCAAATGTTATAAAAAAAATATATAATTCAACATGCAGAAATTATAAATCACGTTAAAAAAAATTGCTCGCATGTTGCATTTAAATGCAACGCAGTTTGTATGTGTGTGTGTTTTTGTTTGCCTGAGTATTTCAATGTCTGCAGCGAGTGAATATGCTTAAACGGTGCATGATGCAAATGAAAAGTAGCTGCTTTTAAATGTATACGCTCGTTTATACCCAAAAAAATTCAGCAACAACAAAAATATTTATATTATACCTACATACATATTTTTATATTTTTTCTCCTTCCATAAATAATGATGCATTTAACAATTTTACCACTCTGGAATATGAAAGCATAATGCCAACATTAACATTTACTTTTTTATGTTTTTTTTTAAATTTCTTTATTTGTTATAGTGATTATGCAATTTTGAAAATTAAAAATAAAACCTGAAAAGAAATCTTGTTTGTATTTAGTATTAAATCTACAAGTCTACATTTAATGTTCTTTTTTGTTTTGTTCTTCCTGTTTTATGTTCTTTTGGGTGCAAAATTGTTCTCTATTTGAAAGCTCTTTTCTTGCTTAAATATTAAAAACTTGACGCTTGAAGAATAAAACGGCTTTAAATGCATGCTTTTTTTATGCAAGTGCAACATTGTTGGTTTCTCTTTGTTGTTATTGTATTTGCATGAAGACGCCTAAAGGTATGCTTTGAATAAGCACAATAGTTTTATTTGAATGTAAATGTTTTCATGTCGTTGCTATTCGTATTATTTTTATTTTCTCTTTAATAAATCGAGAGCATAAGCAATTTAAAGCAGGTCTGAACCAGTGCCACCAGATTAGGGGATTTGTCCCAAAAATGGAGATTTCGCCTCTAATTTGGGGACAGAATTTCATGGGGAGGGATTTGGGGACTTTTCATTTCGAGCTCTAAAAATTTGCATGTATCAGGAAAATAATTAATCGTGGATGTTGACATAATATTTTAGTACTGGTAACATTTCAGTTTTTAAAAATCTCTCTCTTGGCAATCATACTTTATAATGAAGTTGACATTACCATCATGGTAATACCGCGAACATATGTATATCGAGCCATAACCGTTAAAATAGCTTAAGCGACACATTTTTTGGACTTCGTTTTTTTGACGAAAATCGACTATTTACAATCGCAAATGATCGATTTTGGTCACCTCAATTTTGGAACCTCAATAGGTTCGAAAATTATGTCGCTTAAGCTATTTTGGCGGTTGTAGCACGATATATATGTATGTACATAGGCAAAAACGTGCTCGCAGCTGCAGAACTAGCTCTTTGTCAATTAACATTTTTTTTCTTTTGAAAAAGAAAAATGACTGTTGAAAGTTTTGATTGTGCAATTGTTCTACACACGGTTCTACCTTAGTTATTGTGTCACGCATAAAAAACTATATATATGTGTGATTCCCAGAAAATATGAAAAACTTTGAACTTTTTAAAAATTTGCAATTTAAGCACATTACAAAACTTAGATTTGATTCGGTGTATGGAATTTTGAAAAATGTTATAGATCCAAAAGTGGCATTGAGCGTATATGAAAACCAATGGAATAAAATTGCTTATATCGACTGGCGGAAACAAACAAAACAAAATTTTCCTAAAGACGTATTTAGATGAGATAGAAGCAAATTACTAAAGCTATGTACAGACGATTGTCAGATCTTACAATATTGTCAGATCTGGCAATGTGCTGACAATGTACTGGCAATCGAAAATTGTCAGCACAATATTCCTTGTCAGTTCACACGGTTGTCGGAAAATCTTACAATTTATTGCAGACGGTTGTATGACAATAAAATCATCTGACAAAATCGTCAGTAGAAAAATTGTCAGTTCACACGGTTGACATATGCACAAATTGTTAGATCTGTTGTTATGCGATGCCAGACTTAAAATCATTTGTTAGAAATTGTTAAATATTTATCGTTTGTGTTTGTGTTAAATGTTAAAATTTAAAGTATAAATTATTATGGACCATAAAGAAGCAATTGCAATGATTTTTTCTGCATATATTTTATTATCAATTTTTTCTTTAAAATCAAGCGTGTGCAGTGTTGCCCATAGAAAGAATTCTCTTACAATGACGCCATTGTCAGATGCATAAACTGCGCACATCTGAGAATATTAAAATGTATGACAAATATCTGGCAATAATTTTACAATGTGTTCACATGATTGTAAGATGTCTGATAACGTTTTGTCAGCTGCTAGTCTTGCAATGGACTGACAATGCTTTTTCTGGCAACGACGTCTGACAAAAATTGTCAGTTCACACGGTTGTAAGAAATTTTTAGCACATTTTACTGGCAATATTGTAAGATCTGACATCCGTCTGTACATAGCTTTAAGCAAGATTTTAAATTTTTCTTAAAAAAAAAACAAAAAAAAGAACGATTTGAGCGAGCACTTCCGGTTCATCAATATTTGAGTGTTATATAGCAAAATTCTTGGTTTTTAGAGTAGATTAAGAAAATCGATGTTCATCAAAGAATTTCGAAAAAAAAGTATAAAAAGTGAGACGGTCTAATGTACAATTGAATTTTATGTACCTTTTAAGTTAATGAAAACATTTAAAAAAATAAAAATAAAGAATTTGGTCAATCGTACTGAAAAAAGTACAATTTTTCTTGTAACTTTGTGAAAATCTTATTTCGCATCATTGCGCATAGGACTACTTAATAATCGTTTTTTATGAATGATTTATTTTTGGGGACAAAAGTTAGGATTTTTCTGTTGAAATTGGGATTTTTTGGGGACATGACGTTTTAAATTGGGGACAAGAGTCAAAATTTTTCTGGCAGCTCTGGTCTGAACTAACGTAGAGAAATAATAAAAGTGAAGTTGGCTGCAGTATGGTTTCTTTGTTAAAAGGTGCCTTGTTTGCTTTAGTAGTAAGTTTTTGTGCTAAATAATCCATACTTTTCTTCTTAAGAGTGCAAGCATTTTTAATTGTAATTTAAATAATTATGTGTATGTTTGTTATTTAAATAATTATGTTTAAGTTTAATATTTAATAGAAGTTCCCATTTAAAATGAGGCGTGCCTAGGATTGTTCTTTTAAATTTTACACTTTTTCCATATTTCATATGTTCGATTTTACATGCAATTCACTAAAACTGGCCTGCGGACTACAAAGTTTTTTTAAAAAGGTGTTTATTTTAATTTATATTTTAGTTCAAATTTATTAATTTTTTATATGTTTATTTGTTCAAATTAGTCGATTTATTACAAATAATATAAAAAACATAATTTAGTTTGTATAATACTCTACAGAAAAGAGGAGTTGAAAATAAAACTAACTATGTAATTTTTTTTCGAAGCTATTCGGCTAAAATACATATAAAGACCTATCACAAAGCATTTATGGCTTTATTTTTAATAAAAAAAATATTTTTGATTGCTGAAAAATTTTTATCAAACAAATTTCTGTACAAAATTTGTTTTATAAACCCTTCAAAGAAAAAACTAAATTTCATTTTCAGTAACCAAATTCGTTGAATCAGTAAATATTTTATTTGAATGCGGTCCTACAAATAATTTTGTAAATTCTGATAAAAATTTTGTAAAAATTTAAATTAATCATAGTTGTCAAATTAGCAGATTATCTAAAAATTATATGACACCCATACGATTACAAATGTACATAATGTATAGCATATGTCAGTGAAAGGTGTTGTGCCAAACAAGAACTTGGTCAAAATTTATATCTCACTGATTTTGATGGCCGAAATTTTTGATAGGAACTTGGCCTTTTTTCACATTTATGTTTTTGTGAGGATATTAATTTAGTGGAACAGTACAGAATATTTACTGAAACTAAGTTTGATTTCAAACAAATATTTCTTTAAAAATTTTTTGGGAATAATTTTTTCTGTGTTTATAAAACAAAATTATTTTTTATGAGTTAGGCAGTTAGTCCGTAATTAAGGGCATTTTTATTTTTTTTTTTTTTTTTTGTTTTTTTTTTATATTAAAGATATATAAATAAAGAGTTTTTTTTCGTAAAACTTCGTAAAATTCAACGTGAATAAAAACTGTTCAAGGTTTTATTCCTGATGACAGTCAGTGGCAACCGTGGGGTTATCTATCAAAAATGGAGAAACATCTTAAAAGTGAGTAGTGAGGAACTTCTGACTCCATTACAAGATGCAACTCTGGCTATTTCTGGCAGCAAAAATGCTACAATTTCTCTTGTCATTCCTCTAAGATGCGAGCTGCATCAAAAATTGCAAAACTTAAGACCTAATCTTAAAACTGCAGAAGTTGTCTGTGCCTTCGAAATGTTAAGTAGCCATTTAAGTGATAGATTTGCACACTATGAAACACGGATTGTTCCCCGCATATCAACCCTAATAGATCCTCGATTTAAAAAGGATGGTTTTAAGTCGGTTTCAAATTCAGATCAAATTCAGATCAGGCTTTGGAGCAAGAGATATATACCGTTTTGTCAAGAACTCCACGGGAGCAACCAATACCACCCGAATCTTCTGAAAAACCACATTTTTCTTTTTTGCAAAACAAAATTAAGTCAAAAATAATATCATCGCGAGCGGATGCCATTGTAATTTTGAGACAGCACCTCGAAAATATAAATGAGCCAGAAGAATGCGACCCTCTTTCGTTTTGGAAGGTAAATTTAATAAATGTAATTATACTTAATATTCTGAAATTAATAAACTTTTTTTAGACGAATGCAGAGAGTATGGTGGCTATCAAAGAGGTAGCAAAAAAATATTTATGCGTGCCGGCAACTTCCTGCGAGTCGGAACGAATGTTCAGCAAGGCTGGCCAAATTATTTCCGATCGGCGAACGCGCCTCAAGCCGCTCGTGGTCGATAAACTTATGTTTATTAACAAAAACCAGTCAATTTTTGAAAATTGGTAAAAAAAATCTTCGATCTCTATTTTTTATAAACGATCTCTCATTTTTAAATACGTTTGTGAAACGTATTATTATTTTAACCTATGAATTTAAATGTTGTTTTTTTATTATTTTAACCTATGAATTAAAATGTTGTTTTTTTATTTTATTCAATAAATAAAATTTTAAATTTATTATTTTATTTATTTTAATTATTAGTATTTTTACCAGTTTGGTGTATTTCATTTGCACGTTCATTTTGCATAATTTACAATAATAAGTGCGTTCGAGAACTCAAAAATTTGTAAAAATTTTTACTATTTTTTGAGAGGGCAAATTGAGAGAGAAAAGTGACAGTTCATTTACTGAGTAAATGCAAGTTTTTACTGGATAAATTTTTGCCAGTAAAATCCAGTAAAACGAAGCCATATGTTTTTTTAATATAAACAAACAAAAGTAAAGGTAAACAAAAATTTTTAGTTTTTGATGAAATTTTTAAAATAACAAAAAAAAACAAATGTATTAAGTTATAAGCATTATAACATTTATTTAAGTTTGATGCTAGAAAAATATTCGGGTATGTTATGTATTCCACGTGAAATTAAAACGTGCGGAATTTCCATAGAATTTTTGGAAATATGTATGTATATTTTCTTAAGAAACATCGATGTTACATCGATGTTTCGCTTAAAAACATCGAAAACATCGATGGCAGCAAACATCGATGTTTCTCCACCTCTATTATGAATACAGCTGCGACGAACAACGAACTTCGCCCAACTTGAGGAATTCGCTGTACAAATTCGTACAACAACGAATAAACTAACAGCTGTTATAATTAAAAGCGTTGCTTACTATTTACTCTGATAGTGTTACCATATTAAAAAAATAATACTTACAAAATTAAACATAAGCTCAGTCACAATAGTGACTAGTGATTTTTCAATCACAATAATTAAGTTAACAGTTATGGAAATATCGCTAATTGTTATGTTAAGAATACAATTGCTTCGCCCAACTCGACGAATTCGTCGGTAGAAATTTGTAGTATTAAGCACAACAACAACGAAGAAGCTAACAGTTGTTATAATTGTTAAAGTTGTTTACTGTTTATATAGTGATAGTGTGACCACATAAAAAAAATAGTAGTACTTGAAAAATTTTTAGGTTAACTATTTTGCATATTTATATTAAATGTTATAAAATAAAATAAAAAAACAATAATTAATGTAAAACGTAACTTTATTTACTAAAGCACTTGAAAACTGAAAGCAAGATGTTCGCTATTATATTTAATGTAAAGAATAGTTCGATTTATATTATTTGTAAGAAAAAAGTTTCTCCTATTCATTCCAATGAATGATTCATATTACTATTCTTCTAATAAGAGTAGTAGCTTTAACATATTGCAAATATTTTATGCATAGTTTATTATATGTCTGCAGCACATACATACATACATACATTTTTGCATACTTTAAGTATGATTTTATTGCATACATTACAAAGACAACAAATGCATACCATAAGTATGGCAGCAATTGTATAACAAAAGATATTTCTTTGATCATAATGTGTACAAATACAATTTAAAAATATTTTGCTATTTAAATAGTCTTTTATTTTGATGTTGAGATATAAAGTATATTTGAGTCTGGTACTCGCTATCCTACACAGTCGCATGACTTACAAATTACCCTGATTAATACCCTGATCTAATACCCCCTTTCCACACGCAAAGTTTACTTTGCAAAGTCTTAATTCAGCTGTGTGAAAGATAGAGGTAGTAGTACAGTCTCTTTCTGTCTTTCTCTCAGCTGAATTAAGATTTTGCAAAGTAAACTTTGCGTGTGAAAAAGGGTTATAATGAATTCTTATTGCCTTTTGAAAATTTTCATAAACTTCATCATACCAATGTTGTAGTTTCTTAAAAGTCGCACGACTGTGTAGGATAGTATGTAACAATAGTGCATTTATATCTGAAAGAAATCTAGTACTTACGGGACTTCGAGCGAAATCTAGAAGATTCCGAGTAGATTTCTCATACAAAACAAAATATACTTTACGTTACTAGATTATGTCTAGTAGATCTTAGTGAAGCGTGTTTTTTTCCAAATTTGTTGTAAAAAATAAACGAATGTACTTGAAAAGGTGCGTGAATTAGCTAAAGTGCAGTTGCTTGGTTGTGATCTAGAAAAATTTTCAGTCAATGGTTTCTGTTCTTGATATATCGTCGGGTTTGCCGCAATAACAATGTATTATTAAACCAGTAACCACCCGACGATATGTCAAAACAACTTAGTGTAAACGGTATAGATTTTAATTGAAATCTGCTCGATTTCGTCCAGGTGTAAATGCCCTATTATGTGTGCTTTATTTAACTTTTTTTCTGAAACCGAAAAATGTATAACTCACTATTTCTTTATTCTTATTAAAAAAAAATTTCATATAGATTTTCTCTTTTGAAAATTTTATTATTAATAAAACTTCTTGTACATAATATTCAACTGCAAAAATAGTATCATTTATATCCACTGAAAAATCCTTAAGCACTGCATGTTAAGAAAATATTAAAAGATTTAGTTACAAAATACTTTATTATATTATATTCTGTTCTTATAAATTCCCTGTATTTTTTTTTGGCAACGAGAGAAGCTAAAGTTGTGAGTTGTTTACTTTTTTTAATATAAATATTTAAATACTACAAATTAAATTTGTCAAATATTTATTACTGATTTTTTTATATATTCATTATATGATGCCTTAACTAAAACCTCGTTATTTGTTTGTTTGTTTGTTTTGTTAACCTTTAGCAGGCAACAACAAAATATATATTAAAAGAATGAATGCCTAAAAGTATGTTGAATTTTTTTCTTTGATCATGCATACACACATTCATACATACATATATGTATTTTTAATTCATCTCATTCGTTATTAAAAGCAAAAAGTTTACAAAACATAATACATACGTAAGTAAGTACGAATGTTAAGTATCTGTTGAATTCTTAACAAAACTGATTTACTTAGTATTTTCACAAACAAGCAGCAGCCCGTCTGTCCGTCCGTCTGTCCGTATTTCTTCTCTACTCCTCGAAGTTCTTGTGCGCTTGTGTTTTCTTAAGTAGGTATTCTATATGATAACTACTTAACAACCATAACGAGACAGCAGCAAATAACTCAAGCACAGTGTTTCAAAAGGGCGTTCATTAATAGGACCTTTAAACATCAATTGAAATCTTTATCCAAATCTATACCGTTTACAATCAGATTTTTTTTTACATTTATCAAGATTTCGTAACCAAAACAAAAACCACTGACTAAAAGTTTTAAGGACTACAACCAAAAAACTGCACTTAGCTAATTCACCCGCCTTTTTAGGGTTCGGTACAGCAATTGTTTTCACCAGGATGTTCGTCTATCTAACTGTCTGTATGTCATATGTACCTAATTTACATTAAGCATTTTTTCATGAAATAAGTTGCATGAAAATTTTTTCATTTGTCAATAGCCGGCCTGGGGAAGCAAATCACATTTAAAAACGGGCCAGAAATGCTTCAGAGACTCCTGATACATCATTTTTAGGGTTTATTGTTTTCGCTACGCTGTCCGTCTGTCCGTCTGTCAGTCACACGGTATTTTCTCAGGAACCGTAAGAGCTACGGACCTGAAATTTGGACACAGTATGTAGAACCTTGGCCGCTACAACAACAAATACATGAGAATTAAAAATTAAATGGTGTTCCAAAACGAGCAACGAAAAATGTTAAAATCCCATGTAATATACATACAATTGTATGTACATATGTATATTGAAACTTGAATTTTGTAAAATTAGTGTATTTTTATACAGACTACAACAATTAACACTAAAATTTAAAAAAATTAAAATTAAAGGGTGGTCCAGCAGTTAATGCAATTTTGACTATGTAATTTTGACAATTTGCTATATCTTGGAAACCGTAAGAGGCAAACACTTGAAATTTTCAAAAAAGGTAAAACTAAAAAAACCGAAAATTATAAGATCGCCAAACCAAAAAAAAAAAAAAATCGCCAAAAATTAAAAAAAAATCGCCAAAACGGAAAAAATCGCCAAAATTAAAAAAAATTCTAACACTAAAATAAATCGCCAAATTCGAAAAAATCACCTAAATGAAAAAAACGCCAAAATGAAAAAAACGTCAAAAATCGAAAAAATCGCCAAAACGCGAAAATGTCGCCAAAACTAAAAAAAATTTTTAAATAAAAAAAATCGCAATAATGAAAAAATCGCCAAAAATAAAAAATCGCCAGAATGAAAAAACGCCAAAAACCGAAATAAATCGCCAAAACAAGAAAATAAAGTGTCAAAACTAAAAAAAGAGCCAAAACTTAAAAAATCGCCAAAACCAAAAAACGCAAAAACCGCTAAAACAAAAAAACCGAAAAGACCCCAAAAACGAAAAAAAATGCCAAAACTATATATTATATAGGATGAAGTTTGTATTAAATTACATATCTAGTGTTCGTACGGAACCCTTCGTGCGCGAGTCAGAGTCGCACTTTACTGAATTTATTTATATATCACTCTCTTCTATAGCGCTGATATTAGCAATTAGAAATGTTGCATGCAACAAATTTCATGAAATTTCATGAAAAAATGCTTAATGTAAATCAGGTAATGCTGTTTTCTCTAGAGCTAAACATATATGACAGTTAAAAGTTAAAAGGTGTTCAAAATCCAGACATTTGAAAATTTCAAAATGTATTTAACACTGAAATATAAAATATCAAAATTAAAAGCTCCAAAATTAAAAAAAAAACAACCAAAAACCGAAAAAACCCTCCCAAACGAAAATAAAACGCCAAAACTAAAAAAAAACCAATAAAAACTAAAAGAAAATCGCCAATAGCCCAAAAAATCGTCAAAACGAAAAAAGCGCCAAAACTAAAAATATCGCTAAAACTAAAATAAATCTCAAAACAAAAAATCACCAAAATTAAAAAAAAACTAACTAAACAAAAAAAAACGAAAAAAAATCGCCAAAACGAAAAAAAAAACACTAAAACTAAAAACAACCGAAAAAGATCGCCGCGACCCGAATAAAAAAAGAAATAAAGCGCCAAAACTAAGAAAGTCGCTAGAACTAAATTAAATCACCAAAAAAATCTTAAAAACTAAAAAATTGCCAAAACTAAAATAACGATAAAAAACCTAAAATAATCAACAAAACGAAAAAAAAGCTTAAGAATGAAAAAATGAAGCCAACTTTAAAAAAATTACTTTAAAAAAAGCTCCAAAACACAAAAGCTAAAAATAAAAACAAGTCAATAACATCGCCAAACAAAAATAAAGCGGAAAAACTAAAAAAATCGCTAAAATTAATATAAATCGAATTCTTCAAAACCGAAAAATCCGCCACGATAAAAAAACAAAACAAAAATCAACAAAAATCCCTGAAAACCAAATAAAAATCGCCATAACGAAAAAAAATCGCCAAAACGAAAAAAATCGCCAAAACTAAAAGAAATCACCAAAACTGAAAAAATCGCCAAAACTCAAAGTAAGTCCAAGAACTGAAAATAAAATCATAAAAACGAAAATAGCACCAAGCTCAAAATAACGCCAAAAACTGAAATAAAATCAAAATCACAAAAAAAAAATGCCAAAAATAAAATAAAATCACCAAAACGCGGAAAAAATTTTACCGGCTACTTAAGATATTTTTGAAAAATGTCTACATCAGGTTAAATATTCCATTATAAAGGCTTAATTTCATATAATAGCACATATCGTCGTTATCTTAATATAGAAAGGCCCTAACTCATTTTTTTTTTAAATCGAAATTTTTGCATATTTCGATAGATTACATGTTCTTCCATCGAAATACAAAAAAAAACTGGATTTCAAAAAAATAATGAGTTAGGGCCTTTCTATATTAAGGTAACGATATGTTGTGTCCGTGCGGAACCTTTAATTAATTATATGCACAGATTTAATTTTTAGTACAAAAAAAAACTATAGTTATATTACTAAGTTGTACTAGATTTTAAATAATAGTGACGAAATAGATTTTGCTTATTATAGGAAATCTACTCGAAATCTACTAGATTTTGTCATAAGTTTCGTAAGTACACTATTTTGCTTAGATGTAAATGCACTACTATAGTGAGAACTTGTTAAGAGGATTTCTTCGCATCTTCGCATCTTCTGTTTTTTTTTCTTCGGCAGCAAAACATTCGTTCAAATTGTGTTTCAGATTTAATCACTGTGCACAAAAAGCGTATGTGCATATGAATCTGGTTGTGTTGGCGTGTGCGTTTGTGTGCGTAGGTGTGTGTGTGTGCGAGCATGTGTTTATCTTTTTCTTTTCTTTTTTTGGCTTGAATCATATTAAGAAAATAAGCATAACAAATACCTTGATTTCAGTTTCTTATTCTTATTATACTTGTTTTTATATAATTTTTATTTTGTTGTTGCCGCTGCTGCTGTTAAAGTTTTAGTTGTTGCTGTTATTTTTCTTCCTACTTACAGGCTTAAGATGTTTATTTTACTTCGCTTTTTTTTATTATTATTATGATTATAATATATTTTTTTACTGCTGTGGCATCACAACAAATAAATAAAAACCACATAATCTTTTGCTGGTTAGAAGATGACTTTTACAATTCAGTTTAAGTTCTAAACAAACGTTGGTTTTTTTTTTTTTTTGGTTTAACAAAATTGTATTTATGGTGTGTGTGTGTGTGTGTACGTGCGTATGTGTGTAGTAAATAACCGCATACATATTCAAAAAACATTTGTTCTGTTAAAAGTTAAAGGAAAAAGGTGAAGCTTATCTCTAAAATGTTTGCTTTTATTATTGCAGCTACTTTTACTACTGCTGCTGTTGCTGTTGCCATCATCATAATATTGTCAGTGTAAGGCGTGTAAGTGAGTGACATTGTTAGAGATATCAACTGCTTGTAATAATAACATCAAGAAACACAGCACTCTACCAGCAGATGACAATGACACCAGCCAGCCAGCCAAGCCAGCAAACAACATTTTAACATGTTCATGTGTAACATTTGGAGAAGAAGAAAAAAGGAGTTTCGAGTTAATTTTATTTGACATTTGCACAGAATATCAACTAAGTGTGAATTTATTTAAATTTTAAGCCAGAAGGAGGTACAGACATAAATACATACGTATATTATCTCCTTATCATAAGAAGCCTTAAAGTATGCTATAACAATTAGTGTAATGTTGAGCTGTTCAAAATACAGTTAAAAGCTTTCGAAGAGGTTAAGCTTCTTAAAAAAAATTCAAGCAAAATTTAAGTTAAACAAATTTATAAATTTAAAAATTTTTTTTTTTCATAAAAATATAATTGAAAGAAAAATATTTGAATTTAGTTGAGCTAGACTGAATTTTAATCAGTTATAATATCTTAAATGTACTTAAGTCCGATTAAGAAATATTATTCCTGCTTAAAATTGAAAGAAAAATGTACATGTTTTGTTTGTTTCAAACTTCTAATTTCAAATATAATGAAGTTTTAATTTAGGCCCTTATTATGAGCAACTTTCGATCTTCGACTGTAGTCGAAAGTACTGATCGAACGAATTTTCATTTGGTATTATAACGAGCATTCGACAAAGAATGTTCTTATTATGAATATCATTCAAAGTGATTTTTAAAACTTTCAACAACTATACTTAAAAAATAAAAAACAGTCGTTTATAATTTTTTTTTTTTTCATCGAAAGCTAAGTTCTGTTTGACAGAAAATTCGTTGGTCAACGAAACTTTTGATGCTCATCATATGAATTAAACATTCCATTTCCGATGTTCGATAGCCAGCGAAGATCGAAAATCGAATGCAACTCAGAATAAGGGCCTTAGTCTCATCAAACTTCGAGCTTTGTTGCTTTTAGAGGGTTATATAGTAGAATTGTATAACAAACATTTTTGTATAATTTTAAAATTAATTATTTAATCCCTTTTTACGAAAACTATAACTTTACCAAATATTGTTAGCAAAAAATTAGGAATGCCTGTTAGTAAAAACAAAAATTTTACTTAATTTTTGCAAAAAAAAAATGCAATAAGAAATTATTTGTCTGGCCTAAGATGTTAAAAAGATTTGTTCGATAAACTTTTTAGCTGCATTATTGCAATATATAGTTCAATGCTATCACTAAGCCTGAATTAGCTGTTAGCCAAAAACTGGGGACGCACTGATTTTACAAATCTTTGCAGGCCCATAAAAAAAAATTTGTCACCAAAATCGCCAAAACTGAGTATAGGGTTTTACTACCCTTTGGTAGTGCTATCGAATCTATACTATCGATATCGTCTAAAATTTTTCATGAGAAAAGTTGAATAGAACTTTCTTTGTGCCATGAATTTATTTGGTATAAATTATATAGAGAGTGGCAACGCTGGCCATGTATTTCATATTTTATATTTAATATTTTTTTGCAATAATATTTTTGATTTTAACTAATTAAAAATTGAATTTAAAACAAAATCTCTAATTTCAAAGAAGTAGCGTTAATTAACAATATATAATTAACATAAATCATGCAATTTATTTTGACAGACATACCGTTGACAATTGAATATATTTAAATTCCGCTACATACACACACACACACACACATACATGCATAAATATTTACATATTCATAAACAAGCACACACATACATATGTATGTACATATGACACGTACTTTGCGGCTGCATATGCATCAATATGCTAATGCTGCTTGCGTATAAGTGTGTGTGTCTGTGTGTGTGCATGTGCGGTTCATTTCTAAGAAACACTAACACTTTATTACAGTTAAATATGTGCATGATGTATTGTATTAATGTCTATGCATGCGGTGTCGATGCATGATTCTGTTGTGAGTATATGTGTGTGTGTGTGTGTGTGTGTGTGTGTATGTTTGTTAAGTATAACGGTTTATTAACAGAAATATTGAGAATAGTGAGTACAGTCAGTTATAATCGGGCTGTCATTGACACACTGTATGACACACACATCCACACTCAATGGAACCAATAACAGCACACTCGCTCACATGTGTGCTCTATATTCAGACATTGATGGATACTTGGATAAACAAACCGTATGATACAATTGCGCCCGAGTTTTTGAATTTTATTAATACGAGTACATAGTGGTGTATGTGTTTTAGTTTTTTTTTATCAATTCTCTTACTTCTTTCTTTTGCATTGCGACTGAAGATCATTTGATGAAAATATAATTTTCGTTATGTTTGTATTGATATTTTTCACACACACACACACTCACTGCGCCAAGAGTCTTCTGCTGTAGTTGAAAATACAATTGATAATTGGCATGTATTCCTTTGTTGGTTTTGTCACATTTTATTTGCCACACATCTGGTCGCAACAAAAATGTCAAGCTATGCCACACAACGATGTGTGTCATTTAAATTAAAATTGGATATGAATGTTTGAAGTTGTTATTAGTTTAAGATAAATGGAAGCTTAAATGCGAAGCAAATATTTATGTATATATGTATATTAAGCGCTGAAAAGATGTTGATTTTACTTTGTTTAAAGTGTTTGTACAAGGTTTTTTGAGGTCGGTTTACTCAAGTAATTAAATATAAAAAAAAAACAAATCTAGTAAAGGAAAAATATGGAATTTATTTCTGTGACAATATAGTATAAGCGCTTTAGTCGACTTTTGTTTCTAAATAGAACCAGCACTTAGGGAATTACCAATACTCATGAATTTTAATATCTTAGCGGTAGCGCTCAAAATTTCCAAAAAAAAAAACTTAAGTTATGGTATAAAATATTCTAGCAAGATATTCACCGAAAACCTTTTTATAATTTTTTTTTGTATACATCAAATTTTAAAATTAGAGATAATCAATAATTCAACTTAGATACAGATAAAAGTTTTAAGGCAATATTGAAGGCATAAAAATAAAACAATTAACCGACTTCAACAATAAAATTGGAAATTATTTAGATTCAATTAAACACAAAATTTTTACGGACTTTTTCATTATGTACAGTTAAAAGCTAACAGGCACTTTAACGGCAAGTTTTGTATGAAGAACTTTCAGTTAAAGTTCATGTTAGCTCTTAGGTCCGAATTCACACTCTATAGTTAACTACCGACCATAGTTTAACTAACGATTTTTCTTATAAATTTCGTTGGTTAGTTAAACTAAACTAACTGTAAATTTGAGCCTTAATCATATATTGTGAAAAGGGACGTTAATATGTGTGATATACAAAGCTATTCGAAGTCACTGCCAAGCAGGTTAGGAATTTCTACATTTACCTGTTAATGGGCTTAGTTATAATTTTTATTGTCTGCGACTTTGAATGGGATTATGGGTAACACATATAAAAATATTTTATTTAACTGGATCTAAACTATTTTTAACTTTTTAGTACTTATTTTTTAAGTCGGTTTAAAGTTTTTTAAAAGTCTTATTTTCACATTTTTAAGGCCAAGTTTATATTTTTAGGGGCGTGGTCACACCAAATTTGGCAGATCTTAATGACCACCAACATGCCTAAAATCAGAATCGCGGCACCTTCAGACCTCAAGGTGTATGCCATGCTTTGTAAAAATTGTTCAGGTAGAATCACGTGAAATATAATACTAATTTTTAATGGATATGGCCCCGCCTACTTCTTTAAGCACAAAATTATTTCATTCTAAGAGCCGAAACTATTTGCCAAGTTTCATGGGAAGCGAATAAGTAGAAGTACATATATGTAATTTAATACTAAACTTTCATGGGCGTAACCCCGCCCACTTTTTTTCATCATAATATTACCTGCCTGGCTCACGATGTCGACGAAAACTTTTCTTCCGCTTATTTATATTGAATGCAAAAACAGATTTTCTCTCTTTGAGCTCTTTTTCAGAGCTCAAGGTGTGTATCAAGTTTCGCAAAAATCGATCAAGTAGAAGCACGAGAAATAGAATACTAAAATTTAATATGCGTGGCCCCACCCACTTTTGAATACAAAATTGTGTATTTGTAGGAGCTAAAGATGTGTGCCAAGTTTCGTGAAAATTGATGAATTACAAGCACGTGAAATGTCATACTAAAATTTAATAGGCGTGGCCCTGCCCACTTTTTAAATGCAAGATTGTGCTTTTGCATAGATCAAGGTGTGTGTCAAGTTTCGTAAATAGAATAATAACATTTAAAGGGCGTGATGTGAAGTCGGTTAAAAAGGAACTAGTATAATAAAAAAATTAACCAACTGGTAGAGGATGACTTTGTTTATAAGCCAAGCACATTAGATTTTCACAGGTTTTTTGCTCAGGTGTCTAGTCAAACGTCTAACATATTTTACCTTTGCCGAGTTTGGAGAGTAGAAGTTTGTCTAAAGGCTCAGTTAGGCGACTGTAATAGAATGTAGCTGCAACGATAGGAAACAGTTGATCGACATTGCTATTTGAAAATGAATGAAATGGTTATAGAGATGTAATCGGAATGTAAAAATCTGTACAATATTTTTCACATAACAATATCGATCAGCTGTTTCCTATCGTTGCATTACAGTCGGCTAACTAAGCCTTAACGCTAAGCCTTGCACTGTAACCCACAGGTCGACTCGGTGAGGATTTCACTTGTTAGATGTGTTATCGTTCTAACACTCACCTTGTCAAATAAAACAAATATTTCAATCGTCACCAGTTAACGAGAGTTAAGCATTTCTCTATAATATTTAACATTCAAGTGTCCAATGATTTTTCCTCATCAGATATTATTCCTCTTGCCTCTAAACACCGAACTAAATAGAAAACTATAACTAACTTTATATATTTAATTAAATTTTAGTACATTTAAACTTCAGGGCGCCTAAAAGCCTGCAATAACAATTGAATAAATAGCAAAAAATTCAAATGTGAGCAAATGTATGGAGTGGGTGTAGATGTGGGTTTGTGTGTGTATGTGTGTGTGTGTCATTTAGGTAAATTAAATTAAAATCTATTGCATTCGTTAGCAATTTATTGGAATTTGTAAGTAAAATTGCCCAAACATTAATCATTATCAATTTATAGAGCTGCTGCTGCCAATTAAGAGTACCACCATTATTATTATTATTTGCCTTCCTGCTACTTCCACTAATTGCTCTAAATAGCTGGGGCATTTTATCTATTTTAAGCAAACTTGTGCACATTGTGTAAGAAAAATTTCATTAAATTACTTTTAATTACTCTAAGCGAGTTAGCAAAAACTATGTTCTGCCCCTCTCGTTATCATTTTAGTCTCGTGCTGGGCTTAAATGCCAGGGCGACTGTGTTTTTTCCCTCACTATCTACCCTCTCTCTCACACACTCTTTCAATGAAACATTTCCTTGTCTGTCCAGTTGTTGGCATTTTATGTGAAAAAACAATTCATGTGTCAGTTTAATTGGATTATATGAAGAAAAAAAAACGAAAATTATTTGTAAAGTAGATTTTAGGCAAATGTCCTGTTAGAAAAACACTTGATTATTTTTTTTTTCTTATTGAGCAAAAACAATTAAGGATTTATTTTTTAAGATTTTTCTGTTCTTTACTTTATTTTATATAATTTTATTATTTTATCTTATTCCCTCCTTTTTTCTTTGCCATGTTCCAGTCATGTTTGTATGCAATTTGATTGTCAGTTTTTGGTTTTAATTATAATAATGTAAAATATTCCCTTGCTGTTTGGCAACTTAAGTGCGCTAAAGTTTAGTGAGGTCGCAATTAGAATAAGAAGACGTGTAAAATTTGCCACATTTATTTATATTCTCGCATTAAGGTATTAAGTTTAGAAAATATGAGAGTTAAATACATAATACTAAAAATAAATTGAAGGCTTTTAAATTTAATCCTTTTTAAAATTTTGCAATTTACGCACTTCCCTACTAGTAAAGAAAGTAAATAAATTTTTCAAAAAATTTGCATAAATTTTTATGTAATTAATTTGATATAATTTTGCAACAGGCCCTTGATCAGAATAAATTTCTGCACGAAATCTATTAAATTTTAATTGAAATCTTTATCAAAATCTATACCGTTTACAACCACATATTTTAGATCTATCAAGATTTATTATCCAATACAAAAACCGTTAACTGAAAGTGGTCTAAAACTAAAATCAAACAACAGTAATGTAGTCGATTCACACACCTTTTTAAGAAGTTTACTTTTTAGTACATTTTTGAAAACAAATCATTTATAGCGTTTTCACATTTTTTTTTTTTTAATTTATCAATACATTTATTATCCAAAACTAAAACCATTGAATGAATTTGTTCAAAAAAACCCCAAGCAAACAACAGCAATGTAGCCGATTCACACACCATTTCAAAAGGTTTACTTTTAAGTACAATTTTGAAAGAAAAAAAAAGTCGCATCACTAAGTTCTACTTGATGTTAAGTAGAATTTGACAAAAATCTAATGACGAAGTAGATTTTTATTTTGCAGCTTGAGTTTAGCTTTAAAAAGCAAAACTTTTCAATCAATTTTTAGAATAGATTCTTTTAGACACATTGACTTTGCACTTAAACTTAAACATTTTCAAACTCGCCCTTTTTAACAATAACAATTTAGTTTATTGCTTTCTTTTACACAAAAAAAAATTCAAAAAAGCTATGACTTTATTTTTTCGTAATTTTTCCACAAAATTGCATATTACGAGTATATATAATCTTTTTTCCACTTCTTGCTTTGGGTTTATGTTGACGCGTTTTTCTTTTCCTTTGCTTTTTTGTTAAAAGAAAAAAAATTCCAATTTTTTTATCAAGTTTCCTCTTCTTTTGGGGTTTGTTATGCAAAAAGTGCTCGCTCTGGTTGGTTCTTTTTTAAATTTTCTGCCACTTCTTTTAGTTTGTTTCTTTAGCCAAAATTGTTGTGTTTTTGGCTTATGCAATAATTTTAGTAGCATACTTTTTTGCGCTGGAATATCATACTTTTTTTCAGCGTTCGCTGTCTTGACAAGCCACAAGACTAAAATTTCATTATACAATTTTCTTGTGAAACACAACAGTAGAATTTTATTACTCCCTGGCTGATGAATTTTTTTCCTTTTTTTTTCTTATTCTTCTTGTTCTACTGAGCACTACTTTTCAAAAGAAAGGTGCTTTAGGTTTAAGTGTTGTGTTGCTACTAAAAGCAACGTATCATCGAGAAGTAGAATAAAAGTTTATGACAGTTTATAAAATTATTTTTTTATTTATTGTGTAATTCATGTTAATAAGGAAAAAATAAAGAGAGAATAAGGTTTAAACTAGGAATTTGAGATGAGCGATGTAGTGTATTTTTTAATAACATTGTTCATACTTAATTGATTTATAAATAGTTGTTCTTTTAAACAGTGACCGTTATCTCAGTTTAACAGATTTGAGCTCTTATTCTTCAAAATAAATTTGTTTATGGAGAGCTCCGTTATTTTGAGTAATTGTAATAAGAGCAACAACCAATCAGTGTTGCCATTTACTAGGTAATTACCCGCATTTGGTATAATTTCTTTTAGGTGGAGATCAGATGCAATTGAATTTAATTCTTTAGTTTTAAAAACCTATCCTTTCAGTTTATAGAATTAATTTTTATTGTGTAATTCCTGTTAATTAATAATAATGAATTAGAATTAGGAATAAGCGATGTAGTGATTTTTTAATAACGTGGTTCATACTTAATGTGATTTATAAATCGTTGTTCTTTTAAACAGAAACAGTGATCACAGTTTAACAGCTCCTCTGAGCTCGTCTTCTTTAAAACAGATTTGTTTATTTAGAGTTCCGTTACTTTGAGTAATTTTAATCACATCAAAAACCAACCAGTGTTGCCAACAGCAGCCTAAAAATTTTATAGAAGTTAAGCAAAACTAGTACAAAATCAAATAAACAAACGGCAAACGATTTTCTTATTTTCATCAAAATATATTCATTTCACTTAGAATTTATAAATAGCGATCATTATAAATATTTTATTTGAATTTAGAAACGAACTTATTTGTTGGAAAAAAAAGGACAGAAAATTCACTTAGAAAAATGTTACTCAAGGATAAGGTAAATGAAAAAAGGAAAAAATTTCTAGGAAAATATTATTCACGATTGCAATTTTTGGGGGGAAAGGGAAAATATTTCTACGGAAAGACTGTTAACGATAGCAGTGTTTAATTTACATATATATGCGTGTATTTTTATTTTATATAAACACAAAAATTAAAAATTCTATAAAAAAAGTCCATTTAAAAATTTAATAAAGCTTATTTTAAATATGTATGCACGTACTTATATCAAAAATGGATTAAAAGTGTATAAACCAAGTAATTTCTAGGCAGAGACAAATGTTCCCAGATTTTTGTTTTAGATGCTTTCTTATACTGATATTTACCAGCTGTTAGTTGATAAATTAGCAAATGTTCAGCAGTTTATTAGCATCACTTTAGCAGCTTATTAGCAACAGTTTAGACAGCATTTTATAGAGCGCTAACTTTTTGTCAAGTATAAGTTACATATACATGAGGCTGCTAGTACAGTGTGTCTCAATGGAATTGGGAACTTAGTCACTATGGATCATTTTTCGGGGACGGCGATCAAGATTATCAAAAACGGAAGAAAACGTAGAAACTATTAATCGGTATATTCTTGGTTAACCTAAACTTACAATTAGGAAGAGCGCGAGTGCTTTTAATTCTCATAAATCGTCATTACAGTGCTTTTTACACAAATATATTACATTGGAGCAAAAACTATACCCCTAGGACGCCACTCAGAGGGGTTTAACTTCCCTGCGAAATTTATCTCCAGGAGTGGTGATATAAATTGGTCAACACGCAAACCTTATTTAAACCCTATAGATTTTTCGGGTGGGGTTGTCTCAAATCTAAAGACTACGTCAGTAAATCGACTTTTTCGGCTTTTTTTTAAAGAAAGTATTCGTCAGCCATAATGCAGTCTACCTGCGGAGTCGCTATAAGAAAGTTTACTATGCGATTAAATGATTGTCGCCAATGACAGGATTTGCATTAGAACGAAGTTATTTTTTAAGAAATTTTTAAGTTTTAAAAATTTAGTTTTTTATCGATCCACTTAATAAAAATCATTTATTGTGACACACTGTGCTTAAATTTGGTGCGTATACTTTATGTGTTAAATAAATATCGCTCATACGCAATGATTTCTTTTTGAGTTATTCAAAAAGGGTAGTTGGTTGTTTGAAGAAATTAACCTTTAAACGCATTTCAAGTAAAGGACGAACAAGACCCATACAGAGCAGAGTTAGGGGATGAATATATTCTACAAAGCTGTTTCTTATATGATTTTACATTAAATCAAACTGAAAATGCAAGAATTGCATGGGTTTTCTATAAAATTTTGAGATTTTAGGTCCAAAACCGGCAATACAAAATTACTCATTATGAACTTGTTATTTTGCTATATTGCGCAGTGTTATATAGTTTTCACCAGAAAGGCGGACTTGAGAATCAAAAACAGAGGAAAGGAAGAGTTAAATAAAAGTTGTCTCAACTGAGGACACTGGCTTTGGATTTTGCACACAGCCTTTCAATTCTCAAATCGGGCATTATATCATAGTTCTTGTTAGCATTTTAGGAATAACTGACCAAACAAAGCAGTAATATAGCAATTGATATATTTTAATTTTTTATATAAAATGTAAAAGTTTTAAAAGAATTAAAACCTTTTATTGTTTCCGAATAGATGCACTTAAAAATCGAATACTTCTACTAAAAATGAAAATCACTTGACATTTTCTTAAAATGGCATTTCATTTTAAACAGGCAAGAGACACGCATAATCTAACATCCCAACATACACCCAGAGAGCTAATGAAGTGGAGGAGGGGAAAAGCGCATATAAAAACCCAACATTTCAAACGCAACAATATCAATTCTGCATTCAAAGCTGTTGTGGCGTTCTGGTGTCCTTGTTGCATGCTTCAATATTTTCAAAGACTTTTTTTTTGTCCATAAGTAGTTTAAAGTTATTTTTGGCCACTACTTTGATATGCAGCGAATAAGAAGAAAATTGAAAAATAGACAAAATAGAAAAATGCGTTTTAATTGAAATTCTTGGCTTAAGGATTTGATGGTGGGTACGTGTAGCAAGGATTGCCATTTTCTTTTTTAGGGCAATATTGGAAAATTATGCTTCCAACCATTAATTACAATAAATCGTTAAGGATTCAAAATAAATATATAAATACACAGTTTTTGTGCTTAAATATTTCTGAAATCTATGAAAAAAAAATATAACTATTTATAAATTTAATTAAATTTTTCAGAGTGTTATGCTTTTCTTGTTTTAAGGAATTTTGCTCTTAATGAAATTCCTTTAGCCAGATTTATGACTTAAAATATCATTTATTATAAAATGAAAAGAGAGTAAAAAGAAATTTAGTTTTTACCACTGATATGGTGCAAAAAAATAAAAAGCGCAAAACAAATTCTAAGAAAATCAGTAAAACAAAATTATATTAAATCCTTAACAAACCATCTAATTGATTAATATCCTGCAGTTCTTGGATGTTTATTTATGTTGGCTATTGGCTTTTGTAAATATGAATGTATGTGCAAGAGGGTGTGAGAGTGTGTGTGTTTGTATAATAGTGGTCTTTCTTGCTCATTTTCTTCATTTCTTTTTTGCATTTTCATGCTGAATCCAAATGCCATCACAACAAAAGTCGAGAAAACATCAAAAAATTCATTAAATTTCACAGCAAAAGAAATATGTAGTACGAGTTCTTTGGAACAAGGTGTGTTTTAAATCAATGACATGATTAATTACATTTTTTTTTCAATTATAAGTATTAAAGAACTGAAGTTTAAGGAAGAAACTAATTCGTGTTTTTAAAAAGTCAATTAAGCTTGCCACAAGTTACACCTTTACAAATGAAGGTTCTTTCGATACTTATTTAGAAAAAAGTGCAAACAATTATTAAAATTAACACAAATGGAAAACGTATAATTCTGTTTGAAATTTTTTCAATATTAGTTTGACTTGCAAACAAAAAATTTTTAGCCCTTTTGGTGAACATTTTAAGTCTCTAACTTTTATATTTAAATATTCCAGCTAAAGAACACCAGATAATGACAAAAAGTTTTATTTTAAGTACTTTTTGAGAATTGAGCATCGAACAACTAAGGTTATGTCCTGTCAAAGCACTTTGCTTTGAAGAAAATATGCAATAACTTTTACAAAAATTAACCGAATTTGTAAAAATCGAATAACACAGAAGTGACTTACTGCGCTGCCGTTACTCACCATGACAGTATATTTACTCAAGCATGTACGCGTGACTGTTTCTCACTCACTGCCGCGTACGCTTTCGATGAGAACATATTTACTCTCGCATGCTTACGAACAATTTTGTTAAATAACTTCAGTTTTGCATATACTTAAGCATAACAAAAATATATTTTCATTGTCACTCACTCTCACGTTAAAATAAAAACTATTTTATATCTCATAAAGAAATTTTAAAAAAAAATGCAGGTAAGTTCGTAAAACAAGTTCGTAAATGAAAAAAAAATTTGAAAGCTTCCTATCAATTTTGTTTTAAAGGTCACAGGTCATCATGAGTACAAATGAAAGCATAACAAAAATATTAAAGCAAATAAAATAAGCAAAAACATCATTCAAAGTCTATTAGCTATTACAATTTTCTACAGTTACGGTCAATTTAATTTTTATATTTAAAACATAAATTCAGTAGAGTGCGACTTTGACTCGCCCGTGGAACCTTTCTACGGTAGTTTTTTTTTTAGTTTTTGACGATTTTTTCGGGTTTTGGAAATTTTTTCCGGCATTAACGCTTTTTTTAGTTTTGGTGTTTTTTTCGTCTTGGCAATTTTTTCTGTTTTTACTTACGGTGATTTTTTGCATTTTAGCGATTTGTTTTATTTTTGGTGATATTTGTTGTATATAAATTGTTACTTTACTATTTAATACTTTAATTTATATAATAGAAGTATGCAATGTTTTTTCCTTTAATATTTCTAAATGAAAATTTTTAAAAATATTTTTTCTTATTCTTTTAATAAAACTTGTATAAAAAACATACATTATTAATTGTGTACGCCATATTTTATAATATTTTTTCATTTCAGGAATTTTTTTGTAATTTTGGCGATTTTTCGTTTCGATATTTTCTTAATTTGGGATATTTCAGTTTCAGCGTTTTTGAAAATTTCAAGAGTTTACCTCTTACTGTATATATTTATAATATATATATAATTTTATAATTATAATCTATAATCTTATTTTTTTTTACTAAGTTGGCCCTAACATCCACGAAGTGTTGTATGAACAAATTAATTTTTTTTTTCAAAGTAAATTTCCACAATTTTGAAACGTTTTTCTGCCGTTAAACGACTCATAAGGACTTGTCAAAATTTACTGAAGAGCAATTTTAACACAGTTTGACAATCTCAGCTGCCTTAACCATAGTTACTGATACCGATGATTTTCATTCAGCTAAAAAAAGCCGATATTAATGCGCACAGTTAAAAATAAAAATCATACTAATAAGCAAAAATGCTCATTACGTCACGTATATAAATTTCATCGTAAGCTTAAATTTTTAATTGGTGTTTTTATTTTTGGAAACTGTTACAATTTCATTTAAGGAAATGAGAATGTTCAACTAATATTAAAATTGAAACAAGAACTCAATAAGCAACATGTGGCAACACTGCTAAAGCCATTGATAGCTGTTCTTTTCCATACACTAAAGGTGAAAAGGAACCCTATTTTCGCTACGCTATCCGTCTGTCCGTCACATGCTTTTTTTTTCTCGAGAACCGCAAGAGCTGAAATTTGGACAGAGTGTGTAGAACTTTGGCGCGACAGCAACAAATACATACATGAGTTAAAAATTAAAAGGTGTTCCAAAACGAGCAACGAAAAATTTTAAAATACCATGTAATATACATACGATTATATATACATATCGTCATGTGAGAACTTAAGTGTCCAATATCCAATAGTTTATAGTGGCGTATTGGACACTTAAGTTCTCACATGACGATATGTATGTATGTATATAGACACTTGAAATTTGTTAAATTAGTGTATTTTTATACAGACTACAACAATTAACACTAAAATTTAAAAAAATTAAGTTAAAGGGTGTTCTATCATTTAATGTAATTTTGACTATGTTATTTTTACAACTTGCTGTATCTTGGCAACCGTAAGATGCAAAAAAACCCCCAAAATTATAAAACCTCCAAACCAAAAACAAATCGCCAAAACAAAAAAACCCCAAATTAAAAAAAAATTGCACTAAAATAAATCGCCAAAATGAAAAAAATTTCCAAAATGAAAAAACTCGACAAAAATGAAAAAATCGCCAAATAAAAAAACCCCAAAAACCTAAAAAATCGCTAAAACGAGAAAAAAGTACCAAAACTAAGAAAAAGCACTAAATTAAAAAAAGCCAAGAACGCAAAAGACGTCAAAACTAAAAAAAAAACATGTTAAAAAAACCGATAAAATCCCAAAACTATATATTATATATTCGTATATTCGTATTTTATTACATATCTAGTGTCCGTACGGAAGCCTTCGTGCGCGAGTCAGAGTCGCATTTTACTGAATTTATTTACATTTATTTTCTTTACACACTTCTTACAACTACAATTCGAGATGAAAAAAGTCAGCCAGTATAGCAATGGTAAAATCAGAAAATAAAAAACAAGTTGATTATTGAGTTCTTGTTTCAATTTTGATATTATTTGAATTTACCATTTGTTTAAATTTAAGTTTAACATAATACTCGTTACTCTAGTTGTTCTAAGAAAGTTTGGGGTAAAGTTTCCCTGATGATATGCATTAGCAACAGTGAAATTAGCATAGGATCCAGCTAACACCTCAATAATCATTTTCAATGTATTATTAATAAAAAAAAAATATTTTACTGAATAAGTAAAATAATGGATGTTGTTATTGATTCTACAAGAAAAGGAAAATTCAACGGAAATTCGCAAAACTGATTAAACATCCCTGTTTCTAGTAATTCTGAGGTGGTATACTGTAGGGATGCCAATCGAGATCGATTTTTGGAAATCCCGGGATTCGGGATTTTTCGGGATCATGGGATTTTCGAGATTTCGGGATCTAAATATTTTTCGTAAAATAAATAATTTTTTTAAAATAAATATTACTTTAATAACAATTTAATGCATTTTAAAAGGTTTCATTTTCATAATTTATCATTGCACAATTATCTTTAAAGTAAACAATTTTCTAATGCGAGTATGAAATAAAAATCAAAAGAATTTTTCAGTGAAAACAATAACTAAATATGAAAACTTGTTTTTGTTTTCAATATAAATGTTTTTCTATTATCTACACCAAAACGAATATAGATCTCGGTGGACTTATGAAAATTTTTAGATTCACTTTCATACAAATAAGTTGCAAAAACAATATTGTTTTGTTAAAAATATATCTACTAACGTTTTTTTAATTGCGATTGATCAACAACAAGTATAACGGTTGTTACATACATATGTATGTATACCAAGCATTATCTAATTTTTTTTTATCAATTTCGTTACGACTATGACAACGATAATAAGGCTGAACATGTCGAAAAATTAAAAGAAATGTATACACTATTCTAATCAAATTCGATTAATTACGTCTAAAGATCACATTTTTAAAGGCACATACATTAAAAGTTTGCCTGAGCACTTGAACAGTATTTTTGCTCTACTGAAAAATTTTAAATTCATACATAAGTTTTTTTCTACAAGTTCAACAGATACATACATATGTATGTATTCATACGTTCGCTAAGAGGAGTATGGTTTATTAGTGTCCTGGCCTTCTACTCTGAAACTCGAATACAACTATAATTGAGTCGAACTCATTCAGTCGGTCGTTTTTGACTAAAACTATTTATCAAATCCATGTAATTTAAATGGGTTTGATCTTAGGTTTGTATCAAAAACGACCTAAGCCGTCTAAATAAAAAACAAAATAATTTTGAACTGTAATGTAAAAAACATACATACACACTCGAGCAGTTTTTTAGACAAAATACTTCTCATTAATCTGTAAATATTTCACGATTTTACATCAACCCGACAACAAGAAGTTTTCACTTGCCTTGAATTGTATTCTACTCCAATTGTAAGGAGGTGTCAATAGTACTCAATTGTTGCCGACAAGTAGATAAGTGCTAATTTTTTTTAGCGTTGAGGAGTCGACATTCAGATAGTTATACACTGCAATTATGAATAAATTTCCGCAAGAAATTTCTCCCTTTTCCAATTAGATTTTTTTGTTTTCCCTATTATTTGCTACTGTTTGAAATTATTCCCCGGGAAAAATTTCTCGTGGAATTTGAATTATAATTGCCCTCATAATATAGAATAAGACGGAATAAATTTGTCACAATTATGAATTTTTCAAATGTTATTTCCCTTCCAAAGGTAATATGTTTCTTTTGTTTTCAAAATAATTCTAAAATGTACATATATTGTAGCACCTTTGATGAAAATAACAGTAAGAAAGTAGTTTATTTATTTTGCTCCTGTTGTTAATTTATAAGAAATATGTCACGAATAGTCATTAAATTGTTAAAACTGTACGTATAAAATTGTATGGGACTTTTAAATATTATAAAAAAAATACCTTAGAATCAACGAAAATTTGAATTTATAAAGTTTTTATATAAAAATTGCTAAGAAATCCCGAAAATGAAATCCCGGGATTGAATTTTACAAATCCCGGGATTCGGGACTTGCCAAATCCCGAAAATCCCGGGATTTCCGGGATCGGGATTTCCCGTTTGGCATCCTTAGTATACTGTCAGCTGTTGTTGAAAGACATACACACATATGTAAATATGTACATTCATACATATTTCTCAACGCTAAGCGCTGCGTTTTACAAAATTATGCCATAAATTTTAAAAAAATATGAGAATATATTTATATACAGTGTAAGCTCGTTAATCCGAACGGTATGTAATCCGAATTATCCAGTAATCCGAATTGAAAATATTTAGAATTGCATATCTTATAGTCCGCATTGATTGCAGCTCGCTAAACCGAATTTGTTAAAAATAGTGATGCTGTACAGGCTTTAGACACATCAATATATTGGGTAAAGGAACGTGGAAAAGATTCAAAATATTTTTTATTTTAATGCTCAAAGAATTGCGAAATAAAGCTTTAGAAGGATGCGCATTGAAGCAGCAGCAAACATACATTACTAACTTTTAAAAAAATATATAATTTTTATTTTGTTGACTTTTATTTATACTTTCAATTTTTATTTTGTAGACTTTTTTAAATGAAATATTTTTTGTTTTTTTTTTACAAAATCGTTGGTTTTTCCTTTTTTGATTGAAATAAACTTGTTTTTAAATTATATCATAGACAACGCTGAACCACCAGCAAATAAATTTGAAATTATATCCAATAATCCGCATATTTCGATAATCCGAATCGGGGCATGCAATCATTAATTCGGATTAACGAGCTTACACTGTATATTTTTTTAATAAACACTGGTGTGTATAATATAAAACTTTATTTTAGTATTTCAAATAAATTCACTGATGTGTGCAAAGAAAGTTTGAGCACTAAAGAAAACCCCAACATACACATATTTGAAATAATTTTTTTTTTTAATGTTTTAATATATTTTTCCAACATTTTTTCATCAAGCTTTTTCTAAACTCATACACCATAATACATTGATAAACTCAGATCTATTGTAGCAGAATGAATAAAAATAAATAAAAACATTGATAGAATTCACACAATATTTTGACCAGCAATTCTGAAGTTTGCCTCAACTTAAGACTTTTTTCTAAAAATTATACGCAATATGTAAACACTATTATTAATTTAATTAATTAATTGGCTTTTGCCAATACCTTGCTTTACCATTCCTCAAATATTATGTTATTAGTAGCCAATCAAATTGTTTAATTGCGTTAAACTGAAGTTTTTATTTTTAAATGGTTGGAAAAATCGTGCAAAATCGCATTGCATGGTGTTTTTTATAAACGTACAATTTACGTTTGAAATAAACTTTTGTTTGCACAATAACAATGTGACATTTATGAAAATAGAAAAAGAGAATATATTAAAATATAATAAATAATAATAAAAGGAGAAACCAACCAATACATAAATAGCAAGAAAACTTCTGTGTGGATGTTAGTGATTGTGCACGAGAGTTTTGTGTTTGTGTGTGTGTATGTGTGAGTATTTTTTATATTCATTGAACCAATCTGTTAACTGTAAAGCAATGAGCCATATAAAAGCCAAAGCTGTTTGTCCACATGTGTGTGTTAAAGGGATTTTTTTTAAACTTTAGTAATCAGAGTTGCCGCTTTATTAATAAAAATATTTGCGTAAAATTCTTGAACAGGTACTTTCTTTCTTTGAAAAGCTATTTTTTTTTGAAAAGGTACTTTTCTTTAAAAGGCACTTTTCTGGGAAAAGGTACTATTCTTGGAAAAGGTACTATTCGTGGAAAAGGTACTTTTCTTGGAAAACGTAATTTTCTTGGAAAAGGTAATTTTCTTAAAAAAGATAATTTTCTTGGAAAAGGTACTTTTCTTGAAAAAGATAATTTTCTTGCAAAATGTATTTTTGGAAAAGGTACTTTTCTTGGAAAAATGTACTTTTCTTGGAAAAGGTACATATGTACTTTCCTTGGAAAATGTACTTTTCTTGGAAAATGTACTTTTCTTGGAAGAGATACTTTTCTTGGAAAAAGTACTTTTCTTTGGAATGGTACTTTTCTTCGGAAAGGTACTTTTCTTCGGAAAGGTACTTTTCTTGGAAAACATAGTTTTCTTGCGAAATGTGATTTTCTTTGAAAAGGTATTTTTCTTGGAAAAGGTAATTTTGCTTGAAAAGGTACCTTTCTTGGAAAAGGTACCTATGCTTGAAAAGGTAATTTTGCTTGAAAACGTACTTTTGCTTGAAGATGTAATATTGCTTGAAAAAGGTACTTTTGCCTGAAAATGTACTTTTGCTTGAAAAGGTACTTTTGATTTAAAAGGTACTTTTGCATGAAAAGATACCTTTCTTGAAAAGGCAGTTTTTAAGCCTTCTTTTTGAAAAAGTACTTTCTGTATTCTTGAAAGGGAAATTTTCTTGAAAAGGTACTTTTTGTAAGAAAGTATTTTCTTAATAAAATTTACTTTTCTTAATCTTTTATATACATACTTGCAACACACATGACTATTGAAAGAAACCCCTACTCCCACCGTTGTATAAACAAACAAACAACTAATTTTTCTAATTTAAAACCCATTAAAGAACCGAAACAGAAAGAATTCCTAAGAACACCACATAACAACAACAAAAGCATGGTGTTTCACTAAAAGCGTGAAGAACTCATGCCCTCCCTTCCTTGCTTGCTAAAAAACACATACAAAATTAAACATTATTGTTCACCAAGCATGTGTTCACATCCACTTTTTTTCTTTCAAAAGAAAGAAAGAAGCTTACAATCTCTTTAAAATTAAAACAAAAAATAATTTCATTCGTCGTAAAAGAAGTTCAAGGATTGTTATTTGTTTGGTGTAGGAAGTAATGATGGGGCCAAATGCACCCACTCTCGTTTGCTACAAAGCCCAAAAAAAAAAATTAAAGTATCCGTCTTTTCTAGACATGCGAAGAGATAAAATTATTTTTCTTCTGGAAAGTTTTAAGTCTTAAAATCTTTTTTTTTCTTCTTTGGAAATTAATGTTTCATTCAATGTGTTTGCATTAAGTACTCATATAACAAATATACTGTCATTATGTATGTATGCATCTGTGCACTTATATGATTGTCAAAATTGTCCTCAAGCGGTTAAACTCATTAAAAAGTTTCACTTGTTGTATGTATTCTTGCCACGCTTTCGCCTTTTTTTTAATTTTGCTTTTAAAGGCAAAACATGTGTGCGATTGAATTTCTGGTACGTTTTTTTTTTTTTTTTTTTTTTTTTTTTTGTAATCTTATTAAATTTTTAAATCTCTGTCTAAATTTTGTCTTCAAAAAAAAAAAAAAAAACAACGTGATCTAAACAATAAATAATTCTTTGAAATTAAATTCCTGTGAAATGTTTTAAATTTATTGCAATAATACAAATGGATGCCATTGTTACTTATTTCATATGGTTTCAGGATTTAATTAAATCCGCAAAATGTTCTCCAAAAATACATACATACAAATGGAGATATGTGTAGAGGTATTAAATATGTATATTACATATCATGTGTCAATTAAAACTCCTTTTCTTTCAAGCATAATTTGACAGTTTTTTTTTTTTATTTTTGCTATATTATAGGAATTATAATTAGTTTTTCTTATGCTTCTTTTGACATTTTGGTTCGGAGAATTTAACTTATTAAAGTTTTAGTCGCTGGAATTTAATTAAACTTATAAAAAAGAACTGTCATTTGTTGAAAAAACTGCACATAATAATAAAAAAATAAAATTAAAGGAAGTCACAGTTTATTGCTCACATTCGATGGATATGAAAGCCATTTATTTATTTATTTTGAGTTTAGTAATTCAAAAAATGCTTTATGAAAGCATAATAACCATAGCCATACAAACAGCTTTTTGAAAAGACCTTATGGGCAACACTGTTTATGATTATAGCTGACTTTCCGTAACGCCATAGCCATAACTACATATAGCAATTATAGAAACCAATTGAATTTTGATTTTTCGCCATAACCAAAAAGCAGCTGTCTGATAAATAGATATATCGAGAGCCTATATTCAAAATACGCCAACTCAAAAAAGCGAACTTTTCTGTAGAGCGAAAAAACTAGTTAATTCGCTCATTATTGTAAAAATAAATGATGTGCCTTCCATAATATGGTTTAAATATGCTTACTAATTTGAAGGTCTGCAAAAAATATTTTATTTTGCACTGGTTTGCATATTTTTATGAGAAAGCATATTTTAGTCGATCAAATAACAAATATATTTTCAGAGTTAGCATATTTTGTCGGAAAATATGTGATTATTTTTTAATACAATTATTTTTTAATCAATTTGTGAAATTTTTTACTCAATACTAGATAAAGGAATCAGGGAAAGCCAAAAAGTTACTTTTTGAATGCTCAATATATATCGATACTCCAACGACAATGAGTATGATGGCACATTCGCATCAACAAGCATGCTTACATACAGGCATACATATCTATAGCTATCAACACAAATAAGTGCACATATCGATAGGTGCGGGTTCGATCAAACAAATGTGATAAGATATTCGTATCAATTCGTAATTTATATTATGCATTTTTTTCATGAAATTTGCTAATAGAGAAGACACGTAACATGAATTTCTGAAGCATTTTTGAAAACTTTTTTGATCTAATTTGATTCTCCAGAAGCCTGTTTACAAATGAAAACATTTTCATACAACCAATTTTATGAAAAAAATGTGTAAATATGAGGCGGATTTCTTTAGCAAGTTTCTATTAAAAAAGTTATATATTGCAAAAATTATGCAAACTCGCAAGGATTAAAACAATAAAAAAATACCCTAAAGCTGATTATATAAACCTCAAAAAAGCAATAAGTCGAAAATTTGTTCCGCATATTAATCGCGAAAACTTGCAAAAATGCGAATATTATTAAAAAAAAATTTCCAAAACCTAAAAAAATTTCAACGAAAAGTTGCGAAAATTCGTGAATAATTTTTTAATTGAAAAAAGCCTTAAAATGTATTTTAAAAAAAACCAAAATTGTAACGAATGTCAAAAACTTGGAAAAATTTGCGACCATGTCGAAAATTAGCAAAATCTTGGTAACATAAAAAAAGATAAAGATATCATAGTCTGATTGATACTGGTTGAAAATCTTTAAAACTGCAAAAAAAAATACAATTGGGAACAATCACATTTATTGCGAAAAAAAAAGAAAACATTTGCGATAAATATCCCTAAAATAACTTACAAATACTTAAAGATCTAAGAAATGCTGAAATGGCGAAAATTCGCTGACATGAAATAGATATGCAGATGGATTGAAAATCGGTAAAATAGTAAAAAAAAAAAAAGCCAAGATTTGGGTAAAAAGTCAGTTTCATCGAGAAAATTGGCGACAAACAAGCGCTAAAATTGCTAAAATTGTAAGGAATGCCATGGTTCAACCTTTCTTCCAACAATTCGGCTCTTAGCTCAGATCTAAAATGGAGCGTGTTTCCCGCGGTCAAATTATTCCCGTAAATATTTAATAGGGCTTTTAGATCTAAGGACTGCGAAGAGTGTGTGTGGTGGTAAAACATTTTTATAAAACATTTTAAACATTTTTAAAAAACCGAATGTGTTGCAAGTCATGAGAATGTCGATAGATATACGTAGATATGCGGGATGTAACGAAGAATGCGCTTCGATACATACAAGTATGAAATAAAGTGCGCAGGGGTATACGCAAGTATGAGAATGAATAGATATCAACACGCACTAGCATAAAAAATATTCGATATGTGCGGCAGTATCCAAAATTTTTTGTATCGATTGGCTTTCCCTGAAAGGAATTGAAAAGCTACAAGAAAAAGCTTAAAATACCATAAAAAAATAACTTAAGTCTGACTGAAAGCCTCTTCCATCTCGATGTGGCCAGCTTTAGCACTGTCTAACTCACTATCTAGTGTAACAGGGTCACTCCAAATTATCAATTTCGAAAGCTTATGTTATTGAGTATAATCGGTCCATACATAATTGCTTAATTCACAACAATATTTATTGTGTATTTGTGTATCAAATACACTTTTTGTTTTTTAATTGTGAACACCCTCTGTGTAGTGTATGAATGTATTTTGTATTTTTAATGAAAAAAGAAGAACAAGCTACATACAAATTCTCTCAGAGAGCCTCTCTCTGAATACAACATTTTAAAAACATATGAAATAAAAGTGTAATAGTGTATTTCATTTTTATATGAAAATTTCAAACAACAAATGTTACACTCTTGTATTTACTATGATAATACAATCGATACAGAGATACAAGAGGTTTTGTGAATTAAGCAAATGTTTCTATTCGGTTAACAGTTTAAAAGTTATACATGCATTACCAATTTTTTTTTATCGGAACCCTTCTGTACTAATATATTAAAAGTGACCATATCTCAAAAACTAGCCATAGGATATCAAAATCCTTACCATATTCATGTTCAGCCAAATGCAATAAAATATGAGGTAGATTTATAATAAATTACTAATTTTTTAAAAATATACTTTGAGATAGCAGAACAAGAAAAATTGATATAAGACAAAAAAAAATTATTTTTTTGATTCGAAATTTATAAATACTACAGATGAATATTGCATACGGCAGCTATTTGCCATCGGAAACTCATTTTGATGAAATTTGAGTTGACGTATGTTGAATATAGGCTCTCGATATTATTTAGCTATCAAGTTTAATTAATACATATTAATAATTTGAATATAACACTCAGTAATATCTAAATACTTGTAAATCAGACATAAATTCAGCTACTATAAATGGAGCTTGAATTCTGTTATATACTAGTATATTAATGAAATATGCAATTCAGCTAAGCACTTTTAGCTTCGATTCAGTCCTTAGTTTAAATTATATGAATATAAAATGCAACAAAACATAGTTCCATATTTTTCAACACGATTATTATTGCTTTTCTTCAGCGGATTTTCTAACTTTTAGTTCAAATGTAGCCAAACGTATATAAAATAGATGTGGTACAATTTTGCTGCTCTATTTACTATAGCTGAATTAAGAAAGAGTTGAGCTGAATATATAGAAACTTGCATTCAAAAGAGTTTGTTCAAGCTGAATTATAGTCAGCCGACCTATTTTTACCATTGCCGAACTAAGAAAATATTGGGCTGAATATATTGAAATTTGCATTCAAAAGTGTTTGTTGCAGTTGAATTATATTCAGCCGATCTATGAAGGTCTCTTTTGTGGCTGAATTTATTGTAAATTTGTTTATAGTCACTCTTTAAACATTTTATAAAAGCTGGACTCAAAAATGCTGAGCTAAGTATATTTAAACTTATATTTAGGGCAATATATTACAGCTGAATTATCTTCAAGTAATTCGACATTTATCTTCTAGCTGAATTTGAAATATATTTTTTTCCAACCACTTTTTAAGCATTTATATTATAGCTGACTTCAAAAATATTTAGCAGAATATATTACAGCTGTATTACATTTATTTGATTGTTTGAAGCCTTTCTTGTAGCTGAATTCACTATAAACTTGCAACAAATTTTATTGCAACATCTATTTAAGTATTTGTATTACACCTAGCTACAAAAATATTAATTTTAATATATTAAACACTTAATTCAGCAGAATATAATGTAGCTGAACTACATTATTTTGTTATTTGGAAGCCTTTCTTGTAATTGAATTTGCTATAAATTAGTTTACATTAAAGCTTAACTATAAGATTGTGTTATAACTTAGTTATAATATACATGCTTACAGCTGAATATGTTGAAAACATAATTTAGACTAATTAAACTTCTGCTTAATTACATTCACCTTATTTTTTTATTTGTTTTTCGTGGCTAAATTCTATATTTAGGCAAGTATGTTGAAAATTAACATTTCTTTGCTGAATTTAGTTGAAATTTTATAAAATTGTACTTAATTAACTTAAATTAGGCTCAAAATTTTGTTTTTAATAAAACAGCTATTTAATTTATTTGTAATTAGTGTTTACATAGAACGTAAGATTCAGCAATAATTTTTGCAGCTTAACTACGTAGCTTATTGCAGTAATGTTTGGCTGAGTACCTGAGGCAACCTAGCCTCAAATTTTACAAATGATTTGCATAGAACATGTACTACAATTTTATTCAATATTTTTTGGCTGAATATATTGGAAATTAAATTCAGCAAAAATTTTTTAAATAATTTGCATTAATGGCAACTTATCTAATATGCATTTAATTTATTATGTTAGCTGAATACACAAAGATTTATTTGAGCCTAACACCCCTTTTAGATACGCAAAGTTTACTTTACAAAGTCTTAATTCAGCTGGGCGAAAGACAGAAAGAGAAAGTATTCCTTTCTCTTTATTTCACCCAGCTGAACTAAGGCGTTGCAAAGTAAACTTTGCGTGTCCAAAATGGGTCTAAGGCTGAATTTACCAAAATTTTTTCTGACAAAATTGTAAAATTTTTTATATATCTACATAAATATTTTTATCTACTTACATACATGCATACACACATATTTAAAAAATTTGTGTGGACAAAAAATGTTTGTGAACAAAGTAATAAATTCAGGTTATACATGTTAAGACTGAGTTTTATTCAACTTCTCAGTTGAAAATTTACTTTTTGTTATAAATATATAGATAATCTTTTAACAAAAGATTATTCTTAATTTTGTGTTAAAAAGAACTCATTAAAAATTTATAATAATAGAATGTTCAAGAAAAAATTACTGACATTTAAGCGCGTGGCATGTTGTAGGTTTTTCATTTGTGTACTTAAATTTTCTTCCCTTTTTTGCTGTTTAAATCAGACATGGGCATACTGCAGTAAATAATTACTGCAGTAAAAAATCCTTTTTTACTGGTTACTGAAAAAATTTGCAGTATTCAGTAAAATTTTACTGAATACTGGAAAAAAGCAGTAACCAGTAAATGTTTACTGAAATGAAATTTTTTTTACAGTATTTTACTGATAATGAAATTTGTTTACAGTATTTTACTGATAATGAAATTTTGTTGCAGTATTTTACTGGTTACTGCAAAAAAATTGCAGTTTTCAGTAAATTTTTATATATGGAATGCCTAAAATTCATAAAGAGGGGTTTCCTCAGAGGCCTATATGCTCCTTGATCGATGCACCTTCAATGAATCTATGTAAGTATATAACTAACATTTTAACGAAGATCACGGAATTTGTTTGATATTGTTCTTTTTTGGTATTTGTTACAATTTAAGCAAAGCGTGTATTTTTGCTGTTAGTTGCTTCGACTTATAATAACTCTATAAGAGTCACGCTGCAGTATTTAAACATTTACTGGTTACTGCTATTTTTTTTAGTAACCAGTAAAATACTGCAACAAAATTTCATTTCAGTAAAAATTTACTGGTTGCTGCTTTTTTCAGTATTCAGTAAAATTTTACTGAATACTGCAAATTTTTCAGTAAGCAGTAAAATTTTACTAAATACTGCAAATTTTTTCAGTAACCAGTAAAATTTTACTGCTTACTGCTTTTTTACTGCAGTAATAATTTACTGCAGTTTGCCCATGTCTGGTTTAAATGAAAAAATATTTTAATTTTAAAATATTTTTGAAGAAATTACTTTTCGTGTTAATTTCATTTCGTTCCTAATGAAAAAACAAATAAATTCAGTAAAGTGCGACTCCGACTCGCGCACGAAGGGTTCCGTACGAACACTAGATATGTAATTTAATACAAACTTCATCCTATATAATAAATAATTTTTTTCATTTTTTTTTTTTTTTTGTTTTTGGGGTCTTTTCGGTTTTTTTGTTTTGGCGTTTTTTCGGTTTTGGCGATTTTTTTAAGTTTTGGCTCTTTTTTTAGTTTTGACACTTTATTTTCTTGTTTTGGCGATTTTTTTCGGATTTTCGCGTTTTTCATTTTGGCGATTTTTTTATTTTTGGTGTTTTTTTAATTTTTGCGATTTTTTTTTATTTAAAAATTTTTTTTTAGTTTTGGCGATTTTTTTAGATTTTTGACGTTTTTTTTCATTTTGGTGTTTTTTTCATTTTGGCGATTTTTTCGAATTTGCCGATTTATTTTAGTGTTAGAAATTTTTTTGAATTTTGGCAATTTTTTCGTTTTGGCGATTTTTTTTTTTTAATTTTTGGCGATTTTTTTCTTTTTTTGGTTTGGCGATTGTATAATTTTCGGTTTTTTTAGTTTTACCGTTTTTGAAAATTTCAAGTGTTTGACTCTTACGGTTTCCAAGATATAGCAAATTGTCAAAATTACTTAGTCAAAATTGCATTAACTGATGGACCACCCTTTAATTTAAATTTGTTTAAATTTTAGTGTTAATTGTTGTAGTCTGTATAAAAAAAAACTAATTTTACAAATTTCAAGTTTCAATATACATACGATATGTACATACAATTGTATGTATATTACATGGGTTTTTAACATTTTTCGTTGCTCGTTTTGGAACACCCTTTAATTTTTAACTCTTATGTATTTGTTGTTGTAGCGGCCAAGGCTCTACATACTCTGTCCAAATTTCAGGTCCGTAGCTCTTACGGTTCCTGAGAAAATACCGTGTGACGGACAGACGGACAGCGTAGCGAAAACAATAGGGTTCCTTTTCATCTTTGGTGTACGGAACCTTAAAAAGGGGAAAAAAGAGTTACCACCAGCCATTTAGTACTCGTATTTATGTGAGTAATAAATTTTTCTCGGTAATTCATTAGAAACAATATTCTGTCGTGTAAGAATGTATTTTTGTAAGGCTTGGCTTTCTTACAATTAAGGATGATGACAACGATGACGTTGAACAAGTGATATTTGTTGGGTCATTTTCGTCATTTTCTTTTCTTCTAATTCTGCTTCTGCTTCTTCGTGCAAAACAATCAATCTTAATGGTTCAAAATTACTTTTTATTTAATTACGATTGTTTCTCTTTCTGTTTTGGTTTGTAATTAAATGTTAAATATCATCAGTGTCATGTCAACACATCACTCAGGCTTCATTTAATTCGTGCGTTTCTTTGCTTTCTTTTTTTTTTTTGTTTTTTTGCTTAATGATTTGAAAATAATGTGTGTGGTTGATGTTGTGCGTTTAGAAGTTGTTCGTGGGTGTTGGCATAAAAATAAGAAAATTACCAACAATTAAGAGGAATGTTTTCTTTTTTGTTTGTGTCTTTTCTTAATAAATTAAACCAGATGATGATTGAGAAAGAAAATGAAACACGAATGTTATTACATTACTTTTGCTTCTTTGATTTTGTTGTCTGCTTGTTTATTTATATCATTGAGCTCCTGATTAGAATTTAAATTGAATTTACAACTAAACAAAAATTAGCATATTTAATATATATATACATTTATTTTTCAATCACGTATTGATGTCTAATGTAAATTTTTTTTTTAAATTTCAGAATAATAATAATCATTATGAAAAGTGCCATGAGCCGTAAGATTTTTTTATACTGCCCAGATGTTCAACGACAATTTAAGGATGCCCTTCCACAGCCTTTCAAGCTTTCAAGTTTTCATTGTATAGATACTTTTTAGTATATGTTACATAAGACATACATACATACATATATGTAATGTCGTCTGCATAATCAAGGTACTGCAGCCGTTTGTTCAAATGCCAATGGATTCTGTTTGGTGGCTCAATGTTTGTCTGCTGAGCTACTGTGTCCAGAATTAAGAGGAAAAATATGGGCGATAGCGCGGAAACTTGTCTCACGAAGGTGTTTATATCAACGGCCTAGACTGTTTGAGCTTTACAGCGTGCTTTAGTGTTTAAGTAAATCTCTTCTATAAGTTATATGAGAAGGTCTGGGGCCAGTGTTGGTATCCCTACGAAGATCAAAAGCACATTAAGCTGTTGCAAATGGGTAAAAAACGCAAAAAAATACGAAAAAGAGGGTAAAAAAGCACGAAAATATTTTTTTTTAAATTTTAATACATTAAGCCATTTAAAAAGGAGAGTTTTTTAGAGTGTAAAAGCTCAAAATATAATTTAAAATTTTTGCTTAAAAATAAACAAAGTATTTGAGATGTAATAACAGAATTTATTAACATATTAATTAAAACAAAATCTTGATTAATTTAATAAAAATAAGTATGTAAAAACAAATAATAAAAAACCAGGAGTCAAATAATATTGTAGCATATACACATACATACAATAGTAGGTGAAGCTAAAGCTGGGGTCACACGATTGGCACAATGTAGCAATTTTCGTCGGCTCACTGCGATAGAGTCATAAGTAATAAGCCAAAATGACATTATTACTTAATTAATTATTGAATAAGTCTGTATGGGTTTATTACTAATGCAGTGTGGTGCAGTTATGAAATTATATTTCAATTAGTTGAGAAATAATGCAAATTTACTTTGTTACTTATGAATTTATTTCAGTGAGCCGACGAAAATTGGTATATTGTGCCAATCTGGAGTCTAAGCTTTAGGCTTAGATTAAGATATGTATGTTACTGAAAAATCATTTACACATAAAGAATGCATTAAAAGCGTCACTCTTTTCTTGACTACTCTTAATTTAAAAGTTTTTGTGTTTGCGATATTCACCCTTATTCCAGTTTTCAACATTGACAGCACGTCAATACGATATGAAAAAATTGAGGGTTGGCTACCCGTTGTCTAAAACAACTGACTGATATTGATAACCTCATGCTTTCAATCGAAATCGGCCCTTAAAATTTAACCACTCTTGTGCGTTGGATACAAATTTACCTACATTTTGTTGTAAACGTGAACATTTTGATTTACTTTACACTTACAAATTAACAGCCTTATGAAAAGTCCGAAATCGGCCCTTAAAATTAAGACTCCCTATAATATTATTAAATATTTGTGTAAGCTTTAACAAATGCTTATTGCATACTACTTTCAATCAATTATTATGCAGAGAATTATGCGGTACTTTCCAGTTACTTCCATTTTTTATTTTGCAAAGAAAAAATTAAATTTTTTAATCCCAATTATGAAAAGTTTTCTACATTGTTTTTAACATAGTTTCCGTTATTGTGATTAAAATCAATTTAAGAAGCCTCAGTTAAAAGATATTAGTGCTTAAAAGTGTTTTAGTTTTGTAAATTAAAAATATTTTTATTTAACAAAAAAGCACCAAAAGCACTGTAAGAAATTGTTAAAAGCACTGTAAATACCCGCTTTTTATAAAAGGGTATTAGGCAAAATTTCGCGTTTATGAAGAGGCAAAAGGCACCAAAAACTACCCGAAACGTACCAAAATATCATGACTGTCTGGGGCTGTCTCTGTCTCTCTTCTTCAGCTTCTAATATTTTACCTATAGCTCCTTTTTAGGATTCCGTATAGCAAAGGTAAAAATTCAGATTAAAATTTAAAAAAAATAAAAATTAAGGGGTATTCTATCAATTAATGTAATTTTTACTATAGCCCATTTTACAGCCTTGTGCAAATGTTCTCGCATCGTAGCCAGCGTTGCCATATTTTTTTCTCGAACGAAAAAAAAATTTTTTTTCATTCAAAATCTTTTTTAGTGATTTTATTCAAAATATATTAATATGCATTGATTTTACTGAATTCAAATTCAGGAAAAATTTATTTTGTCTTAAATGAACTAACAAACGCAAAGGTAAATAACACAAAATATTTACTCAATAGAAGATGTATGATATACATATATAAATACATATGTACATATGCACATAATTCATACTTTTGATGAAGGAAATAAAAAAATATATCAGTACTTTAGTCAAAAGGACCTTAAATAATATACTAAAAGTTCCAAATATCATATTCTTTCAAATCTTATTTTTAACAAAGAAATCTTTTATGACGCTTTTCACAATCTACAGTTAAAAGATAACAGGCACTTTAACGGCAGGTTTTGTATGAAGAACTTGCAGTTAAAGTTCATGTTAACTCTTAACTACACATTGTGAAAAGGGATGTTAGTCTTTTTAACATCCCGAAAAACTTCAAAAATTAGATAAATTTTCACATATGGTAACGCGGATCATAGCATATGCAAAATGGTACAGTATATTGATACTCACCACTAAGAAATGTTAAGTGGTCAGTATCAATCAGTGATGCCAATTTAGCCATTTTTCATCCCATTTAGCCGGAAGAAAAGTGAGTTTAGCTATTAGCTATTTTTTAGCTATTAGCTATTTTTTTATTCACCCCTATTCTGCGTTTCGATTACGTTCCCGCATTCAGTTACGCACGGATCGAAAAGAGGTATTCTGCCAAAAAACTGAATCGAAAGAAAAAGAAGAAGAGAAGAGTATGTTTAAACCTGCTGCTTTGCTTTGAAACGGGAGAAATAGGAACAGTAAAACTAAGCAATTTTGCAAAATTTTTAGCACAAAGTTAAAATTTAGTGCAAAAAACAGTGATTTAACAATTAAAACAAATAATAATTAAATATTGTGAAAATTTTCATTAAATAAACTCTTGCAAATTTAAGTACAGAGAGTTAAAAAAAACGGGATAAGCAAGAGGTATTTGTGGCCAAACTTTTCCAGTCTGAAGAATCCTGTCGCGCCGGAGGTGATATTTTAATTTTTTACACATAATTGTAACACAAAAATAAAGTTTATTTGTTTAAGTTTAATTAAATCCGTAGACAAAATCGTTTTTCGTTGCCATTAAATAGGTATGTCAACTGTTCTACCTGTAATAAACTAAATAAAAATCGCATTTCAGTACAGAAAAACAAAACAAACTGTTTAGTTCATTAATTAAAACTTCATTCATTTAATACTTGCATTATTTTTTGCATTAATCACTTTTTAAAGCTAAACAAACAAAAATTGAAAACGCTCCGCCACTTTAATAACAACTTACGAAAACGTAGTTACGATCGAAATGCAGAATACATAGAATCGAAAGAGAAATCGAAGAACGGAACGCAGAATATCAAAGTTGCCAAACGGAGAAACTTTCGATTCGAATCGAAACGCAGAAACCTCTATGGTGATTATATTTATTTTAATCTAGCTATTTTTCCAAACATGAAATTTGTTTGAGATTTTTCATAAAAAATTTAAACTCGCAAGAAAGGAATATTAACTACCAAAAAAAAAAACACAACAGAATAATATGTTATTGTTTTCGCATTAATACCTATAGATCCCGTTTCAAACTTGCCATTCTGTAGCAGTCTAAAAGCGCTTATATAAAAGAGATGGCTTAATTCGTAACAAAAAGATTTGCTACTGCATTCTTATAATCGTTGCAATGTTGTGATAAGTTGTCGGGTCTAATTGGTGGTTTACGATATCAATCAAACAAAGGTCATTTTTGTTTTACACGAGTGAAAAAAAATTAAAGTTTAAATGAAAATTTAAGAAATAGAAAATTAATAAAAAGTACAAACAAAAATCTCCCAAGGAATGGATTAGTAAACCCAAAAATTTAAAGACTGAATGTACAAATGAATAGAAGGCGTATTGCAAGTATTGCACTATATGCGCAGTTTCATGATTACCTGAAGAAAAATTATTTTATTTATTACTTATTATATTATTATTGTTGTTTTTATTTAGTTTAAAAAATTTCCCGATTTGCTTTAAAAAATAATATATTAAATACCTTCTTGTTTTTGCTTAAGTTCATGATTTTTGCATTCGATTTCGCTTAGCCATTTTCTAGCTAGTTTTTAGCCATTTTTTTTTTTTTTTTTTTTTTGTCTACATTTAACCATTTTTGGTGAAGGAATTCTGGCATCACTGGTATCAATTAGTGTCCTGCACAAGAGTATTTATAAGACTTTTCAAGACATGAGAGATTTTTTCCAATGCTTTACTACAGCGAAATATTCTAAAAGAATCGTTAAACAACACTGTTGGCAAGACAAACCACCGAAAAAAATTACTTGCCAACAGTGTTGCTTAGCGATTCTTTTAGAATATTTCGCTGTAGTAAAGCATTTGAAAAAATCTCTCATGTCTTGAAAGGTCTTATAAATAGTCTTGTGCAGGGCACTAGTATCAATATACTATACTTGCTGCATCTTGGAAATTGTAAGATAAAAGATATCGCTAAAAAATCGCCAAAAAAAACGCAAAAAACCGAAAAAAAAGAATTTTGCCAAAGTTAAGGTCCAGAAGGAACCAAATAAAAAGAGTATCTAAAGGTTCAATTAAACGTGCCATAACCATAACCATACAAAACAGCTAGCTGTTTGGACCAAACTTATGGGCAACACTGTATTTGATTATAGTGACGCCGCAACGCCATAGCCGTAACCATAACCTCAGAAACCAATTGAGGCAAACTCTTGAAATTTTCAAAAACGCTAAAACTAAAAAATCTCAAAATAAAATAATTCACCAAAAAAACCAAAAAAAATCGCCGAAACAAAAAAAGCGCATAAACTAAAAAAAACGCTAAAACTAAAACAAATCACCAAAAACCGAAAAATCGCCAAAAAACCAAAATTAACCCAAAAACCAAAAAAAAAAATCCCAAAAACCACAAAAAGTCCATAAACAAAAGAAAAGCCAAAACTGAGAAAGAGCGTCAAAAACTAAAAAAATCGCTCAAACGAAATAATCGCCAAAAACTAAAACAAATACATAAAACTAAAATAAATTACAAAAAACCAAAAAATTGTCAAAACGAAAAAAGCGCCAAAATAAAAAAATCGCTCCAACAAAAATAAACGCCAAAAACCAAAAAAAACTCCCCAGAAACGCCTAAACTAAAAAAACAACAAAAACCGAAAAAATTTTACCATGTACTTAAAAAATTTTACATCAGGTATGATATTTGATTATATGGGGTAAAGTTAGTATAGTTTGCATATGTATAGGTCTGCACAGATATACCTCTTTGCATCAGTCTTGTGTGTGTTGGTTCTGGTATGTACAGATACTGTATGCTATTCAGCTTTTCTGTTACTAGTTATTTTTTAGACTCGATTATTTTTCTTGAATCCAGTCTGAGTTTATGAAAGAGAGATGAAAGGAGAAATTAGAGGGGTACTGATTTGCTTGCACCGATAAGTTATGACTAGCAACTGAAACGCTGAATAACATATGTACCTGTACATACCAGAACCAATAAACGTAAAACTGCTGCAAACAGTTATATCTGTGCAGACCTATAATATGTATGCAGTGCCCGTACAGAGCAATCCGTATGCGAGTCAAAGTCACACTTTACTGAATTTTTATTTTCCTCTGCTGTCACTTTTGTAAGCAAATGATTTAAAATATCACTGATATCACAAGTTATCCAATTTTTTCCACATATTTTCTAGTAAAACGACATCAACTTATGTATTTCTAAATAACAGATTTACAATTATAATTTTATTTAATACCTAAAATAACTTTTTTTAAACGTATTTTCACTGCCAGTTTGCATAACCAAAAAAAATACCGAACAAGTCTCATTTGGGGTTTCAATTTCCTTAATTTCATAATTCTTTTCATATTATGAGCTGGTTGTTGAAAATATGGAAACTTTCAATTACTAGCATACACAATTTATTTATTTTAATTTATTTTTTCTTTCTTTCTTTGCAAATCAGCAATTGGTCATGAAGTTTTTTTTTCTGGGCATTATTGGCTGTCTGCCTTGGTCGTTGAAACCCTTTTATGCATGTTTATTTATTCTTATTCTTGCAACAATCTAAATAGTTCGATTTCTTTTTTCTTTTCATTTATTTATTATTTTTTAATATTGCAACAATACTTATAATTCTTTCTACAGTTTTCTTCTCTACTGCAATCAATTGTGTTTGAATGCCTGGAGTTTTGGACGACATTCAGTCAACCGTGCATAAACTTATGTTCTCGATAAGTAGTCAAACAAACATTCTAGAAACAGAAATTTAAGGACGAAGAAAAAGAAATAAAAAATGATTTAAAAAAAATTGCAGTAAGTTAATTTAACAGTGTTTCAAGAAGAAATTGCAGTGAAATAATGTTTGGCGAAATGTGTTTTTTAATAATAAATCCATATGATTTTTAAAAAAGGTACAACCAAGCCACCACAACAAAGGTAGCCCCACTTCGACAACAAACGCTCCTATTTAGTATAAATGATTATGACACTTGTCAGTGGCGGGAGAGAAAAATTTCACATTAAATTCTTTGTAAACAAGGTTAATTTAAGCATTTTCGTTAATGATTTTGCTTCATATCTGTTTCATGTTATTTTTACATGATTTACGGTAACCTTCAACAAAGAAAATATTTTCCTTTTTAAATAACTTTATATCATGTTGATTTAACATTCTAGTACTGTTAAATCAAAATGAAGAATCATATTGGAAAAACGTAAATTTTTTAACAAAATAACACGAACAGCCATGTTGAATCAAAGTTATTTCAAGTTGAAACAACATGAGTTTCATTTAATGTAGTCATAGTATTTTATTAATTACTTAACTTGCGTGATTGTGTGGTATTGGCACAGGTGTCTAGAAAATGTTTGTGTATTGGCTTCCCCGGCCAAGATTTGAACTCGCAACTCATCGCGTGGTAGTCAATGCCAAAAACAACAACCTTAAATATACTTTAGATACACAGTAAATATATACCATCATAAATAAAATTTTAATTCAACATTATTCAATTGATCATTTAACATAAAATTTATTTAAAATGATAAATATTGTTAAAATCACTAACTGAGAATCTACTTTGAATTGTCTCCAGGATTCAAAGCTGGGACCATCCGACTACAAGACAAGTACACTGCCTACTGGGCGTGGCTCTACCAATTTTCTCCAGCAGCCAAAGTGTGTAAAAAGCTTTCTTAGAACCCATAAAATATTTTTTTTAATTTTAGATATAGTTTTATAAACACGCTAAAGTTTTATAATAATCAGCTAAGCAGAAGTAGTATTATCAAATATTAAATTTTAGTGGGCGTGACGCCTCCCACTCTTTTAAAGATGGCAACAAACTTCAGATAAAAAAAGATTTTTTTTTTTAGTAAAAACTCATTTCAATTCGAATAAAAGTAAACTCATAAATATTCAGCCGTATTCCGTATGTCGAGTCGAATATTCGTCTGCTAGAATTTTGTAGTAGATTAAAGGTAACGTCTACAAGTTTTTTTTTAATCTAGGACGTAGGGTGGCATTGACTGAAATAGTTAGCACGTTGACTACAAAACCGAAGGTGCTGGGTGGTTATTTGGTTTGGTTATATTAAATTTCAAGTGATGAAGGAATAGACACTGGTCACTGAACTAACTACACCGACTTCAGCAGATACTAATGTTAATGTAATGTCGGTAGTGTGTAGCAGAATCATCGGGAAAGAAAAATAACCAATAAAATAGCCACTAAAAGCTCAGCTATAAAAATTTTAATACGTACATATCATTGACACCAGAGGCGCTGCAACTCTGCATTATTAAAACAAACCCTGAAAAACGCTGTGGTAAAAGAACCTTTTAGTAGTAGTAGGCATATTCATTGCCTAAGTGTTACTTCTCTTCAAAAAGAAAAAACTCGTTGTCGAAGAAAAATACAACCATATTGAGTTGAGAAGTTCTTTCTTTTTCGATTAGAAAGAAACCTATTAGGCTGAGTTTACATCTGGCATTTATTGTGTGTCATTTGCCCAAAAAAGCGTAACCAACTAATTACTAATGAAAAACTGTTTGATTCAGACATATATTTATTGATTTAAACATTTTCCAATCATGTTGGATTCTATAAAATTGTCTATTAGTTAAGAATGAAACTGTTTAACTTAATAACTACATGTCGGAATCAAACTGTTTTTCATTATTAATTAGTGGTTAGGGTTTTTTTACGCTTGTGTGGCACCTGGGCACACAGATGGAAACCCGGCCTTACTTTTATTTCGCTAAAGTTGAATCTTATTAACTTTTTTCGAAGTTATTTTTAACTCTTTTTTATTTTTTTTTTTGGTGCTCATCATTGCTTGGAAATGGTGTAGCTAGAATGTTTCATATTAAATAACACTTGAAAACAGAAAAATGTAACAGATTTTTCTCATGTTCATTCTTCTGCAAAAGTTCGAAAATTTTATTATGTAAATATTTTTGAGCAACAAGGAGTGGTGGTCGGATGAGCACACTTGTAATGAATGTAAAAAAGAAAAAAATTAACAAATATGATGATGTACTGTAAATGTGATTAAAAATACGAAAAAAATAAACAAAATTTAAATAAATCAAACAAAAGAAACATACATATTTAAACACATTGAAAACAAAATAAAAGAGACAGAATTTTTTTAAATTATAAAAGTGAAAAATGTTTTAAATACCAATTAAACCTGAAGCTATTTTAGTTTAGCATAAATTTGCATTTTTCTCCTTCCCTTTCCTTAAATTTTTTTTAATGTGCACTGTAACTTCCTGCCTTTGCAGCAGTCAGTCAGCCATTGATTGATTTTTCTTTCCTTTTTTTGGATTACACATTTCAATTTTATTTTCAATCAAATATATGCATAATTAATACACATGTATGTATGTACATATGTATGTATGTGTGTACGAAAACAATAGAATAGAGTGAAAAAAAAAACTAAAATAGTGCTGGCATGTACATATGTGAAAAATTTGCATTGATACATATTTAATCACAAGCAATATGTTACACGACAATTTTGTTTTTTTTTCTCACAGTTTTTACAATTTCATAAAACTATTTTAAAAATTTATTTTCGTTTGAACACTAAAAATTTTATGAAAGCACGTGCATTTTTTTAGAGTTGAAAAGTTATTTACAGTAACATAGATATATTTTAAAATTGCATAATTTAATTTATATTCCCATGGCGAAAGTTACACTTTTTAATTTTTTAGCAAATTGAAAGTGGACAAAAATTGGCAGTAAATTAAAGTATATATGTATGAATATGAACTTCTGTTTACTTTTAGTCTTAATTTCAAATAAATGGAGTTATTCACTTGCAGATGCAGTTTTTTTTAATATAAAAGTTCAGAAGCAACAAAAAGAAAGTATCTCAAGGTTTACTTAAACGTGACGTAGCCATAACCATACAAAACAGCTGTTCGAAAAAAACTAATGGGCAACACTGTATTTGATTATAGGTGACTTGCCATAACCCCATAGCCATGACCATAACAATAGAAACCAAATGAATTTTAATTTTTCGCCGTAACCGTAACAGCTGCTTGCTGATTAGACATATTTGTTGTTGCACTTTTTAAATGAAGAAAGTAATGAAATCATAAACAGCAGTTTATGGTTATGGCAGCACTAATAGGAGAAGCAAATATATTTATGGTTATTATTATGATATGGGTGTTACTTTATAATTTTTTTTTTACATTTATCCATATCTTTTATTCGAAACAAAACCCATTAACTGAAAATTGTCCAAGACTACAACCAAACAACTGCAATGTGTAGCCAATACACACACCTTTTTATGAAGAACACAGGCTGACTTTTTAGTAGAAATTTTATGAAAAAAAACATAGTTGCATCACTAAGATTTTAAGTAGATTTTGACAAAATCTAGTTACGAAGTAGATTTTGTTTTGTATGGGAAATCTTCAAAATTTTGCCGGAAATCTCGTAACTATCAGATTTTACTCAAACACATTGTTACTTTACAGTCAGGTTCAAATCATTTGTCAAAATTTCCAATGCAAATATCAGCTGAAGATTGATTTTTTCAAATATTTTTCTCTGAAAATTTAGATGACTTTTTCATGCGAAATGTTTACTTTTTAAAGTCTTGAGTTTGTTGGAGAGAAGACAACAGAGCTCCCATTTTCTTTTGCCTTCTCTCCAACAAACACAAGACTTTTCGAAGTAAACTTTGCGTGTGGAAAAGCCATCTTATTTCACAAGCATTTTTGAAAGACAAAAAAGTGATTCAATCACTTGCAGGAAATAGAATAAATGCAATTGTTTTCAACACGTTTTATGACAATTTTTCGTATGTATGAAAACAATATAAATTCAAATAAATATTCTTTAAGTGCGTATATTGTTGCACAACATATGAAATAAATAAATATTAAAATAATAAATTTAAAAAAAGTCATACAACAGTATGTGGCAACACCACTATTTGAGTGATGTATGGCTAAAATATTGTTACAAATAATGTTCTAAAATCTTCAGCCAACCATGATGTTGATGAGAATTTAAAACGTTCGTTGTATAAGGATTTTTTTAACTCTTCTCAACTTTGTTTGTAATAAATGTTGTGTAACACTTTATTTATAGCTGAATTTTATTGTTATTATTAAGTTATTTATGTGTGTGTGTATTTTTTATCACCAGAGTTAAAATAAAGTTTTTTTTAATATACATACATACATATATTCTAAATATAGATCATTCGTTTTCACTAAAGGTAAGACGAGTCCTTAGATAAAAAGTAAATACTCAAAACTCAAAAATACTAGTTTGCCAATACAAAAATATATTAGCCCAATTCACAATCTTGTGCAAATGGTCTTGCATCGTATCATGTGCAAAAAGGTATAGTATATTGATACTCATCACTAAAAATTGTTAAGTGGTGAGTATCAATATACTACACTATTTTGCACATGCTACGATGCAAGACCATTTGCACAAGATTGTGAATTGGGCAATTTTTTTTTTAAATATGTATGTAGTTGGGTATGCAAGAGATTTGTATGAACATTTTACACAATAGCCCAATTCACAATCTTGTGCAAATGGTCTTGCATCGTTGAGTGTGCAAAATAGTATAGCATATTGATATTCACCACTTAACAATTCTTAGTGGTGAGTATCAATATACTATACCACTTTGCACATGCAACGATGCAAGACCATTTGCACAAGATTGTGAATTGGGCTAATATGATTTTCTTATTATTTTAACTGCATACTAACAGCCTCATGTATAAAGAAAAACTGGCATGAAGTTAGCATACATAAATGACGAAATTGAACATGTTCTTGAGGCGTCCCTCCATACAACTTGATATTAAAAAACAGCGCATAATGTAGTTTTAAATCACTGTTAAGTCCCAGACTGATTTTTAATGTAAAACTGTATGGCAAAAGTCGTTAAGATCGTGTTTAATTTTGTCACTTACGCTAACTGCATGCCAGTTTTTCGTTATATGTATGTATATACATAAGGATGTAAATATGTATTTACATATGTATGTACTACTCGTATCTACATATGCACATACAAAAAGAATACATATAAAACATTTTGATATGATTTTCTAGTTTACCTTATTTATTGTAAAACTGCAAAATTAAGCGTAACATTTTTAAATGAAATCAAACTTTCATTATTTGTATGAAACACTTCTTGCAAAAACGATTTCATTTACACTCATCTGCATTTCTTTCTTATTTCCTTATAATTCACTTGATTAATGCACATACAAACACACATATTTATATACATATGCATAAATCTGCATATTATGTATGCAAGTGCATATTTTTATTTAAATTCTTTTAATTAGAACACAAATCATAAATTTTTACAACAAACGACACGTGTTTAATAAGCTGCGGCAACTAATCACTCACTGTAAACAAATGAAAAGATTAAATATAGCGGGAAACATCAGTGTTACCATATCGTACATATTACAAAGTTAAACAAATATCAACATCCAGGACAGGTTGCCATATGATTGCAAGTATTAGCGAAGAATTCAAATAAAATTGGAAGAGTTAATCAATTGCTGTATGCAACAATATGAAAGAAAATAAAATATATGTTATTGTAATAGAACTGAAATAAGTTTTATAGCTTTAAATTCTTTACTAAATATGTAATATAATTCACCTCGAGCATGATCCCAAGTATAAACCTTTACAAATTATTTACATGAACTTAAATATAATTAAAAACACAAATATGGTATTGTGGTCAATTGCATTATAATAAATAATTTCATTTGCTCATTATTTGACTTTCATTTTGAAAAGAAAATAAATACTGTATATACAATAATTCTTTTCAACTTTTAATATTAAGTTCTTGTGAATTATTTGACTTATTACTTGGCAATTGTTAGCATTATATATTTGAAAACATTTTTCTAGTTTTCTTATTAAAAAAATTGCATTTGCCGTGAAAGAGAGCAAAAAATCTTGTTAGAGCAAAATGGATATACATACATGTAACAATTTATATTACAAAGACTTCTTGTCATGTATACATATGTATGTATGTGTGTATATGCACATGCACATGGTCAAAATACATAAATGCATTCATATACATACACATGATATGTACATATGTACCCTGCAGAAAATGCGAATACTGAAATTGTGGTGATTTACCAGTGACGTTGTCAGTAGTACTACTGACTATGTGTACCCCAGCCAATGGTATTATCTATTGACATTTAACATTAGCTTGTCATTGAAAATCCACCACTATACTGTACCACTACTGACTAAGTAGTTCTTTTGGAACCACATGGAGACATTGGCACCAAAGATTCACTAGTAAATTTTAGGGGCTCTAGTATACCAAATCGATGTATCCTCTCTCGTTGTTAATAGTAAAATTATAGTGATTTTCTAGTAACATAGTCAATAGTGCTACTGATTAGGTGTACCCCAGCCAATGTAATCGCCTATTGACATATAGCAAAGAGTTGTCATTGAAAATCTACCAGTAGACTTTAGCACTATTGAAAAGGTAGTTCTTTTACGGCCACATATGGAGATATTTGAAACAAGGATTCACTATTAGATTTTAGTGATCCTCGTTTACATACATACATATGTTTATTTAATATTGTTGCATAGCATAATAAAAAAAGAAAAATAAACTTGACGCGATCATTGACAATATCGCCAGAAATACACTACAACTGCTGTCTCTAACGTATCTCTACTCTTGCATAAAAGGAAAGTTGTAGACATTTTAACTAGTGCAATTGACGCTGGAGAAAGAGTATTGACATAGAGACATATGGTTCTAGGATGACTAGAGGGTATGTAAACATATTTATATAGATGCATATATGGTTATGTACATATCGATACAGAAAATGCAAACCGTGGTTTCTTACAATTTGAAAATTTTAGTCGAAACAAAAAGATTCAAAAATTACCCACACTAATGTCTCATCTGAAAAATAGCTGTTGTGCTTGTAAAATCATTATTTATTGCCGGAAGTGTTTGAATTACCATGCCGGGTACAACAAAATTCACATTTATTAATTTTTTGTTAAATAAGCCCGTTTGCAGTTTTTCTAGCGACACATTGCATTTCTACATGCATACTTAGTTTACCGTCAAGTAAACTAGAGATATCATCGTGAGTTACGTTGCTCACTCACATAAATTAAGATAGAGTATTTTTTTCACTACCAAATTTCAAGAACGCTGAATTGGAAAAGAACGAGTGAAATTTTTAACTCAAAACTAATATATATGTGTACATATTTATAATGTTGAAATTAATTTACACCAGTTATGTTGAAAAATTCATGTAGCCCTCTCGTGATTCATAACTATGTCCTTCAGTGACATATAGCAATCTCTTATACAAACGTACAGATGTAATCTAACATATTAAATGAAGGAAACATTGAAATGCTTGAAAAATTAATGCAGCTTACTAAACTAAATAAAGCTGTGTAGAAAATCCCAATAGCATTTGAAATGGATACAAAATATTTTTAACAACACAACCAAGAAAAACGCCAAATGGGGTTTTTTTTAAATTTATCGTAAAATATATTTAATACGCTCTAGTGGGAGAAGAATGAGTAGTTCGAATATATGTATTTTTAAAGGACCAAGAAGACGCTTTGCTCACTGCGTTTTGTTGTTTACCAGCTACGATGCTAGCATGTCTGCTTTTTTTGGCTTCCGGTCTAATGTATTTCGTTTTCCTTATTGTATTTGACATTTTTTTTATATTTTACAATTTAGTTTCGCTTTTCTTTTGTTTAATTTTTTGACGCAAATATGAGCAAATGTCATATCCATATAAAATTGCAGTTTATGCAAGGAGTGGGTGCAAAGAGGTCAAAAAAATTCATACATATTTTGTATAAACAAGTTCCTATATTTTTGGTATTTTTTAGAGCATAAAGAAAAAATCATACATATGTATTTCTAGTCACGTTCGTAGCATAAATGTTGAAAATTTTTCAATTTTCAATTTCTTACAAATGTCTTGCAAACACAAAAATGCTTGCAAAGTATAGAAAGTATATTGCGTTGTTATTTCACATATTAAATACAGAAATAATAACGTTTAAGTTTATTTAAGTATTTTCTCGTTTCCCTCAACTACTATTCGCTGCCTTCATCATCATTTAAAAAACCGCCAATGGTAAAACGATGGCAAAATTGCATGCAATTGAATAGAATTTCTGTGTAACATGAGTTAGGTGACACTTTTAGTTTTAAACGAACTTAAAATAATTTTATGGGAAAATATTTAACACGTTTTAAAACTACTTACACTACTGGGAGGAAAAAAATCTCAAAATTGTGTTGTATTAACTTTTCCAAGCAAAAAAGTGCAGTAAAATTTATGAAAAAAATTTCTGAAGCAGAATTAAGTACCCCGTTAAAGCTAAAATTTTCGAGACAAGTAATATATCTTTACATATGTACATATATACCCAACATAATACCCGTCTGAATAAAAAAAATTTAATTGTAAAAATAATCCTTCAAATAATAATGTATGAGGCAGATAATAAATATGGAAAAATATTTATATTATACAGTTATATATACAGTTTTTAAATTTTGCAATATAAATTCAAGTGATAGTTGTTGTTGTTGGATTTTTTGAATTTTGGTTTTGTTTGATATAATGAGATATCACAGTTTTAAAAAGCAAAACTTTAACGATGAGTAAATGATGTATGTAGTTAATGGTTTTAAATTTTTTTTTAATACATGGATTTTCATTTATGCTGACGATATTTTATTTTTCATCTGCAACATACTTAATTTTTTTTAATTATTGCATTTACCTTATTTCCAAACTCCTATTTACCATATTTAAAAATAACTGTACATTTAACGTAATGCAAGCTGGCATCCCTCTCAATAACAAAACAGCAGTCTGGCAGTAATTTCAGCTTTGCTGATCTCTTATGTTTTCACATGTAGAGGTCTCTACAAAATGGACGCTGAATTTTGTAAACAAAAAATTTGCCGACATTCTGTGAATAAATTTTTCACTTTTCCTAGCTCTAGTTTTTTTATTTAAAAGATAATCTCAAAACTTGAATAAGTCATGAAATTATTTACTCCAAGGCGGGCAGTGCACGTGGAAGTTTGCTTAAAACAGTTGCAGGGGTAAGTTTTGCAAATAACGTGCTTTTGAGGATTTTAAATAAAAGATTTATGTTGTGAATTGTAGAAGACTTGAATTTGTTCAGGCACAATTGGAAGAACCCCTAAAAGAGTTGTTAAGTAAAAAACAATTGCCTTTCAATGATACAATTAGGTTTCAAGAGGGAGAAGTAAACGAAGTTCTACATGTTGTGGAAAGCGTGTTACTAGAATGTGAATCGAAAGAGGAAGGACAGGCAAGTAAAATACACATGCTTACATACACACTTACGTACATACATATTTGTGTTTGTAATTTAAATCGTGGAGTTAGGAATAATAATTAAAAATCTGCATAAAACTTTCAAGTGTTAAACTTTCTTACAGTTATCCTCTTCCGAAGATGCTCAATTTTTTACATTCCACTTCTATTGGCCTCAGCGTAGGGACATGGAATTGGAAATGTTTGATGCCGAGGCCGGCGATGGAAGTGATAATCTTGATTCTGTTCCATCTTCCAATCATTGGGTCTTGCCTTCTCATTCCTTTGATGGCCTATGGGAACATTTAATCTATGAGAAAGGCCTTAAAGAAAAACTTCTAAAGTTTGCCCTGTCTGCCTTGCTATTCTCTCAGCATAATGTTAATCGAAACATAATATCCTGCAATCGTTTAATTTTACTGCACGGCCCGCCTGGTACTGGTAAGACCAGTTTATGTAAGGCATTGGCACAAAAACTAGCCATAAGATGTCGTTCAGTATTTCGGTACACCCATCTCATTGAAATTAACTCTCATTCATTGTTCTCCAAATGGTTCTCGGAAAGCGGTAAACTAGTAATGCGTCTGTTTGCCAAAATCAAGGAAATTATAGAGGATTCTAACAATTTGGTGTGCGTTCTAATAGACGAGGTGGAGTCTCTGGCATATGCTAGAGATTGTATGTCGGGTCAGGAACCGAAAGATGCCATGCGTGTTGTAAATGCTTTGCTCACTCAACTGGACAGTATAAAGGCACATCCTAATGTACTAATCTTAGCTACATCCAATTTGGCAGATACCATAGATTTAGCATTCTTGGATAGAGCTGATATTAAACAACATATTGGTTTACCTAATGAAAAAGCTATAAGTAAAATCTATGATTCAATGCTGATAGAATTAATTCGTGTTGGTCTTATAGATTCCGGGCAGAATTTTAAATCAATTGACGCACATGAAGGTATTTTGAAAGAGCTGGCCAAAAGAAGCCAAGGCCTAAGCGGTCGTACTTTGAGAAAATTACCATTTTTGGCTCATGTAACTTATTGTTTTAATATGGACTTTGATTGTGCACAAAAAATAGCTTTGTCCGATTTTCTAGATTCCTTGCTTATAGCTGTGGATAAACACCATCAGGATCAAAATTTAATGAAATCTAATAAAAATGTTTAAGAGGAATATTGTGCAAAGTTTATTTATTTCTTTTTTTTATTTAAATTTTGACAATTTCCAAGCTTAATGGATTTTTCATTTGATAGTTTTTCACTTGAATTTTTTGCTAAAAACTATTTGAGTGCATGTATGTATTATTCTAAACAGATGATATTCATCATTTTTTTTGTGCTGGTTTAATCATCATTTGCTGCACTTGTGTGGACTGTTCATTGTTACAGTAACTTTTTTAGTTTTATGTTTGATTTTTGGCTTTTATCGGAGATTTGATGTAAAGTATGCGCTACACTAAGACATTGTGTATTCGAGAAGATATTTAAATTAATATTTTTACAAAGTAATAAATAGTGATATACTAAATAATTGCTGTAATTGTTTTAATTAGAATGCAGAATATGTATATCAATCGATATCAATCGAAATCAATCAATTGTATTGAAATATTTACATACATATATACATATATGTTGACCATTGACATCAAGTCAAAATTGGCCACCTTTTTCAATTAATATCAAAATTTGAAAAGAAATATGGAAACATAAATAAGTCTTGCAATTGGAATTGCTTCTCCCACTAAAATCCGAACGTTGTAATCAGGTATACCCAAAAAAGAACCTGAAATTATATTTAAAATTAAGTAGTAGAACTAATTACGAGTGTAGCAGGCCGACTTCGACAATTTTGTCGTCAAAGTTGAAATACGACACTTACTAACTTACAATAACTAAGAATATTTGCATGATTTTGAAATCAAAATACATAGTTCATTCAAGACAAATCGAAAGTAGTATGTATGTGTTTCTACTCGATTTAAAATACCGAAAATATTCAATTTTGTATTACACAAAAATTTTGATTTTGCTTGTTTTTACATTTTCGCACAAATAAGTTTTTCTCCCTAAATCAATTTTTGTGTGCATGTTGACTTAGTAAATTTAGCTATTTTTTTCTACCTCCTTTTTTTAGAAATTTCTATGTACCTACATCCATACATACATAGTATGTATGTATGTACGTACAATGTGTGAAAGACCATACGTAGGACTATACATACAGACTTTGGTTGAAACATCCATTTAAATTCTGTAACATTTGAATTTATTTCCACTTTCCCAAATTGGAACAAAATAGTTGTTATCGAAGAGGAGGAAAAATAGGTGCTGATTTGCTTTAGTATTGGAATAAAAAAATCATTTAAATTAAAGTTACATTTTAGCTACAAAAATTTTATGGTTTGGTGAAATGTTTTAAAAGTGTTTGGCAGAACTTTCTTTCTGTTTAGATTATAATGATTTTATTCTCAGAAAAAATTTGATTCCTTGAGAATTACATAATTTCCGGGAAAATATTTAGAATTAGGCTGAAGAAGACAGGAAGATTTCACTTTCATTTCGAAAATTATGCATATTCTGTATATATCCGCAGTCCGGATAAATTTTCTAAATTTGGCTTAGCATTCCCAGAAATGGCCTTGTAAAGCAGTTCAATTTTCTTGTATTGACTGTCCTGTTACTGAGTAAGGAATCTGAACTCAAAAGAAGACAAGATATGCCTATTACAGGATATCACTTTATGCAGAAAATCAGTTTTTTTCGTCGCAAAAGTCACAGTATGTACTAAGATTTTCCACATTCGTGCATTCCCGCCGCTATGGTTTTGGTTGTTAGTTACACAAAGAGCCAAGGTTCCAAAAACAATAAGAAAAACTACAGGATCTATTCCGATACTATAACTAATATCATGCTGAATACAAAATTTCTTGAAAATTTCACGTGTCTTACAGGTGTTAGTTTGTAGTTATCAAAAGTATATTCTTATAGGATAAGAAAATTGTATTGGAATAGCTACATTACCTTTGCATTTTGGCCGCCTAAATCATTAAATTACACCTCTGTGATCCGGTCTTGAAATTATCTTATTCTTCCCACTTTTATTTCATATAATACATAATTTATTATTTAAGTTAAACTTTATACTTAATTTTAACTGTGTAGGTATATTTAATTTAAACTTTATATTCATATTATATATGATTTAAACTTTAACTTATTTGACTTTTTGAGAAATTTAACACAAGCCTGCAACAGTGTTGCAAATTGATCAAATATCTATTTACAAATGTCTGTGTTGAAAAGCGAGATGTCGAACAACATAGTTTCAAAAATAACCACTTAGCGTATGAACTTTTTTTTAAATCAAAATGAGCGAATTAAAATAATTATTTTTTGGTAAATTAATGATTACTGTATTAACAAATGCTTCCAAGATTTAATGAAAATGTAGTTTTTAGCATAATTTGGCGCTTATCAACAATCTTTGTTGGACTTTTACGAAGACTAAGGTCAATGTTGTTTTGTTAACATCTTTATAATAAACTTCGGTAGGGACATGTGATTTTTATTTCGTTTGCAGACTTTTGTAGTATATACATACATAAAAATATATAACTCGATTTAACGTTAAGTCGACTTATGTTGTTATCGCTTTTAAGCACAGCTATAGTTTCTGGTCTAATTTTTAATATGTACGTAATCTTTATCAAGGATATTGTATTAAATTACACAAACAAGCCAAAACTTTTAGTAATGATGCACATAACCACGTTCTTACTTGTTTTTTTTTCTTACATTGCTGCTATGACTTATCAATTTATAGAATTGTGCTATCTTATTATTACATTTAACACCACCACACTCAACTTATTATTTTCACACATTTGTTTTTTTTTTCACATCTTAGTAAATAAAATTTGTTCATACACTCTGTATTTTATCTTGTCGGATATTTACACGTTTATTTTATTTACATGATAGACATTGAATTTTATTGACTATTTGTTTGATGACAAATACCAAGATTGTTTTCTGATGCTTTTCAAGTTTTGTTCGGCAATTTTAAGAAAAAGTACACACAATATTGGCAAACAAACCCTATCAATATGCTTTCCTCCTTCCAAAATAGCAAAAATAATAATAGCACAACAACTACTAAACCGTTATAATAATGAACAGTAAAAATTGGATTTTGCTATGTGCAAGTATATGTAGATACACATACAAACATGCATGCACTTATAAATACTCGTGATAACTTTCAATACAAGAACCAGAGAAGGAAAAATTGGTATAACTGTACTTTTTTTAGCACTATGTATTTGAAAATCAAAAGTACCATAGAACACCACTGACCAATTTATGGAAACATTTTTCCGATTATTTTATATGCCACAAATGGCACACAAAAATATTGAAGTGTGGAGAGGGTATTTTCGTATTAAAATATAATAAAATCCAAAGAGAAAAACAGACTGCTTGCTTTGACTGTCTATAGTCGAATCAAAACAAAGGATGGGCAGGTATATTCTAAAGATATCTGCAGAAGATTTTCCAATACTCAAAAGTCACAACATCCTACTGTTTTAAAAATTACGATGGCTTTTCCAAGAAAAATTTTTGGAGCAGTCAGAGAAAAAAATAGCACAAGCGGCTACGCCGGTAAATTTGACTTGTTCAATGTCCCCCGAAAAAACCTATTGTAGAAATATGTTTTCAGTAAATATCCATTGGACCAAAATAATTTGTAATAATGGCTGTATACTTGTACCACTATTTTTCAAAACTGAATGCCGGTGGGGTCTCGGTGAGTGGGTAGTTCTCAATTTTAAGCGTTGTACATGAAGTTGACATCTGCTCCCATACTATGTGCCTGCGACAAAATTTTAGCTCTGCAGAAAACTTTTGAAACACACATTACTTTAGTACTTGTAAATATTTTTGCCATCACTATTTCTCAATACGAAAGAATTGGTGCCAAAAAGGATTTTCTACTTTTTATCTAATAAAATGGAAACGCTTTTCTTTCTCTCAAAGATGTTGTTATTGTATTTGCTGTTGTTTTCTTCTGCTGCTGATGTTGTTTTGGTCATAAAAAATACTTATCGTGTGGTAAAAATAGGAAAGAATGGATGAAAGCCAAAGTGTAAAAGAAGATATTCGTGCATACGTTATGGCATCTTTTGCCTTCGTCGAATAGTAATGGAGGGAGGGATGGATAAAACAGGAACTTAAACCAAAACGTAACGGAAATGACTGTCACTCAGTGGCGTATCATTCTAGAGAAAAATGTACCACCAACATTGGTGAGTGAGTTGGTTTTAAAGTTTAGTAGTGTTCAATGCGTTTAAGTATTTTATTCAATTCCAATTTTAGTTTTTGTTTTGCTTGTATTTTGCAATGTCCACAGTAAATTTGTTGGCCGTAATTTTGTTTATTTTTTTTTTCTTATGCTACACAAGTTTTTAGTTGCTTTTGTTTTTTATTTTTTGCAACAGCAACAGGAAATACACACAAACACTTGTGCAAACGTTAACATTTTGGCATCGTTCATCATTCGGAACAAACAAGAAAACAATAAAAACAATACAATACAATACAAATACCAACTTAAAAATAAAAACAAAAATCAAATAAAAAGTTCAATACTCCATTGATACCGATGATACCTGCAGTTCTACAGGTACAAGTGAGTATGTGCTCTGTCTGCCTGTGAATATGTGTGCATTTGTATGTGTGTGTTTCTGTAACGGAGAATAAGAAAGAAAAAACTTGTAAATAAACACAGGCACCAAGCCAATTAGTTGACTAAAGACAGCAACCGGAAATGACGCTTGCTGTATTCAAGTACCACCCAATCATCATGCCTGGCATGCTTTACTGCCATCCTGTCGCTTTTTATTCCCTTTTCCTTTGCTTTCTGGCAGATTTGTCACAAATCGATGGGGCGTTTATTTCTAGTTGGAATATATGTTCACCCGTTCATATATAAAGTTTTTGTTTCCACAATAACAAAAAAATAAATATAAAAAATAACGAGGAAACAACAGCACACACACGGAAATTTTGCCAGGATAAATATCTAGGGAGTACGAAAATTCTTTAATTTAATTCATTAGCACGTGACTGGGATGAAATGTATAAAAAGAAAATGTCGTTGTAGTTTTTATTTTTAAAGTTTATGCACTATATTTTAACGCTCATACATACATACATACATGCCTGCATACATATTCGTGCCATATAATTGTACCCTTTAGTTAGCTGGACAGTAGGAAAACTCTTGTCCTTCCTTTTTAGATTTTCGTTTGTTTTTTTGTAGTGCGAGTAAAGGTTAATTGAAATTTTCGCCACATTTTTATTACACAAGAAAATTAAAGGCTGGCAATTACCTGGCGCTGTTTTGGCATCGTAAAAGTTTTTAATAGGAATATCTTCATAATTATGTATAAGAAAAAAATAAATAAAAAATGCAACCGAATTTAGAACGAACGTCCTTCTTTTTTTGAAGTCCTTTAATAAAAGTTGTGTTATGGCCTGTTCGACGATGTCAAAAGAATACGTGCGTTTGGGAATTTATATTGCAAACAAAAGCAATTTTTTTACTTTATTGATACATATTTCCAATATAAACGAGAAGAGTTTTATTTATTAATTTTTCAAACTATGGATACTTTTCAAAATAATATCGTTTTCTTTAGAGAATTACGAACTGTATAAATTGTACCAAGAGTGATTAGAAACGAAAAATAAGCAAATTTATGGAGGGATGCACAAGAAATACATACACACAATATGTATTTTTACAAAATTTTAAATATGTAAATATAACGAACAAAATAGAATACAAAACTGTGAAATGTAATAAGACTGGCCTTACATTATGTATTTGCCAGCATAAAACAGCGGCTGCGATATAACGGAAATAGAATGTAAGACGAAATCCCATTGCTATGCCGATGCTGTTGTACGTGATAACTGTAGTGTTCACCTCTAGTACATCCTCGAACCTTCTAGGTGGTAATACCCCTTTTAGACACGGAAATACCTCTTTTACACACGGAAAGTTTACTTTGCAAAGTATTAATTCAGCTGAGATAAAGACAGAAAGAGAAAGTATTCTTACATCTGTCTTAATTCAGCTGGGAGAAAGACAGAAAGAGATGATATTCCTACCTCTGTTTTTCACACAGCTGAAATAAGACTTTGCAAATACCCCTTTTAGACACGCAAATTTTACTTTGCAAAGTCTTAATTCAGCTGTGTGAGAGACAGAGGGAGCAATACTGTCTCTTTCTGTCTTTCCCAACTGAATCAAGACTTTGCAAAGTAAACTTTCTCTGTGTAAAAGGGGTGAAAGTAAACTTTGCGTGTCCAAAAAGGGGTGTAAGTAAAGCTCGCTAAGCTACAAGCAGTATGTATGATATTATCTTGGTCACACATGCATACACACAAACCAAAATCCCTTTTTAACGGATTCAAGTGTCTGTATGTGTCGTGAAAAAGAGAGTATAAAAAGTAAAGATCCTGGTATTTCAGCCGGAATAATTTAACATTTTTATAGAGTAAAAACATGACAATATTTATACGCTTCAGACCTTTGCCATCAAAGGGCATATAGTATGTATGTACAAACAAAACAAAATTCCAAGGGAGTCAATAAGATTCAAAACTTTCGAATCCAATAATCTTAAGGCACGATTTTCATTGCAAGAAGTTCACTTTTTGATGCGTTGCCATCGTAAACGAAGACGCGAAATATCAATTATGACGATTCAGCTTAAAGAATTATAAAAAAATTTTAAATAAATTAGAGCTACCACTTAAAATATTTACTATCATTAGCTTTTGGTCTTGTTGCAAGTGCCAATCTACTATCAGTGTAGTTTAAATACTTGTACTTAATTTAACATAAACCAAATAAGAGTTCTCTCATACATTACAACACTCAAAGTGTGTGGAAATTTCAGTTATTAAAATTTTATGATGTTTTTCTTTTTTTGCTATAGAATATTTAATTTTCTTGTAATATTGCAAACCAAAAATTTTTTTATTGTACATGCAGATAACTAAATACGTTGTCTAAGGAATTTCATAACTAAATTCTGTGGTTTTTATAGTTCTTCATACATACAAGTAGTTTTTCGGCAAATCTGAAATGTATAGGAAAATTAATTTACCATATTCGTAGCCCCGAGGAAAATCTAAATAAGGACACGAATAAATTACATTAGATTTTCGTTACGACTTAGATAAAGAGTCTTTATTTCAAGATAGGGAATAAAATGAGGCTGCATGACAATTACTACTCAACATAAATGTAACATGGCATCGTATTACTTACGTATTTACATTTTTTCCAAATATCAAAAAGTACTATTTATATGCTTTTATATTGTTACGAAAATAGCCGTCGACAGGTTTAAGCAGCATTACACAAAAATATTCCAACAGGGTTAATGTAAGTGTTACGCGAAAATATAACTACAGGGTTAAAGCAAAGAATAGTCTAGAATAGTAGCCAACAACTAAATAAGCATGCCTAGCTTGATTAAACGTAAACAAGCAAAAGCAACAACAAAAAGCGTCTGCTTATTAAGAACATTCACATATTTACATACATACATACATGCTAATTCAAACGAAAGGCAAAAGGTAAACAACCACCGTGTATTGCTTAGTTAATGGTGTACACACGTATGCATATACACATGTATGTACATAGTTACCACATGAACTTAATTAGGCAGCATATAAGATGATAATGATCGTCTAGACATTGCTTGAAACTTCTGGTGGTGTTTGTGTGAAATATAAAAAGAGGTGACGCATCCAATGAGTTAGTTAGTTGCAGTTGTAAGTCAGTCGCGAACAGTTATAGTTAGTTGCGAGTCAGTCACAGTTGTGTTGCGAACGAGTTAATCAGTTGCGAGCGAACAAGTCAGTTGATAATTAAGTTGTGAATTAATAATAGTCTGCGATACAGTGGTTAGTTGATAGTTAAGAGCAGTCTGTGCTTATTCGTGAGTTGGAGTAAAGGAGAAACTATAGGACAGTCTATAGTGACAGCAAAGTCTGTCGTGGAATTGAGATTAGTGTGGAGTCTATCGTGTCGACTGGAGTAAAGGGAACAGCGCAGCGAATAGACGTGTGTAAGGGTGTAAGTAAGGCCAGTGAGTCTTTATTGGTGTATCAACTGTGAGTGTCGGCAGAGTGAGTGCCGTGTGTGACAAGCAGCAGACAGAGAGGTATTGGTATATCAACTGTGAGTGACGGCAGAATACTGACGTGAATACTTGCGCAGCCAACTAAGAGACGTGCATAAACTACAGCGAGGAAGGCGTAGTGTTAACCAGTTGTGAATATTTGTGTATATTAAGTTGTATTAGTTTATATAAGCTCTTGATTAATTTAGTTTAAGTGTATTTGTAAATAAAACTTGTATCATTCTTAACCCTAATTACTACACTCGGCTCTTGTATTCATTTGCAAATCTTCGGATCTACAGAAAAGCGTTTTTATAGAGAAAAAAAACGTAACAATATGCATATATATCTTAGTTATTTGTTTAGAGGACTGAGTTCACGCACGGCAATTTTAGATTTCGTGAGTAACTTATACTATTTTTTGTACTTATGTATGTATGTATATATGCATATTGTATTATTATTACAGTCACACAATTAAAAAAATTACAAGTGGAATGACAGGTTTTCACAACTGTAGTGGAGGGTAAAACAAATCCTTCTCGACAGATTATATAGCCAAAGGCTTCATTATTTATCAGTTTAACAATATGTATTGCTGAAAACCTTAAGTCAAGTATAAAAAGTCTTAAAACTAAGACAATTTGCTTCCGATTGATAATTAAGACAACAAAAAATAAAAGAAAAACCAAACAAATCATAGACTATAGTGTTGTAAATTAAGTAGAAATATCCTTGAAGCCAAATAACAAGCAAAGCAGCAATAACATGATTTACGTATAATTTGTGTGGACATAAGAAAAATCAACATGTTAACTTTTTTTTTTTTTGCTTTTTCGTAATTTTAGTTCCTCTTCTTTTTGATGTGGTCACTTTGACTAGAGTCTCCAAAAGCAACAGCAACAGCTGCAGCAGCAGTTGCTGCAACCACAAGTGAAGATAAGCATCCCTTGCGAAAGCATAGAAAGTTAGTTTCCTTCTAATAAAAAGTTGTCTTATGAAGTAAAATAAAATGCACAGCAAAGAAATAAGAGCACAAAAAAAGTAACAAGGATGTTTATAACTCAAGTCGTGGCAACAGAAAGTAAATAAATCTGAATTGAATTTCCTTAATTTACACAGATTACAAGTTTATCATTAAACTACAAGGAATGGTACAGTGATTTTTGTTATTCATAACAGATTTAGTGCGATTCATTGCCTAAGATTTATTTAATTAAATGAGAAAGAAAATTACAATAAAAAACAGTGTTTTAAATGACACTTAATAACAGTTTTACTATGTACATGCTTCTTCTTAGTACATATCATAAAGTTATTAATGTTTAAGTACTAAATACGTACAGGTACCAGGGAAGGCATTGAGAATTTTAAAATTGTACCAACAACTTTCAAAAATTGTACTTTTTTAAACTTAATGGTACTAAAAGATTTTTTTAGTTCATATTACATATTTTTATTTGTTTTTATTGAAATTGAAAGTTGGGATGTTAAAGCATATGGTTACACCTGCTTAAGTTTAAATTTCAAATATTGTACTAGTTAATAGCATTTGCTCTAGCATCCGAATTTACAAAAAAATGATTTGGAAAAGGACAAGTTCATATTTTTTGATTTTCTCGCTGCGTTTTGCTTTCAGAGGACTGTTTTCAAGGTACAATTGTACCAACTTTGCCATCCATGACAGGTACCCATAGACTACACAATGTTATTGAGAATTTTCAACACAAATCGACAGTTTTATGCGTGTAAATATATGCAGGAAAGGACGTGCTTGATATTAAACAATAACTTCTATACAAAATAGTAATTTTAGTACACAATCAGGAGCACCGGTAGACTAATGCTGAGTACACATTTTGGCATATACATATCAAAAAATAGCTATAAGTACAATTTAAATATAAAATAGTTGTTTTAGTACATGACATTCATTACTTTTAGCACAAAAAAAGAGTTATATATACCTAGTTAAAATTGGCAGTTTATAAAATTATAGTATACATTTACTACAAAATAATATACACACTACGCTATTAGTAATTTTAGTACGAATGTACTAAACTGCTTTGCAACACTTTAGGTTTGTTTCTTTACTCTACATTGGGATCCCGCGGGACCCCAATTTGCACGAAAAGCGTCCCGTACTCGAAAATTGGGTAAATGAGAGAGGTTTTGTGAGAATAATTTTCTTCTTCTTCTTGCACGAAACAGTCCGTACTTTTTCTTCGTGCTAGTTTGGGCAAACACAAAATCAAGCAGATGTTTGAAAAATAAACAATTACAAAGAAAAATTACATTTGCCTAACATAGCGTCTATACCTGATATAATATCAAATATATTTCTATCAGCAAACGTCAAATTTCATAGCAGAGCGAATTATATTACGTGTGGACTGCAATATTAGTATTATATTAATATTATATCAGATATTATAATATTGTTTTCGTAATATATATTTAGAAAACAATTATTATGATATTTACAAGTGTACGTTTCCCCCTACATAGATATTAATATTAAAATAAATATATTTTTCTTCTCATTCTGCCGACGTTCTCTCTCATATTATATCAGATTTAATATCAGGTATAGACGCTATGTAAACACTAAAAAAATGGAAAAATTTATGAGAAAATTTTTAAAAACTAGTGGTAAACAAAGTTTAATAAGTTTTTATATGAAATTAAGATAAAAAAAAACCTATATAAGTATGCTGAATCATGTAAGTAAATACGTGCGTGCGTATGTACATAAGTATGTGTTTGGTTATGTTTATACGTACACTCCGTTAACATAGGATAGCCTCACTTGAAATTTTAGAGTAGTAGAAATTTTCGCGATTCCTCCATTAAATAGAAAATATGTTTTTAAGTCATTCTTAAGAGGAAACTCTGTTGCTTTATTGACAAAAATTCCAAATGGGTCAGTAAACATTAAATGGACTTTCATAATAGTTTTCGTAAACAGCATAAAAAATTTTAATACAGGGTGGGCCAAAAGAAATCAAGGGGTGTAAAAGTTTAATAACTTTTTTGTTTATTAATTTTTTTTTTTTATTTTTTCTTTCAGATTATATAGACAACACTTGGAGAATTTATAATGGAGAGGTTCACAACTGAACAAAGAACCAGAACAATAGAATTTTATTATTTAAACCAGAGATGAAAATTTGATTATGAGTGATGAAGCTCATTTTCATTTGAATGGCTTTGTTAATAAGCAGAACTGTAGGTTCTGGGGTTCTCAAAATCCAAGAGCCATTCATCAACGCCAATTGCACCCCATCAGGTGTACAGTATGGAGTGGGATCACATCTAAAAATGTCATTGGGCCCTACTTCTTCGAGAATGAAGATGGAAGTGCTGTAACCGTAAATGGAGAGCGGTATCGGTTTATGATAGAAAATTTTTTACGTCCTGCTCTTGAAAACAGACCTGGTATGTGGTTTCAGCAGGACGGAGCCACTGCCCATACTGCCCGAGACACAATGGCACTTTTAAGTCAAATTTTTGGAGAGCGAATAATTTCTCGAAATTCGGAAATTATTTGGCCAGCGCGATCGCCAGATTTGACAGCACCCGACTATTTTCTTTGGGGTTTTTTGAAGGAGCGAGTGTATGTGAACAAGCCAGAGACAATCCTTGAACTCAAGGCAAACATTGTTGCAGAAATTCGAACGCTACAGCCACAAGTTTTGAAAGATGTTATGGAAAATGCTCTAAAAAGAGCCCATCAGTGCGAAGCTGAAAACGGTGGTCATTTAAGAGACATCATTTTTCATACTTAGTGTAAAAAAATTTCCATTTTGTATATTATATAATCTGAAAGAAAAAATAAAAAAAAGTTAATAAACAAAAAAGTTATTAAACTTTTACACCCCTTGGTTTCTTTTGGCCCACCCTGTATTTCAGTGTTAACATAGATAAGCCTCAGTGATAAATTTTCAATGGTGGCGTTTTTTGATGATTTAGATGCTTCAAGTACTCCGTGGTTTGTATAACATTATGAATAGTTATTTTACTGACGGTAACTCCGACTGCAGCTCTAATTCTACTTAAACTCACAGATGAATTCGAGACCATCTAGAGAATTTAGCGTCTATATTGAGGTGAAAACTTCTTATAAGTCTTTCCTTTGTACCATTTGGAGTACTCTGATGGATTCTTCGTGTAATTGCTTATAACTTTTGGTCTGCGAAGAAGTTTTCCTCCAATAGCGCGGTGAGAAAGCCCTAGATCGTGATACGTCTCAAGTTTTGCGATTTCCATGGAACTAAGCGACGGCTTTTTCCTAATACTTTTTTTTTGTGCAAATAAAACGTTTTTCTATTGCACTTAAAGGTATTTTGGCATAAACATCAAAGATCAATTGAAAATTCATCACTGAGGCTAATCTATGTTAACACTGAAATATTAAAATGTTTCATGCTGTTTACGAAAACTATTATGAAAGTCCATTTAATGTTTACTGACCCATTTGGAATTTTTATCAATAAAGCAATAGATTATCCTCTTAAGAATGACTTAAAAACATATTTTCTATTTAATTAAGGAATCACGAAAATGTCTACTATTTTCTAAAATTTCAAGTGAGGCTATCCTATGTTAACGGAGTGTATGTATATGCATACATGCATTGACGTTTATTTTCGTGTTAAAATGTTGGTTTTTCGCGTTCCCGTACTTTTGTGCATTTTTGTATATTATTGAGCGAAATTATAGTTTCCTCTCATTTTACCGAACTTTACCAAAAAAGTAAAGAAACAAATCTTTTATAAACCAGTGTGCATTCAAAAGCCAAACTCTGCAGCATCATCAAAACAGTCCATCATTACAAACTAGACGTCCGCAACTTTCTTTAAGCTTTTCCATTTATATTTTTAATATTTTATATTTTGTTCACTTCATTACAAACAACAAGTGTAGATATAATTTTCTACATGGTTGAAGGTTTAGTTAGTCGTTTTCCAAGGCATCACTGAAAAACAAACACAACATTATTGTTTTTATGGAATGCTTCCTTAAGAAAGTGCCATAGTTACTGTCTTGTAAGAAATATTTTTCATTTACAGACGACGCCTTGTCTTATTGTGGTTATAAGTTTTATGTGATTGTATGTAAGTATGTACTATCTATATATCTATGTATATGAAATTATTTCAGATAGCTAGAGGATAACATTAGGTTCGGACGTCACTTTGTCTAATGTAAAGAAAATGGCACAAAAATATTGTTGCACTAGCATACACTAAAAAAATTTAAAATAATTTAAAAAAACTCCCTTATAAAGCATATGCATATATAACTTCACTATACTGCATGAAAAACCTTAAATAATGTCTATAAGGTTTTGCATGTAGTAAAAAAAAAATATTATTGCATTTTAGTTTATGTTAGTGTAATTTTAATAAAATTACTTTTCCTCAGTGTACTTGTAGGTGGGGGCATCGGCTACAAAATTAAACTAGCTAACAAGTCTTACATCCGCTGTTCTCATTTATGAATTGCAAGTAGTGGATTTAGGCCTGCTCTCGCCCTTTTTAGGGGTCCGTACAACAAAGGTGAAAAGGGACCCTATTGTTTTCGCTACAATGTCCGTCTGTGGCAGAGGCTGTTTTCTTGAGAACCGTAAGATCTACGGACCTGAAATTTTCTCAGAATATATAAAACTTTGGCTGCTACAGTTGAAAATTAAAGGGTGTTCTACACAGAAAATTGTACATACATATATACACTTGAAATGTTCAAAGTTAGTGCATTTTTATGCAGACTACACCAATTAACACTAAAATTCAAAAAATTAAAATTAAAGGGTATTCTATCAGTTAATGCAAATCTGACTATGTAATTTTGACAACTTGCTGGATTTTGGGAAACCATAAAAGCAGAAACGCTTAAACTAAAAAATCGCAAAATTAAAAAAACGACCAAATAAAAAATCGCCAAAATAAAAAAACGCTCAAATGAAAAATAGGTATCACCAAAAATAACATAAATCGCTAAATCTCAAAAATGTCACTAAAAGTAAGCAGATCGACAAAAACCAAAAAAAAAAATCGCCAAAAACCGACAAAAATCACCAAAACTGGGGAAATTCGCCAAAACAAAAAAAAGTGCCAAATCTAAAATATCACTAAAAATAAAAAACAACCGAAATATTGAAAAAAAATCTAACAAAAAATCGCCTAAACGGAAAAAGCGCCGAAAGCAATAAAAAATCGCTAAACCAAAAATCGCCAAATCTGAAGAAAAAGCGGTAGAACTAAAAAAACAGCAAATCGAAAAATTATTTAAAAAATTTCTACATTAGTTAAGATATTCGATTAGAAAGGTTAAAGTTCGTAAAGCAATGATGCAATATGTAGCACAATTGGGCCATTTGTGGTACTATTGGATGTCTGATGTCCCAGTGGTACTTTCTAAGCCAATTCGTAATCAAATATGTATAGGGTTCGCCAGATAACTTTTTTTTTTTGAAAATGCTATAAAAAAAACTATTGAAGCTTCGACTGTGTGGCACGTAGCGCCGTCCTGTTGAAACCAAATGTTGCCAATATCCTCCTCTTCAATTTTTGTGAACAAAAATTCGTTCAAAATGGCCCGATAACGATCGCCATTGACTGTAACGGCCACTCCTTGCCCAATGGCCCAATTATGCCTCTGGACCTAAATCCGCACCAAACAGTGACTTGTTTTGGGTGCGTCGGCTTTTCAATGTATGCGTGCGGGTTTTCTGTGGCCCAAATGCGACAATTTTGCTTGTTTACATACCCGCCAAGATCAAAATGAGCTTCATCTGTAAAGATGATTTTTTTTTTGGCAAAATCGGCTTCTTCTGTAAGTCGATCGCAGGCCCACTTAGCGAAGCGAAAACGCATTGGATGGTCAGTTGGCTCGTTCAGCGGAAGGATAAAACTAATTATCTGTCAAATCAGACATGAGCTAAGTGTTACCATTCACGAAATAAGCACTAGTTAAAAGAAAATGTTAGATGGCGGACCCTTTATATAAATTTTTTGGTCCTATCAAAGGCCCTTCTAAATCGTTAATTTGGCCCTAAACTAAAAAAAAAACTCGAAATGCCTTACTGTCGTATAGTATCACATCTTACCTGCCCAGAGAACCGCCAGAGTGCCGAACATCAATCGGCTTTTTATAAAAATGAATACACATACGCTTATACATTTCTCTCGGTTTTCTCTCTGTGGGCAGCCATGTATTACATACATATGTATGTATGTATATAAAAAAAATATAAAATATAAAATCGTTTATGTGTTTATATAATAAATTCAGTGATAGTTTTGGCATTTTTTTTTCATTTTAGGTTTTTTTCGGTTTTGAACGCTATTTTGGTTTTGGGGTTTTTCTCGGTTTTGCCATTTTTTCGGTTCTTGGCGTATTTTTATTTTGGTGATTTCTTTTTATTTTTGCGCTTTTTTAGCGTTTTAGCGATTTTTACACTTTTTGACAATTTTTTCGTTCTGGCTTTTTTCATTTTGGCGATTTTTCCGGTTTGGCGATTTATTTTAGTGCTAGAAAATGTTTTTTTTTTAATTTGGTGCTTTTTTCGTTTCCGCGATTTTTTTTTGGTGTTTGGCGATTTTTTTTTTTTTTTTTTTTTTTGGTTTGGTGATTTTATAATTTTTGGACTTTTAGTTTTACCGTTTTTGAAAATTTGAAGAGTTTGCCTTTTACGGTTGTCAAAATTACATAGTCAAAAGTACATTAACTTATAGAACACCCTTTAATTTAAATTTTTTAATTTTAGTGTTAATTGTTGTAGTCTTCAGGTCCGTAGCTCTTACGGTTCTCGAGAAAATAGCCTGTGACGGACAGACGTAACGAAAACAATAGTGTTCCTTTTCACCTGTAGTGTACGGAACCCTTTTAGGGTTCCCAAGTGGCCATTGGGGTAAATAATATTTTTTTATAAATGAGACAGCATTAATTCTTTAATTAAATATTTGTGTAAATCAAAACTTGGCCAAATCAGTTTTCGAATTTTAATATCACTTACATTATTTTTGCTTGAGATCGTGCCACCTTTTAAATTATGCCGCTCCTAGGCCCGGTCCTAACGGGCCTAGTCCTAAATACACCACCTTTCTTTGCTTCCTTTATAATATTGCATGTTTTTCATAAATTTGTTTGCATCTTCTTCTTTGGGTTGATATTATTATGACGAGTCTTATGCAACGTTTTTCCTGTTTCTAGTTCTATGGCAAAAGTACGAGTAGTTTGATTTTGTTCCAGTTTTAGTTTTTTTATACACTAGTGTAATGCACAACTCAAAAATTATAAGAACGACAGTACAAAAAAAACAAAATAAATTTTATTTATCTATGTGTAAATATTTACTCCTTTTGTAGTTTTTACTTGTGTGTTAAGTTCTTTGTTGTTGTACTGCCATTGTTCATCTACTTTGTGTATTATATCCTTTTCAAGGATAATTACAGAATAACTAAAAAATAATAAGAAATTTCTAACATGATGTGAATTCCAAGCACTTTTAGTTTAAGTTTTGCTTGCCCATTTTCATAGTTAATTATTTAGTTTTCCGCGTCAAACCAAAGAAATAGATGCTGTTCGTTTTTTTTTTTTTTAATATCTTGTTACATTTTTTTGCATCAATAATTGTCCAAGTCGCAGAAAATCAAATTTAAATAAATGGCATTTCCCCCGCAAAGTGATTCTTTTTAAGAGAATGAAAATAAACAAGTAAAAGTATTAAAGGACGATTTACATAGAATGCGTCACACGGTAATCGTCGCCTTTTTTAACTGATAGTTAAGTTAAAATACACGGTTTTTAATGAACTCTGACATATTCAGTATGTCTTCGTAAGTACTTAAGACTTTATTATATCTGTATTGAACAAAGTTATGAAAGAAAACATTAATGCTGTGCTAAAAAAATATTAAGTATTTAAACACTTTTTGATTGAATTGTATGAAAAAGTTCGGTGCTTACAAGCGCACCCCAAATTTGCGAAATGTTAGAAAATAAGACATTGTTAATCATGCTCAACTAATTTAAAAATATGTAACATTAATAAACATTTAAGAAATATGCAAAAAAAAACAAATACATACTTAGTTACATATAATCCATAGTTATGTGAGTATTTAAATTAAATAGTTTTTAACGTTTATTACTTCACCAAAACCAAAATCTTTACAGCTTTACAAAAGCACCCTTGCATTAAGGTGGTGAGTTCAATAAAAATTGTTACTATAAAAAGTAGTAAACAAATATCAGCTGTGTGTCCTTATGCTGCCAGGTTTCCAAGGCACAAAACAGATATTCACCACCTAGTTTTCACAAAACGCAATTGTAAAAACAGTGTTGCTAATTGCTAATGAAAAATATTGTTTTTGGCTGTTTTTTTGCTATTACAAAATTATTGTAATAAATATATATGACCAGGAAATAACTGTTACAAACAAACATTAATAACTTGTATCTACATTAAATAAACGGAGTACTTCCTTACGAACCACTTTTAAATTACTTCGAAAGTATCTAATGCATGCTTTTAGATGTTAAAGAAGTTATTTTTAACCACATATCAAATGGAATTTTAAATATCTACTTTATTTTCAGCAAATTCATTACTTTTTTGCTTCAAGCCAATAACAAATACATTTAAGTCTTTTAAAATCAAAAAATTTGCATTATTAAAAATATCAATGGAATAAATAACAAAAAATTAAATAACTTAACCTGTTTTCTTTTCAAACCATATGCAAGTGATTTTAATCACTGAATAAAAAGCACTTTTTAAATACTTTTGTGAAGTGAATTATTTTTACTGCCGAATTTCGGATTTTTATAGCACCAAAAACATGATTTTTATTGAGTTTAAAAAATGTCAAAAGCAAACCACTTCCTTCCAATGACACGTCAATGTAAAATTCATTGGTTTTTTACCTAAATTTGAAGTGGTTTGATTCAGTAGATGTGGTGTTATTTCTACTTCTTTTTCTTCACTTTTTTTGCTGGGGACTTATCCAAAAACCGAACTATTTTTTCTATCTAACGCTAGATTGGAAATAAAAGCGCTCGAAGAGCATTATTTAAAAAAAAAAATCAAGAGCTATTCAACTCACAAAGGCCAATTACATATGAAAAAGTGTTTTGTCAGACTACGAAAATAAAGTATTGCAGAAAAATAAGTCTCAATAATGGCTTTTGATTTGTGCATTGATAAAAATTTATTTCTAGATACTACGTGTCGTACATGTAGTAGATTTTTCAGCGAGGATGTTAAATTGTACAAAATATTTGAGGAAAAGTTTAATGCATCAACAAATGAGGGTGGTGCAGTGGATAACACCACGCAAGCAGTTGACCTAAAAGACAACACGATAATGTTTGAGACAAGCGAGGAAGTGAGGGAGATATTTGAAGATTTAAATATATGGAAATTGAATGTGAGTAGGGTGTGGTTCAGAAATTTTAAAGTTTTTTGTTAAGAATATTTTTTCATATTAGATTAAACCTTATGATGGTTTGCCACAACAGCTGTGTGAAGAATGTTTTCAGCGTTTTAAACAAGTTAGATCATTTCGGGAAGAGTGTATGGACAGCCAAAAAATATTGCAAAGCTATTTCTTGGATTTCGACAATTTATTAGAGACGGGGAAATCGTCTCCCACTACAGATATGGTGAAATTGCAAGCGGAGACCAAGGAAGATGCGGTTTTAGGCAGAGACTCTGCTAGATATTCTCCCAAGTGCAGTACACAGGAGTTAATGTCACCTTTTAGCAGCCCCAGGCTAAGACTAAGTCCACGATTTGCAGAATTTGGAAATTGTCTCGATACTTCGTCCTCTATGGGAACCCCCCCTCCTTTGTTTGAAGAGATTAAAACTGAACCCATAGATATGGAAACTATGGAAGTAATGAAGGCAGAATCTGAGCTACAATTTCAAGAACCTTTGAAGAAAGAATATACAATTAGAACACCTATTAATTCATCAGATGAAGAGTCATCTACACCTACCTCTGATGAGGAAGTAGAAACTGATGAATCCTCCTCATCGGATGAGGAATCTTTGCAAAACTTCAAAATAAATCAAAAGAAAAAAATTCACTCTTATTTAAAGTGTAAAATATGTGGTAACTCTTGTCAGAATCGTCAGCAGCTCAAAGTGCATCACTTGCGTTTTCATCCGCAGGAGAAACCTTTTGAATGTGACGTTTGTACTAGTACTTTTAAGTCAAGATTTTTGCTAGCCCAGCATAAACTGAAACACAATCGCCCCGACACCATGCAATGTAATGAATGCAAGAAATATTTTCGTAGTCAACTGCATTTGCAAAGACATTTCAAAAATTTCCATTTAAAATCCACGTACACTTGCCACATCTGTAACCAACAATTTGAGGATTATACGCAAATGCGTTTCCAATATCATGTGCGACAACATGGAGAAAAACGTTTCTCCTGTTCATATTGTGAAAAAGCATTTCACCAAAAGATACATTTGATCAATCACGAAAGGACTCACACAAAGGAACAGCCATTTCGATGTGATTTATGCGGCAAAGCTTATCGGCAGCAAACTGCTTGCCAAGAACATATGAAAACTCATAAAGATCCAACTCCCTTCAAATGTAAACATTGTTCCAAGAAATTTTCACAGCGTTCTACGCTACGGATACACATTCAGAAAATACACAATGTAGACAAGCAGACAAATCCTGTACAAAAGTTTGGACGAACTACTTCAAATACAGCTGCTGTATTTGACCAGCGTAATTTTATGTCTTTTTAAGTGGTCTGTTTAAAAATAAAAAATATATTAAAAATAAAAGTTTAAATTAAATTTATTCATCATTTGTTTAGTTTACACTATTTAATATTTAATAGTCCTTTCATCAAAATACTTGTTGAATTTTTTCCAACCAAAACGTCTTTTGGGATCTTTTTTACTATTTGCTGGTGCTAAATTGGGCATAAGGCCAGCCTTTTGTGCCATAGTCACCAAGCTGCCCATTTTCTTTTGTTGTCTACTACACAAACCAGTTATGCGTTTCGGCAGCATACAACCATCTGATCTTACATACTGTGATAGAATCAATACATCCGTATGTTTAATATCCAGTCCTAAGGTACATTCCGGACAGAATTTGGCTGTGCAAGCGGCCTTTAACATTTTACCTTCCCTAGGAGAAGGCTTGGTAACAGCTTCAATTATTATAGAATTATTTTCCGTTTTTTCTTGTACTAAAAGCAAACAAGTTCAAAAATCTTGGAATCATCAATCTATTAGGTTATGAAATCTTTATCAGCACTTACTCTCTTTAATACAATTCACGGCTGTGTTGGAAATAGCCCTCGTATAAAGCATGTTTATTAGAGAGAAATTTGCTGCCGATCCTTTTAATAGCCCCATTTTTATACACAATTCTTATATACAAATTTATTATTTTACTTTTTTCTAAAATAAATCAAATCCTGTTTTATACGAATTAAGAAAATCTATTGTGAATGAATGAATAGTCACATCAGCTGCTTAAAAACAGAGCTGTTCAACAAATAATGGCTATTAGGAGAGCTTACATTCTAGGCAGCTAGCAAGTAATGCTGGCAAGCTCCAAGTTTCCTTTGAACACTCAACTGTTAGCGTGTTTGAATTTGAAATGTATAGCCCGTATTAACACATAGAAGTATTTTTATTTTGTAAAAATAGAAATAATAGCATTTTACCAGACAGAAAAAAGTAAATTTATGTAACGCAACACTCTTTTTATTAGCGTCTTGACGAGAAAAAAATTTGTTACAACATTTTTCAAGCTAGTATGTATGTATGTATGTATGACTTTTACTGTGATATTTAATTCGTTATCAATAAAACAAAATTGCTATCTAAAGTATATATATATATATATGTACATATATTTATTGATAGACCTTGCTATTGTCAGTCATATATCTGCAAAAAACACTTTATCACCATTTATACATCCATATGTATATATGCACATAAATATATGTATGTACATGCTTGCTAATACATACAGATATATGAGGATAAAAATCAGGTAGCTATGATAAGTAAAATACCAATTAATTTTGCTAATAAGATTATTGAAGAAATAAATTGCATACCCTTTGTTATCTTTAAAGGCTCAGTTAGCCGACTGCAACGTAGGAAACAGCTGCTCGAGATTTTTATATGAAAAGTAGGTTACGTTACATTACATCTCTATAACCATTTTCATTACTTTTCACATAACAATATCGATCAGCTGTTTCTTACTGTTGCAGTTACTTTACATTACAGTCGGCTAACTGAGCCTTAAGTTTTGTGTATGTACTAGTGATGCACGAGTACTCGTATTCGTGTTCGAATTGCCGAATATTCGGCCATTTTTAGATATTCGTATTCGCATGAATGTGGCGAATACGAATACGAATATTTTTCAAAAAAAAAAATTAAATAAACAAATGCATACATAAATCCAAAATGAAATTTAAGTAAATGGCTAAAAATATTAGTTTGTACGAATCCATTGAAATTTTTATAGAAATTTGTGGTTTATATCATTTTTAAATATTATTTAATTACGATCATTAGAATTTTGGATAGTTTTTATTAACTTAAAGTACGCCAACATGAGTATAAAGTTCTTTTCATAACAATTTTTTAATATTTCATATTGCAGGCGTAAATAGAACCCCAATTTAATGTCTATAAGTTCCACATATAATATTCGTACTCGCGAATATCGTTTCAAATATTGGTATTCGTATTCGCGAATATCAAAAATTGGCATTCGTTACATCACTAGTACATACATATCGCTCATTTACTTCAATAATGTCACAACTCAAAATAAATTTGTTTGCAGAAAACGCGTTTAAAGTTTTCAACTTACATACATACAACTCAATGAAGACATGAAAAAATATTCTTCTCTCACGAGGTGGTAGTAAAAGCTATTTATATGAAATTTTTACATGTGATAAAATACGAAATGCCAAATTATTTTGCATTATTAAATCAAAAACTGAATTTTTTGAGTTATGACACTATTAAATTAAATGAGCGATATGTATAACATAGAAATAACCAACATTAACGAATTAAACTCGTCACACAATTGTCCATTTATTTATAAGAATTCTGCCTTTAATAAAACGAAGTAAATTTTTAGATTTGGATCAATATAAAATTTATTGAACTTACTTTAATCAAATCTAAGTTTTCACACACATACCTACATAAGAGATAAGTACATATATCATATGTCCCAGTCAGCATTTTATGAAATTAATGATCATATTCGAGTCTTTTTCGACTCCTCCGCACGATTAAAATAATCATTTATGCGCTCGTTTTCGAGTCGAAAATTACTGTTCATTCGGGAGAAAATGGTACCCTAGCCGCGAGTCTTCTAAAAGATTCTTTTATGACTCGCATTTCTGATCAATTTCGATTCACTTTCGAGACAGTTTGTGAGTATTTACATTCAGTTTTTTTTGTTTTAAATTTTTATATTTTCTTGATTTTACTGTACGTGCTTGCTGTTTGTTTTTGTTTTTTAAACAAATCACTTTCTAAGTGTTTCTGGGATTCATTTTCGAATCATATTTTAAGCGCAGAAATGATTAATCAGTTTTTGATCATTTAAGGCAGTCGAAAGAGACTCAGTTTGGTGAAACAATCTTCCACATGCTGACTGGGGTATATAAAATCAAAAATATCAAATACCTAAGTGTGAATGTATGTGCATATGTAGTATATCAAATCGAAAATATCAATTATTGATCATGATAAGCAGATAAGTATTTACCCTGTCGGAAATTACGTTAACTTTAAACTAACTTTAAGCTAACTATTTCGCAACTAGTACTGACTGACACTTGGATTACTTTTAATGTAATCAACTGACTATTTTAACATTGCGATGTCCTAGGCGGTGGTCAATAGTCTCACTCTGCATTACTTTCAGCTAACTTAAAGTTGATTATTTTAAATCACCTGGTATATTAAAAAAATTTCTGGTATTCCAACATGCATCATCACACGTTGTGTACTCAACACGCTACCACTCAGCTAAGGTATCATCTAAAATAACAACAGAAAAATGTTAATATAAAATTGAAATGAGTTTCAAAGTAGCTGAGAATAAATTTGTTGGCTTTCATCAAATTCGATTACGTACTCAACTTGAGAATTAATTTTGGGTTTGTTCTGGATGACATTGCAGTTAGCTTTAAATCAGTCTGAGAAAAAAAAACTAAAAAACTATTTATGTAGTCAACCACACATTCTCCGACAAGGTACCTATGCGTACCCTGTCGGATTTTTATTAACTAACTCAAAATATAGGTGACTTTTTGCTAACTCATTTACAACTAGCTTCTGAACTAACTCATAAATGATACAGATGTTAGTCAGTACCTCTTTGTAGAACTGTATTCTTCCCGATAAGTATTGAATTAACTTTAAGCTAACTCAAAACTTATGCTGAGATTAGTGAGTTGTTTTTGTTAGTTGTACAAAAACAACTCTTGTGAGTTGTACATCTCCGCGATAAGTTTTAAACTAACTTTTAGCTAACTCAAAGCTGATACAGAGATGAGTCAAAGTTTATCGAGAAGATGTCAGCATAAAATTCATATTGTTACGAAAATAGCCGTCGACAAGGTTAAGCAGCATTACACAAAAATATTCCAACAGGGTTAATGTAAGTGTTACGCGAAAATATTCCTGCAGGGTCAATGCAAAGAATAATCTAGAACAGTAGCAAACAACTAAATGAGCATGCGTAGCACATACAAGCTTGATTAAACGTAAACAAGCAAAAGCAACAACAAAAAGCGTCTGCTTATTAAGAAGATTCACATATTTACATACAGTGGTGAGTTGATAGTTAAGAGCAGTCTGTGCCTTACACGTGAGTTGGGAAAAAGGAGAAACTATAGGACAGTCTATAGTGACAGCAAAGTCTGTCGTGGAATTGAGATTATTATGGAGTCTATCGTGTCGACTGGAGTAAAGGGAACAGCGCAGCGAATAGACGTGTGTAAGGGTGTAAGTAAAGCCAGTGAGTCTTTATTGGTATATCAACTGTGAGTGTCGGCAGAGTGAGTGCCGTGTGTGACGAGCAGCAGACAAAGAGGTGTCACGTGAATACTTGCGCAGCCAGGTAAGAAACGTGTGTAAACTACAGCGAGGAAGGCGTAGTGGTAACCAGTTGTGAATATTTGTGTGTAATTCAGTAGTTTAAGTTGTATTAGTTTATATAAGGTCTTGATTAATTTAGTTTAAGTGTATTTGTAAATAAAACTATATCATGCTTAACCCTAATTACTACACTCTTGTCTTGTATTCATTTGTAAATCTTCGGGTCGACGGAAAAGCGTTTTTAAAGAGAGAAAAACGTAACAATATTTATGTTAACTCTGTGCCGTCTTTATTTTTATATGGCGCTATACCAATTCTCGTCTCTAAAAAAAATTTAAATTGTTTCAAATCTAAGTTGACTACAAATGTTAATCATCAGTAAGTTAAAAATAATGGTTAGCTAAAGAAATACCTATTTTTCTTCTTTTTGAATGCGCCACAAACTAATTCATAACGGGCCAACCATTCATTACTTAGTCAGTGCGCAGCTAACTAATAGTACACTTGCATTTTATCAGCCAAACACTCACTCGAAATGAGCTAACTTATGGTTATTTGAAACTTATGCATCGCTAGTGAGTACTGACTCGTTCTGTAAAATGAGTTAGCTTTTGAGTCAGTTGTCACTCGTCTCTGATTAACAATTACTTACTTTTAAGTTAGCTCAAATCCCGACGGGGTATAGGTATGTATGCATATGTATGCGTATCAAGCGCAAATTTAATTCGGCATGACTGTGTGTACCTATTGCATTAAAAGTAGGCACGTATATACTTATGTATGTATGTATTTACAAGAGAATCCATTCATACATACATACATATTTACATACATATGTACATACATTATTACAGTTATCAAGATAGCTAATCGGTATAAATATTAAGTGTTGTTTTTGAAGCAATGCAAAATAACCCGCAGCTGTTGAAAAGAGGACAAAATATGAAGAGTTTTTGCGTGATAACAGTGAGTTTAAGTTTGTTAGCTGTTGCCTCGGCTGCTTCCTTAAATGCCAGTTGTGTGTTAAAAGAATTCATCCCAACGGTTGGTCCACCAAGAATAACTGTTCTTAGAATATAGTACATATATGTTTTTAATCTCTTTTTTGTTACAGTACGATCGGATAATTTCGCAAGGTTATCCAGCTGAGTCACATTTTGTTGAAACCGGAGATGGATACTTGTTAAATCTATTCCGTATACCATATTCTCCTAAATTACAAAATCAATATGTTAAACGTCCAGCTGTACTTTTACAACATGGTCTTCTCAGTAATTCAGACTGTTGGTTGGCTACTGGAGTAGATTATGCTTTAGCTTATATACTTTCTGATGCTGGATTCGATGTGTGGTTAGGTAATGCTCGTGGCAATACCTACTCCCGTTATAACACTAGAATGTCTACCAATAGTCCAAGTTTCTGGCGTTTCGACTGGCATGAAATTGGCACGATTGATATTCCTACCATGATTGATCATATCCTTCGTGTTACTGGTGAAAAACAAATACATTATGCTGGCCATTCCCAAGGTACCACCGTTTATTTTGTTATGATGTCAGAGCGGCCAGAATACAATACAAAGATCAAGTCAGCTCACATGTTAGCACCTTGTGCATTCTTAGAACATGGAAGTTCAGATGTTTACAATTTCTTTCGTGCTCTACTTGGAAAGCCAGGTAGCACTTGGAATATGCTTCTGAAAGATACGGAATTCTTCCCTCGAAATACTTTGCTTGCTAGTATTTCTAATACTGCGTGTGGTGGAACGGATCCTGCTTTACAAATAATATGCAAAAATATGTGGATAGCTTTTGCTGGTGATGATTATACAAACACCAATCTTACTGCTCTGCAAATTTTGCTTGAGACCCATCCCGGCGGATGCTCCAGTAATCAAGGCATTCATTTTGCTCTATTGAGTGACTACAACAAGGGACGCTTTTGCCGTATGGACTATGGACCAAAAAGAAATATTATATTATACGGTCAGGAAACAGCTCCTGATTATAATTTAGAAAATATTAAAGCTGCTACATATTTGTATTCCGGTCCCAAGGATGGGTTGTGTAATCCTAAAGATGTAGATACTTTGGTAGCTAACACTCCTCACTTGGCTGGAGATTATCGTGTTCCATTGGAAACTTTTAGCCATTTAGATTTTGTTATTGGTAATAACATGAAACAAATGGTCAATGACCGAGTTGTGGAAAATGTGTTTAAACATGAAGATTCTTTGTAATCATCTTATTTTTTTTATTTTCATGCGTCTAACTGTCCTATTATATTTACACCAGCACTAAATTTAAATTACATACCGTTTACAGTGTAAAGTACATATATATACATCAATTTGTTTTCTTTAATCAAGATTTTGTATCCAAAACAAAAACCATTGACTGAAAGTTTTCCTAAACTACAACCAAAAAACTGCAAATAGCTAATTCAAACACTTTTTAAGTACACCGGTTAATTTCTTAGTACAGTTTTGAAAAAAAACACAGTTGCATCACTAAGTACTACCATATTTTAAGCTGCCCACAGACGAAGGAACATTAGTAGGAACATGGGAATGTTCTGCTGCTATATAATACATACATATCTACATTTATAAAATCGTTGTGTGTATGCTTGTTAGTAACTCTTGATGTCTGGAACTATAAGACCTGTGGAGCTGGCACAGGTTCGGGCCAATACCCGATAGGATTGTGTTCTGTTTTTTACTAAGCGGCTATTAGAAGGTTATGCTTGGTACGTGAACATGGTGATAGTCTAATAATACGACAGTCTGTCTCATCACACCATGATCGCATACCAAGTATAACCGTCTAATAGCCGCTTAGAAAATAACCATTCATGCACATACATACAAACACAAACACAACAAAAATAAAACATCTGAAGATAATACTAGGAACATAACTGTGTTGAAAAACTAGAATTTCGTTACGAACTTTCGTCATCAGAAATAAAACACATTCATGTGCAAGTTAACACAACACCGCCATCGAACGAAATTCGTCATGCGTGTCGAACTCTCCGACAGATTTATTTCTATTTTTACGCCGGCGAGAATCGAAAAAACAATATTCCCTCTCCTTGCACAAACAATAATCAACTTTATCATAATAAGAGTTTTAATTTATTTGTCGTTGTTGTGTTTCACACGACGAATTTACTCAACGAATTAATATTGACGGATTGGACGCTGCGGACAAAATGCGTCGTTCGTCTCAGTTGTGTTTCTAGAATCAGACAATGTTTGCGAGCAGTCAGAAAGCAGCAATGGGTTGAAGAACTGTTCTCGCGAGGGGAACACTAACGTTTCTTTTCCCCTTGCCTCTCTCTCTCTATCTCTCTTAACAAACTAATCAGCTTAGCAATAAGACTTGCATAGTGCAAACTAGCACTTAGCTATAATGCGCATCTAATTTGTGTTTTTTCTGTGTTTGTGAGTCCAATTTTTTTCTCGAATGAGGGTTTGAGAGTCGAACAATTTAAAGTGTCATTATTAACCCTAATTAGTACACTGAGGTCTTTTATTCATTTGCAAATCTTCGAGTCCACGGAAAAGCGTGTTTAAAGAATAAAAACGTAACAATATGTTGTTTGACATCACCGTTTTTAGTACAGCTTTGAATAACTGTGGTACTTTAATACTGGAATGTTCAACCATGTGGACCTTGTCAACTTTCATTTTCCATTGTCATTTCCCGTTTTAGCAATTCATGTGTCACTATAGAGGAGTACCTTCATAGAATAAAGTTTTTCGGTATAAATTTCTGTCGGCAGTGCTAAATTTTTTTTGTTTTAATCGTAAGTATAATTAATTCCTTTTTGCTAATTTATAAATCATTAATTTTATCTATGAAATTGAATTATGTATATAGAAATATGCATAAGTACAAAGAAAAAAAAATAGCTTGTTCAAGGCAAGCTGAAACGCCATTAAAGATTATATACATATTTAGCTGCAATTTATGCAAAGTGGCTAATTCGAATCAACATTAGGGAATATGTACTAATTAACCGATGTATTTTTCAAGAAAATTGTTAATTTTATGGATATTTCATGCAAATTCATTGAGTTTTTCGTTGAGTTTGGGTTCCATTTTATTGTTCTTGTTGTTTTTGGTGCTTTTTGCTGCAACGCTGTCAATATGGCGTTATGCCTTCATTTCCTGTAAATTTTGCTTTGTGTTTTTTTTACGTCTACCACATGTCATTTTGTTATTGCTTTCTCATTTAGTTTTTGGAATTGGTGAAATCGAGTAGTGACGAATTTTAGTTGAAACCACACTTGTTTAAAAGATATTTGTGTTTTTATTATTTATTTTTTTTAAATTAATTTTAAGTGTGTACATCATTGTGATAAAAAATTATTTTTCTGTATATGTAGTGATAATTAAATTAAAATATAATACGTTCAATTATACATACATACACGAGTACATGCAAATACTTTCTTTCAATTAAAAAATACGCGTGCTGTGTGCGTGTGCAAAATCTTAGTTCGACGCTTGTCCGCAATTTAAATTAAATTCAACAGTTGAAATAATATAATAAAAAAATACGCTGAAAAGGCTAACAAATTTACAAGGTTAAATAAATTATTTAATTAAGGAAGTGTTTGTCTACAATATTACAAAACAGTAAAATCTTCCCATATATAAAGAAATACAATTTCCTTTTGGTGTGATTAATTTTTCTTTTGTTTCAATGTAAGTTAAAATTAAATTCAAATATTAGTAATATAATTAGTATATACTGCACAGATATTTTGAAATCTGCCATTCTTGAAAAAAAAAAATTAAAATTTTCATTGACCTCGTTTTTATTTCTTTAGGTATTATTTTTTTTATAATAATTTAGAAATTTTACTCAATATAAACGGGTTTGTTTGCTCTTATTTGATTTCTTTTTTGCTGTTTTAATTTACAAATATTTCTTGTTTTATTTTTATATCGCGCGGCCATTTGTGAAATTTGTTGTTTTTATAACTTTATTCTTTGCATTGAGGTTAGATTGAGAATTGTTTAATGAAAGAAATACTTGCTATACATATTCAATGAGTAACTGCAAACATTCACATCCAATTGTCCCAAATATGTTGCGGAACAAATTTAGTTTAATGAAACTTACCCAAAAAAAAATGATATAGAAAAAGTTGTCCTCGGGAACTCATATTTACTGAGTTATGCACCGACAATCTAATTTTGCACCTATAATTTGTATTTGAAACATTTTCCTTTCCAACAACAATTTCAATAACCGAGATAAAGCATTTTTACTTGACCGTAACCTTAAATTTAACCAGAGGAGATTATTGGTAATATGGAAACGCTAGAAAACAGTTGATATTCGATTGTCCAAGAATTTTATTCTTTGATAGATTAACTTGGCCAGTTAATAAACCAACAAGAGGTTGCAGTAAAGAATGTATCATTGCATGTCTCACCGAAAAAATAATTCCACTCAACTAATCATCATTATTATAAGTAATTTAACATATAGTTAAGTAGGTATGGCCTTATGTGTAAGCAGCAATTGGCATAAGTGACGAAATTGAATTGGGTGTTAACGAGTTCCTCTATACAATCTGACATTAAAAATGGTCGCAATATGTAGTATTAACCCACTACTAAGTCCTAGCGTGATTTTTAATGTGAAGTTTCTTGGCAAAACTCTTAAGATCATGTTCAATTTTGCCATTTATGCGAACTTCGTGCCAGTTTTTGCTCATACATATGGCCGGTATTATTAAGCACTTATGTTTCTTACCTTTTAAAGTTTGTTTACATTCTTTTCAGTTGTAAGTCTTTCCTAATCGTATTTTCGATAGCTTTTAGGCGACTGGAGATAGGGAGCATTCATAATATTTATTTTAATTTTGGTTGCTTTGCCAGTTGATAAGGCAACTGAAGTTCGGTTGCCATCCATAACTCTACGCCTCCACCTGACATGTAATTTTACTGTAACTTGAAGTTATAACTGAGTTGTTAAAACAAATACACTAAACAATAATGTTATAACTTGAAAAAGCATTAACTTGAGCAGTCTACATTTGACATTAACTTGAAATTAATGCTAAAGGTAGTCATTTCATGTCAGGTGGACACCGCAAATAATAGACCCCCAATAAATGTATTTATTTTTCTTTTAGTATGTATATCAAATTTTTAAATTACTGATAGGTACATGTCTATCTTCAGGTAGTCTCAACTTAATAGGTAATTAGAAAGATGTTAGAACGTTTTTTTTATTCTGGTTTTGTAGCCATTTCACGTGAAAGAAAAACGTACCGCATTTTTAAGTAAAACGACAATTATATGACAGTTGCTAAGGTTTTGATTTCACGTATAATAAAGAACGCTACCACTAGTTTTTTACTTTTGTACCACGCAAATAATGTGAAAAACCTTTTTGCACCCACAGTGGCTCAAAATTAAACTGGGACAATATACTTAAGATTTTGTAACTTGAAAAAAGTAACACAAAAATTATTAATTAAATTTAATTATTTTAAAAGCTTCATTAACAAGATCTTAAAATATAAAAAATTAATTAATTTATTATTTTAGTACTTTGATATGATTAAAAAACTTTAAAATCCCCGTTTTAAATCTCAAAATGAAAGTGGGTAACCAATAAATAACACAAAAAAAAATTCACTTTAATATAATAAACTTTTCTATCCGTTTTTTGCTCTTGATATTTTGTAGATGGATTTTTATTCGATTTATCTGCCAATAGTCTTCGCGGCATTGATTTTACCAGGTTTAACTAGTACGAAGTATACATTTTGCCCCATTCTACCCTTATTATACTTTACTGTTTAATATGTTTGAATTTTTTACCTGCTCTTTTAGGTAGGTCCACTGGTGCTCAATCGGGTTTAAATCCAGCGATTGAGCAAATTTTTGTAGGATATGGATTCTAACATTATGTTCTTTGTATTTGGGATTGTTGTCTTTGTAATAACAAAAGTGATGAGCGTTTTAAATTAGTTTTAAGTACATACATGGATATGTATATTCAAATACACATTTTGATCCATATTTCCCTCAACAACATAAATGTTTAAATACTGAGTTCTCTCAGCTCTTAATTTGGTTTTCTGCATACATAAGAGACCTTAGTATGCTCCTTTTAGGAACGACGGGAACATATGTACATATACATATATGAAATCGTCCGTCCTAACGAAACAAATTGAAATTGCTTGAGAACGATAGATCTTTAATTTGGTGTTTTCTGGCAAATTTCAGCCAATCTTGCTTGTTTTTCTTACTTGCCAATGGTTTTTTGTTATTACCTTTCCATTTTTCATAGAATATTTAGGATTACCACTATTTATAAAACACTAGGAAGATAAAACTGCAAGCTTTGGCGTACTAGGCTTTAAATGTAACATTTATAGCTCCTTTACAACTGTCTATATACCTTAGAAACAAACACCTGCTAAATCACCGAATTTAAACCCAATTGAGAATATGTGGGCTCACCTAGAACAGTAGGTAAAAAAACACCTACAAACATGTCAAACAAAACCAAGTTAAAAAGAATAATAAGAGAATAATGGTAAAAAATGTATACTTCGTACTTTTTAAAAATGGAAAAATTAATGCCGCGAGGACTACAAAGTATCAAGAGTAAAAACGGATATAAAAGTGTATTATATTAAAGTAAAACGGGGACTTTAAAGTTTTTTATTCGAATTTTAATTAGGTACTAAAATAGTACAATAAGATCTTGTTAAATGAGTCTTTGAAAATAATTAAATTAATTCAATTAAAAAGAATTTTTGTGTTCATTTTTTTAAGTTACAAAATCTTAAGTATATTGTCCCAGTTTCATTCTAAACCACTGTAGAAAATGCTATTTGAAAAATTTTACTTTCCAACAATCAATGATCGGAATAAAGCATTTTTACTTGACCCGTATCCTTAAAATTCAACCAGAGGATTACTGGTAATATGAAAATGCTAGAAAAATCTAGATTATTCGTGTTTCAAACCATCTTACTTATTTAATAGAATATTTTGGTCATTTAATAATCGAAAAAGAAATTCACTTCTGTATTGTTGTTGGGAATTACATTGAGATAAAGAAAGCATTTTTACTTGACCCGTAACCTTAAAATCCAACCAGAGGATTACTGGTAATATGGAAATGGTAGAAAATATTTTTTGATTATTCAAGTGTCCACCAGGCATCTTATTTTTTGATAGATGAACTTGGAAAGTTAATATGTAATCCAACAAGAAGTTATTCGTTATATAAAAAAATGTATGTATCACTTTAAGAATTTTATTAACTTGATTTATTTTATAGCAATTTATTGTATGAGTCAAAAAACTGAAAGACCAGTACTATCAGGTCAGCGCATCAAGACCAGAAAAAGAGATGAAAGAGAAAAATATGACCCAACGGGATTCCGTGATGCGGTCATTGCTGGTCTCGAAAAAACTGAAGGCGACTTAGAACAAATCTTTAAATATTTAGATATCGCTGGTAATAAACTAGATTATCGCCGTTACGGCGAAGTACTCTTTGACATATTAATAGCTGGTGGTCTCTTAGGTAAGTTTATTACATACCTATTATTAAATATTACGATCGCAAATAAAAATGGATATATGTATGTATGTACATTTGATTTGATGATATTAAAAACAACCGACATTTTTATTTGGCAGTTCCTGGTGGTTCAATCTCTCAGGATGGCGAGAAGCCACGTACAAATTATTGTATATTCGAAGCACCCGAAGATATGGAAGCAATGCGCAATCATGAGCAGGTAATTTAAAGAAACATTTCCATAAAATGCAACATTAAAAAAAAATATTGTCATTGAATAACCTTCATCCTTTCCAATTAAAAAGTAATGACATTGTGTATTTTTATGTACTCGAGCAATATAAAATTAACGTTATTATTTATAGTTTTTTAATTTGTCGCTAATAGCAGAACAACCTGTTTATCTTGATATTGAGAGATCAGTCAATGATACTGGTGACACACTGCAGCCAATTGCTGTGTAGTCAATGTAAAAATTAAAAATTATTGCTTGTTTATTTTTTTATTACAGAAAATAAATTTTTGTTAAATATAATCTAGAGAAACACAACTTTCAACTTTTGAATTAGTTTTCATAGTAAAGGTATTCACATCAATTTTTCCAACAAAAAAAAAACAGAAATGAATACCTTTAATGTAAAAAAATTAATTTAAACTATTTTCTTTTGTATATGCAACTAATTAGAACTAATTTTGCTGTATATTCCCAAGCTTTAATAGTGTGGAATAGTTGCTAAAGTAAAATCATATATATACCATCTATATTTTTATTAATGAAATTATGAGATTTTTTATGTGATACAAAAGTTTTTTTTAATCTTCTGAAAATCGTTCAAAAAGTAAAAGACAGCCAGAAAATGTAAAAATTGTTCTTATTTTTATTTTGAAGCCGTATGAGTTTTTTCTTACTAATCGCAATCCTATTTTTAGGTATTCATCAAGCTCATGCGTAGATATAAGTACTTGGAGAAGATGTTCGAGGAGGAAATGAAGAAGGTATTAGTCTTCATTAAAGGTTTTACTCCAAGTGAACGAACTAAACTTGCACGCATGACAGCGCTATGGTTAGGTATGTATTGAAAACACTTTAAATTAAACTCTATATGTTCCTAAACGTTAATTCTCTTTGTAATTCAAGAAAATTTGTTAGGCCGTTTGAGAAATTATTATTTTTATTTGCCTTCCATATGACGAATTGAGGAAAACCCAATTATTCTCTGCCAGGCACCTGCTAAATTTAATTGAAGCTGAAATGCAAAACCACGTAACTAACGAAAAATTTAAACTCTCATTTTTAATTATTTCGTATTACATACATACATCGAAATACCTGGCTCTACAGATTTATTATAACAATCAGCTGTACTAAAAAATGAAAATAAAGAAACTGTTACTTCGGTCCCTTGATTATTTTTTCGCTCTCTTCTAATATTTAAAAAAGTATAGTTACGTGATTTTGCATTTCAGGTAACTATGTACATATGTATATGTCGTACGGATTAGTTTTAAAGTCTTCGCACTTCATTTATTTTACGTAAAAAAAAGAATAATGAAATTTATAGAAACAAAGCACGCCATTTTAACCAAATTTATTTTTATCTGCGTTTCTCAGATAAAAATTAATATATGAATGGCATATTAAAGAATTTTTGGCGTACTGACTTTTACCTTATCAAGAGAGTTAAAAGACACAGACCGAATTACAAAATAGCTGCTATGAATGATAAACTTATTGACAAATGTCTATATTAATAGACAATAACAAGTGCAAAAAGAAAAATAATAAAAAGTAAATACGTATGTATGTATGTAGTAATTCATATATTTCTTTCTTCGTTTCAGTTAATGGTTCTGTGCCACCCAATGTGTTATTGGTACTCAATAATGAACATTTAATTAAGGATGGTATTGCTCTTGATTTTTTGGTCGAGCTATTTGTCACCTTTAAACAAGAGAAGGGTATTGCTTCCCTAATACAAACACTTAAGAAGGGTGGTCTTGAAAGCAAGTAAGTTATATATATATATATATATATGTATGTATGTATGTACCTATTATGTTCTATTTTTGTTGTAAAATTCCGGAAAGTTTCAGGAAGAAATTTGGTGTAGTTATTATCAAACCAATTTCTTTAATTAACTGTCCAAGAATAAATAGATTTTGATTTTAATTGGCAAGTATTTTGTTTTGAATGTTTGTGTTTTAATTTAAAGTCTAACAAGAGTTAACAATTATGAAGATAATATTTTGTTACAATTTTCATTTTTAAAGATTATTGTTATATTATTATAACAAAATGTATATTCTTATCTCTAAATTATAGAATTGTTTAACCCATTTCTTCCTTACAGACTTATGGATTTTTTCCCACCTAACAAACGTACTGAAGAAAATTTCAAGCAGGTATTTCTTGAAAAGGACTTAACCGAAATTATAAAATTGCATAAAGCCCAAGCCAGTCAAGAAGCAAAACGTGAATTGCAACAAACACTAATGGATGATATTAACGATGAGAAACCGCATTCAGAAATAAATGCGGACATTAAAGAATTTGCCGCCAAAGCCAACATTCCGGAAAACGAAATTATTGTAATTATATGGTCGACCATAATGTCATTAGGCGAATGGAATAAAAAAGAGGAACTAGTGACTGACCAAGCTGTACGACATTTGAAGAATTATTGTCCTCTGTTCCAGGCCTTTACAAGTACAGACCGCGCTGAGCTGGCTCTAATTTTGAAAGTTCAAGAGTTCTGTTATGAGAATATGAACTTTATGAAAGCTTTTCAAAAGATCATCTTATTATTTTATAAAAGTAAGTTTTTTTAATAGTTGTATGCGCCTTTTTTGTTCGAAAAAAAATTAAATTTAAGGAATTAAAAGTTTAAATTTTATTTATAATTCTCCTCTTATATTTTTCTTTAATTTTAGCTGAAATACTATCTGAAGAGGTTATCTTGCGTTGGTATAAAGATGCCCATTCTAGCAAGGGTAAAATGCACTTCCTTGAACAAATGAAAAAATTTGTTGAATGGTTACAAAACGCAGAAGAAGGTGAGTTTTTATTTTTATTATTATTATTCAAAGAAAATTTTATTTTTAACTCATTTTAACACTATCTCTAATGTCATTTACTTATCAACTTTCTTGTATGCAATATATAAATATGTATGTATTATGTAATTTTCTCGGAATTTTATTGACGAATCCAAATTTTCCTTCCTATGCACGCACCTTATTAGAACTAATTTCGCTGTATTTTCTTCAGCTTAATCAGTGTCGAAAGGCTGCTAAATTAAAATCATACATTTACTTGTCTAGTTGTTTACTCTTTGCAAGGCAAAGTTAATTCAAATTTCTAGATTTCTTTGTATGAAATAATTATTTTACTAAACTATTGGTAAACAAAAAATATGTATGTATATACATATGTATGTAATTGTAAAATATTCAATATCAATACTTTAAGTTCTACATAAAACAGGAACTAATATAGAACATAGTACGAGGTCAAAGATTAAAAATTAATCTTTTGTTGACCTTAAGTCATCGAATATTTAATAGATATTGTCTGCTAGTTTAGGCGCCGATTAAAACCGCCAGCTTACTTACACATGTATAAAATATGTACAAACCAAACAAAACATACTTCTCTTGATTTTTTTTATGTATTTATTTTATTTATTTGTTTATTTTTTATTTATAAATTTTTTTTATATGCATTTATCAGCGTTGTCACCATATGCAACTCATTACGTCGAGTTTTTAGAAAACAAAAAGCAAAAAAAATACTTTAGAATTAAACCATCTTAAATTTTCAGAGTGGAATTGGTTTTTTAATGCGTTATAGTTATTATAACTAATTAAAAATTATTTCTCAATTTCGATGCAAATGGTCTTGCTTAAATGTAAATGCAAAATATCGTAGCTTTTCTTCTTTGGGTTGTGCGTGTATTTTTTCGTTTTGTTTACAATTGCGAAATACCAAATAAAGAAGGGAAGCTTAATTTTTCGTTTTCACAAATGTTATTGTTATGTTGAGGAAATTGATTGCAGAATCCAAGTTTGTTTTCGTATGCACCTTATTAGAACTAATTTCGCTGTATTTTCTTAAGCTTAACTAGTGTCGAAAGGCTGCTAAATCAAAATCATACATTTACTTGTCCAGTTATTTCCTCTTTGCAAAGCAAAGTTAATTGAAATTACTAGATTTCTTTGTTTGAAATAATATTTGTATCACTAAACTATTGTCTTGTCTTGTCCCCATTAGATGTAACGAAAAAAAAGAATATTCAAATAAATTTAAAAAAATACTGTTTAAATTAAAATTCTCGTATTCTAAAAAAATATTCAACAGCTTAACATAAAAAGTAGAACAAAATAGCAAACTTTGAAAATGATTGTTAAAATACGTATTGTACATTTAAAGCATTAAAATTTCAATTTAAAAAAGTCAATACCCCTTATTGTGAATGGCGTCGTCGACGTCACATCAAGACGACATTAAAATATGTCACTTGTCTACTCTTCGTCATTAACAATTGCCTACTATTAACATGCTCCATTTATTTACAAAGCCTTGGAGATTAGTAAGATATTGTCAATAAGATCCAATTATTTCCGATAAAGAGTATACAAGTGACAATATTTACTGTCGTCTTGATGTGACGTCGACGACGCCATTCACAATAAGGGGGAATGTTGGCTTTGCATGTTAACCCAGCGATGTGAAGTTACATAAATATATATGTAAAATTATGATTAGCAACTGATTGAGAATGAGATTTTATTGATAATTTTTTCCAATATTTCTCTGGTTAGCAGTTGCCAGATTAACAGTCATGCATAAGTGATTTCGTGTCCATATATCTTACTTCCATTGATATATTGACCAACAATCACTAGTACACTAGTCCAAATGAATGATTAATATAAATAAATAATAAAAAAGCGGCAGACTTTGAGAATGACTTTGTTAAACTAACTCTAATGATTTCATTGTACAAGTTAGCCAGAATAAAATATAGATTTTTGCTTGCCTAATTGTCTGCTAAATTTAATATAGACTCTATAGGCCAATGAAATCTATGACAACAATATGAATACAACTGTTAGTAATTAAAAGCACCCGAAACACTAAAATATACATACTAGTGATTCGAAGCCTGTTACTTTTTCACAGCGATTGAAAAATCACATATTACAACTGTGACTGAATTTATCAAGTAACAGGTTTTGGAAATATAGTTCTTTCATACAAACTGTAAATGTTCTGTATGCTTACTCATGTTTTAGACTTGGCAGTTTTTCTTGAAGCAAGTCTGAGTTTATGGGAGAGAGAGGAAAGAAGAAAGAAGAGGGAGGGGTACTGACTTGCTTGTACAGAAAAGTTATTTCAATTCTCTTTTGTTATTTCATTCGCTGCATTAAAACAATAGGAAAATTGAACAAGAAACCGTCTGTGTGTAAACAATCGAGCAGTTTTAAAAGAGAATTGAAGATAATTGCTTCAAGAAAAACTGCCAAGTCTAAAACTTGACTTACTTTACAGTAAATAAAGCTACCAAATTAATTTTTTTTTTTACACATTCAGCTTTGTCGAAAAAATCGTCAAATTGTGTCAAATCGTCTTTTCTGGCAACTATGTACATCTCAAATTTTTATATTTGCAATTTTATTGTCTCTCTGCCTGTTATACGACAATTGTCAATGTATGGATGGGGGGGTTGATTGCTAATTGTTTATTCCCTGAAGGAAATGTCGATGGTGAAAATGTACTGAGTCGCTTTTGACTGTCACCAGTACTACTCTACAATTATTCCCCATACAATACTTTGTGCTATAGACATTTAGCATGTGCTTGTCATTGAAAATCTACTAGTAACACTAAAATAATTGACTAGATAGTGAATTCATAGTTCCTATGGGAACATGGAGACATACCAACCAGACATTTACTGGTACATTTCTATACCTTACGTACATACAAATTTACGTATATTGACAAGTTGTTGCAAAATCCACCAGAAATACACCACATCTGTTTTCTCTCTCTCTCTTTTATACTGACGAATAGAAGAGAAATTGTAGACAATGTAACTACTACTATAATTTTAGTGTTGACATAGAGACACTTGACCCCAGCCTGACTGCAGGTTTCTTCTCGCTCTTCTTATTAGTATTTATCAAGACACCAATACTAATAAATACTTTTAAGGCAGAAGAGCTGAAATGTATTATGCTAGGAACACAATCGGGACGAACGACGAATTTTTCGGTGCGAACTTTCGTCATAAAAAATAAAACACATTTGTTCATATGAAAATGAACACAACACCGCCCTAGAACGAAATTCGTCGTGCGTGACGAACTCTGAGATAGATTTATTTCTATTTTGTACGCCGACGAACGACGGAAAAAACAATTTTCTCTCACTCTCATTACATACACAATAAACAGTGTGACCAAATTTTAAAATAAAATTAAGCTAAATCACGTATGACTAATATATTGTTATAGAATACGCAATTTGGATTAAAAAAGGCTAACAAATCTAAATAAGTTTAAAAAAAACTAAAAAATAAGCTAAGAGCTAAATAAAAATTTTAAAGTTAAATCCAGAAGAAATGAGCTAAATTTAGCCCAAAATTAGCTAATATGGTCACACTGAAAATAACCAACTATCAATTATAAGAGCTGAGTTCGCTGCGTAAATTCGTCGTTATTGTGCTTGACACGTCGAATTTACGCAGCAAATTCTTATCGACGAAATTCGTCGTTCGTCCCAATTGTGTTCCTGGCATTAAACCGTGATCACAGTCACTGTTTAATTTCACTGCTGCTCTTCTTATTTGATTTTCTCAAAATAACAGAACTGGTACAAACAAAATATTGCTAAACTGTGATCACAGTTTAAAAGAACATCGATTTAGAAATCACGTTCACAAGGAGCAACATTATTAAAAAATCACGTTATCGCTCATTACTAGTGATGTAACGAATGTCAATTTTTGATATTCGCGAATACGAATATTTGAAACGATATTCGCGAATACGAATATTATATGCAATATGAAATATTAAAAAATTCTTATGAAAAAGGACTTCACACTCTTGTTGGCGTACTTTAAAGTTAATAAAAAGTACCCAAAATTTTAATGATCGTCATTAAATAATATTTGAAGAAGATACAAAGCATAAATTTCTATAAAAAATTAATGTTTTTGTACAAACTAAGGTTTTTAGTCATTTATTTAAATTTCGTTTAGGATTTATGCATTTATTTATTTAATTTCGTTAGAAAAATATTCGTATTCGCCGATTATTCGAATACGAATATTCGTGCATCACTAATACATACAACGTTTGGATTAGAAAGTCATGGGTCCCCAGCAAAAAAGACATGCAAATGAATTGGTTCAATTTAGGTAAAGAACGCATGATTTTAAGCTTTTTCACGTAAATACAAAATAAACAAAAATTTCGCATCCAGGATACGAACCGTGCTATTCTGACTGTTAAGGCTATTGAGATTGCACTCTTGTTGTTTGTTGGAGATAAAACTTTTTTTATAAAACTGTGTCAATGCGATGATTTAATTCCGTTTTTGCATGCCTTTTTTGCTGGGTATTAATTTCAATGTATGTTCAAAAACTATAGCATTATTTACGGTTTGCGATGCCATTCAGAATACATTCGAAGAAACAAAAAATGTTGATTTTGCTTCAAGCATTATCAGTGTAACACATACAGGCGAAATATCCCTAATATGAATACTATGCTTTAGAATTTATTTACAATCACCCTTATTACAGTTGTCAACATCGATGTCACGTCAATACAATTCCAAAAAATTAGGTTGTGATCTTTAATCGGCTTATAATATTATATTTTATTATGTAGTTTTTTTTTATTTTGCACACTTGTCAAAATTGACAGACATTGATTTATAAATATCCTTGTCGTTATACCAGTGTTCTAGATCAAAAGTCTGCAATGGTTTTGGGTGGCTTAGCTACTTTAACCAGGTTGACTAGGCCAAAACTTATTGCCACAAATTTGAAGAATATATGAAGTTTCATACATACATATGTAAAATTATGTAACTCGGGGGCCACACGTCCAAATTTTCTTTTTCAATTCCATTCAATTTACAACACACGCACTTTTTTACTAACACAATCAAACTTTTTAAATTGAAAACTATATTGCTTTCAAATTCAACTATCCATTTACATATATGGCAATTTATTTTTCAATTTTGAATAACTGGTCACATCACACATAGGTTGAAGCTACAAATTTGAGTTGTTTCTTCGTCGGTGGCATTTAAAAAATGAAATTGATTATCAATTTGTGTCACAGCTATCAATTCCAAGGAATTTTGACGCACAGTATGTGTGATGAAATTGAAAGCGATTTATTGAATGTGTGGCTGCAGCGTTAGGCAGCTGATTGAGAATGAGATTTTATTTTTGGCATGTTAGTCTTTGCATGCTAAGCCAGCGATATGTGAACTTGCATATACATACATACAGATCAAATGTGAGTGGTAAATCGCCAAACTTGTTTCTATATGTTCCGTAACTCATGTGTTTTGCTTGCGACTTGCCATTTTGATTTAGGTCAGCTGTTTGTTGAAATCGTCAATGTATGTATAACAGTAAACAATGAAAAGATAAAATTAACAAAACGAACATTTTATAAATTCAATTTTTTAATAAAAATTTTTAATTGCATATATGTATCATTTTAGTGTTTCATTAAAGTTTGGTTTATGCTAAAGTCATCAGTACACTTTAGTATACTTTTGCGATTTGAATTCGACAAGTCTTGCGACTGCAATTTGCAGAACACTTTCTTGACAGTTCAAGTCACGATCGCAAATTTATTCGATATGCTAGTGTCAACATGCCCGATATATATGTAAAATTATAGCACTAATACTCGTATTAATATAATACAGGTCATGCATTTTGATCGTGAATACTACGCTTTAGAATTTATTGACGTCACGTCAATACAATTCCAAAAAAATGAGGTTTTAGTCTAAGAGACAAATGTCATCTGTAAAATCCAAGTCATTCAAAGGATCTTGTACCTTTTCAGAATATGTAATACAACACTAAACAACAAAAAGTAATTAATTTCGATCCTCGACAATATTTTCAAGTAAATATGTACAATCAGGAAAAAATATTTAATCAGCTTATAATATTATTATCTAGATTTTTTCTTTTGCACACTTGTCAAAATTGACAGACATTGATTTATAAATATCCTTGTCGTTATACCAGTGTTCTAGATCAAAAATATGCAATGGTTTTGGGTGGCTTTGCTACTTTAACCAGGTTGACTAGGCCAAAACTTATTGCCACAAATTTGAAAAATATATGAAGTTTCATACATATGTACATACATATCGTCACCTTAAATGCAAACGGATGTAACTACAATTTTATGTTTTTTACAGGAGAAACAAAAAACATTTCAAAATCAATAATAATTAAGTGTACTTGAAAATTGTCTTCGAAATTTACTTGTAGTATGGATACTTGTATATCTTTAACCATTTAATTCCTTTTTATATATAATTAAGCTTTTATGTTAGTTATGTATGTTCTTTGTAATAAAAAGTAGATGCATTCGTAATTACGTCCGTTTTAATTTCTTTAATAAAGACGTTACTTGTGATCGCGTGAACATGCAGTTTGATAAAATGAACCATAATCAATCAAAAACTCGATTTCGAATTTTTTAGTAGTTACGTCCGTTTGCATTTGAGGTGACGATATGCAAAATTATGTTGGGCAACTGATTGAGAATGAGATTTTATTGATAATTTTTTCCAATACTTCTCTGGTTAGCAGTTGCCAGATTAACAGTCATGCACCAGTTATTTGGTATCTATATACATATCTTATTTCCATTGATATATTGACCAACAATCACTAGTACACTAACCTAGTCCAAAAGAATTATTTTGAAAGGAAATGAAAATGCGGCCAACAGCACCCCTAAGCTGTTAACTTAGAGAAAGAACTAAGTTTAACCTCTTTGTACACTTTTTTTAAATTGGCATTGATTTATAAAATATCTTTGTCGTTATACTAGTGTCCTAGATCAAATCTCTGCACTAGTTTGGGTGGCTTAGCAGCTTTAATCAGGTTGACTAGGCCAAAACTTATGGCCACAAATTTTAATAATATAGAAAATAAGTATTTTATTGATTACTTTTTTGCAATATTTCTCAGGTTAGTAAGTTGCCATATTGACAGTCAGTCATGCATTTGTTTTTATTCCATTTATGCCTGAATAATGTGGCAATATACTATTTAATTCATAATAAAGCTACCCCTTGATATTGTCAATCACAACTTAAACAACTGTAAAAATTAATTGTGATTCACAATACTAGCATGTGCTTTAAGGCTGTGATCAGCGTTGCCGTTTTGGTTACTTGTAACCAAAATTGGTTACTTTTTTTCCAATGTGTACTTGTGTACTTTTTTCCATTTTGGTTACTTTTTTTTTCAACACAAAAATAACCATTTTTTATGCATATATGTACATATGTGGTATGTTAAATTTGCATATTATTATTATCTTGATAAAAGATCACAATTTAAGCGTTTTTACTACGTTGTAAAGACAACACTGCATAATCAACATAGCGTTTAAAAAAATCATGTCTGTCTCTGAACATATCAAGCCTGGGGGCCAACTCTGTAATTCGAAACGAAAGAAAATGCTTTTAAATTTACATGTTATAAGCATACAAATTCGAAAGCATTTTTTTTTTTCGTTTCGAATTACAGAGTAGACCCCCTGGTTTCAAAAATCAGATGCATTCATGGTTGCAAAATCTTTAAACGTCAAACACTATGTAAAAAGTTAAAAGCGAATTTTTTTATTTAAGTTTGATACCGTAATGGGTAGGTACAGACTTAGCAACGTGTTTATGCAACCAGGAAGATTGCATTGTCGGTCGCATAGTGTGTAGTCTTGTTTAAGGTGGAAGTACATGCCACGCGTTACGCGGCAACGCTTTTCTGGCTTTTTAAACGTTTAACGCTATACAAATGGAAAGTTACACAACACGCTTTTGAGGTTTTTTTAGTTGTAAAATTTAAAGCCTATGCCGGCTATTTTTTCGTCTTGCATTTACGTTTTATATTTCTTTAAATATTTAATGCATTTTTTATCCATTGTTTAATAAAAAAATTAATTTCTAATCATATTTGTGTATGTTAGCTTATGAATCTGGCAACACTAGCTGTAATTTTGTATACAACGCGTGAAAGTTGAAGAATTTTCAACTTTTTGCGAGGTACGCGCGTCGCAAACTTCACTGTGTAACTTACCTTATGAAAACACACCATTTCAACTTTTTTGACAGACGCGTGTATCGCATTAGCGCATTGAACGCGAGTTATGTACTTCCACCTTTATGGTTGCATTCGAAGTTGCTTTCGAAGTTTCGAAAATATCAAAATGTTTTGATGTTTATGGGTTGCATTGTAGGTTGCATAGTCTGTATCAAAATATGCAACATGAAATATAAACGTGTTTCGTAAACACATTGCAAAGTGTGTACTCACTATAACAAGCAGGGAACGAAGCCGATCGGCTGTGAGTCGGCTAACAGCCGCCGCTGGCAAATTTTCTAAATGAAGTAAGTGCTGATATGGTCATAGTTGAATTTTGGGACGCGGTTTCAAAACATACAAATGGATTAATAATAATAATAATAATTAAATAAAATAAAAAAAAAAATAAATAATTAATTTAATGTCACTGCCAAATAGCTGCTGAAAGGATATTTTCGCAGCTAAGTCTAGTTAAAACTAAATATAAATATAAATAAACTCAATAATGCATTCTAAAGAATTGCGAAACAATTCCCATTATGTTTGGTCTGCCAAAGATTTGTTTTAATATTAACAAACTTAACTTTATACATACAGTCTTGTGTTTTGATAACGAATGTAATTAAATTACATATTATTTATTGTTACTAAAAACATTTTTGGTTTGGAATTTCTAATAAATAAAATAGATGCACAGTTGAATAAAGATGCTTGTTTTGTAAAGATTTTTGTTTGAGGTTTTCAAACTTATTATTAGTATTAAGAGTCTTACCATAAACATACGGAGTTTGTAAACTAAATTCAAAAATTTTTTGGGTTGAAGTCTACTGACGAGTTCCACAAGCGGGAACGAAATGCATATAGACAATTGCTTAACCATAAAAACAAGCCAATTTTTGAAATTTCTAATAATTTACCTGAAGTATTTTTGATTTGATTTTGATTTTACTGATTGTTAATTATAATAAGATATACTTTTAAAACTGAAATACAAATTTATATTATATGATTTTATATATATGTATTACCTGATTTACATTAAGCATTTTTTTTTTCATGAAATTAAATGCATGAAAATTTTTTATTTGTCAATAGGAGGCCTAGAGGAGCAACTTATATCAAAAAAGTTGTCAAAAATACATCAGATATTCATTCTACGCTATTTTTTATATAACATTCTCTTTTATAGCGCTGCAATAAACAAATAGAAAAAGTTGCGTGCAACAAAATTCATGAAATTTCATGAAAAAATGCTTAATGTAAATCAGGTATATGTATATTTTTCAACTGAACTACAAATAAAACAGTATTTTAAATACATAAAAATTTTGGTTACTTTTTTTTGTATTGTGGTTACAAATTTTTTTTGGTCGTGGCAACGCTGGCTGTGATACACTATCATCCCAGCAAAAAATTACACATTACCATTAGAACTACTTGCCATATAATGACTTACTTTTCTGATTGCCAAATTTCATTACTCGCTTACAAATCACATTACCTAAAATTTAAAAAAATGATGTACAAGTTGCTAAATGAAGAGAATGATTTTTTTAGATTAAATAGATTACGTCAACAAGTTGCTAAATAAAAAAAGTAAATTCTTCTCAAGAATCGATTATTTTAGTCTCACGCCTTGTTAAAATCATTAAGTTGGTAATCGAGTAGGGAAGAGCTTACGAAGTCGTGCGATGTACGAAAAAATACAACACTGGTGTGATGAATTGTTATTGTCTTTGAAAATTTTCATAAACTCCATCATTCCGGGGTTGTACTTTTTCGTAGATCGCACGATTTTGTATGATAGTGTATCACAGCCTTAAGAAAATAATTGAGCTGTGATAGTTGGGCTCACTCTCAGACAATCAATCTGCGTTGAGTTGACAACGTCATTAGGGTAGTCTTGATATTCGTTCGGAAATGTGGCACGTAAAAATATTGCTCTAAATGAGCTAGGAATGTATTTATATTTACATATCGTTAGCTGAAATGCAAAAGCATGTAATTAAATACACTTCAAAATCTTAGAGAAAAAATAAACAAAATTATGCAATTGAGTTAAGTTAATTAAGTTAAGTTTTTTTTATGTTTAATTCATCATATTTTTATGATAAAGTTTGAAAGTTCGTAGGGACATGTGTTTCTATCTAGGCGTGTAAAATCAGTTTTAATAAAAAAAAATTGAGTTATCCCTTTTTGCACACTTACTTAAATTGACATTGATTTATAAAATAATCTTGTCGTTATACTAGTGTTCTAGATCAAATGGCTGCAAGAGTTTTGGGTGGCTTAGCAGCTTTAATCAGGTTGACTAGGCCAAAGCTTTTGCCACAAATTTGAAAAATATACGAAGATACATACATACATACATATGCAAAATTGTGGTTAGCAACTGATTGAGAATGAGATTTTGTTGATAATATTTTCCAATATTTCTCTGGTTAGCAGTTGCCAGATTAACAATCATGCACCAGTGGTTTGCTGTCTTTATATCTCAATTCCATGGATATATTTACCAACAATCACTAGTACACTAGTTCAAAAGAATTATTGAAAACTAAATAATAAAAAAGGGGCAAACTTTGAGAATGACTTTGTTAAAATAATTCTAATGATTTCATTGTACAAGTTTGCCAGAACAAAATACAGATTTTTGCTTGCCTAATTGTCTGCTAAATTAAATATAGATTCTATAGGCCAATGAGATCTGTAACAAAATACCATAAATAATTAATGCTGCTTGTGTACCTATATATTTTTATGACAAATTCAAAACTAATTCTAAATGAAATTTTGTTTTTTTTTTAGAATCTGAATCTGAAGATGAACAAAAAAACGGAGAATAACAAAATGTTGTTGAAAACTTTCAAAATCTTGATGGCGATATCTTTGCAATGCAAGAAAATATTTAACTAAATTTAATTAAATGCATCTTTCCATTTTGGAATAATCATTGATAATAGAAATCTACCACCACAAACACCAGCTAATGTCAACAACTATAACAACATAATTGCCGTTGTTAACAATCCCATTAATTTAATAAAGTTAAGAGGATAAAAATTCTGAAACTGGTTCGATTATCATGTAAAATTAGTTGACACAAACATCAACTACATAATAATGTAAAATAATTAAATTAAATAAATTTATATTTAAATTCAAAATTTTGACGTCAGTAATAAAAATTTACAAATCTAAACAAAACAATATTTAATATGATAAAAACAAATAAAAAAAAATATTAAAAATCTCATATTATTATTCTCATTCACTATTTTAATTCATTTTTTCGCATGATTTATATTTGATTAAGAATGATTATTTAAAAATAAATTATATACATATATATTTACAAAGAAAGATAAACTAAAAAGTAATGAATAAATTAAAATAAAATAAGCAAACTTATATACAGAAATGAAAATTGTGTGCTGGAATATGAGTCTTAAAAATAAATTTTATTTAATCCCATTGGAATTTCTATTGAAATTATCCAATGCAGTAATTTGACCCCTCCAGGTTATAAATTATTTTAATAATTCAAACTTATTTCTATCTTGTTTTTTATTTAGTTGAATAAATTATGCTTTTCGCTCCACTGTGGTTTATCAAATATGGATGGCAACCGAAATTCAGTTGCCGAGTTAACTAGCAACCCAACTGAAACTAAAATTGGTATTATGTATGGCAACTTCCTCCAATTGCCTAAAAGTTATCGAAAATACGATTATCGGGCATGTTCTGAAAATAACGGTGATTTCAAAAACAAACTATTAATAACTGACTTGTAAGTAAGTTTTTATTGTATTTTAAGCTTTTATCATGTACAATAGAGTATTTTCAGCATGGGCGATTAAACGCCGTTTAAATTTGTTTCTTGGTTAACTCGAACGTATGTTAAACAAGTTTAACTAATTACTAAAAAAAAACTAGTCCTTTTTAATTTTTCCACTTTCTTGCTGTAAAAACTATGCAGGAACTAAAAATTTATGGTTGCCAATATGGCAACTGAAATTATCAGCTGTTAGTTGCCATCCGTAATACCATTAATATTAAAGTTAGGTTGCCATCCATAATCGAGCCATTTGGGTAATATTCTGCGCTTTGAACTAAGCATCCTACCCAAGCCCAATTTTTTTACAGACTTGCATATTATTTTCCGTCAAATGGAATGGAATAATTTAAAGTATGTAAAGGAAGTTATTAAAGTTTTTTTTAATATATTAAAGTACAGGGTGTGCCAAAAGAAACCAAGGGGTGTAAAAGTTTAATAACTTTTTTGTTTATTAATTTTTTTGTTAATTTTTTCTTTCAGATTATATAGACAACACTTGGAGAATTTATAATGAATGAAAATAGTAAATGAAAATCAGAAAATAAGAAATGAATAAATGAAATCAACTTTATTGAAAATTTGATTATGAGTGATGAAGCTCATTTTCATTTGAATGGCTTTGTTAATAAGCAGAACTGTAGGTTCTGGGGTTCTCAAAATCCAAGAGCCATTCATCAACGCCAATTGCACCCCATCAGGTGTACAGTATGGTGTGGGATCACATCTAAAAATGTCATTGGGCCCTACTTCTTCGAGAATGAAGATGGAAGTGCTGTAACCGTAAATGGAGAGCGGTATCGGTTTATGATAGAAAATTTTTTACGTCCTGCTCTTGAAAACAGACCTGGTATGTGGTTTCAGCAGGACGGAGCCACTGCCCATACTGCCCGAGACACAATGGCACTTTTAAGTCAAATTTTTGGAGAGCGAATAATTTCTCGAAATTCGGAAATTATTTGGCCAGCGCGATCGCCAGATTTGACAGCACCCGACTATTTTCTTTGGGGTTTTTTGAAGGAGCGAGTGTATGTGAACAAGCCAGAGACAATCCTTGAACTCAAGGCAAACATTTTTGCAAAAATTCGAACGCTACAGCCACAAGTTTTGAAAGATGTTATGGAAAATGGTCTAAAAAGAGCCCATCAGTGCGAAGCTGAAAACGGTGGTCATTTAAGAGACATCATTTTTCATACTTAGTGTAAAAAAATTTCCATTTTGTATATTATATAATCTGAAACAAAAAATAAAAAAAAGTTAATAAACAAAAAAGCTATTAAACTTTTACATCCCTTGGTTTCTTTTGGCCCACCCTGTATTTTCAAGAATGTCACATCTCGTTTCTGTAACTTGTACGAAATTTTCGCATCGAGAAATATTACATAATTAGACTGGTTGTCTTATACACAGGGTTATTCAAATAAAAACCTAAATAAACTTACAAAAGTAGAGAAAAAAAATGGTTTTTTTTTCTTGTGCTGTATTTGACACGTTGATAAAAATTTTTCGACTCGATAAGTTCTCACATTCATTACGGAAACGGGGCACTGGATTGAAAATAAAGCCCATTTAAATTTGTTTCTTGGTCCACTCAAACATGTGTTAAAGTAAGTTTAACTAATTAATAAGAAACAAGCGACTACAATTGTTTGCAACATATTGGGCCTAATTACGTGTGTCGTATTTCGACTACGACGGTTTTGTACTAAATTAAAGAAAACAAATTTGAAATGTTCTTTAGTCTAGTACAAAATCGTCGCAGTCGTAATATGACACTCGTGTAATTAGGCCCATTTTCTTTAATCTAGGACCGAAATTTCGTAGTCGCAGTCGAAATACGACAACCACGACAAGGCCCAAGCTCTTGACATCATATAAAAGAAAACTGCAAATAACATGGAAAAATATGAGTGCATACTTTAAGGCTTTTACTTCCTCAGATTTTCAAGTTGACGCAAAAGTATTTATTTCAATTCTTCTCTAAAAGTCTTTGCAACCCAACAAAATGTATGATGAAATTCGAAAGACTTGGACAGCAACACACAATTGATCTGCCTTATCGTGGTTGGCGTATTTCAAATACCACTACGACTGTTTGGTAATAGATTAAAGAAAAACTGTTGAAGTCTTCTTTAATCTATTACTCGTTCCCAGTGTCTAAAAAACTGAAGTGATTTTCATTTCATTTAATTTTGCTTCTGCTTTCGCATTTGAAAAATACAACAGTTTCAGTCAAAGCAAAATCACAAAAGAATTTATGACCAGCTGGGCAGTACTTTCTTTCAGCAGTCGACGATTTGAAAAGTTTGAAAACCAGAAGCAGTTTATATGCTTTTAGAAGCCGCAAACAGTCACAGTCGAAGATGCAAAAACTCTTGCTTTTAGAAGTTTTAAGCAATCGCGGTTAAGTGGTTCTTGTTTTTGCTTCTTGTCTGATGTGCAAAAACAACAACAAAAACATGACAAACACCACAAAATAGTTGACTGAACCTGCAGATAGCTTCTAAAAGCAAGAGCTTTTGCTTCTTCGATTGTGACTGTTTGGTACTTACAAAAGCACACAGACTGCTTCTACTTTTACTAGCGAAACTAACCAAAAGCAACAGCAAATCAAATTCAAATTTTTAAAATCGTCCACTGTTGAAAGTACTACGCAATTGTTCATAATTCGTTTTCTGTTGATTGTTGTTGCTGTTGATTATTTTCACAAGCAAATGCATTGGATCATTTTAAACAGTTGGAAGAAGTCGAATCAGCGAAAAGTAGAAATTTTACAACTTTGCTACTTCGACTTGAGTTTTTTAAACACTGCTCGTACCAAACAGTCGTAGTCGTATTTGAAAATACGCCAAGTTTTTTGCATTTATCTCGGCCGAAAATGCCTGATTGACCCTAAACGTACGAATTCCACCCGCTCAATCCGAAAATTACCATTAAATTTTGATTCGACCGAATTTTCATATTTCCCGAGTTTGGGTCTTAAGTCTTTATGGTTTTTCTTCCAATACAAGAGCCTAAAAATCAAAGACAAGAAAATCAGCTAGAAGATTTTGTATCACATTAATTTTTTGCAGGTTAGAAGACCTTTTAGATAAAAATTAATAGAAACAAGAACTGAAAGGAATAAATCTAGGAGCTAATTAAGTTTGGTAGAGAGAGCACTTTCTGATTGATATCTATAAAAAAAAAAACATTTTTTATACAGTCTTTCCCATTAGTTTTAAATGTTCCATAACATAAAGGTCATTGCCAAAATCATTTTTAATTAGTCCCAAATCACACTATGCAAGTCTTATTGCTAAGCTGATTAGTTTGTTAGGAGAGAGAGACGGGGGGAAAGAAACGTTTCTGTTCCCCTCGTCTCTCTCTCTCCCTAAAACTAATCAGCTTAGCAATAAGACTTGCATAGTGTGATTTGGGACTTATGAATAATTTTTTCAACTTCCATAACTAGTTTTTTCTAGTACAAATTTTTTCAATTTGAACTTTAATTTCGTTCAGTGTGCAAATTTACCAACGTTTTGTTGTAGACGCGAACATTTTGATTTACTTTGCACTTACAAATTAACAGCCTATATAACAACAATCATATGGCAATTCCGAACGACTTAATTTCACTTGGAACAAAAAAAAATACCCGTATATTTTTTCCTAACTTGCGGTCTCCACCTCCAAGTTAATGTTAAATGTAGATTGATCAAGTTAATTGTCTTTTCAATTTATAACATTGTTAGTGCATTTGTTTTTTAACAATTCAGTTATAACTTCAAGTTGCATTAAAATTTCATGTAAGGTGGAGACGTAGAGCAAAGCAAAGTAGATAAAACAAGTTTTACTACGATTAAGTTAATTATTAGCATTGGCCCTTATTACGAGTTGCATTCGATTTTCGATCTTCACTGGCTATCGAACATCGAATGTTTAATTTATCGAAAATTTCGTTGACCAACGAATTTTCTATCGAACAGAATTTAGCTTTCGATGAAAAAATTTTTTATAAACGACTGTTTTTTATGTAGTTGTTGAAAATTTCAAAAATCACTTTGAGTGATATTCATAATAAGGACATTGTTTGTCATAATACCAAATGAAAATTCGTTCGGTCAGTAGTTTCGACTACAGTCGAAGATCGAAAGTTGCTCATAAGGGCCATTATTAAAAAATTTGAAGGTGAACCTAAACTTTACTGACATACTGTATGATTTTATCGCGCAAGCAAAATGAGTTTCAGAATTTGCTTACATTAAAATATAATTTAACTAAGAAGACATCAATTTTGGTTAATACACAACTGTTTTTATTTTATTTAAAAAAAAAATAGAAATGTACATAGTAAGATTAAAAAAAAACTAAAATATATAAAAAAGAACATCCACAGATATTGCGTCCAGATTAATACGAGTCTTGGATGATGTCACAAAAGATGTTTTGACAAAAACCAATTTTTGAGCAGACAACACAAACGCATCAGGTATTTTTACGGCAGCAAAAGAACAAAAATGTTCTAAAAAAAACATGAAGCCTAGAGTAGAACTCAATAATGCCTACGCTGATAGAAAAGATAAAGAAATTTAAATTGTATTAATATTAAGTATGATAATTTTTAGATGACAGCAGCAAAATTTAATTAAAGCCGGGTTAAAGAACGTTTCGTTTTTTTAATTTATATTTTTATTTTGTATAATTATTATTGTTTATTTAATTTTAATAAAACGCCTGAAGCATGAAGGTAAATTTTAATACTTAAACAAGAGAACAAAATAATAACATTTCCAAGAGGAGGGATTAAAATTATAAAAAATATACATATGTAGTATAATTACTTTTAATTAATTTATTTTTAACAAAAAACAGCAGCAACATTTAAGTTATTAAATTAAAAAAATCGAGAAGCCAAAGGTTTAACAAAACGTGTATCCAAAATAAGGGAAAACATTAATAAAGATGCACTTTTTCCATTACAGGGAGAGGTGGAAAGGAAAGTATTAAGAGAGTACAGGTAGTGAGTAAAAGCTGTGTTAAAGCCGGTTACTAAAATATTACAGGGTTTTTCTCGGATATCTAAAAAATAATTTTAATTTCCAACGTTTTTTTTATTATTATTTAATATACATATATTGAACATTTAGATAATTTTAAGTAAATTTATGTAAAACTCGATAAAAAGAAACCAAAATGAAAAAGGTAAGGGATATTTAACGACAAAGAGTTTTTTTTGGTTTAAGACAAACATTTAAAGGGAGTTTAAAAAAGCATATTAAGAGAGAAATGAAGATTTTATTTACCCCCGAGGCGTACACACACACACACGCGCTCAATAAGAGAATGAAATTAATAGATTTTTTATGTTTATATTGGGAAACTTTACATTTTAAATAGTGAAATTTATGTAATTGAAAATTTCACTAAATAAAATATAAAGGATGCTGATCCCAATACTTCAACACGAGAAATCTATAGAGAAATTTTATAAAAGAAACTTAATTTTGAACAGATTTACTTATTACTGGCAGTTTTCAATTTTATATTTTTTTTTTTGCAAATTTTTTGTTGTCGAAAAAGTAACACAGCTTTAAGAATAGTAAGGAAAGTGGGTTTTTAAGCAATACCAGCCAAAAAAAAAAAAAAAATAAAAATATTCAACAAAAATTTAATGAAAAAAGTACAGCTTTACTACAATACAATACTTGGTTGTTTCAACATTTTACATACTTCAAAGGGGTTTTGTTTTTGTACAGGAATGTTTTAATTTGTTTGATTATTTAATGATTAATTTATCGTTTCATGTTATAACATAATAGGTAGTTTAGTTAGTAGTTTTTGTAGTAGTACATGTAAGTAAATATTTTTTAAATATGTATAACTTTATTTTTTATGTTTAAACTATTTTCTTTTTATTTATTTTTTTTTTTTTAACAAAACTTAAACATTGTGTTTTTGTTATATAGTACTTTTTTTGTTTTCCTTCAGTTATTTGTATGTCTTGTGTTTAATTATGTATGTATTTTTAGACATTCATAAAACATCTAAAATAAAGTTAACTAATAAAAAAAACTTGTTTCGAACATGCTCTCAGTAAATATCAATGCAAAAATGTAATTGAGAATATGATAAGAATACACTGAAAGTATTCTGGAGTTAATGAGTTTGCGGCATTAGATTATGTCTTTCTTTTTATTTGGTTGTTTAGGAGGTAATGGAACATTTTGTTAATAGATTTGCATTTGGTTGTTTGTTGCTGTTATTAATATGTAATTTGTTTGCATTTTCTTTTCGTAATTATTGTTATTATTATAATGATTATTGTAAGCTAAATAAACCTATGCACGCAAATAGAAGAAATAAAAAATTAAGATACTTAATCGGCAAATTTGCGATTGACGTTACGACCAAAGAGGGCATTACGTATTTCGGGCACCAATTGTTGTGAAATTAATTCCAGGCGGGATTCCAAAGTATTGGGAACCTATAGTAATTAATGAAAAAAAAAACAATATTTTTACTTTTGTTTGCTATTGTTAAAAAAAAAACTTATAAAAAAAATATTTAATTTTCGAATATGTATGCGTCTCAAGAAAAGAATTTTGGAAATGTCGCTTTAACAAATTAACAGCCTTATTTATAAAACTTATTACGGGTTTATAAAGGGTTTTTAACACAAATTTCCAAAAAAAATTTTTCTTAAAAAGCCTTAACAAGTTTTATAAATAAGGCCGTAAACATTTATCGCATATGTATATGGGCATTTCCACAGTCACGTTACATCCACTTTTCTGTGGAAAAAAAGTTGACAAAAATCCATCAGATGTTTATTTGCTTCAAGAAATTGTATTAAAGATTTTTTTAATGTACATGTTTTTCGGTACGATTTTTGTTATGAAACTAGTTGCACGAGGCGTAAAGAACAACAAAAGCTTTTTTCTCTGCAACTCTTTCATAATATTCAAAATTTTCATGTTACTCTCCGCAAAGGCTAGAGTACATAACTACAAATTATCTTGAACTAGCCATTGTATAGACTTGTTTAGCGGAATTTTTCTACTGACAAATAGAAAAACGATTTATACGTTAAAGCCGTTTTGAAAATGTTACAAGCTAAATAATAACAGCCCTATGTATAATCAAAAATTGGCATGAGGTTAGTATAAGTGGCAAAATTAAACACGATCTTAATGTATATAATTTTACATGAAAAATCATGATAGGATGTAATCGTGTGTTAAAACTACATTGTGCGGTGATTTTTAATGTAAAATTGTATAGAAGAACTCGTCAACAAGTGGTTCCATTTTGTCACTTATGCTAACTTCATGCCAATGTTTGATTATACATAAGGCCGTAAATGTGTTAGCTATATATATAGTTGTTTTTTCAATCATCTAATTTATTTTTAACAGTTTTTACAATAATTTTTGATAAGATTCCATTTTAAATCTTTATTAGACTGTAAACTGTATCTTTAGCGTCCTTTTTTAAAATGGTTCTCAAAATTGATAGGAAGTTATTCACATCTTTTCAAAACGAACATTTTAAATCATTTTGTAAACGATCGCTTTCCATCACCTATACATATAACACAACATGTATTGTAAGCAACAAACCCTGCAAATAATATTAGAGTACGTGGTCCAATCTAGATGAAACAGAGTAGTTACATCATGGTCCCATGTAATGCAGTCATGGATCATGTTTTCATACAAGCATTCAATGCTGTACGATAAGTGTTCGTGTTTACACGAATATGATCGTTCTTCTTAGGCACTAACAAATTGTATGCGAGTAGTCTATAACTATTCCATATGGAGTAGATTTGGGGTTAGTCTGATGTAATGCAAAGTTGGACCATGTGGTTCAACCCTAGGACATCGCAATGTTAAATTTACCACCGTTTTTCATATATTTGGAGTAGTTTTGTGGTACTCCTACTCCTCTTTGGATTAGTCTTTACATGCATGTATGGACTAGTCGCATTATTTGCAGGGAACTAGCAAACTTACCTTAACACGTCCATTCAAAGCAATCAACTCAACACCACCACATGTATCGGCAGGCAAATAATTGTCAGTATCAACACTAATAACTACATCTTGCTTAAGTTGTTCTTTGTACATTTCAATAGTGGAAGGCAATACTTCGTTGACAAGACCAACATCAATTTGACGGCAGCGTAAAATGACTTTGGGTTCCATGGTCTGATACAAAGCTTGCAAAATCAATTTTTGCAAAACGATTTTGTATTCGCTTGTATTTTTGGTAACTTCGCCGAGACGACGACGAGCGTCTTCCAACACACTGGCAACATGATCTTCACGAATTTTAAGAACCTTAAATAAGAAAATAATTGCAAATTATATCAGCACGGATATAATTATTTTCTTTTTCTATTGAAGAATTAATTTACCTTTAAACGAGCTTGATTAAGCATGTTGGATGATTGGATTTTCTTTTGTAGTTCAACTTGTTTTTCTTTCTTTTCATAGTATTCCATGATCTTGAGGCGTTGTTGTTGAACCAATCGACCCTTTTCAATATTGAACTCTTCTTCTGCTTTAGCATCGATTTCTTCAGCCTTTTCGTTGGCCTCCTGTTCGATGAAAGCCATCATGTGCTTGATCTAAGAGAAATAGGCCATTTTTTCATATGAATTTATTTTTATTAAACGTAACGATTGTTGTCAGTAGCATTAGGAACGCATCATTAAAATTGGTTTATTATCAAATTTGATTTGAAATTAACAAAGTTCACTTAAGTTATAACTTCCAAAAAAATTTTTCACTTATTTTTATTTTAGTTAAAAGCCTTGTTACAGAAGAAATTCCGTACGAAGGCGGAATTAACGGTGCCGTTCTCTTCTGCTAGTCAACTCAACTTTAACACAACAAAACCATTTTTTTTTTGAATTGTGAATCACAATCAATTTTTTCTGTAAAAATCAATTATTTAAGTTGTGAATGGCAATACCAGTGTGCAAGGTGTATTGGCTCTCAGACAGACAAACTGAGTTGGGTTGAGATAGAGAATATGAGCTTAAAGAAATCGAATCTGGTTGTGCCATATTATTCCTTGCATAACTAGCGTTTGAATATTTACAAGCATTGGCGTAGCTAGAAATTTGTTCTAGGGAGACATTATGGCTGGTCATTTTCATGAGTAATATCAAAATAAATAATTGTACATGAAATTTTTTATAATTTTAATTTTTAATGGGGGGAGGGGTTTGCAACAGTAAAACGGAATAGGTATAAAGAACTTAAATGTACATTATTTTGGAATAGTAGGTTATCAGGAGGGGTGGTGCTATAACACACATCCACTCGGAGACCTAGTTGGTTCCATTGTTATTCCGTTCTTTTGATACCCATCATTAATCCACTGAATCACCATATCCCTGATATCCACCATTTTATACTTAGCGATAATGCTTTCACGGAAATTTCTGCTTAGCCATCTAAGCCTATGGCGTTGTAGCTTAGGGCAATGGCAGATAATATGTACAATGGTTTCTCGTTCCTATTCATCCATTAATCATATTAAAAGAAATAAATGGCAAAAATACAAATAAATGTCGGCTTTTACTTTCATTGCATTTGCATACCATATTACTTACCTACTGACATAACGCCCCAAGCTCGTTAAGAGCCCTTAGGACTCATTCAAATAATATTTACGTGTAATCTCACTGGAACTAAATTATATAATTTTATACCATTGTCTACAGGTCATAGAAATTGCTTTTCAAGAGTTTGGCAAGCATATCCTAAATATGCCACCCATATACCCCACAGAAATACAATTTTTTTATAAGTGCATTTTACGATTGATAACATGATAGAAAGGGATAGAAGACCAATAGGAGCAACAACAACATGCAACTGTCTTTTTCTCACTAGTGAAAGCAACCTTCATGAAAACCGAGTCACATGACCGACACTCTTTTTTTTCTAATTTGAGTATATTTTTCCTTTAAAACATTTTCAAAGCAATATAAAGGAAATTTGTTAAAAAAAAAACATTTAATTAATTAATTATTCTGTATAGGAAAAACATTATTCTAATCCTTTTTAATAATGAAATTGTTAGCAAATATGTACATAGATACATATAAAACACACACACATTCACATGACTGTCCCATGACTTGGTTTTTACAATTTAATACGCCATCTTGACTTGTCAAATTTTCATCAATGAATTCCATTACTTTTGCTTTAATTTTATTACAATATATAACTTCATCATGCGTATCTTGGAAGCGAACTCTTCCTGCTAAAATATTTCGCTTCCATAATAATCTACAATTGGTTCTTTTTTATCTTACCTGTTTTTGTACATCAGCATCGCTCAAAGCCATTTTGCTGGTTTTTTTCAACTTTTACACACAAATCAAAGCAAAATTTTTAATATGCAGATGCGTTCACAATTTTCCTGCAATTATTGAAATGATTATTTTTATTTCACTATTTAATTATTTCCATTAAATTCAATATTCACTTGTGCAAACTTGTAGATGTGTGCGCCCACTTCAAATTACGTTGGTCTTGTACAAAAAAATCTGACTTCAAACTTTTTTTTCTATCATATGATTGGCATAGAAAATATCCCATCATGTGAAGGGAAATTTTTGACAGATTTCACTTGACATTATAATCTTTGTTAATTGTGTACAAGTTGAAGTGCAACTCTTTGCAACGGTATCCTTGTATTACAAGTTAATAGAGACGTTATGTTTTCAAATATATATTATCAATTCGCTAGCTATTACTTACTTTTGTCTCTTCAAGAAGTTAACCGATGGTTAACGAAATCAAAAAAAATTAAAGAAGTAAATAAAATAGTTTCATTGAACATATAAAAAAGGTCGAAAAATTAGATAAACGATTTACACTACGAATATACGAGCAATTTTTATTTCTGAACATAAGAAATAACGTCGGCAGAATGACGTCACAAAAAAGTTTGTGTTCAAACTTATTTTATGGGGTGGATAGACGTATAATGTTAAAACTCAAAATTTAGGTTGTGCACGTTTTACGTTTTGATTTTTTAATACTTCTGCAACAGAGCATATATTTTGTGCTTCTGCTTGATTTTTTTTTTTTTTGTAATAAACTTATTATTTCTAGTTTCCCGCCATTATTTTCTACGAAAAAGGTAAATTTGACAGCTTGTGTCCTAAAATAATTGCAATTGTGTTTGAGCAATTGTTTCCAAACATGTGTTCGAACACTAACATTTACGGTTTACACCAAGGTGTATCTAACTACACACAAAAAAATATAAGAGCTAATATTACCTAAGCTTGCATAGGTAATTTTTTTTTATATGAAAGTAAAAAACTTGGGTTTTATTAACTATGCAGTTAGGTAATTTGTACATTACACTTTACCTAAAATCCGAGTTAATACAACTATTACAATTAGGTATCTTCTTCGAAATTATTTTTATCAAATTACCCTACAAGAACACTACCAGTCAATTGACTGCTCATTTTCTATCACATTGTTAAAGGCAAAATGAAAAATGTGATGGAAACTTTTGTGTACGTGTGATGTTGCATCTCTCTCTAACCAATGAATATAACATATAGTTGAACTGCTCACTCCAGTGCTTTTTACTAATCAATGATAGCATAAATATTACTCAAGTTTGACTGATCATAATTGACAAATATATCCCCCATAATTGAGTAATCAGCAAATATATTTTTTAATTTATTTTATTTGCTTTTTTATTATAAAAAATAACTTTAAACTACTCACGAAACTAACATTTTTAAAACAAAAAATACAAATAAACAAAACCACCAAATAACTTCGGCAGTGTCTATCCCTCTTCACGCTTTTTCATCACCAACGCACCTTGCTCTTTACAAATATCTAAAATTTTGAAAATAAATATACATATTAAATTAAATTTTGTAAATTTCTTTTATTCACTATTTTACTTATCTTTTTTAACACTTTTCACAGACAGAATGAATTGTATTACCGCCTTCTTCAACTCCTAAAGCATCTTGATCTTTCCACATATCTAAAAATTGAAAAAGAAACGAATACATACATAAGTATGTATGAATATTTTTAATTAAACTATAAAATTTCTTTTGTTCATTATTGTTTTTATCTTACTTTTTCAGAAACACCATAATTTTTTTTCACTTTTATACATTTTAATTTTACAAACCGAACGAGCTATAAATTATTTTCAGTAAAATTCAACATTTTAAAAATTTTGACATGTGTACATTAGACATTCCACTCTAGCATATATGTTAGAGTAGAGCAACTATAATAACTGTTGAATTGAATGTAAAATTCAAGGCGAAATCACATAAGGTGATCTTAATTCGCCAGCTGACATAAATTCCCTGCTGTCAAATGAACCAAAACGTTAAGAAATATTTTGACAGCAGGAAATTTTACACAAACAAATATACAAGGCGAATACGCAGAGTTGCAAATCAAGACCACCTTATATCTATTCGCCTTGGTAAAATTGTTGCAAATGAGGTAGTTTAGACGAGAACAATTTTTAAGCCGCACAATTTTTGTTCTTTTCCAAATTACACGAGATTAATTCATCTAGCACAAAATGTATTCGTATACACAGTTGTGTGTGTTAGTGTTGTTAGTATTCATTTAACATTTGCTGTTTTTTAAGTTGTATGTGTATTAGTTTTATGCTGCTAATGCGGGGTTGAAGCTGGTTGAAAAGTTATGCCAACCGCAAAACCACTCTCTTTGCCTCTCTCACCAACAAACTGGCATGTTATGCCAGCACAATTATGCCCGTGTAAATCAGCGCAATGTGTTGGTAAAAAAATGTTGTTTGTGTTAGTTTCAGTCATTCATTTCTTGTAGGGAAGGTACCCTTATAGTTGCTCTACTCTAACATATATGCTAGAGTGGAACGTCTAATGTATATATGTCAATATTTTTAAAATATTGAAATTTACTGAAAATAATTTATAGTTCATTCATTTTGTAAAATTAAAATGTAAATTATAAAAGTGTTAAAAAGAATTATGGTGTTTGTGAAAAAGTAAGAAAAAACAATAATGAACAAAAGAAATTTTATACAGTTCAATTAAAAGTACACATATGTACATATGTATGTATTCGTTTCTTTTTCAATTTTTAGATATTTGGAAAGATCAAGATGCGTTGTGGGCAGAGCACGAAGCTGTTCGGCGCATAGCCGGCTTAACAGCCGCCGCCGAATTTTATCTCGAAATTGCGCCGCCGCCGATGGATGCGGCTGTGATCGGCGCACGGCTCAGCCGACCACTAGTATATATAGCAAAATTTTCTTGCCAAAATACTATTCATTTTTAATTTTTTTTTTTTAAGAATTCTAATGGTTTTTTTCGTGTATTTACAGAATATATCCAAGTATGTACGCAGATTTCTTTATACGAAAACATGTTTTCTTCTATCGTCTATAGTAGTTTTTTTGAGATATATGTATGCATTTGATCACGAAATGTACGATAATTTCCAAATACATAACATAACTGGTATGTGATGTTTGATTCTCGTATTATTAGATGATATATACATACATATTTGGTCCAAATGTAATAAAGCTATATTATACACAGATCTTACATTATAAAATGATGAAAACTAATTAAAATTATCGCTATCGAAATTTGGCGAGAGCCGTTAATAAAAGTCTATCCAAGAAAACTTAGTTTCATCACATTAAAAAACCATGTGGAAAATTAGATAGAAGAAAGGTGTTGTGGTATTTATTCTAAACAAAAATGGTTATAAAAATTTTCCGAAAAACGTGGCATTTAAAAGTTATCGTGCTAAAAGTGTTTATAGCCAGGAAAAGTTATTTTTAGGTGAAAAGTGCAATGCGCATGGCCGTTAGGTATGCACGCTTTCAGTGAATATGATATTTCATGGCCAGGATATCAGAACAAAATAAATACTTTCGGCAATTTGGGTGGTCTAATCTGTATTCAAGTTTCTTAGATATGGGTGCATAAATTGCTATCAGAAAGGGCTGATCTATGTTAAAGTCCTCTCTAGATAACTATTTTAAAAATGTTAATAATGAAAAAATGCAGAATAAAACATTCAACTATTTCTTATATCGAAAATAAAATATTTTAATCAAGTTAGTTAGTCGAAAAATTTTAATACACGAAAAAATAAACTCTGTCTTTCATAAAACAAATATGTATGTATGTAATATTGTATGTATGCATATAATTCCTACGACATCGGTGAAGGGTATATGATATTCGGCTAATCCGAATATAGCACTCTTACTTGCTTTATTTTGAAAAGCTTAAGTTACAGTTACTGTTACAAAAACTGTAAACAATAATGTATACTTAAATTGTTTTTGCCATAAAATTTAAACGGTATATCCTATAGTTATAAAATTTTGACAGATAATGATAACAAGTTAATGATTTTTATAAATTTCAAAAATCATGTGGGTTTAGCTTCTTTGGCGGTAATAGCTCGTTTTCTTAAAGCAGCATAAAAAATAAAAATATATACATATCTATACTTGCAAGAGATACACAAGCGATATATGTACTTATATAGCTGTAAAGTTCTAAACCAGGACACACTTTCAAGCAAACGTGAAAATACAGTTCCTTTTTATACGTTGCAACCGTTGTATATATTCGAATTATGTAGGTTTTAATAACCCTTCCAACATTTGGAAGTTTCTTTCATCGTCCATCGTCAAAGGCGTTACGTCTTACTCACTTCCGGACGTTAATTGGAAGATAGTTTGAATTTCACAATAACAATTTACATTGCAGTCGTCTTTTAATCATCCAGACGACGTTTGGAAGATAGTTTGTTGTTTACAACACCAGCCGAAAATGACATGTGCCGTTATGGATATAATAAACAAAAACAACACTATGCACGCACTTCTGGGAAAGTCGCAGTGACCGCGAAATAAAATTAAAAAAATTAAAAGAATGCAAAAAAGAAGTTTTCGACATCATCGAGATTAGTTTTTTTTGTCTTTTGCTGTGGTCGGTCAGTGGTAAAGTGTGACTTTGTTTTGTTATTGTTATTGTTGTAGTTTTTACATAATTGTTAATTAGATAATTGTCCCATAGTCAATATGAGTGAATTATCTGTAAAGGGGAAAAAAATTAAAAGCAAAAGAGAGGCGAATAAAATAATAAAAAAGTGTCTTCTTGAAGTAACGCAGAAGTGATTTCTAGAAGAAACGCAGAAGTGATTTCTTGAAGTAACGCAGAAGTGACTTCTTGAAGTTACTTCCGGGGGGTACAACTTCTCAATACGGAAGACGCTTCTACGATGAGGATATGGTATCTTAGCGTCACTTCTGAGTCACTTCCGCGATAGAAAATGTTGGCAGGGAAGGTGCGTTATCCAGTCCTTGCATGTAAGCAAAAAAAAAACCAAATTATTGTGTTAGCCGACCGTTAGCCGGCACATTTGTTTAGCCGCCGGTGGCGAAAATTTTTCGGCTCACAGCCGGCTTTTAGCCGCCGCCGACGATATTTGCTCTTAGCCGCCGCCGATCACCAGTCTACATCGGCTTCGTGCTCTGGTTATGGGTTGAAGAAGGTGGCAGTACAAAATTCATTCTGTCTGTGAAAAGGTTATAAAAGTGTTAAAAAGATAAGTAAAATAGTGAATAAAAGAAATTCACAAAGTTTAATTTAATATGTATATTTATTTTCAAAATTTTAGATATTTATAAAGAGGAAGGTGCGTTGGAGATGAAAAGGTGTGAATATTGCTAGTTACCGCTTAAGCTATTTGATATTTTTGTCTATTTGTATTTTTTATTTCAAATCCGTTATTTAAATGTGTATTTGAAAGTTATTTTTTATAATAAAAAGCAAATAAAATAAAAAGTATATTTGCTGTCAGTATATCAATCAAGTATGATTTCTCAATTGTGGGGGATATATCATTCAATTATGAACAGTCAAACTTGAGTAATATTTATGCTATCATTGATTAGTAAAAATCACGAGTGAGCAGTGCAACTATATATTATATTCATTGGTTAGAGAGAGATGCAACATCACACGTACACAAAAGTTTCCATCACATTTTTCATTTTGCCTTTAACAATGTGATAGAAACTTTGTTCTACGCATTGATGAATATATCCTGCATGACTTCCGATCAAATGAGCAGTCAATTGACTGGTAGTGTTCTTGTGGGGTATGTACATATATATGAAATTTTAAAAATTTTTAAATTTTAAAAATAAATAAATTTGTTTATTATTTCAGATAGGCAAATTGCTATAGGGAAATTGCCAAGGATACAGGATATAGTTGAAGAAAAGCACAAAAATAAAGGAAAAAATATAAAGGTAATGAATTGCTTTATTTGTAACCGGAAGTTTGTATCAATACACGTACTTTGTGGGCACTTAAAATGCGTCCACGGATGCACAAAACATTCTATATTTAAGTGTACATATAAAAACTGCAGTCAAAAATTTTCAAATGCATCTACTTTTAAATCCCATGCAATAAAACATTTGAATAAAATAACTGAAACAAATAACCAAATAGAAAATGCACCAAGCTCCAATAGTGAATTTAAATTATCTGCCAACAATTTCAAATATCATATTCCTCCCGTTCAATCAGCCAGTTTTTCTACAACACCACTTGAAAATCATAATATTACTTTTGAAAATAGTTCGTTACAAAATAACGTAGATTTCAAAACTTTGATAGACAAAAATGTTTGCAATTTTATATTAACACTTCACAACAAAAATAATTTATGTAGAAAAGATGTTTCGTTTATACTACAAGAAATTACAAAATTAATCTTAACTCCTTTTCATAAGGTTTTAAGTGCTTTACCATGCCATGACATCATACCCATTTTAAAATTGCTTAAAAATCCTTTTCATAACATGGACACAGAATATAAGTTTTTAAAGAAATTGGAAGAATTAATTAATTATTTAAGAATCAATTTAAATAATCCTTTAGAAGATATTGCTGCAAATGGTATTATTATGCCATTAAAGTTTCAAATTCGGAAAACGTTTGAAGATGAAACTTTATTAACTAACGTTTTGGAAGATATAAAAAAAATCAGAAATCAGTGATAAAGAAAATTATATTACATCGAAATTATGGAAAAAGAAAAAAGAAATGTATAATAATGGAGAAGTCATACCTTATTTTCTGTATGTAGATGACTTTGAGACAAATAACCCTTTAGGTTCCCATAGTAGGACTCACGCTATTACAGCGTTTTACTATTCATTTCCATTCATGGATAATTCTAAGTTGAATGAAGTGTATTTGGCAGCACTTGTAAGATCTTTGGACATGAAAGCTTTTGGAAACAATTCGTTAAATCAATTAATTGAAATTATAAGAAACTTAGAAGTCGATGGAATTGATTTTAAAGTAAAAAATCAAAACGTGAAAGTTCGTTTTATATTAGGCCTAATTTTAGGAGACAATTTAGGACTCAATCAAATATTAGATTTTTCTAAATCTTTTTCAAGTACATATTTTTGCAGATTTTGTACAGAAAACAAGGAAGATACAAAAAGAATAAGTATAGAAAATGTTCAATCTTTGCGAAATGTTCAAAATTATGAGCAGTCTTTATCTCATTCAAGTATATTCAACACAATACCTTCATTTCATGTCACAGAAAACTTTTGCATTGACATAATGCATGATATATTTGAAGGTATTGCACATTATAATTTGGCACATATTTTAAGTTATTATATACAATCAAAAGTATTTTCTTTGGAACATTTTAATAAACTTAAAAATTCTTTTAGTTATGGAGATACGGAAATATTTCATAAATGTAAGGATATTACCATACATAATATTAAAAATAAAAGATTTCACACTAGTGCTCGGGAGATGTGGTGCTTAACTCACTTCATAACTTTAATTATTGGTCATTTAATACCGGCAAATGATCCTGTATGGAACTTTTTATGTATTTTTGTACAAATTATTGATCTACTCTTACTCCCAAAATTAAGATGTAGTCAGTTAGTAGAACTTAAAAATAAAATTCAATTTCATAACAATCAGTACGTTTTACTTTTTAATGATAATCTTAAACCTAAACATCACCATTTAGTACATTATCCACGTGTTATCGAGTTTTCTGGTCCTCCTCGATATTATTCATGCTTTCGTTATGAGGCAAAACATCACGAGCTGAAGACACAGAATACACAGAAGTGAAGAAAGTGACAGGTAAAAAAAGCTCCAATCAGGTTTTTGTTAAAATTCATGGAAGAAAGAGAAAAGTATAGTGTATTTGATACTGTAGTGTATTACTACTTACCAATTAACACAACTAATAAAAATGTATTGCACTAGAAAGACGTAGCAAAACAAAACCAACGACAAAATTTGAGGGAAAACGAGACAAACTGAAAAATGCCCGTATCTTCCGTCTCGTGACACTCTGTATGTTTTGTGCTGAAGACATATGCAAGAGTTATTCCAAGTAGAAAAAACCTTGCGTTATCTCTTGGTATAAAATTTGAACTAAAATTCTCATATAATTTGCTTATAGGTGGCAGAGCTACTTCAGCTGATAATTTTTTGCTCTGTGTGCTTTTTAGCTGAAGAATGTCAAAAACTTCGATTTTGTTTTGGTTTTAGTACAATTATTTTTGTGCTTTTGACATTCTTCGGTTCTTTACACAGCTATGGTTGCCGTATTTTTGTATAAAAAATTCTTACGCAGTCACCTGTATAATTACACCATAGTTTACACAGTCATTTTTTGTGTTAGCAACAGATTTTGACAATTGCCAACACAAAAATTTCCAAACTTATGTCTCGTGTAATCTCACTGTAATAGTTTTTCCAAAAAATGTTTAATAACTTTCTTTTCACAGCGCTATTATATGGTTTATATTTGATCTCCTAGAGTGCTTTTAAGAAGCCAGTAAGTAGTATGAGACTAGCTCAAAACTGGTACTCAAGATCTATTGAAATTCATCACACCCTTTAAAAGCGATTGCCTTGAAATTGTTTTGAAAACGATTGTTTTCCATCATATACCTGAATTTACTGGGTGGTATTATTGATTCCGTACGGAAAGGAAAATTCGACGGAAAGAACTATCGATCGATATGCAAATTGCAATTATTCATCCCTGCGGTATAAGATTTCCTTATATAAATAAACCAATAAGGTATGTGATGGAAAGCAATCGTTTTAAAAACGATTTCAAAGCAATCGTTTTGAAAAGGTTTGATGAACTCCGATCGATTTTTAGTATAATTTTTGAGCCAATCTCAAACTATTGACTTTTAAAAGGCACACTAGAAGATAAATTATAAACCATATAAATAGGATATGAAAAGAAATTTATCAAACATTTTTGGAAAACCCATTAAAACAAATTTTAAAATTGTTGACAAAATCATCACACCTTTTATCGTTTTTCATCACATACCTGATTATATTTTTGTATACAACAGGTGTTGAAAAATGTATTTATTTCATAATAAGTTATATCGAGCCATATTTTATATTTTAGCGTAAGCGATAAAAATTAAATTTTTCAGATTTTTTTAAATTTTCAAATATGTTTTTGTACATAAAATGTCGCTTACGATAAAATTTTAAAGCCCGTATCTTAAAAGTTATCAACAATTTTGAAATTTTGATAGTTTTAAATTATGGGTAGGCCCATTAAATTTTAATTTCAATAAAAAAGTATATTTTCGATAACATGTCGCTTACGATAAAATCGAAAATAAGGCTCGATATGTTAGTGCACGGTAAAACTGCCTTACAAGTTGGTTGTATCCAACTAGTCACAAAATCAAAAATACTGGCTTTTCTAATTTTTGTTTTTACAATTTTTATATAAATCTTTTATTAGCATATAAGAATATAATATAAAATATCTATGTATATAAACTTCTCTTATGAGCTTCTTTTATCGCTTGCCAACAAATGCTGTTATAATGAACTAGTTTTACTGGCCATACGGAGTTCGTTATAAACAAAAATATGTATGTATAATTAATTAATTGTCTTTTAAATTGTATTTATGCATATACACAAACATATATACATACATATTCGATATTTAACAAATTTCCATACAATTTTAATTGAGTTTGAATGAAAATTTAGATCAATTTCGAATGCCGCAATTTGCCCCTGTGAGATTAGTATGTAATTCAATTCGAAAAGAAAACTGTTTGATTTTGTATGTTATTAACATTACAATTCGATCAAATTTCCGTTCGATTCGGATTCCATAATAACACCCCTGGTTTCTTAAACGTATGTTTGCAACTCATCAATACAATAGGGGTATTCACGGTTGGCTTTTGTAGATCTTTTACATATTGTAGCTTTGATAAATAGTGGTAAATTTAGACACTGCAACAAAATGCATACATTTTTAATTAACTATGCCTACACCATCTACTATACTAAAAACTGTAGTAGATGTTGTAGCTGAATTTATTTACCAGAGTTTGTACAAAAGACAAATTCTCTCAGTCTCTTTGAATTGAACAATAAACGTTTTTTACAATACAGAGGAAAAACTCGCTTACGCTTGGACGTAGTATATTTAACAGGGTTTTAAATTTAATACGAACAATGAATTCCGCTAATATTTATATCGTATAGATATCAGTCAGAAGTCAGTCACCACCATTTTCTTCCGACAAAACAGTATTTTTTTTAATCAAAAGAGAGCGCATATATGATTATTTTAAGCGCACAGAGGAGTCGCTTGAATTTGATAGAATATTTCAACAAAATTTGGGTGGGTAGGATACTTTGTGCAGCTACTTTTGTAATATGTAATTGTGGACGCTTTCTTTAACTCATGTTTTAGACTCGGCAGTTTTTCTTGAAACAAGTTTGAGTTTATGGGAGAAAGAGAGGAAAGAAGAAAGAAGAGGAGTACTGACTTGCTTGTACAGAAAAGTTACTTCAATTCTCTTTTGTTATTATAAAACAATAGGAAAATTGAAAAAGAAACCGTCTGAGTGTAAACAAACGAGCAGTTTTAAAAGAGAATTAAAGATAACTGCTTCAAGAAAAACTGCCTAGTCTAAAACAAGACTAAAGCCTACAGTACACGGCATGTAAAAAGCCACATGCGTATGTAGCGATGACGTCACGAGAATTTTCAGCATGTTCGTTACATTTTCTAAAATTACTAGTAGTGGCTAGATGCCGTAAAATTTTTATAGTATTTTTGTTCCAAAATACATATGTGGAACATGTAGCCGAATCGAAGGCATTTTCTGGGGCAGCTCGTCTGTAAGCATGTTAATATATACGTGTACATATGTTGCTAGTACACGGCATGTAATGTAGCATCGTGATGACGTCAAAATTACGTCCGAACCACATGCGCATGTGGTTTTTTACATGCCGTGTACTGTAGGCTTAAGGGTTGCATTTATGATCTGATTGCCATGTATTACTGCAATGCACAACATACGTTTAAGAAATTGGCACATATGTGGATATTTAGTCCCTATTTACACTATGCAAGTCTTATTGCTAAGCTGATTAGTTTATTAGGAGAGAGAGACGGGGGGAAAGAAACGTTGCTGTTCCCCTCGTCTCTCTCTCCCTGAAACTAATCAGCTTAGCAATAAGACTTGCACAGTGTGATTTGGGACTTACATACACGTACAATAAACATTTCTACATACATAATAAAAAAAGGTAAAACTCTTGGCCTGCAATAAAAATAAACTAAAAATTATAAATATTATTATGTAGATGGATGGTTTAACATGCGATTTTTAAGTTTTTTTAAGTGCTTTGAATAACGCAGTTTTTGTGGCATAACTATAGGCGAAGAGGCCCGATATGTGGAGCTGTAAAGTTAATAATAATAATAATAATAATAAGCCTTTATATTTACAAAATTATAAACATATCGCCCATTTACTTAAACAACGTCATAACTCGAAAAAACCAGTTTGCAAGAAAACGAGTTTGAAGTTTTTAATTTACAAACAACTTAATGGAAAAAAATTTTATTTTTCTCTCAAGAGTTGAATTAAAGGGTATTTGTATGAAATTTTTACACAATATAAAAAACGATATGAGGATTAATGGAATTACATTTTTTGAGTTATGACGTTCTTTGAATAAATGAGCGATATATGTACAAATCTTACTTATTTGTATCAGTAGAGTCGCCATTGTCCGTGCTTACATTGGACTCTAGGGGAATATTTCTTAAAGTCTCCAAATATTCACGAGCAATTTCAATATCTTTCTCAAGTTTGTTTACTATAATGTGTTAAAAATTTATGAAAAATAAAACAATCATACAACATAAGTTTTTTTTAATTACCTTTATCTTTCAGCATTTCTTCAGAATAATTACAGCACAATTCATTCTTACAGCAACAACATTTCTGATCTACATAATTTACACTTTTATCTGATATTTTAAAATCGATTTTCTTGTTATCAGCTGAATGCGACATTTCCATTGATGTTAACTTTCTTTCAACCTGTTCTTTATGCTCCGACAGTATCATATTCAATAAGCAACCGGGAACCAATTGATCAGCTTGTGCATATATTTTTTTATGCAAATAAGCCAACTCTTGAAATTTGAGCGTACTTAAACCTTTATGACATAACTTGTGACAAATGACATATAGCGTTGATTTCGTATTAAGCAATCGACAAAAACAATAACTACATTCGAGCACAAACTCCTCTAATATATTTCGAAACTCCTTTTCAAAACTGCGTCCTTTTTGAAGATTAAGTCTTAAAGTATCTGATTTTTTGTTAACGAATTCACTTAAAGCTAAATCTTTTTGCTGGTCGCGGCTTAGCACATATTCGTCCAAGGCTCCTAATTTTTGTTGTTCGCGCTTTAGCTGTTTATTTAGGGTTTCTAAACTAGAGGTTTCATAAACATCTAAAGATTTATTATCCTTTTGTTGAGCCCGTTTTGACTGTTTCTTAATATAATTTTTTTGTTGGGTACGTGGGATTGGTTGTTTATCAAGGTCATTAAATGGATCTATTTCAAATTCAGGTATCTCTGCAGTTCTTTGCTGTGCTTTCTTTTGTTGCTTAGCGGCAGTATTTTTAGACGGAGATATTACAATTTTGTTTAAATTCACATCTTTTTGGATGGCTTGGCTTTGCTGCTTCTTACCAGAATCCTTAGATGAAGATATTGCAAATTCGTCAAATTCAATGATTTTTTGGTCGGCTTGGCTTGGCTGCTTCTTGACAGCATCCTTAGATGGAGATATTGCAAATTCGTCGTGAAAGTCAATAGCTTTTTTATCGGCTTGGCTTTGTGGCTTCTTGGCGGCATCATCGGATGGAGATACTGCGAATTCCTCGTGAAAGTCGATAGCTTTTTTATCGGCTTGGCTTTGTGGCTTCTTGGCAGCATCATCGGATGGAGATAGTGCAAATTCCTGGTGAAAGTCAATAGCTTTTTTACCGGCTTGGCTTTGCGGCTTCTTGGCAGCATCATCGGATGGAGATCGTGAAAATTCATCGTGAAAGTCGTTAGCTTTTTCATCGGATTGGCTTGGCTGCTTTTTGGCAGCCTCCTTAGATGCAGATATTGCAAATTCGTCAAAGTCAAAGACTTTTTGATCGGTTTGGCTGGGCTCCTTTTTAACAGCATCCTTAGATGGAGATGTTGCAATTTCGTCGTGAAAGTCTTGGCTTTGCGGCTTATTGGCAGCATCATCGGATGTAGACATTATAAATTCGTTCAAGTCTGGTTCTGGCTTCTTTGCTCCATTATCATCTTTTTTAGTATTGGATTCAAAGTTGTCTTTTTGATATTGATATTCCGAAATATCCGTAAAAGACTGCTTAATATCATCATCATTTTGATGATAGTTTAAAGAGGAATTAGATTTTACTTGTTTTACGTAGCGTTTAAGTGATGTTTTACTGCTAGGATATTCAATTAGATTATCCTCGTTATATATTAGTTCATCATTTATATCAACTACTTTGTGTTTCTCTTCCAAATGTGTAAACTGAAATTCTTTTTCAAGCTTGATATTATCAGTAAGCAGTTTGTTATAGTCCGCCTGAAGTTTTGTTCTATTAGCCTCTAATTTATTATTGATATCTTTGAGTTCTTTCAAATCCATTTCATTTGCTTTAATTTCTTCTAATAGTTTTGCATTATCCTGTTGACATTTTTTTAGTTTGTTTGTTTCTTCTTCGAGTTGGCGCTGCAAATCATCAATAATCTTTTCATCGTCTCGAGAATTTATGGCACTAACAGCACTAGCCAGTTGTTGATTCTTCAACTGTACTTCGCTTATATCTTTAACCAAATCAATAGCTCCTTGTAAATCTTTTCCAATTTGATTGGCCTCTTGTCCATTTCTACTCACTTCTTTATCCAAGTCCTCCATTTTCTTTAACATGTCAACCATTTTTGCTTCACCGTCTTTTAGTTTTTCTTTTAAATCTTGGTTATCTTGCAAGAGTTTTACATTTTTGGCTTTCTGCTCCTTCAACTGTTCGAGAGCATTTGCACACAAATATTCACAATCTGCCGCCTCATGCAATTTTTCCCTCAGTTCATCTGTTTCCTGTTGCAGACGTTTCATTTCTGGGCAACAATGTTCATCATATTCGACATTAGTGCCATCAGGAGCTGGAGCCAGCTCATAGACAGTCATGTAATCTTCACGGAAGCTACCTCTTCTTTTTAATTCCTTCATAATCTCACTTAAAGTGGCACGGGTGTAGAAAGTTAATTCATCAGTTTGATCTTTACAAGTTTGTGTTTGATTATCATGCACACCTTGCAACTGGACAGACTGCAGTTCATTAACAACATCCTTTATTCAAAAATAGTATATAAGAGAAAAAGGAGTTAAAACACTTGATAAGTTTTAATATTACGAAATATTTTTGATATGTATTTGTATTTTTACTTCGAATATATGAATTTTTGCATTTATGTGGGTGGTGAAAGGAAAACTAGTTTTTGTAAATTTGGCCCTTATTATAAGCAACTTTCGATTTCCGACTGTAGTCGAAAGTGCTTGTCATTTGCTATTATGACCCGAATTCGACAAATTATGGCGATATTGCAAATCTCACTCACTTTGATTTTTAACATTTGCAACAATTTTAAGATTTTAAACTCTAATATCATACAGAGTAATGAAAATTAAAATGCACTCGGTTTTGCCAATTTCCCTCTGTAAGTGAAACCTTTCGAATTGTTTTGTTGTTAGCTTATAATTATTTAAACAACAAACAACAATCGTTTAAGGCTTTTAAATTCTCCAAATCCATTTGATTAAATTTAGCTTATGTCGACTAAATCACTTTTTGCTTTTCGCCACAGATAAATCGATCCCTATTTTCGATTTAATCGTAAACGACATGTAGTAAAAAATAAATTTTTTTAACTTTATGGGACTACCCATAGTTTAGAATTGTCAAAATGGCAAAATTGTTGTTAAATTTTATAATACAGGCTGTAAAATTTTATCGTAAGCAACAATTTACGTTTGTAAAACATATTTGAATATTTAAAAAAAAAAACCTTCTGAAAATTTTTTGTCGCTTACGATTAAATCGAAAATAGGGATTGAAATATGCTATGTACATATCGTTACCTTAATAAAGAAAGGCCCTAACTCAAGATTTTTTTGTATATTTCGATAGAAGAACATCTAATGTAACGAAAAATGCAAAGCTTAACCGACGCATTTTTGGACCTCTTTTTTGACGAAAATCGATTACAGCTCGAATTCGAAACATTTTTTTTTGGTAACAAGCGGGAACCTGGTGGGTAAACCTAATTCAGCGTACTCGACTTAGGTTTACCCACCAGGTCCCCCACTTGTTACATTTTTGAACTAGCACAGTTTTATTTACGATCGCAAATGGTCGATTTTGGTCAAAAAGTTAAGTTCGAAAATTATGTCGTTTAAGCGTTTTTGGAGGTTATTGCACGATATGTATACATATGTATATCGAACCATAACCGCCAAAAGAGCTTGAGCGACATATGCATTTTTTGAACTTCGTATTTTAACGAAAATTGGCCACTTAACTTTGTTTGGCGGTTATGCCACGATATATCGAAAAATTAAAACATTTGTTCGAAACATCAAATAGACCAACATACATAAATAACTTTCTATTTATCAGATAATTTTATTTACATTAAGTTCTAATTTATTTACACATAAAAATTTACATAAATAACAGTTTGGACTAAAACAACAAACTTTTTCGAAATTAAAGCTGCAAACTTTTAACTTTTAGCAAATCAATATTTTCAAGAAATAAATCAGGTGGGAAGCGATAGCCATTGCTTTTGAAAGCTTTAAATTTATACTTAAAAAAATAAATATTAATAATATAAAAGCAATTACAAATCGAAAACTTTCTCCCACAACATACATATGTATAATATTATTAACTTACCATCAATTGTTTATATTGACAATCATATTCATTTAAGGATATATCCCGCTTTAGTATTTCATTGCGCAAACAGGAAACTTCCATGGACAAAATATTGGCTTTCTGAGCTTCACATTTCGCTTTAATGATTTCTTCCTTCAAATCTTCCACTTGAGCCTTTAATTAGTACAAGTCTTAGAAAAAAAACATACAAAACTTTCAAGTTTTATTGTACCTTTAAACACTCCTCCCTTAAACAAACATTTTGAAGTTTTTCTTCATAATATTTTTGCATAGTTTGCATTTCCTTTTCCATTTCATTTATGTATTGCGTTTGGTTGGCTAAAGTGCTGTTCAAATCAACGGCCTTCTTTTTTGCTTCTTGCGTTATATGCTCAAGCTCTTTTACCTGCTGTTCTAAAGCTTTAAAGGATATACATTTCTCCCTTAAGCTATTGCGTTCTTTAATAATGGCTTTAATATTCTCGGCATCCTGTTCAGTTATGCTGGGCAATTCATTCGTATGCAGTTGTTTCGTTTTTAGACAATCTTCTTCCATTTGTCTTAGCAAAATGCACTCTTTTCGTAAACTGTTAATTTCATTTTGCAAATAGGGAATATCTTCGGATTTTTCCGGATTTGTTGATATACTTTCTAATGTTGCGCGTCTCGTTAATTTTTCTACTAAACGTTTCAGATAATTGTTACCAGCTTGCAAAATTTCATAGGCCTTATTCATATTTTCCATTTTCTGATAGATTTGCAGCAATTCATTTTCTTCATTTTTGCTAAATTTGCCCGCAGCTGTAAATTTTTGTATTTTGTTGTAGAAATCTTTGGTTGTATTCGAATCTAATTTGCTATTTAATATTGCACGAATTTTTTTATTCTCTTCATTAGCTGTTTTGAGGCGTTCATTAGAAACTTCCAATTGTTTTTCTAGAGAGGTTTTTATTTTTAAAACTTTTTGATACTCAGCCAAATAGACATTGGCACACTCAATAACACTATCGCCGGCCGACTGAAGAAATATTCCCTGGAAGTAAAAATGTTATTTGTTAATAATTTAACAGCAGTATTGAAAATTAAATGAATTATTTATGACGAAATGCAAATCATAAAATAAATAATATATGTAGAACATCTCATCAAAATATTCCAATACTGAAAATTTTCAAATCACTTTAATTTTTCGTAATTTTTACTCCCCCAAAGATAAGATATTTTTCTCAATGGACGACATGAAAGCTAACTTTTTTGAAACCTCCCGACTAAGTAAGGTATAAAAAAAATTTATGCAATCTTATGACGAATTTTAGAAATTAAATGCTTTGCAAGATAACTTAAACTGCTGGAAAATGAAATCGTGCATATTAAAATTACTAAAAAATTTGCTTTAATTATTAATGTTTTAAAAATAAATTTGTGTATGTATGTGCGTACATTATAAATATATAAATATGCTTACAGTCTTGTTTAAAATTATAGCAAATTGAATTAATTTTTTATGACATTTTTAGATTTTAATTGAACTATAGTGAATTTTTAATCAGAAATAATTTTTAGTCAGGCTTAAGTTCAGTGATTTCAATTCTTTTATTGAATGAAATATTTTTATTAATTAATGTGAGTTTCTAAAGAAGAGAAGAAAAATTAAATTAGACTTTTAAGCTGGGGGAAATACCAATATTTTTCTGTGCAGCAACACACTTCATCAGCACCCTAGTCTATCTACTTGGGTAGAGATTGTTATTAACATCAGCTATTTAACGTAAATTCTAATGAAAAGGAATGTGAGAAATGATTGTTGTGTACAATTATTGATTTACCTTTGGTAAATACATATGTAAGTATCACTATTTATTTCCCCTGTTTTTCCATTTTTCTATTTAGGTTAGCACGAAGTTATATTACTCTACCTACGTATGTTTTTAACTATTCTTGCTTATCTTTTACGATCATCACATTAATTAATAAAAATATTTCATTCAATAAAAGAATTGAAATCACTGAACTTAAGCCTGACTAAAAATTATTTCTGATTAATTTTTTATTTATTAACAAAAATGTTTCGGACAGGAAATTGTAGTGTGCAGGTATTTTATTTATGTTTCATTTCATAAAACGTACTATTGCTTACCATATCACTCATTTACTGAAACAGCGTCATAACTAAAAAAAACCAGTTTGCCAGAAAACTAGTTTGAAATTTTCAATTTACACACAACGTAATGGGGAAAAAAGTTTTATTTTTCTTACAAGAATTGAGTAAACAAGATATTTGTATGAAACTTTTAGACAATATAAAGAACGATATGACGATTAATCCTGCATCATTCACCCATATTCCAGTTGTCGACATCGACGTCACTTTATCACAATACCAACAAATTGCGACTTGCTTACTCGCTCTCGCGAACAATTTTGTGCAACTGACAATCTATTTCCGTTCCCTAAGGTCTAGAAAATACCATAAGCCAGCCAACAGGAGTCAGTTGTTTTGGACAACGGGTACACAAGACCCAATTTTTTGGTATTGTGTTAAAGTGATGCCGATGCCGACAACTCAAAAAGTATTATAGGGATGCCAACTTGGTGCTTTTGGCACTATTTTTAGTGCTTTTTGAAGATTCAAACGCCAAATTTTGAACGTTGATACCAAATTAAGAAAAACCTTTAAGTAGTGCTTTTAAGAAATTTGTGTATTTCTTAAAATTACCTTAATAAGAACTTGGTATATTTATTTATTATTTTTATTATTTTTAGAAGATATTAAACATTATTAAACTTCACTTGTTTGAATCTTCACTTCTTTTTCACATTAGTGTTTTTTACGCTTTTTAGATTTCAAAATTACGCTTTTTAGTGTTTTTTAAATTTAGATGTGCTTTTAGAGCCAAAAAAGTTGGCATCACTGTTTTCTACGAGTAAATTCGGGCAGATGCTTAGTATGTATGCATTTGTATAATTAAAGCTGAAGGTCCATACCATCCGTTCAATGCGTAGTTCCGTTTTATGCATGTGCCAAAAAGTAGAATCAAGGTAATTGAATGTAGCAAGTTACAGAACAAAACGCAAATAATGTGTAGACGCATTGGATGGATAAAGTAGGTTTACTTTCTACTTTTGTATCCGTCGCATGCATAATGTTCTCTTTTATAGCCAAATGTTCGTGTGGTGAATTTAAATATTCTCTCTTTTTGCATTAAAACAACGAAAATACTTGCGCATAAGACGTATTGCATGTAACTTGAATTTAGAATCGGAGAGAACGTACAGAAACGCTTACAACGCATATGCAAAGAACGGATGGTATGGACTTTCAGCTTAAGATCTGCATGATCCTATTCAAGAGCCATTTCAAAGCAATCGGGTCTACTCTTGTTTAAGTATCGTTTTAAAACGATATATCGTGCCATAAACGAGCTCCAAAAAATGTGACAGTTAAGCTTTTTCGGCGGTTATGGGTCGATATAAGTACGAACGGCAATTTTAAATTGAAAATAAACCGTGTTACCCTAGCGGCTGTATTTCCCATTTCAATCCAATTTCAAAATAATCAGGTATGTGATTTAAAACGATCGTTTTCAAAACAATTTCAAAGCAATCGTTTTGAAAAACTGTGATGAATTCTGATAGATTTAGAGTATCATTTTTGAGCTTATCTTAAGCTGCTGACTTCTAAAAAGCACACTAACGTCCCTTTTCACAATCTATGATTAAGAGTTAACATGAACTTTAACTGACAGTTCTTCATACAAAAGTTGCCGTTAAAGTCCCTGTTAACTTTTAATTGTATATTGTGAAAAGGCCCGTAAAAGATAAAATTTAAACCATATAAATAGGGCAATGAAAAAAAATTTATGAAAATTTTTTTAAAAACCATTAAAAACAAATTTTAAAATTATTGACAAAACGACTATAGAAAACACATTTCAAATTGAATTTGTGTCTAAATCGTTTTTCATCACATTCCTGAATACCATTTCAGTAAAGTACCTTTTCAAAAGAGTACTTGTAAAAATATGTCTGTAGTATTACTACATGGAGTCGAAATACCATTTCCATTTAAATTCTATTGAAATGATGTCACGACGTGCAGACTCTGTTTAACTTGACATGCACTGTACTTAATTATCCACCCTATTCTGTAAACTGAATCGATTTGAAATCGTGCGATTTCCAAAATTAATAATAGTCCTGCAGACATGTGCAAAATCATATACAATAATTTTCTTTCAGATTTTATATGTGAGAATTTATATAATAGAAAAATTAAAAAAAAGTCTGAAAAATATTTCTTTTATCAGTTAATTTTTTTTAAATCGTGCGATTTCAAATCGATTCGGTTTACAGAACAGCGGCTTAGAACTCAATAAAAAATCAACTTACTTCTCTAATAGCATTAAATGTAGATCCCCGATTGTCACTTTGGCTATTACCATTAGAAGTAGATCCATGATAATCACTTTCAATTTTCCCACTACGACCACTACTACTGGCTCCTTTATTAGCCTTAACATCAGCAGCTCTGCGGCCAATGGCTTGATATTGTTTCAGTTGATTATCTGTGCTACTTAAATCCTCCACGCTCTCACCATAACCTAAATCAGCCTATAAATGAAATATGAAAATAGTATAATTTATGTACATATGTAAGAAAAATATTTATTTTCGCATTAACTTACCGGGTTTTCGCATGTAACTAAATCGCTTAAAAATTTCGATTGTTGTGTTTGATCATTCGCCCATGAACGCGTATCTTCAGTAGATTCGTAACTCTTTAGTTTAACGCAAGCCTTCTTTTTATAACAATTTGATTTAAAGCTTTCATTCATGAATGGCACGTTGAAGAATTCTTTTTGTGTGGAAAACGCCATAGTTAAATAAAAATAAAGCGACTGTTGTTTATTGCTGTGTTAGTTAAGTCCTTTCAAAAAACTTTAAATTTAAGTGGAATTTATTCAAAACTCGCAAATTAGTAAAAACAAACGTTTTGTTTTTAATTAACGAAAACAGTTTGCTATAATTGAAATGTGTATGTATAGAAGTAAAATCGGTTTATTGACAATAAAAGTTTTAGATAAATTTGGAAAATGTTGCTTATATTTAACTTCGAAAATTATTTTTAGGAAAACAAGTATATTTTCAGAGTTATATTTTATGAAATGTATTACTCAAATCCTTGGGCTCTTCTGATAGCTTGATCTTCATCGTTGGTTTGCATTTTTGAAAATCCACAAGGCTGCATAGTCATACTGGCTGTACCAGAGCTTATTCTTCTTAAAATACTAGAATAGTTTGATAATTCGGCTAAAGGAGCTTGTACTAAGATTAATTTGTTTTTACCGCCTTTTGGTAAAACGTCATTAATAGCGGCTCTTCGACGTGCTAAATCCGATAATATGACCGAAACTCTTTCGTTTGGTAAAACTATTTGCAAAGCCATTATGGGCTCTAATAGGCGAGTTTCATTTTCGGAGAGGATCTAAAAGTATAAGCAAATGTACAAAATTAACAAGTTTTTTTATGTTTTATTGTAGTCTTTGTTATTGTGAATAAAAAACTTCATAATTAAAAAAGCATAAATTTTGTTTTCAAACCTTTGAATAATAAAACTTGCCTTTTGCACACATTGTGCTGCAGCTGCCATTAGAAATGAGTCTGCTGTACCTCGACCTATAGTCACACTGTGCAATCTTATTTGCGTTTCGACCACTTGTCCGCCAACTTTAGGCCCTCTTTCTAAAGCCGAAGTGCAACCTTTGCGTATCACTTGCAAAGTGCGAGGCCTTAAAGCCTGTAAGTTATTAGTATTTTCTGGTGATTTATGTAGACTAAATAGTTCTTTATTGTTCTTGACCAACTCCAAGGTAATTGAAACGCTCTGTTTAGAACCAGCAATTTCTTTTTCAGCACTAAATGTTTTAATAGCTGGCTGCTCAATAGTCTCCTTGTAGGCTATTTGCAGTGGACCCAAATCTACATCAATTTTATATTCGGTTAAAATACGCGATTTTATAATGTCCATGTGTAGTTCTCCCATGCCGCCTAGAACTGTTTGACCAGTCACCTCATCATAGGAAACTCTTAAGCTGGGATCTTCTCTTTGTAGTTGTTTTAAAGCTGTTTCCATGGCATTTTGATAGGATGCACTGGGTGGTTCAATGGAACAGAAATACACTGCATCTGGTATTTTGGGTTCTAGGGAAAATATTTCATTTATTAAATCCATCTCAATGTCGTCGCTTTCATTTGGTTCAATGGTTTGATTGCCCAATTCTTTTTGTAAACGTTTTTGAGCATTTTTTAATGAATTTGTACTGGTTACCAGTAAATCACCCGTTACTGTGTGCTGTGAATTTCAATGTGTGTTTATTTTTCAAGATATAATTTAATTAAAAAATTCAAATTAGTTGCAAATTCCTTATTTTATAATACTCTATTAATACTATATTTAAATTTAAGAAAGAATAGTAATTGACCTGCAAGCACTTTATATATTTGCCTTCTCTATAAATAATTACATTAGCCATATTATATGTATATTTAAATCGAAAACTAGTTTTATCCACTGAATTATCATCAAAAATTTCACTTAATTATAAAAACAAATTTTTATGCATCAACTTTTCTTTCCATATTACCTTTAAGCCCGAACAAATTGCTACATCTCCTGCTTCTACTGTTGAAATTTCTTTATATTCATCCGCTAGGGGTTCATATATTCTACCTAATGCTTCCGAATGACCCCTGGATGAGGTTAAGCGCATGCCTTTATTCATACCGCCTCTTAAAACTCGCACCAAAGTTAAAGGACCTCTTTGCTTATCATGCACTATTTTAAATACTTTGCCTACAAAATCTTTTCTGAAAAAACGCTTTTTCTGGTTATTATTAAAGGAAATATTTTGTACTTACTCAAAACAATTATATAATTGATTGCGTTCCTGGGGATGTGGCAAAAAATCTATTACACCATCCATTAATTTCTGTACGCCCACATTTTTATAAGCTGATCCTAATAATACAGGTACAATTTTTTGTTGACAAGTTGCCTGTCTTAAAGCTGCATAAATCATATCGTTTGTAACATTGTTAAAGCCGTCATTACTGATAATAAAATCGGCCAAGTTATCGTCCATACTGGATAGAACATCAATTAAAGCATTACGTGCCTCTTGTAGCTCAATCAGCATATTTTCATCTGTTACAGGGTTTGATTGGTAAATACGTCCCAAACTTTGGGCGTTCCAGGTTATATGCTTCAAACCAATTATGTCATAGACGGCTGAATTAGTTTGTAATATGGGAATATAAAATGATAAGCTTTAATTAAGCACAAGTTAATACTTACATAAATTTCCGTTCACATCTTTAAAAGGAATTTGTGTCCGTATCGGTTTAGCGTCTAATTTCGTGGATAGATCTTCCACACATTTATCGTAATCAGCATCCGGCCGATCCATTTTATTAACAAAGCATATTTTTGGTAAACGATGTTTTTCCGCTTGCGACCACACCGTAACCGTTTGAGCTTCTACCCCAGCTGTACCATCTAAGACCACAACAACACCATCTACCGCATAAAGTGACTGTTCTACTTCCATGGTAAAATCTATATGACCAGGAGTGTCTAATAAGTTTATTCTGCAAATAATTATGCAAAATATTTATAATGTATGCATTTCTTTAACATAACACTTTGCTACACTCGCACTTTTTGTCTTTCCAGGGAAACGTTACTGCTGAACTACATATTGTTATACCACGTTCCCTCTCTTGCGACAGGTAATCAGTTACTGTATTTCCTCTATGTACCTCTCCAAGGGACCTCGTTTTCCCAGAATAGAACAACATTCTTTCGGTAGTAGTTGTTTTTCCTGCATTATTACAGTTTTTTAATATATTTTGTGTTTTATTGTATTCAAAAAGACTTACCGGCATCTATGTGGGCTAATATGCCTATATTACGTATGTCCTTACAGCTTAAATACCTTCCATTATTTATTAAACATTTTGAACGTATGGCTAATAAAACTGCTCTTACAAAAGCCATACTTCTTTTTATAAAAACAAACTCAAACTATAAATAAAATATTATTTTGTGATACAAAATTTTGTTAAGTGCAGGCAGCATATATGCTAAATTATAATTTATGCTAGTAGCTGTGTTTAGTAATACTAATTTAAAACAGATGGTTTTTGTTTACAATTTTTAAATAAACGGTAAAGTTATTAACAGACGTCACCCTGTGAAAGCAAATGCATAACAAAAGGAGTGCATTTATTTTGAGTGTCTCATTATACAAATAAAATAAAAAGTTAAAAGCAAAGTTTGTGTAATTAAGATATAAATTTAATAATTGTAAGCGCATTCATATGTATATACACGCAAAAAAGTAGAAAACAAGAGTTTTAATTTCGTGCACGCTTGACAAATAAGTCGTGTTTAGCAAAAGCTGCAAAAAACATCTGTCGAGCGTTCCCATTGCCATTCTCGTTTATTTCTGCGCTTCATTTAGGTAATAAAACCTATTGCCCGGGATTTTTTCAAGTAAATTTGCAAAAATTCAAGTATGTCTTTAATGAACAGACCAAAACGACAGGCGGCAGCTAGAGCTACTAATATAATAGAATTATCAGATAGTGATGGAGAGACATATGATGAGCCTACGCCGCAGAAAAGGCAACGGGTCACGAGAGTTATTGTGAAAGAGCCTATTGCGCCGAAGAAAAAGTCGGCGACCTCCAAAGAGAAAAAAGTGTCGCAGCCACGTAAACCTAGAGCAGATAAAAAATCAAAAGCCAAGAAGACGGATGAGAATATTCCACCGAATATTGTGGAAATAAGTGAAGATGATATTCCAGAAATGGTCGATACGCCTATAATAGATGATGAAATTGATGGGCAATACTTACAACCGGAAACACATGATCAAAACGGTTTGAACAATGAAAGCATGTATGATGAGCCACAAAGAGCCAGAATTCAGGGTAGAAATAGTTTTTGGGGTAAGTACTGATGAAAATGCAGTTATATTTAATAGGTAAATGTATTATATTCTAACTAAACACTTTACAGCTCGCCGCAAAGTGTGGACCATTGATGAACTATTGGCTGAGACAGCCAACATTGAACCACAAGCTGCTCGCAATATTGTGAAATTGTTTGAGAACGAAAACACTATTCCTTTCATTTGTCGCTATCGCCGCGATTTGGTGGATCATATCGAACCAGAAAAGTTGCGTGACATTAAGACAAGCTATACGGAGATTGTTAATTTACGTAAGAAGGCTGAAACCATTGTAACACAGTTGGAAAAGGAAAATGTCATTAATGAAGATATACGTACGGAAATGATGTGTGCAAAAAGCACCGAGGAATTGGAGTTTTTGGTATGTTCTTAAGCAATTGCTTTGATGTAACAGAAACTTAGTGACTTTTTATTTTAGTATGCCCCTTATAAACCAGCTAGCAAAGGCTCATTAGCCGAAAGAGCCAAAGCTTTGGGCTTAGAACAGTATGCAGACCGTTTGCTCTATGGTGAACTGCCTAAAGTTTCAACTCAAGAACTGGTGGACCGCAAAAATCCTGATATGGATACGGAGGAAAAAGTAATTAATGGTATTTGTCATATTATATCACACAATATAAGCAAACATACCGGGGTATTGGAAGAGTTAAGAAGATTGTACGTAAAACATTATTCATTTCTTGTTACATATGAATGAGACTTTCAAATCTATTGATCTACAGACAAAAAACAAATCGAATTCTTTTGAAAACTTCTAAAGTTAAAAATCCCACCGGCAAAGACAAAGACTCTTCGGAGGCCTCAACTTCCCTACATGCTTCTGGCCATGGCAGTAATAAAAATGATGCATCTAAATATGAAAATTATTATGATTATCAAAATGATATACGTTTCCTAAAGCCACATCAAATTTTGGCCATTAATCGTGCTGAAAAATTAAAATTTCTTTCGGTAAAAATTGTTTTAAACGATTATATACGTAAGGATGTTGAACGTTATGTTCGTAGTATATTTATGGAAGAGGGAGAAAAGTATGCGTTGAGGTTTGAAGTATTTAATAAAGCATTTGAGGAGTGTTTTACCAAGAAATGTAAGTTCCTGGTTCATTGATTGTGCAACTTTTCTCATTAATATGTGTATCGTATATATGTATTTCTTTTCAAGTGCAACCCTTGTTGACTCGGCAAATAAGGTCCGATCTAAATGAATCGGCTAAAAAGGCTTCAATCGATGTTTTTGCTAAAAATCTCAAACAGTTGCTGTTAATGTCACCTTTAAAGGGAGAACGCATTTTGGGTATAGATCCCGGTTTCACAAATGGTTGTAAATATGCAGCTATATCGGAAACAGCAGATGTTTTGGAAACTGGCGTTCTATATCCTCATAGACGTAATACTGATCCTGAAAAATGGGGAGAAGAATTGTGTAAAATCTTGTTGAGGCACAAGTGAGTTAATCTAAATCAATCAAATCGAATAACTATTGATGCAATTAATTATATATATTATAAAAGAATTGTGGCATGTATATTTAATTTAATTTTCGCCCCACAGAATTAAAATTATAGCTTTAGGCAATGGCACCGCTTGTCGTGAAACTGAGTTTTGGCTATCTAAACTGTTCGAACTGGGTGTGCTGGACTCGACAAATGTACGCTATAGTATTGTGTCCGAACAGGGCGCGTCCATATATTCCTGTAGTGATGTGGCCAAAAAGGAATTTCCCAATATGGATATGAATGAAATCAGTGCTGTTTCTATAGCGCGCCGTTTAAATGATCCACTGAGTGAATATGTCAAAATAGAGCCTCGGCACATTGGTGTCGGCATGTATCAGCATGATATCAATGAGAAGCAATTGACAGAATCTTTGAACGAAGTCGTTTCGGAATGTGTCAGTTATGTGGGTGTCGACATAAATAGCGCCAGCATAACTGTGCTCAAGTAAGTTTTTTTTTCTCTGTACCCAATATTATTAGAAATGTTTTATGATTGTGTTATTATCTAAGACACATTGCTGGTTTAACGGAGAAAAAGGCGGAAAAAATTATACAACATCGTTTGGAAAATGGTATATTTCGTACTCGTAAAGATATACTGCAAGTGAAGTCGATTGGTGAAAAGACATTTGTACAATGTGCCGGTTTCATACGCATAGATCCTCGAAGCTCGGGCGGTTCTATTGCAAATTTATTGGATTGTACTTGGGTGCATCCAGAGAGTTACGCAGTAGCTAAAAAGTAAGTAATTTATTTTATATAAAAACTTTAATTTATTTTTAAATTTTACCAGTTAAAAAATTCTTAAAGATTTATTTGAAAAAATTGATAATTGAAACTATTATTTAAATTTTAACTGCACTCGAAATTTTCAAGGAACTGAAGATATTTTTAATTTTCTACTTTCAGGATTATTTCTAAATGTAAGCTGGAATTAAAGGATATAGGATCGCCTAAATTCATACAGAATATAGGAAATTATAAAAATTTATCTAACATGGAGGAATTGGCGAAGGAGTTTAAAACTCCCAAAGAAAGAGTAAGTTTTAATTAGTAAAAGTTAGAGTTTTGTAGCTTTAAAAAAATGTCTTCTAAGAAATCGTTTGTCTGAATACGGGCCGACGTAATGATCCTGTGGCAGGAGAAAGTAAACATTTCTTGCGAATTGAAAAACCACTACCAAAGTTGTTAAGCATGACTACCTTAGCTTGTTTACACTAAAACAATAATAAATTCAATAAAGTGCGACTTTGAATCTCTCACGAAGGGTTCGGTTTTTAGGGTTTTTTATTTTTTGCGTTGTTTTAGTTGGCGTTCTTTGTTTTTTTGCGATTTTTTTCGGTTTTTGGCGTTTTTTTATTTCATTTTGACGATTTTCTCGGTTTTTGGCAACTTATTTTGGTTTTATAGATATTTTTAGTTTGGGTGATTTTTTTCGGTTTTTTGCGATTTTTTTAGTTTTACCACCATATTCATAAAACTTAAAATGAATTTGAAATGTATTTTATTTAAAATTTTTCATACAAAATGTTCCTAAAATGGATTTCAAATTCATTTTATTTTTAAATGAATATGGGGGTTAGTGTTTTTGAAAAATTCAAAAGTTTTCAAAAGTTTGATGTTTCCAAGATACATCAACTTATTAATTACATAGTTCAAATTACATTAACTGATAGATCACCCTTTAATTACGATTTTTTAAATTTTAGTATTAATTGTTGTAGTCTGTATAAAAATACACCAATTATGCAAATTTCAAGTATCTATATATAATTGTATGTATATTACATATAATTTTAAAATTTTTCGTTGCTGGTTTTGGAACACTTTAATTTTTAACTGTTGCTTTAGCGGTAAAAAATCCACATATTCTGTCCAAATTTCAGGTCCGTAGGTCTTACGGTTCTCGAGAAAACAGCATGTGACGGACTGCGTAGCGAAAACAATAGTGTTCCTTTTCAGAAAAAAGGAGCATACTTTTAGGAGCGACAAATCAAAAGCTCTATATGTTAATGAGAGACAGCTTTTTCTCTATTATAAATACATACAGTCAAATCCCGATAAACTGTCGGTCCCTTGAAAAAATCTCGTTAATTTGTAAAATTTTCATACATTTTGGTCCCCTCGCTAATTTGTAATTTTTTTTTTTCAAATAAAATCTTTACCTCTTATAAATTGTTTGCTAACTACTACTTATAGTTCGTAATAAAAACAACAAAAACATGGAAATAATGATTTTTTGTTTACCGCTATTTTTGTGTAGGATTTTGCTTTTGCTTGTGTGTGTGTTTATTTTCTTAAGATCAGTTTGTTAATGAATAATAAAGACAAATGTCAAAGCGCACGCATAAAATAAATAAATTGAAAAACCCCTTTAATTCGTATTTATTTTATTATTGAATCGAAAACCCGCTAAATCGAAAACCACTATACAGTCAAATCCCGATAATTCGTACCCCGATAAATCGTAATTCCCGATAATTCGTAATAAACTGTCGGTCCCTTGAAAAAAATCTCGTTAATTCGTAAAATTTCCATACATTTTGGTCCCCTCGCTAATTCGTAATATTTTCTTTAAATAAAATCTTCTTTATCTCTTATAAATCGTAATTGTTTGCTAACTACCACTTATAGTTAGTAAAAAAAACAACAAAAACATGGAAAGAATGATTTTTTGTTTATCGCTATTTTTTTGCGTGGGTTTTTGCTTCTGCTTGTTTGTGTGTGAGCACGCATAAGACTCTGTCGGTGTTACAAAAACAACAAATTTTTATTTTGTATTTTATTTTTAACAATTTTTTATGCTTTTTTATCGTTTTAGTAAATAAATTGAAAACCCCCGTTAATTCGTATTTATTTTATTTTAACCCCTTTAAATCGAAACCCCGCTAAATCCAAAACCCCTATAATTCGTAAGACATGGCCAGTCCCTTGCGATTATGAATTATCGGGATTTGACTGTAATTCGTAAGAAATGGCCGGTGCCTTGCGATTAAGAATTATCGGGATTTGACTGTATTTCAAACAAAAATTAAAAATAAACTGAATGTGGTGAAGGCATATAAAGTAAAAAGAGTCGGAATTGCGAGAATGTGTTACATACATACATATTTATTGTTTAAAATTAAACTGTAATGAATTTAATTAAGAATAATAAATCGGGCGGGCCCGAGTTCAGTATTTTCAATTGTTATTATAGAAGGAAATATTTTATTAATTAATGTGACTTCTTAAGGAAGGCAAGAAGTAAAACTAGACTATTTGTACCACTTCATCCGCATCTATATATTTGGGTTAAGAGTGTTTGCTAACATCAGAAATGGTTTTGTTTTACATACAATTATTGATTTATCATCATCATCAGGCTCGAAAATAAACACACAAAAATCATTTAAATGATCTGTTTGCTTCCGACGGGATTTGCTTTGATTGGAACGATTTTCGTTCGTTCATCACAAATAAAACAAAAATCTGTTATTTTAAGGAAGCTAAGATAAAATTACACATGGTAGAAATTTAATTTTTTTCTCGTCTCTCTTCTTTTTAAAAGTTCGAATTTCGAGTCTGGGTATAACACACAATGAATGAACTGAACAAAAACAAAACTTTAATTTAATGTTTTTCATATTAATTTTGTTCGTAATGATTTCTTTAACCATTTCTTTTTATTTTTCTTTCCATAATTTTCAGTTGGAAGTCGTCTTCCAGGCTCTACAACGCGAACTTTTCAAAGATTATCGCAGTGACTTTGATAAACGACCATTATTCAAACAAGGCTTAACAAAAATCACCGAGTTATCGGAATGTGATGTTTTGACTGGAGCAGTGACTAATATCACTCATTTTGGGGCATTTGTTGATATTGGCGTGGAATGTGATGGTCTAATACACACCAGTAAAATGGGTAAACTGAAATTAAATATTGGCGATCGTGTCACAGTGTCCATAGTACAAATTGATGTTAAACGCAAACGTATAGGATTACGCCTGGAAGAAATGTTAATGGAAACTGATACATCATTTACATTTGCTTAAGACAAATGATGTGTGAACCTTGTTTCAAATTTCGGTCTATATGAATAAAATAAATTTAGAATTGCATAAGTATACATACTCTATTCAAACGTATTGACATAAGTTCTATTAATATACATACATACATTAATCAGAAAATAAAATTAAAACAATCCTCGAATCCTATACAAACTGCATAACCGGTTTGCAGAAAATTAAATATTGGTTATTTACGTTTGTCATACCACTTGGCAGTTTATTTGGGTTTCAGATTTTTTCTTTATCTTTTACATCCCACGTTTTTTATTTGGACTCTTTCAAGCAGGCATAAATCTACACGAAATTAATTACATAATAGTCTTTTGATGCTCATGCCGTAGCTGTATGCGATTAATTTTATACAGAATGGGCGGCTAAAGCCCGTTTACACTTATGACCCAAGCTTGAAAAGTATGAAAATTCGGTCGAATCAAAATTTAATGGTGATTTTCTGATTGAGCGGGTGGAATTCGTAGATATGTATAGGGTCAAACAGCCACACGAGATAAATGCAAAAAACTTAAAAAATCCAAAAATTCACTAATTGTGTGTTGCTGTCTTAAGTCTTTAGAATTTTGTTTACATTTGGTGAGTAGCTGGTCGCGAAGACTTAAGACTGGCGGCATGTCTTAAAAATTTTAATATTCTTGCCAACTTAAAAACCTGAGAATGTAAACGCCTTAAGGTATGCACTCATATTTTCAATTTAATTATACACCCCTATCGTGAATAACAAGTCAGTCGAAGGGCAAAATGCTATCGGAAATCTCCCGAGAAAAATTTTCCCGCTATCAGTCCCAGTGATTGCAAAAAGGGAAGAAGATTTGTAAAGCTTAAAAATTAATTGAAAATCAGACAAATTTAAGTTAAATAATAAGAAATTCACAAATTTAAGGTTCCACATGAATTTTTTTTAACTTTAAAGTTGTGTTTTTAAATATTCTAGGTGAAGTGGAAAATGAAATTATTGTGTGTGAATCAAAGAGATTCATACTCCATGAAAAAATATTTTGCAGGAAATTATTGTTAAGAGTCGTGATTTCAAGTGAACAAAATATGCTGAACAAAATTAGAAAATAGTATACTACAGACACAACAACAACGCAAAAATTGGCGATCACAATTTTAGGGAAAGGGAACACATTTCACGTGAACTTTTATTCCCGATAACGGTGAATAATTCAGTTCGCCTGCAAAAATGAATTGAACAAATCCAAGGGAAAAGTGGAAAACTTCACGTGAAAAATATTATTGACGATAAGGGGAATCAAAACAAGGAAACAAATTTCAAGAGAAAAATTATTCACGATTACAATTTGGTGAAAAGTGGAAATATTTCGAATGAAAAAGTGTTCGCAACAGGGATGATTATAAGGGGAATCAAAAAAAGGGAAAAATTTTCACGATATATGTATATATGTAGGGTGTGAATCATTTGAAGATGAATTTTAGCATATGTTACAATATTGTTTGAAACCAGTACCTGGACTCAGCAACTTTTATTACGATAATCGTATCGTTATAATAAATATAACGAAAATTTATCGAATTTGCTATTCAGTAACATATTTTAACGATATTCGCTGTCAGTTGGAGAAAAAAAAATTGAGTCACAAAATCAAATTTGTTGAGTGTTTCTTTATTATTCTTTGTGCTTTTCGCCTATTTTCACATTTTCTATACAGAGCTACCACATAATATTGAATTCAATTTTGAATAAGATAAAGCTGGAGACTATCATAAAAAAGAAATTACAGAATCACATTATCGTTATCGCAAGCGAATAAATATGTCGATAAATATTACGATTTTCGGTTCGCAAAAAGTTACTGAATCCAGGTACAGATGAGTTTACGAAAACGAAATGCCAATTGATGAAAATAAAAAATTGTTTTCACCGATTGCAATTAAATTTAAGCAACAAAGATTATTACTACGATGTGATGATAAAATGATGCAACAATACAGGTAAGATTTTAATTTTTCATACTATAAAAAACTAAAAGACCTAATAAGCCTGGATGTTTTGAAACTCATGATGTTAACCATTTGAAAATATTTTTAAAATAGTCATAGCTTGCTCTATAAAAAATTTAATAAAATTTTTTTTATACATACATATTTGCTTGGTGTTAAGCAAAATTTTGCTGCTGGTGTACTGAGATTACCTTATATTTATTGTGTCATGGATGAAAAAATAAAAACACATTTTGTTTTGGAAGTATTTTTATTTATTTTGTTTAACTATTTTTTCACATGGTTTTTTTTCTTTGTTTAATGTTATTGTTTTATCGATAATATAACAGTTGCATTATTTTTTTCTTCTTTATCTTGGAAATAATTTTGTAGAATATTTTTTTATTTGTTATTTTTTTTCAGTGTAAAGATTATTATATTTTTTCATAATGAAATATGAGAAGTTGTTTTTTTTGTAATTTTTTCTTGCGAAAATCTTAAAAGTGAAATGTTGAGATAAATCCAGTTTAGGTTTACGTTTTGAAATCAAATCATTTTTAAGATTCTCTCCTAAATACTTTTTGCTATAAAATGTCTCTTACTTTTATTTTTTCATAAGTGTTTTTTCTTCTGTATTTTGAATACACTTCTAATAAATTATTATTTTATTCATCTCATAACTAGTTCTAGTTTTCTTTTATTTTTGATTAATCATGTATCTATACGATACATACTATTAATTATTAAAATCATATGAAATGTTTTATATTTCTTTTTTGTAAGCATAAAATTTGTTTTATTAAAAATGTGTACTCATTATATGTATGTATATATGTTTTCGTTTTTGTTTATTTATTTTTATTGTAAAGCCTTAAAAAATAAACGTTTAATGAAACAAATTATAATTGTATTTCTTTCATAACTACTACATACTATAATTTTAAGTCATATCAATGTGATTAAGTGAGTGAGTGTTGTGTATGTTTGTTTTCTTGTCATAAGTAATAATTCTTTAAAATGGTTTACAAAAAATAAAAATTTACACATGTATTTTATAATAATAATAATAATAAACTTTAATACAGAATCAAAATAAATAATAAATTCAGTTTATACAATATAAAACAAAAAAAAAAGATAGATATAGAACACAAAAGTTGATATTAAATAATAAAACATGTGTGTATGTATACTTATATACATATATATTTTTTAAACAAAATATGTAGTTTTTGAACTAATGGAAGAATCAGCAAAGTGCAAGCAAAAGCGATGTCTCAATTTGTATAATTGTTTTAAAGGTATCGGATAATTTAGAAATACTTGGGTAGATAGATCACTTGCTAAAAGTCGAGAGTTATCGAAAAAACTATTATTCTTATGGACTTTATGGATTTGTGTGATTTGAAGACGTATGCTGATTTTTTTAGGTATGTGATGGAAATCGGTTCGATTTGTCATGAAATCGTAAGCTCAAAACGTATAAAATTAGTATTAGGTCACACCTAAACAAAACTCATACATCAACGAAATGATTTGGTGTTAATCACCCCTGTCGTAAACATATTTTCCCTCGAAATATTTTCCCTTTTCGCTACATTATAATCGTGAATAATTTTCCCCCATTGTTAACAATAATTTCGTGCAACATCTTTTTTCATAGATTATGAGTATCTTTGGTTTACACGCAGTATATTTTATGGCGGTGCAATGCGGTGGTGTGTTAAAAAATTATTTCCCACAGCTAGAATATTTAAAATCTCAACTTTAAAGTTAAAAAAATTTCATTTCAAACCTAACCTTAAATTTTCTTTGATTTTCAATTCATTTTTAAGCATTACAAATCTTCTACCTATTTTGCATTCATTGTCTGTAACTGCTAGCGGGAAAAAATTTCATTCACAATAGCATTTTTCCCTTTGTGGGAATGAACATTTTATGGGAACAAAAATTCCACTTGTTATTCACCATACGGGTGAATATTTATAAAAGGAAAATGTTAGTGGGAAAAATTAAATTTAATTGCTAACTTCAAAAACAGCCCTCATAAAAACTTGAATTCATAAATTCGAACTCAAATGAAAATTTCGGGAATGCTTTATGTTGATGTTATTTCCATATTTAAAAAACAAAAGTTTGTTTCCATAATTCGAATTTTATTAAAAAAATAAATATATATGAATTGAATTCTAAGGCTGATTTTACATCTGACATTTCATGTGTGATATGTGCCCAAAAATCGTAACCACTAATTACTAAGCAGTAATTACTGGTTACGCTTTCTTTGGCACATGGCATATAGATGTAAACCCGGCCAAACTTATATGAAAATTTGGAGAATGCTTCAAGTCGAAGTTTAGTTCGAAAATTGTAATTTTATTTATATAAAAAATGTACGATAATACGAATGTTCGAATGCGATTTGACGATGACATTTATAAAAAGAAAAGTAATTTAGTTCCTAAATTTAGATGAGAATTCTAAAATCCTCATTAATGTTGAAATTTAAAAAAAATTGTATGTAGAAATCGTATAACTTGTTTATTTTGTTTTGCTTTACGTCTTTCAAATTTTAACAAAAAGAACCGATTCTTAAAAAGAAACTAAAGGCCTGTCCCACTATGTCACCAGGGGGTCTACTCTGTATTTCGAAACGAAAGAAAATTCTTTCGAATTTGTATATTATTAACATTACAATTCGAAGGCATTTGTTTTCGTTTCGAATTACAGAGTAGACCTCCAGAAATCGTTCGATCGAATACTGATATTGAAAAGAACAGCAAATTTTCTAATGTTATTGTTGTTTGCAATACAAGTTGTCGATCGAATGTTTGCTGGTGACATCCTGGGACAAGCCTAAAATTTTACATTCATTTATTACACGTTTTTTTTTATTAAAAAATATAAAAACATCTCCTGCACAATAGGAAAAATTCTTTTCGATTTGCTTTTTACAGAAAACTATATAAAAATTTTATTTTCTTTTAGAACGTAACAATAAAAATTCTATAAAATTAAAAATAAAAGTTCAAAATTTTTTGAAAAAAAAAAAAAATAAATTTAGAGTTAAGAATTTTGCAATTTTAATATGCTTAAGTTTTCTAAATTATTTTTATTTCTTCTATAGTTAATATAACAAAATGAAATGGTAGAGTAAATAAAAATTTTTTATATGAATATGTATGTATGTATGCCAATGTAGCAGAAGTTGTATATCTATAAAACGATTAACATACAAGTGTTTATTTTCATTTTCTTTTGCTTTTTTGTTGCATATTTGTTAATTTTTTTTTTTATCATTTAAAATGATAGTTTAGGTAATGTTTAAGTATATATACTATATAATTTTTTGTCAATAAAAAGTTTTTTTTTCTTTAAATACATATATTTTGTTTGTTAACTTATTTTTATTTATAAATATATTATTAATAATTATTATACTTTTTATTTAATTTAATTTGTAAAGCCTAATTATTGGATTTTAGGTTTTATTTTCTTTTATAATTAATTAAAATGAGACAGTTTTATGTTAAATTAACACATTCAATATATATTTTCGTTTAAACGAGAATTTTCTTTTTTATAAAAAAAAAAAACTAAATTTATACACACAAAATAGAAGTCATAAGTTGTATCACGAATTATTATCATTATGTATTGTAATTTAATTCTGGTTGGTTTTCATTAAAGTCTGAAGACTTTTTTTAATACAATAATTTTAATAAAAAATAAAATGCTGCATAAATTATTTGCTATACCAAATTAAGGTTTGAAAAAAAACAATACCATACAGTGATTTAAACTAATCGAATAATTTAAACTAATCGAATTTAGTTTTTGTTTAATTTATTGCAATTTTGTTTATTGTATTTTATATTGTATTTAATACCTGCATATGAACTTTTGTTTATTTAATCTAGAATATTGAATACTATATATAGAAAAAAAGAGAACTTACCGATTATTGTTTCGTTCGTTTGTTTGTTTTTTTTTATTAAATAAATATTAATTAAATTATGCTGTTGATATGAATTTTATGAAAACAACCAAAAATTAAACATGGATTTTTAACATAAGTTTTACTTCTTCTTCTCTTTTTTCCTGCAAAAAATAAGCAAAACAAAAATAAAATTATTAAAAAAATACAAAAACAAAAAATAGAAATATATAAAAAACCTAGTATGTACGTACATGCAGACACATCGTTCATTTACTCAAACAACGTCCTAACTCAAAAATTACATTTTGTTAATGATGCAGTATTAATCCTCATATCATTCTTCACATTGTGTACAAATTTCACAGAAATATCTTATTTACTCAAATCTTGAAAGCAAAATAAAGTATTCTTTACCCATTAATTTGTGTGTAACTTGAAAACTTTAAACTCGTTTTCTGGCAAACTAGTTTTTTCGAGTTATGACGTTATTTGAGTAACTGAGCGATATGTATGTGTGTATTGCATGTGATTTGAATGAAATTAGAATAAATTAATCCAGCCACAAACGAGCATACTTTCAGGCGGAAAATAATTAACTGTCCATTTCAATGGCGAAACTTTTTTATTCAGGCCCTAATTATGAATAACTTTCGATCTTCCACTGTGATTGAAAGAGCTTATCGCTCGAATTTTCATTAGGTATTTATGAGCAGTGTTACCGTTGGTGATACGTTGGTTTTTTCGAAAAAAAAAAAAAAAAAAAAAAAAAAGGTTATGAAAACATAAATGTAAAAAACAGGACTAATTTACAACACAAGTTTCGATGTAATACCCAATAATTAATTAAAAATGCTATTTTGAATTTTTCGTTAATTATGTGGTTTTGCATTTCATATGATGATATATTGATTTCCTAACGATGGATAAATGCATATGTATTTTGTTGAAAGTGTACAAAAAGAAAAGTTATGGTTATATATAGCACAAATATCATAAAACTAGAGGCAGATTTTTTTTGTTCTGAGGTCTTTGTTTGTGATCGGAAAAATTATAGAAAAAAAAACTACATGTGGGCGTTTCTCCGAGAAATTCAACTTTTTGTCGCGTGCGACAGCAAGCAATTAACCTTGTATTTCTGAACAACGTGACTCGATTTTTCTTAAAATTTTACCTCATGTAGAGCTGCTGACGGCCTACACTAATATATAAAAAAGTAAAAAAAGTTGCGTTTTCTTTGAAAAAACAAACATATTTAGTTGGTATTGCACTCTACTAAAAGTTAGCATTCCTGTGGAAATGCCTTTATGTATACAGTCCTATTTTGAATATTCCTTAGGATTTTTTTCTCTATTCCTTGTTACATTATTTAACAAAAAATTTTTTAGTATTTTAAGTAAATTAAAACAACTGGAAAAAAACTTGACTATTTCCAACGCCATCTGTTTATTCTCGAAAAAAAAATTAATACTTCTCGGGAATATTTATAATTGGGCTGATAAAAAAAAAAACACCTGAAACAAATGAACTAATTTACCTAAGAAGATATTCACTTTCACAATTCTATTTTTGATATAATATATACCAAAATGTAGAGATATATCAAATAGGAATAGGAAGCACTATTGTAATTATATAGTGGCAAATTTTGGGTTTTTATACAAAAACCGCTCAATAAATTTAAAGATTTATATGTAAGACTGAAGAAATTTTTATTAAATGAGACTATGCAGCGTGGACCAACTTCGCTGCCCTTCATGGACCGTAACAGTCTTACGAGCAATAGTGCGCTATTGGATATATCATTCATTACTGAGTAGAACAAAGTTTCTATAAAATTATTAAAAAAAAAAACAAATTAAATACATATTTAATATGTACTGTATAAAATATGTTTTGGGAGCGCACAACAGGGCTGTACTGTCAATATAGGTCATTCATTTCCTATAGGGATATTCCCTCGCAAAAAAATTCCTCCAATCAAAAATTCCTTGGGAATAAAATAGATTACGAAGCTCGTTGTTCTGCTTTTTTTGTTGATTTTGTTTTCTCTCCTTTTTTTGGGTGCAAACATAAATAGAATCATTGAAATTCAATAGGAGCAGAAAACTTCGGAAAAAGCATTTTGGCTGGTATTAATAAAAATAATTACACCTTTCCTTAGTTTAATTTGTTCCTTAAACAATTATTACATCTCATTTGGCTTTCTTAGCCATACGAATATTAACTTACTTAATTAAATTAAAACAAAGAAAAGAAATGTAATTTATTAATATGTATAGTAATCATTATACATATGCGTAAAAAGTTTAAAGAGATGATATAAATTTAAATTTATATCACAGTTTGTTGATAGTACTCGTACAACCGATCATAAAGTATTATGTTTAAGATTTGTGTAAAAAAGGCTATTAAAAATATGTAGGAAGAAAATAATTTAGCATATAATTTTCGGGTATTATGAATATAGCAACGGCAACGCTGTTTATGATGCTCATTCTTCGATGAATGCCGCTATTGTGAATTTCACTCAAAATACATGCATAGTGTGTGTATGTAAATATTTTTATCAGCTGAAGCTGAAACTGTACACGATAAGATTAAAGTTTATCACACCAGCTCAATTGCGGCAATTATAAGACATTTTAAAATTAACTAAGAAAAATTAAAAACAAAATTCAGCAGCGAATAAAGATGTTTTGTTTATAAAGTTTTTGCATGAGTCTTTTTACTTTATTATGTTTGTGTACGTAATTCTCAACAAAATTTTGAGAGTTTCTACAAACATATCGCTCATTTACTAAAACAACGTCATAAGTCCTAAATGGACTTTTTGAGTTAATGATGCCGAATTAATCCTCATATCGTTATTCATATTGTGTAAAAATTTCATACAAATATCTGGTTTACTAAACTCTTGAGATAATAATAAAATTTTCTTTTTTCAATAAGTTGTGTGTGTGGGAGTGGCGTTGGCTGAAGTAGTTAGCACGTTGACTACAAAACCGAAGATCCTGGGTTCAATCCCTGTATCCGACAGTCATTAAATAACAAAACCACGCGTTTTTCTGATGTGCATTAGTGTCCCTTTGTATCAGTGGTTGTACGAAAGTTCATGTGATGAAGGCATAGTCACTGGTCACTGAACTATACCGACTTCAGAAGATGCTAATGCTAATGTAACATCAGAGCGCCCTCCTTCGTCGGTATTGTGTAGCAGAATCATCGGCGAAGTAAAATAACCAATAAAATGGCTACTAAACACAGCTTCAAAAATTTAATACGCCTCATTTGACACCAGAAGGCGCTGCAACACTGGATTATTAAGAAGCGTAAAAAAACAGAGTTGTAAAAGAATGAAGCTTTCTTCTATTTCTTCCTTCACCACCTGTCTTCTATAACCCTTTCCTAAAGAATGTAACACCTAGTAATAATAGTAGTAGGCATTAATTGCCTAAGTGTTACTTCTCTTAAAAAAAAAAAAAAATTTAAAACTTTAAACTTGTTTTGTGGCAAAATACTTTTTTTTAGTTATGACTTTGTTTGAGTAAATGAGCGATATACATATACAGATGTAGGAAGTTTTTTAGTTTCCCTCAAGTATCTTTTGGTTGAAGCCTACTGATGAGTGTCTTAAGCTGAAACGATATGCATAACAAACACCAAAAAAAATCTTAATTTTTGACACCAAACACAAGAAGTCTGATGGTGAAGGTGTGGCTGGAAGTTCTCGAAAACAGTATGTTGTTCCGTTCTGCTAGTGTTTGTCATAATAATTTACAATTTAATGCAATTTGTTCCTTAAAAAACTTTAGCCTAATAGAATCATAAACAGTGAAACAAATAAGTTGGAACAAAGTAATTAAGAACTAAATACAAATTCTTCATCTTAATACTCGTAGTTCAGAAGTTTTTTTTTTGGGTTTGTAAAAAGAAAGAAACAATGGCTAAATTTTTTCATATTTCAAAATATTTCCTCACACAAACCAAATTCTTCTCGATAGATAATTCGCTGCTCTGCGAAAGTTCTGATGATACATATGTATGTATTACCATCTCATAATGAAAATTTGAATTTCGAAATCTAGCGAAGATTGAACATCGAATAAAATTCATAACTAGGGCCCATAGTAGATGGTCGCAACCGATCAAGTTACTATTTTCGCCGCTTGTAATTTGAATACACGTTGGATGTCAACACACATTCTTCAGTACATTATTTTGACATTAAAAGTCTGACCAACGATATCGACAACGTTCGACTTGTCGCATACTTACATTTTAAACAACAACAAAGTTTTAAAATTCGTTTTTGTTTTGAATGTAAGTGTGCGACAAGTCGAACGTTGTCGACATCGTGGGTTTGGACCTAAAAGTATGAATTTCTTAAAGCGAATTGAGAAGTACGCCTTATATAAATTTGCCTGGCCCATTTTTTAATGGAAATATTTTTTAAATAAAAATTATATAAAAAATATATTGAAATGACAGTGGAAAAAGAGTAAAAAGAAATAAAAACAGAAAAACTAATTAAACATATTTCCTTAAATAAACATGACTATAACGTAAGTATATATATGCGTGTGTGTGTGAATGTGTGTGTGTGTGTGTTTGTGTGTGTGTGTGTAAGTCATAATAATGTCATTGCCGTAACTAAAAATATAAAATTTTATGTGCATTTTGTTGCATTTACCTTAGAAGTTTAATAAATAAGTTGGTTTTTTGTTTATTAAAAAATAAAAATATTAACACTTAACAGTGTAGTGTGGAAAATTAAATTATTTATTTTAGTTTTATGTTTTATTTTTTATTTTTTTTTTATATTTTAAAAAAGTAAAATTAATTTATGAAAATAAACACGACCACCAGGCAAAACTACCACAGCCATACCATCTGCAAAGTTAAACGAAGGAAAATATAAGAGAAATGAACATAATTTTGTTAAGAGTTTTGCAACTATTACAGATTAATCTGTATGGCAGACAGTAAAATTCACAACACAAAAAAAAAACATTTAAAGCCACACAAACGATAAAATGCAAATTAGGCAAATGGCAAAAAAAAACAAGAAAACGTAAAAAGTCTACGTCTCCACCTGACATGAAATTTTGCTGTAACTTGAAGTTATAACTGAGTTATTAAAACAAATGCACTGACAATAATGTTATAACTTGAAAAAAGCATTAACTTGAGCAGTCTACATTCAACATTAACTTGAAGTTAATGAAGTTAAAGTTAGTCATTTTATGTCAGGTGGAGACAGCAAATAAAGAAACATAAATGACAGATTATTTGAAAATTATATTCAAGTCCACTTTTATACTGCAAAAGTTTAGCTAACAAAAATTACAAGTTAAAGTAAGTCCTCTCGAACATCTTTACATCTAATAAAATTTGATTTTGTTTGCCACATACATCACTATTCGAAAGAAAGGTTTAAGAAAGATCACCTTTTAAAAATATACCTTATAAAATACTAGATATGTGAATTAAAAAAAAGAATATTTTATAATAAAGGGTGTCCCAACAAGAACGCAAGATTTAAATTTTAAATAAAACACAGATATTTAAAAAAAAAAAATCGTGAAACTTTATTATATCGTAAAGTAGACAAAATGAGGTTATGTGTGGAACAACAAATCGGGCAGCTAGCCGCCGCGGCTTTGCTGGCACACACACGATCTTTTAATGAAATTGTCAATGGCCATTTTGCATAAATGCTGCGGTATTTCATTAATGCAGCGTCCAATTTCCTCTTTTAAGGCTTGAGTCGTCGTCGGCTTATTCGCGTAAACCATCGACTTCAAAAAACCCCAAAGAAAAAAGTCTAATTGTGTTAAATCGCACGATCTGGTCTCCAAAACGCGAAATAACACTACCGGGAAATGACTGATGTAGCAATTGAATTGTTTCTCTGGCTGTATGACATGTGGCGCCGTCCTGTTGAAACCACATGCCCTCCACATTCCATTCTTAAATTCTAGGCACGAAAAAACTGGTTATCATTTCACGATACCTAACACCATTGACTGTTTGCGCTTGACCTGCGTTTGAGCGACATCATCACGTACAGCTGCGACATTTTGGTCGATCGACCTGGTCGAAGGCGCGTTGTTGTCTTTACATCACTAACAGACCCAGTTTCGCCAAATTTATCCATTAATCTCTTTACAGTTGACTCTTTTGGAGCATTATTGTGACCCCAAATTGATCGCAAATTTGCGAACTGTAGCCGCAAAACTTTCACCATTTTGGTAAAACAATTTCACAATGAGAATGCGTTGTTCATTCGTGTAGCGCTCCATTTTTACTAACCTCGTACCTTCTACTAGCAAACAATAACAATTGTTCAAATGTCAAACAATGACAATTCGAATGGCGCCAAATTTAAATCTTGCGTTCTTGTTGGGACACCCTTTAGTTTAAACATTAAAAAAATACCCCTAACGTTAATAAAATTTTAAATTTTTGCTCCAAAGAAATTTTTAATCCCCATGAAGGGGAACGTTTGTTCCCGCTTTCAATTCGTAGTGAATCACCCCTAACGTGAACAGTTTTTCCCTAGAAAAATTTTCCCTTTTCCCCAAATTGCAATCGTGAATGATTTTTTCCCAAAAATGTGTTCCCTTCTTGATTCCCCTTATGGTGAATAGTATTTTATAATAATAATTATTTTTAGGACAATATCAATAAATAATGTCCACGATTAATAAAAATAATTCCTTGCAACATCGATTTTCATTGAACACGAATCTCTTTGGTTCACATGTAGTAAATTTTATGTTTGTGGTATATTAAAGAATTGTTTCCATGTCACCTAAAATATTTAAAAACACAACTTTATACTCAAAAACATTTCATTTGAAACCCAAAATATGTGTATTTCACAATATTAAATTTATTTATTTATTTATTATACATATTATACAAAGTAAATTTGCATAATATGGTGTTGCACAAATATGGGCGGGGTAACTAGACCATATGTCCAAGATGGTATTAATAGTATTTTAAAAGGTTTTGTGACTGACTACACGACCTATGCCTTCACATAGGAAGTAGCAACGCGGTTGTTAAAGAAATTCCACAAAAAACCGCAAGATTATACGGTTATCCGTGGCAGATCAGTCAACCAGTGCGAGCGAGACGAAAAACTCTCGAAGGCCAAACAACATACACAAGCCTGACCGCACTTAAGAAATAATTACGATGACGCGAGAGATGTTCCTCAACCCAGAGCTGCTTTACGACTAAAATATTAAAATGTTAAATTTAATTTGTCTGATCTTTAATTAATTTTTAAGCTTTACAAGTCTTTTTCCATTTTTTACATTCACTACGCATTGATAGCGGGAAATTCACGATTGCAAATTTCCCTTCATGGGGAATGAAAATTTCATGGGAACAAAAATTTCACATTTTATTCACGATAGGGGTGAATATGAAAAAGGGAAGATTTGTAAATCTTAAAAATTAATTGAAAATCAGATAAATTTAAGTTTGATAGTAAGAAATAAACAAATTTTGGGTTTCAAATGAAATTTTTTAAGTGTAAATTTGTGTTTTAATTAATCATTACGTCCCTATGCTCCTTGTAGGAGTTAAAAGGAACAAATATAAATTTGTGTTTTTAAATATTTTAGGTGCCGTGGAAAAAAATTCTCAAGTATACCATCGCTATAAAATTTACCAAAGAGTTTCATATTCAATCAAAAAAGCTGATGTAGGGAAATTATGGTTATTAATCGTGCAAGTACAATATTAATATTTGGAAGCTTTAACATTATTAATTGGACTTATAATATTGAAATTACGCGATGTATTAATTCATTAAGCCTGCATAAATAAAGTGAGCAAAAGCAAAGCAAAAATGAAAAAAAATCCCCATGAAAATTATTACTCATGATATACGGGAATCAAACAAGGGAACACATTTCTAACGAAAAATTATTCACGATTGCAATTTGGGGAAAAGCGGAAATATTTCGAGGGAAAAACTGTTCGCGATAGGGTTGAATGACTTTTAAAATTATACAGCTTTTTAAAAAGTAGTATATCTGGCATCTGTGCTTAAACGGCACATTCTTCAACTCTATCGGGCCTGTTCTGTAAACCGATTCCGCGTGAATTTCTTGTTTGCGAAATGAAATAAAAGTTTTGGCGTCCTTTAAACCGAATTCACATACTTTTACTCGGTTTTAAATCGAGTAAATCTACCTTGTCGAAAGTAACCTCAAAACACAATTAGCATTAACAATTTGAAGTCTTTTATAACCAAATTATAAACAAATTACATGCAGTTTGATACATTTAACTGTAAAGAATTGGTTTTAGAAACACTAACGTTTTTTTACAGTTTTGCTTCAAGTATAAAGAAAAATTATTTGTAGGAATAAAATCACTTTTTCTGTCAAAGATTTAGAGACGGGCATGATTATTTTTTTTTATTGAAAATGTGATTTTCTTTATTAACGGCTGACTTTGACGTTCAAACATTTTATTCGAACTTAATTTCGAATGTCAGCAAATCGAATAATTTGTAGAACACGGAATAGATATTTATTAGTTTTTGAAAATAGACCCGTAGTTTTTTTCTCTCAAATTTAAAAAAAAAATTTCTTTACTTTAAAATGATTGAGAAGTTGTATGTGTATGTCTTGCTATTTATTTTGATATCAACTAAGCCTGTGCCTGCGTAATAAGATGGTAAAAGCGCTTTAAAAAAATAGAAAGCATTTAAACTTTAACAACAAGAACTATGACACAAATTTTAATTTTCAAACTAAAGATGGTAACAAAAACAAAAATTTCATATTTTATTACTGTTTTGAGTATAAATTGTCGAATGAAGTGTTTCTTTGGATATAATAGAACAGGTTGTTAAAATAAATATCGAAAACTGAGAAGGAGTTTACATTTTTGAATTTACTAACAACTTAATGGAGAAAGAAAATTGTATACTTCTTTGTATGAAATTTTTAAACAATATGAACAACGATATGACAATTAATTCTGCATTATTAAATCAAAAAAATTACGTTTTTTGAGTTATGACAGTAATGCAGCAAAGGAAAAATTAAACACAAATGGAAAACATTAAGGCCTTTAAACACTATTTAAGTGTCACTAAATACTTTTAAAATACAGTATGATTTTTTTTTAATTATCAAAAAAAAAATACTAAAGAAATTATAATTTTTCATTAATATTGTGCTTAATCACATCTAGCATTTTAAATGGTTCTCTATTTATAATTCTACACTAAAGGATTTTAAAAAGTAATTTCGTTACTTTAATTATAGTTTTACATAAAAATAGCTACAGGCTATACATTTTATAAATAATTGTTTTTTTTTCCTTTCAACCAACCTAAAGCTATAGGAAAATTAAAAAAAAAATGTGTAAGATATTTTAGTGATTTGCTATTTTAATGATTGATTTTGTTTTTTTTTTTTCATTCTATGAATTATTTAATTTATATTAAAACCTTGCTAAAATGGTTCATAAAAAGTAGAAACTTTAAAGGCTTGTTTAAAAAAGCGTCAAAATGCTCTTTCAAAATTAAATGATTTTTTTTGTATTTTTTTAATCTGTTTATATAAATAAATTTATTAAATTGAATTTTTTTTAATAATTTTAATGTGTGTCTGTAACTTCTTTTCTTATATTAATTTTGTTATATTTTTTATGTGTAACATAATATAAGAGTTTTCACAGTATTATGTGGTTTTTTTTATTCGTTTTATATTTTCAGATTCATTGTTAGATTGATATTCAAAATTTTTTATTTTTAAAGAGGGCTGCAATTTAAGAAAACTACATATAAATTATTAAAACATCTAAGACAAAATTAAAATATGAATTGTAGTTTTTTAATGCAATGTACTAAGTATGCATGGATAATGTATGTATGTATGCATGTATGCATGTATGTGTGTACTTTGTAAAAGGCAATCAGTCAGCCTAATTACGATTCTCCATAGCTTGGAGTGTGAATTCAGCTTCGAAATTTCGGGTCCCAAATACATATTTTTTTTTTTTTTTGTTTAATCTAGGATTGAAATTTCGAAATCGAAGTCAAACTTCACATTCGTAATAAGCCTTTGAATAGAATTGAAATTTTAGATTGAGAGTCTAATCGTATGAAAAATTTCAAAAATACATATATTTATTTATCTATCAGCCCAATCATAAATATTAGCTTTGTTTCTTTACTTTTTGTGCAAAGTTCGGTAAAATGAGAGGAAACTATAATTAGGCTCAATAATATACAAAAATGCACAAAAGTACGGGAAAGCGAAAAACCAACATTTTAACACGAAAATAAACGTCAATGCATGTATGCATATCATGATACAATAATATAAACCGTTCTCTCTTTTCGTCGCCATATTAACCTTCTGACGTTTGTCCCGATTATTTTTTACTCTCAAAATTAATGCTACCTTATTAGTTTATGAAATCCGAGTTTTTGATTAATTGTTTGACTTTGTTGTTTATTTAATTAAAAAAATTTAAAAATATTTAAATTTTTTCATTATAAAAAACAGCAATAAAAAAATACAGCAGCACCAACAAAAGCAGCAGCAAATATAGAACAGCAAGGAAATGAACAGCTACAAGGAAATTCCTAACTGATCAGCATCTGCTCCACTTCCGAATCATAGGCGGGACTTCGTGTTCGTGCTTCACTCTATTATTGCCTTACATCAGGTATGTCCAAGGCATATGCACAATGTGAAAACTTTTAAAAAGGAGGTTTTGTGCTTTCACACCAAAAGGAGCAGAAGAGATCGCATCAGCCGATAAGATCTTGACGACAGCAATTTACACTATGACTTTTTACCGTGACTTTCGTAGAGTTTATGGACAAAAGGGGTACAAAGGTGATCAAAGGGGTAGCAACATAAAAGAGAATTATTATTACTCTTATTTTGTAAAGAAACAAGAACAAATTCAAGAGCTTTCAAAGCTTTTGTGTATTTGGACGAAGCTACTGTAAGCACAACTGGAACCAACGACGAATATTCTTCGTAAAATATAAAAACACTTTTGTGTATATAGAATTATACAAAACCTTTTACCAGACATTGTAATTTCTGCGATGTTAGGAATTTTTTTGTGATTTATCTGATTTTCTGGGAGTTTGTTATTCTTTGCAGTGGAAGTTATTTCTTCAATGCATTTATAAATTTTTCACGAACTTGCGATGTTTTTAAGACTGATGTTGTATGCCTAGCCATGAGACTTTTTTATTATGTGGTGAAATAAATAATAAATCAAACATTTGCCAACTTTTGAAGATCATATTACATACAGATTTCGTTATCCTCATGTCCAATAAATACAGCATTTAAAAAATGTGTGGATTAAACTATAATTTGTTAACTCAAATTACACACTTCAAAAAGCATTCCTAAATGAAAGTTGCCATTATATGTGTGTGGCAACGTTCTTCTCTCTGTTTACAAAAAAACAGTAATCAAATAATCGGGGAAAAGGTCATAATTAATTTTGTACCTTTATATTATTGTATCATGATGCATATACATACGTATACACATAACTAAACACATACTTATGTACATACACACGCACGCATTTACTTACATGATTCAGCATATTTATATAGGTTTTTTATCTTAATTCCATATAAAAACTTATAAAACTCTGTTTGCCAGCAGTTTTTAAGCATTTTTTTTTTATAAATTTTTCCATTTTTTTAGTGTTTAGGCAAATGTAATTTTTCTTTGTAATTGTTTATTTTCCAAACACCTGCTTGATTTTGTGTTTGCCCAAATTAGCGCGAAGAATAAGTACGGGCTGTTTCGTGCAAGAAGAAGAAGAACATTACTCTCACAAAACCTCTCTCATTTATCCAATTTTCGAGTACGGGAACGCTTTTCGTGCAAATTGGGATCACGCGGGATCCCAATGTAGAGTAAAGAAACACACCTATTATCTCGGAATATTCATGAGATAGAATACCTCCAATCATAAATTCCTTGGGAACAAAAAAAGTGTAAGGTGGCATCACTGCATTGCGAAGCTCGTTGTTTTGCTTGTTTGTGGAATTTGGTTTTCTCTCTTTTTTTTGTGTGCAAGCATAAACAAAGTTATTGAAAAATAAATCAATAAAAGTTTACAAACGATGTATTTGATCATTATTTGTGTTTTTTGAAACACAAGAACTATAAAATCCATATATTTTTAATATATGAATGTATACAACTGCAGTGAACTCGCGATAATGTGAACTAATAAAAACCAAGATAGTTCACATTATCGAATTTGTTCACATTTTCTATTGTAAAAATTTGTGGTGTCATGTTATGTTTTTTGCCTAAAAAAGATTACAAAATATTGAAAATCTTGGTATTTTTAACATAAAATACAATTTACTGCAAACTTAACGATTTTTTTAATTTTAATTTCTTTTATATTAAATATTTACTAAAAAAAAATAAAATTAAGTACACTAATTCATTGTGCAACTATTATCAGTAAAAAATTGGTGTTCACATTACTGGATAGTTCATTATATTGGAAGTTCACATTACCGAGAGGTCACTGTATATATTAATATGTATGAATTCATGTATGGAAATGTATGGGATTACACATTGCAAAACTATTATATATGAACTAATATATGGACTAATATATGAAATGTATTATAATATATAAGCTCATATATGGAAATTTAATTATTATTATTATTAATTATTAATTATATATATATATATATATATATATATATATAGAAATAATATATATAGAAATAAGATTTAATATATGGAGCCATATATGAATATATGCATACATGATATCTCACACAAGATCGTTTTTGCAATCAAAAAAGCTTGGATTTTATCACTGGTGAATTGGAAATCCATTAGAAAATACATACGGTATGAAAAGTATACATACATATGTATATGCGTACCTTCAACGTTTAAAAAATAAATAATTTTGTTACAAAAAAAAACCATTCTTGTATGATTTTTTACATTGTGGCCCCACTTAATATATCAAATAATCAAAAGGATAATCCAGTCATTAATTTTATAGAAAATAACAGAATTCTCTAGATAAAAAACAAAGTTCATATTAAGAATATGAGTTTTGTGTTTTTTAAATTGTAGTATTAAGTGAATTTTTAGCTTAACTCCATTCTGTTTTGCAAGGGTAAGATTTTTAGTGAAAAAAGCAAGTTCAACTGCCTTCATAATACCTACTTTTTTTCGGGAGATTTTTTATTCCCGAATTTGGCAAAAAAAAGGGGAAAAACAAGTTCATAATAGGAGAAAAGGGAAAAGTAAAAAAACTCGTTCGGAATTTTTGTTTAACCGACTGTCTGGGTTGTGGAAACAAAAGGTAACTTAAAAAATTCACTTTTGATATAAGAAAATATATTTAAATTTTTATACGTATTAAAAAACCCGTTAATTTGTGAAAACAAATTATATTTTCTGTTATTTAAAGCGAAATACCATTTTTCCAAACTTAATTTTACATTTATTGTTTACTAGCTTTTTACAGCTGCTCTTTTTGCGTTTATCGGTTTAAAAAATACATAAACCGGTTTTAAGACTGGTTAAGCAATCAAACTCGAAAAGAAAATTACTCAACCCAAAAATGTGATTTTCGAAAAAAAAGTCCGTACCAAATATAAAAAACTGGTTCCGAATAGGATAAAAAATATTCTATATTTGACGCTGGTAATAAAGCTTTCGATTGGTGAAAGAATTTTCAAAATCGGTTCAGCACTTTGGGCGTGAAAGTTTAGCAAACAAACAAACAAACTTACTTTCACATTTATAATATTAGTAAGGAAATAAGGATCAGGAATAAGAAATACATTTTTTATTATATTTTTATTTATTGAGCTTAAGATCTTTACCCTTATAGTGAGTGGTTGGCGTATTTCGACTCAGACTAAAGGCTTAATCAGACGTGATATAACCATAGAAAACAGCTGTTCGAAACAAACTTACTTACTTACTTACTTTGATTATAGATGACTCGCCATAACGTCACAGCCATTGCCATAGAAACCAATTGAAATTTGGTTTGGTTATGGCTATGGCGTTATGGCTATGACACGTCTAATTTAAGCTTAAGACAGTTTCGTCCTATATTAAAGAAAAAATTGTGACTTTAAAAAATTGTGTTCTTTAATATATTACAAAAACGTCATAGTAAAAGACGTAATACGCGAACCACGATAGCGGCAGTTGTTTTTTTAAACGACTTCAAAAAAGGAAGGAGTTATCTATCCAGTATCGTTTTTTTCTTTTGGTTTGGTTACTTCATAATTGCGTAGCTTTTAGACCGATTTAAATTTTTTTTATCTGAGTGTTCAGCTTTCATTTGGTCCCATTGTCAAAAAGGGGGCGGGGGAAAATCCCACTATTTTAATTTTTTCATGTTTATGATATTTTACTAATCCGATTGGTGCGATCCGCGTTGCGGCAATGCCGCAATCTCAAAAATTAATTAATATTATATTTCATGTGCTTCTATTTGACTGATTTTTATGAAACTTGGCACACACCCTGTAATCCAGAAAATACATAATTTTGCTTTGGAAAAAGTGAGCCCATTACATATTAAAAAGACACAATCTTTCATTTAAAAAGTGGGCGGGGTCAAGCCCATTAAAATTTAATATTTTGTTTCACGTGCTTCTACTTTACCGATTTTTACGAAACTTAGCACACAACTTGAGATCTTAAAAATACTTAATCTGGCGGTTAAAAAGTGGTTGGGGTCGCGCTCATAAAAGGTTAGTATTAAAGTATATACATATATACTTCTACTTATCCGATTCCCACGAAACTTGGCAAAGAGTTTGGGCTTTTAGAATGACATAACTTTGTGATCAAAAAAGTGGGCGGGTTCTTGCCCATTAAAGATTAATATTACATTTCACGTTTTCCTACCTGAACGATTTTTATGAAACTTGGTACACACTTTGAGCTCTGAAAGTGAACCGATACTGGATTTAGAAAAGTGTTGGACACTAACATTTGCCAAATTGGGTGTGACCGCCCCCCTAAAAATATAAAATTGACACTAAAGACCTTATTCAAACAGAAATATTTTTTACGAATAAACTACAAAGATAAGCACTAAAAAGCTAAAAATAATTTAATTCACGGGGTCTATTCTGCTACTGGGGGCGTGTGTCAAACGGTAGAAAAATACTATGGTAGAAAAATATTTGCCTGTGGGGAAAAAATTTAATTTTTCTGCTGTGCCAAATGATATCTTTTTCGACAATGTAAAATTTTTGACAAATTCGCTTGAGCATAGAAAGAAGCTGATGAAACAATTGCTGCGGCGGCGGTTTTGCTTCGCCTGACTACAAGCCGCCGGCTACCAACAAATTTTTAAGAAGACATTTTTATATAAAACAATATTCTTGTAGCAATAAATAGTTATGTTGCAACATTTTTCACGCAAACTAAAATGAACAATGATTTTTTCACAGTCTAACTAAACTTAAAAGACGTAAAAATCTTTGTATTGGGCGACAGCTCGAAGCGACGGCGGTGGATTTAAATTTTATAATACCATGCTTTTTATTGCAGCTTGTCAAAAATTTACCTGTTGTATCAAAATTTCTACTAGCCCACAGGGCTAGTGAAATTTTATTCACCTCAGAAGTGTCAAAAATTTACTTACACTAGTACTTTGCTACCGTTTGGCACAGGCCCTGAATTCCAATTGATTCTGCTCTGTATGTCGAAACAAAATTCGGAAAGGATTTGCTTTCGTTTCGAATTATTTTTAGCTTTTTAAATCTATAATTCGAAACAAAAGCAAATGCTTTGGAATATTGTTTCGAATTACGGAGCAGAACCCAGGCGAATTAAGTATCAGATGACCTTATCAATACAACAATACAACTACAGAAGAAGATTTCAGAAGATTTCTGAGCAAATTTTGACATTTTGTTTCAAATTGCTCAATTGGTATCAACAGCTGATAATTAGCCGGGCGGAAAAAGGTCACCTGATACTGAATTCGCCTAGAGTAGAACCCCAACTTAAATAAAACATTTTTATATGTGTTACCTATAATGCTATTCAAAAACAATCTAAACTAATTATCGAAACCGTTATATAGCTAGTAAGTATGCAGAACGACCATAAAAAATAATATGTGCCCAAAAAAAAAAAAAAAAAAAAAAAAAAAAAAAAAAAAAAAACCGTTGAACACATAAACATGAATTATAAAATATATACAATAATACATTAGAGTACATATTTCGAAAAAAAAAATGTTGTGCCAGTAACCCCCTAGGATTAAAGATAATGTAAAAACAATTTCAAAAATATATTTTTTTGCACCGCCTACGAAAACAACCCTTTTAGTATTTTGTTCACTGTGTCGCCATTTTTAGTCCGATCATAGCATTTTATATACCGGTATACATGGCTCCGTGAGGGCTACATTTCTGTATTTTTTTTTAAACGAAAGTCATGACTAGAATATGACGTGGTAGTAAAAAATTATTAAAGACAGAAATGTAGCTCTTACGGAGCCATGAACACCGGTATGTAAAATGTTATGATCGGCGTAAAAATGGCGACACAGTGAACAAAATACTAAGAGGGTGGTATTTATAGGCGTAGCTGAAACATAAAAAATATATTTTTGGAATTGTTTTTACATTATCTTTAATCCAAGGGGGTTACTGGAACTTTTTTTTTTTTTTTGTATGGAAGGCAGGCACTCTATTATACATTATTTACATGATTAACTAACTGCCGCCTGTTGAGTGAAAAGCAAACCAAAATTTCGTTCCATTTTTTGTTTTCGAAATAAATATGTACTTGAACGAAACTTTCGTTTGCAATTATTAAACGAACAGTCAATTAATGTACAAGCCTATTTAAGAAATGCAAAACAAGATAATTAATACTGCAAAAATAAAAAATAAATAAAATAGCTAACAAATATTTATGCATAAAGTTTTAAGCAAAAGTAAAGTGATCGACTAAGGGTTTCGGCCGGTTTAAAAACGAAGTTTATCAGTTTGACAGTACATACGAGTACTAATTGATTAACCTTATCTTGAATATTGGTATAATAGAATTTAGGAAATTCTCTTTTCTGTGTAATTTGTATTCTGGATATTTTTGTTTAAAAGAATTATTTGATTAGTGAGATGCTTATTGACACATGGATGACAAAATAAAACAGCAACTTAAAAAAATTATTTATTAACTTGGTGTTAGAAAGGCAACGGACGAAAAAATGAAGGTACTTCTTTTTTTTTTTTTTTTTTGTTAGTTTGTAATTTTTTCTGTGTATGATTGATATTCGTATTTAAAACAACCCTTGATATCAAAGTATGTATTAAAAATAAAAACAAATAAAATAATTTCAAAACCAGAAATGTAAAGCCAGTAAAAGAAGAAGTTATAAAAAAATAATAATAATAAAAGCACAACAACATTTATACCACACAAGCTGAGAAAACTCCCATTACGCGTCAGCCAAGATCTTGTTGTTGATCATTACGATCTGAGCGATAAATGGTTGTACGATTACTACTACTGTACCTGTTTCCAGATGTTGCTTGCTGCTGCTGCTGTTGCAATTGAGGTTGTGATTGTGATTGTTGTTGCTGCTGCTGCTCGCTAACATTAATACTATTTGGTGCGGCTGAAGACGTTGGCATTGGCTGTAGGCGTATTGGTTGTGCTGTGACAACCTGGCTTTTAAAGAACTTATCGGTATCTTCTTCGTTCAATTGATTACACTGTTGCAAGTCGTATTGTTGTTGGTCAGCTAAAATTTTAGCTGTTAAAATTGACACATACGTCTTGTAGCGACGTAACTGTAGAGAAGTAAATTATTTTATTAATTTTCTATAGATTTTATTTGTTTGTTTTAATTCTTGATTTGCAACTCACCTCATATTGTAAGAATATCTCCTTTTCTTTGTAATTTTGTAAAGCTAAACCTTTAGATGGTATGGGACCCTTTTTATGTTCTAATATTGTATTCTCTAATTTGTTTAATTGCTGTTCATGCGACTCCAATTGTTCTTTCTGCAAAGGAGAAAAATGGAATAAAATTTATTCGATTAATCCTTATATAATTTATTGGAATAATCTAATAAAATATCTTCGAATAATGGAGTAAAAGTAATCAAATAAATTCTATTCGAATAATGGAATAAGACCTATTCACCTGTTCGAACGAAATTTATTTGAATAATCGAAATATAGCTTATTAGAAATATAATAGTCTAATAGAATTATTTAGGATGACCGCATAAAATTTCTTAGAACCATCAAATAAAATTTATTCGAATCAAATAAAATCTCTTAGCATAATCGAAAAAAAACTTCTTCAGATAATCGAAACAAATCTATTTGAATAATTGAATACAATATTTTCACATAAAATTTATTCGAATTGGATAAAATATTTTCCCATAAAATTTATTCGAATAGTCGAATAAAATATTTTCAAATAAAATTTAATCGAATAATATATACATATTCACAGATAGTCGAAACAAATTTATTCGAATAGTCGAATAAAATATTTTCAAATAAAATTTATTCGAATCGAATAAAATATTTTCAAATAAAATTTATTCGAATAATAGAGTAAAATTTATTCCCACAATCACATGTAATCCCAAAAAATCTTATTCGAATCATCGAAAAAAAAATTTGTTGAAATACAATTTATTCGAATAATTGAATAAAATTTATTCACATAAATTCACATTCACTTATGCGAATAATCGAAATAAATTTATCCGAATAATCGAAAACCTTGTTCAAAAATAATCTATTCGAATCATCGAATAACATTTATTCACATAATTGCACAAAGGTTCTTCAAATAACCCAAATAAATTTATTCGAATAATCAAATAAAATTTTTTGAAATAAAATTTATTCGAATAATCGAATAACATTTATTCACATAATAGCATATAATCACGAAAACGCTTATTCGAATAACCGAATAAAATTTGTTGATATAAAATTTATTGGAATTATCGAATAAAATTTGCTGAAATAAAATTTATTCCAATAATCGAAAAACATTTATTCTCATAATCGCATAAAGCTCATTCGAAAAACTGAAATAAATTTATTCGATTAATCGAATAAAATTTGTTGATATAATGTTTATTCGAATAATCAAATAACAATATATTTCATTCGCAAAACAGGTTTGTATTAACAAAAACAGTTAACCAATCAACCCCCGTATTCTGTAACTCACTAAAGGCCTCTATAGCTAAAAATCTAAAAAGTCGATTTATCAATTTTCGACTAGGAATACAATTTGCAAACATGTATTGCTAAATCAGGCAATGACTTAGAAATCTAATCTGCCGAAACTTTACTGTTTTATGTCATCGTCAAAAATGTAAAAATTTGTATTTGTTTAGCATTTTAGCGATCAATTCGAGCTTTAGCTTCAGCGAGTTACAGAATACGTGCACAGGAAAGAAAATGATTTCGAATTTCAATGAATAATATCTACAAATTCGAATAGTTTCACTTCCGAATATAATTACAGAGTGTGGGCACCGTGTAGACTTGATTATGTACTACAAAATTAAAAGCTGTATATCGTTACCTTAACATGTAAAGGCCCTAAACATATAATTTTTTTGAAATCGAGTTTTTTTGCATTTTTCGATAGAAGAACATCTTATGTAATGAAAACTGCAAAAAGCTCGATTTCAAATAAAAAAAATAATGAGTTAGGACCTTTCTATATTAAGGTAATGATATGGCAAAACTTTGATCAATTAAAATAAATGTATCCTAATAATCGAATAAAATTTTTTCTAATAATCACATACAAATTTATTTGAGTAATAGAATAAAATTAATTCGCATAAAACTGCTTCGAATAAAGAAGTCGTTTAAGTAGAGAATAAATTTTATGCGATTGCTCATATCGCTCTTGTTTATTTTTTTTACTTACCAGTAACAATTTGGTATGCGAACTGGGTAGTAGAGGTCTTTGGAATCTTTTTTGACTACCCACTCCTCCTTCCAAAGGAGGCGCTGAGTAGGCGGCACATACAAAATTTATTGTTTCTACCCATGACTGCAATTCCTTCGAATCACTAGTTTGGAATAGATATTCAGCCTGATCTGCTGTTTGTAAACGAAATACATGCTGTTTTTTGGTATAATCGGTGGCCTTTGTGGCCAAGGCATGATGTATTCGTATAGCATTGTGTAGATTGTCGGACATCTGGGAGAAATAAATTAATATCATAAATATGTGTAAGTATATTTTATTTTATTTTATTACAAGTTCAACTCACTTGACTTTTACGAAATCCATGCTCATCTTTGTGTAAATATAATACTAAATCTCTAAGAGTACAATAAAACATTTTCCATGAACGTTTTCCAAAAGGAGCTGGGTATCAAAAGAAATTGAATTATAAATTAGCAAAGCATAATACTCGTACATCTTATTCCCTTACACTTACTTTTCTTATAATTAACATCATAACAACATTTGCGCATAACATAGCCCTTTTTATATTCCACAGCATTGGCCGCTTCGGGTATATCCAAAAAGGGATTTTGTCCCAATTGACCAGTATTCTGTTGAAGACTTTTATTATCACCTTGAAGTTTTTGCGAATCACCAGGATCGTCATCGCTAGAAAAAAAACGATAATAAAAGTTAAAAAAATGAAGAATTATAAAAATAAATATTATATCAACTAACAGTGCCCACTCTAAAGGCTGCGATTTGATGGCTTGATACAAAAACTTGAGCACGTCCTTGGGAAAGTTTTCCCCATCATTTAATTCGGCCAAATTTTCTATGAATTCATTACAAGTCATTTTACGACCAATATTTTGACCATGTAAATCGGTATTTAATAACATAATAGCACAGGTTAAGGTATGAATAGCATCTATAAAAAATTTTTATTATTATAAAAAGGCCACTCGTTAGTGTTATGGAATTCAAATAAATATCTGTGGCAATAAGGAAAAAGTGCTTAAGTCATATTTTACTGTTTTGTAAAACTTTGAAGTCGATTTTTAGAAATTCATTTCTTTTGCAGTTAAATTTTAAAATTCGTTATTAATTTAAATTTTTATAAAGAAAAGATTGTTCTACACAATATAAATGATACATTCAATTTGAAATATATCAAAGTATAAGCTGAATTAAGCTGTTGTTCCTTATGACATTACAAGTCGAAAAAATATAAGCAGCAAGTTTATAAGCGCAATAACTTCCTCAAAAATCACACAAAATAATTGAAATTTTGCCCAGTTGTACTTTCGAGTATCAAGATTACAGAGGTGCCATTAACTCAAAATCAGCTTATCTCGTCTTATCTCACTTTTTCCTTTTTGCCACAGATATGTTTATGCATAAGATTATTTTACCCTGGGAATTAAATGTTCCTGGATTACAGTCTAAATATCGTTTTGAAAAATGTACTAAAACTCGTTCCCGCTCTTGGGTTTCACCCGATAGCGAGAATTGTTGTAGAAATTCCCTTAATGATTGATCTAAAGTTTTGGTTTCGAAATTGAAATATTTTAAATATTCATCAGCCACGGCACGATTGAAATCATTGCTGGAAATAAAAAACATAATATTTAATTTACGCGCATTTCTCTTTTTACAAATTGAATTTTAAATTTAACAGAAAATTTTCGTACTTACTTTTTACTTAAATGACGTGACACATCACTTTTCTTAAAACCATCAAGGGTATACAGTCTTTTAGCCAAGCGTATTGCCGATGGCATATCCACAGCCTTAGGAGAATAATGATACGAATGCAGTGACTCCACATCGCTGCCATCATCGGAAACGGGAGGCGATGATTCGCGACAATCGCCGAAATTCGCCGAATAGCTATTTGGTGATGTCGAATGTTGCTGATGCATGTGGGTAGTAGTAGCATCTTCGGCGAGTGTGACAAGTTCATCTTCGGAATTTTTATGATCCGTACCAAGAGATCTCATTGAGGAACCATTGTTATTGAAAGAATTATTGGAATTGGCATTACTGTCGGCACCGCGCACTTGTATAACAACTTTATGTTCGGATGATTTTTGCTGTTGTTGCTGCTGATGATGATGATGATGTCTTTGATGTTGTTGATGCTGCACGGCAGCATCAGAAACCAGTATTGTTGAATCTGAATCGCTGGGATCGCTAAGTATCATACCGCCTAAAAGATCGCGAGAACTGAGTAAATTATCATCATCCTGATAGTCAGGACTAGAAATATTGGATATAGCTTCGGAGACGCTTTGATCTCCTCCGCCGCCTCCAGTAACTGCACCTGCACCACCACCACAACCACCTAATGTATTATTTGTGTTAGTACAACTATTATTACCACCACTACTATTACCACCACCACCACCACCACCACTAGTGCCACCATTGTTACAGTGCAATAAACCCATATTGGTTGTTATACTATTAGTACCACAAGAATTATTTATACTACCGTTAGTAACAACGACATTGTATTGTTGCTGTTGTTGATGTTGCTGATAGTTATGACCATTATTATTTGCAAAATTACCCTTCGAACCCGACGATGACATGACAGAACTGGATACAGATGTTGGAGAGGCTGGACTACCGGCTGAATTGTGAGGTGACGAACTTATCGAACTTGAGTGTGAATGATTGTGTGAGTTATTTGAACCATAATTTGTAGCAAACTGTTGTTGTTGATGTTGTTGTTGCTGCTGCTGCTGCAAAGCTGCCAATTGATGCGGTTGCAGAGGGGCATTATACGTCCACACAATACGATCGCGATCCGAAGCCTATTTATGTATATATATGAGGACATAAAAAAACATTATTAGCATTGACAATAATAATTGTATTTTTGGTGGTCTTTAATGTACATAAATATTATATATAAGGTTTTTTAATTTTTCTAGCTTGAGAACTAAATCTTCTATTGTTTTTTTTTTAACTACAATGAAAAAAAGACCTAAAAAGCAGCACTTATTAAAGACCACAATTCTCTAATTAAATATTTAAAGATATAAATTTTGTTTTCATTTAAATGCTTCTTTAACTAAATTTTATTTTAGAATGAAGAATACGAATAAAGAAAAAATATGTTAAAGATACTTATTTTTAATAAGGTTAAGAGATTTTGTGTTATAACTTAATTAACTTTAATTTACACGGTAACGAAAATCATCATCATCATAAAGGCTCAGTTAGCCGACTGTAATGTAATGTAACTGTAACGTAGAAAACAGCTGATTGATATTTTTATATGAAAAGTAGGTTACGTTACATTACATCTCTATAACCATTTTCATTACTTTTCACATAACAAAATTGATCAGCTGTTTCTTACTGTTGCAGTTACTTTACATTACAGTCGTCTAAAGGCTCAGTTAGCCGCAACAGTAACAAACAGCTGATCGATTTTGTTAGTTGAAAAGTAATGAAAATGATTATAGAGATGAAATGTTATGTAAGCTAATTTTCATATAAAAATATCAATCAGCTGTTTTCTACGTTACATTTACATTACATTACAGTCGGCTAACTGAGCCTTAACTGAGCCTTAAGCAGCGTTGCCGTTTTGGTTACTTGTAACCAAAATTGGTTACTTTTTTCCAATGTCTACTTGTGTACTTTTTTTTCATTTTGGTTACTTTTTTTTCAACACAAAAATAACCATTTTTTATGCATAATGTACATATGTGGTATGTTAAATTTGCACATAACTAATTATTTTGATAAAAGATCAAAATTTAAACGTTTTTACTACGTTGTTAAGACAACACTGGATAATCAAAATAGCGTTTAAAAAAAATACATGTCTGTCTCTGAACATAACAAGCCTGGTTTCAAAAATCAGATGCATTCATGGTTGCAAAATCTTTAAACGTCAAACACATGTAAAAAGTTAAAATCGAATTTTTTTTATTTAAGTTTGAGATCGTAACAAGCAGGCAACGAAGCCGATCGGCTGTGAGCAGTGACCTGCGCCGAGCAATTTTATCGGCGGCGGCGGCTCATGAAAAACTGTTCGGCGGCGGCTGAAAACCGGCTGAAATTCGGCTGAGTCGGCTCAGTCGGCTTCACAATTTTTTATTCTGTGATTTTTACAATTGTGTCAAAGTAAATCCTTAAATTCACAACATTTTTTAAAAGTGACACAAATTGACTTTGTGAAAGTGATTTCCATACATACATATGTACATATATGCTACCGCTGATAAAGGCCAATCTAAATGTTACGGATTTGTTTATTTGGAAACAGAAGTGGTAGCAAATAAATCAATTGTCTTCTGATAAAAATTAATAGTAAAGTTGGTAAGTAAGTACTCGTAAGTTGTAAATATTATCTGCCTTATTCATAAAAAATATTTCAGGTTTATTAGGCATTTATTTGACATATTTCTATAGGAAATTTGTCAAATAAACCTGTAATAAACCTAAAATATTTTTTATGAATTAGACCGTATATATATAGTAAGTTGGTAAATTCGTTACCCATAAGGAATGCGAGAAGGAAATTGGCATTAGCTCAACGGAAAGGCGCAGAGTTTATCTGGCTTCAAGATGCATACGTCGCATGAGCTGTATGCGCATGCTACATCTTGGTCAAATCCCACAATATTTTTAATATATTACTCCTTTTCCACACGCAAAGTTTACTTTGCAAAGTTTAATTAATTCAGCTGTGTGAAAGACAGAGGTAGTAGTACAGTCCCTTTTTGAATTAATTAAACTTTGCATATGGATAAGGGAAATATGGGTTGTTAATATAAACACACAACTTGTAGCAATTTATCTGCATGTGTAAATGCAGCGTAAACATGTCGCAGAGTGTGTGCCTACCATTATTTGCAAATAGTTTTCGTGAGTTATTAAGCTGCCGTAAAAAGTAACGCGGCAGCGTTTATCATTTTATTTACAATAAAAAGTGCGTATAAACGGAATATATGCCAATTGAAAAGAAAATTTTAAAGCAATTTTCATCAACATTTAAAAGTGTAAATTTATTGGTGAAAAAGCCTAAAACAAGTAAAATATAAAAAAAAAATTCGTCAATCGGCGGCTGATCTCAGCCGATTTTGAGCCGAGATATAATCGGCGGCGGCGGCTGGCATGAAGCCTTCGGCGGCTCGGCTCAGCCGGCTGTCAGCCGGTCGGCGCAGGTCTCTGGCTGTGAGTCGGCTAACAGCCACCGCTGGCAAATTTTCTAAATTAGAAGTAAGTGCTGATATGGACATAATTGAATTTTGGGACGCGGTTTCAAAACATACAAATGGATTGAACGAAAAATGTTTTTATGATTTAATTAATTTTGTGCCACACAGTTCGGCTGCTGCTGAAAGGATATTTTTGCAGCTAAGTCTAGTCAAAACTAAATATAGGAATAAGCTCGATTTTAAGACTGTAAACTCAATAATGCAATCTAAAGAATTGTGCATCAATCGAAAAAATTCCCATTATGTTTGGTCTGCCAAAGATTTGTTTTAATATTAACAAACTTAATACCTTATCTATAAAGTCTTGTGTTTTGATAACGAATGTAATTAAATTACATATTATTTGTTGTTACTAAAAATATTTTTGGTTTGGAATTTCTAATAAATAAAATAGATGCACAGTTGAATAAAGATGCTTGTTTTGTAAAGATTTTTGTTTGAGGTTTCAAACTTATCATGTTTGTATATTGTGATTCTCAATATAGTATTAAGAGTCTTACTATAAACATACGGAGTTTGTTAACTAAATTCAAAAATTTTTTGGGTTGAAGTCTACTGACGAGTTCCACAAGCGGGAACGAAATGCATATAGACAATTGCTTAACCTTAAAAACAAGCCAATTTTTGAAATTTCTAATAGTTTACCTGAAGTATTTTTTTTACAAAATTGATTTTATTGATTGTTAATTATAATGAGATGCACTTATAAAACTGAAGTACAAATTTAAATGTAATGTTCCATTTATATTATGTGATTTTTTATATTAATATATGTATGTATATTTTTCAACTGAAGTACAAATAAAACAGTATTTTAAATACATGAAAATGTTGGTTACTTTTTCTGCATTTGGTTACTTTTTTTTTTGTATTGTGGTTACAAATTTTTTTGGCCGTGGCAACGCTGATCATAAGCTGTAGTGAAACTGGTCCCAGTACAATCAACCAATGCAATATAGGAAATTTATCCCATTTTGCGGCCATAATTAATTACAGCTAAACGGTAGTACTGATTGAAATGATGTTTGGAATCAAACGTCTTCAAATTTTTTATCACTTAATTTCACGAAAAATTTTTTCACAGCGTGACAGTTTTCTTTGTTATTCTGTTTATATTAAAGAAAAAAAATACTTTTTCACTCACGCTCACGCACTCTCACGTGTGACAATTTTAAACACTCCTTTTTAGAACTTTTAATTTGGTTTATAAGCATTAAAAAAAACTTGTCTTATCGAGAATAAAATTTCATGTCAAATCTGTTCCCTTTCCCTAAAATTGTGATCGCCAATGTTTGCGCTGTTGTTGTGTTGTCAGTATAATATTTTCTAATTTTGTTCACCATTTTTTGCCCACGGGAAATATTTCACATGAACAAAATGTTCGCCTTTTATTCTCGATAAGGGTGATAGTGTTTACCCACTGTCGTGGTTTTAATAAAGGTTGGATTTAACCTTAAAACCAACTGTTAAAACCTGGCTTTACCATAAAAAATGATTTTGTTAAAACCAACTTGAAACCATTTTTCAATTTATTTTAAGTAGGTTTTAACAAGGCGAATTCATATAAGCTGATCTTAATTCGCCAGCTGACACAAATTTCCCTGCTATCGAATGAATCCAAACGTTAAGAAATATTCTAACGGCAGGATTACCTTGTGTCAATTCGCCTTGGGTTTCATAAAATTCAACCTTTTTTTCGCTGTGCTAAGTTCAGTGCTGCCAAGTTAAAATTACCGGAAGCAGCTGATAATGTTTATGCCAGTGAGTAAGTAAAGGTAGAATTAGTAAAATCGTATCATTCTACTTTACAGCTTACCGTATCGTTCAACTTTGTGCACAAGTTATAGGAAATGTAACAGTTTGCACAGAACTTTTTTTTGTCTAACATTAAATGCGGCGTTTTTGACATTCGCTATAGAAAAATCTTTTTCTGCAGATTCCTACCACCACATATTTTATAACTAGTAACATGCATTGTATATGTTACGGTTTTTGTCAGCTGACACGCAACATCACGATACGATTTTACTAATTCTACCTTAAGAATAGATAACGTTTGAAAGATTTTCAACTTAAAAATGGATGCAGCCGCAACAATAATCAAAAAATTGCGGAGAAAAAGAATCTCTCGGTCAATGAAAATATTTTCGAATTGTCATGAATCTCTATGACTGACATCCATTGCCGATAATAAAAAAAAGCTTAGCTTATAATGTATTTGAGAATTTTTTATATATAATAACTTGATTTCCAAACACTTCTTCATTTTGTATAATAAGTAATTCCATAATTTTACAATGTTTATTTACAAAATATAAAATGATTTTCATTTTAGAGAGCATTGTAAGATTTCTGAGTTTTTTTTTTAATATAAAAAAAACAGCTGTTGTACAGTTTGTCAAGTAAGTGTTGTAAAAAGCAGAAAAAATTAGAAACCGCATTGAAAACACATTGGATGGTATTATTGATTCCGTAAGGAAAGCGAAAATGAAACGGAAATAAATATCGATCGCAATGCAATTTACAATTATTCATTCCTGTGGTATACGCTTTTCGCAAAATTGATTTAACATCCCTGTCTCTATTAATTCTGAGGTGGAACGGAATGAATAATTAGACGAATTGCAACGTAATGTTAAATGGAAAAATGTAAAGAGAGAGAGAGAGAGAGTTTAATCTGTTATGTTTTAGATATAAATATTAGAGAAAAAATAATTGCGAATTTACAATTTAATTTTTTTAGTTTTGGCAAAAAAAAAGTTGGAAAATTTCCCATAGTGCAATGGATAGATTAGCAAAGGGAAGATTTATTATTAACTGTACAACAACAAGGTTCTAACAACTGATTCTGACAGAGGAGACTAAATAAAATATATTTGTATCTACCTTTTAAAAGTTTACGTCTGCACCTGCTGAAAAAGAGGGTTTGCAATTATTTTCTTCTGAACATTGTAAACCTTGCATTTTACTTTTTGTGATGTGTTGAGCACTTCAATGTGAAATCTTACGAGGAATATTTTTCTAGTACAGTTTAACCTACTACCTCTGCTCTTGCTTGCACTTTTCGTTAAAAGGGAGCGAAAAAGTACAGTATGCAAATTTCGTATTCGTACACCCCCAACTTTTTGAAAAGAGGAACTCTTGTAATTAAATAAATAACTATAATACGAGTATTTAATTTTTAAAAAACCAAATAATCAAAATGGCATTTCGATCAATCATTTTAGAGCGAATAGCGGAATTCACTACATATTCTTAAGGAACAAAATTTATTACATTCGTACACTAAAATTATCTTTAAAACTTATTTTAAAAACAAATTTTAGTATAAAAATGTTTAATTTTTCTTTTGTAGTTGCATTAATTTCTAATCTGATTTAAAAAAATGTATGTGTTCGAATAAAAATTTTTTTAATTAGTAAATTCTGCTTTTCTTTATAAAATATTAATGAAACATATTTTTAGTTAAAGTTTTATTAAGCACAACCCATATAAACAAAATCTTGCAAGAAATGGGGTTTTTTATTGAAGGTGAACGAATACGAACATTGCATACTGTACGTACTTATTCACAATTGATGCTAATCGTACAAAGGCCCACAAAACTAAATTTTATGGTGTTAGTTTGTATAAAAAAAAATATTTTAAGTAAAACTTTTGTCACAATAAGTCGTCAGAACCTTTTAATTTGTTATTAATTTTGTTGTTGTTGTACAATGTCAATAAAAATCAACTTAAGTAAATTTTTGTATTCACTACTAGATTTTTGTCTACACAAAATAATTTTATGCAATTATGTTTAACGGCCTGTCCCACGATGTCACCAGAAATCATTCGATCGACAACTTGTATTGCAAACAACAATAAAATTATAAAATTTGTCGTTGTTTCGAATATAAGTATTCGATCGAACGATTTGACATCATGGGACAGGCCGTAAATGTATCTAAAAATAGTTGTGATATAAAATATGTATGTATCTATACAACATTTTGCTTCAATGCTTCCTAAAAATCCTAACCTATTGGCCCAATTATTTGAGACACTGTAAAAAAAATAATTATACATATTTACTTTTATTATCGTGTAGTATTGTTGTGTGACATGCTGTGTATTCGTGTTAAGAAAAACAGAGTATGAAAAGATGAAAATCAAAAATGTTTAATGGCAACAAAAATAAAACAAAAAAATATATTTATTATACGAGTATTATAAGCGTGCATTTAAGAATTGCATTCAATTTAAAGTGAGATTTAGACGCATAAAAGAGAAAATGGTAAACAAAGTGCATGCGATATTTATTAGTACAAGCGAAATTATTTATCGATTTCATAGAATGCTATTTTTCGTAGATACCAAAAAATCATATTTTCACTTTTGTGAACTGCTTCAGTTTTTTTTTGTACAAACGTACATACATACATATGTATATACATCCACATTTGTTCTCTTTCTTCGAAATTTGAATTTAAATACGATGTGTGGATTTGTCCTGAAATTGGGGATTTCATTAATTTTTTTTGGTGATGGGAGTTTAGTGCTAGGAATTAGAGAATTTACTTACTATATATACATATATTTCACTTTGGCTTTAGGTTTTAGTTTTGCCATATACATACATATGTATATATTTCTATTTAAATTTTTTTATGTGCAAATTTTAATTAAAGTTCAAAAAATAAATTCTCACAATAAATTGTTTGACTAACAGAGTTGCTTCGATTCAAATAAAAGGTAAACTTTAACACACCTTGAAATACAACCATGTAAAAAAACACGAGGTACAGTTCATTGTATGAATCTTGCCCTTACCAAAAAAAATTCAGTTAGCCGACTGTAATGTAATGTTACCGTAGCGGTGGGAAACAGCTGATAGATATTATGTGAAAGGCAATGAAATCGTTTATAGGGATCTAACCGGAATGTAAGAACTTTTACATCACTTTTCACATAACAATATCAATCAGCTGTTCTACTATTGCAGTTACATTCCGTTACATTCGGCTAACTGAGAATTCAATGTTCACGAACATAACATTAACATGATGGAAGCAGAGCAACTGCGAAAAAATGCATCAACTTCTTTGTTGCAAATGGTTGCGGACGGCGAACATTGTTGCATGGAAGAAACATGGACATGAGCAGTTTAGATTACCTACTTGCGATATCCGACATGATGCTCATAAGTTCATGAAGTTCATAGCTAATAAAGGCCCGAAGTAATAAAGAATAAAACTGCATTCGAAGTTGAAATGTCAAATACTTCAGAACTTATTAAATACTTTTAAGGTAGATTAGGTAAAACGTATTGTTCTACTTTACAGCTTGTCGTATCATTCAGCTTTGTGTACAAGTTATAGAAAACGTAACAATACACACAGTTTGCATATCATACTATTTACATTTTACATTTGCAACAAAAAAAAAAAAAATCTATTTTCTATACATTGCTAGGTGATAAGTGTTACCCCACGCATTTTATAACTAGCAGCATGCATTATCTATGTTACGATTTTTGTCAGCTGGCACGCAACATAACGATACGATTTTACTAATTCTACCTTAACTGGTCATTCGCTTTTGTTAAATCTCATATAAAAAAATTCCACGAATGTCAGTCTGAGCACTTAAAGGTCTTATTGTCTGGTTGTGGCGCTGATGACCTTTTCTAGGCGATTCTTATTGTGAGTGTGCGTGCAGACAAACACATTCCAAAGACATTTTAGCATGGGACCATCAGCATTAAAAAAATAGCATTCTAGGTTTATGATTGAATAGCAAAAAAGCAATATAGATACAATAATACAATACAATGGATTAATTAATTAAAGCGCTGTAGAAAGAAATAGAGTATTATATGTAGTAGCTGTAGACTGCTCTAGACTAAAATATTTACGAGAAAAATTTATTCTTTTTCTTTTTGTGTAACATTGTTTGTTTGTTTTTTTGTTTGTAAAATATTACAACAACCTTTTGTATGGTTAAATTAGTACTATTTATATTTGTTTGTTGTAAAGTGGTGGCTGTTATACAGTCTATTGTTGTTGTTGCTGTTCTTGTAGTTGATGTCGTTGGTGTTGGTGTTATTATTGTTGTTTCTGTTGTACTAGTTGAAGAAAAGGAAGAAGAAGAAGAATGCTGAGAAGTTGGTGTAATAATAATTCTCACTTTGCGACGACGTTTATCGAATATATCGCGTTGACTGCGGGCTTCCGGTGAAGCACATAGTACGTTAGTGGATGTTGTTGTGGTTGCAGCCAAGTTGTTTGCAATTGTTGCATTTGTTGTTGCCGTAATTGTATCATTGTTATTGTTATTATTTTTATTAATTGTTAATTGTATACAAGTTTTAGTAGATGAAGAAGATTGCTAAAATTATATTATTGTTTTTTTTAAGGCAGAAATTAAAAAACACACACAGACACACGCAGCGCACATTAAGAAAACATTTTCAGAACAACATTTAGTAATTAAAAGACACACACACAGAGAAAAAGAGTGTTACATAATTAGAAATTTATATAATGAATAAGATAAAAAATGTGTATTAATTATTTTTTATAAATAAAAAACATAATAAATCAATGGAAAAAAGAATTGTTTAAAGGAGGAAAATATAAAGAGAAAATGAGTAGAAAATAGACAAGAAACACATATATGAAAGAAACAAGAAAGAGAATAGAATAGAAAAACAGCTTTTCAAAATTTTTTGCATTTAAAGAGTGTATAAAGTATTAAGTAATTACATAATATTAAATATTAATATTGAAATTGAATTAAAACTCAACACCAAAACAACACTACTTAATAAAAAAAATTTCGATATGTTTCCTTAACTATAGTTCTATTACATCGCACCATCCTATTTTTAACACATACATAAGTGGTACGTATTCATGCCTTACTTTTGAATTGTCACATGGGTAACGTAGCTGCGACAACGCTTAAGCTGGATTCACCCATTTTTTCCGAACAAAATTTTTGTCGAGACAAAAAATTTTTACTGAGAGTTTTCTGAAGCACGGTTCTTCCATTTCGAACATTTTGTCTGGAAAATCAAAGCTACCATATGAAATACGTGTGAGTGTGTAAACGATGCGTATTAATTTTACAAGTGGTAGCACATCGGCAAATGATTACAATTCGCTGTGTCTTTTTAACTGTTTATTGCAATCCTTTCTTTTAACTTCATATGTATATGTTTTATTTTTAAATTTTTTTTCTTTCTATTCTAATAAATAGAACTATACTCTGTGCTTTTATTATTCATATAACATGATGTGGCAGCTCAGTTCAACTTTGGCTGAAAAATTATAATACTTGGCAGCTCAGTTTGATTTTGTTCGGACAAAATATAAAATTAAACCAATTCAAACTGAGAGTTGTTCGTAAAAAATATTTTCTCTCTCTCAAAAGAGAAGTCAAACTACATATAAAAAAAATTTTGTCCGGACAAAAATTGTGTTCAGAAACAATGGGTGAATCCAGCTTTAATTTCCTTTTTGGAGTCCCTTCTTAAATACACGCGCGTTTATATAAAGACTTTTTATACCTGATTTACATTAAGCATTTTTTCATGAAATTTCATGACTTTTGTTGCACGCAACTTTTCCAATTTTCTAATTGCAGCGCTATAAAAGAGAATGGTTTATAAAAAAAGGGCGTATAATGAATCTCTCATGAATTTTTCACAACTTTTTTGATATAAGTTGCTCCTCCAGGCCTCTTATTGACAAATAAACAATTTTATTCCTGGTTTGTTAGTAGCCATTTTGCCATAAAGGAACTAGTTGTTAGTTTGGGAAATGTAGAATTAATATGTCCACATAGTTTTTAATTTATCACCAAAATACAGTAACTCCTTTTATCTTCTTACTTTATTTGTTTTATATATATAGATGTTATAAATTAGATAATTAGTAATTTTCCAACACCATTAGAAATAATTAGAATAACTGGCAACACTGCTCGCACATAGCATAAGAAAAATATGAGAGAAAGAGATATGTAAAAGAGAAGAGTTAATATTGTCGCTTCAATTCCCATTGCGTGCGACTTTTACTATTCCGCAAGCTTCTGTTCACTTGCCGCCAACAAACACGAGTCGCAGGCGACGTATCGCAGCTATGTCACCCTTCCTCTAAACGGGCTCTTCGTAAAAATGTGAAACGTGTTTCACACGATGTTTTATTTTCACTTTCTAAAAAATCGTCTTAAGAAACATGTCGAAATTTCATTTAAAAAATTTTACTACTTAAAGGAACTTTAGGTTTTTTTTAGGAAGAAAGATTATTTAACACAAACACAACACAACAATTAACTACATACATATTTTGTACTAAAAAGCGGATTTAAAGTGGAACAAATGGGAATAATAATGTGGAAAAGGGAACTCGGTATTTTTTCACTAAGCTAAGTTTTAAAAGGAAAAGTAACTTCTTTGATTTAACTTTTTTCTTAAATTTAGCCTAAAATTTTCAGTTTGAAACACACTAAAAACGAACTCTCATACTAAGAAATTTAAAAAAAAATGCCACCTTAAGGCCATGACTCACTATTTTAAAAAATCGCTCGACTTACACACTGATCTGATGAATTGTTATTCCCCCTTATTGCGAAATGCGTCGTCGACCTCACATCAAGACGACAGTAAAAACTTTCACTTGTCTACCCTTTGTAGACAACAATTGACTACTTACTATTAACATACTACATTAATTTACAAAGCCTTAGAGATTAGTAAGAGATTGTCAGTTGTTGCCGATAAAGAGTTGACAAGTGACAATATTTAATGTCGTCTTGATGTGACGTCGACAACGCCATTCACAATATGGCGTATTGTCTTTTGAAAATTTTTTTAGACTATCACACCAGCCCCCGTATTCTGTAACTCGCTAAAGCTAAATCTCTATCGCTAAAAATCTATAAAGTCGATTTATCAATTTTCGGTTAGGAATGCAATTTCAAAACGTGTATTGCTAAATCAGGCAACGGCTTAAAAATGTAATTCGCCAAAATTTAAATGTTTTATGTCATCGGAAAAAAATTTGAATTTTCTATTTGTTCAGCATTTTAGCGATCGAATTTAGCTTTAGCTTTAGCGAGTTACGGAATACGGGGGCAGGGATGTATTTTTTAGTAAATCGTGCGATTGTGTAGGATAGTGTATCACGGCCTTTAGCACTTTCCAAGTTTTCATCTGCTTTAGGTGAAAAAGAAAATCGATTGTTTGATTACAATACCTTCCAACCAACTCAAATGAGAACTCAAAGAGTGCTTAATTGTGGCTTAGTTATTATAAAATTGTGAAACCTTTGAGTACTTTTAACACTAAAAGTACTACATATTTCTATAATACACACATACAAACGTACGAGTACAATTGACCAACTTACTTGTGAATCTTCCGAATCTTGTCTGGTATCCAATAGTGTGTTCAAAGAACTATTTACATCCTCATCAATTTCTATTGGTATAACAGCGCCCATACCCTCGCGCTGTATCTGCTGTAAATGATCTTCCGACTTGCTGGTGCGAAAGCCAGCCGAATCACATTTGCGGACAAGTTGACCGTTATGACGGCGCACCACCACACCAGCGCTATCTGCTCCACCGCCCCCCACCCCACAACTGCCAGCAGCCAAATTTGACGGTTCTGGACTTGTGGGCACAGAATTTGCTGTGTCTTTGTTAATTAGGGGAGTTGAGAGGGAAATAGGTGAAGTCGGTACCGAAAATGAGGTTTCATCTTGCGATGTATTATTACCAGCTGCCCCTGTGTTGCCGCCCACAGTTGTGGAGGATCCTGACGAAGCTGAGCTACGTGGATGACGAGCACAATCGACATTGTCTCGGGAGTTGTGATGATGTTTGTATTTTAAGGCAGCTTTTTGTTTTAACACCTTCAAACGTTGCTTCGTAGATGCCGAAGCTATGGAATTGGAGTACTCCTCATCTTCGGCCTCTTCATTATCATCATCCTCATCACCATAATGCATTAAGCACTGGCGATCACTAGCCTCATCATCGGCGTGACCACTTACGGTCAAATTGCCCCCAGCTCCAACGCAGCCAAGACCACCACTATTGTAGGTCTCCAAGTTTGTTATGTCGTAATTCGTTTGATCCTCTTCGTTTTCTTCATCCTCGCCAGCATAGCGGTCGTAGTCTTCGTCCTGTTCATCGTCTTCATTTTGGTAGTACTCGTAGGATTTTTGTTGTTGTTGTAGCTGTTGTCGCGTTTGCTGTTGGTAATGTTTCTGCTTGTGCTTTTGCATATAGTGGTGATGTTTGGTTTTGTGATGTTGACGTTGATGATAGTGATGAGTGCGGTTCTCCTCTTCAGCTTCGTCGTCGTCGTTGTCGCCATCGCCAATGTCTTCGTCATCCTTTTCCAATTCCTCACACAGCAATAAAGTATCATTGGTGAGCGAGTCTTTTCGGTTGTTGTAACTATTGTTAATACTATCACGTTGATGTTGTAGCTGCTGTTCTTGTTCCTGTTGCGCCTGCGCATGTTGGTTCTTACGTAAACGTGATTTGGTTTTATTTTGCAGCTCAGCCGAATCCGTGCTATGAGTAGGGGACTCTTGTGATGACGACGACGTGGGCGATGATTCGCCAGAAGCTTTGGGAGCCAAAGCACCATTAGCTCGCGCTACAGCTGCTCTATTGGGCGAGTCTCGTAGCGAGTCTACCTTTTTAGCTTGCACTGCTAAGAGGTTGCTATTTTGGGGTGTCCTGGATAGATTTAAAATCAAATCTCCAGTCATCATATAAGCCTCAAAGCGTGGTGCTTTTGCTGGCTGCGGAGGAGCTGAATTCGGTTCAGGTTCTTTATCGTCCGCAGCATACGAAGAGGAAGAGGATTTTCCCCGTCTCCCCGTTGTATTACCGCTGTACGAAAATGAATGCTGCAAGTTATTTAAGCCCACCATAAAACTATTACCATTTGTTGTTGATGCCGTTGCTGCTTCCGCTACTGTTGAAGCAGCTGCTGCGCTGGCGGCCGCTGCCGCAGCAGCTAATGATGCTTTTGTGGGTATTTGTGATGGTCTGGGTCGTTTATGTTGCGGTGACTGCTTCTGTGAGGGACACTTCAATGCCTGAGGTATGCGTGAGGGACGACTGGTTGGCGAGGTGGCTGTAGTTGTTGAAGTTCCTGTACCGGCACCACTTATTCCTTCTCCTCCACCTCCACCTACTCCTAAACCCTCAACCAATTGTATTTTGGCCGATGAAGCTGATGAGCTGCGACTGTGATTGCTCGCATTGCTGCATTGGCGTTGTGGCAAGTTTGTTGCTGATATTGTTGGTGATGCTGCAGATGTTGTCGTCTTATAACGTGTGGCGGCGGGTGAACTAGATGATGGTGATTGCTGTTGCTGTTGTAACGTCGTATAATTGTGCGCCGTATCGTAATTTATTAATTTATTGGCAGCTTCGTGATGTTGTTGATAATATTGAGGTGATGATGTTCTTGTTGTCGAGTGATGATAATCGTAATTATTTGTAGGTTCTATATCTATGTAATGAGGACTTTTTGTATTCGCTAATTGTTCTTTGATGCGGGCTTTTAACTTTGGATCTAAAAATGTGCCAAATTGGTTATTATGAAAAAAAAAGGTTTTATTAATTAAATTTCAAGTTTAAAGAATTTTTGGTTTTGGTTATATAAGTACGAGTATTCGTATGTAGTAGTATGACGGTTGGTTGCCTTTTATACATATCGTTAACTTAATACAGAAACGACCTAAATCATTAATTTTTTCAAAGCGGGTGGTCTTATGGATATTTCGATAGCTTAGAAGCTCATCTACCGAAACATGCAAGAAATCTCGATTTGGAAGAAATAATGAGTTAGGGCGTTTCTATATTATATACAAACATAAGTTAACGGCCTGTCCCATGATGTCGAAAACTTGTATTGAAAGCAACAGTAACGCTGCAGCCACACATTCAATAAATCACTTTCAATTTCATAAGTTATACTATGTGGCAAAATTCTTTGAAATTGATAATTGTGATTCAAATTGATAGTCAATTTTATTTTACAAATGCCTCCGACGAAGAAACAACTCGAAATAATAGCTTCACGCAGTGTGTTCCCATGACCAGCTGTTCAAATTTGTTCAAATTGAACATTAAATTGCTAGATAAATGGATAGGTGAATTTAAAAGCAATATAGTTGTCAATTTAAAAAGTTTGCGTCTTTTTGTAAAATAAGTATGAGTGTATGTATGTACATATGTGGCCAAGTTAAATAAGAATTTTTTTCAATATAATCGAATATTTTCTGTCGACATTATGGTACAGGCCGTGAATATTTTATTGAGAGGCATAGTTAACTATTTTGTAAATGGATATGAAAGTTATTTTCTGCTTTCTAAAAATGTATAATACCTCTTTTAAGCTCCAATGTAACTAAGTCTTCAGATAAACGCAAACATTTTAAAACCTCCTTCGTTGTGTATCGATGTACGTCAGTTCCATTTACTTTTAAAATCACATCGCCAGCTTCAACCTGCAATGAAAATAAAAAACAAGACATAATTATTAAGAAAAAAAAAACATTTTCAGAAAAATACTAGAATATATTTGTTTTTTTTTTTGGAAGGCCCTCTAGAAGTCACCTGTCGCCATTTTCTTTTTGTACTTCGCACACGTTAATTTTCAATATACTAAACTAAAAAATTGCCAAAAAAAAAACTCTAATCACTAACTTGGCAGCACCCGCTCAGAAAATACTTGTTTGGCAACACTCTATTCTTTCGAGATCAATGTGTAGGTGTTGTTGTTTATTACATTTATTGTCAATTACATAAATATTTTTTATATCTGGAATAAAGTTAACTAGTATTAAAGTAAGAAAATAAAAAAGAGGAGAGGTGTCAAGGCACATTTATTTCCAGGTAATATCAGGATTACAAGAACAATGAAAAAATACAACAATGAAAAAAACAACATGGCTTTTAGTTGATCCAAAATATCAAAAATAGAATTTGTTGTAAAATAATAATAATGAAAATTATTCACATAAATTTAAAAACATTTCTTCACAGCAGCTACCACTAACACAATTTGCAACGTTTAGGCACTTTTCACAATTTTTTAATAGTTTTTTCATATTTTTAAATTTGTTTCAAAAGAGTTTTTTTAATAAAATATTTTTCACATTGAAAATTTTTTAAAATTTTTTTTAATCTCTCTTTCGTAAACAATTTTTGAAGCTTCGAATGAACTTTAACCTAAAGAAAAAAATAGCTCAGCTGCGTTTCCGCTACTACCTGGTGAATGTGCCTTGAGAGGTGTTTAGGACACCCGTTTATAGCTATGCTGCTTAGCTATTACTACGTTTATACACGCACTATTTGAAAATAAAAATGTTCGCAAATAAATTAACTCACTGTTTATACGACATAGCAAAAGGACACAAACTTGGTAAAAATAATTGTACTAAAACCAAAACAAAATCGAAGTTTTTGACATTCTTCAGCTACAAAGCATACAGAGCAAAAAATTATCAGCTGAAGTAGCGCTGCCACCTAGTTAGATACACCTTGGTACAAAATATCAAATAATTTTTTGTTTTAATTGTCATTATTTGCGTCTATTAGTTTTTTGTGCAATATTAATCCATTTATTGTTTTTTGTTATCAAACATATGTAAGCGTGGCAACCTCAAGCATTTTATTTGCAAATAGTGCGTTAATCGTGAATACTTTTCTGAATTATTATAGTCGCAATAAAAACAATATTATGGCAACAATTTACAGTTTTATTTGCAAATAAGCCCTGCGTATAAACGTATTATATATAAAACAAACTGTGCCGTGACATAAATAGCATAGCTATAAAAAATTTTAGCTATTGAACCCTTTTTTCAACTTTAATATTAATTGAGCTTCCATGCTCCATTGGGTCTTACGGGCGTTAAAGTCGACCCTGTTCACATGACCCCATTCAGAAATTTTTTCTAAATCATAGTTCAAAGTCTCATTCATTATTTGACGCATGGCCTCAACCTGCGGCAGACTAGGTCTATTGCTGAATGAGAAAAAATGGCAAATGCTGCTGTCGTCCGCGAAAGAGTAGATAGGGTTGAAAGTTTTACATAGAAGTTCGTTTATAAAGATAAGGAATAGAGTTGGCGAAAGAACGGAACCTTGCGGTACCCCTGAATTTAACTTGAACTCATTTGATGAGATCCCATCTATAACAACTCTTATAGTGCGATCCCTGAGGAAACTCGATAAGAAACGAGAGAAATTATCACCGACACCAATGGCAATACATTTTGACATAAGTGCACCATGCTACACCTATCAAACGCCTTGGAGATATCTGGAGCCACCACCTTACTTTCGCCAAAATGGTGGACTGAATTGCACCATTTCTCCGAGAGGAGGGCTAGTAGGTCTCCCGTAGAGCGGCCTCTACGAAATCCATACTGCCGGTCGTTGAGTAAGCTGTTGGACTCCAAATACCTTACAAGATGGAAATTTACCATACCTTCCATCACTTTGGAAAGTGCAGAGCATATTGCGATTGGGCGATAATTTTCAGGGTTAGTAGCTTCTCCTTTTTTAGGGATTGGCGTAACATTAGCAATCTTCCAACACACTGGGAACTCACCAACATGGTACAACGTGCTGAAGAGATTAGCTAATGGACGTGCTAGCGTCGAAGAGCACTGTTTCAAGACCAGTGCTGGAATGCCATCCGGCCCAGGAGACTTGTTTATGTTGAGTTCCGACAAAACCCTTTTTACTGCCCGAGCTCGAAAGAATATCTTAGGCATAGTAGTGGATACTCTCTCTAGTATAGGCAGAGGCTGATTGCTTTCCGGCAAGTAGGAATTACTTGCAAATATTTCAGCTAGTAGGTTAGCTTTATCGGCCGGGTCAGTGAATATTAAGTCATCCTTTAAAAGAGTCGGAATTGAAGAACTAGCATTATTCTTTACTCTTTTAACGAATGACCAGAAGCTCTTAATACCCCGAGGGGCAGCAAGAACTTTAGCACGGAGACGATTCTCGTAAAGAGCTTTTTCACGCCTCAGTACTTTGGCACACGAAGATCTCGCCCTTTTGCGTAGCAAATCAGTATCGGCATTTTGGTTACTTCGCCAAATACTGAATGCTTCCTCTCTAGATCTGACTGCGTTTTTGCATGTCTGATTAAACCATAGTTTCTCTTTGGGCTTAATCGGAATTTTTTTTGATGGTATGAAAGCTTTCATGCCCATCAAAATTATACTTTCGACCATTTTGGCCATGGCATTGACATCATTGTCTAGGAAACATAGCAAATTATCGTATATGATTTTAAACACGTCTGCACGATCATTATTAATTTTTTGAAAACGAGAAATTTACTCAGATTCGGTTTACAGAACAGGGCCGTATGTCATGTGCAAAACGATTTTTTAGCTCCCTCTTCTTTGGAACACCAAAAAGTGACATCTCTACTTTTTTATACATAGTTGTTAACGTGAATAATATATTTATCACCAGGACAGCAACCCAAAAAAATTAAGTTATAAAATTTTTGCGCTGAGGCCCTCATATATTTAGTTGTTCTAAGAACTTTTTGGGTAGAATTAATTTCAACATATTTTTAAGAAACACTTACTGCCTTATTCATAAAATATAATTTTGTTTTATAGAGGGTTTATAAAACAATTTTTTTATGTAGAGCTGTTTTATGAACCTATTATAAATCAGAAATATTTTTTATGAATAAGACCTTAATAATATTAATATTTTACTAAGCATGTAAAATATTTATTTTGAAAAAAAAGTGCGACCAAAATATTAAACTTTAACACAGACATTTTGTTTTTTTAACAATAATGTGAATTTGTCAAGATTAATTAAATGCTAAACAGGTGGTACAATGAGAGAACTACAAGCACAAGAAAATGTCAAAAGCATAACATATAAAAAATAATAAATAAAAAATGCAAATACAACATATATATAAAAAACGATCCCTCACAGCCAATACTGACTGCACTTTTTACAATTTATAATACGTAATTTATATTTAATTTTATTTTTTAAGGCACTTTGTTATTTATTTTTTATTAAAAAAACAAACACAAATTTACAAATGAAATATTTTTTTTACCAAGCACAAGGCATTTTTCAATCGTAGAATTTGTAAATAAATTTGTAAACAAAAACAACAACTTTTGGGAATTCCTGGCACGAATGTTTTCAGAGCATAGTGCTGCCACCTGATTAAATACATCTTGGAATTTGTGTGGAAAAATTAGAGGCATGTTTTATTGATACCAATGTAAAGTAGATATATGGGAATTAATAATGGGATATGATGAATTTTCAGCCACATTTTGCAACAAAGCTTCGCTTGAGCGAGTTTAAGTCTAGGACACATGTGCCCAGAAAGCGTAACCACTAATAACTAATCAAAAACTGTTTGATTCAGACACGTATTTATTAAGTTAAACTGTTTCATACATAACTAATGGACAATTTTGTAGAGTCAAACATGATTGGAAACTGTTTAAATAAATAAATACATACATGTCCAAATCAAACAGTTTTTCATTAGAAATTAGTGGTTACGCTTTGTTTCTGGTTTGTTCACGCAAACCCGATCTTTCAAATTACCCCAGAGGAAATAATCAAGCAGCGTTAAATCACAAGTACAAGGCGGCCAATTAATATTGCCAAATGGAGGAATTACGCGACCGGGAAATTTATCATGCAATAACGGAATTGTTTGGCCGGCTGTGTGGCTTATGACGCCGTCTTGCTGAAACCAAAGGTCTCTGATGACGCCCAATTGTTGCGAACTTCGACGAGTCGATGTTCCAGGGGCTCATTCTCAACACTTTACTGTACAGCGGATATATTTGCATCACTACGAGCCGTAGTATTGCCAGCAACATAACCGTGAGCCTAGAACTTAGCGATTAAGTTATGCACAGCGGTTTCACAAGGAGTCTGATTACGAGGAAAAGCTGTTCGAATTTTACGGAGTGATAGTAAATTTTCACAAAAAAAAAAATTCTTTGTTCAAGAGTGTAGCGTTTCATGGTTCAAATTTCCAAATTTTTACTAAATAAATGTCAAAGGATGACAGCTGAATTCTTGACATTTCATCATTTGGCAGCCTATTTACTTCTTAACCTCCAATATGCCTACCCTTTATTAAAAAAGCAGTTTTATAAAGCACAAGAGTGTTTACCATTTACATATCGCTCATTCAGCGCAATAGTGTCATAACTCAAAAAATTAGTTTTCTGTGTTAATAATGCAGAATAATTCGGCTTTTTTATAGCTATGCTTCTTATTGCGCGATACAGGAATTAGGACGTGATTTTCGTAACAAAAATAATCGAGACTATTACAGTTATAAATTTATTTTTGTTTTGATTTCTTTGTACTTAAAACCAGAGAACGAAAATAAACGAAATAAATTATTTTTTGATTTTGTTTTTAAAGTGAGTGAAACAAAAACAAAACAAAAACAATGAGAAGGATTGCTCAAGCTGTTTTTGCACATGAGCACAAACCTGACAACGAAGCAGATCGGCTGTAAGCCGGATAACAGCCGCCACCGGCCACAAATAATACGTTAGTCCAATTCACAATCTTGTGCAAATGGTCTTGCATCGTAGCATGTGCAAAATTGTACAGCATATTGATACTCACCACTAAGAATTGTTAAGTGGTGAGTATCAATATACTATACCATTTTGCACATGCTACGATGCAAGACTATTTGCACAAGATTGTGAATCGGGCTATTAATTTAATCGTACGCCGCTAGAAAAGAAAATAATGGGAAATAAATGGAAACGTTTTGAAATATTTGCGGAGAATTTGACATCGCCATATAAAAAAATTTTATAGCATTGTTATTTCACACATGACGTTTGTTTTATATAATTAAACAGCGTAGCTATAACCGGATGTCCTAAGACACCCCTCTTCTTTCTATTTTATTTTAACTTATGGTAGCTTATACTACCACCTCCTGAGAGGAGGATTTTTAATGTCTTCATTGAGTTGTATGTAAACTGGAAACTTTAAATACGTTTTCTGCAATATGATTAATATTTGTACATATTTAATTTGGCAGAAAAAATTAACTGCTTCACATTGGTTAGTTTAACCAATTTCATTGGTTACCGCAATTGGTTGGATATCATTAGATTTACCTATAGATTTTTGTCTGTATAATTTACGATATTAACAACCAGAAACAAGCAAACATTGCCACTTTATTATACATATTACTATAATAAATTAGTTTAGTTGTACTTGAATAGATAAAGCTGAAATTATTTCTTTGCAATATTGAAATTAATTAGTCTAGTTGTACTTAAGTAGATAAGACTGTAATTATTTCCCCCTTTTATTTATTTTTATTTTTGTTAAGAGATAAAACCTTTTTTATCTAACCTGAAATTCAATTACAACCACTTGTATGCAATTTTATGTTGAATTACTTTCAACAGAATAAAGGAAATAAAAACCCATGTGTTTACAAAAACCACAAAATAAATCAATGGAAGTTAAACTTTGAAAAACCAAAAAAAAAAAAAAATAAAAAATAAGTAGTACATTCCATACTAGTACAACAATAATATATACATCGTCAGCCCATTATTGGTTTGACCTACCGACCATTTAAAAAAAAAAATGAGTTAGGTATGGAGTATATATATTTCGAATATACACTTTCTGAACCCAAAAAGTGTTTCGCGAAATTAATTATGGTTTCTGAGATATTTATCATTCATTTTGCTCCATTCCAGCTATTTTTAGGTTTAATAAGTATTGTTTGGCTGTAAACGCCACTGTTTGGCTATTGCGTCAAATTATTCATACAAAAACGTACAAAATAAATTTAACTCTTGTTTTGCTTCATTTCCGTAATGTTATAAAAATAATTGGGACGACCGACGAACTTCGCATAGTTCGATGAACTTGCCTTCAAGAATTCGATCTACTCCAAATCTCTGCCTTGCTATGGATATATTTGTAGTGTATGGATACCAAGTTATGCAAATATTAACTACGGCAAAAATTACTTGCATAGTATGGAAAAAAATGGATTGTGTACTTGAAATAAAAATTAATGCAAAAATCGATATCAAGTCTTGAAATAAATAAAAGTCTCTTAAACTCTAAAAAGGCAGAAATTTGGAATAAATCACACCTATTGCGAAAATCTTTAAAATTCGCAATGTTGAAAACAAGCTCAAAACTAAAATTGAGTTATTAACATTATGAAAATTCAAAATAAGCTTGCAAATTTTTTTCAAATTTTAAGTCCTTAAATAAAAACAAATATGGAAACCCAAAAACTTTAGAAAAATTACATCTTTCGCAAAAAAAACAGAAATTCGAGAAAAATTGCAAAATTTTAAACCAGCCATAATTTTTAATACAAATCGCTAAAACTATAAGGAATGCTAAAAATTCCATAAAAACGCTTTCATCGCGAACATTGCAAAAATTCGCGAGAAATTGCCAAAACTGTTCAAAATCAAGAACGCGAAAAGATCTTACGCTGCAATGAATAAAAAAACCTCAGAAAATTAGATCAATTGCAAAAAATTGCTAACATCGCGGAAATTACAATGTCTGGTAAGGGTTTTTGTTTAATTTTGGGGTTATTGTTAAACCGATCGATTTATTTCTATGGACTGCAAGCATAAATTTTCTTCTCAACAACAAGTTTCTCAGCAGTAAAGTTGTATACACATGCAGCACAAAAAGCTACTTTTTAAAAATAAATTATGAAAAGTGGCGTATGTGGCACAAAACATTATTTTTCTCTTTCAATAAAGTAATATTAACTTTGAACTCTATTCATGGAAGTTCAAAAAAATTTACATATTTCTTCTAAGCATTTGTCGGAAACAATGGTGAAAATTAAAAAAAATTCTATCGGGTATACCTTGAGAAAACTTCATGTAAACCTTCTTTGTCGTTTTTCTCCATTTCTACTTTTTGGCATATGCTCCAAACCAATAATGGGCTGACGACATGTCGCTCATTTACTTCAATAATAAATAGCTTGTACCATCATCTCCTGAGAGAAGAATCTTTATTTATTCCCTGCAGAAAGTGCGAATAGTGAAATTGTGGTGATTTACTAGTGACATTGTCAGTAGCACTACTGACCAGGTGTACCCCAGCCAATGTAATCATCTATTGACATTTAACATTAGCTTGTCATTGAAAATCCACCACTAGAGGGTTTCTTCATTGAGTTGTATGCAAATTGAAAACTTAAAACGCGTTTTCTGCAAAACTGTTTTTTTTTTTTTTTGAGTTGTGACACTATTGAATTAAATGAGCGATATGTACATGCATATGTATAAGTATAAATAAATGGCTAGTTTTTCCCAATAAATAGGTGGAGTACATGAAAGGAACTAGATTTCGTCTATTGTAAAAATATTATACTATAGTAACATGATTTCTATTTTTTGCAATATTTTATTGATTTTTTTGTAACGCATTTTTTTAACGAATTAAAAAACAAATACTTTCATAGAAATTGTGTTAAGAAAAATAGATACAAAAAGGCAATTGTTTATAATACATATCGATGGCTTAATATAAAAAGGGACTAACTCGATTTTTTTCGAAATCGCGTTTTTAATGTTTTCTGGGCGACAACGTATAATCGCATACTCCTTGAAGATCTTAGTACGTTACAGTTCAAAATCAAGGACTTATGGCAACTTAAAAAACTATTTCTGCATATAAATGTTTTATTTTTTCTTCAGTTTTTTGCTTCTCCTGTAAAATATCGAAAATTCGAGTTAGGTCTTTTTTATATTGAACCATATACTTATTTCAAAAGACAATATAGTAAGTTATATTATACGCGGGCGGATCAATAAGTCCGTGACTTTTTGAATGAAACACAGTTTTTTTTTTGTTTTTTGCAAAACAAAAATCTATTTGTCAACATAATCAATCTCCTCTTAGCTCAATATAATTAGTCCAACGTTTCTAAAGTTTTTGTATCCCTTCCAAAAAAATAGGATTTTTCGAGGTCCTTAAAATAGGCAATAATTCGTTGTAGCTAAATCTCTTTCCCCCGAGCCATTTCTTTAGGTTTGGAAATAGGAAGTAGTCACTAGGGGCTAAATCCAGAGAATATGGTGGATGGGTTACCAATTCGTAGCCCAATTCATAGAGTTTTGCCATTGAGAATGCACACGTGTGCACACGTGCATTATCTGGATGAAAGAGACCTTTTTTCTTGGCCATATGGGGTCGTTTTATTTTTAAATCCTCATTAAATCGGTCTAATAAGTTGGCATAATAATCGCCGTTTATTATTTTTCCCTTTTGAAGGTAATCGATGTGGATTATCCCGCGTGCATCCCAAAAAACTGTTGCCATCACCTTATTGGCCGAAAAACTCAACTTGGCCTTCTTCGGAGCAGGTTTAGACTGCTGCTTGGTCTCCGGAGTACAGTAATGGATCCATGTTTCATCCAGAGTTACAAAAAGCCGCAAAAACTCATTCGGATTGCGGCTAAACAACTCCAAACAATCCTTTGAAGTTGTCACACGTTTATGTTTATGGTCAATTGAGAGCAAACGCGGCACCCATCTTGCCGACAACTTTCTTAAACCCAGCTGATCATTTAAAATCAAAATCACACTCTGCCATATGAAATGCCTATGGCATTAAGAATCTCACGCACTTTTACTCTTCGATCGGCCAATACCATACCGTGGATTTTTTTCACATTTTCAGGTGTACTGACCTCAATTGGCCGTCCAGAGCCTTCAGCGTCATTTTTACTTGTGCGACAACAACGAAAGTCAGTAAACCACTTTCTTACTATTGAAATCGATGGTGCAGAGTCCCCATAGTACCCAATAAGCAATTTTGGTTGAAATCAACTGTAAAACAAGTTTTATTCAAGCCACACAATCAATTGTCAAGGGTTGAATTATGCTTGATTCACACTTTAATTCAATAGCATTCTCCAGTGAAAAGGGAACTTGAATTCAATTCGATCAATTCACTTGTAGTACAGTTGAATTCAAACCTTGAATTATACTGCAATTCAACCTTGTATTAAAGTTGAATTTAAGTATATTTCAAGCTTCAAAAAAAAATCTTTTAAAATAGAAAGGAAAATGCAATTCACTGGTTTTTAAATAATAATTTTCTGCATATCTACTACCTTCACTGTTCTTTTCACGATGTTAATCACCTTTTGTTATTTAAAATTCACTTTTTTATTTATGTTTGATATTTTTCACAATTTGAATTTTATTAATAAATAAATTATGTATTTGACAAGGCTTGAACATATATGTATGTTGTTTGATATTTTATTTCAAAATATTTTCAAACTTGAAAATTACTTAAAAAATGCTTGAACTTAGCTTTGTTTCCAGTTCAATTTCAAGTGCTTGAATTTTTATTTTTTGAGTGCTTATTGGGTATTTATCGAGCTTTTCCTTGGTTTGATTGACGTGTTTTTTTTCGCAAGAAATAATGTTTAATGAGCACACGAAATTCAATTTTTTCCATTTTCTTCTCAAAAGGCGAGGTAGTCTATTATCAACGGCTGCCAAACGCAAGCTAAATGGCACAGCTTGTTCAAATTTAGACAGGAGTCAACTGACAGTTGCTTCTTGACAGGAGCAGTGTTGACATTTCAATCAAGAGGCGGGGAATTTCAAAAAGACACTGGGTTAATGATACACCCTCGTAAATAGGTATTTTTGAATATTTATAGATATATCAAACGTTTGCACGTACGTATGTATGTTTGTAAATATGAATGTATACTTTTATCTATTCTTAGGTATGAATGACATAAGTACTCCCGTATGTAGTGTGAATGTACATACATATGTATAGATACACCAAACTTTTTGACACCATACAAAAGCAAAACAAAAAAAAAACATCTTGAACATAAATGCATTTAAAAAAAATACCTATCATGCATTTGAATAGAAATAAAGAAAAGCAACCAACAAAGAAAAAGGACAAAACAGGGTGTGCTACCTGCAAACAAAAGGATTTACTTGCATGAACTTAAAGGAAAGTCGGTGCTAATGGTATGAAGTTATGATTAATCGATGTGAAAGAATTCTCTAAATAATTTCATTACTTTTAGACACGCATACACCTCTTTTACAAACGGAAAGTTTACTTTGCAAAGTCTTAATTCAGCTGGGTGAAAGACAGAGGGAGGAACACTATCTATTTCTGTCTTTCTCTCAGCTGAATTAAGACTTTGCAAAGTAAACTTTTTATGTCTAAAAGGGGTAATAGTTTGCTTTACAAAGTCTTTATTCAGCTGGGAGAAACACAGAAACAGAAAGTATTCTTGTATTCTTATCTTTGTCTTTCACACAGCTGAATTACGAGTTTGCAAAGTTAACTTTGCGTGTCTAAACCGTTTATTTAAAAACGCAAAAATTTTTCATTTTCAAAAAGAAAATAACAAGCTAAATTAAAAACCAATAAGGTCAAATATTTAGAAGTGAGATGAATTCAAAATTAAAGAGTTTGGACCTTTTGTAGAAGAGAAATTGGGTCCAAATGGGGGAATATAATCTCAAGATGACCTACTGGCTTTATACCAGTGCAGTGCGACTAGAGATGTCAATCGGGATTGATTTTTTAAAAACTCAGGGATTCGGGATTTTGGGCGAATTTGAGGTTAGGAAGTGAAGTGGCTGTCAAATGATGAAATGTCAAGAATTGAGCTTTCATCCTTTGACTTTTATTGAGTGAAAAGTTAGGAAATTTTAACCATGGAACGCTACACTCTTGAACAAAGAATTTTAATTGTGAAAATTAACTATAAAAAAAACTGAACGAAAAGAACGAATTTTTCAACAAAATCATCTTTAGTGATGAGGCCCATTTTCAATTAGGCGTTTATGTAAACAAACAAAGTTGTATGTAACTCACAAAATCGACAAATAGTCTCCTCCAAAAACCGTTACCGGTTTGTGGTCAGGTGTTTTTTCGAAAATGAGCAAGGAAACGCCGTCACCTCGAATTCTCTGCGCTACCAAACCATAATAAGGTTTTTTTGTGGCCATAATTGGCTAATGTTGACATCACTGACCTTTGGTTTCAGCAAGACGGCTCCACAAGCCACATACCCGGCCAAACAATTCAATTATTGTATGATAAACTTCCCGGCCGCGCAATTTCTCGATTTGGCAATGTCAATTGGGCGCCTCGTTCTTGTGATTTAACGCCGCTGAATTTTTTTCTTTGAGGCCATTTGAAAGACCGGGCTTACGTGAACAAACCACGAACAACTAACGCTCTGAAAGCGGAAATTCGGGCTGCATTGTCGAGATAAGCGAAGCTTTTGTTGCAACATGTTGTAAAAAATGTTGTGAATAGAGTGGACGTCGGCGGACGTGATAGAGGTATAAATTTGCCCGACATCATATTCCATTATTAATTCCAATATTTCTACTTTACATTGGTATCAATAAAACTATGAGTGTGCAACACACCTTAAATTTGCCCACACTATAGAATCCATTCCAAAATTCCAACCCTTTATTTCGGGGAAATCTAAATCCCGAAAATTATAAGAAGCAAATGTATGTACAAACATCGAAACGATGATATTTTCTACCAATGCTTATTTAATAATTTTATATTCTTAAAAGCATGTCCATAATTAATTTGATACACCCTGCTGCACTTGTCATTTATCATCAGATAGCACAACAGATTGATATGTGTAATAGTTACAACAAATGTGATTTTATATCTACTCTGACTTTAAAAGTGTGTTTGCTAGGGCGGAAAGGGTATGAATGAATAGATTTTTCTCGCCTCAATGGAGAATAACAATGTGTGGTATTCAAATATTCATGTATGCTTGTGTGTATAATATGTATGTATGTACGTGTGAATAAAATTACCGTTACGACTATAGATTACGGATGATTACAAAAACAAAAAGTAAGATCTTAATATGTATGTACGTAATGTAATATTTGTATTAAATATGTTAAAATAAATGGGATATATGCCAAAAATTACAAATACATACTACATACTGTATATTTTGGTTTCATTTCAGTTAGGGAATTCACAATGAGTATATTAAAATTTTAATGTGGCTATATTGTGGCAACTAAAAATTTTCGTTGTGGGTAGGCAACGATATAAAAGGAGATTATCATTTCGTCTGTATTTTTTTTTTGACATTGTTATTCATAAATCGGTGCATTATAGACCGATTGTAAGTTCTTTTTTTTTTTGTCCATTTTGCACAATTCCAAAGAAAAGGGCAGTGACACGCCTACAATTTTTTTTGATTTGATTTTAAGATATTTTACTTATTTGATTGCTACGAAACATGCACAACACATTGGGCTCTATTAACCACACAATCTCGAAGTTGAAAAATGGACGGAGCCACGCCCAATAAAACTTAACATTTATTTTCCATGCTTCTGTTTCACTGATTTTCACGAAAATCGGCACACGCCCTGAGCTCCAAAAAATACACAATCTTGTTTCCCAAAAAGTGGGCGGGCCAAACACATTAAAATTTAATTTTATATTTCACTTGCTTGTACTCAAGCGTTTTTTAAGCAACTTGGCACACGTCTTGAACTCTTAAAAAGACAAGATATTTTATTCATAAAAGTAGGCGGGGCCACGCCCATTAAAATTTACTTTCAGTTTATTCTACATTAGCGATTCTTACGAAACTTGGTACACACCATGAGCTCTGAAAAATATTTAATTCTAGGTTTAAAAAGAGGGGGGCCACGCCCACGAAAGGTTAGTATTAAATTGTATGTACTCCTATTTATCTGATTTCCACGAAACTTGGAAAAGAGCTTCGGCTCTTAGAACGACATAATTTTATGCTTTAAGAAGTAAGCGAGATCATTCCCATTACAGATTAATATTACACGTGCTTCTACCTGACCCATTCTTACGAAACTTAGCATGCACCTTGAACTATGAAAGTGATACGATGTTGAATTTAGAAAAATGGGTGGACACTAATATTTGCCAAGTTGGGCATGACCACGCTCCTAAAAGTATAAACTTGGCGGCACTAAACATTTTAAAATAAAATTTAAAAAAAATTAAACCGACCTCAAAATTAAGCACTAAAAAAATAAAAATAATTTACAGAATTACAGATACTATTTTTATTGAAATCTGGTAACATTGATAAATAAAAGAACGATTTTAATGCAACAACAAAAATGCATTAAAATCGTTCTTTTATTTATGAATGTTACCAGATTTCAATAAAAATAGATCACTGAAGATGTTGGAAAATCCCAACGAAACGTCGGATATGAAAATCAATATCAATAAATCAATTGAAATGACCTTGGAAGCTTGAATAGAGTAATTCTATAAAAACCACATCATACGTTAAATAAAAAAGGTCGAATAGTTATATATATATATATATATATATATATATATATATATATATATATATATATATATATATATATATATATATAAATATAATTTGCATTCAGTTAATAAAAATATTTGTATGTGTTCAAATACTACGTTTATACGGCCAACTTATTCGCAAATAAAAATATTGCAAATAGAGAATTTTGCCGCATAAACGGCGAATTGATTTTTAATTCCTTATTAACGCACTATTCGCAAATAAAATGCTTGAGGTTGCCACCACGCTTACAAAATGTTTGATAACAAACAACAATAAGGATCATATGTATAAGAAACAACTGGCATGAAGTTAGCACAAGTGGCAAAATTAAACATGATCTTAAATAGTTTTGCTATAAAAATTCAAGTTAAAAACCACGCTAGGACTTAAGCCTGCAGTACACGGCATGTAAAAAACCAATGCGCATGTGGTTCTGATGTAATTTTGACGTCATCACGATGCTACATTTGCTCCATACCGTGTACTAGCAACATATGTACATGTATATATTAACATGCTTAAAGACGAGCTGCCCCAAAAAATGTCTTCGATTTGGCTACATGTGTCACATATGTACATATTTTGGAACAAAAATACTATAAAAATTTTACGGCATCTAACCACTACTAGTAATTTTAGAAAATGCAACGAACATGCTGAAAATTCTCGTAACGTCATCGCTACATACGCATGTGGATTTTTACATGCCGTGTACTGTAGGCTTTATTAGTGGGTTAAAAATACGTAATGCATCCATTTTTAATATCAAATTGTATGGAGGAACTCGATAACATCTAATTCAAAATCGTCACTTTTGCTAACTTCCTGCCAATTTTTTCTTATACATAAGGCCGTAAATGGATAAATATTGCACAAAAAACATTGATTAAAAGAAATAATTATCTGATATTTTGTACATTTACACTTTTTTTTTTCAACTTTTGCTATGCCGCATAAACGTTGAGTTAATTTATTTGCAAATATTTTTATTTGCATATAGTGCGCGTATAAAAGTAGTAAAAGTCGACTTATTTAAGAAAAATATACCGATAAGTTGATTTCGAGAAATGTACCTGTCAGTTGAGTTGTCAAGGTGGCCATGCGATTTGACACCTATCGATTTTTTTCCTGATATGAGGATTAATTATATATTATTAGCTCAAATATTGTATTTTTTTGATTTATGATGTTATTGAAATAAATGAACGATATGTTTGTATGTACATTAGGATGGCTGTTATTTATTTTTTTTATTTCTTCTCCTCTTACCCCCCAAATCGGTTCAGTTTTATGTAAAAAAAATACAAAAAAATTTCATACCGATAAGTTGTGTTTTAGGGGGTGCGTCCGGCCCTCAAAGTTGGCCCTCAAGCCTATATATTCAATGCAATTTTTTTTTTAGTTTTATTTGGACTATACATATGTATATATGTATGAAATAGTTTATAAGCTCTTATTGTACATGCTTAAAATAAAAAATTTCCATATTGTACATATAATTTTGTTACATAAAATTGTTGGTATTTTGTTGGTTATTTTCCTCATTATTTTCTAAAATATTAATTTTAGCAAAAACTGTCTTTGAGACTAATGTTGTAGACTAGAAGAGCTAAAATATTGCCATATGTCATATTCTTGTAAAATGATTTTTTAAAAAGATAGTCATATGCAAAAAATTACATTGAAAAATGGGCTTGAAGGCCAACTTTGAGGGCCGGACGCACCCCCTAACGCAACTTATCGGTATGAAATTTTTTCGTATTATTTTTTACATAAAACTGAACCGATTTGGGGGGTGAGAGTAGGTAGAATAAATCAAAAAAAAAAAGTCCATACAATTAACGTCCACTCTAATGTAAATATGTATGTATGTATGTATGTATTTATGAATGCAATTTTTTTATGGCTATGCACATATGTTTGTGCACATACATATGTATGCTTTTATAGATTTTTGTTTATTTTTAGTTGCTTGTGTTGTATTTTTATCTGTAATACTTTTCGCGAAGGATTTGAAAAAAAAAGTGAAATAAACAAAACTAAACAGAGAGAAAATAATAGATATTTGTTCAATTTATATTTTTATTTATTTTTTATGGTATATTTAAACAAATATTTACATATTGCTTTAATTACGTGGTTTCGCTTTTATGATTAAATGCCATATCGCATGTTGCCAAAGTTTACAAATGCCCATATGTGCATTTTAAGATTTTGACGATTTCTAGAGAGCCAAGATATGGGACATTTGCCAATAAAAGATTATTTTTAAATAATTTGTAAGCACTTGACAGCAGGCATTATTAAGGCAGAATTAGTTTTTACTTTCTGTTCTGTTACGAATCAACTGACTCTTTTTTGGTTATAGAAATCTAATACAAGTCGTTAGTTTTTCTGTTTCGTTCTGTTCTGTTTCGGTTCAACCTGTGAAATAAGTAAGTGACAGCATAAAATAAATACAAATATTTTAAAACAAATTGTAATTGTGTTGTTAGAATTTAAAAAAAATTAAGTTTTAAAAGAAAAATATAACATTATATTGATACTTAACAACGGACGATGCAAAACTAATAATTTTAGTGGAAAATTGCGAGAAACAACTGTTAAGTTACTACAGAAAAAGTAAGTACTCAAATTTAGAAGCAGAACGGCGCAGCACAGAACACCAACAGAAAGTAAAGACTAATGAAGCCTTTAATATCAAAACGGAAACGGAACGGAAAACTTAAAATATTTTTTTTATAATTTTACAAAAAAAAAAACAACTTACTGTTAATAAACTATGGTTTTTGAAATAAGAATATTTACTGATATTATCAGCGATTTTTGGTACGATAAAAAAATTAAACAATTTGAAATTAGTTTGTTAAAAAAGTAGTGTATTTTTTCAATGATTTTTTTAATGAAATTAACAACTTTTAATTAATCAAAGATCAAATAGTTTGACGATTTTTCCCATATTTTAATGTTTTACATTCAATACCATCTGGCAACTACATATAAAAAAAACAACAATAACAAAAACAAATAAAGAAAAAACATTTGTATAATATTGTTTCACTTTTAAAAATAAATTTCTTTGAATACACATTTTATATTTATTCATGTCTATGATCATTTAACACTCCTATTAATTAATATTCATAAACAGATAAATTGTTTTCATCTTCAATAGATATGTACATACATCTAACAACAAACGTTTTAAATATTGAACGTTATATTACTTGTTTCGTGTTTCTTGTGAGGTTTTTTTTTCTTTTTGCACAATCATAAATAATTTATTAATATTTTTATTTAACAAATTTCTCTCAAAATCATTTATCATTTAATAAATAGTCAATAAAGTAATGTCTACACACAATTAATAAAAAAAATTAAATTGTTTTATATGACCACGAGCAAGACCACGACAAAACACACACATCCGTCTTTATAATGAATATGGAATACCAACGAAACGTATAGTGTTGTATTGTAATGATGCTAAAGGCTCAGTTAGCCGACTGTAATGTAATGTAACTGTAACGTAGAAAACATCTGATTGATATTTTTATATGAAAAGTAGGTTACGTTACATTACATCTCTATAACCATTTTCATTACTTTTAACAAAATCGATCAGCTGTTTCTTACTGTTGCAGTTACTTTAAATTACAGTCGGCTAACTGAGCCTTAAATCAACAAGGGGGCAGAGTATACTAATTTCAATAGTTTTAAAATTACGAGTAATTAGTATGAACTTGTAGTATTTACTTGTTGCAATAAGTACAACAGCAACATTAATACTACAAGAGGGAAACAAGAGGGCCATATCAAAGTTTATTTGCATATAAAAACACATGTGAATACATATGTAATTTTAATCAAAATATCGGGGCATAACCATCAAAAATCTTAAGGGACACATTTTTTGGACTTCGTTTTTTTACGGTTGCAAATAACCGATTTTGGTAAAAAATACTGTTGAAAATTAAGTCGCTTAAGCTTTTTGGCGGTTATGTCACGATATGTATTAAATGTGTCTGTCTGCTGCTTTTGAATTCACTTTTTTTAGTTCTTAGAAAATTTAAATTGTTGGTAAAACCTCAACTAGTTCTTATTCACCTTTGTCCCAAATCTCAAGGGAATATATTTTTGGTAATAATTTTTTTATTCCTATGAACAACAAATTGGCATCGCCAATTGTTAGGGAATAAAATAAACGTTTGTTGCGGGTCGAGCATGCTATTGTGAATTGATCTACATACATATGTAATTGTATTTTTTACGTTTTACGCGTATTTTTATAATTTTATTAATAAATTGTTGTTATTCAGCAAAATGAATTGCATTTTGCTCCAATTTATGTTATTTGTATTGGAAAACAGGGACGAAATTTGAGAGATACATCAAATCCACTGTGTTTATCGGAAGTAGTGTTCATATACATATATGCAATATATTCTTTCGAAATATAAAAAAAACTCGATATCATAAAAATAATGATAACCGATATGTAAGTCAAAAATATGAAGAATTATTGGCAGTATATACTATAATATAAATATACATACATATAAAGGGTGTCCCAACAAGAACGCAAGATTTAAATTTTAAATAAAACACAGATATTTAAAAAAACCGTGAAACTTTATTATCTCGTAAAGTAGACAAAATGAGGTTATGTGTGGAACAACAAATCGGGCAGATGGCCGACTTCAAAAAACCCCAAAGAAAAAAGTCTAATGGTGTTAAATCGCATGATTTAGGCGGCCAATTCTGGTCTCCAAAACGCGAAATAACACGACCGGGAAATGACTGATGTAGCAATTGAATTTTTTCTCTGGCTGTATGACATGTGGCGCCGTCTTGTTGAAACCACATGCCCTCCACATTCATTTCTTCAATTCTAGGCACGAACAAACTGGTTATCATTTCACGATACCGAACACCATTGACTGTTTGCGCTTGACCTGCGTTTGAGCGACATCATCACGTACAGCTGCGACATTTTCGGTCGATCACCTGGTCGAAGCCGCGTTGTTGTCTTTACATCACTAACAGACCCAGTTTCGGCAAATTTATCCATTAATCTCTTTACAGTTGACTCTTTAGGAGTATTATTGTGACCCCAAATTGATCGCAAATTTGCGAACTGTAGCCGCAAAACTTTCACCATTTTGGTAAAACAATTTCACAATGAGAATGCGTTATTCATTCGTGTAGCGCTCCATTTTTACTAACCTCGTACCTTCTACTAGCAAAAAATAACAATTGTTCAAATGTCAAACAATGACACTTCGAATGGCGCCAAATTTAAATCTTGCGTTCTTGTTAGGACAGCCTTTATGTATATATACTAGTGTCCTGCACAAGACATCTTATAAGAACTTTCAAGACATGAGGGATTTTTCAAATGCTTTACTACAGCGAAATCTTATAAAACAAACGTTAACAACACTGTTTGCAAGAAATTTGTTTGAGTATTGTAGGTATAAGAGTAAAGAAGAAAACACTTCGTGACGGAGAATTTGTGATAATTGCTTTTTTCTACGCATGAGCGCGTGTACAAACGTCATGCATGTATGTGTGTATGATCTTTTATTTTTCTGCGCACATGCAAAGGCACACACATGCATTAACATTAGTTGTATGCGGTTAATCACATAATAGCTTACCATCTACATATTACACACACACTCAAACGTACAATATGAAAAATACCAAGCATACACTAATCAACAGTACTTCTTTTGAGTGTTTGTTACAAACAAGCTGTGTTGGCGACATCGCTTGTTAACACTGATATACACGTACACCAATACATCCATCGTGCTTCGCTTATAGTACGACAGCATTTATTATTGGTTTAGTATAATACATGCGACGTGAATACATTTAAAAATCATGACGTATTTACATTTAAAGACTGTTTACGCAGGTCTCTAATATATACTATAATTAAAATAAATTAAAACAAAAAACAACAAGAAAACTAATGGCCTATTTCCCACCTGCGAAAGAAAACGTTCGACTTACAATTTATATTGAAAACAACAATAAAATACGAAAATTTGTTTTTGTTTTCAATATAAATTGTAAGTCGAACGTTTTCTTTCGCAGGTGGGAAATAGGCCATAATTACATTGTGATTCTTTTCTTTATTCCCAAACAAAACGTTTGTCAAAAAAATACACATATTTTCGGGGGAAATACTCAATCGGCGATGCCATATTTTTTTCGAACATGAGAGTTTTTTCACGTGGAAATAATTCACGGTTGCAACTTTAAGGAAAAGGGAAATACTCCGAGGGAATAAATATTCACTATAGGGGTGATAATGTTTGTGAAAATATATACTTAAGGGACCCATACACTACAACAGCATGCATGCGCAATCAAGTGTTTTTGCCAGCAGTTTGGTTGTGTATGGGCATTTTGTGCGATTGTACGGTTTGTTGTAGCGATGTCAAGTAGAGTTTGATATTTTACTGATGGTACCAACTCGCTGGTGTGGTATATGGTGAAATTAGCTCAGTTGAGCAAAGTTGTCATGGAGCAAACATGCATTTAAGTAATATAATTTGTTGAAATATAATTTGTTTCAATAGTAAACAGAATTATAGAACTTTAGTTATACATAGCTGCTAATTTTAACAACATACCAATAATAATTGCAACAAAATATGTGTCACTATTCATAACAACCCTTCCCGAAATTTTGTAAGAAATTAATATTGTACCAGCTTGCTGGTATGTTGTGTGGTTCGAGCATGAATGCTCAATCGCTTGATTGTGCGTGCATGCTGTTGTAGTGTATGGTCCGCTTTATTTTTGGGGGAAATACTACAGGGAATAAAATCGGCGATGCCATATTTTTTCAAACATGCAAGTTTTTTCGCGCGGAAATAATTCACGATTGCAACTTTAGGGAAAAGGGATATATTTCGAGGAAATAAATATTCACGATAGGGGTGATTATATTTTCGATGTTTTGGTGCAATTTTGATTTTTCGTTAGAATATTGTTTTTTTTCTAAGCAGTTATAATTTTTATTTTTGATTTTTATAGTGTTGGCAGAAATAAAAGTTATTTCCTGATTTTTTTGAGCAGAAATAAAAATCAATTTCTGATTTCTAATTTTTCTAACAGAAATGGAAGTTACATTATGGTAAAAAATATAAATGTAAATATATGTATATGTGGGGATCCCAGGATTTTTTTTTATTGGAAAATACCGAAAATGCATTTTATTTAATACCAAAAAAAAAATATCATAAAAGTGATAAAAATAGTGCAACCATGTTTTTTCGGCTGCGGAATCCCTGAGAAAATAGAAAATGGAACGCAACCACAGCCGCAACGTCAAATGCAACTCTAAAATGTAATAAAATATAATAATCTAAATAAGAAAAGTAAGCGTTTATAAATAGATGGCAGTTAAACAAAAAAAAATTTGCAGTATTTTTAACTTTCACAATAAACAAGGAGCAAAAATTTTTAACAAAAGTCCTACATACACAAAATATTCAGAATGAGCCCATAAAATTTATGTATAAACAATAAAAAACGTTATAAAAAAACAAATGCAAAGTACATATAATTGCAAATAAGGGATTACCGTTGTGTCACTGTAGCAGAAAAAATAAACAATTTGAAATACAGATGCAAAGAAACAGTGAAAAAATTTCGAGTCGATGAAAAATTATTCAAATAGTTTTGACAATATAGTATTATTATAAATCGTTCAAACAATAAATACTTCTACAAAAATACTCTATGGCAATACTGTTATAAAAACACTAAAACCATGCCGCTCCGCCACATACATACTTACATATGTACATATGTATGTATAAAAGTGATTGCAGCAATTAAAACACAAACAAAAACTAAAAGAAATAGTATAAAGCAACGACTTGCTTTATAAAAACACAACACAGTAGTAATTGGAACTGCATAAATGGATAAATTATATGAAAGTCTTGCAAGACACGTAAATAACTGTGAAAAGAACATATACAAAAATCATATCGCTAGATCAAAGGCAAAACCGCATAAATACATTTTTTCGTTAATTTTAAAAAGGACACTTGAGCAAAACGAAAGAAATTTCAATAAAACTGGATAGTATGTACATATGTATGTATTATTGATTCGTCAACGAAAGGAAAATTCAAGCGCAATAAATATGTAGATATTAGCCCAATATTGATACTCACCACTTAACAAATCTTAGTGGTGAGTACCAATGTACTATACCATTTTGCACATGGTACGATGCAATACCATTTGCAAAAGATTGTAAATTGGGCTATTATATTACTCTACGTCTCTACACCATCGACTTGGACATGATATGAACATGACGCCGGCAGAGCAACTGTAAAAAATTCATCAACTTTTTTGTTGTGGTGAACACGTGCGATGTCCATGTTCAGGCATATCAAACTATTTTGCGGTAGTGCAACAGATATGGAATATTTACCAATTTTGTTTCGTCTCTTTTCTTTCTATTGCAAATGGTTGCGGATGTCAAATCGCATGGCGAACATTGTTGCTCCGAATATGTATGTATGCTCGGGCATTGATGCCAGAGCATGGGCGAAAGTTGGACATGAGCGGTCTCCATTAGCCATTTGCGATGTCCGACATGATGCCCATACCAAGTTCATGGCTAGTGGAGACTTGTTTATGTAACTGTAATAAAAAACATAATATCCCAATTCATGTGCAAAATGGTATAGTATATTGATACTTACCACTAAGAATTGTTAAGTGGTGAGTATCAATATACTATACCATTTTGCACATGCTACTCTGCAAGACCATTTGCACAAGATTGTGAATCGGGCTAATAAAAGCTTGGTTTTTACTTTTCTTCATCTTTTTGTTCACATCGCTCATTAACTTCGATAGTGTCAGAACTCAAAAGATACGTTTTTTGAACTGCCTTGTGTAAAAATCTCATATAATTAACTAGCTTGTACTACCACCTCCTCATGAGAGAATAATGTTTTTCCCATATCGTCATTAAATGTAAGTAAATTTCATACTTTAAACGCGTTTTCTACAAAACTATTTTTTTCAGTTATAACGATTGAAGTAAATAAGGGAAATGTATTTGCATGTGTACGCAGTTTTGCATATCACCCAGTGATATAGACACAGACTTACACATATACATATGCAATTTTGTGTGTATGTATGCACGTGTGATTATAAATTGCAATCATGTTCAAACAAATGTGATAATTGCCATTAGAGCGATTATTATCGCGCATAGAAAAACTTACATATGCATGTATGTATGTACATACGTACGTAGTCCCCTGCATCGTAGGCAACGACATGGACGAGCATAGTACGAGTACGTATTTACATTGTAGATTCTACATACCACATATGTATGGATGTATCTACGTATGTATGTAAATATGTAGGTGGAAGTTCACTAAAGTTAATTTAATATTAATTGAAGTTCATGTAAATGTTTGAATATTTAAATTTCTAACAGATATAACACATAAGCAAATAGAGTGGCCTGGAGTTGTGGATACATTCTTACCAAATAGGACATAAAACAGGAGTAGGACGCCAAAAACAATCCAACTTTTTATTTAAACGACTGAATAAAACATTAATATTAAATATTAATAATTAAATTAAGAAAACATAATGAAATTCATTAATATACAAAGATAAACTTAAGGTTGAGTAAATTTTATGCACAAATTTTATGTATCCACTTTTGCACGCTTCAAAAAATTTATTTATTTGGATTTTTTTTTATATCTTCTTTATACAAAGTTCCTTGGCTTTAATTACGTTTTTAATACGTCCTATGCATACTTTCGACCAAACTCTCGTTGGTACGGTTTAGTCTCCTGCACAAGATATCTTATAAGAACTTTTAAGACATGAGGGATTTTTCAAATGCTTTGCTACAGCGAAATCTTATAAAACAAACGTTAACAACACTGTTTGCAAGAAATTTATTTGAGTATTGTAGGTATAAGAGTAAAGAAGAAAACACTTCGTGACGGAAGAATTTGTGATACTTGCTTCTTTCTACCCATGAGCGCGTGTACAAACGTCATGCATGTATGTGTGTATGATCTTTTATTTTTCTGCGCACATGCAAAGGCACACACATGCATTAACATTAGTTGTATGCGGTTAATCACATAATAGCTTACCATCTAACTACATATTACACACACTCAAACGTACAATATGAAAAATAACAAGCATACACTAATCAACAGTACTTCTTTTGAGTGTTTGTTACAGACAAGCTGTCTTGACGTCATCGCTTGTTAACACTGGTATACACATACACCAATACATCCATCGTGCTTCGCTTATAGTACGACAGCATTTATTATTGGTTTAGTATAATACATGCGACGTGAATACATTTAAAAATCATGACGTTTTTACATTTCAAGACTGTTTACGCAGGCCTCTAGTACGGTTCGGAATATTTGTGCATTCCATTCGAACTTGGGACCAAAGCTCTTTTACATTTCTTGGCACGCTATTGTGTTGCGTTTTTTTTAACAAAGCCCATATATCATCAGTAGGGTTGAGGTCTGAGCTTCGGGCTGACGATTGCATTGTCTGACATTTTTATTAATTACCAGCTGAGCCCGGCAAACGTTGTATTACCCTCAATTATGTTATATTTTTTTTAATACAAATTACTCCAAACAGTGGTCACTTGTTGGGTCAGAAACAAAACAAAAACCTACCGGGTATTGACCAGAACCTGTGTTGAAAATTTCAGCTCCGGAGCTCTTATAGTTCCAGAGATCATGCGTTCGGAACAAACACACTACGATTTTATATATATAGATATTTTTTTAATTTCTTATTTAAAAAAACAAAATTTTTGCATTAGATATTTTAAATATGGCCTCATTTTGACCTTTATTTTACTTTAATTCGTTTATGAAAGTTCGGTACATACTTATGCTATTTCAAATTTATATCTTCATTTGACTTTAAAAATACAGGATCTAGGAACCTGAAAAGAAATTATTTAATTAATAATAGAAATTAATTAATTAATATCTATGCTTAATACTCGTACTTAATAATTTCATAGCACAATTTTTTTTAACAAATTTCTGTAATACTAATTAGTTTTTGGAATCTTTTCAGCACAAACATGCATATTTCGAACTCGCCTTCATGGCCTATATATGTATGTACATACATACATACATATGTATGTACACATGTATATATATATATGGATGTACATATTGCTGCTTTATTGCAACATAGACATAAACACATACATACATATGTATGTAAGTATGTATGTGCATGTGCATATGTAATTTAAATTTAAATTCAATAATTTTTTTAGTGCACGGAATAACGGCTCATAAATACCTTTTGCGAAAGTGTCACTGTCCTAACCACTGCGTGTTAAGTGATCACACATACACACAGCATGGCTAAACGTACTTACTTAAGTACCCACATAAATTTAATTTAAAAAAAAAAAACTTAAACACAAGTTTTGAAATCATATCGTGGCCAGGGATGATAAAGTTGGTGCAATTGTACTTTTTTTGGTACAATTCAAACCCGAAAAGTACGTTGGTACACCCGTCACTAATTTGGTACTATTTGAAAAATTTGCGAGACTACCCGTTGTTTTTTTTCACACAAAAAATAAATCGCGATCGTTTAAAGTATATCCAATTTGAGAGAAAATTGGCGAATTTGATTTGTTGTTGAGAGCGATTACCTTGTTAGACATGCATTACACTTGTTTGGTTTTCTATAAAGAACTATATCTAACTTCACCGGTGTTTCGTTCTCAATGTGATAGCATCGTCTTCATTTATTTTATCTATTGTATTATAAAATTTATAAGAAATAGAAAACTTGCTATATTAATATCATATCATTCGTTTAAGTGATGAAATGAAATAAAGCTGGGTATGCTATATACATACATATGTACATATGTAAGCGATTAAAATTTACTTTGAAATGAAAAACTTTATATATCTAGAAATAAATTTAAAAGTTGTATAGTTTGTTTGTTAAACAGTTCTATATAACCTTTTGCGAAACTTAATAAAGTTACTTTTCATGACGAAACTTCCGAAAATGTTAGTAGTATCGTACCTTTCTTATTAAAAAATATTCCCAAAAGAAAATGGAAATTATGATAGTACAAATAACGAGTTTTGAGCTTTGAAAAGTTAATTGGGTGAGCTAATGTTTCTGTAGCTTTCAAAAGTTATCAGGAGAATTATGTCGATTCCACACTCATCAGCAAATGTGGAAAGAATATTTTCATAATCAAAACTAAGGGCCTAATTTTGTAAAACGCAACGCAAAGCGTTGACAAATTTTGTATGGAAAAATTTAATTTACAAAAACAAAATACATACAAAATTTCTCAACGCTTAGCGTTGCGTTTTACAAAATTAGACCCTAAGACTCGAAAGTCTAATACAAACAAAAGACTTATAGAAAGGCCTTAACTCGTATTTTTTACGAAATTGAAATTTTTCTGTGATTCCAATGCATTTCACACAAATACACCTCGCCACAAAAATGTATTGCAATAGTGTAAAAAATAACGCTTCTCCTGTAAAATAACAATTATTTTAGTTAGGGAATTTCTACTTGAGACAAACGATATGTATTTACTGCCTCTTCCACTATGTCGAAAGAAACCCCCTGCGAAAGAAGACTAGCATCTCGAATTTTAATAAATTTTAATTTTTAAGTTAATGATTCAGATTAATCTTCATATTGTTCTTTTTTTAAACAAACACGAAATTTTCATTTTTCATTAAGTCGTGTGTAAATTGAAAACTTTAAATTTGTGTTTTGGCAAAGTGGATTTTTTGAGTTATGGCGTTATTTGAGTAAATGAGCGACAGGTTCTAAAAATATAATAAAAAAGTTAAAACACAAAAAAACGAGTTTAGTACTATTGGGGTACAAAAAGTACAATTTTAAAAGCTAATTAGTACGAAATTGGTTTTCTCATTTATCATCCCTGATCGTGGCCATACTGTTTTGCAAATTTAAAACGTCCAATTGCATAACCTTCCCATTTTAAAATAAACCTAAGTGACCTTTTTTAATTCTCCAGCCTAATATGGTAGCAGCAGCAGCTACATACTTTTAAAAAGAAACAATAACAAAGATAACAAAATGTGTTAATAATAATAATATTAACAGCAGTTTGTTGTTGTTATTTCTTTTCATTTCATTTTCAATTTCACACATTATCATATTGAATTGCATGTGCAAGTGTGTGTGTGTGTGTGTGTTTGTACAGGGTGGGCCAAAAGAAACCAAGGGGTGTAAAAGTTTAATAACTTTTTTGTTTATTAACTTTTTTTATTTTTTCTTTCAGATTATATAATATACAAAATGGAAATTTTTTTACACTAAGTATGAAAAATGATGTCTCTTAAATGACCACCGTTTTCAGCTTCGCACTGATAGGCTCTTTTTAGAGCATTTTCCATAACATCTTTCAAAACTTGTGGCTGTAGCGTTCGAATTTCTGCAACAATGTTTGCCTTGAGTTCAAGGATTGTCTCTGGCTTGTGCACATACACTCGCTCCTTCAAAAAACCCCAAAGAAAATAGTCGGGTGCTGTCAAATCTGGCGATCGCGCTGGCCAAATAATTTCCGAATATCGAGAAATTATTCGCTCTCCAAAAATTTTACTTAAAAGTGCAATTGTGTCTCGGGCAGTATGGGCAGTGGCTCCGTCCTGCTGAAACCACATACCAGGTCTGTTTTCAAGAGCAGGACGTAAAAAATTTTCTATCATAAACCGATACCGCTCTCCATTTACGGTTACAGCACTTCCATCTTCATTCTCGAAGAAGTAGGGCCCAATGACATTTTCAGATGTGATCCCACACCATACTGTACACCTGATGGGGTGCAATTGCCGTTGATGAATGGCTCTTGGATTTTGAGAACCCCAGACCCCAGAAATTCTGACGTTAAAATGTCGACGATATGCTCTTTGCCTTAAAATAATTGATCTCTGGTTTAAATAATAAAATTCTATTGTTCTGGTTCTCTTTTCAGTTGTGAACCTCTCCATTATAAATTCTCCAAGTGTTGTCTATATAATCTGAAAGAAAAAATAAAAAAAAATTAATAAACAAAAAAGTTATTAAACTTTTACACCCCTTGGTTTCTTTTGGCCCACCCTGTATTTTCAAGAGATTGATTGCGCCTATGAGTATGTATGTATGTATTAATGCATATGCATGTATATTGTATGCTTTTATAATGGTAAGTACTTAATAAAAATAAAATAAGACAAAAACGTAACTGACCCTACGCAATAAATCATTCATTCATTTGTTTACGAATTTGTCGTAGTCTTCTGCTTCTCCACCACAACCACCCACACCCACATGTTTATAAATCTTTAAACCATACAAAAGGAAAACTCACACTTGTTTGTTGTTTGTGTTAAGCCGAAAAGACTGTATTTTGTGTGTGTGCGTGAGTGGGTGTTTGCATTAAAGGGTTGCATTTGTATACCCGTTTGTATAGAAAAACAAATATACCATGGTATGTACCATGTAATTGTAGTGTGAGCGACAGAACTAGTATAAGAGTTATTGTGTGTGCGTGCTTTTCCAAATTACAATACAATTAAAAACAAATAACAATTGCTTATTGTATTGCTGCTGAGCAACTGTTTGATCTGTTTTTGCTTAAAAATACATATTATATGAAAAAAAAAACTATTGTTTAAACAAGTACATGATGGACAGATGTATGTGCGGACGTTCGTTATGTTATTTTGTGGCACAGCCAAGTATAGAGAGAGAGAGACAATTTTGCTCTGAGAGTAATTACAACCCTCTAATCTACATATTATATATTTCTATATTGTATGTATGCATGTGCAAAAAGATTTAATAAAATTTATTAGGGAAAGTCTTGACCAGAGTTGCCACAAACGAAAATTTTGTCTCTACCTAAATTGGGTGTTATAAGTTGGATTCTCATTTTTTACTGATACACTGGAACGGCTGCTCAGCGTTATTGTTAATAAATTTTCGTGTTGGTTGTTAAAGGTACTATCTACGGCGCAACAAAACTATGACGGAATTCATTAATTAATTCATTAATTTGTAGGATAAAAACTAGTGTTTTTCATACGGGATTCCCCGGGAAAAATTTCCCGGGATCCCGCACATTTTCCGGGAAGAAATCCCGGGAAATTTGTGCGGGAATTCCCGGGATTTTTTTAATATTTTGTTATGGAAAGTTTAGTTTTATATGTAGCAAAATAGCTAAAACTATACAACAACTAAGGCAGAGTTTACATCTGGCACACATGTACCCTAAAACTTAGAGATCTTTATTTGCCAAAAGCGGAACGCGACATTCAAATTTTAATTCTACCACAATTTGTAAAAGTAAAAACAGAAATGCGCAAGGAAATAAAAGAAAACTTTCAAAATAATTACAGATTCTATTTGGTAAAAATAACGAATCTATTAATGCTTATTCTGTACTAAAGTCCTATTTCCAAAGAAATATTTTGTAAGATTTTTTTAATAATATATTTTTTTTTTTTTTTTTTTTTAGTTAGTCCTGATTCACACACGTCAGGTCTGAGTCGTCAAGTCTTGAGTTTTTAGGAGAGAGGAAAAGGGAACGGAAAGGGGTACAGACTTGACCGTACCAGTCAAGTTTGCTTTTTCGTTTTGTTTTGTCATTCGTAATACTCTACTACAACACAAATTGATGAGACTTGATGAAACAAACTTGACGGTGTGTATGAACGTAAATGCAGGTTCAAAAGAAAATTGAACAAAACTGATCAGCTAAACCTGATGTGTGTGAATCAGGACTTACATCAATGCATTTGGCTTTGCATTTACATATAATATTAGTATTTATGCATTACTATTATATAAAGAACTGAAATGGTATTATTTTTTTGACTAATCGTGTAACAGTGTATTTAAAATACATTCTTACTGCGGCAAACCAATAACCACCCGACGTAATGTTTTCAAAAAACGTTATTATCCAATCGATCTCAGGAATTATACTTTGTTTTTTGTTGAAATATATTAAATTTAGAAATATTTTGTATTGTTTTGCATTGGGCGGGAATTCCCGGGAAACCGAAAAGTCGTTCCCGCTCTTCCGGAAAATGAAAAAGTCCGGGAAAAGAAAAACTCTAATAAAAACTAACTGACTTCATTATAAAAAATTATTTAAATTATTAAAACTGTTTTATAAACAAATCAAAAATAATTTTTGATGATGAACGAGCGAATGAATGAAAACGTTTTCATATTAAATGCATTTTGATTTATTAGCAAGGAAGAAACATCAACTGACAAACGTAAGTGAATGCTAACGACAACTATCGACGTCGTTGAATCCAATTGGACTCGATATCGAGTGAATGGCTCTCAATCGTTTAGATTTTCTTGCGATATCGCTGAACAGGCTGATAGTTTTGCTTTCGAAGATTCAATTCAAAACACAAAACATGAGTATACTTTTAGGGGGCGACAAATAAATATTTGTTTGCCCAGCTTTAGGTGATAACTGTTTAAAATGATGCCTTAAGGCATGCAAAATTTTTGTGCAATAACTTTTTAGTGAAAACATAAAATTGAAAATCGTTAGATTAGAAAATGTGTACTTCATAACTTTCACTTCTGCGACAGACAAGATTATTAATCTTTTGTTCAATACAAGGTTTTTTAATATACAAAACTTTTAGTTTGGCAGTCGTGAATGCCTACAAATAAGGCTGTGTGGTTTTAACGACATTCTGGGTATATTATTTGCCTTTATGAAAAATAAAATCACACCAGAAACTGCCAGAATTTGCATTTAAATGTCATATCAATTGGAATCATTCTTTATTTTTCTTTCAGAATTGTTATTGAAGCTTGTGCAATAGTTTTCTTAAAAATTCTAAGATATGCACAGCAGGGATTCATATTTTTTTTATTATATTAAATTTCAAAAAACTTATGTGGAACACTGTATACATCATCAGTATTGTTAGCACGTACGCAATGTTTTCCGATAACGAGAGTGAAGTGTAAAATTTATTTTGCACTTAAAATTAAAAAAATAGCAAATAAATAAATAAATAAACAAATAGCTTTACGAAATGACAGAAAACGAGTAAACGTTTGCAATAATTCAAGTTCTCTGATACAAAATAATTACAACGAGGTTCAACTCAATTTTTTTTAAACATTTAAAATCAAATTGCCCACTTCAATTTAAATCTAGACCTTAGAAAACAGAGCCCATCCCATAATTGAAAACCTTTATTTCATAATGAACAAAAAAAATCCAAGGCTTTTAAAATTATGATTTTACTTTGGCAAATATTTTTGGTAATAACCCTCGCACGAACATCGTAATACAGTTGTATTATCGATTCAATTTAATATTTTTTTTACTCTTTGGTAATTTTACTTCCTTCTTTAGAAAAAAAATGCTCGTATACACATTCGTATGGCAAATAAGAAAAAAAAACTATTGCACACCTACTTTAAACTACAATTTTAAAATAACGAGAAACAAGAATTGTAATAAAAGTACAACAACAAAAACAAAAACGAAAATGTATTACCTTGTTTATGGAAACGTCATTTGTACTTGTACAACTGCCATGAAATGAGTTCACAAAACTATTCCAAACGTTTAAATAAAACAAAATGAATAAAATAAAAAAAAACAAAATTTTTAATACACCCTAAAACATCAACTGCTTGTAATTACTTAAAAATTTATGAAATATTGAAGTCATTATAAGCAAAGAGTTTCAAAAATACCGCTGACTTTTTAATTAACTCTTAAAACAGGAATACGAGTTTTCAACAAATTTTCACCGAATTGGTATGAAAGTGAGAAGAAATTACATTATTGCTCAAAACCTTCACATATCTTAAGGCGTAACTATAAACAGCTATTAGGGAGCAAACATTTGTTTGTTTGTCGCTCCTGAAAGTATGCTCAACATTTTTTCATTTCATTCAGTAATAAAACAAAATATACCCGTGGAAAAGTACCGTTAAAGTTACAACAGAAAGATTAATAATATTAAATTGCAATTGAAACATGATGGCAACATGTTTCAATTGCATGGCCACCACTGTATGTATTGCGGACGTAACACGTGCTTTGAATACATACAATGTAAATCATAAACGTTTATCGGAAGTATAAGGGTACTAGCCACACATTTGCAATATTATTGTGCAATAATTGGTATTGTACAATAAAATTACCTATGTATATATTTTATTGGTACATATATGACACAATATATTGAATAAAATCTAAACTCTTTTGATTTATATTGCGCAAGAAGAAATATTTTGTAATGTATTGACAACATTGTACAATAATTATATCCAGGTACATAACTAAACATTATTTTCCTAAAAATTACAAATTATTTAATTTGCTTACGATTTTGTATGTACATATGTATGTATGTATGTATCTACTATGTATCACCCCTACAAGAACAATAACGGTCATTTGATGCATCATCTGAAGGCCATTTCTGATGGGTATCTATCTACATCAAAAGTTTCTATCATTTTTTTAAGGGCAATATGAAAAAACTTATGTAAACATTCGTGTACGTGTGATTTTGTTTCTCTCTCATACTTGTGAACTTCATGAACCAGTAAAAGATATATCTGAACTGCTCACTCCACAGTATTTTACTAATCAGTACTGATGTAAGAATAGTCAGATCTGAAAAAACGAATGCATATTAAACTTTATAAAATTTCTTTTGTAAATTATTATTCGTATCTTACTTTCTCACAAACATCACAATTTTCTTATCACTTTTATACATTTTAATTTTGCAAACCGAACGAAGTATAAATTATTTTCAGTAAAATTTAATATTTTAGAATTTTTGACATGTATACATTATATGTTCCACTCTAGCATATATGTTAAAGTAGAGCAACTATAATCGCTGTTGAATTGAATGTAAAATTGTTGCAAATGTGTTAGTAAAGAAATGTTGTTTCTGTTAGTTTCAGTCATTCATTTATTGTAGGGACCTAAAATCTATTTTAAAATTTCTTAAAGGCACGTTTGTGTGGAGTTTTTTCTCATTTTTTTTTATTTTACATATATGTATTGTACGAAAAATTCCGTCATATATATTTTATTTATTGAATAGTGTGAAGCAAAACGACAATAATAATATCAATAAAGTATGTACTCAATAATATTGCATAGTCTATGGGCATCTTGAGCTTTCACATTTTGTTGTGCAAGCAGTGTTGCCATATATTTTTCAAAAACCTTAATTTCAAATTCATTTAATTAGGCATGGTGTAAAAGGGCTATTAGACAGGCATACTTGTCTGCAGACATGTATGTTGGTTTTCAAAAATTTTTGATTTTCTGATGTCTCTTGCATACCAACATACTCGTCTAATAGCGCGTCCGTCATACTTTCATATAAAAATTCAGTTCGCTTGTTGACTCTGCTGAGTGCGTATCGGAAATTTGTGAAATGTCTTTTGCTAATGTTATTTTCTGGGAAGAGTTCATTGAGGAATATAAAAGCTTGCCAAAATTGTGATAAATAAAAATTAAGATCTGTACCACAACAAAAAATTAAAAAATAATGGATATAATATATTAAAAGAAAAATTTTTCCGCTTCATTCACGTGCTTTCGCTTCAAAAATTTATGTGTACTGAAATATGCCGTCAGCGTTCGACAGTGTAATAGCAAAACCCAAAGTATGCCATCGTACATGTCTGCAGGCAAGTATTCCTGTCTAATAGCCCTTTAATTATACAGGTGACTGCGTAAGGATTTGTTATAAAAAAATACGGTAACCATAGCTGTGTAAAGAACCGAAGAATTTCAAAAGAAAAAAAATAGTTGTACCAAAACCAAAACAAAATGAAGTTTTTGACAATCGTTAAGCCTACAGTACACGGCATGTAAAAAACGACATGCGCATGTCGTTCTGACGTAATTTTGACGTCATCAAGATGCTACATTTGCTAAGTGCCGTGTACTAGCACCATATGTACATGTCGATATTAACATGCTTACAGATGAGCTGCCCCAGAAAATGTCTTCGATTCGGCCACATGTGCCAATATGTATTTTAGAACAAAAATACTATAAAAATTTTACGGCACTACTAGTAATTTAAAAAATATGCAACGAACATGCTGAAAATTCTTGTGACGTCATCGCCACATACGCATGTGGCTTTTTACATGCCGTGTACTGTAGGCTTTAGCTACAGAGCATATAGAGCAAATAACTATCAGCTGAAGTAGCGCTGCCACCTGGTTATATACACCTTGAGTGTAGGCATATTTATTTTTTTTTTTTTCAGAAAGCTTCAAATCGACCAAAAATAAGGGTTTTTCGTGTCAATCAGTTTTCGAAAACACAGCCACAAACTCAATAACCTCAATATTTAATGCACACACATACATACATATGTATGTATGTATGTAAGTACTATTGCGTTTTTCTTTGTCCAATTATAACAAGAAGAAAATATATGGAAAAAATCAATGTATATATGTAAAGAAAAAAAGGTTTTTAAAGTTGTTTCCTACTTTTTGGTAGCAATTCTAATAGTTTGTCGTGCATTATAAATAAGTTCAACCACCTGCAATATAAGATTTAAAAAAAAAAATATAAACATTTGTTTCTATAGCCGAAGAGAAAATGCTTTGTTTATGTTGCTCCATTTTTGCTTAATAAAGGTACCAACAGACGACATGTTTTTCACATTGTATGTCCCAGAATTTACATATGTAAACGAAAACATGTCATGTGTTACCTTTAAAACATTGCTTGTGTAAAAAACATGACAAAAAACATAAGACATTATTTGAAATAGAGCGTGCTCTATTTTCTTATGTTAAACATACAGCGAACAAATTCGTCGGCGGTTGATTATGTGCACTATCATTAGCCGTCTGAATGAAGTATTTTGCAAGACAAATTAATTATATATTTTTTTTTAATTTAACGTTGTCGTTTTATTAAAATAAGTCCAAAAATGTATAGATTTTTAGATACAACCTCAACGTCTTGTTTAAAAAAAGAAAAAATTAAAAGAGCAAATTTGCGTCGCCAGTACTACAGCGACGGAACCAAAAATATTTCGACGGCTGCAAGCCATTTATAAAACAAACTACGTGGATATTTATGTACTGAAAAAGAAGAAGTGATACTACATGTACGTTTGTGACCAAAAATTATAAACCTTATGTAAATTAACCAATATTGACAAGCATAAAGAAAAACATACGAGTCGAAAACTTAAAAAACACATGTAAAAAACATGTCGTCTCTTGGTACCTTAATATTTTTTTTTTGTTGTAAATAAAAAAAACTGCGAACAAAATTGCGGGTGGCTATCCGTGTTAAAGATCTTTTATGGCAAGATTTTTTCAAGTGTATTTATTATTGTGTTTTCGCTCTCTTAAGTAAAATTTATAATTTATGTAAGAACGGACCTAGTGATGTATCAGAATCGTTAAAATTATTTTCAATAACCTCTAAATACGCACTACTTTTTTAATTGAAAATTTTTTGCTATAATAAGGAACACCTGCACAAAATCTAACAGATTTCAATTATTATTATGGCATTTACATTGTCCCGAAATCTACTGCTTACGAGATTTCGTGGTAAATTTATTTTCTTTTTGTTAGATTTCCCAGACAAAATGAAATCTACTTTGTCAGTGGATTTATACGGCATCTACTCAAAATATAATATTTTTATTTATTTTTTACAATCCTGCACAAAAAATTTATATAAACGGTGAGTAAATTAGCTACGCTTTCTTTCTATTGAAGGTGTGTGAATGAGCTAAGCCGGCACTTTTTTGGATTACAGTTTATTAGCGCATTTGCACCTGCACAAAATCTAACAGATTTTAATTTAAATATTTATGAATATCTATACGGTTTACACCAACTTTTTGACTTTTATCAAAATTTTGTTATCCAAAACAAAACTCATTAACTGAAAAATGTCAAAAACTACAATCAAGCAACTGATATATAGCCAATTTACACACCTTTTTATTAATATGTTGTAGCAGCAAGATTTGGCTCGAAATTTCATAAGTGCTATAAGTGCTACGCCCTATTATAGTTTAAGAAAATTTTTAGACAACGGTTTTTGGTTTGGATACGAAATCTTGAAAAATGTCAAAAAAATCTTAGTGTAAACGATATAGACTTCGATAAAGATTTTAAATCAAATCTACTAGATTTCGAGACAATTTAAATGCAGTATAAAGTTCACAAAAATATTTCAGATATGTATTTAAATGCAAAATTTTGGATACATAATAAAATTTTTTTGTTATAATAGGTCATATTTACACCTGCACAACATTTAGCAGATTTCAATTAAAATCTTTATGAAATCTTTATGCCGTTTACTCCAAGTTTTTTTTTACATTTATCATGATTTCTTTATCCAAAACAAAAGCCATTGACTGAAATTTTTCCGAAACTACAACCCCAAACAAGTGCGATCTAGCCAATTCACAAATTAATTTAGTACAAATTTGAAAAAAAAAAAACATTGTTGCATCACTAAATTCTACTGTTTCGAGCATTTTGTTTGGAGAAAGTAACTTAAGTCACATGCTTAAAAATTAAACGAGTAAATGGTTGCAGTATAATATTTATTCATATTTTTTTTAATTTAATTTTAAAGACCAACATGGTCACTTTTTATGTCAAATGTCAAAAATGTGTGCTCTGTGCGACAGTCGCTTACATAATTTCAATTCGTCGCCCCCCTCTCTTTTATTAACATGGTTTGTCGACAGCGGTAATTGGACTGTAAGAGTCAACAACTTTTCTTTGCACACTTTTTGCAATGAGCAAAAAATAAAAATGTATGTAAAACATTTCCTTTTTTCCAACAGTAATATACTTACTATACAAGCTCACTTATATATTTACATACATACATATCGCTCATTTACTTCAATAGTGCCACAACTCAAAAAAACCAGTTTTGCAGAAAACGCGTTTTAAGTTTTCAATTTGCATACAATTCAATGGAGAAATTAAAAAAGATTCTTCTCTCAGGAGGTGGTGGTACAAGCTATTTATATGAAATTTTTACACAAGATAAAATACGAAATGCCGCATCTTTCTGCATTAGTCCCTATTTACACTATGCAAGTCTTATTGCTTAGCTGATTAGTTTAGTAGGAGAGAGAGTCTCTCTCTCCCTGAAACTAATCAGCTTAGTCATGTTTTAGACTTGGCAGTTTTTCTTGAAGCAGTTATCTTCAATTCTCTTTTAAAACTGCTCGTTTGTTTACACTCAGACGGTTTCTTGTTCAACTTTCCTATTGTTTTAATGCTGCGAATGAAATAACAAAAGAGAATTGAAGTAATTTTTCTGTACAAGCAAGTCAGTACCCCTCTTCTTTCTTCTTTCCTCTCTCTCCCATAAACTCAGACTTGCTTCAAGAAAAACTGCCGAGTCTAAAACATGAGTTAGCAATAAGACTTGCAGAGTGCGATTTGGGACTTATTAACTCAAAATACTAATTTTTTGAGTTATGCCACTATTGAAGTAAATGAGCGATATGTACATACATACATAGTTAATTTTGAACGTTTTCTTCTCTTATTTTTGTGATGTACAAGTTGATACACACATACATATGTACATACCCTGTAGGAAGTGTCTACAGTAAAACAGTAGCAAGGGGTTCTGCTCCGTATTTCGAATAGAAAGCGAATGCTTTCGATTTGCATGTTACTAGTATTAACATTACAATTCGAAAGCATTTCTTTTTCGTTTCGAATTATACTGATTCACTATTGACTTTGTCGCCTTAACTTATTTTAACGATAATCAAATCGTTTAGAAATAACTGGAAAATTACCGAAATTTCTTTCAATTCAACGTGCCATATACAAAACAGCTGTTCAAACCAAACTTATGGGTAACAGTGAATTTTGTTATAGCTGACACGCTATAACGCCATAACCATAACTATAAACTTAGAAACCAATTCAATTTTGGTTTTTCGCCGCAACCATAAACAGCTGTTTGCTGGTTAGTCATATTTGTTGTTGCACTTTAGAAATTAATAAACAAATGAAAACATAATAAATAAACCACATAAGCTGTTGTTAACCCATGAATAAAGAAAAAAAGATTGTGCACTCATCCGTACAAAAAAATTTTCTACTGCGCATCTACGTCATCATAGAATATAAATGAGTGGTTTGTCGTAAAATCTTGTTTTCTTGATTCATGGTTGTTAACTATACGGCAATATGTTTGAATGATGTTATTGAATAGACAACAGTCAGCTGTTCAGTTAAAGGCCATTTTTTTAGTAGAGCTCAATGAGTTATTCTACAATATACACTATGTAAATGAAAACTTTTTATGTTTTTAAACATTTAATTTAACTTTTACTCCTTCAAATTAATGAAATTTATAAAAAAATATTTGAGTGCAGGCACAAATTTATTTGTTATTTTTCTATTCCTTTGTGCTTATTTTAATAGAGCTGCCACGTGATATCAAACATAACAGTGTTTAACAATTAGTTACGATCTAATTCATAGAAAATATTTTAGGTTTGTTACAGGTTTATTTGACAAATCTCCCATAGAAATATGTCAAATAAGCGCTTAATAAACCTAAAATATTTTTTATAAATAAGGCAGTTAATGATTAACACAATCGTTAATGCAAACAATAATGGCCGGCCATAACCCCATAATCACACTTTGAAGTCGGTACGTTTTAGAAACTACTTAGAATTAAACTTAGAGTAAAAAACAAAGTGTGTGTTAAGTCCTCGTCCATAGAGTGAAACATTTGCTGCGAAACATTTTTGATTTCTCTTTTGAAACTGCATTCGTGTCCACACTGTGAAGTTTTTGTTTTACAGCTTAATACATTTTCTCATATATTTCTCATGAGAATGAGACGAGAATGACGTACTCAACAAGAACTGTATGTACATAAAACAAAGTACCCTTTTCCATTCCTATTTCCCCGTTCATCGACTAACTCAAAAGTTTTGCAGCAAATGTTTCACTACATGGACGGGGACTAAGCTGAACCAACTTTAAATGGGTACCGCAACATATATTGAAACATTTTTTAAATAATCAAAAACAAAATATAAGAAAGTGATAACTTTAATCAGCTGACACTGTGTTAAACAAAAGGATTATGTTTAATTACAAGATAAAATAAAAGAACCAAACAGAAAAAGAACTTAAAAAAGAATTAATATGGAGATAATGGGTACTATTGAATAGCTAGTTCTTTTGGGACCATATGTAGACATTGGAAACAGAGTATATCTTAGAAACTGTAGTGTATACTGCTGACATTGTCAATTTGGGACGATACATATACATTAGGGTGGCCGTTAGTTGAATGGAGAATTTTTTTTTCGGCCCTCAAAGTTAGCCCTCAAGCCCATATATCCAATGTATTTTTTTTTGTAGTTTTTTTATGACTATACTTAATATATGTATGAAATAATTTAATAGATATAAACTCTTATTGTAAACGCTTAGTAAAATAATTTTCATATAAATTTGAGCAAAAAACTTTCTTTGAGACTAATGTTGTAGACTAGAAGAGCTAAAATATTTGCCATATATCATGTTGTTGTAAAATGTTTTTTTTTTAAAGATAGGCATATGCAAACAAATTACATTGAAAATGGGCTTGAAGGCCAAGTTTGAGCGGCGGGCGCACCCCGTAAAACACAACTTATCGCTATGAAATATTTTTGTATTTTTTTTTTTTTGCATAAAACTGAACCGATTTGGAGGTTGAGAATATAAGAAATAAAAAAAAATAACGGCCACTCTAATATACATACTATAGCATTGCACAGATACATCTGTTTGCACTAGTTTTGCGTGTTTTTTGGTTCTGGTATGAACAAATATGTTATTTATCGTTTTCTGTTACTAGTTGTAAATGTGGATTTTTTAAGCAATTATTGTATGGTTGGGCAATGAGCAAATGAAAACAACACATTTATTTTTTTTTTGTTTTTCTAAGGCAAATAAGATACATAAAACTGCTTTTACCATAAGTGCCTTATGATGTGTTGAGAAAAAATGTAATTGGCTGATGAATGAATGAATGAAAGCAAAATTGCACATACATATGTAAGTAAATGATACATGTACATGAAACACATGCATTTGTAATTACTCTCAGAGCAAAATTGTCTCTTTCTCTCTCTATACTTTGCCTGCGCCACAAAATAACATAACGAACGTCCCCACATACATCTGCACATCATGTATTTGTTTCAAAAGTGGTTTTTTCATATATTTGTATTACAATATGTATTTTTTGAGCAAAAACAGATCAAACAGTTGCTCAGCAGCAATACAATAAGCAATTGTTATTTGTTTTCAATTGTATTTTAATTTGGAAAAACACGCACACACAATAACTCTTATACTAGTTCTGTCGCTCACACTACAATTATATGGTACATACCATGGTATATTGGTTTTGTCTATACAAACGAGTATCCAAATGCAACCCTTTAATACATACATACATACATACAATGATTATGTCGCCAAGAAGTCAACAAACGTAGGGGACACTCAATCCCCCAAACTTCCTACAGAGTATGTACATACATACATTTGTATATATGTATGTGTGTATGTATATCTTCTATTTCATTTTACTTTTTACATTTTACAATTCAATTAAAGCGAATTGAAGAAAATTTTGTTTGCACTTTTGACTCATGACTTCTTTACAAAAAATTACAAAAAAAAGAAGACAAATATGTAAGTATGCATATGCACATATATACATACATATGTACATATGTATTTATAATAAGGGAACGTCTATGTGTAATACAGCTTATTGGGAGGAGGTAAGGGGTTTTAATAAACACAACGTCATCTGATTAGCCTTAAAAAAATTACAGACGCATATATGTAAGTATATAGTAGAAGGGATTACAAAAACACGGGGATGTTTATCTATTGTTATTGTTCGTTTTCACTATTAACTGTTATTTTTTCTGTTATCTGCTTTAAAATATACTGCATTAAGAAAGTTTTTAATATTAAACATTTAAAGCTGGTTTATTGGATTAAAGTAAAAAATCTCCCTTGAAAGTAATGTACAGTATGTCAAGTAATTGTTTTGACATATGTAGTTAAAATCGTTGTAAATTTTGACTTTTATCGTCAATATTTTTTTTACTTTTTTGGATTATGATTTTTTTTTTGTAGTAGATTTCATTTTATTTATATTTAAGTGTACAAATAGTCGTAAGTTATAAGCAAAATTAAAAATAAGAGCATAAAAATTATATGAAAACCAAAAAACTCAAAAATTTCTTTGTCAAGAAAATGTTTTTATATCCTTATATTATATAGTAAGAAAATAGGTAAGATTGTAAGGTGTACAAAAATAAATATTTTTTGTGGCCGCCATTGGCATCAAATAGGTTTTTAAGACGACTTCTCATAAAAAAATTTTTTCCAAAGATTCCGCTGAAATTTCTCACTTTCCCCTCGTATTACTGTTATTAACTGCATTTAGTTCTTGAAATACCATTTCGAAACACTATTTTTCAATTAAACCCATAAATTTTGGATAGGCTATAGATCTGGACTCTGAGATGGAGTATCCACAGCTTTACCGCAATTGAAAAGATACCATGTTCTTACCCAAAGTGCCTCATGTTTGAAGTCAATACCTTACTAAAAATTGAAAACTTGCATATTTATAAGCCATAAAGCCAACCTTACTCGCGCTGTCAACCAAAAATCATTTCAACGTGTTGATGTAAAGCTCAGTAGCAGTTTCCCATGAGACAAAGGCAAGTGTTCAAAAGAATCGAATGTTCTTCAAGAACTGGTCAGAAATCCCAGCTTCTTAGATTGCAGCATAAAGAACAACAATTGCCTTGCCTTTTGCGATAACGCATACTTCCAAGCTTGATGGCTACTAGGATAATGTGATTTTCTGCGACGAAACCAAACTTCTGCTCTATTAGAATGACGGACGTAACAAAGAAAAAATCTTTAAAAATATTGGAAAGTGAAACCATATACGCAACTGTAAAATTAAAAAAGGTTTGGTTGATGGATTGGAGGTATATATACACATGTATATATGTATATGCTGTAAAAGGTGGGATAATTTTTTATTGAGAATATCTTGAATGGGGGGCAGTACCTCAATATATTGAAGTATTTTTTTGGATGACAGCTCGAGTAAGTTTGGGTTAATTGATGGTAAATATGGAAGTTTTAAATTTTTATTAATGTATTGACCTCAAATATGAGGCACTTTGGGTATGAACATTGTGTCTATTCAATTGCGGTAAAGTTGTGGATACTCCATCTCAAGGTCCAGATCTATACCCTATTAAAATTTATGGGTTTATTTGAAAAATGGTGTTTCGAAATGGTATTTTAAGAACTAAATTGAGTTAAGAACAGTAATACGAGGGGAAAGTGAGATATTTCAGCGGAATATTTGGGAAAGAAAATTTTTCTCCATGAGAAGTTGTTTTACAACCCGGTTTGATGCCAATGTCGGCCACAAAAAATATTTATTTTTGTACACCTTAAAATTTTTTATATTTTTTTATTTATAATACAAGGATGTAAAAACATTTTCTTGACAAAGAAATTTTTGAGTTTTGTTGGTTTTCATGTAATTTTTATGCTCTCATTTTTAATTTTGCTTATAACTTACGACTATTTGTGCACTTAAATGTAAATAAAATGAAATCTACTACAAAAAAATTCATAATCCAAAAAAGTAAAAAAATATTGACGATAAAAGTCAAAATTTACAACGATTTTAACTATGTCAAAATAATTACTTGACATACTGTATGTGTTTGTGTGCAACATTTAATTTTCATTTTCATTTCCATGACAATACATACATATGTAACTTCTTTCTGAATAATATAAGAAATTTTTTTAATAAAAGTCCAAGAAAATTTTTAAAAAGTGCCAAATTATCCCAAAAACTTTATCATCATAAAATCGTGTACTCCATTCGTCAACACATCTTTATAATACGACAAAATTATTTTAATTTGCCTATTTTGATTTTTTTTAAATTTCGTCTGTTAAAAGTGGTTATTATCAAAACTTTGTTTTATTAAACGTTTCTCAAATCTGGCAAGTCTATTTTTACATTTGTGATCAGTGCTGCCACGACACAAAAATTATTGCAACCAAAATTTTTTTTAAAGTTGATAAATGTGGAACAAAATTTCCAAATCTAAAATGTATTTTGAAAATTAAAAATTCGCACTTATAAGGGGTAAAATCGTACCCGAATTTGGTACTTTTTGGCTAATGATAACGTCCATATGTATGTATGTGCATACATAAAAATAATTTACTATAAATCAAATGTAGTATGTGTTTGCGAAGTGCCCAAAAAGGTACCAAAAATCTGAAATACGGGAAACGGTGTTAAAAATTAAATAGTTAGCACGTTGACTACAAAACCGAAGGTCCAGTTTTCGAGCTCGGTATCTGAAAGTCATTAAATAACAACACCACGCATTTTTCTGGTGTGCATTAGTGTCTACTTGTATCAGTTTTTGTAGGAATCATCTGCGAAGTAAAATAACCAATAAAATGGTTGAAAATTGAATACGACTCATTGACACCAGAGGCGCTGCAACACTGCATTATTAAACACGTGCAAAGGATGAAGCTTTCCTCTATCTCTTCCTTCATTCACCACCTGTCTTATCTATCACTATACCTTTCCTAAAGAAGGTAACACCTAGTAGGCATTCATTGCATGAGTGGTACTCTTCTTAAAAAAAATTAACATTTAAAATCTGAGTTAAATATTGTCCTGGTCCAGACTTGCAATGTTTGTTGCAGCAATTCTTGAATATGTGGGAGAGTGTTGAAATAGAAATATATGCATTTTGTATTCCTCTCTCGCTCTTTTGCACTAAAAAATAAAAAGTTGCTGCAACAAAAAAGTCTGGACCAGGACATTATTGACATTATTATTTTTGAAAGGCTGCTTTTGGGAAATGGTGCTTTTTTGAAAATGTAATTTCCGCAAATATTATTTTAGAAAATGCAATTTTGGGTTGTTAAAACTTTTTGAGAATGGTACTTTATGAAAAGAGTATTCTTTAAAAACAAAGTACTTAAAAAATATGCTGTAAGGAAAATGTAGTTTTTTAAAAAAGTACTTTTTTAAGAAAACCTACTTTGATCAAAATAAACTTTTTGAAAAAATAAAGGGTGTTTTTTTAGAGGTATAGAACTTCGAATTGAAATAAAACACAAGAAAATCGTTTTAATGTCCATCAATTTGGCTTTATTGGAAGGATAATTTTATGCCATTAATGTTTAAATATGATTTCGGGCATGTGGCCGCCGCGGCTGGCTCGAATAAAGCCAATTCTACAGGTCCAATTTTCAACCACGATTATGTCGACCATAAAATGGACGGAGCTTGCGGTAAACTTCGCGAACTAAACCATTATTTTCGAAATAAATTTGCACGATTTGCAAGCGTTGTTCTTTTGTCAACCTGTTCATGATGAAATGGCAAACCAAACTAAATATTAATCACTTGACAGCTGACAAAATGGCCGCCAGTTAAAAAAGTGATGCCAACTTAAAGTTCTATACCTCAATAAAAAACACCCATTACTTTTCAGATAAGATACTTTGTGAAACTGTACTTTATTTAAAAAGGTGCTTTCTTTAAAATAAATCTTTTGAAAAAAGGTACTTTTTAGAAAAAGTTCTTTTTGAAAATTGTACGTTTTGGAAAAAGTACTTTTTGAAAAAACTATTTTTTGAAAAAGGTACTTTTTTGAAAAATATACTTTTTGAAAAATGTACTTTTTGGTTAGTACATTTAAAATACCCAGCGAAAAAGGCATGTAAAATCGAAATTGAATCATCACACTGACACATTTTTATAAAACAAGTTTTATCTCCAACAAATAATATTAAGGATCTTTCATGAAAATTAATTTTTCAATGCAATCGCCGATATTTTTATAATTATGTACATATTTCATGTATTTATTATGGTCTTCAGGGGGCTTCTTACAAAAAATTAAAAAAATATGTGTGACTTCATTTTTGAGAATTTGCAAAAAAAAAAATAGTACGTATGATAAAATAGAAAATGCAAAAAAAAAAGATTAGAGATATGGGAATATAAAAAAGCAAGTGAGTAATCTTTATTGTATATACAATGTTGTACATACAAATGTATATACATGCCATGATACAATTATAACAGGTACATGCACAAGCCCAGCCTGTTAATGTATACAAAGCAAATAGTTGTCAAACTTTGTTTACAAGCTGCGAAAATGTTAGTGTATGTGTGTGAATAAAATGATTACAGTGTTGCCAATAAATGTACACATCGCTGTGTCTCCAATTACACATCGAAGAAAATTACACTACACATCTTTGGTGTAGGTTAAAATTAAAACAAAAATAAATAAAAATAGAACCCAAAGTAGAATTACACACAGATTATACAAGAATTTAATTACATGACCTACACATGTGAGTACAAATTACACACTGTCTAACTACACACAGATTGGCAACACTGAATAACTATAATCATGCAGGAATGCCGCGTCTGCAATTGTACTTTAGTTACCCTGTAATTGTTATTTTTAAAAACAAAAGGCATCTGTTTCTGACAATTATTCGTTTGTTTATAAAAACAAAATGAATGTGTTTTTTGGTGTTGTAATTTTGTTGTAGTCGTGCATGTACCTAGTATAATTGTACCATGATACATACATATATGTAACTATGTACACACCGCTCATTTATTTGAAAAATGTGATAACTCAAAAAGAAACTAGTTTTGCAGAAAAGGAGTTCCAAGTTTTCAACTTACACAGAATTTAATAGAAAACGAATATTTTAGTTTTCTCTCAAGAATTGACTACAGAAGATACATATTTGTATGAAATGTTACACAATGTGAATAACAATATAATGATTAATTCTGCATTATTAATTCAAGAATCGAATTTTTTTGAGTTATGACGATGTTTAAGTAAATTGGGGGTATGTATTTCGTTTTTCTATCCGTCCCTTTATATAATAAAATACTCCAAATTTGTTAAATTTTTATTTAAATTATGTATAGTTCTGCTTTTGGTGGTGGTCGATTAATTATTTACTTTTATTAAACCCATTTATATTGAAAGCATAAAAAAAATTCTGTTCAATTAAGTCAAATTGCAAAAAAAAAAATTTACAATAAAAAAGGCAAAAGCATGAAAGCATACATGTACATTGTTTAAGTAAATTTAGAATTTTGAATTAGAGAGAGGTAGGGGTTAAATAAATTTCTAAATATACATAAATGTGATATGGGGGAAGAAATTCAGTTATGTAATATTTATTTTGAGAAATTGATATATACACATGTATGTATATACATACACACATGTATGCACATAAAAACATACATACATATGTACGTATACATTCATACGTGTACTTAAAATAATAAACTAATTTTTGGTGTCATGTTTCCATTAAAATGTTGGCGAGTCGAGAGTGGCTTTTATTTGCTTATTTTCTTTTATTTATTTATTTTTTCGCATAACTTACTAAATTAAAACATGAAAACAAACATGTTTCAATAGAATTTTCATGGTTATAAAACTTAAAAAAATGGTTTACATTTTTTGTTTTTTTTTTCATTTTATAAAATTAAAAAGTCAAGTCAGTTCCGCTTTTACTGTACAGATTGACCAAAAAGGAAAAGGTAATTTTGTTATAAAATTAAATAAAAGTAAAATAAAAAAGAAATCAGGTGTTTTCTTTGTATGAAAAACTGAGCAAATTAATTAAGTTAATTGACAGCATTCTTATTCCAAAGGTGAATTCATAACAGGTGGATGTTAAGGTGAATTCACATTACACAGAAATATTATTCCCAAAAAATTTTTAAACAATATATATTTGTTTGAAATCAAACTAAGTTTCAGTAAATATTATGTACTGTTCCACTTAATTAATTTGTACCAAAAAACTGTGTAGAGAAGAAACAGGCCACGACGTTTGTCGGCTACTTTTCGGCATTTACATGTATACAACACGATTAATCAAAATAAACAACAACAACCGCACAATAGCATGTTGTTCCTATCAACAAGCAAGATAAACACCAACACACTGAAATAACATTTTCCCTCAGCCGAACTATGATTAATTTAAATTTTTACAAAACTTTTATCAGAATTTACAAAATTATTTGTAGGACCGCATTCAAATAAAATATTTACTGATTCAACGAATTTGGTTACTGAAAATGAAATTTAGTTTTTTCTGTGTAGGTGGTGTCAACCAAGGCGAATTCATATTACGTGGTCACAATCAGGTGACGACGTTAGATGTCAACGCACATTTTTTACCTCAAAAGTATAAATTTTTCAAAGCGAATAAAGTTGAATATAGCTTATATCAAGGCAAATTCATATGAGGTATACTCGGCCCAGTTCGCTTTTAATAACTTATATATTTCATGTCAAAAAATGAATTGATTTAAAAAATCGCCAAAAGTCGCCAAAAATCAATTCTATGTGGTTTTTCTTAATATATATTTGATAATTAATAATTTTTTTTTTTACTAATGTAAATTTTTATAAAATAATCGTATACAAATTTGACAGAAAATTGCCAAAAATTATTTCTTGTAAATTTTTCTCATCCAAATTCAAAAAGCATTAATTATTATAATTAAGATGAGAAAAATCGATTGTACGAATTATCACGCAAGTGCAAATAGCACGAAAACAAAAATTGGGTAATTGTTCATCGACTTTTGGGCGACTCAACATTTGGGTATTTGATCATAATGAATAATTGCCAAATTTTCGCAAAAATGTTATAAAACCCAAAAAACTTTTTTGGGCGATTATTTATTTCAAATTCGGGTGATTGTAGGTAATAAACAAACACCTAAAAGCTTCGGGCGATTATTAATATTACATGCGATCGGGGACTGGTTTTTGTGTATTTCTTCAGAATGACTAATCACCCAACAATTTTGGGAGTTCCTTCATTTAGCTGTTTCGGACATTTTGCACTTGGGCGATAATTTGTACAGCCAGAAGAAGCATCAAAATCAAATTGTTGTAATTTCTTGTAGACGAGTTTTAGTAGGATTTATTTTTCCAGCTACTTCTTCAACAAACTAATTTTCCTGAATTATAAAAATGTTGAAGCTAAATTTTGTCAAAAAAAATCGCCAGAAAAATCGCTATGTCGCCAAATCAAAAATTTAGACGCCAAACAAGTTTAGAAATCGCCACATTTGGCGAGAAATAGCACATATCTGACAACCCTACTGAGCAGTTGAGACTACATTGGTTGGAATCGCCTTACGTGTTTATTCAAAAAAAAAAACAAAAACAAAAAAAAATATATCGTTTGTGTTACTTCAACTTAAATCAAAATTATATTATGTAAATCACATTTTTTGTTTGTCTAGTTAATTTAATAAACATTTCATTCGCCTATCTACATATTTTTTTTATTGTTACTTTAATTGTTGTTGATTATACCTACTCGTATAAAATTAAAATTTTACTTCTTTGCGTAATTTGAATATTTCATGCACTACACGTTTATTTTTTGTTTGAATGCATTTCCTTTTTAACGGCATTTCTTGTAATTAACTAAATAATTTTGTGGACAATTGTTTTTTATACAAAAAAAAAAAAAAAGACAAGGTACTCAAAAATAAATGTTAATGTGTAAAAGCAAAATTTTTTTTTTTTAAAGTACATACAAAATGTTTTTTTTTAGAATTCCTACATTAATATGAGTTGAATTTTTAGAACTTCCGTACTATAATGTTACCATAAAAATTTTTATAAACTCATTAAAATGTACCAAATATTGTTGGTCGCCATGTCTATAAAGACTTCAGGCGTTATATACATAAATAAATATGTATGTACATACATACATATGTACGTACGTGCGCATATTTAATCTTCAAATTATCGAAAATAATGTACATACATACATGCATACATATGTTGCTGCCATTCATTGTTGATTTCTTTTTATTAATTTTTGTTTACTTTTTTATTTTATTTTTGATGGAACTAAAAAATAATAGTTAAAAGTTCAACGCGATTTTATTTTATAACACAAAGTGGCATCACGGAAACTTCTTAATCAGCTGATTTTGCCCCATTTAAAGTAAAAGTCCTTTAAAACACACGCAAAATTTTACTTTAACCAAAGTGTATTAATACCAAATGGCCTTATCATTATAACAACATAGGATTATTTTTATTTGTATTTTGACAGTTCGTGTTAAGATTTAATGCTTTTATGTGAAGTTTGACGGATGGGGTAAAGTCAGGTGGCGATCAGCTGCGCTGATAAAGCTACCTAGTACTGAATATGCCTTGACTTTTAAACTTTCTTCGTCTTTTGTACACGCAAAGTTTAAAATTTTCACTATACCTATACTAAAACACTTTCAGTTTGTGAAAAAAGGGCAACAAAAACATTAGTAAAAATTAGTGGAGAGAAGAATTATGAAAAATTGTACATTAATCACATGCAAAAAAAATGTCAAGCACCTGATGAACATTTTCATAGAACTTGATCTGGAAAAGGTCTCTTCTGGTGATTCACTTTTTTCATGAGATTTTTTTAACAAATTTTATAATTCTTCTTCAGGGCGAATCCATATTAAGTGGGCTCAACTACCGCGGTGACATTTTTGCCAGTTGTAATTTGAATATCCTTCAGATAAAGGCAAATTTATACAAGGTATACTCACTTGAATTCGCTTCAAAAACGTATATTTTAACATTTAAGATTCGATGTTTGTTAATATATCTATTTTCGTTTTGACATCGGAAAAGGTGTACTTATCTGATAGTATATTTTTTAAGGTTCAATTAAACGTGGCATAACCATACAAAACAGCTGTTCTAATCAAACTTATGGACAACACTGTATTTGATTATGATTCGCCATAACCATAATCATAATTTGCCTTGCATAAAAACCAATTGAATTTTCGTTTTTCGCCGTAACCATAAATAGCTAAATATTTGCCAGTTAGTCATATTTGTTGTTGCACTTTCGAAATGAATAAATAAATAAATAAATAAATAGCTGTTAGATTTTATGGCAGCACTAATGGGAGAAGCATATCGCGCCATAACCGCTAAAATAGCTTAAGCGACACATTTTTTGGACTTCGTTTTTATTTTTTGATTTGATTTTGGTCAAAAATTGAAGTTTGAAAATTATGTCGCTTAAGCTATTTTCGTGGTTATGGTCATGGTTATATGTATATTTAAAGTTATGGCAATGGGTATGATTATGGTAAGGCACGTCTGATAGAACTTTGACATCAAAAGTATGCATTTTCAAAGCGAATTGAGGCGAGTATATTTTACATGAATATGCCTTGGGTAAAATGCAATTAACATTTGACTTACTTTTTTCTTAAATCATATGCTCAATTTAATCCATAACTACGTACATACTTACATAAGTATGTACACACATATGTATGTATATAAATAGCGAGTAAGAACGAAAGAAAACAAATACAAAATATAATTCGCCAATATTTTTGACGTTGACATGTTCAAGCAATAATTTCAAGAAGTAAAAAACAGGAAAAATTAAGTTACAAGTGGGTCAAATGAATGCTTATTAACTAAATTTTAAAGTAAATCATTACTTGATTGAATAATGACTTACATACTACATAAATACATATGTATGTACATACATACATACATACATATTCCATAAAAGTTAAAAAAAAAATTAAAAAAAAAACAGACAGAGATCAGTGCTTGCTACAAACAGTTTAACGTTGAAGTTTTTATATGTATGTATGTACTTTGTTCTGTTTTGGTTGATAATTTTATAATTAAAAATAACAAACAATTTTTGTTTGTTTTTATTTTTAACATGCAACAACGATAAATCTTTTTGTACGCAAAGAGATTGATAGTTCGTTGTAGTAGTTATCGTTTAAAAAATATGACACAAGTGATGACAAAACTTTTTAGAAGGATATTTTCTTTATCACCTTGGGCGTTAAAAAAAAACAAAAAAAAACTTCAACCAACATGTGGCACAAACACTTAACGAATGTCATTGACAGTTGGAATGACATCAGCTGATAAATTGAAAGAGACAAAAATAAAAGATATGAAGTGACAAAACAACAAAAACAAAATAACTCAAACTTATGAATAGCAATACCCTGGAGAAAGTAATAAATACGAGTGCGGTACCAGAATTAATCACAATATCCAGAAAAATATGTATTTTATTTTGTTTATTTACTTATTGATACATATTATACAAAGGGTGGAGCTTAACCCTACGTCTGTACTTGATATGTTTTCATCATGACTTTATAATGTTGGCAAAGTTTTTACGTTTTTCCATCTCGAAAGCCTCATCGGCAGCAGGTAAGAAAATATGGCTCTACAAATTTATAAATTGTTTATTTGATTGAAAGGGAAGTTTTTAAGTTACACTATGGGATATTTCGCATTAAATTACACAGGGAAATTATTTTTTCCGAATCAACCTAAAGACGTAAGTGGATCAAAAATTCAATAAATAAGATAACTAAAATTTTGCTGCTGTTTAAGATTTTTTTTTTTTTTTTTTTTGAAGTGCACAATGATTTATTTATTTAATTTAGCCAAATTAACGTGTTGTTTTTTCCTGTGAATTACTAAAATTTTGCTAAGAGAATTCGGAAAAAATTTGTATGGCTTCAAATTCTATGGGGTCTACCCTTTGATTTGGTATATATTTCGTCATTCTATAAGAGATCGAATTATTTCAATGAAGAGAGTGTGAAACTTGTTTTTCTTTTTCAAGTTCATACTTCCGTATCAACTCAACTTGCAAACAACAAGGCCAAATTCCATAAAGAAAAACACAGCTTTCGTGTGAATTCCCTCTTGCTGTTGGAAAAAATACTAATAAACCTTCAGTGTTATGTTAAGCAAAATGAGTAAAACTATGGCTTCAGATATCGGAATCAAAATAACAAAATTGAGACAAAGTAAAAACTATAAACTGCTCAATTTATAGAAAAACTTATTTTTTAAGCAAAAAACTTCAAAACTGATTTATGCTTAAAAAACTGCTAAAATCAGGGAAACTGAACATTTGGCAACGCTGCCCAGATGAGAGCAGATGATAATAAAAAAAAGGGGGCAGCCATCTCTCCCATAAATTAAAAAGTTGCCCAATCAGCGATGCCAATTTAGCGCGTTTCGCGCTAGATTTAGCGCGTTTTAACTACGCCAAGCGTGCTTTTTTCCGTCTTAGCGCGTTTAATAAAAAAGCGCTACATTAGCGCGTTTTGAATCAAGTCAATAATATTTCAGTTCAATATCTTGTAACTTGTTTTAAATAAATTTAACAATTTTCTAATATCCAAAACTCTGATAAAATTTTTTAAATTAGTTAATGATTCAGCTGTCGCAAACAAAATTCGCTTGACCTTGATTATAATTAAAAACGCATTTTAATACTGTAATGACAAATATTTTGAAATTTCACAACTAAAAATACATACATATGTAATACATACAATGACCCAAAAAAATTACATAACTTACAAAGCATCTACTATAGCTGAAGTACAAAAAGCATTTGAATCGGAACACTATTCGACAATTTATATGTTGTTACAAAGTTTTACAAATAAATTAAAAATAAAAACTAAGCATTTCGATTATTTGGATGGCGATTCTGATTCTGTATTAAATGATTTTAGTTTATTAAAACATAATGTCGAGGAAGCAATGTTTCAAAATCTGAAAAATTAATTGTGATACGACAGTATTATTGTGATGGTATTAAAATAATACTAATACATACATCGACTTTTATTGAAATTTAATTTAGCGCGTAGAAAATAGCGCGTTTTTGCTATAAATATTTGACAATGCTGTAACTTAGCGCGTTCTAGCGCGTTTTGAGAGGATTAGTAGCGCGTTTGGATTATAAATAGTTGGCATCTCTGTGCCCAACTAAAATTTTTGTATGTACGTATGTGTAACGGGACTCACCAAACTGAGCACAAACGTTAACACAGTTGCCAGATCTAGCATTTAATCGCGGACAGTTACTTAAAATAAACATTCCTTATAATTAATTAAAGACGTTTTTTAATTGGCAATTTTTAATTATTTAAATTCACTGTTTCGAGTAGATATTATAGTGCAATGGAAGGGACAACAGATATTAAAAACAATTTTGCAAAAAAGTAAAAGCCATAAGATAAATTAAATTGAAAAATATATGAATGTACATACATATGTATGTATGAATGTATGTATGCCACTTATCCATCTTTTTTTATTCATTTAGGGCCTTAAACGCCCTCGTACTAAAAGATTACATAAAGTCTGCCTTTTATGAATTTATTTTATGTAGATTTAAACAATTTGTTTGCAAGCTAGAGCAACAAAATAGCAAGTAAAATAGTTACAAAATTTAAACCAGAATTTTTATGGTTTTTTAAAGCAAAGAGAAATATATATGTATATAAAAACAGAAAAAAAATGCAAAACAAAAGCGTCAAGTATTTGTTTGTGTGATAAAAGAAACCTGCAATACACGTTTTATTAGCAACTATCTATTGTTTGTTTGTCTTTTCCTTCAGTCATTTTTAAAACCGACGACGATTGACTGATAATGAAGACGAATGAATAAATAACAAAAAAGGAAACTCATTACGCATGTGCAACAACATCGAATCGTGCAACTATTGGCCGCTGTTCAATAGCCAGACAATTTTACAGTCACGCTTCTTATATTTATATATATTTCTTTTTATCATTGAAACTTGAAAAACATGACAGTTTTTCTGTTGTTTTTTATTTGTTTGTATTTACAAGGCAGATAATAAAAAATTGAAAATTGAAAAAAAAACTAAAAATAAAAGTCGGTAGCAAATATGATATTTTCCTATAATTTATGTAAATTATTCCGCTTTTTTATTTCCATTTCTACTGTATTGTTGTAAGAGAAAATAGTAGAGGTATTCACTGAGTTTATTAGAGAACTAAACGTGAGAAGTTGTTTTATTACAAAATTTTTGTTTATATCATACGTCACTGAATATTGAGTAAACATGCCAAAGAAATTCGAATTGCATTCCAACCAAGGCACATTTATTTCCAGGTAATATCAGGATTACAAAAACAATGAAAAAATACAACAATGAAAAAAACAACATGGTCTTTAGTTTATCCGAAATATCAAAAATAGAATTTGTTGTAACACAGAAATAATAAATTTTAATCACATAAAGTTGAAAAAATTTGCACGGCAGCTACCACTAACAAAATTTGTAACGTTTATCACTTTTTATAATTTTTTAATAGTTTTTTCATATTTTTAAATTTTTTTCAAAAGAATTTTTTTAATAAAATATTTTTCACATTGAAAATTTTTTAACATTTTTTTTAATTTCTCTTTCGTAAACAATTTTTGAAGTTTCGGATGAACTTTAATTTGAAAAAAAATAGCTCAGCTGCATTTCCTGGTGAATGTGCCTTGATTCCAACAATAGCTCTGAAGCAGCCCTGATCTTTCTCACACGCAAAGTGTGAAGTGTGCTATACTGCCTAAAATTGAGTTGGGCTATCTCGGCATTTTTCAGTGACATTTTGACGTACTGTGTACGTACAAGTACGAGTTTTCAAGAATCAACTTTGGATTATTTTTTACTGTTTTCTTCCTCGAATTTTGAAAATATGTGGTTAAAACAATTAATTTTTTTTTAATTAATTGTATTCCACTGAAAATGTCATAAAATATAGCCTTGAAAGACAATATATTTTGAGTGTTTCTTAAATCAAATAAAATGTCATCCCATTAAAATTTTTAAGCATGTCAGTTGTACACAAAAAAGTAATATAAATGATTTTGTAATATTAATTAAAATATTTGTAATATCAATTAAAAAATTAATTAAATTTTAACCTATAAACAATTTGATAATATCAATTAAGTTTTTCCACTCAAATTAATAAATACAATTAAAAATTTAATTGAATCAATTAAATTTTTAATTGAAAATATTAATTGGTGAATACTTTTTTCTGTGCATGCCTTAATTAAGTCAAATTTTATAGGGGAGGGTGGAAAGAAAATAAATAAAAGGATTACAGACAATTGATCGACTACACTACGCGTTTTTTTTCAATTTTAGTGCGTTTTGAAATTTCAAAGTTGACAACGCTGGCGTCTATCATATTTCGCTGACCATTTTCTGGCAACACTGGCAATCAAGGAGCAAGCCATGGTAAAATTATACTAGGTACATGCACGACTACAACAAAATTACAACACCAAAAAACACATGCATTTTGTTGGTATAAAGAAACATATAATTGTCAGAAACAGATGACTTTTGTTTTTAAAAACAACAATTAGAGGGTAATTAAAGTACAATTGCAGACACGGCATTCATGTATGATTAAAGTCATTTAGGGCTCAAATCGTTACATACGTGATCGTATCGGCAATCGTACGAAAACAAATAAAGTGATACGTCAATCGTATAAGCTGAATGGGATTTCAGTACGTTCACGTGTCACAATCCGAAAATGATGTTTTTACGTAACGAATTGTACGTTCACGGATGTGACGATTTGACCCCAGGGTTTGCCAATAGGTGTGTAAATACACAGAGTGTGCAATTACTCTCATGTATAGGCCATGTAATTGCATTCATGTATAATCTGTGTGTAATTCTACTTTATGTTCTATTTTTATTTATTCTTGTTTTCATTTTAAACTACAAAAAACATGTGTAGTGTAATTTTCTTAAATGTGTAATTGGAGACACAGACATGTGTAATTTCATTGACAACACTGTAATCATTTTATATACAACAAAGTTTGACAACTATTTGTATTGTATACATTATAGGGTGATCGACTCGGTTTTCAACCGGTTTTAAAAGCCGGTTTTTTCACAATACGATTGTCGGGTTTTTCAAAATGTTGATTTTTCGATTGTTGAATAGTCCGGTTTTTTTACAATTAAAAAACCGGCTGAGTCGAATACTTTTCGATTTGTAGATTTTGCAATAAAATTAGTTTTTGCTATGTAAAAACTTAGACCAACGTGTTCTGTTGATTTTTCTAAGTACATATTTGTTTTTAGTGTAAAAGTTCTAAGCGTTTTTTGAGGATTTCAACTCTTACTGAAACATGAAATCTAAGCGAAATTATTTTATGAGGTGGTATCAGAGGCGAATTAAATTGGCCTTATGGTGTGAAATGGATGTCAAAATCCTTTTGCAAAAAGTATTTTTTAGTTTTGTTGACATTTTGCTTCATATTCTATATAGAGGTAGGTATACAACTTGTCCATACATTCATATGTATATATATTATACATATATGTACATATATGTAGATATATGAAGTTAATTTTTATGTTTTACCTTTAATAATAAGTCTCGCAAACTGTGCAATTGTGCATTTTTACACTCTCGTAAATAAAATGTCCAAAATTGTATAGGAATTTGTTTTCACAAACCTGTTAAGTTCGCTAAATAATTTTGACTCATAAACTTAAGCTGTGCAATTGTGCATATTGTAAAAAACAATTTCTTTGTTTTTTGCCTTTTTTTAGCCATTTTAAGACACACACACTTTTTTATTTTTATAGAAAGATATACATAAATATGTTTTTAAATTTAAAATTGCTTGAAATTTTTTTATTTTATTTTTATTAAATGAACTTTTTGACGTTTGTTTGAAATTTACATAAACTGTTTGCGCAAGTGCAAAAGGGTCTCGCAAGTTTGCCCAATTGCGCAAATGGCAACTTTAACAGTTCTCATGAAAACCCTTATTATTTTTTTCACCATTTCTTGTTCACGGGAAATATTTCATGTGTTCGTCTTTTATTCCCGATAAGGGTGAATACTTAAAAATAATAAAATTTATTTTAACTAGGATCGTCCGGTGGTCTAAATTAGACCACTTTGTCTTTATTGAAAACACGTTAGACCAATGTGTCTACGTACATAAATTGGAGAACAATCCTTATGAGTTCACATCAAAAGACTGTTAGCAATTACTACTTTCCACAGGACAATGCCTCAAAGTCCACATTCCATATTGCGAAAATTTTGTCTTTTTCAAGATAGGTATGGCATAGCAAATAAGAACTCCTCAAAGTTCAAATTTGATTGAAATCGATCACTAGGGCTTGTTTAACAAACAAAAGACTATAAAGCGCGTAATTGAAAGCAAATCTTTAGTAAAACGTATTTTCTTAGATATGTGGAAGTAAAATTAGGGAGCAAACAACAAAAAAAAGGGGATGGTCACACTTGGGCAAATATTTGCGTAAAAAACGTAACCACAAAATATTAATGAAAAAGCTTTCAATTCAGATACGTGTTTATTAAGTTAAATAGTTTCCAATAATGTTGGAATACATGACGTTGTCTATTAGTTGTTTATGAAACTGTTTAACTTAAGAAACACTTGTCTGAATCAAATGGTTTTTCACAAACATTTAGTGGTTACGCTTTTTTGGGCAAATGTTTGCCAAGTGTGACCGTACCTTAAATGAGTGCATTACACAATAAAATACCACCATCCAAATAGTTAAAAAGTAATATTTTTCATAAATTTTGTAATTCCCATTACAAATAAGGTGAGTCCTTACTTATGCGGTTCGGGCTTACGATGTTTCTATAATATTTTTTTTTTATTTTTATACATTTACGAAATTAAGCTCATAATTTTTCAAATTAATTTATTAATTATGCTTTGCTCTTACGTGTTTAGTCGTTTTTTGTTGCTTAGTTTTTGAAATAAAAAAAAACTCGGAGGAACTTTAATTATATGGTGGTGTGTCCTTAGTTTTGCTGTCTACTGTATGTATGTAAATATTAGAGATGTGCAAATGTCGTGATTTTATCGTGATTCGTGATCAAATATTATAACTAATCACGCGTGAGTGCGTGAGCGTGACTGAAAAAAATTTACTCGTGCGTGAATTCTCACGCTCTCACGAGATAACATTCCTGCATAGGTACATATGTAACTGTATTCAACCATTTGAAATAAATTATTTTATAATAATAAATGCATATTTGTATAGTAATATGTATGGTAGTATGAGCTTACAAACATAATGAATACCCCCAAAACAAAATGTTTCGACTTTTTCTGAAGTCAGACTTGTCGTACCGAATTCGTTAAGATATTTCGGTAGTTTCTCTGAACAATTTTAATTAAACATTAAAACTTTGATTTTTGAGTACATAAGTAAAAGTTTGTAACATGATACAATAATATAAAGGTACAACCACATTTGACGTATAAAATTAATTCTGACTTTTTCCCCGATTATTTGATTACTGTTTTTTTGTAAACGGAGAGGAAAGCGTTGCCACACACATATAATGGCAACCATGATACAATAATATAAAGGTAAAACCGTTCTCTCTTTTCGTCGCCATATTAACCTTTGACGTTTGTCCCGATTATTTTTTACTCTCAAAATTAATGCTACCTTATTAATTTATGAAATCCGAGTTTTTTTTTATTAATTTTTTGACGTTCTTAAAAATAATGGAAAATATTTTAATTATTTCATAAATTTATAAAAAATAAACAGCAAATAAGTTACAGGAGCACCAACAACGGCAGCAAGCAAGATAAAACAAGAATGAAATTACCAACTGAATCAAGGCGAACCTTTGTCTTTATACTCTCTGGTGTATTGCCTTACATCAACTTCGTCCAAGCTATACGCACTATGTGCAAAGTTTTACAAAAGACCTTTTATGTTTTCACACTGACGAGAGCACAACATCCAAGCAGGGGGCAAATACCGGCAATCGTTATCGAACGTAATTACGAAATATTTCAATAGAATTTATATGGATATATTTCGTAATTCGATAACGAGTGCCGCGATCTGCCTCCAGATCTCGGCGACATCTTTGGTCTTTGCAAAGAAACAATAACAAAGCTGTTATCTGAAATACATATGTATATTAGAGTATGTGTGTTTGGACGTAGCTGCCTTAAATTATTCGGATGAAATTGTTAACGGGTTGTAGCATTCTTAAGGACACTATTAGAACACGTGGTCCATTTTAAGGAGAAATGTGATAATTACATGTTCCTAGTCCAATCATAGGCCATGTCCTTAGCAAATAAAAAAGAAGAACAGTGTTTGTTGTATATATCAACAAAGCATTAACTCTTATTCAGCTACGTCCAAGCCACACGAAGTATATGCGAATGTGTATTATATGTATGAAACAACCGTGAATTCTGCTAATAAAACATCGATGTATCGCTTCTATTTACGGCGTTTCTTTATATCGATGTCTTTAAGAACGAAGTTTCATCCCAAACCGTGAGGCTTTTTTGTTATCTATTGAATTAAATAATTAATCAAATATTTGCTTTTGTAAGTCTTATTACACACAGATTTCGTTATTCTCATGTTCAATTAACATTAAAAAAATGTGTGTTTAACTACAATTTCTAAACTCAAATTACACATTTCAAAAAGCATTCCTAAATGAAAGTTGCCATTATATGTGTGTGGCAACGTTCTCCTCTCTGTTTACAAAAAAACAGTAATCACATAATCGGGGAAAAAGTCAGAATTAATTTTATACGTCAAATGTGGTTGTACCTTTATATTATTGTATCATGGTTTTACCTTTATATTATTGTATCATGGTCTGTAAGTAAGTTTGTAAGTATGTATGTTTCTTAGATACCCTGTAGGAAGTATCAATTGAGAAACACTACTGATTCAACAGTGCCTTTTTCAACAATACTACTGACGAATTGTACCGCAGAAAATGTTTTCTGCTTTAGGGGCCGTCCATATATTACGTAACGCTGTAGAGGGGAGGGGTGGGGTTCGAGTTTTGTTATGATTTGTTTTTTTTTAAGTCTAATCTTTTTTTTTTTAACACAAACACAATTCGCAAAGCGATTAGCTTGTCTGGTGGGGGGAGTCTTTGTTACGTAAAGCTATGTACAGACGATTGTCAGATCTTACAATATTGTCAGATCTGGCAATGTGCTGACAATGTACTGGCAATCGAAAATTGCCAGCACAATATTCCTTGTCAGTTCACACGGTTGTAATAAATTCTTACAATTTATTGCCAGACGGTTGTATGACAATAAATTCATCTGACAAAATCGTCAGTAGAAAAATTGTCAGTTCACACGGTTGTCATATGTACAAATTGTTCGATCTGTTGTTATGCGTTGCCAGACTTAAACCATTTGTTGGAAATTGTTAAATATTTATCGTTTGTGTTTGTGTTAAATGTAAAAAGTGAAAGTATAAATTATTATGTACCATAAAGAAGCAATTGCAATGATTTTGTCTGCATATATTTTATTATAAACTTTTTCTTTAAAATCAAGCGTGTGCAGTGTTGCCCATAGAAAGAATTATCTTACAATGACGCCATTGTCAGATGCATGAACTTCGCACATCTGACAATATTAAAATGTCTGACAAATATCTGGCAATAATTTTACAATGTGTTCATACGATTATAAGATGTCTGACAATATGTTGTCAGTTGCTAGTCTTGCAATGGACTGACAATGCTTTTTCTGGCAACGTCGTCTGACAAAACTTGCCAGTTCACACGGTTGTAAGAAATTTTTAGCACATTTTACTGGCAATATTGTAAGATCTGACAACCGTCTGTACATAGCTTAACAGAAAAATTTTTAGTAATTTCTATGTTTTCTTATTTAATATGCTTTCCTCATTTATTTGATTATCATTTATTTAATTCATCATACGTCTTACCTTCACATTTATATTATGTATGTATACATACATACATGTGCGGAATGCAAATTTTTGATAGACGAGAATTCGAATTCGAATATTTAAAAGATATCCGCTAATACGAATATTTAAAACTATATTACATTAACTTTGCTTTATTTTAATTTACATTGTAAATTTTACAAAAACACGAGCACACATACATAGATATGTATATACATATGTATATCTAAGAACCTATTTTTCAACCCAAAAAACATGAAAATTATATTATACATATACTTTTTCGTGAGCGTGCGTGATCGTGATAAGTTGTAAAGCACTCGTGCGTCATTAAAAATATTTTATTCGTGAGCGTACGTGATCGTGAAAATTTTCAAAATCATTCGTGCGTGAAAGTGCGTGAGTAAAATATTTTTCTGCGTGAGCGTGCGTGTCGTGAGTAAGAAAACACTCACGTCCACATCTTTAGTAAATATGTATCTCCACCTACCTACATATCGTAGGTATCAAGAACGATAAACTACAAGATTACGCCAATCAGAGTTTACCGTTAGACGTGACGTCACACGTCTATTGTAAGAGTTGCCATAAAGGCTGGGAAAAATCAAATGAAAGACTTAAAGCATACATAAGTATGGGAAACTAAGAAATTTAAACAAAGAAATCGCAACAATCAAATTATATTCTATTATTTTATTTTCTCTACAAACATTTTTCTTATTTGTTGTTGAGATTTTCTTTTAATTTTTGAAATTAAACTTGTTTTATTAATCTTAACAAAGCGCCTAATTTTGAATTTTATTACTTATTTAATATTTTCTGTGTTAATACATATGTAGCATCAAATCGAAACATACCAAAACTAAAGACTCTAACTATGATATATTTTTAAATAGCTATTTTCTAATATAGTTCACACTGAATTTCTGGGAAGGATAACAAGAATTTTTTATGTGAGCGGCTCTAATGTACAAACTTATGTACATTTGTATATGTATACATACATACATACACATATGTATGTATATTTCAATATATAATACTTAAACTAGTTTTTTGTGGTTATAATTACCCAATGTACCAGCTTTGCATTGCATACATACTATATACTATATGTATACATATATGTATACCTATGAATATGCGTATGTAGTGTGTATATCCATACAAACATAACATCTACATACATACATACACATAGCGGTCAGTTAATTATTAAAAAAATATTTTAGCATTTTTCATGGAAAAGTTGTTACAAATACTTTTGGTTACCTGCTAACAACACACACAAACTGAACTGCTTAAAAGTTCACGGGTCTTAATTTGTATATCGGTTAAAAAATCAATTATCTAATTACGGATAATATTAAAAAAAGGGTAAATACCTACAACAAAAACAATATTGTTTTGTCTTCTTGTTCGTAAGTAACTGCAAAAGTAAAAAAGTGGGATTACTATATGTCCACTTTTCTTCACCGAACTTAGCAAAACCAGTACTTGTATAGTGCTTGGCAATCCTGCAGTCAAAATAGCTTTAAAGAGTTTTATAAAAAAAAATAAACCAAATTATCAGCCAATAGAAACACAGTGTGCGTGACGTCACACGTCTATTATTTTTTTTTGCACTGGCGTAATCTTGTAGTTTATCATTCTTGGTAGGTATAATCTTGTATAAAAATTTCATAGGTAAACGCACCTCTTGAAAAAAGGAAATTTTTTATATAGCCTCATTGAGATACGTACCTATGTATGTATGTATATGTAAATTGAAAACTTAAAACTTACGAGTATTTTCTGCAAAATTAATGAATTTTGACTTATGTCTCTGTTGCAATAAAGGGGTGATCTGTACATACATATGCATGTGTGTATATACAGTGTACACCAAACACACCACTGATACATACACATACATATGTACATACTCATATGTGTATTAAGTAATTGCAAATTTTATTAGCTAATTAGTTAGTGTGACTCAAGTAGTGAAAAATATAATAATAAACAGAAAATTTAAAGGAAAAATAATGAAATAACTTACCACACCGCAATCAGCAGCCGGTGAATTTTCTACAATATCATAGATAACATGTGGGGGACCCGTAGTGCCCAACAGAGAAAAACCAAAACCGGAATATTCGCTACTGCGACGCAAAACCACTTTCAACTCTTCGGTTGACATTTTTAATCGAACCTTTTTTTATTGACGCTTTTAGTGTTTATTTTTTTCAATAATTATTTATTTTTTTTTTAATCAGTTAATTATTTTTCGTATATGTATGTATGTACACATGTGCATGTTATGTATTAATATTTTTTATAATTATTGTTAGATATTTAAACTGTTTTTAATTTTTTGCAAAATTTCACTATTTATTCTTTGTTATAGGACAATTATTGAAGAGAGAACATAAAATTTAGATTTCACACTTTTTTGCCATTTTGTTTTTTCTTATCCAGTAATTTCTATTTCTTTTTTCACAGAAATACCACTTTAAAGTTATTTCTTAATTTTTCGTTTTGTTTCTTATTTTTTTTTCTTTCCTTTTTTTTAATTTATGCTTAGCTGCATCTGAAATGCTTGACTGGATTTTTGGTTTTTGGGCTTGGTCGTACACATAAGTTAAGACTTCGTTGTTTTTCTGTTTGTTGTTGTTATTTCATCGTCATCGTTGTCTACGCTGTTACTCCGCGATGCGCCGTCGTTGGCGTTGATGTTTTTAGTCTTAAAATGCAGTTGTCTTCCATTAATTTACGCCAACTACAACGTTTACGCTGACATAAGGAATGAAAGCAGCACACACATGTTCACAACAGCAGCAGTATTAATCAAATAATAACAAATCCACCAACTATACAAAAAAACAATAACAAAGCTAAAGTAAAAACAATGCATACAAAAAAAAGAAAAGCAAGGTTTTTATTTTTCAGCTCTCTCCAAAAGCCAACAAAATGCTTTAATAAAATTATCTTGCATTTTCTTTTTGTTATACGAAAAATGCATGTAAAGAAGTCGGAGTTGTTGTTGCTATTGCTTAAGCACACACAAATTCTCTTCTGCCAAACTCTCTTCTTACTGTTTACTCTGCTCTGCCTTTGTTGTACAAAAAAAATGTATGTACTGCTCTGCTTTGAGAGCTGTGTGCGTGTGTGTGTGTGTGTTTTTTCTTCCAGCGTCACCACTTTTTTGCAAATGCACTTGTTTTTTTATTATCACTTAAATTAATTTATATTCCTTTCAATTATACACTATATTACTTTTACATCACTTTAAACTAGAAAATTATTTCTTTAAAATTTACTCCAACTTAATTTCGATAGTACTTAAAGAAAAAATTCCAGTTTTTTTCTTTTCCTTTACCGACGACGTCGCCACCCGTTCTTTTTTTCTATATTACTTCTTTTATTACCAGAAACAATTTTAATATTTTCACTTGATCTGTTATTGATTTTCAATTTCTTTGATTATTTAAGTTGTTCAATTATTTATTTTTTATATTTCTTAGGCTTTTTGCATTAAAAAATCAACCGACCGACCGCACATTAAATAAACACTTTTTCCCAAACGCCATTCTTCACTCACGGTTAATTAACGAATAACCAGTATTCGCTAAAGCAACATTTAGTAATGCCTTAATACACAGAGTTGAAACTCACAGTATAATCGAAAAGAAACAAGCGAAAGAGTAATTGAAAAGAGAAAACAGAATAGGCATAAAATAAGTACAAGTACATTTTAACGTGGGAAAAATTAAACAAAGTACCAACACTGCTGCATATATATTAATCAGGGCGAATTGGCACCAGTTGGTCTCGATTCAGGAAATGGTGATCAGCTGCTAATTTATTTTGTGTCAAATCAAGCAAAACTTTTGAAAATTTTCTGAAAGCAGGAAATTGTACACTAAAAAATATGCAAAGCAAATATGCAGATATGTAAGTCGAGACCACCTGGTATGAATTAGCATTGGTACCAACACTGCTGAGTGTGTTATTAATGTTCTATTATCAGTAACTGGTGCCTTTTGTTTAGTGGCCAAGAAAATGTAAAATTTGATTCTTGTTGCTATAAGCAAAATGTGCCCTGGGGACGATCTAAATGCTTGCATTTATTTGGAGTTTGATTTTGTGCTGTAAGAATTGTATGTGCATATCGAACGGAGCACATCAAATTTATTCTTTGAATCTGAAAGATATTCTTCCCGGTGCTATTTTATAGTTTTAAAATAAAATTTCGTACATTGCGTCTATTGTGTAATGCCGGCCATACACTACACAAGTTCAGTGCTCAAGTCTGGCACTGCGTAAACTGCTTGTGACACACACTATACAAGTAAACTGTGCAGTTTTTATTTTAAAGCTATAAGTGAAGAAGACAACGTGTGCAAATACTGCTCTATTTTATTAATTGCTGTGGCAATAAAAACAGCCTAAATCCTAAATGTGTTAATCTTTTTAACAGCCATTTCTCTATTTGCATCGGGGTATTTTTCCTTTAGTTTATTAATTAATTTTTCGTAGGCTTCGATTTTCATAATTCTTTGCTATAATCACTGCTTTTAATGCAGGCGATTCTTTGTATAATTCTAGGAACTCTGTCCAGAATATTTTTTCTGCGCTCATTTTTTGTTTTTAACTCTTAAAAAATCACGACAAAACTGAGCGTTTGCAACATACACTACACAAGTTCACTGTACAGTTTTCAAACTGGTGTGCTTCACACCACGAACACAAAACATACAGAAGTGTCACGAGACGGAAGATACGTGTATTTTTCAGTTTGTCTCGTTTTCCCTCAAATTTTGTCGTCGGTTTTGTTTTGCTACGTCTTTCTAGTGCAATACATTTTTATTAATTGTGTTAGTTGGTAAGTAGTAATACACTACAGTATCAAATACACTATGCTTTTTTTTCTCTTTCTTCCATGAATTTTAACAAAAACCTGATTGGAGCTTTTTTTACCTGTCACTTTCTTCATTTCTGTGTATTCTGTGCCACGAATTTACTGACCGAATTCATCACTGTGGATGAAAATCGTCGTTCGTCCCAGTTGTGTCCTTGGAATAAATCCCTTTGTAATCAACACAATATTATTACTATACGGGCACAAAACACTTGTTCTGGCAGCACTATTTATAACATAAGCTACCATACTGCTACAATTTCTATCTCCATAATTGACGAATGTCGTCACAAAAGAAAACTAGAAAAGTTTTTAGTTTCTTGTGAATTTTTTTAGTAAGTGGATAGTGGAGCATTTTATAACGAATATTGAATTTGCTCGAGAAGTCTATAAAAATTTTTTCATAAATTACAGAATTATTAAAAATGAACAGCATTTCGGTACTTGTTAAGGAAAATCTACCAAATTATTTGTCTGGTTTGCCCATACCAGATACATTTTCAGGCTGGTTTAAATTGTCATGTAAGTTCACACTCCAATTGTTTTATTTTTCTTTGCCTTATTAAAAAGTTTTGGAGATGAGAATTATAAAAATTGTGGAAAACTAGTTAACTGGTTGTAATTGTAAAATTTAGGTCAAATACAGTTTCCTATAAAATGCTCTCATTTCACAATCCCTAAGAATTTTGTTTGCGAAGTGTTGGTATCTTTATTGAAAGAAATCCCAAATTTTATTTTCAATATCTTTTGCCTTTTTTGTGTGAAACAAACTTTGAAAGATTATGTAACAGAATTTTAATTTGCTTGTGCACCTTTGGAACGTTTTTTTTATAGTTTGTCCGCTTAACTTTCTGTCTCGTTTTTCTCATTTTAGTGTTACTTTGTTTTTGCAAACGATGACATTGTTGTTTCTACCAATGGATCGATCATTGGTGCAGTGCAAATGTTTTACCACAATATTTTAAATTATGACGATTTGAATTTTAGTTACGATTCTTTCGCAACAAAGGCTCGATATGTACTTTGTTTTTTTTTTAAATACATTTAATGATTATTTTTTTTCAATCATTTCAGTCAAAGATTGGTTATCTCTCGTGCCACCCACTGTCGTTGCTGCCGGTATAAGTTATACTTTATATTTGGCCTATTGCCCGGTCGCTAATAAGGGTTGTTCAAAAACTGGCCGTTGCAATCAGTCGATACGTAAACATGAGGCTAAAGTGGTTGATATGATTGATATTGAGAATATAGCTGAAAAGGCTGCATTTTGTCGTTGCTGGAAGACTAAGAACGTAAGTAGCTTTTGGAAAATTTAAAAAATAGTTGCAATTGATTAAATGTTTTTCTTTAGTGGCCCTATTGTGATGGTAGCCATGGTGAACATAATAAGCAGACTGGTGACAATGTTGGTCCCATAGTGCTGAAGAGAAACTCTTAAATGTAATTGTATTTTTTATACAATTTTTGCTTTGTTTTTATTATTGTTTGACTTTTTTCATGGTGTTAAGCAAATTAATAAATCCAACACATTTATGTTTTTCTTCATCCTTTCAAAATTTCGTATAGTGTTAAAATTGCGATTTTTTCTCACAATTTAATAAACTGTGACCGCTTCCTGAATCCCTTGTTGTGTACTTAAGACAATATTTTAAATAAATAGAATGAAACTATATATGAGCATAATACAAATACTAATTGCTAAAATAAACACGTTCTACTACATGAAATACTCTCGATCGAAATTTCCATTCAACCACCATTAAAATTTTTTATGAAAGATTGTTCGATATCGAATATACTAATTTGCCCCAGGTGTTATACAGTATTACAAGAATCTGTTAAAATAACAAGCAATCACCTAAGTTGACAAAATCGTTTTTTTTTTTTCAAGAAAAAATTATTTAAAACAAAGTTAAATCATTACATCTTATTACTTGCCACATAAAACTTTTCAGAATTTTAAAACACAAAAACCTTTAAATTAAAAAAAAAAATGGTTTTCATCAGTTATAAAACAACAATTTATTGTTGCAAGGGCTTGGGTATTTCAAAATTAAAACAAAATATATAATTATAACTTTTTTGTGAAAAATGTATTGGAAACCCATTTTTTAATTACACGTATAAAAAAAGTTAAGAAAAAAAATTAAAAATAGTATAATGCGAAATGCAATCAGACAAATAAGCCAGTTTCTTAGGTACTGCTTATCTTATGCACTCATGGCGAGTAATTAATTATGTTAAATAAGCTGGTGGTATTAAATTATTTGAAAATTTTGCCTTGATTGAATTTGCGGCCTTTTTTGTCCTCACCAGTCCAGGAGAAATACTGCTCAACCAGTTTCTTAGTTTCTTCGGAACTGGGATCCAATTTTTTCCAGTCGTAAACTTCATAATCTATTTGCCAATCAGGAGACAATTCGAAGGCAAGATCTTGTCCCCGCCACACCCAAACACCGGAAATTGAAGAGTCATTTTCATCACCAAACAAGCAGACTGAGGCGAAAGCATGCTTGCGCATTTTGTCGAGGCGTTGGAACATGCCAGAGATGAGATTACAGGACATGAAAGCCTTGGTAAGTTCTTCATTGTATTTGTATTCACCGAACCAGATGGAATAGTGTTCGGGATCGAACTTTTCCCAGAAATAGGGAATGGAAACCTTCTCGTCTTCATTGGAGTAGACGCGTTTGAAGTCATCAAAGTTGAAGGTACCCTTTGGCATGTCATCGAAGGGATCTTTGGACTTGGGCTCCATAGCGAGAGCCAAATCCGCTGCATCGAGTTCTTCCTTAGGTTCTTCTTCTTTCTTAGCAGCTGGTTTCTTTTCTTTTTTCTCTTCCCTGGGTTTTTGTTGTTTGCTGCCAGTCTTGGCTTGGAATTCAGCGTACTTTTTGGGATCGAATACCAAAGCTTTTTCGCAGATGGTGTAGTTCTTTACAACAGCTTGGACTTGCTTTTGGTTGAGAATGGTTTTGAACCAGCGGTTCAAATTGGTGTAGGGTTTGCGTGCGGCCTCATCCAAAACGTATTGGTAGAGATGCAACAAACTGCAGAACACAACAATATCGGCCAAAGTGATGCGTTCACCGACCAAGTAGGTGGAGTCCAAGAACTTCTTGTTTAACAAATCAAAGACAACTTCGACATCTTGTTTGGCGGTGCCGCCCTTCTGCTGGGGCATGATGCCCAACAAGGGGAATACCAAGGCACAGGAGGCAGGAACGATTTCGTTGTCGGCAAAAGACAACCATTGTTGGACCTGGGCTTGGGAGAAGGGACATTTGCCACCACGCAACTGGTCATTAGCTAAAAAGAAAGCGATGGCGTTTGATTCGCTGAGATATTTGCCACTTGATGTTTCAAAAGCAGGAACCTAAATCAGCAGATGGACGTAGAAAATAAAAAGAAAATGTTAAAAGTTAACCTCAATTTATTTTTGGTGACGTCACTATGCGGTGCAATGTCAATATACAGCCATACATACGTCTGTATGCACCAATTCATGACGTTTGCAAAATTTACACTTACCTTGCCGGCAGGGAACTTTTTCAAGAATTCAGCCGATTTGTTTGTTTCACCGAAAACAAAGTTTTCGGCAACTTTTACTTGAACACCTGCATATTGGGCAGCGATCAATGCCTTGTAGGCACGGAAATTTTCTGGGTATGTATAAAGAGTCTATATGAAAATAATAGAAAAACAGAATTAGCTATATTTACAATATTGTCGTTCGTAGCATTTTTACAAAAGCTTGCTAATTAATATTTGATGATGTTTAAGATATTTGCAAATTAGATTTGCATAAAATATTTACTTACTCCAGTCGCCATCGTTGATTTAGCCGGAGAGAAAGATTTGACAGCCCCAAATTTCAGACACCGTGTGTGCGTGTGGCGATACTAAATGTCATTGAATTGTCAAAACCGCATTGCAATCACGGAGTTGATATAAATGTCACTGAAATTAACCCTTACTGGGAGCAAGCTTAAAACCCAATATAAGTCCCCGACCAAACCGGTATTTTTTTTTTTTTTTGCTACTAATATTCTAGTTTTGCACTTATATATTAAAAACAATTCTATTACAACACAAATGTCCCTGAAAAATTAAAAATTTTTTAAACTCTGTTATATATTGTGTTTTTCATACAGCTTATTTTAAATTAACCAGTACAAATTTCAAAACTAAACAGGGGGCAAATTACGGCACTCGTTATCGAACGAAATTACGAAGTATTTCAATAGAGTTTATATGGAAATATTTCGTAATTTCGTTCGATAACGAGTGCCGTAATTTGCCCCCAGATTTACAGAGAATGAAACGGTCAGAGCGAAAATGACATTTCCATTTCATAGCCAACATTCATACTTATGCAGGCCATACACTACACAAGTTCAGTGCTCAAGTCTGGCACTGTACAGTGCGTTTGTGTAGTGTATGGGGGCGGTTGTGCTATTTACTCAGTGAACTGAGTAAATATCAAAACGATTTTGATATTTGCTCAAGTTTGAAAACTGTACAGTGAACTTGTGTAGTGTATGTTGCAAACGCTCAGTTTTGTCGTGATTTTTTAAGAGTTAAAAACAAAAAATGAGCGCAGAAAAAATATTCTGGACAGAGTTCCTAGAATTATACAAAGAATCGCCTGCATTATGGCGCATTAAAAGCAGTGATTATAGCAATAGAATTATGAAAATCGAAGCCTACGAAAAATTAATTAATAAACTAAAGGAAAAATACCCCGATGCAAATAGAGAAATGGCTGTTAAAAAGATTAACACATTTAGGATTTAGGCTGTTTTTATTGCCACAGCAATTAATAAAATAGAGCAGTATTTGCACATGTTGTCTTCTTCACTTATAGATTTAAAATAAAAACTGTACAGTTTACTTGTATAGTGTGTGTCACAAGCTTAGTTTACGCAGTGCCAGACTTGAGCACTGAACTTGTGCAGTGTATGGCCGGCATTAGCCAGATACTTGGACGTCAGCAAGGACGAAACATGGACATGAGTGGTCTATACACCAAGTTCATGGCCAATGGAGATTTTCAGTTATAATTGTACCATAAAGGCTGTGATACACTATCATACACAGTCGTTCGATCTTTCAAAAAAAAAATCGTGTGTGCTCAAAAAGTATGATAGTGTGGATTAAAATTTGACATGTGTGACAGATTTTTTGACACGTCTGCCCGATTTCCAAAATTTTCATAAAATGATAATTTCTATTAGCTCAGAGATGCATTTTGTAAAGCAGTTGATAAGAAAACAGCAATTTCTGCTTAATTTATTTAAAAATAGAGAGATACATATTGAAAATTATATTTTGCGTTATTATTTCTTTAGAAATACAAAATAATTAAACATAAAAATTATTTTAAATGTTTTTTCATCTTTTTTGTGGAATAATGTGGCATCTATAAGAGATTTTGTTGCGATTTTTTTTGGAGTGTGACAGAATTCACTCAGATTTTCCAGTGAATGAATCGTACGACTGTGTATGATAGTGTATCACGGCCTAAACCAAACAAAAAGTTTTTGACATTTGTCAGATACAAGCAAATTCAACCAAAAAAATGTCATTTGAAATAGGGCTAACATATGTTTAGTACCATTTTACGCTATGCCTTTTAAGCCTGCTTTGTTTTCGACAATTTTCTTTCAAGCCCCTACGAAGAGTCACGCACGCTTACATTAATACTTTTTCTGCATTCCTTTACGACATTTATATACACGGAGTACGAATTTTAATTTCGTGCCTTTTGTTTTACCCCACAAGCTTCTTACCTCCTCTCACCCACAAACTAAAAAAGCCTGCCTGCACAGGCAAGCAGAAAAGGCATAGTGTAAATTGCGTCTTGATATAGAGGCACAAAACAAACAGAAGTGTCACGAGACGGAAGATACGGGTATTTTTCAGTTTGTCTCGTTTTCCCTCAAATTTTGTCGTCGGTTTTGTTTTGCTACGTCTTTCTAGTGCAATACATTTTTATTAGCTGTGTTAATTGGTAAGTAGTAATACACTACAGTATCAAATACACTATGCTTTTCTCTTTTTTCCACGAATTTTAACAAAAACCTGATTGGAGCTTTTTTTACATGTCACTTTCTTCACTTCTGTGTATTCTGTGATAGAGGTTAATTCTAAAATATATATGGCATCACTGTGTCTTAAAGTTGTCATTTCGAAACTCTCTGTTTTGTCACATAAGTAGCGAGTTCCACATATGTTTTACATAACGTGTACTCGTTAAAAAATGGATTATTAGTCCATAACATAACATAACATAAAATATTTCGGACCTTCATGAAGTTTTAACAATTTTAAGATACATATGTATGAATAGATTAATTGGAAATGTTATTATATATTCTTATAAGAAAAAATTATAATAGCAATTTATTAACTACACTGACTAATACGAAAACATTTGATATATTTAGGCACAAGGCACATTTACTTCCAGGTAATATCAGGATAACAAGAACAATGAAAACATACAACAATGAAAAAAACAAAATAAATATAGTGATGGTAAAATTGAGCTTACAATACAAAAAAGCTTTCAGCAAATTGAAATACGATGAATCAAAACAATTCACATATTCCATTTGCAATAAAATGCTAAGTATATAAAGCAGAAATCTACATCAACTGACACCACACACAGTGGACCAAACACAAAAGAACGCTGATGATGAAGGTTTAGTGGCCTTCGAAAACGGCTGGCTGTTCCGTTCAACTATGTGTTGTTAGTCCGAATATTTACAACAGACTTTGGTGTTATTTGTTCATTAACAATTATCACATGTAATTTGGCTTAAAAAAGCGATACGAAATTTAGCCCGTTCAAATCACAAATATAGAAACAAATGGAGTTCGAATAATAATTAAAATTAACTAAAAATAGCTTTTAGTTTATCCAAAATGTCCAAAATAGAATTTGTTGTAACACAATAATAACAAAAAATTATTTTTAAATTTGTTTTAAAAGAATTTTTTTTTTAATTTTGCTCATTGAAATTTTTTTAATTTTTAATTTCTCTTTCGTAAACAAATTTTTGAAGCTTCGGATGAACTTCAATTTGAAAAAAATAGCTCATTTCTGCATTTCCGCTACTACCTTTAGGCATTTCAATATCTATTTGTATATGTATTTTTTATAAACAAAAAAAAACGTAAATTCCCAATATATCGTCGGTTGGTTTATAGTTTGATGTATGGAACAAAAATGTGTTTTCGTAAAATTGATGATGAATGTTTAGTTCATTAGTTTATTGAACTATCATTATCTAAATTAATTCCACATCCTATATTTACAAAAGATTTCAAATTCATTTAATTTTTTTATGAAAATGGGGGTTATATTAATATTAATTTTAAAAATAAATGAAGACCCCTTGGCACTTACTTTTACGTCTCACCGTACTCCACTTTTTTCGCCACACCATTGGTGAGATGTTCGTTACTCGTTAAAATTTTTGATGAAAAAATCAAAAAATTTAGATATTTTTATATTGTTTTGTAAGTGTTGTGCCAAGGCATATCAAACAGGTACACGTATCAGGCATATTGCTCATCCGCTGATTTTTTGTTTACAAGTTTATAACGAAGAGTTCGTTTGACAATTACTTTTGTGCCTTGTTTCATGCATACAATTTTTTTACAAAAACTTTGTAAAACTATGTGAGAAGCACAGAGTTGCCACAGGGTTGTGCCTAATGCATGTACCTGTATTAAATGTGCCTTGTGTTGTGCATTACAACAAGAAGAGAGAGAATAAGTAAATAAGAGAAGAGAATATTATTGTTGACAGCGTTGTCAACTCGAAATTTTTTGTGCGAAAAATTCCTTAGTTTGTGCGTGGTGCGCTTTTTTTTAAATTTCGGTGCGTTTTTTAATTTTTGGTGGCACCAACGCAAATTTTACATAACAACCGGAAAATTCTTGTTGTGAAACTTGCCATCTTCCTGATAGTGTTAATTACCATACTAATAGTAATGATGTTTATAAAACATCAAAATTTGAAATGAAATCTGTCTAATGTACCGATGATAACAAGAATGATGAAAATATTAGCTTTATTAATTTGGAATAATTGATTTTTGATCAGAATTTATAAAATAAATGTACAAAACTGTATCATCTTGCAAACATATGTATGTGACCTTAATTATGAAATTTGTATAAGTCATAAATTCCTTTGGTCGAAATATTTAATAGATAACATTTGAAAAAATCCAAAAATATTTTTTATTATGCAACAGTATCGAATCAAAAATGCGTATCACTTATACCACTTCCATAATTAAGTATATATATAAGTACATATATTATGTAGGTACGAATTTGTTTATTTTTTTTTTTTTTTGTTAAGTTTTTTAAATTATATTCATACATATACATATTGTAAAAGCCTATTTATTTTCATTGTTATATTTTTAACATGGGTAAATGTACTAAACTTCTGATAAATTGTTCTTTTAAATATTTGAATAAAATGATAAAAACTTAACTTTTATTAGTTTCGAATTCTTACTATTAATCGTTGATCTATTTAAAAAGTTTTTTACAGAATTTATGAAATTTAAAAAAATTATTATCTATATGATAAAAATTAATATAAACAACTTTGTTGAGTTTTTATAGCTTTTATTTTTTTTTAACCCTGAATTGTATTAAATTTGCAACCAAAAAAAAAAAATTATAGTTTTTATACAAAATTAATTCAATAAACATTTTAAACAAAAAAAAAAAAAAAAAAAAAAAAAATTCTAAGCTTGGTGCGTTTTTTTTAAATGGCGCGGTTTTTCTCCATTTTGGTGCGTTATGAAATTTCAAAGTTGACAACGCTGATTGTTGAATCTGGTTGGATCCGTCGCGCTGCAAGCTGGGCTGCCAAAAGTGCCGATTTTTTCATTCAAAAACAACAAACAAACAATGCCGATTTAAGGTGGTAAAAAAATGCCGATTTTGATCGAACCAACTTTGTTTTCAAACCACATTTTTGTGATGATTTGGCTTGTTTCAAGAAAAACTGATGTGTGCTGATGTGTCTAAAACATGACTAACACGCATACTGATTTTATTGTTCAGAAAAATTAAAATAAGAAAGCATTTACATATTTACAAAAAAAATTAAGATATTTACAAAATAAAGATAGTGGTACATAAATAAATAAAAATGATTTGCTAAGAATATTCTTAATTTAAATTATTTTTCTAGAAGTAAAAGAAAACGATCATGAATGAATATGAATGTGTTGAGAAAAATACTGTTACATCGAGCAGCATATAGACAATTGCTTAACCATAAAAACAAGCCAATTTTTTAAATTAAATAAAGACATTATGTCAAATAAATATACTTCAGTATTTCATGTATAATTTATTTGTTTTAATTCAATTTGTTTATTTATTTATACATATTATACAAAGTAAATTTGCATAATATGGTGTTGCATAAATATGGGCGGGGTAACTAGACCATATGCCCAAGATGGTATTAACAGTAGTTTAAAAAGTTTTGTGACTGACTGTACACGACCTATGCCTTCACATAGGAAGTAGCAACGTGGTTGTTAAATAAATTTCACAAAAAACCGCAATTTGTTTTTTTTTTCAGTTTTTTAGCCAACTATGATTGAAGTTTTGTGATTTTTAATAATGTATTGAGAGTTTTTTTTTATAAACATTGGGTTTTCGTAAAGGGGCCCATAGAAGACACATACTGCTCATGCTCATGCAATAAGCATGTGTCGGTAAATTTTCAATTTTTATTAATATATTCGTTTCAGACAGACAATGCAGTATGAAAAATCCAAATAGTTTTTATTTGAAATAAGCTCATACTGCTGACAATTTTTCAAATGAACAAGAAATGAATTTATTCATTTTTCTGATATGCATGTATTTTTTTAAATTTAATGCTTTACTGAAAAAAAGAAAATAAAACAAATAAAATATAAGTTTTGAAAAAAAATCTGTAAAGAAAATACGTTTTTTTTTAATTTCTTGAATCCCACCAATAATTTTTTTTATTTTAATCGCATGTTTATGTAAGTCGGTATTCACACTATGCCTTTATAGCCTGCCTTGTATTGACAATTTTCTTTTGAGACCCCTACGAAAAGTCACACACATTTACATTAAGCCTTTTTTACTCGTTCCTTTTTGGCATTTATATATACGTTTAATGCTGAGAATACGAAAGAGGACAAGAGAAATGTCATAAATCCCCCCGAATTTTCATTTCGTGCCTTTTGTTCTACACCGCAAGCTTCTCACCCCCTCTCACCAATAAACTAAAAAAGCCTGCCTGCACAGGCAAGCACAAAAGGCATAGTGTAAATTGCGTCTAAGCAGTATGTGTCTATGTGCCCCTTAAGCTTTTGGAAATTGCATAAAATTGTTATTCTTGTCTAATTAATAAAAATTAATGAAAAACTCATGCCGATTTTGTTGACGATTTTCGCAATTAATATGCCGAAATTTTCGGCCGATGATTTTTCAAAAAAGTGCAGGTTTTTCAGCAAAATCTTCTGGCAGCCCTGTCAGTATACTATTCGCTGTTAAACACGAGTACTCGAAAAAATGGATTATCAGCCGTGTTAGAACCGGCCGTGCAATTTTTCATTAATTTCTCTAAATAAAGTAAAATTTTATTTAATAAATTGTATCTTAGCTATACTTAAACAACTAAAAAAATATATAAAAAGGAACTTTGCGGATACGAACATAGTTATAGCTAATATTTTTGGTGAAAACTTCTGAAAAGAAAACCTTTTGCGACTTGCGTGGAAAAAAGGGAGAGAACGAAAAAAATTAATGGGAAAAACTAATAAAAAAGTGCATAAAGAAAATTATAAATCAAAGTGAAAATTTTTTACATCAAAATTACAGCAAAATTATAAGTGTCCCATTTAAAATTAAAGAAGGGAATCCTAATATTTAAAAAAAAAATGTGTAATAACGTTTAATGATATGTATTAAAAAATTGTTGAATGGCTAAAAGTTGTGCTGTCGATGGACAGATATAAAAAATAAAATTAAAACTGCTTTTTATTGGTCATTTAATTTGCTGAACTGTATAAAAATGTTGACGTCTTTGATGTTTTAATATCGTCGTCGGGCAGATAGAAAATACACATTTTTAAGTTTCAAGCCACAAATATTTGGTATTCAAGCAAAATATGTAAGTTTATTTCAATTTAAAATTTAATGAAAAATTTGCATGATTTTAATTAAATGAAACCCTTAAATTTTGTAAATAAATGAATATAAACAAACGGAAAATAGTTTTTAATTAACTCGTTTATTTCATAAATATTTTCAATTTACGTTCTTCCTCCCATACCATTGCGTTGATTCATAAAGCTGCCAGATTTTATTTACTGCTATAATATATGTGTGGCGAAAAAGAAAAAGTGCTTAAGTCGAGATAAGTTGATTTTGAGCTAATGGTACTTCTATATTCCGCATATTTGAAAGTACCCCTGGGCAAAATCTCAATTAATTTGTGTGATTTTTCAGGAAGTTATAGCACTATTAGTTGCGACTTATCTGTTTTAGACTTCTAATTTCATTTGGAATAACAGCTTTATTTAGGTTATTATTTGGTATATTTCAACTTAAATGTATTATAGTTTATACTATAATATTTATAGTTTGTACAACGATGTAAAGGTTAACAGAGAATTTCAGAATTTAACTTTAAAATAAATAAAGTTCTGAAAATCGACTTGAACGCTTAAAAGTGCTCTCCTGCAAAACAGTAAAATATGACTTAAGCACTTTTTCCTTATTACCACTGATATATCACCATTATATATCCTCTACGTCTCCACCTGACATGAAATTTTGCTGTAACTGGAAGTTATAACCAGCGTTGTCAACTTTGAAATTTCAAAACGCACCAAAATGGAGAAAAAACGCACCATTTGCGAAAAACGCACCAAGCTTAGAAATTATTGTTTTAGTTTAAAATGTTTATTAAATTAATTTTGCATAAAAAGTAATTTTTTTTTGTGTTATAAATTTAACACTAAAACAGGCTTTTACAGTTCAGGCTTAAAAAAATAAAACCTAAAAAGACGTAAAATTTTTTACTATAAATTCATTTGTTCTACATAGATAATATTTTTTTTTTTAATTTCATAAATTCTCTACAAAACTTTTTAAAGAGATCAATGATTAATAGAAAGGATTCAAAACTAATAAAATTGCATTATTTATCATTCTATTCAAATATTTTTAAATTTTTTTTATCAGAAGCTTAATATATCCATATTAATAGCAAAAATTGAAAATTTTAAAAACCCCCGAATATTTCTATTTTTTTGTCGGGGGTTAAAAATATAACAATAAAAACAAACAGCCTTTTACAATATATGCACATAATTAAAAAAAACTTAACCAGAAAAATTTAAAAAATTCATTATTCGACATATTTTCATAAGTATATTTATTAATTTGAAATTTATTTGCTGTTGGTTCAGCTTTGTCTATATGCATTTCATTAAAATAATCACTAGACTTCAGCGCGAATAAGAAATTATTTCTGATTAAAATTCACTGCAGTTCAACTAAATCTAAAAAAGCTATTATTTTCATTATTATTGTTATCATAAAACAGATTTCATTTCAAATTGTGATATTTGGTAAACTTCGTTACTATTAATATGGTAATTAATTAGTAAGTTTCACAACAAAAATTTTCCAGTTTTAGCCCATTGTTGTGTTAAATTTGCGTTGGTGCCAACAAAAATTAAAAAAACGCACCAAATTTAAAAAAAAAAGCGCACCACGCACCAACTAAGGAATATTTCGCACAAAAAATTTCAAAAAGCACCCAAAATGGTGGGAAACGCACCAAGTTGACAACGCTGGTTATAACTGAGTTGTTAAAACAAATGCACTAACAATAATGTTATAACTTGAAAAAAGCATTAACTTGAGCAGTCCACACTTAACACTAACTTGAAGTTAATGTTAAAATTATTTATTATATGTCGGGTGGAGACCGCGAGTTACTCAAACAATGGAGTTTTTGAGTTATTGTGATGCAGAATTAATCTTCATATCGTGCTTTTCTTTTTCCATTTTGTTGTGCGTAAATTAAAATCTTTAAACTCGTTTTCTGTCCATATTTTTTTTTTTTGATTTTGGTTGTTTGAGTAAATGATCGATATGTAAATATGTATATAATAATGTTTCAATTTATAAATAGTTAATTATTTTACAGATCACCTAAAAGATATCGACATTTTAAAATTAAAACTACTACACATAAACATAGGTCACGGCTGAATCCTACTAAATATCAGAGCACGGCAACTCTTTGAAAGTGCCATAGATTACATTTATCATAAGAGGCAGATTTCAAACATACACCAAATAAGAGATTGGAATATTGTCTATAAAACTAAGTACATGTTTGAGTACAGCAGTATTATCTGTCAGTTTTTGAGATAACATAAAAAGTCGGTAAAATGTTATAAAATGCCATTTGAATTGCAATGGGTTAATTAATACCTATAATTAACCCATTGCGAAAATAAAGAAATTTAGAGAAACAGAAAGGTACATAGCTCTCGAAATGATGTCCACATCCAAGATCTATAAAGATATATAAATATTCATTTTTGTTTCAGCTGACTGAAAAAGTCTCCACTTATAGTTACAACATACCTGTAATAAACAATTAATAATAGTAATAATTATAGTAATAATAATAATAATAATAATAATAATAATAATAATAATAATAATAATAATAATAATAATAAACACATTAATAACAATAATAATACAAAATATGTATTTGATTTAGGCATTATACACCTAAAGATCATTGATTTTAATTATGTAGTGTATTGTGCCAACTACTAATATAATATAAATATACTCTATTTTTTGTACAATATACATTTTTGCACAATAATATTGCTAATGTACCTGTGAATATGTGTACCTTTAGACATTTCGTACTACAATTTGTGAAAAATTATTGATCTGCATATTTGGTTAATCCCTGAATTCACATTGCGCTTACTCTCTTTGATTTGGATTTGGATATTTTTCGCAAGTTATAAATTAGTAAAAATAATATAAGCGTTATTCTCATGTACTTAGTCTGGCATCACTATTACTTTCGCACTTTCTCTCACACCTGCATCTCCTCTTTTCTTTTTACAATTTTAATTTGTTGATATTGCCATTTTTTAATTTTGTAACGTTACCTAACCATAGATTACGGTTATTTTTATTACTCTTGCTTGTGTGTGCGTTTGACTGCGAAAGTGTTAGTACACTTTCCCATTTTTTAGTACATAATTTAATTGCCTCTAATTGTTGAGATGATAGGGTGTGCATGTTATTTTTGTATTTTCCTTGCACTATGTCATTCATTTTTAACCCTGCACACATAACCCTCGAACGTATCCCTCTAAACCTAACCATTCGTCGTTTCGACGAGCACGTTTTGGGGCGTATAATATCGGTTCTAAACATATATATTTTTGTACTTGCAACACATACATACCTTTAGCAAGTACTTTGTTAGTAAATACAACTATATATTTCTATTCTGTTACAAGGATATTTATTATAATCCATTTTTCCAAAAAGCACTTTTTTTTGAGATCACATTGTTATAAAATTTATATAAACAAACAAAACAAAAAAGCCTTTTTGTCTTTGGCAAAACTTAACTATAACACTATTGTCATTTAAAAAAATATAAAAAATTAATTTTTTGAAGCGCATTGTGTGCAGAAATCAACTTTATGCTCGCCAACACTCGTCGAAGCGACGAACAAGTTTATCATATCTCAATAATTACGTGCTTACGCGCCGAGTTTGGTTGTCTCCTGCAAAAGCTCAGCGAAAACTAAGTTGGCAAGAAATTTAGCGGCGATCGGTGCACGTGTTAAAAAGAAATAGCTATTTTTTCGTCCGGTGTTCGTCGTTTCGACGAAGGTTATGTGTCTAGGGTTAATAACGATATATTACCTACTGTTAGTTTTTATTTATAGTATGTATTTGTAGTTATTTATTTACCTTTCCCCCATTCTTAAGTGTATTGTTTGTTTATTGAGTTTAGTACAATATTAAATTTTCTAGTTAAGCCTACCTTAACATTAGGAATAAATGACATGACCTTCATTGCATCATTACTACTATTCTATTACTATAACTATTATATGCCTACATAGTGCACATAGTACTCGTATGCACATATTGACATACATGTGTGCTATTTTCACACATATGTACATTCATATGTTTACATATGTACACATGTATGTATGTATGTATTTCTATAAGTACTTATGTGCATTTTTATTACATGTCTCTATTTTATTATTAGCAAATCAAAATCGATAGGTATATTTTTTTAAAAGCTTGAAGAATTATTGAAAACTTATAAAACCATATTTATTGACATACAAACATAAGTTTGTATATACTTACATATCGTTGGTCATAAGTAGAAAGGTCCGAATTTAAATAACTGTAACTTTACAGGAGAAGATAAAAATATAATAATAAACAGTACAAGTGTTTGTACAGCTACTCCTTAAAAATGCTTGTAAAAGAGTTACTTTCTGCACTATTGCAATAAATATTTGTGAGGTGTGTTTGGCTGAAATATATTAGAATCACTGAAAAACTGAATTTCTTTAAAATACGAGTTAGACCCTTTCTACTTCTGACAATCGATATGTACATATACATATGTGTATGTATGTATGTATGTATGTACTATGTGTGTAAGAAGAATAATTTTTCCTTATTAGAGGTCAGTGATATACAATACTTATAGTTTGATCGTTGTGACTGGAAAATCATTTTTCGCACTCAATTCTGTGTATATTATATTGCCCAAGAGCCTCTCGTGGTTTTGATGATCAAATATTTTTATTATTTAGAACACTATCATTTAAGGTTGCAATTCTGTGGTGACATAACAAAATTGCAAAGTGTTGCGCTTTTTCTTTTAATAAATTTGAATGTTTAATTCCAATTTATGTACATATGTATGTATACGACATCTTGCAAAATTTTGGGATGTCCAAGATGATATTTTTCTTTCCACCTACCGGATTACTTTCATTTTAACAAGAGAAAAAATTGTGGATATTTTGTTTGCAATTTTTTTAGTTTTTACTGCATACATACATACATACATACATACATACATGCATATGGAAGGCCTTACCCAGCAAAAAAATTTCCGATTTGGAAGCACTAACAACTGAACGATGCAATGTATTGCTTACTTGATAACAAAATATTCGAAAAATGCTTCTGAAAAGCACTAACGTAAGGTGGGCTCTCACAAAAAGTATATGTATATTATTACTTCTGTGAGGCATTTTAGTAGGGCAAACAAAAAAATTCATGGATTTTTGGAACCTAAGTGTATTTCTTTTAGCTGGCTGATCTGGAACAAAAATGCCGTATTCATGCGCAAAAGCAAGTGATTCTTTAACATTGTCTCCCTTACAAAAACGCATCTTGAAAGCAGTAATTTTTGCTGGGTAATTAGCATACTTTATAATTAAATTAACAGCCTGTCCCACGATGTCGTCAACAAACTTTCGATCGACAAATTGTATTGTATTTAGGCTTTCAATAGGCAGACAGACCGTAAATATCGTAAGAAAAAAATATATAATGTTTTAGTACTTTGTTTACCCATCGCGACTCTTTTTGACAGCTCATGAGCGACGTGGCATTGACAGTATCAACTTTAGCGTTTCAGAAGGTGTTATTTCTGGCCATACCAAGGACCGTAACGGTTATAATTTTTATTTTTAAAATTACTTCTTAATCGTTATTTCTTGATTTTTATTTATTCCTCACAAAATAAGAGTTATTTTGTGACTTTTATTTATTCCTCACAAAATAAGAGTTATTTTGTGACTTTTATTTATTCCTCACAAAATAACAGTTACCTTTTGATTTTTATAAAAATCATTGCATCTATAGGTAGTCCGTGTAACATGGAGTACCTTGGTATATTCCTTGTGTACGTAGGACTTCTCTATTAGTGTGATTTTTTCAGTTTAAATTTGGAAAATAATCGTTATTTGCGATCCCTGGGCCATACTTTTTTAAAATCACGTTTTATCGTTTCTTTGCTAGTAATTTCTTCCTTTCTTACCCAACTTTCATTATATCCAAAGTAATTTCTGAAGATCCGATGAGGTTTTAGGTCCAACCTGTCCACCGAAGCTTTTAAATAATCATCTATAATGGTCTTGTACTGACAAGTTTTCGTAAATATGCATCAATTATTTTTGATGTACAATTAATTATTGTTAATTTCACCTACATACATATGCACACATATGAATGTGACTTCGAAAAGTAAAGAAGTATACATATAAATATTCAAAAAATATGTATATATATATATGTATGTCTGTAGACATATGCGTGTATGTATATGATATAGAATATCGCTTAATAAACTCAACTCTTTGCACTCCACTACTTAGTTAACTACAGCTCTAATTAATTTCTAATTTTTTGTGTCAATTTTTAGGTGTGCAAAAAATGCCCAGAAATGCTGCAAAGAAAACGAATAAAAGTGCAAAACGTCTTCCAGTTTTAACCAAGTTAACAAATAAAACTATTAACAATAAAAAGAAAAAGCGGAATAAGAAAAGAATCAACAAAAATAAGCATAAACAAAATTCTAATTCTCCAAACGAATTGAAGAAGAACCACAAATATAATAAATCTAACGCAACTTCTACTTCATTTAATGAAATCCAATTTAATTGTAATGCAAATGATAACATCTTAATATCTAAAACATCATCAAAAGCTGACAAAACCATTACAACAAAAACAAAGAATATAAGTAAAACATCTAAAGATCAAAAAGCAAAGTCAAAAGAGCAAGAACAGCAAGAAAGTATTTCAAAAAGTATTAGACTAAATCCAGTCAATGAGTCAGAATTAAAAGATGTGAAATGTTCAAATCTTGAAAACAATTTGATAAATGAAAAGTTTAATTCAAACGCTTGTAATCATAATTCAAATGCTAGACAAAAAGTTATAAGTACAACTAAACAAGAAACAAACTTAAATTTAACATCATTGTCAGAAACAGATACGAAATTATCAGAAGCAGCATCTTCATTTCATCCCGCCTCACCCAATTCTTCTATATCATCTTTATATCCTATTGTTATTGAAACATCAGAAGCCTTTCAACCAGCTAAAGGACAACAACAGAAAGTAGAAAACGATACAACTGGCAAGAAAAAGAAAATACATTCCAATAATAATTTTAACAGAAACAAAAACCACAGCAACAACAACAATAGTAATAATAATAAGAATCTTTGTACATATTGTCATACTGTTGTTGACACTACAGAACAACGCAAGTCACAAAATAACAATACTTTCAACAACAATAACATAATAACAACAACAACAACAACAACAACACAAACGAAACATTGCAGCAACAATAGTAATAAACAAAAACAAGCAACTCAAAGTTCAACAGCAACAACAACAAATGCAACGAAAATATTAACTCTTTCTGAGCCACCATCCTCAAATCAAAGTGAAGAGGTTAAAGCACGTTTGGCAACATTAAGAGCAAGAAAAACAATTTCCCCACAACAGCAGGAACAATCTGATAATACCGGCCAAAGTATTAAAAAATCTTCACCTCTTGTTGCAGGAGTTTTAGGCGCTACCACTGAAAATGACATTGAAAGTTCTGGTGGTAAAGGAAGTAAATCTGTAGACACCGGAAAACCTTTTATTAAAAAAGGTAAGTTACATATACATACATACACACGGAGACTATCTACATATCTACATATACAAAGGCCTAATTCAAATAATTGTAACTTTACAGAAGTTACAAACATAGTAGAAATTGTAATATTCAAAACGTATGTAACTTTTCTTGTTAAAGCGTTATTTTTTGCAATATTGCACATTAGGTCAAATGATCACTTTTTCTGTGCAAAAATAATAATAACAAAAGTGACCTTTTACTTTCTTGTCGTTGTTTTCAATTGTCAATATTCTTTAAAATAAAGATACATTATTTTAATTTTCGGAATATATTAAGCACTGTCACATATTTGTGCATCAAAGTCAGTAGATTTAAGTTTTTTTTTCGGAGTATAAACTTTTGAGTTCAATAGAAATAGGTCCATTTTAAGAGCATTTTTCTCGATTTCCGTTGGAATTAAGTCATTGTTGTGAAATGGAAAATAAAGCGACAAGTAAGATCGATGTTTTTCTTGAAAAGTGTTTTATATTTACATACTCGTACATATGTATATCGCTATGCTTTAAAATAGCCCAGTAGCATAAATAACCTTTAAACGATCATAAAAATTGAATTTATGTAAATCCCCAAAAATTGTGACTCCATTTGACCACTTTAAAATTTAAAATATAAATAAGCAATAATCAATCAAAGTGCGATTTTTTGTGTTCTTAACAGACTTCAAAAATATATTAACTGGTAGAATACCATTGAATTTTGATTTTTTTTTTAAATTTCAGTGTTAATTGGTGTAGTCTGCATAAAAATAAACTAACTTTGAAAATTTCAGGTGTGTATATTACATTAGGATTTCAACATGTTTCGTTGCTCGCTTTGGAACACCCTTTAATTTTTAACTGTCATATTTGTTGTTGTATCGACCAAAGTTTCACATATTCTCGCCAAACATCTATTGCAATTATAAAAATTTTTAGCCTTCTTACCTCTCTCAAACTCTTAGATAATAAGGTTTTCTAATATAATAATGGGAAATTTCCGATAGTTATTTTTGCAAATCTGTTTCGTAAAAAAATCTGAACCGAGAGGATTAAGCCAACGATTTATGGAACATATTCGTTTTTTCCCAATTAAATAATTTTATGTATTCATCTTAAAATATTTTATCATCCTTTTAGTTTCCCCTGTACTTGACAATGCCACATTAAATCTTATCGAAACTTTGAGTGACGAAGTTAAAAAACCCAGTAACAAACGTAAACGTAACACTACAACAGCTGTACTGTTAGGCCTGGCAACATTAAACCAACGGCCAAAACGTACAGCAGCAAATCCAACATCCCCAGCTGATAAACAATCCACATGCTCAACAGCAGTAGCAGGCGGCGCTGCATCCGATAAGAACGATCAGAAACAAACAGCGATTGGCTTCCGTAAACCATTGCCAGTGGAAGCAATAAATACGAACTCAAAGAAAAGAGCGCGTATAATGTCGCTATATGAGCGTCCATTTCAAACGGCCAATGATGGTCGTGGCAGTGTGGTTGGCAACGGTTACATGACTTCGAGTCGGTCAAATGCCGGCAGCGGAGTGGCCACTGGCGCCCTAGTTATGAATGACACATGTGATACGCAAGATATGGCAAATCAATATTATCTATCCGGGTCGAGTGGGTCAGGTATTCTGGGCAACTCAAATCCATCTTTGGTTGGTAATGGCAGCACCATCAATCATGCACCCACCATGGGCACTTTGTGTAATATTGGTAATACTTGCTACTTGAACTCCGTAGTATATACTCTTAGATTTGCACCACAATTCTTGCACAACCTGCATCATTTGCTAGCGGATTTGAATGCATTGCAACAGAATATTGCCAGAGCCCGGTCAAAATCGTCTTCCTTAGGACGTGGCATAACTGCAGTTCACATGGAAAACGTACGCAGTTGGAGTAACAAGGATTTGGCCTCTATGGAACAGTATTCTAATGCAACATCAGCTATTCCGGCAACATCAACAGCTCTGACACAAGTTACACAAAAAAGTATTCACCAGCTGTTGACGGAAAAATTGCACGAACTTTATCAAAGTTTGCACCGCAATGAAATCAATGAATCGACGGAACCGCATCATGCAGACACACTGCTTCATGCCATACAAGATGTTAGCAGCATATTTGAGGGCAACCAGCAACAAGATGCGCATGAATTTCTTATGTGTCTGTTGAATAGTGTCAGAGAAACGAGTCAAACATTAATAAAAGCCATAGCTGAGTGTCCAGATGTGATATTGAATGGGTAAGTTTAAACGATTATAAATATCTTTACGTTAATTTATAAAGGCCCCAACTCATTATTTTTTTGAAATCGAAATTTTTGCATTTTTCGAGACAGATACTCTTCTACGGAAATATACAAAAATCACGATTTCAAAAAAATAATTAGTTAGGGCATTTTTATATTAGATAACGATATGTACGCACATACATTTGTCCGTAAACATATGAATGTACATATCGCACATTTACTTCAATAGTGGCATAACTCAAAAAAACCAGTTTTGCGGAAAACGCGTTTTAAGTTTTCGATTTGCATACAACTCAATGCAGAAATGAAAAAAAATTCTTCTCTCAGGAGGTGATGGTGCAAGCTATTTATATGAAATTTTTACACAAGATAAAATAGGAAATGCCGCATCTTTCTGCATTAGTAACTCAAAAAACTCATTTTTTGAGTTATGCCAATATTGAAGTAAATGTGCGATATGTGTATTTTATACTTTTTTTATATTATGTAATGCATTTATATTTAATGAAAGGTACATTTCAAACCCTGATGAAATTGAACGTGATTTAATTAAAAACCATACTTCCGGTGCAAGTGGCATGGGCGTGGGCGCAGGCATTGGCAGTGGTAGTGGTAGTAATAGTAACAATAGTAATAGTTTAGCCTCAGCAAGTTCAAAAACATCATCGTTCTTCTCACGCAAATCAAAGCGAAAAGATGAAAGTAAAAACTCCAAAAATACCCGCTTGCAATCGCCTATGAAAGATGGTATTCTGTCGGGCAATTCTCAGACCACAACCACTGCAAATAGTCTATTTTATTTAAACACAAATGATCTCAATTTGTCACCAACATTACCCACAGTGGCTGGGGCGGCAGCTTCAAGTTCTTCATCATCACAAATGGCTGGAGCGGGTGATGAAACAGATTCACCAACGGCGGTGGCCTTAATACTTAAGGATAAACATCGCTTGGAGGGTAAAATAAAGGAATTAGGATTGGATTTCTTCAACGAGGACTTCGAGGGCATAACAGTGTCCTCCACAAAATGTTTAAGCTGCGAAACGATAACAGAGCAAAAGGAAACCATGATTGATATAGCTGTTCCAGTACCTCAGGCAGGCTACGAAAGCAACGAATCCATGGATAGACCAAGTTCATTCATACAGGTAAGTCGAATCGAAGGCTTTTTCTTTTTAAAGATAAAGTACATGGAATTTTAAATGAAATATTCCCCTCTAAATGTACTTGTCTTCTCTGAGCTTTGGAAAATACATAGTATGCAATCAGAAGTGGTCCATTGCTGTCTATAATGACAATGTGAAGGGGCATTGACCTCGACTCACATAAAATAGAATTTTTGTTTTTTGCAGCAACTAATAATCTATTTTTAATTAAATCGCTTTGGGTCTTGTCTTCTTGGGGTGGAACTCTACTTTATTAAGCGTTTACTATCTTTAAATTAAAAAAAAAAAAAACAATAAATGTGTGTGAGATGTCATCGGAAAGGCCTATCGTGCCATTATGTACACTTTCAAAATGCATACTAGAAGATAAAAGATAAGCAATATAATAAAGTTGGGAAATGAAATTTATCAAAAATTATTGAAAAAAAAAAAAAAATTTAAAATGATTGAGCCAAACGACTCTAGGAAACTATAACACCTTTTAGCGCTTTCAAAGCGGTTTTGTATCTAATTCGTTTGTCATCACATACCTGATTACAAATTAATTACCTAATAAATAAATAATAATAATCATACTGAAACGTTATTTTCTACTTTTTAGTTTAGTTTTGTTCTTAATATTTTATTTTTTAATTTTTAGTCTCAAAACGAACTGAAGTTGTTCAAAGATTTTGTCATTTTCACGCCCTCTTAATGATTACATGAAGTGAATTCATGTTTAACGCTTTCCTAAATCCGAATAAATTCGTTATTATTGAAGTAATGATAGTTAAGATGCAAAAAAAAAAACTTTAAAATCACTGAACATGCAGCTGTTCATCACCGACTTATAATTCGATTCATTAATTTTAATGAAGATCAATTTATTTAAATTTCTCGAAAACAAATATTCCTTAAGAACAAAAAAAACTGTTACAAGTGGCATCACCGCATTACGAAGTTCGTTGTTTTGCTTGTTTGTTGATGATATAATTGTTTTCTCCTTTTTTTTTTTGCGCGTGCAAGCAAAACAACCTGAACAAATATATAAAAAACAAATATGTGACAGCGCATAGAGAAAGGGTAAAAAAATCAATTTTCACTTTTTTTTTTTTTGATGTGGACAACATCTGAGCATCGAATGAGACCGATCCCATGCCCCAAAAGTGTTCCCTCCCAGAGATATGCGCGTTTTATGATGTCATGGTACACCAAAGATACACGTATTTAAATCTTTAAAATTACTGTCCTGAACAAAACCGGTTTTTACCCTTAGGTCCCTTTCTATTTTGCGCGTCACATATACAAATGATGTATTTGGGGATTATTTGTGTTTTTCGAAACAAAAGAACTATAATTACGGTGACCATAATTTTTAAATCAAAATACAGAACAAAGAAATACTTAACAAACAGTAAAAATTAACAAACAAAAAAAAAATTCAAAAAGTAGCATAACAATGTAATCACATACGCTAATCTTCATATGTATGTATTTATACTTATGTGCGTAATTCGAAACTAAAGAAAATGTTCGAAATTTCGAATTTACACTTTATATTTACACAGCTAATTTTGATATTTTTCTGTGGAATGAATTTGTTTAACCAAGTATTGATTTCCGTATAAATATTCTTTAAATTCAATACAATTTAAATCATATTTTATTTTTTATTAAAAACGCTCTGATGGTATCCATCTTCATTAAAGTTTTTTCACTGGTCCATATATTATATAAATCAGAAAATACTCTTTCTGTTGGTGCATTGGAACCAGATAAACGTAAACTGAATTCGACAACTTTCAACCTATTTTGGAAACTTATGTCTCTTTATTTAAAATATTTAAACATTTATGCTGATATTTGATTCTCATTCTCATTAATTTTTCTAATTTCTCTTTTAACAAGAGTTAATTCATCAAATAATTCGATGTAGTTTATGTTTAACTCTTTTCTTTTATCCATAATGGAAACAAGACTGGATTTAACATATTTCCACGTAGGAGTTTCAACTTCTGCATAAAATCAATACAATCTGCATAAAATCGGCTTGCATTACCTTTAAACCAAGGCTGGCCACTAAGAGAACACCGAAAGTATTCGCGTGTATGTATTCATTTGTATAGGAAGCCGATTGATGTTTGGCACTCTGGTGCCAGTTTGAACAGCCTGGCTTTAAACTAATCCATATCAATAACATTTTTTTGGCTCAACTCAATTACAATCTTTTTTAACAGCAATACAATAGGCAAAAATATTTCCTCTCTACGTTGTGGGATTTTAAACTTAAGTTCATTAATAATGAGAGAGACCTCTGTCATACATATTTTTTGGAACTCAATCTGCGTTATATAATCATGAAATAAAGTAGCTTGACAATTAACGAAGAAAAGCCAGGCTCCTAAAGCGGGATCGTCAAAAATAAGATGTCACTAACACAGACAAATTTTATATTCACGCTCTCAAGGAAAAAAAAATTAAGCAAACAAAACTCATGTTGTTTCTGTATTTTTATAGAACTGCGTCATTTAGAGTTGATATATTAAGCCCTTTTTAAATGTTGATTATAAACAGCATTGTTGCAGAAACCTCGTTAATTTTTTAAATGCAGTTTGAGTCATGAAAATACAGAACAAATACTGAACAGTAAATAAAATACAGAACATTTCAACGTTATTTCCTAATGAATAATTTATACAGAACAGGGCTCTCAAATACAGTACTGTTCTGTATAATACAGAACGGATGGTCAACGTAACTATAATGTATGATTTTATTTATATAAATTTTGTTTTAATCAAATATTGACTGTTCTGTTTTGCAAGGGAACAAATAATTTTTAGTGAAAAAAGCAAGTTCAACAGCGTTCATAATCAGCCCAATCATGAATAAAAATTCCTCGCGAGTTTATTGAGTTTTCCCTTTTCTCCTATTATGTAATTTGTTTTTCCCCTTTTTTAACAAAACGGGAATAAAATAATTCCCCAGGGAGAAAGTAGTCAATCAGCCCAATTATGAATAACAATTCCCCGGGGATTTTTTCCCTTTTCCCATTACAAATTCCATGGAAAAAATTGCCGGGGAAAAAGGAAAAATGTATTCCTTAATATAAGAGAGAAGTATACTTTTCGGGAGTTTTCTGTTCAAACAATGAAGGGAACTAATGCAAAAATTTAAAAATCAAATAAAAAATGTAGCTTTTTAATTTTTTGTCCAATGATAACAATTTAACGCTTAATACGTTTAGGTTAGGTTAGGTTATTTAAGATACAGGTTTAAAAAAAATTTTAGAATTTTGTTTTTTAAGGGAGCAACTCAAAATAGCGAATTAAAAAAACCTAAAAACTTAAATTTTTTAAATCTAAAGGGCTGTACCTCGGTGAATTTTCAAGTGATGAAAATTAACACCCAAAAAAATTTAAAATCAGCGGCGTATAAAAAATATGTAATTATTTTTTGGTTCGATTCATTCACTTTGATTAAGATCAATTTATTTATTTTATTCCGGCACAAACATATGATCTTCAATGACATTCTTATGTAAAAATCATGCATCTTTTCCGTAAATCGAACCAGTTCATCATGACTTTAACCCATGATTCAGTCATATTTTTATCAGGTTTCTTTTTTTGCTCGTTATGAATAAAACGATCAAAAGCTCTATAAAAAAACGCTATAATAATTCCACTTTCCTGATTTTTTACTTCATTTCATTTTCAATATTTCATTACAATACTTAAGTGTCGCTAAAATGCTATATTAAAAATAAAAAATTTAATACATTCTTATGCATCCAACCTAATCCAATGGTTGCTCTATTTCCTTCATCTCTTTCATGACACAAAGAACTCCTGCATAACACGTGAGTACTTTCGCCAAGAAAACAAATATCGCTGTGAACAATGTTGCGGCTATACCGAAGCCATACGATCAATATCATATGAGGTCTTGCCACGTTTATTGATAATACAGTTAAGTCGATTTTCGGGAGGCATGGAAAAGATTAACAGTTACATTCCAACTTCGTTTACACTGCAATGCTTCTGTTCCAAATGCTGTGAATTAAGTGATGCCAACAAGTTGCATATTTACAAATTGTACAGCGTCATAACACATGTGGGCGCAACCATGTCTGTGGGCCATTACATTGCCTACACATGTTCTCTAGAATGGGCCAACGAATATATCAATTGTCCCAAAGAACAAAGGAGAAGAGCTAGTCAAGAACGTAATTTGAGTGCGACAGGCAATGGGGCGGGCACAGGTACTTCAGCGGGCAATAGCTCGCAATCAACAACTTCATCCAGCGGCTTGGGTACATCGAGTACAGGCTTTATGAAAATGAAAATGAAATTTGGTCGCAGCAAGGCCTCCAGCTCGGGAGATATGAGTAAAAATGTAAAACAAATAAATGGCTTAAGTAGCAGCAGTAAATCCATAACAAATGGTATTGGCAAGTTAAGCATGAATAACTCTGGTGGTAGTGGCAGTACAGCCGCACCACAGTGTCCTGTTACTTGTCAAAGTATTAATTGTTGCGCCATGCGTCTAACAGTGCAGCAACAATTACAATATCAGTCAGCCCACAATAGCACTAGTGATTTCAGTGAAGAATCTTCCCAATATTCCAATGGTTCGGGCTATACAGGCCAGGCACAGGCCAACTATAACAATAATATACATCACTCCTTTGTCACATCGAGCAATACATCGGGCTACGGCAGCGCGGGTAGAGGTTCGACTAAGGTCTCTTATGCCACCATACAAAACAATTGCAGTGAGCCAATTTGGTATATGTGCGATGATGACAAAATCAAAGCCATGACACAAAGAGAATTCGAAGAATTATTATCACCAGCCCGTAAAATAACTATAACGCCGTATTTACTCTTCTATGCCCGTTACAATTTACAATCAACACCACCTAAATCGGCCACGGTGTCGACGTCATCACCGGGCCCGGCCACATCATCGTCACCACAGACATCATGGTCGAATGAAAGTCTACAAAGTAGCGGTCATAGCGCACATAGTTCAGGCATGCGTATGTGAGATTCAACTGTAACATCTACAACTACAACTACAACTGCAACTACAACTACAACAAAGGCAACAACTAAAAGTAAGCAAAAGAGCAATACAAGTTATAGTAACAATATCAATAATAACAATAATAATAACAATTACATTAATAGCGGTAGTAGTAATAACATTAATAATAATAGTAGTAATAGTAACAATAAAAGCCTGACTAAATGCAATTGTAAAGAACAGGTAATTTAAGTTAAAAACTTTAGTGATTAAATTCAAATAAAAACATACAAAATATACATATGTACATCAATTAATTTGAAGAGAAAAAAAAATACCACAAATGAAATTTTAGTAAGAAAACATGTATCCCTACCGTTCTGTATTCCATGTATGTATGTAATTTGTTTTTTTTTAGTAAATATTTGTTTGTAACCACAACATTATAACGTGGTAATTCATACATTATTATTATTATATAGTCCTAGTTTACACTATGCAAGTCTTATTGCTAAGCTGATTAGTTTGAGAAAGAGAGTAGCGAGGGGAACAGAAACGTTTATTTTACCCTCCTCTCTCTCCCCTAACAAACTAATCAGATTAGCAATAAGACTTGCATAGTTTAAACTAGGACATAGAACACACATATTTTCCAAGAAATCAAACATATTCTTGAATTTTTTTACTCCATGTAATTTATACTCCATTTTTTCTTCTATTTTATATTATACTCTCTCTATAAAGTATTATTTTTATTTTATTAATTGGGGCAATGTTCAAGTTTTTGTAAATGGTTGGTTTTTAAAATATAAATTTTCTTAAATTATTTCAAAATTTCCAAGAGCTATGTATATATATTTATAGAAATAATTTTCAGGAATTAATTTAAAAAAATATGTATATTTTTGTGAACTTAAGCCCGATTAAAAAAATTATTCCTGATTAAAATATATTTTTTCAAATGAAATTATCAAAGGGGACAGACATTTGGCGAAGATTTTTTGAAAGGTATTTTGTTAAAAGGAACTCTTTTAAAATGTAGTTTTTTTAAAAGGCAGTTTTTAAAAAGGTACATACTTTTTTGAAAGTTAATTTTTTACATACTTTTTTAAAAGGTACACACTTTTCAAAAGGAACATTCTTAAAAGTTAAAAAAAAATTCCAAAAGATACTTTTTAAAAAGTACTTTTTTGAAAGGTACTTTTTATAAAGGCACTTTTTTAAAGATGCTATTTTATAACGTGGTTTTGTAAAAGGAACTTTTTTAAAAAACAATTTGTAAAATATACTTTTGGTAAAAACTATTTTTGAAAAGTAGCAGACTTATTTATAAAAATTATTAAGGCTTTTAAGAAACATTTTGTGTAAAAATTTGTTTTAAAAAGCCTTAATAAGTTTTATAAATAAGGCTGTAAATTTTTAAAGACACTTCTGAAATTTATTTTTTAAAGGAACTTTTTGAAAAGGAATTATGCAAATGACACTTTTCTAAAAGGTACTTTATTAAAGAAACTTTTCGAAAATGTATTTTTTTAAAAGGTACTTTTTTAAAAAGTAATTTTTAAAGACACTTCTGAAAGTTGTTTTTTAAAGAAACTTTAAAAAGGAATTTTTTGCAAAATACACTTTTTAAAAGGTACTTTTTTAAAGGAACTTTTCGAAAATGTATTTTTTTAAAAGGTACTTATTTGAAAAGTAATTTTTCAAAGGGAACTTTTTAAAGGACACTTTTTTGAAAATAACTTTTTTAATTTTAAAGGGCACTTTTTAAAAAATTGCTTTTTCAAAAAAATCAATTTTTGAAATGGAACTTTTTATCGAAATTGTGTTTTGAAACGTGTTTTATTTTAAATAAATTGTTGTCAAAAGTTATTTTGCAAAAGGAGCGAACTTTTGAAAAATTTCACTTTTAAAGTTTTTTAAAATATACCTAGACTGAATTTACTGGCGCACATCTGCGAGGCATCGAGGCAATGACGTCGTGATACGAGTATTATTTTGATGAGAGTTTCTCCCACCCATCTTAAGTCGTCTTCATTTGACGGCATAAGGTCAGCATATTGCACAGGCCACGTCATAACCTCGACCATATTGTCCCTGAAAAACTCCTTTTGCAATTTACTGGCGTGTTTAAGATCTTTTTAAAAGACCCATTTGAATATGCCAACATCACTTCATGCATAATTTGCACTTTTTCTAGACACTCTTATCCATTATTCCTTTAGCATGTATTGGATCAACTCCACTATACGAGAAGCATCCCCATATCATGGTTTTTCAACACCATGTTTCACGCTTTTTTCATAATATTGTGCTTCGATATTGCTTTGATGTCGAAGAACATACTGTGTGGAGCCAGTTCCAGCAAATAAAACGTTCTGGCTTTCGTCTGTTTCTAATGTATTTCTCCATTTTTCTTTTGGCCAATTGACGTAATCTTTGGCAAACTTTAAGCGTGCAGCTGCCTGTTTTTTTTTTTTTTTGTTTGTTAATAATGAAACCTTGACTTGAAAATAGTTTGTTCCTTAAGAATCGAATACGGGGTGTTACTGTGCTAACAGCAATGTCAAGCTACTGCTTAATTTTTTGGATGATACTAAAGAGTCAGTCACCTTTGTTGTACTACACTTGGAGTCGGTCTTCCAAACTAGATGCTTTCTGGCTTTATTTTATAATTTAAAGCATTAATCATTTCATCAGAACATTGTTGCTCAATAATTTCCCTATATGTATGTATGTATGTTTTGCCTTTTTCTCCAAGATCCTTAATCAACATACATACATACATCCATATGTATTTATATCCAGGCTGTTCAAACTGGCACCAGAGTGCCGAACATCAATCGGCTTTTTATACAAATGAATACACATACGCTTACATATATATGTATGTCCTTTTTTTTCTTCGGAGCAATTTTCGCTAAATTCAAGATTATATGTAAACTACAACTAGCTAAAATAAATTTTATTAAAAACATTTGGCACTCCTATTTTTTTGATTATTTGCGAAAACCACAGAAATGTACTATTTGAGGCTTAATTGAAACACTTACCTTTGTCCCGGTTCACACGTTTCAACTTTTGTTGCTCAACTCGTAATTCAGCTGTAAGAAAGACGGAGACGGAAGTATAAATATCTCTTTTTTCTGAAAGTTGAAACGTCTGAACCGGGATTTTGTTATCCCTGTGATCCGGGCTATTCGATGCTTCTTTGTTCATTTCTAAAAATAATAATTTTGCAATTTGCCTACTAAACGTATTTATTTTTGTAAATTCTTTAACGAAATTTCTCTCCAAGCATTTTATATTTTATGTCTTTCTTTTTTTATGAGGCCATCATTTACGTAGAGAGTATTATTTTAAATATATCAACTGTCATATACACTAAATTTACCACATAAATTAAACTATATCCTCTATTTATCTTAAAAAAAGTGAATACATATATTTCTCTCTATTGGACTGACTTGTTGCATACCTTGTTATGTACTGAACTATATGAACTAAATGAAACATAATAAAATAAGAAATAAACAAACAAACAAACAAAAAACGTATACATGTTGTAAACATAAAATGTTAGTAAATAATTAATTATGTAATAGAAATATATATTAAATATAAGAATACAGTAAGTAATATTAGACACTTGTAAACTTTGTTTTTATTGATATTTTTTTCCTAATTTTATAAGATACATACACATGTGTATAATTTTTGCAATTGTATTTTGAAATTTTATAATTCACTAATAAGGCTTAGCTCTCTTATAATTTTTATTTGTTTATTATGTTACATTGTATATTATTTTTTATTCAACATTTTTGGCTTTAATTAATTAGGTTATGAGTAAAATTTAAAAAAATGCATACAAATAAAAAAAAAACAATTAAATATTATCAATAAATTTAAAATAGCAATTTTAATGAAATTTTTATTATTTAATAACTTTCTAGTTTTTATTTGTGGGAATTTTTTTTTGTCTGAATTTATTTATAACATATTCTGCAAATAAATTTAGTAGAATATGGTTGCACAAGTATGGACGGAGTAACTAGACTATATGCCCAAGATGTTATTAAGAGAATTTTAAAAAGTTTTGTGACTGACTATACACGACCTATGCCTTCACATAGGAAGAAACTTTCTGTTTTTGTCTAAATTTTTTTCAGTTTTGTAAAGCTGGCCACACACGTATGATTTTCAATTTTCAAATACTTGTGATTTGTGCGACTAGTAAGTGGGCTTGTGTACCTACATTTTTAATTTTTTTTAGTTCTCTGCCAAATGTCAAAATGAAAGTTTAAGCAGAGATTTAAAAATGTGTATCATTTATCGAATCATGAATTTATCGAAGTTTTAGACCCGGTTCCCACGTTTCAACTTTTGTTGCTCAATTCGTAATTCAGCTGTAAGAAAGACGGAGAAGGAAATACATCTCAAGTATCTCTGTTTTTCTACCAGCTGAATATCGATTTGATCAACAAAAGTTGACATATGTGGAGAAGAAGAAAAAAGTGCCACAAAGAAATAAAAAATTAGTCCCGATTCACATACTTCAACTTTTGTTGATCAACTCGTAATTCAGCTGTATGAAAAAAAGAGATATTTGTATTTCCGTCTCCGTCTTTCTTACAGCTGAATTGCGAGTTGTGTTGAAGTGTGTGAACCGGGTCTTACTTGTTGGCTTTCAAGTGTAATGCGATTTCTTCAAGGTGTGTGGAAAAATTCTACTCGCACAAATCGCACTTAAAAATCATTCGTGTGTGGGCAGCTTAAATATTGTTTAATGATCACCATGGGCGTAGAAAGAAATAGTATTATTTTGGGCAATGCCCCCTGAATAATATTATAATGCCTTTAATATTAAAAAATTATTTTTTTTTATTTATTTTAAAATTACTCTTGAAAATAATAAATCTCCCCAAGGTCTAGCACGATTTAAAGTTCGCATATTTTTTTGCAGAAATCCAAAATTTTGTAAACATCGAGATAATAAAAAAAAACAATAAATATTAATTAGTTGTCAATTTGTTGCTCTGTTGTTGTTTGTTTTGTTCCTCAAAAATTTATCAAATGTTTATTGCATGACTAGAAGACGTTTTTGGTTGCATAATTTTTTGTTATTATTTTAAATTACAATCTTACGAACCAGAGACAAAACTAAAAACAGCAGGGGGCAAATTACGGCATCCGATACGACTCGTAATTTAAAAATATTTTAATAGAGTTTATATGGAAATATTTTTAAATTACGAGTCGTATCGAATGCTGTGATTTGCCCCTAGGGCTCAAATCGTGACATCCGTGATCGTATCGACAGTCGTACGAAAACAAATTAAGTGATACGTCAATCGTATAAGCTGAATGGGATTTCAGTACGTTCACGATTCGACCCCAGATTATAGAATCAATGCCAACCGAAAATAAATATTTCGGCCATGATCTTTTGCATAAAATTGTAGTCAACTAAACCTCATACATAATCATATCTTAAAAAAAATATTTTTGTTTTTGCAATTTTCCTGGTTTTTAAATTTTTTGTGCAAGTTTAGTGAATTTTATCGGGTTTTTTTTTATTTATTTACATTATTACAACTTTTGCAAGATGTTGCGAATTTAACAAATATTTGAAAGGTTTTCTGAAGCAGGAACTGTGTAGCGCAAGAGATCATTCATCTTTAACAATAAAAGCAAAAACTTACACCAGGATTCATAAGCAATTTTTTAAGCTAAAGCATTCTTTAAACCGGTTTTTTCTCATACAATATTCCTACGTCTAGCCAACATTAACTTTAACTTAACTTTTATCAATGCGGGCGTTAATCTTTTTTGCTTTATCATTTACAAGCTCTCGGATAAAATAAAATAAATGCAAACAAAATAAAATAAATTATCCCTCAAATTTTTAATTTGTCTACCCAAAAATATAGGATAGATAAGTAGCTCACAAAATGATAAGAAACGGAATTGTCGAAAGTAATTGATAAAGGGCCAACTTTGAGGGCCGGACGGAAATTTTTTTGTATTTTTTTTTTACATAAAACTGAACCGATTTTGTAAACTTTCAGGTAAAATATAACAACTGGAAATAAAATAACGGGTCTAATCGTTGCTTTCGATAACGATCTGATTCGATCAGAGGGTCTACTCTGTAATTCGAAACGAAAGGAAATGCTTTCTAATTTACATGTTATAAGCATACAAATTCGAAAGTATTTTCTTTCGTTTCGAATTACAGAGTAGACGTAGACCCCCAGGCTTTTTTCGGTTTGAGATTATGGCATTCGATATCGTACCATATTACATTGTTCGATAGCGAATGCCATAATCCTAAACTGAAAAACCTGATCGTATCAGCTCGTTATCGACAGCGACGATTAAACCACTGACTTCGAAAAATCTAAATTCTCTCTCACTTTTCATATCTTACGTCATCTGTTTAGAGGATTTAGGCGAATTTTTTCTCAGAAACAAAAATAAATTCCCTGTGAACTATTTCCCGGGAAATATTTCGAATTAGGCTGCTTAACATTTTAACTTTCTTGTAACTAAGCGCATTGGTTTTTTATTGTTCAATTTACATAGTTTTCTTTCTAACTTCGTTCATCTTTTAGCGAAGTCAATTAAGCATATCGTTAGCTAAAATGCAAAAAGGCGTAACTAACAGAAAAAAAATTTAAAATCGAATTTTGGAGTGATTATTGTGAATGCCACTAAATTACATGTTCTGATAAAATTTTACACTTTTGCGATAAAAACTGTAATTTTTACTTTTTTTACTTTTTTATCTTCTGTAAAATTGTATTTTTTATTAATTACGCCTTTTTGCATTTTAGCTAACGATATATAAAAATGAAAATACCGGAACTTCATTTTTTTTAGCTTAAGTGCATTGATTCTTATTATTCAGATTATAGAGCTTTCAAACGTTGTTCATCTTTTAGAAAAGTCAATTAAAAAAATTTGTTCACATAATGCGGTGTTCACGTCATCGAGAGTGCACTGTTTAGTGGAACGATTTCGATCAACTTCTATACTTATTTAAAAAAGTTTTTAGCTCTACAAACGTATAACCCAAAATTAAGATCCTAAGCCTTAGGGATTTTTAACATAAAAGCACTTACGTACATATTACTCTTTAAGCTTAAATTAGACGTGCAATAGCCATAACGCCATAGACATAACCAAACCAAGACTCAATTTGTTTCTATGGCAGTGGCTATGGCGTTATGGCGAGTCACCTATAAGGCTCAATCAGACGTGACATAACCATAGCCATAGAGAGCAGCCGTTCGAACCAAACTAATGGGCAACACTGTATTCGATTACACGTGACTCGCCATAACGCCATAACTCTCACCATAGAAACCAATTGAATTTTGGTTATGGTTATGGCGTTATGGCTATGTCACGTCTAATTTAAGCTATAATCAAATGCAGTGTTGCCCATAAGTTTGGTTGGAAGAGCTGTTTTCTATGGTTATGGTTATGGCACGTCGGATTGAACCTTTACTCAAAGAACGTCTTAACTCCAAAAACGGAATTTTTTTAGTTAATGATGAAAATTTCAAACTCCTTTTCTGTCAAACTCGTGTTTTTTTTTGAGTTATGACTTTATTTTTACATGTCGATGACTTAATATAAAAAAGGCGTATCATTTTTTTTTCGAAATCGCGTTTTTAATGTTTTCTGGTATCCAACGCATAATTACATCCTCCTAAAAAGACTAAAGTACGTTACAGTTAAAAATAAAAGATTTATGGCCGCTTAAAAAATAATTTTTTAATGTAAATGCTTTAATTTTTATAGAGTTTTTTGAAAAAAAAACTTTTTTCCCTTCTCCTATAAAATATTAAAAATTTTAGTTACGCCTTTCTTATATTAAGCCATCGATATATGTATGTATGTATTGCAATGTTTTTTTTTAAATAATTTTTGTTATAATAAGAATTACCTGCCACACTTATTTACATACCCCGTTATTTATGAGAACTACAGATATATTCGGCTGTGCCGAATTGTGAATGCACTTCACTTCAGACTAATTTTGTAAAAAAAAAAATAAAAATATTTTATTAATAAAACAAATAAATGTATGCTTCCACAAAACGAAAGAAAAACCTTGAAATTTTTTTTGCGGAAAAAAATTGTAAAGAAGCAAAAAAAAACTGCAAATTACAATGTACAACAAAATCAATTTTTTCCAAAATATTCAGGTTCTAACCACTGTTGCTGGCAGAAAACAAAAAAGATATACTTGCAACGTAGTTTTGAAAGTCACACACTTGTTATTGTTTGTTTGTGTTGCACAGTATTATTATTAGGTTTCGACTCTTAAATGGTGAATGTTATTGCATACATGTATATATGTATGTACTTATGTATATTTATATTAAAAAGCCAAATCAGGGGTTCTGCTCTGTAATACTAAACGAAAGAAAAAGCCTTCTGCATTTTCTTTTATTTCGAATTACAGAGTAGACCTGCATTAGAAATAATTGTCAAAAATATAATTACGAGTAAAACAAAATTAATGATTCCTAAACAAAGCATCCTTCCTTAACCAACAACAAACTCATACCAGTTATACAATTTTAATAACGAATTTATAAAAAAAGTACAGCAACAAGCTATTGAAATAAATTAAAAAAATAGTATTGCAAAACTAGCTAAATTATTAAATACATACGTACTTACATCTAACCAACCAACAAACCCTGAAATAAGCAATGAACTCTAAAATAATAAATGCCTAAAAGTATTGAATATAAATAAAACACAAAAACCAAATTATACACGAAGAAAATTTATTAAAACATTTATATAATACGAAAAAAATATTTAGAGAAATAAAACAAAGCAAAAACTGTTCTGAATTCAATTATAAATTAAAAGAAAATAGATTTTTAATTTAATTGAAAATCTAAAATAAATTTGTCTTTTGTCTTTTTTTTTGTTTGTTCCATAAAACCTCTATTACCAAGTAATATTTGTAAGTGTATATATATATATATATATATACATACTCATATATATTTTTTTAATATTAGCAAATAATTCAAAATTAAAAGAAGATGCTTATAAATAAAACAATAAACAAAACAAGTTAATTTAATTATGAAGGGAAAATAAAAAAAAAATAATAAAATAATAATAACAAACAAAAATTTTTAAAATTTTGTTGAACTATTTAACTCACTAAACAGTTTTGCAAATAATAAAACTTTATAAAACATGAACCCAAGGAAAATTATTACAAACTTTGTTTCCTTTCCAAAAATAATTTTGCTTAATAAACACAAATTACAAAAGTAAGAATTTCTAAAATCAATTTGGCTTCAGTTAAGTTAAAATAAGTTGTAAATTTTTTCTATAATTTAGAAAGAAAGTTTAATACGGGACAAAATGCTGAAATATATAAGAATAAATACATAATACACACTACATTATTAACAAATTTGGAATTAAAAATATACTCCCTAAAAGTATGCAGACCATTTTTTTCGTAAATTATTTTCTTTAAAACATTTGATGAAAAAAAATTACATATATAGTATAGAAATATTGCTGTATTTTTTAAAATTGTCAATTTTTTCTTATTATTATACATATTGTATTATATACATATTAAAGAAAAATAATATATAAATTATTAATTATCATACATAAATAAATTATATAAAGAAACAAAGAAAGAAACACACTCACAAACACACACGCTCAAGCGGCAACAAAACACAAAAGAAGAGTATTAAGTGTTAAACTTATTCATCGATTGTTGTGCAAATAGTCGATATATAAATAAAAAGTATATATCCACATACATATTTAAAAATATATACATACATACATACAAAAAAAGAAAACATTAACATCAGTTAAACAAGAATTCTTATTAAAAGTCGTACACAATACTTTTATTATAATATAACATAAATAAATAAATAAAAAATCATTAAACAAAAGAAAAAAGAAAAACAATTATAAATACATATTCGAAGAGAGAGAAAAAATGAAGAATTAAATAAAATGTTTTTTATTCCTTTATTTTAGTAATTAATTTGCAAAGCAAAATCATCTTTTCACTTTAAAACTCCAATAAACATGTTCTGACCTCATTAAATTTCAATTTCGAAATAATTGTTTTAATTTCTAATTATGTAATTTAAAAGCTTTTTCATATATAATGAACAGGTACGTATTATAGCATTGCACAGATGCATCTGTTTGCACGAGTTTTGCGTGTTTTTTGGTTCTTGTATGAAAAAATATGTTATTTAGCGTTTCTTTTACTAGTTGTAAATGGGCGCATTCATAAGACGTAGCTGTTGAGCTCAACAGTTGTGCAAATGCTAGCAACTGTTGGCCCCAACAGCTACATCTTAGAAACGGCTTGATGAATATAATTTAATTTTATATCTTTATTTCGCTACTTCAACGCATTTGTAATATAAAATTTAACAAATATTTGCTACTGCCACCTAACAAAGCATATAAATGGCAAAGCTCTATTCGATCAGCTGTTTATGCTGAGCAAAACATGTTGACTACAGGTAGCGAAAAAATTTTGTGATGGAAAACTACTCAACTGTTGAGTGGAGCGGAATTACTCAACTGTGCGTTTCTAAGACAAATACTCAACGGTTGCGCAACAGCTACGTCTTATGAATGCACCCAATGTTGATTTTTAAAGCAGTTATTGTATGGTTGTGCAATGACCAAATGAGAAAAACACGTTTGTATGTATTTGTTTTTCTATAACAAATAAGATACATAAAACTGGTTTTAACATAAGTACCACATGGTGTGTTGAAAAAAAAATCCATGGTTGATGAATGAATGAATGAAAGTAAAATTTCACATACGAATGTAAGTAAATGATACATGTACATGAAACACATGCATTTGTAATTACTCTCAGAGCAAAATTGTCTCTTTCTCTCTCTATACTTTGGCTGCGCCACAAAATAACATAACGAACGTCCCCACATACATCTGCACATCATGTATTTGTTTCAAAAGTGTTTTTTTCACATATTTGTATTACAATATGTATTTTTTGAGCAAAAACAGATCAAACAGTTGCTCAGCAGCAATACAATAAGCAATTGTTATTTGTTTTCAATTGTATTTTAATTTGGAAAAGCACGCACACACAATAACTCTTATACTAGTTCTGTCGCTCACACTACAATTATATGGTACATACCATGGTATATTTGTTTTTCTATACAAACGAGTATACAAATGCAACCCTATAGTACGTATTTGTCGTTTTGTTTTTATTAACCCTGCAAATGACCGCAACAAAATATGTACAGCTAGTAAATTAAATCTTTTCAGTGCTGCAAAAAAATTATTAGTAATAATCCAGAAAAAAGTAAAATTTTTGTAACTTTATATTATTTTAATTTTAAAATTTCAAGAAAGAGTGTATTCAGTAAAATGATTAACAAAACTCAACCCAACCTAAATCTATACAATAGGTGGAGGAGTTTTAATAGTGTAATACTAACAGCTGCTCGGTTATCTTGCTATATTTATATTTATATTTAATTAATTAGGGTAAGTGTTAAAAACACTAGTTAGTTTTTTAGCTTTTACTGAAACCTTGGCACTTGTGTGAAGTTTAAACTTATCTAAAAATACTAACGACACTTGCTTTTTTTAAATTTTTTTAAATACAAATTTAATATTTTGTATTGGTATAAACTGAAACTTTAAATGGGCTATAATATATCCGCGTTTTTTCACATAAAAAAATTAAATGCGCGTCGTAAAATTTTCACAAAACTTAATGGGCTATAAATCGTCAATTTTTTATAAAGAAAATTCGATGGGCTATACTTCATACAAAAAATTAAATGGGCTATACATCGTCCATTTTTGATACAAAAAATTAAATATGTTATACATCGTCCATTTTTCATATAGAAAAATTTATTGGGGTATACATTGTCAATTTTTCATAAAAAATTTAAATGGGCTATACATAGTCCATTTTTCATATGACAAATTAAATGGGCTGTACATCGCACATTTTCCATACAAAAAAGTAAATGCAAATTTTTCGTACAAAAAACTAAATAAAGGGTGTCCCAACAAGAACGCAAGATTTAAATTTGGCGCCATTCGAAGTGTCATTGTTTGACATTTGAACAATTGTTATTGTTCGCTAGTAGAAGGTACGAGGTTAGTAAAAATGGAGCGCTACACGAATGAACAACGCATTCTCATTGTGAAATTGTTTTACCAAAATGGTGAAAGTTTTGCGGCTACAGTTCGCAAATTTGCGATCAATTTGGGGTCACAATAATGCTCCAAAAGAGTCAACTGTAAAGAGATTAATGGATAAATTTGCCGAAACCGGGTCTGTTAGTGATGTAAAGACAACAACGCGGCTTCGACCAGGTGATCGACCGAAAATGTCGCAGCTGTACGTGATGATGTCGCTCAAACGCAGGCCAAGCGAAAACAGTCAAAGGTGTTCGGTATCGTGAAATGATAACCACTTTTTTCGTGCCTAGAATTGAAGAAATGAATGTGGAGGGCATGTGGTTTCAACAAGACGGCGCCACATGTCATACAGCCAGAGAAACAATTCAATTGCTACATCAGCCATTTCCCGGTCGTGTTATTTCGCGTTTTGGAGACCAGAATTGGCCGCCTAGATCGTGCGATTTAACACCATTAGACTTTTTTCTTTGGGGTTCTTTGAAGTCGATGGTTTACGCGAATAAGCCGACGACGACTCAAGCCTTAAAAGAGGAAATTGGACGCTGCATTAATGAAATACCGCAGCATTTATGCAAAACGGCCATTGAAAATTTCATTAAAAGATCGCGTGTGTGCCAGCAAAGCCGCGGCGGCCATTTGCCCGATTTGTTGTTCCACACATAACCTCATTTTGTCTACTTTACGATATAATAAAGTTTCACGATTTTTTTTTTTTAAATATCTGTGTTTTATTTAAAGTTTAAATCTTGCGTTCTTGTTGGGACACCCTTTATATCGTCCATTTTTTTTTTATAAAAAAATTAAATATATGTTCATAGTCCATTTTGCATACAAAAAACTAAATGGGCTACACATCGAACATTTTTTATACAGCAAAATTAAATGGGCTATACATCGCACTTTTTCATACGTAAAAATTTAATTTATCATACGTACAAATCTAATAGTTCATTTTTTCATGGAAAAAATTTAATGGACTATACATCGACCATTTTTCATGTAAGAAATTAAATGAACATCGTCCACTTATAAAAAAACTAAATGGGCTATACATAGTCCATTTTCCATACATCGTATTACGAATATATCAGATGTTGGGGGATTACAAAAAATTTGTTGACATTTGAACAGCATATTCTTACTACCTTTAGTGCTGCGTTTTACAAAATAAGTTCCTTACTCTCCAAAATCATTTTCATGATTAGATTATTAAAATTATTTTCCTTTTAAGCTTCGTTGACACCATGACAGAAATCAAGACAATTGTTTTCATTATCCAGTTGAAGTTGATATTGCGATAGTACAAATAACTTTCACAATTTCTCATATAAATGAACTGTCATGGCAGTAATATTACGACATTTACTGTCATGGTGTGAACGAGGCCTTAATGAGGCCTTCTCTCAAACTCAAACTCAAACAATGTTGGATTAAATTAATTTGCAGTTTAGCTAACTTTAATTTCACACTCAAAAGTAGATTCTGAAAGCTTAGAACATTATTTGCTTATATGTAAATATTAATAAATTAATAAATAGTAAATTTGTCTTTAGAAAATATTGAAGATAAAAGCAAATATTTGTTAAAATTATGTCATTGGTGCTTGGCATAGAAAATTCACAAGTGTTGAAACTTGGTAATTAATTGCACGAGTAAAAGTTGAAAATTTATTTTAAGGCAGGTCATGCAATCGCCAGTATAGTCGGTAAGCTACCAATAAAAATAAACAAATAAAATATTCTTTAGTGAATTATTAATGTAAATCTAAAAACTAAACTAACCAAAAGTGTAAATTAGTTAAGAGTGAAAGGTAAGATCACACTGGGATAAACGAAGTAATGCATAGTGGGATGATGGCTTCATACATTTTTGTGCAAAATCTGCAAAGAGTAGTTTTAGATTATGGAAAGCTGGAACCACGCGTTATATTGACTAAATTAAAAAAAAAAAAATGGAATTTTGCAATACAATTTGATTTTTTGGCATAAAATTGTTTCAGTCCCAGCAGGTCTTCAAATTTCTGTTATAGAATAAAACAAGACGTATTCATCTAAATTGGTCATGAATCCCGTGCAAAGTGTAAAACTATTTTTTTTATTTTTAATTATTATTCGAACTCCATTTGTTTCTATATTTGTGATTTGAACGGGCTAAAGTTCGTATCGCTTTTTATTTTTTTCTCCCGTATTCCGTATGTCGAGTCGAATATTCGCCTACGAGATTTTTATCCTATATTAAAGAAAACTTGCACTTTACTGCCTTGCTCTTAATCTAGTACAAAATTATCGTAAATAAATGATGACGTCAGATAAACATAATTTGGAACTTTTAAATACGTAGAAACCTCAGCACGAAAGTCGGACTATAGTGTGGTGGGCAACATACAACATACAACCTCGGCTGGAAAAATTAAATGGTCCTTACATCGTACATTTTTCATACCATAAACTAGATAGGCTATACATCGTCCATTTTTCTGAACAAAATTAAATGGGCTCTTCATCATTTATACAAAAAATTAAATGGACTATACATCGTCCATTTTTCGTATAAAAAAAAATAAATGTTTATACATCGTCCATTTTTCATGCAAAAAAATTAAATGGGCTGTTTATCGTAATTTTTCATACAAAAAATTAATTTTTCATATACAAGAATTAAATCGGCTATACATCGTTAATTTTTCATACAAACAATTAAATATGTTATGCATTGACCATCTTAAAAATAAATAAATAAATGGGTAATACATACATATGTATATATATACATATGTACATACATCGAACATTTTTCATACAGAAAAATTAAATGGACTATAAATTGTTAATTTTTCACATAAGAAAATAAATGGGCTATACATCGTCCAATTTTAATAGAAAAATTAAATGATATAACTATAAATCGTCCATTTTTCAGACAAAAAAATAAATGGCCTATGCATCGTCCATTTTTCCTACAGAAAAATTAAATCGATGACACATCGTCCATTTTTCATATAAAAAAATTAAATGGACAAAAATTAAATGAGCTATAATACACTGTTCATTTTTAGTACAAAAATTAAATGAGCTATGTACACATCATCCATTTTTCATACAAAAAATTAAATGTGGTATGCATTGACCATTTTTCAAAAAAAAAAATTAAATGGTCTATACTATATACGTACATCGAACATTTTTCATACAAAAAATAAATGTCCTATGCATCGTCCATTTTTAGTACAAAAATTAAATGAGCTATACACCGTCCACTTTTAGTACAAAAATTAAATGAGCTACACATCATCCATTTTTCATACAAAAAATTAAATGTGGTATGCATTCACCATTTTTCAAAAAAAAAAAAAAAAAAAAAAAAAATTAAATGGGCTATACTATATACATACATCGAACATTTTTCATACAAAAAATAAATGGCCTATGCTTCGCCCACTTTTCATACAGAAAAAATAAATGAGCTATACATCTTCCATTTTTCATACAAAAAATTTAATAAGTTATACATCATCCATTTTGGCATATTGCATTTCCGGAAATTGGCGAGAATTCTTATGTTTCATTTTATTTAGAAAAAAAGCTTAAAAAGTGGGGCTGCATAATTAAGATTTTTTCGGTTGAAGTCTACTGATGATTTTCTTAAGCAGAAACTAAATGCATATAGACGTTGCTTAAGCAAAAACAAACAAAAATTCTTCGTGTTAATACATTAGAGACCTAACCTCAGATAAATATACTTCGGAACTTTTAAATATCTTTAATATTTAAATAGAAAAATTAAAAACATACTAGCTCGCCTTAAATATTTTGCTAACTTCGATTCGAGAAATTCTTTTAAAATCGTTTGAGAAATTAATTTTTTTTTCTTTATTAAAACTTACACACTGTACATTTATTTAATAAAATATTTGTAAAACTATATTATGACAATGACAAAAATACATCACTTCTTTTATGAGGGCTGGTTGGCTGATCATGAAAGTATTCGCATTAAAATCATCAAAATATATCTATATATATATATGTATGTAGGTAAGTGTAATTATTAAAAGTGATATTTATGATAACTGGGCTGATGTTGTTAATAACATAAAAGCTATAAATGTAATTAATTTTCAGTAATAAATTATTAATTTTCTAAACTGGGAGCAGCAAACATCACACCTTCTATGTTATACAGTGTTATTGTTATTTTATTAAGCCTCCTCCTCCTGTTTGATAAAATCCATAAAAGTTAAACGTGATTGCAGACGAGATTGCTTATCTCGCACATTATGGTCAATCCATTCAATATTAAAGTTTATAGTCTCCAAAGCACTTTGTACACTCTTTTCGGATTTTTTGAAGAAATCTTTTTTCGATTCTATAAGATCTTTCAACTTATTGAGATCTTCAGTGGATATAATTTGACTAGCCAAGGGTGCAATTAAATGACCCAAATCATTGGAGTAGAGACCATAGCTGCAATTTAAGAGGAAAAAATTCTCTATTTAAGAATTTGTCAATAAGTAAAATTAGTTTCAAACTTACTAGTCATTCAATTTGTCAATATATTCCATGAAATATTGTTTGGCTATGGGAAAGCCTATTTCATTACGGGCCACGGAACTGAAAGCATATGTAGCATCCTGCTTGCGTATATCACCGTCCTTGTCATAAGTCATGTCGATATAATTTCTCAAGGTTTTTGTATTGCGAGAACAAGCTAGAGCGAATATAATGGTACGCTTTTCCGTAGCCACATTTGATTCCTTGTAGCGCTGCCACAAGAACTGCCAGTCCTCCTCATTGCCATGACGAATGGCAGTACAATAAACCGTGGGTCTAAGATCCACCGGTATGTTATTTTCTTTGCTGGGATCTGCAGCTGATTTCCAATTATTGAAATATTTTATGGAGTTTTCTACACAGTCTTTCATTTCCAAACGGCAAGCCCAACCGGCAATAAGCGCCTTATGCAGGACTTTAGAAAATTCTGATGAGTCTTCAAAGTTTGTGGCATTTATGCCACCCAAATAATTGTAAACAGGATTAATAATGTAGCGCATGTAACGCTAAAAATATAGCAAATACAAATAAGATCATTGCATCGTTAAAATAGCAGTTAAACTATCACTATCCTACATAGACGAACGACTTTTGAGAAAATACAACCCTGGAAAGGAACAATTCATTAAATCAGAGTTGTATTTCTTCAAAAGTCCTACAATTATGTGGGATAGTTAATGTTAGCAGCCTGAATGTAATTAAATTATCTCTTACTTTAAACAAATCGTAACTCGATTCAAAAGGTTTCAACAATCTATTAACACTTCCCAAACCATCCAAAGCAGCTCTCCAAGGCAAGTATTCTCTTTCTTGCCTCAAATATTCTAGAACATCGAAGGTTATATCATAATCATGATAACCACTCCAGGCCAACCATATAACATCATCGATCAGTTGAGCCCGATTCATAACATGTATTCCCGTAAATCCTTTACTATTCAATGTCTCGTTCAACAGACACCAATTCTCCGTATCATACATCACCCGATAGACCCCCGACAGCTGTATATTGAACAAAACCCATTCGTTTTTACTGGCCAAATTGTCGAGGCGTAAATTTTTACTTTTTCCCGTATCATCACATTCCAACCAATTTTGTGGCGTGGTAGTTTTGAAATTCATCAGAGACGCAGTGGTGTAACTAAGAGGTACCCACCAGCAATCTTCCTTGCCATTTTGCAGTTCAGTATGTGTTTTGTTTTCCAAAAATCGATGCTGAGAAATTTCTACGGAACCCGTTTCATAGTCACGTTTAACCTTAACCAACGGATATCCGGTTTGCAAAGTCCAAGAATCCATTATGGTCTTCATTTCATACTCCTGATCCAGGCGATTATAACGATGAGCCTTCTCGGTAAAGGCACTCCATAAATCATCTTGTTCGGCATTGGCATACTCATGTTTCTGTAGATAATCGCGCACGCCCTCAAAGAAAGCATCTTTCTGCAAAATCGAGTGCAGCATTCTCAAAACAGCCGAACCCTTCTTATAGGAAATCGAATCAAATCTTTCGCCAATTTGACTGGTATTCAAAATCGGTTGTGATATGGGATGACTGGACAGTTGAGCGTCTCGGCGAAATATAGTCAAAGTATTTTCCAATGACTCTTCATTATAAGACTCCCATTCGGGACTTAAATGTTGAACACCCAAGCTGGCCACATAAGTGGCAAAACCTTCGTTCAACCACAAATCGGACCACCATTTCATGGTCACTAAATTTCCAAACCATTGATGGGCCAATTCGTGGGCTATTACTTGAGCTATGCGTAGTTTATTGGAGTTTGAGGAAACATTGGGAGCGAACAGAAGAGCCGTTTCACGATAAGTTATCAAGCCCCAATTTTCCATGGCGCCAGCACTAAAATCGGGTATAGCAATTTCATCTACCTTCTTAAGGGGGAATGGTATACCGAATATGTCCTCGTAATATTTCAAGACTTTAGGACCAACTTCGCTAGCATAATCACATTGTTCAATGGCTTCTGGTCTGGCCCAAGTGCGGAAAAGAATATTATTATTGGATTCTGCATTTGGTTCGGATTTTTTGTGGGCAAAATCGTTGACCGTATATGCTACTAGATAAGTGGACATGGGAACAGATTCCTCAAAGATGCTCCAAACGAAATCATTGATGCCAGTTCTGAAATTTTTAAAGGAAAGTAGTAGTAGAATTAACAACTGAAGAACGCAGCCAACAAATTTTTAAATAAATTTAAGCACTTAAATTTTAAACATTTTATCATTTTAAATTTTACTGCTTTAGTCTTAGTTTACACTATGCAAGTCTTATTGCTAAGCTGATTAGTTTTTTAGAAGAGAGAAACGAGGGGAACAGAAACGTTTCTTTCCCTTCGTCTCTCTCTCTCCTACCAAAATAATCAGCTTAGCAATAAGACTTGTCTATTGTAAACTAGGACTTAAAAAATAGATTATCAATTCAGTTGCGTACTTTTCTATATACATTAGGTGCATTCATAAGATGTAGCTGTTGGGCAACCGTTGAGCGTTTGTCTTAGAAACGCATAGTTGGGTAGTTCCGCCCCACTCAACAGTTGAGTAATTTTCCATTATAAAATTTTTTTTCGCTAGCTTTAGTCAACATGTTGTACTCAGCCTGAACAGCTGATCATATAGAGCTGAGCCTTTTATATGCTTTGTTAGGTGGCAAGAGCAAATATTTTTTAAATCTTACATTGCAAATGCAATAAAGTAACGAAATAAAGACATAAAATTAAATTATATCCATCAAGCCGTTTCTAAGAAGTAACTGTTGGGGCGAAAGTATAATAACTGTTTAGCTCAACAGCTACGTCTTATGAATGTGCCCATTAATAATTTCTTTTGTTTAAAAAATTCTTTTGTTTTGTCTGAATGATCATAGCTGTCTTTTCGTATCATTGTTAAAAATTGGGCTGGGTAACGTCCAATAAATCTTAATACATACTCACATATTATGTAAGTGCGTCCACTTAAAAATATATGTAAATTAAAAAAAATCGGTTTAAGAAATCTAAAAATATGAAACCTTTTCAATAATATATCAATTTGCTTTATATTTGTTGAATTACTCCTAAAAATTTAATTATTATTTAAAATATAAATAATACTAACGTTACTGACATTTTATTTTTGAGCGCTTCAAAGCAAAGTGAACAATCAATCACAATTAAAATGGCGAACAAATTCCCATGAAAAATCATTCATAATAGGGGGGAATATTTTTCAAAGTTGCCATATGTCTATGCAGGCAAAATTTGCGATACCGATTTTATGAACAGGGAACAAAAGTTGAGATAAATTTTATTTATTTATTTACTGCCGTATTCTAAGAAAAATGATTTTTCTTTGAACTTTTCTTTAAAATAAAATTTCCATTAAAATATTGACTAAAGCACACTTGAAATACATATTAATTTTTGACAATACGACCGTTATTATTTATTTATTTATTAACATGGACATGGTAGTTAAATATAATAGCAAAATACATATGGGGATAGAAGCATTTACTATAAAGGTCATCAGCTAATAAGGGAATTTTTACTAAAGTGAGGGTGAAGAATTGAGTGCACAATCGAAAGCATTTCTTGTATTCCATTTCTTCAAAAGTTCATATTTAAAAGCTGGTGCTTATAACTTATGTTGCTTAAGTATGTAGACGTGGCTACTGCTAAGTGCAGCATTACCCCAATCAATTTGTGTGATTTGAACTTTCTTATTTTCCCTAGAAAATCACATTAAATTTTGTTTAAAAATTAGCCAATAAAATAAATTGAAATTGCAACAGCATTTAACAATTTAATTTGGTTATTACAACCAAAAAAAAGGTAACAAGTAAAATATATTAGATTAACTTAAAAAATAGTAAAAAGTAAAAACAACTACTAATATTGGTTGCATTAACCACCAAAATATTTCGCTCATTTGACTCTCAACAACAATTTGCATAGACAATGAAATAAGAACTCGAAACTCGTCAGATAAACCAGAAAATATTTTTAACTGAATGACGTCAATAATTTACATTAACATTAAATCAATAAAGTTATTTTTGGGTGCACGGAATAGATTAAAGCAAATTAATTCCCTTTTCTATATTTCGAGTTCGAATAATAATTAAAAATTAACTAAAAATTAATTCCCTTTTGTTTAAAGCGCAAATTGTTTTTTAAACAAAAATATTGTCTTAGGTTAGGTTATGTTGAAAAGATGGGTAATTAATGTTGACCCAATCCATTGCGTATTTGGGAAGGAGAGTTCCCCATAAAAAAAAGCCATCAACTTATCAAACTTGGTCAGGTCAAAAGCATAGTTTCCTAATTTTCTCTACTTTTTCCAATCTGAATCAAAAAGTATTCTATATCTGGTATGTATAATTTCCAGAGAAAAGATTTGTCTTGTGATTTAATGGAATGCTGTAAAGTGACACAAGTGGTTTTTCGAGATGATCTTAATTTAAGTTCTAAATCCAAATCATGAACTTGCAATTTATTTCCGTCTCTTTATTTTTAGCAAAGCCATACCATAATTTAAATACTTACAAAGGTGTCTGCTTCTCCAAGGGCATGTTACTTAAAGCCGTCAAGGATTTATGATGTCCCATCCATATTATAAATTTGGCTTTATAATCCGGTTCATCTAAGCAAGGGAAAGCAGCGCGAGCGTGAGCCGGTTCAAATTGGGTAACCGAGAGCCATCTGTTGCAATTAATTCATACATAAGTTATTATGAATATTTCGAAATTCCCACACAACTCACCTGGTTTCATTGGTCGCCTTTACCACATACGAACTGCGATAGTAGCCGTGCAATTTCTCATTCAAAATTCCCGAAAAATACAATTTCAATTTATAATTTTGACCCTTGCGCAATGTCTGACACAGTTGTATGATGAAATAGTCTTGTTCTGGCACCTGGGTAACTGTCAACAAGCAATCCATTTTTTGATCATCATCGTAACTCTTAAGTTTTATACGCGCCTCATCGATGGTTAAATTTTGCGAGTGCAGGGTAATATTTGTGGTATCCTGCATTACCTTGAAACGTATGGACACCTGACCATCGAATGTTAAATTTGATGGATTTTCCAAATGTGTTATAACTTTCAATTTATAGCGTTCCGGCTGTATGGTGGTGGGAAGACGATAATAATTATAGCTGTTGTCGATAATGGCGGCATAGCTGCAGCAGGACAAATAACATAGTCCTAAGGCTAAAAGCGTTCTTGGAAAGCTGCATTGTTGCTTCATTGTATGTGAGAAACTAGAAATATTTACAAGAATTTTTTTTAGGTTAAACTTAAATTGGTTTTCTTGTTTGCAAAAAAAAAGTCAAAACAAAACAATATACAATTAATTTTATGCGCGTACATACAACTGATTTTATCGATAATAGTTGACTATTAAAGTCGCTGCAGAAATTAAATAAATTAAATGGCTTGGAAAAAGATCTGAGTAAAATTTATTTAAAATTATCATTAAGTTTAATAAGTATCTGATATACATACATAAGTTATTTCAGACTTTAAAATTTGGAAAAATATTTCCTAATGATGTGCCCTGAGTTTTAGTGCAATACGCTGGGTAATCAACTCACCTCCCACAACCCCTTTCTAAAAAATTTTAAATTTATTTAACGACTCTTTTCACAATCTACAATTAAAAGCTAACAGCACAAAACATACAGAAGTGTCACGAGACGGAAGATACGCGTATTTTTCTGTTTGTCTCGTTTTCCATCAAATTTTGTCGTCGTTTTTGTTTTGCTACGTCTTTCTAGTGCAATAAATTTTTATTAGCTGTGTTAATTGGTAAGTAGTAATACACTACAGTATCAAATACACTATGCTTTTCTCTTTTTTCCACAAATTTTAACAAAAACCTGATTGGAGCTTTTTTTACCTGTCACTTTCTTCACTTCTGTGTATTCTGTGCTAACAGGGATAGGGCAAGTTTTGTATGAAGAACATGTAGTTAAAGTTCACCATAAATTGGAAAAAGGGACATAAACCGGTTTTTTTATATTTTAGTTAAATATAAAATACATACAGTATGTAAAATTGATATTCATACATGCTGAATAAAAAAATAATGTGCCTTGTAATAAATTAAATTAATAAAATTATTTCTTCTTGTAAGATGAAACATTTCAATGAAAATACACATATTTGATTTATCATTTTTAAGGAAAAGATGAGTCCAATATTTTAAGAATCAAAATTCAAATTTATACACAAAAATTATTTAAAAGAATTAGATTAGAAACAAAAGCATCATACACACGTATGATTTACACGTGTGATTTGTACGTGTTCGATGTCTTCTCTGATTAACTAACCCGAAAATTAACTGGTATTAGTATTACCATACTGAGGAATAAAATAGTGGCAACACTTCCAATGCAAAATTCATATTGTTATTAACACACTTTGATTTTTTGTGGGAAGAAGAAGAGACTGCCTCATTTTATTATTTACAAGGAAAGTAGTATTGTACGTGTTAAAAGTATTAGATGAAAAATATAAAATATATATATATTTATTCAGGTATGTTTTAATTATTTTATCATATAATTTTAAAAAAAAGCAATTTAATCTGTAATCTTGAACTCAATCTTGCCCTTAATATTTTGTTTTATTTTACTATAAAACGTCCAAGTGAATGTGTGTGTAACAGAGATATTGAGCATTATTTTCGATTTAATGATAAGCGACAAAAATTGAAGTTTTCAGGAGAAGGTTTTTTATAATATTCAAATATGTTTTACATAAGTAAATTTTCTATTACGATAAAAATTTATAGTCTATCTTAAAAGTTATCAGAAATTTTGGCCATTTTGATCATTCTAAAATTTTTATAGGCCCGTCAAATTTTAATTTTTATAAAAAAGTTAATTTTTTACTACATGTCGCTTACGATTAAATCGAAAATAAGGCTCGATATGCAAGCAGCAACCTATTTCTAAGTCCCTATTTACACTATGCAAGTCTTATTGCTAAGCTGATTAGTTTATTAGGAGAGAGAGACGGGGGAAAAAACGTTGCTGTTCCTCTCGTCTCTCTCTCCCGGAAACTAATCAGCTTAGCAATAAGACTTGCACAGTGTGATTTGGGACTAACTGAATTTATTTAAAATTTACCTTTTTGGTTGCATACAAAAGTAAATAATGAAAAAAGTAATTGTGCTATCCGCTTCGCAACTTACATATATTTCATTGTTGACGTTTGAGTTTAAAGCGATTTGTTCAACGAAAATTTAATGCAGATATATAAAAAAATTAATTTGTATACTAACAATAGTTTTCAATATGATTTCACTATGTAACTTTTGTGCACGAATATGAACTTTTTTCCCTTACAAGTATCTAGTTATTTACTTTAAAATTATTGATTAAAATTTACTTTTGTTATTTTCATATCTTAAATGGCTTATCTATATATAAAATCGCATAAGAATAATAGGAATGTTGTTTACCTTTTTGCAGAATTTTTATCTTTAAGCGTTGAGGGTGTACGAATATGATTTTTGCATACTGTACATAACGGAGTAATAAGCACATTTCACTGTAAACTTTAATTCTACGGCAGAGCTTATTCTCAGTAGAACTTGAAATATGTACATATCGTTGGTCGCAGGCAGAAAGGGCCTAACTTAAATAATTGTAACCTCACAGGAGAAGGTAAAAACAAAACAATAAACAGTACAACAGAGAAACAAGTCGAGGTAAAATTATCGGCGGCGGCGGCGCAGTAGCTTTATGACCGGCGGCGGCGCACCGAGAGAATTTTCGGCGGCGCAAATAACTATATGAAAATTTAAAGAGAAAATAAAAATTGAAACTGAAAATTGATTTTCAAAATTTTTTTTTCGGAAATTTGTCTTTTGGAGCAGACAAAATTTCGGCTGGTTTTGAGCCGATGCGAGCCGATACAATCGGCGGCGGCTTGATATACAGAAAAATAACCGGCGGCGGTGCACCGTCGGCTTCGAGCCGGTCGACTTGTTTCTCTGCAGTACAACTGCTTTGTAAACTTGCGTTATTTTTTATTATTTCAATAAATTTTTGTGGCAAGCTGTATTTGTGTGAAATGTATGGGAATCACTGAAAAGCTCGATTTCGTGAAAATACAAGTTAGGGCCTTTCTACTTGTGACCATCGACATGTATATACATATAGTACATGTGTGTATGTTTAATAGTAAAACAATTATTCTGTGTGCTTAGCTTTTTAGATTTAGGAATTGCAAAAAGTTAAAAAAAAGATTGAAGTTACTAACTGTAACAAATGTAACGAGCTATTAATAATACCACGCTTTTTAATGTAAGGCACAAATTGTTAAAAGAAAATCAAAATAAAGAAATGTCAATGTCGTAAACAATAACAATTACTGCTAATTTTTAAACTCAACAAATATGTCTGTTTGGTTCAGTTGCATGAATCAAAAATGAAAGATTACACATTGCGCAGATCTGGTAGTTTTGTTACTATCAATTCAATCAGCTGTTTATGTGACGTAGACAAAATTAGTTAAAATGAGGTGCGCAGTAAGAAATTAGAATATTCAATGTATATATATATATATATATAAGAAAGCAGTAAGAAATTAGAATATTCAATGTATATATATATATATATATATATATATATATATATATATACATTGAATATTCTAATTTCTTACTGCGCACCTCATTTTAACTAATTTTGTCTACGTCACATAAACAGCTGATTGAATTGATAGTAACAAAACTACCAGATCTGCGCAATGTGTAATCTTTCATTTTTGATTCATGCAACTGAACCAAACAGACATATTTGTTGAGTTTAAAAATTAGCAGTAATTGTTATATATTGTTATTGTTATATATACTAGGATCTGTCGGAAATCTTATCTTATTTCTATATATATATATATATATATATATATAGAAAAGGGCGTGCCAAATAAGATAAGATTTCCGACAGATCCTAGTATATTAAAGTAACCGAAAGTATCAAAATGAATGTAAAGACGTTATAAATCTGTATGGAACATTTCAACCAGAGGAGTTAAAAAACATCTGTCCTCCCTTCAATATCGCCTTACATTATATAGTTTATTGATACTCACCACTAAGAATTGTTAAGTGGTGAGTATCAATATACTATACCATTTTGCACATGCAACGATGCAGAACCATTTGCAAAAGATTGTGAATTGGGCTAATAATTCTTTGAATAAACACTATTACAACTGCATTTTGGGATTTACATCAGTTTGCCAATTTGTTTAATTGCTTAATTGCAATTAGAACTAATTTTATTGTTTACTGTTGCCAATGAGTTTAGTTTACGCCACATGCAATGCAAAATGTGTTTCCAATAAAGATTAATTAATGAAATCTGTGGAAAGCTGGAAAAAGTGTTTAAGTCGACTTATGATAAAATTGTGACAATAACACCATTATAATTTTTCAATTTGAAACGTATTTAAAATACTTAAATTAATAACTTCCCGCAAAAAAGTGACATATTTTAATGTAATAAGAATATTTTTGAAAAAATTATTATACTTAAGCGGTTTTTCTTATTGCCACAGAAATACTATTAGAAAACAAATTATTGAGTTTCACACAAAGTTTTATGAATAATTTATCACCGGTAATTTTTTAACTGGCTTATAAAAACAAATTTAATAAAATGGGTAAAAGCTACGCCGCGCTGCTGATTTATTGAATGTTAAACAGAAATTTGTGGAGAAACTTTTTTTTTTGTTAATTTCAAACATAAAATAACCATAAAGTGTATTAAAAAAATTATTGACAGCTTTTTTTTTATAAAATACAAGAAAAATAAAGTACTTATTTTATTGATTTTCTGATATTGTATTAATTTTTTGTTTACTTTATTTTTATAGATTTATTTATTATTATTAAGAAGTTTATAATATAAATTGATGGGCATAAGCCAAATAAAATCTATTTTATAGATTTTTATCTAAGGTCTTAATTGCAAAAAAACCCCCATTAAAAATCAATAATTTGTTATTGTTCCAATTATTATACAGAGCAACAGCTGAGTACGCAACTCGCATTTTAATAAGATTATTTTTGTTTTAAACTGTATATGTATATAAAACAGGAAAAACATTTACATAATTAACTTCAATTAGATGAGAATATGAAAGTTTTTAACCTACTTTCGGAAACGAAACTGGTTTGTGGCAGTTTTTTTAATCCTCCTCTATACAGCAAAAAATACACTGACAAAACAAAACCAAACTTTTTCTAAAATAAATTTCTTACCAAGCTACATCAATTTGGATGCATGGATTTGCTACAACAAGCCAACTTTTCCAGCGGTATATTTGTCAAAAAGTCCAAGGAATACAAAAATTCCCAATAGCACAAAATATTAACTTGGCAGCACCCGGTCAAAAATATTTGTGTGGCAACACTCAATTCTTGCAAAGCAATGTATAGCTGTTGTTGTTGTTAACATCCCTCTAGTCAGCCTAGAACCATATGTCTCTATGTCAATACTCTTTCTCGAGCGACAATTGCACTAGTTAAAATGTCGACAAGTTTCCTTTTATGCGCGAGTTGAGATACTTTAGAGACAAAAGTTCTAGTGTATTTTTGGTGATATTGTCAATGAACGCGTCAATAGTTTATTTTCCTTTTTTATTATGCTATGCAATAATATTAAATAAATACATATGTGTGGACGAGCGTCACTTAAATCTACTAGTGAATCTTTAGTTCAAATATCTCCATATGGTCATAAAAGAACTACTTTCTCAATAGTGCTAAAGTCTACTGGTAGATTTTCAATGACAACCCTATGTTATATGTCAATAGGCGATTACATTGGCTGGGGTACACCTAATCAGTAGCACTATTGACAATGTCACTAGAAAATCACTATAATTTTACTATTGACAACGAGCGAGGAAATATCGATATTGTAGACTAGAGCCCCTAAAATTTACTAGTGAATCTTTGGTGCCAATTTCTCCATATGGTCCCAAAAAAACTACTTAGTCAGTAGTGCTACAGTCTAGTGGTGGATTTTCAATGACAAGCTAATGTTAAATGTCAATAGATGATTACATTGGCTGGGGTACACCTGGTCAGTAGTGCTACTGACAATGTCACTAGTAAATCACCACAATTTCACTATTCGCACTTTCTGCAGGGATTTATTCTCAATTACAACTACAATTCAAACTGATATAAAGGCAGCCTGATTAGTAACGATAAAAGAATAAAATAAAACCGTTATGATATAACTGATCTTCTCATTTGAAAGTTTAACGTAAAACATAAAAATTCATGTAATAAAACTTAGTGGGCTGGTGTTTATGTATACATCCAACTCTGTTAGGACGTAGGAAGGAAGCTATTGTAGATAAAAAAAACTGTGTTAAACATGTAATGAACTTAAGGGAGCATATTTCTATGATGATGATATTTATATCGGTGAAAGTTCACTTTTTAAATTATTTGAAACTGATTCAAGTGTCTCGTTTTAATAACATTGAAAAATGTATAGATCCCTATTTAGATGGGCACATAAGCTATGCATTTTTTCAAAACTACCATAAAGTACGAGTAAAGGGCAATTTATTCTCAGGAACTATCAATTCGTGAAATACACCATATATGTATGTACCACATTTAACATATAAAATTTTAAACTTATTGCATTTTCATTGGCCATGTACGTATGTACATATACATATATACATATGCCAAGGTACATATTAACGCAATCTAGTAACCAATAAAATGGTTCCATAGCTTAAAATAGTACGACTACTTAACACCAGAGGCACTGAAATTATGCTATAAAAATTAACAAAATTCACAAAGGCGGGCTTGTCAAAAAACGAGTTAAGTTTAATCAATTAATACTGCATCATATCTGTTCTGTGTCTACTATCCATTTCCTAAATAAGGTAACACACATTTATACTGGTAGGTATGTAGGTAGATACATATATTAATTGCCTGAATGGTGTTTTTCTCTACAAAAGAAAAAACAGTATACGACTAGTTACAAAAATTAGTATGAAAGAAAAATTTTCTTATTCAATTACGTAAATCATATCGTACCTTGACTCTCTTACTGCAAACATTGACCTTCAAAATTCTGTATTATGAAACTTTTTCTAACAACATGCAAGATAAATAAAGCCGGTTTAACGATGCACGTACTTATGTATACTAAAGTTATTTATGTATAAACATACGAGGAGTTCATACGTATCACATATGTATGTATGTATGTACATACATAAATTAATATTTAAGGTTTCAGCCGGAGGAGAAAGATTTATATTTAGATTCCAAAGCTGCTATCTTTGTTGTAAATGGTATTACCAATCCATTTACATACATACATAAACAACCTGATGTTGGCCATTAAAATTCAAGATGACTTTTTTTTAAAGGAATTAGATAAAACTGGTTGTGATTGTAAACACGATTCCCACTAAAGATACATGGTTTTGATCAAAAAATATATGCACATACATAAATACATAAAACATATACTTACATATGTAAGCACGTATATTTATATATTTATCTATGTACTACACTTAGGCATAAAAAAGAAGGAACGAAAGTTTTTACAACTGGTACGCGCTTCGAGTTTGAAAATTCTATACAATTTAATAGAAATATTAGTGGTGTTATATTTAAACTCCTTTATTCAGGTTTGGAAAAGAATCAACCACGAATGCGGGCGATATGTATGATGATAATTTCATTAATGATGGCCTTTATAATTATACAGTAGTTCAGGGGCAAAGAGGTCAATTACCGATTACAACTTGCTTACTGATTTTTCATTGCCTTGACCAATCTTGTCTTTGGGTATCACCAAATTTAATACATAATAATATTTTTACTTTTTAGTGAATGTTTTCTGAAGGCGATACAATTTTTTTAAAAGGCCTTTTTTTAAAGAAGAAAAATTTTTCATTAGTGTTTTTTTTTTGGAATAGTTACAATATAAGTTTAACATTTCGTCGGTTGGTTATTGGTTTGCTGCAGACGTAATGTATTTTGAATATACTGTGCCGCAAACCAATAACCAACCGACGATTTGTTAAGGCACTAATAATCCAAAATTATTATTTGACTTATTTAGTAAAATATTTTTTTTATTAAAAATATATTGGAATTGATTATTGATGCAGATCATCAGGGAAACTGAGGGATGAAAATTTTTTCAATTTAAAAAGAAATCTTTGGGTCAAGGTTCTCTGATGATCTGCATTAGCAACAGTGAAATGCGCATTAGGATCCAGCTAATCTCTCAATAATTAATTTCAATGTATGTATTTTTAATAGAAATTAAAAAATTCCCCCAAAAAAAACAAATTAAAAATATTAGGTTAACACACTAATTATCCTAAATTATTATTTTACTTATTCAGTAAAGCTTCGTTTCCTTAAAATATGTACATTAAGCACCCCATACACGTTTTAATTCAATTGTGAATTGAGTCTTGCAATTGAATTGATTCTTGGCCACACACTTAATAAACTGAATTGAAAGATTTTCATTCAACTGTCAAATTTATATTTTTTTCACAAATAAAAATTTAAAAATTTAAAACTTCTATTGTATTTATTAATTTATTTTTATATTTTATATTTAGAGTTCAATCAAATTAAATACAATTTTAAAAATACACAACCTTTTCTATACAAAATAAAGCTACAAACATAAATTTTGACAGCTAATCAAGAGACTCGAACACACACAGCACAATCGAATTGAAAGATTTACTAGTCAACATGAAAAATCAAAATCTTTTGATTTTTCTTCAACCAACTCGACAACTGCCAAACTAATCAATTGACAAAGCCATACACGCTTTGATTTGGACAACAACCGACTCAATTGAAAATTGAATTGAATTGTGTATGGGCTGCTTTACATACAATAACAAATGTTCAACTTAATTGCTGCAATTCCCAAAAAGCATCAATTATTGATTTGATAGCACCCGGACAAAAACACTTGTGTGGCAACGCTGTATTCTTGAGAAAGCAATGTATCTATAGCTGTCAGGGAAGGAAAAAGATTTCTTGGATTTTGTACCAACTATGAAAATAATATATACTTTTTAGACCATGAAGGTACCAATTTTTACTGCCAGTTTACAGAAGCCATGTAAAAATTCTCGCTTGTCTTTTTATATTGAAAACAAAAACAAATTTTGAGTGCTTTGTTTTTGTTTTCAATATAAATAACCAGACGAGAATTTTCACATGGCTTCTATGAACTGGCAGTTAATATTTATTAATAAAAACAGAAACGTAAAAAAATTGGTATAAAAATTCAGTATACAACAAAAAATAACAAAAAAAAATATTCGGGTATGTTCTGCATTCCACGTGAAATTAAAACTATTGGAATTTCCATAGCATTGTTGTTATAATTACATATTTCCAACAACAATTTTATGGCAATTCCACTCCTTTTAATTTCACGTGGAATGCAGAACATACCCGATTAAATTTTACATTCATAAAGGTACATTTGTACATTCGACTATTATATTAGAGATTAAAATAAAACACACAAAAAAAAAAATTAAAGAGAACATAGGCAAAATTAATGTTACCATATAGTGAAACATTGACATGTTGAAATTGTACCAAGTAACTCGCGGTAGTACCACGGTACCAACAAGGTCAAAAATGTACCATAAAAAGTACAATTGTACCATGATTTCCATCCGTGATAGCTGTTGTTGTTTTTTGCATTTATTTTCAATTGAATATATACATACATACAGTCTTATTTATAAAACTTGTTAAGGCTTATAAAGGCTTTTTAAGAAATATTTTGCATGAAAACTTGTCTTAAAAATCCGTTATAAAGCCTTAATAAGTTTTATAAATAAGGCTGATACTTATTAGTTTTGAAATAGTAGAAATCAGTACATAAGAGAAATAACAAAAATTAAAAATTTTAAGAACCCCCGACTTTTTTCAGAAAAGATGTTATATCTTCTAAACGGCTGGACCAATTTTTTTCAAACATAGCTAAGAACCCTCTCGATCAAGTCAAAAAAACTAAATGAAAATCGGTCGAGCCGTTTGGCCTGTACGTGGACACAGACAGACACACAGATACACAGATACACAGACACACAGACACACACTACAAACTTATAACACCCCTTTTTTTAGTCGGGGGTTAAAAAATCAGTACAATTGAAAAAAAAATCAGTACATTAATTTTTTCAATATAAAAGGCTTTAACTAGGAATGTAACTAATACCAGTTTAGCGCATGCGAATGCGAATACTACATTTTAATTTTTGCGAAAGCGAATGCAAATATTACAATACGTTAAAAAATCACATGAAAATAAATTTATATAAGAACATGAAGTTGTATTACATACATGTATATATGTAATACATATAGTATTTTATTTAAACTGAGTCTTGCATTGAGCAAATATGTATTAATTTATTAAAACACGAATTCATAAAACAGAAAGACATACATATGTTTGTATATGAAATTAATGAGTGACACTTGTTTCGCGTGGAATTTACTACAACAATAACTAGTTAATATTGTTTGTGATTCAAATTTGTTTGTACGAAGTAATGAATGGTGCTCAAAACATTTTTTAAAAGTTTTAACAGACTAGTCTTAAGTAGAAATAACTGCTGCCGAAAATACAATGCCTTTTCTTTTTCAAAATATTAAATAGGTATATTTCCAAACACCGCTGGACTTTAGTTTAATTTTGATGCTTTTTTATAGAAAAGCTTTCTGATAAAGCTTTGAAGAATGCTTTACTTATAAGTCAGCTACGTCCAAGCCATGTGCACAATGTGCAAACTTTTATAAAGAGTTTTTTGTGCTTTCACATCGACGAGATGACAACTTTCTTAAATAAAATTACATGCCGACTTAAAAATTGTTTGCAGTTCGTTCAAAAATGCCAACTATGCACAGATATTGAGCAGTCGCAAAGCATATGTAACAGTTGATCACGCATACGCAGAAAAAATTCGCAGAACTTCTGCATAAATTTGCTGAATCTACGAACATACCCCATATGTATATTTTTCATGGTGGCTTAAAATAATTTTCGTGTTTTTGACGTTTGTTAATGGCAATTTTTTTCGTAAAAGAAGTACAAAATTTTTTTGTCTTAAATATTCGCATACATTTTAGCAAATGCAAATAGCAAAAATAAGCGAAAAATTTGCAAATGCGAACATTTGTTACATTCCTAGCTTTAAACATTCTTAAAACAAAACATTAATTCAATGTATACTTTGTACCAATGCATATGTAATTAATAAAATAATATTTTCAAAAAAATTTCGAAAAAGAAACTTTAAATTCATTATTTGCATGTATCAGAAATCACTTATAGCAAATCTTTCTTGCAAATTTAAATTAAAAAAATCTCAATAAAATTAACATTAACTTAAACTAAAATTTATATGATCTCTGACAGTTTTGGCAGAATTTGCTTGAGCATTATATGGAAACCACTTCGAAAATAAATTCGCCTTAAGGCGAACGTAAAGTAAAGATCACTGGTGATTCAAAGAAAATAAATAAACACTATGACAGGTTTTCTTATACATTGATCATAATTAATATATAAAAACAGTACAAAAACAGTACATACATGAAAAAAATCAGTACATTTGCGTACTCATTTGCTAGTTATGCATAAATCAGTACTTTAAACAAAAATCAGTACATGTACTGGCAAAATCAGTACGACTGGCAACCCTAAGTACACGATATGTAAAAAGACACATGCGTATGTGAGTGTGACGTCATGAGAATTTTCAGCATCTTGGCTGCATTTTATATAAGTTGTAGTGGCTCCGTGCCGTAAAATTTTCATTGAAAATATGACACATTTAGCCGATGCAGACATATTTCCAGAAGCAGCACATGTGTAAACATATGCATATATGTACATATGTAGGCATTATTATTACATAAAATAGCTTAAGCGACAAATTTTTTGGACTTCGTTTTTTTTACGACAATAGACTATTTACGGTCGCAAATAATCGATTTTGGTCAAAAAAAAGTTCGAAAATTATGTCGCTTTTAAGCTTTTTTGGCGGTTTTGGCACGATATGTTATTAGTACACGGCATGTAGCCGACGTAGCTTCATGATGACGTCAAAATTAAGTCAAAGCCACATGCTACAAGAATTCCCAAAAACCACAAATTGAAAATATGTATTAGTTTTCCATGACGATCGCGTAATATGAAAATTCCATGCGCTTTTGAAAGTTTATTGGATTTTCCTAAACAGTTCTCTTAATATTTCATGTGGATTTCCTATTTAATTTTTCAAAATATTTTTGATGATTTATTTATTTTACCTTATTACGCCACTGTACGAGTATTTAAGAAATTAATATATTAATGTATACACTTGAAACTACATATCTTCGAGTCATTGACACTTTGTACATACTATCAACCTGTGGTTTTCATGTACAAACGCATAAGTCTTAAAATCAAAATTTTCTACTTGACGCCGTAGATTTGTAAATGAAATTTTTAAGCAATGTTTAATTTTTGAATATACACATAAAGCGAAAATGCTTTGTATAATATAGAATCTATCTAAAAAAAACCACCAGAAGAAATTTAACTGAATAAAAATAATGGAGTAAAACAATGTTGAAGCTATGTAATGTGTTCAAAATACTTAGTTGGAACTAAACATTTTTTTTGTCAAAATTTAAGTTGATTTGAGTTTAAAAAAATAATATTAAGATTTTTAAAATTAATTTAGCTTTAAGTGCACATATGCGGTTTTTATTGAAAACCACATACATACATTTGCAAAAATATTTATCCTTGCATTTTATTTTAGCATTTGGCTTAAAACATTTCCTGACATTTGGAAGTTGTTGAAAACAAAAAAAATTAAGTAAATTCAATGTAAATATTTAAACTTGAATAAAGCAAAAACCGTTACAATTTCAATTTTACACGCACTCACACACAAGCATACATACACTTAGAAGTACACTGACAAAATTGACTTATTGAAATGAAAATGTTAAAAAAAAATAATGAAGGTTGAGGTTGAATTACTTTTCAGTTGCTTTAATTGTTGATTATTTAAAACATTTTAAATCAGTATCGATTGCCAACTGATTATTATGCAAAACTAGAACTCAATTAAAACTTTTTTTTTGTATAGGATGTACATAGTGCATTTACATACATACACATTTGTATGTATGGATATATCATACATATGTATAAAATAATTTTTTTTTGTCAATTGAAATGTAATAATTTATTTCTTACAAAAATGCTGAACTTTTTGTGCTTAAAAAATAAAAACACGACATACGTTGCGTGAATACTAACTAGAATTTATTGAATTTAAACTCCAGGTAACATTTTCAATTCAATTAAATTTTAATTTGAGTAACACAAGCAATTCATAATAAATTCAAAGTTGTCAGACGCTTCATTGATTCTTTCAAAAGTTTATTTAACTTGAACGGAAAATAATTTTGAATGTAATATACATACATACATACATATGTACATACACACATAAGAATATTTAAAAAAATATTTAGTAATTATAATTTTTAATTACTCCTTAAAAGTGAAACGTTAAACGAACAAATTAAATGGAAGTACATATTACATTTTTATTTGTTATGTGTACTGTTTTATACATTTATGCATATTATTAAAAAAAATCACTTTTAATTTTTATATTTTGCTTAATATTTTTTGTACAATCACCTTTTCCGCTTTTGCCTTTTAATTTCACTTTTTGTTTTATTTTTCCGTTGATATGGAATTGATCAACAGCTTAAACAACCGCTTCTTACGTTTGTCTGTGGTTAACTGTTATTGGTCTTAACGTCCGCTGTTAACTTATAGTGCACAACGACTAAATTACCACAAGTTTCTTAACAAAAAGTTTAAAACGAAGCAACAAGCCTCAGCAACAACAACAAAAAGTTCTGCCATAAGCATAAGGATGCCAGATTTAATTACATATTTGTAAGATGTTCCTTGATGTTGTGTGAATTACATTCATTGGGGATTTTAGTAATTATTGAAGGCCGTGATACACTATCATACAAAGTCGTGCGATCTACGAAAAAGTACAATGCTGGTATGATGGAGTTTATGAAAATTTTCAAAAGACAATAACAATTCATCACACGAGGGTTGTATATTTTCGTAGATCGCACGACTTTGTATGATAGTGTATCACGGCCTTAACCATTCCATCCGAAAATTATCTAGATACCTAGTTGCACATCGATGGTCTCAAGTAGAAAGGCCCTAACTAGTGTTTTTGCGAAATTGAGTTTTTTTAGTGATTCCAATACATTTCACACAAATACCCATCGTCACAAAAATTTATAACAATAGTGAAAAAAATAAATATTTTACAAGCAGTTTTGCAAAAAAAAAAAAGTTATATAGTGAATATTACAGTCTCTATTATGTTTTACCTTCTCCTGTAAAGTTACAATTATTTGAGTTAGGGCTTTTCTACTTGAGACCATCGATATGTATGTATGTATGTATATGCCATAATCGCTTCATTTATATACAAAAACAATTGTAAATGCATCCCTGTGCAGCTTAGTGCGCGCAACACATTCGCAAATGCAAATAATTGCAGCAGTGTAGCTGTAAAATATTCAGTAATGTAATTCTGAAATATTTTAGGAGCAAACAAGCGAAAATATATGATGCAATGCATGAGCAAGCTGAAAATATTACAAACAGCTGATTAACAAAAGCACTGCAGACTAATAATGTTATGCAGAGTTGTGAATAGGTTGTACATTATTTGTTAACAAGTTCGATTTAAGTGAAATTTATTTGCTGGTGGCTAAGCATTTTCTATATGCATTTCATTGTTGCTTTAACAAATCATCAGTAGACTTCAACCACACTGACGATTTATTAAAGCAACAATGAAATGCATATAGATAATGCTTAACCACCAGCATATAAATTTCACTTATAATAAAACTATTTTTCGAAAGCTCCATTTCAGTTTTTAATAAAATAAACTGTCGAATTTAAATTTACTTTTTGACTAAATTAACATTATGCCTTTTTGATAAAATTGTTAACATAATCCTCTTTCTTATTTACAGACTGGGAATAAAGAAGAGTAAAATAAAGTGGCAAAAATTGCTAAAAATCCTCATTTCATCCCATTTATTCTACCGAGATTCCTACCGATAGTCTCATTAGCAAATAGAAAAACTTAATAATTTTTACTACTATATGTTTTATAGACATATTCCGCATATAAAAAATTATCCTTCACGGTTCTACCTTTTTATTTTTGCAGCAAGTTGTTAAGCTGGCTACCGCCCAATGTCATACCTCAGCTTCTGCAGGCAGCCTATCTATGTATATATCTCTGTTTTACTCAAACATCGTCATAACTAAAAAAAACTAATTTACCAGATAACGAGTTTAAAATACTCAATTTGCTCACAACTTAATGGAAAAGGAAAATTTTATTTTGCTTGGGATAAGCAAGATATTTCTATGAAATTTTACAAATTATGACGAACGATATGAGGATTAATGGAATTTTTGAGTTATCATATTGTTTGAGTAAATGAGCGGTATGTACCCTGTCGGAAATTACGTTAACTTTAAACTAACTTTAAGCTAACTATTTCGCAACTAGTATTGACTGACACTTGGATTACTTTTAATGTAATGTAATGTCCTAGGTGGTAGTCAATTGTCTCACTCTGCATTACTTTCAGCCAACTTAAAGTTGATTTTTTTAAATCACTTGGTAGTCAGTAAATTAAAAAAAAAATTTTCTGGGTTTCGAACATGTATCATCACACTTTGCGTCCTCAACGCTCTACCACTCAGCTAAGGTACAATCTAAAATAAAAACAGCAAAATGTTGATATAAAACTGAAATGAATTTCAAAGTAGCTGAGAATAAATTTGTTGGCTCTCATCAAATTCGATTACGTACTCAACTTAAGAATTAATTTTTGGTTTGTTCTGGATGACTTTGCAGTTAGCTTTTAGTCAGTCGAAGAAAAGTTAACTATAAGTTAACTATTTTTGTAGTCAACCACACATTCTCCGACAGGGTATGTACTATGTATGTATGTATGTATATTCATCACCCTGCAGATAATGCGACTAGTCCATACATGCATGTAAGGACTAGTCCAAAGAGGAGTAGGAGTACTCCAAAACTACTCCAAATACGTGAAGAAAAGGTGGTCGATTTAACATTGCGATGTCCTAGTGTTGGACCACATGGTCCAACTTTGCATTACATCGGACTGACCCAAAACTACCCCATATGGAATAGTTATGGACTATCGCATACAATTTGTAAGTGCCTAAGAAGAACGATCATAATCGTTTAAACACGAACACTTATCGTGCAGCATTGAATGCTTGTATGAAAACGACATGATCCATGGCTGCATTACATGGGACCACGATGTAACTAGTCTGTTTCATCTAGATTGGACCACGTACTCCAATATTATTTGCAGGGCATTCACTTATGCATTCACACATCGAAACAAACAAACAATAAATATTGTCTACATTTTTAATCGTCTGGCAGCCTTGTGATTATTTTTCGTTTAGCTTTTCTTATTAACAAAATAAAACAGCAAAACTTGTTTTTTTTTCTAATTTTTGTTGTTGTCTTAAGTTTGTTTTTGTTTTAATTCGCATACTGATAGAGTTTAATAGTCTATTTGCTTAAATGTATGTATACACATATGTGCAGGTTTTTGTAATGTTTCTTCTTCAATTGCTACATTTTGTTATTGAAATTAAGTGCATTGTATATCATTCGATAGAAGTCCCACTGTGTTTTGTAACTTATACATTTGTCTGAATTTGTATGTGTGCATGTTTATTTACTACATCGTAGGTTTCCTGCAAGCAGGAAAAGAAATAAAAACTACTAAATTCTTCAAACTGTCATGCTATAAGTAGATTCTTCTTTTATCTTCATGTATAAATAAATGACTGAATTGTGGTTAGATTGTCCTGCTGGTTTCTTGATTATTAGTTAGGTATTATTGTAACGAATTTTATTGAATTATTAAAGTACGTATATATATGTATGTATATGTGCATATGTATGTATTTATGCAGATACTTGCTTGCATGACATAGAATTTTTTTCAATAAATTTTTAACCAAGAAAAATGGTTGAATGAACTTAAATTTTTAAATTATAATGGAAAACTTGAAAAAACTCATTTAAGAAGTATATTTTTAAAATAAGTTACTGCCTATAAGATTGCGTGAGAAGTGGATTAGTTGCGTGAATGCAAAAAATAAATAAACAACGAAATAAAATAAGAAAGATAAATCCAGCATTTCAAAAATAAACATTAAATCATAAACAGTCACTACTTAAAAATCCCAGGAGTGGCAAAAAACTGTTGCTGTACAGTACAAATGACGCTAGTATGTATCATAAATACAGGCAGGTCGTTAGAAGTTTGTTCAAGGAACTGGTTGATGAAAAAACAAAACCATTTTGAAAATTTTGAGTTGTGACTGTTTATGATTTGAGTTTTTGAAGTATTTAATTCCAAAAAGGTTTTCTTATAAATAGTAAAATTCAACTGAACCCAAAAATAGTTTTTTCTTTAAATGACATACAATTGAATTATTAAAGTATACAATTTGAAAAGCCAACTTAGGTACAATAAAAAATATTATGTTTGGTATTGAAGAGTAATTACAACAGTTTTATATTTAGAAAACATGTGAACATTAATGCAAATTTCAAATTGAAAAAAAGCGTTTGTATTTATAAAATCTAGCCTTTAATGTAGCTTTGGGGAAGAAGCTAGCTATCTCGGTCATAAATAATCCACGTATAACCGAAACCGCAAATTTGACGCGGGATGACGGAAAATCGTTCCAAATTAAAGAAAACCCCGCCGGAAAAAAATACATATATCAAAAGCTAGTTTTTGCGAATTATTATAGAACTGTGTGGAACTTCCTCTTTCCCCTTCAAACATTTTCAAATTTACATACATATTTACATACACAGAGATTCGTATAATAAACCGGAAGTTTTGTTGTAAGGAAGTCAAAAACTGTTATGGTTCTTGTCTTGACTAATTAAAACATTACATATGTATGCATTTAATTGTTGCAGAATAAAATTAATTTTCTGAAAAACACTTATATAACGTAATTATAAACGATTTTCATTAATTTTTTCATATAAATCTGCCTATACACACTCATATTCTTTATTGCTTTGCAGTGTGCATTGATGGAATACATATAAGAAAAATGTTTTGCAGCTACCCTGTGATCTTATAACAACCCAGCTCAATTATAATTTCATTTGAGATTTGCTAGTGGTGCCAGACTGTGGGGATAGGGTATTCCTTACAAAGAAATAACAAATTTATGTAATAGTAAAGTGTGTTTTATTATATCAAGAACAAACTTCCGAGATGTTAAACAAATTTGAAAATCTGCAAAGTTATAAAACATAACTTAAATTCATAATTCATGCCATTAGGCGATATCATCTGAGCCAGCAAAGAATATTTTCTGAGCCTAAAATTTTCACATCGAATAATTTAAGATATGGCATCACTAGCCAGAACCTGTAAACAACAAATTTTGCCATAAAAAGGAAATATTTAAACAATTTAAATCATAATAATATAGATTTTTATTAAATAGCAAAACTAATTGCTTATTTAAGCTATAATTGTCGTCTGCAACTTCAAAAATAAACGTTCGAAATAAAATGGACAGTAAACACAAACCAACAAAAGTAAAAAGCCGTAAATCTATAGATTTGAAAAGATTTCAAAATTCGAGGCATTGCGACAACACCACTGAGTGTGAAACCAAAAGTTCTGGATCTGATGAGCCCTTTGAGATAATAGTAGAAGATTCTGATGACGTTACGGATAGATATAAGGGTTGTAGGAGATCATGTCGTGCTAGAAGTCCCAGTAAACGGTACACGAAAGATTTTGTGAATGATACTGTTGGAGGACGTTCGAGTGCACGCAAACGAAATCTCCATAGAAATGATATGACCGATAAAAGCGAAGTGGATGATACGGATGATGATTTTGATGTTCAGTCTGCAGCGAAACCCAAAGCAAGGGACTTGAAATTACTTGAGGAAGATGTAGAAATGGCTGGTAAGGTAATGTTTGGTTTCAACACACCCAAGAAAAAGGGCGGAATGGCTTTGGCAGCCATGAATACGCCTAAAACTCCGGTGACACCAAAGACTCCCAAAACACCCAGTAGATTGGCTAAAACATCAGACGGTAAAAAATCGAAAAAGTCATTAGAACCCAAAACACCGTCACATATAAGAAGAAACGTGAAGAACCGTAAGTATTTAAAATATAATGCGTAATAAATCTAATGGAAAGTTTTATTTAGAAATTGCCAAATTAGTAAAAGCTGATTCAGATTCAGATTTTTCCGCTGATGAGAGCGATTTTGTTCCTACGGAAAGTGAAAGCTCGTCAACTGATAGTGAAACATCAGAACCAAATAGTGAAGCTGACGATGAGCCCAAAACTCCCTATAAAGGTCGTAAACCAATTGTGGTTCCCATATTACCAAAAACGCCTTCAGCTGCTCGCCTGAGACAAACGTCGCGAGCCAAGAAAAATGCTGATTATGTGCCCGAATGTGAAAGTTATTTCCAATCACATTCTAGCACAAAAATTTTTACTTCCGATCATACTTTAGATCGTTTAAAAAATCCCCGTTTGCCTGCCGATAGGCTTTTTTCATTATTATCAGAAATGAAATTATCAGTAGAACATGAAGATTCCATAAATGCCATAATGGAAGAGTACAAATCTTATTTTCCCAAATGGCTTTATATATTAAATGAAGGCTATAACGTACTGCTGTATGGCTTAGGCTCAAAGCGACAGCTTTTGCAGTCATTTCATCGTACTATTTTGGGCCAAAAACCAGTCTTAGTTATCAATGGTTTCTTTCCCAGTTTAACCATAAAGGATATACTTGATAGTATTACAAATGATATTTTAGATGCTGGCGTCAGTCCTAGTAATCCCCATGAGGCGGCAGATATAATAGAAGAGGAGTTTTCATTAATTCCTCAAACTCATTTATATTTAATTGTGCATAATCTGGACGGTTCCATGTTAAGAAATTCTAAAGCTCAATCAATATTAGCGCGGTTGGCCAAAGTACCCAATATTCATATGCTGGCATCGGTGGATCATATAAATACACCTTTATGTAAGTATTCATATAGAATATTTAGATCTCAATTCATTACAGAGTGAAGAAAAATGTTTAATTTATTATTGCAAGTGTGGGATCAGACAAAACTAAACAACTTTAATTTCTCTTGGTGGGATTGCACTACAATGCTGCCGTATTCTGATGAAACTGCATTTGAAAACTGCCTGCTGGTGCAAAATTCTGGCGAACTTGCCCTATCGTCTATGCGTAGCGTTTTCTTGTCATTGACTTCCAATTCCAGAGGCATATACATGATTATTGTTAAACACCAATTAAAAAATAAAGGAAATAAAAATTATCAAGGTATACGATTTTCTATATATTTTTTTTATTAAAATATAAATACAATTTAATTATACATATACCATAATATATTAGGCATGCCTTTCAAAGACTTATACTGGAGTTGCCGTGAGGCCTTTTTAGTCAGTTCGGATTTGGCTTTGCGAGCTCAATTGACGGAATTTTTGGATCATAAATTGGTAAAATCAAAGAGAAGTGTTGATGGTTCGGAACAGCTTACCATACCCATAGACTCAGGACTATTGCAACAGTTTTTGGATGAGCAAGAGAAGTAGTAATAAAGTTTTAAATTGATAAAACCGAGTGTTAACATTTAAACTTTAAAAAATTTATAAAAAAGTTATTTATTATAAAAATATTTTTGTATATTTCTTAATAAAATGGTTTAAGATTTTGAAGCTCGATTTATGTATTTGAATAATTTTGCAAAATTGCAGTAAGTTTTGGGTAATCTGTCAAAAGTATCAGACGAAACTTTTTCAGAACGGAAAATTCCATTAGATAGTGTGTGGGTTCCCAAATCCAAAAAAAAAAAAATTTGCAACGCTTTTAAAAATTCTTCACACTACAAAAATTTGTTCGATTTAAAATTGATCAATGAAAATTTTGAAATATGTAATACGAATTGTCGAAATTTACCTTCGATTTTGAAATTTATTTAAAAGGTTGGTTGATTTATGATTTTTAATTTAATAGAAAATTAAAAAAAAATTGCCTCCCATTTTAATTGATTATTAAAAACAAATTTGAATTATTAGAATTTATTAGTTTTATTTTAAATTATTTTGTAGTTGTTTGTTTCTTTATTTTATTTAAATATTTTTTAAAGTGTGCTTAAGTATTAAATTTTTAAATTATTTTATTTTAAAGTACTACCACGCTTAATAATGATTTCATTTATGAATTATTTTTTTTTATTCTTAGTAATTTCATTTTCCATGCTGTTGCTATTTTGCAATTTTTTCGCAATTTTTTTTAGTTTTTCTTTTCAAACATACATTTTAATATTGTTTTAAATTTTTTTTATATGTATATGCATATGATAAAGAAATTAATAAAACTAAATAAATGTTGTTGCAAAAAATTGTGGAAAAAACCCATTACATACATGAAAAACTTAAGGAGATTATGATTTAAATTTTTTTCTTATTTTCAAAAATTTTCTTTAAATTTAATGGTGGTGTCTGTTGTTTTAATTACATTTTTTATTATTGTATGGGGTTTTTTTATTGTATGTATTTTAAGAAAAACTTAGTTTGTATTTATTTACTTAAAAAAAGTGGTCGTCATTATATTGTATTGTTGTATTGTTTTTATTGTTACTCAAAAGATATTTTATTTACTTATTGTATGAATTTGTTCCATCACTAAAACATTTAACTAGATAATCTTATTATTTTATAAAACTACAAATGTTTGTAATATTATTTTTAAAGAATATTTTCTTTATGAAAAAAAAAAAATAAGAACAATCAAGAAAAAACCCATGTTTCACTGCCATATTTATGAAAACTAATTTTTAATTTATAAAAAATACTAGCGTTTATCCGCGGCTCCGCTTGCGTTGATCTGCTTAAAAACTACATAAAAGCCGCCCAGGCAGAAAGACAATTATAACGACGTAGCTACGTTGTCCTCCGGGTACAACTAAAATATCAGTACAACATCCTATTTACCATAATTTTAACGTACTGATAACATTAAAATTATAACACCGATTGACCGTCCTCCGACTTTTGTTTTCAATGTTTCCGCAACATAAGATTACAAATTTAAACAATCTATTAACAACTTCATAACATTGGGACATTTTAAACATAAAAAGAAAATTGCTGAATAATAACCTTAATCTGACATTTATAAGGAGGCTACAAAATTTTCTAAGGAGTCTATGTAGTTATCCTGTATTTCACAGGTTGATAACAATTTTTTCGACTCGAAAAGTTCTCACATTCGTTTCAGAAATGAGATACTGGATTGAAAATAAAGTACGAGTCACTTCTAGCTAAATTGACAAACTACTCTTAATCCTTTATTAAAAAACGGAATGGCGGGTAAACTGGCCCGTTTAAATTTGTTTCTCGCTTAACTCAAACCCGTGTATTAGGGCCAATCCCACGATGTCGACAACGTTCGTTAAAATCATACAAAGAAAGTGTTAAAGAAAACTACAAATACCATTTTATTAATTTCATAGCAATTAAGAGTGCATACTTTCAGGCTTTTACTTTGTCAGGTTTTCAAGTTGGCAAAAAAAAATATTTGTTGAAATTCTTCAATTGGCGGCATGACTCTTAAGTCTTTGCAACCAGCTTCGCAACAAAATGTATAAAGAAATTCAAAAGATTTAAGACAGCAACACACAATTAGTGAATTTTTGGAATTTTTAAGTTTTTTGCATTTATCTCGTTTGACCCTATACATACGTACGAATTCCACCTGCTCAATCCGAAAATCACCATTAAATTTTGATTCGACCGAATTTTCATATTTCCCGGGTCTTAAGTCTTGTGATTTTTCTTCCAATACAGCTACATAAACATCAAAAGACTTAAGACACATACAAGAAAATGGGAGAATTCAGAGAAAATCAGCCCTGCAGCTGAATCTTTTTGGTTATTTTCGCATTCAGCATCAATATGCAATTTTCAGAATGCTTTAAAATTTTTCAAATTTAATTATTTCCAATGTTAGCTTAGAATTTTCTTAAGAAAATAATTGTTTTTGCTCATTTAATGAAGGTTAGGTTATGTGAGACACAGTTGGATCTATTGTGATTCCCTTGTGTTGACAACCAAATATATGTAGTTTGATAACAATAGTTTTTAACCCCCATTAGTGTACCCAGAAGTGCCCCAATTATCTTTATATCTCATATATATACGATAATCCAAATATACCGGTATTAGCAGTCTCGTTTCTAAACGTTTCAAGTTTGTACAAAAAATAAGGAAAATTACATACAAATTTCAAAACGGAAAAATCTTTTGCATTTATAAAATCTGGCCTCAATACTTTCACCTGCCCGAATCTGTTACATACAAATTTTTTCTAAATATATTTTTTTTTAAAAGGTCGGATAATTTCGTACTGGAATCAATTAGTTCGAAACATTTCAAAAACGGCAACACTTTAGCACCCCATATCACGATAAATGTATATCACACAAAAATATTTGGCATACTCATTCATATACATATATATACTAGAAGTATAGTTATGCAAAAGCGCAAAGGGATCATCGTATTGGACCCAAGTGCGCTGGGTCCCTAAATGTAATTTTTCATCTGCTTGATTTTCTACTCTCTCTCTCTCTCGCTCTTACTCTAAGTAACTTTTCGAAATACATTAAAAAAGGTTTCACCCGAACGAAAATCAAATCTGTGAGTAAAGTTCCATCCTTTTCACACCCCGATAGGTGCCTTTTAAGACCAAGCCACATAGATTCCGTCATTCATTATGCTTCGCCTTTTTGCAGTGACATTAAGGCAACGACGGAGAAAGTTGACACAATGAGTACTTTGTTGATGGAAGCATTTGAACAGTTTCAATAGGTTTGTTCTCAATTTTATTTATCAATTAATTAAAGACAGACTTGCTTCAAGAAAAACTCATGTGTCTAAAACATAATAAAGTAAACTTACATACATATATGTATGTATGTATGTGTCGTATATGCAAATTTCGTTTTCCAAATAAATACTTTGATGAACTATTATGCACATATAATGGCTTTATCTAAACTATTCTTTCTTAACAACAACTATGTATTTGCTTTCTAAAATAAAATAAATAAAATAAATTGCATAGGAATACAACAAATGACTGTTACAACGTTTAAATTTAACTTCTCTTTTTCTTCGACGTATTACACCGCGGAAATATATTTTATTTTCCTGTTAGTTTTCAATATTCTCTAATTGTTTGTATTTTCCTCTGCTGGCAATGTTGCCATTAATTTCGGCAAGTAATTGTGATTTGCAAATATTTTCATTCACAATAACACACATAACAGTGATGTTAGTTAAATACAAACAATTGTATTTATAGAAACGAGAAAGAACATCGAAGAAATTTCAACAATAAATACAAACAATAATTAAACAAAATTATTTTAAGAAAAATCCTTTTAAAATTTTTTAAAGTTTTACGAACAAATAAAATATAAAAGGTTTAGGGTAGGTAATAACCCAAAGAGAATTGCAAAAGTGTCTGTCTTGCTTTCAAATTCCGAAATGTAAAAAGCCGTCTAATGAAAAATATTTACATTACCGCATTAAATGCCTCAAAATCTACTTCATTCATTAATTTTTTTCTTTACATAAGAAAAACAAAACAAAATTTTAGGTTTTACTTGCACAAAAACTGTGTTTCTTTTTATATTCTTGCAATGTTTAAAATCAATTTGTTTGTTTGCTTGTTGTTTCTACAAATAAACTTGAGAATTTACTTAAAAATTTAGACACAATTAATTACACAAAAAGATAAGAGCTTATTAATTAAACAATAAAAACAAAATTAGATTTATTATTAATTAGTAATATAGTGAAAAAAATGTAAGTTTATATTTAAATTAAGAAAATTATATTTAAAGACAAAATAAAAATAAAAATTGGAAACTTGTGTTTAAAATGAAAACTTATTTCTAAATTAACACATTTTTTAGGAGTTTCGTTTTGTAAAAAACAAGTTAAATAAAATTTGGAAAATTGCTAATTTTGTTTAACAGAATACATAACAAATTTTTCAAAGTTTTAAATAAAGAAAAGAGAAAAGTAATGTTCTGTTTAATGTAATTTTTATTATTTTTTTGTTTTTTGTTTTTTTTAGAAAGATATATTTTGATTTTACGCTTAATTGGCGGGTTCTGTGTGGTAAGTAAAATCTAAAATAATATTAATTAAATATACATATTTTGGTTAAACCAATAGATATTTAAATTATTAAAAAATACAATATTATTAATAATATTAAATTTTATACAAACTCAAAACGCAAAAAAGTAAAATCATTTAAATTAAAGAAAAAAAAAATATTAACTTATGATATAAAGTAATGAACAATATAAAGAAGCTTAAAAATTATAGAAAAACTATTATCATTAATTAAAGAAGCCAACCTAGTGAAGCGGGGCAGAGGGAAGAAAGCGCAATAAAAGCAAGTCCAGTATTTTTAAAATATTGTACTAAAAATCCTAAGCAACTTTTTTATTTACTTTATTTACTACTGCAAAAAAGAAAAAAATTAAAAAAAATTCTTTTTTCCAAAATGTTTAATTTTTAAAAGTTTTTGGAAAAAGGTGGAAGGAGTTCAATTAAAATAAAAATTTTGCTGATGTTTTGTAATAGAATATTCAAGTTGGCCCTATTTTTATTAATAATAATATTATTATTATTATTAATGTTGTTGTTGTTGTAATTTTTCTTCACCTTTACAGTTGGATAGAAATGAACATAAAAATTTGAGTTTTTAGCAAAACTTTAAAAATGAATTTAAAATTTGTTTTTATTGTTCTTGTTGTTAGAATTGATTTGTTTTTGATTTTTAGGGGGTTCAAAAACAAGTTGTAGTTGTTGTTACTATTATTTGTGTTGTTGCTGTTGTTTTTGTTAAAGTAGTTGTTGTAGTTGTAATAGTAGTAGTAATTATTGCAATAATAGTAATATTTGTAATAATAATTATAATTATAATAATAGTTGTAGTAGTAAGAATAGTTTTTGTTGCTGTTCCTTTTATAATAATAATAACAATAATAATTATTATTATTATTATTATTATTGTTTTTATTATTATTATAATGATGATTATCTATGTATTTGTTGTTACTAGTAAAATTTCAGCTCATTTTTACACGCTTCCTGGGTGGTCCGATCGGTGGGATTTGTTGTGTTGCAAGCGCTCGAAATGCCTCAGCAATTAAATGTGAATGTGTTGTGATCATGTTCTGCCATCCTTGAGTTTCCATAACATCGGTGGCATGACTAAAATGAAACAAATATCATTGTTAGTTAAATCAAAAAAAGAAAATAAGAAAAATATCAGAAATGTCTATTAAGCCGCACCGTTCACACTATGAAATTTTTCCTTTGGAAAGTGCAAGTTTGTTCTTGAGAAAAGAGAGAAAAATGGGATGTGATACCACGATTTACTTGGAAATTCTCTTTTGTTTGCTAATTCGTAGTTGTGAATAGGAGGCATTCTTTTAATCGAAGTTTCAAATTTTTGTTAAACGTTATTATTTTTTTTATCAAATGTTAAGGTAAACATTTGAAAAACTAAAAATTCATTAAAAAATGTTCGATATGCAGATGCCTATGAAAGTTCAAAAGAGAATTACAGAAAATTTCAAAAAGAAAACCCGTGAACCGTGACTAATTATTAATTAATTTGGAATAATATGTGAAATAATATTAATTTTTCAAATAACCAGATCAAGTAATAGAAATGTCCAAAATGAGCGAATTTTTGCTATTTTCAATAAAAATGTCATTACAAGTTATGTATTCGATATCTACAGGAATCAGTTTGCTGTCGATTAGCACTGCATGATATAATTTTTTATTCTACAAAAAGTGAATTATTATTATAAATACAATACAAAAACAAGTGGCATTTTCATCCCCATGCAGTTTTTATTCCCTTCAAAGAGAAAATGCTATTGTGAATCCACTGTGAATTTTTTCCTCGCTATCAGTTTTCAGTGCATGTAAAATAACGGGAAGAAAATTTGTAGAACTGAACTGAACTGAAAATCAGGGCTGATTATTCGTGATAAGAGGTACTAGAAAAATTTAAACATTTCTAGGGAAAGATAATTCACGATTGCAATTTTAGGAAAAGCGAAAATATTTCTAGGGAAACAAATGAATATAGACATGTTTGTATAAGTAAATGGTAAATTCTAATAAATATCAGGTAAAAAAGAAATATCTTATATAATTAATAAACTAATTTGCTGTACAGTATTAAACACATTTTAATAAACTTTCAATCACAGACTTTATGCTAAAAAATATGTATGTTTAAAACATATTTACCATAAGTTTCATTTTATTTTTTTCAATAACATAAAAAAATACTTACGTGTTAATAAAATCTATCGTTTGTGCTTTCAATTGATTCGCACTGTGGAGATCGGCTAATATTAAAGTTTCAGCTGCTGTTTCAACGGAGAGATTAACGCACAGCGCTTCCTCACACATTACTTTCAGTTTTTCCAAATCGTACTATAAAAATTAATTATTTAGTAAAGTTTCAATGTAATTAGCATTATTGTTAAAGAAAAATAATATAAAAAAATATGTATGTACCTTATCAGCTGCTGCTAAGAGATCATCGGCCATTTTATCTAAATTTGGCGCTTTGCCAGTATAGATAAAACGTAACATTTCCTTTACAACTTCATGATCAACATCCGTTATGGCGACACGATTTAATTTGCTCTCTTCCATTTCATGCTCAAACATGGCAGCAAAGACATCACTACGAGCTGCAAATAAATAAAATAAATAAAGCATTAATAAAAAAAGGAAAATTTTACATATTTACAACCTACACACAATAGTAAGTAGTATGTTAAGTATATTATAACAAGTTTTAAGTTTCAGTTTCATTTACCTGCCAATATAGCTTTATGTGCTTGAAATTCACGGCCACCCACAGCTAACGTTACATCACTAAATTTCTCATTGTCAAACAGATTTCCCAAGTGTTCACTCAGCTTACATTCTGGCACTTTAAATTGTACAATATTTGATTGACCAGAAATATTAACACTATCGGCCACAACGCTAACTTCGCAGAATATTGTTAATTTATCCTCGGGCAGTAAACCGTTTGCTTCATCCAATAGAAAATCTCGTCTAATAAATTTTTTGAAACCCCAGTCCTTGCCTTGTACAAAACGGTATGCTCTAAAAGATAAAAAAAAAAATAAATTAAAATATACGTTCTATAAATATGTATGTATGCATGTTATTTTGTAGTCCACACTCGGCAACACTGCCAGACTTGTTTTACAGTTAAACCTGTGGTCGGCAAATTACCCTCATACCTAAATAAGAGCGGAAAGCGTTGCGTTTGTAGCAGGGTACGTATTTTCAGTACAATCAAAAAATATTTTTTACATTTAAGTGTACTAAAAATGCGTACCCTGCTGCTAACGCAACGCTTGCTGCTCTTATTTAGGTATGAGGGTTAAGGGCGCCGCGCCTTTTCTTATACTCCTCTATTACGTTTGTGTACACACAAAAAAATTCTTTTTCTGCGCATGTACGTCACATTAGCCGATAAACATAAACACAATCACACAAACACGTGTATTTGGTATAGGGTAATTTTGTTTACATTTCAATTTCTACGTCATTTTGACGTCACACCAGCCAAATACCAGCACACTCAGGTTAACAAACATGCGCAATGCGTAATCTTGTATTCTTTGATTCATGATGGCATACTGTTAAGAAACAGCGTTGTCAGAGAAAAATTTTTTTCTTAAAAATATGAAAATATATGTGACGAGAATTTATTAAATTTTTTATTTTCAGAAAATTATTATGGCAAACCAGAAAATTTGGTTGTTATGCATGAAAAACGTGACATGCAAAGGCATTTTCAAGATATATTTAAATTAAATTACTATCTCTTTACTCATCTTTACATTGGCGTAGCAAGAAGTGAAAATGTATTTCTTCAGAAACAAAACTTGAGTGTTTCTTCTGACCATAATAAAATCAAGTTTGGTTTTGGAGATTTCAAAGTTCAAGTTAGGGAAATGAGACGAAAATTTAATTGGCAACACCGACTCGTGATAAGAGTATAAAGGCTCAGTTAGCCGACTGTAATGTAAAGTAACTGCAATAGTAAGAAACAGCTGATCGATTTTGCTATGTGAAAAGTGATGAAAATGGTTATAGAGATGTAATGTAACGTAACCTACTTTTCATATAAAAATATCAATCAGCTGTTTTCTACGTTACAGTTACATTACATTACAGTCGGCTAACTGAGCCTTAAGGCTCAGTAATGTAAAGTAACTGCAACAGTAGGAAACAGCTGATCGATTTTGCTATGTGAAAAGTGATGAAAATGGTTATAGAGATGTAATGTAACGTAACCTACTTTTCATATAAAAATATCGATCAGCTGTTTTCTACGTTACGGTTACATTACATTACAGTCGGCTAACTGAGCCTTTAAGGCCGGGTTTCCATCTGTGTGCCAAATGCCACACAAACGTAAAAAAAACGTAACCCCTAATTACTAATGAAAAACAGTTTGATTCAGACACGTATTTATTAAGTTAAATAGTTTCATACATAACTAACAGACAATTTTATAGAATCCACCATGATTGCAAACTGTTTAAATCAATAAATATATGTCTGAATCAAACAGTTTTTCATTAGTAATTAGTTGGCTACGCTTTTTTGTGCAAATGACACACAAGAAATGACAGATGTAAACTCAGCCTAACGCACACAATTGTAAAATGTAATGGTATGGGTTGCCGACCCTGGAGTTAAACACACACAAACATTCTCTTTTAAACCATAACTGACATTCAGCATTGCCAACTCAGTAATTTTCGGTGCGACTTTTAATGTTTTCTTTTTACATGACAATTGTTTGGAAAGCTACTGCTGTTGAATAGAGGTGTCACACTATGGAAAGAGTCAATATTTCGATAATTTGCAAAAAAATATCGATGTATTTAAAAAAAAACATCATAAAAGTTGTCGGGGAAATAACATTTTGGGCCTGATTTTGTAAAAGGCAATGCTTAGCATTGAACAATTTTCTATATATACATATATGTATGTATACATATGTATGTACGTATTTTGTTTTTGTTATCAAAATTTTTTCCTACAAAATTTGTCAACGCATGGCGTTGCCTTTTACACAATTAGCTCCTTTATTTTTTATTTTTGGGAAAAATCAAAATTTAATTTTTTTTCTCCAATATCAACATATAATAAGACAAAAGATAAGAGTTTATTGTCTTAATTTCGTCACCAAAGTGATATTTAAATGAAACAAATACATTTTGAAATTTGTTCTTGTTTTTCTTACAAATTCTGAAAATTCTGTTTGTTTTTATTTGCGCTACCTTACACAGTAAAATGTTTTTTGAAATTAAAAATACATTGAAATTTAATATCGGGGGTTATAGCTGAGATTTTGGGTAAAGGCAAAAATTTCTTAGAACTATACCTACCTATGTATGTCAAGCTTTTATTTAAGCATATGAAAAGTCCAACTGATAATTGAAGCAAGAACTCAATTTTCCTGCTTTAGCATTAAAATTAAAAAGTTTTTTAATTGAATTTCGCTTTTCTTTTTAATTTTTTAAAATTAATAGCCATGGGCCTCTGGCGAAAATTAAAAAAAACAAATATACTTAATAATAACAAACCAAAAAAAATTGTCTTAAGTAGAGCAAAAATAAGCAAATTAACTATAGCTTTGAGTTAAGACAGTATTGTTAAACAAGTGCGATATGTATACATACTTATGTAAGAAACAAAATTACTCAAATTTTAGAAATTTATTTTTAATTTTTATTCAAATTCAAAAAATTATATGTAAAATTTAAAGCAAAACGTGAATTTTTTATGTTAATCAGTAAAACTTTTTATGAATAAATTTAATTAAACACATGTATTAAATGCATTTCTGTTAAAAAAAAACATATTTTAAAATTAAACACAAGGGGGAAACTAAACACAAATTGCGTAAAATTGTTAAACATATTTTGTACAAAATTAAACATATAGTGCTCAAAAATCAACAAAACGTTGAAAAAATATAGTTGTGTAATTTTAGGTCGAAAGTAGTCTGTAAAGTGTTGACTACTATTATCGACGTAATTTTCAACAAAAGTGTTTTAGAGTGTAACATGTGCATAATTAGTAAAGAACAAACGACAATGGCAAGACTGTTGTAAATTTAGATATGGTAAAATTGAGCTTTCGTTACAAAGAAAAAGATTTAGCAAATTGAAATACGACGAATCAAAACAATTCACACATTCCATTTGCAATAAAAGTCGCGTATATAAAGCAGAAATCTACATCAACTGACACCACACACAGTGGACCAAACACAGAAGAACGCTGATGATGAAGGTGTAGTGGCCTTCGAAAACAGCTAGTTATTCCGTTCTAATACGTGTTTGTCAGAATATTTATAAAGGGTGTTTTTTATTGAGGTATAGAACTTTAAGTTGGCATCACTTTTTTAACTGGCGGCCATTTTGTCAGCTGTCAAGTGATTAATATTTAGTTTGGTTTGCCATTTCATCATGAACAGGTTGACAAAAGAACAATGCTTGCAAATCGTGCAAATTTATTTCGAAAATAATGGTTCAGTTCGCGAAGTTTACCGCAAGCTCCGTCCATTTTATGGTCGACATAATCGTCCATCAGAGCAATTAATTCGGTTAACCATGGATCGTTTTCGCACTACGTTTACTCTATGTGATAATACGCATCCGCAGAGACGTCGAACAGTGCGCACCGAAGAAACAATTGCCGCTGTAGAGCAAAATGTTGAAGAGGACCCGAATGAATCGATTCGCCACCGTGCACAGCAATTGGAGCCGACTAACCGACTATTTTGTTCCCGAATTGGATGGCATGAATGTGGATGAGTTGTGGTCCCAACAAGACGGCGCTACATGCCACACAGCGCACGTCACAATCGATTTATTGAAGGAAACATTCGATGAGCGCATAATTTCGCGGAATGGACCTGTCAATTGGCCACCAAGATCTTGTGATTTGACACCATTGGATTATTTTCGCTCGTCTACGCCAACAAACCAGAAACGTTAGGGGACTTGGAAACCAACATTCGTGGCGTTATTGCCAACATACGGCCCCATATGCTCGAAAAAGTGGTTGAAAATTGGACCTGTAGAATTGGCTTTATTCGAGCCAGCCGCGGCGGCCACATGCCCGAAATTATATTTAAACATTAATGGCATAAAATTATCCTTCCAATAAAGCCAAATTGATGGACATTAAAACGATTTTCTTGTGTTTTATTTCAATTCGAAGTTCTATACCCCTCAAAAAAACACCCTATAATTAACTTTGGTGTTATATGTTCATTAATAATTATCACATGTAATTTGGCTTACAAATCCTGATCAAATCATAAATATAGAAACAAATGAAGTTCGAACAATAATAAAATAATAATCTTATAACTAAAATTTTTTTATTTTAGTTGTAAGATTTAGGGAATATGAGCATCATAAATCTTTAATTTAAATTAAATTTTTCATGAAATTTTTTAAAGATACTTTATGCATAATACCGTATTTTGTTCGCAAATTTTTCGTTTCTTCAAGATTTTTCTGGGGCACTATCACAATATCTTGTGCTATTTCAATATGATACGTATACATATAACTTTTTGTACTTACCTCTGTGATTCCATGGCTTTGGTTTCTTCTCTTTTCGCATTTAATATAGAAAATTTGAATTTGGCTCTAACTTCTGATTTATTGCAGGAAACTAATAATAAATATAAGGATAAATAATCTTTACTTTCTTCGTCTAAACCTTTTGGATTAACGCGCAAACACCTGCAAATGAAATTTTAAAGAAAATTTAATTAAATAAATAAATATTGAATCCAAATAAGAACTTAACCATTTTAATTTGTCATTAGCACCAGCAGAAAATGTGGAGGATTTTAAAACTTCACCCATCTCCTCACGACAAAAACTAAAATTATTTATGGTCCACATGTAACTAAATTTAACCACTTTCACCTGAAATTATAAAAACAAAAGAATAAATATAAATAATGTTCTACATAATAAAAGAAAACTCTTCAGTTTTTGTTTTGTTTTGAGGATTAAGGAATAAAAGGTTTTAAATTACTATGTTTGAACAGTAATTTAATATCTTTTATGAGACATTTTTATTTTGTTTTTGCAACATACCTGTGTGTAACACCAGTTCTCAGCGACTGGTGTATTTACTTCCGGTAAAGGCGGAGAAGGTACACGACTAACCGCCATTGTACTACTGGATGCGTTAAGGTTAGATGTCACTCTAGCAGTTTGACTTGCCTGACACTCATTCACCGGCAATCTAAAAAATATAATTAAGTGAAGGCAAGATTAAAAAATTATTTATGTTAAGCATTTAATTGGTTTTAACAATTCAGCCAGCTACTAAGAAAATACATTTATTTGCTGTTAAAAATGTTCAAACTTCCTTAAGTCTATGTCAACATGTTGCAGACTTATGTACACACATATGTATTTATTAAAAAAATTAAATGTATCTGAAACATGTTTATTGTTACAAGCTCACTACAAATGTTTACGCTGAACCAAAAAAGCATTCTAGTCTAAAATTTTACCTTTTTATTTTTTTTTAAATTTAGCATCTTTTTAAATGATTACAAAAATCTCTTGATATCAAGGCATATTCACATACGGTAGACAAAAAAAATATTTTTTCCTCACACTCAGTTAATTTAGATTTTGAGTTTTAATACAAAAAGCCCTTTTTACATTTTGATTTTCTTTTTACATTCCTCACCTCTGTTGATAAACTAAATCCATTATATTACGATCAAATTCTATTTTAATCAAATTTATATACGACGAAGTTGATGAGCTTGACTCAGGACTGGAAGTACTTGGTGAATATTCTGATTCTGATTCTGAAGACGAAAGGGAGTAGGGTGAAGGGTAGGGTGATGGTGATGGTGACGGTGACGGTGACGGTGTCGAAGACATTAAACTTAACAGCTTCAACAATAACGATTTATTCTCCAGTTTGACAAAATATTCCACAGACAGTTTAAACAGCAAATAAAATAATTGCATAGATTTAATAAAACACCAACAAAAATTTAAACTTTAAAATCGTACACAAAATTGTATATAAACAATTAACACAAGCAAAATCACAAACAAAAATTTATTTAATAAAATTATTTTGCTCAAACAAAAGCATTTTAACGACAACAGTTCTTCAAAAAAAAGACTAATTGAACTCAAAAAAAATTTTTACTTAAATTTATCAAGAATTGTGAAAATATTAACTGTATGTATATATATGTACATATATTTTGTTGTTTATTCAAAAAAGACGCAGAGACAAAAATATTTATGTACAAATAACGGTCGTTGTTGTTGTTGTTGTTGTTGTTGTTGTTGTTGTTGTTGTTGTTGTTGCAATAAATGAGTGCAGTCTAATTGCAATTGCTGTCTATAGATTTAAAAGTAAACAATTAAACACAGGGTGACAAGTTATATTTTAATTTAAATTTATCTCTACTGTTACGTCTTTTAGGTTTGCTTGACTTTGCTGAACTAAATTGAAAATTTCTTATTGCAAAGCAAAAAGAAAGCAACAGTATTTGTTTTGGGAAGAGACATTTGGTCTTAAGTAAAGATCGTTTCAAGGATAATATGCTGCAAACAATAGATTTGGCAGCAGCAGCCTCTAAGGCTTAGAGTGTAAGCATCAGCCAAACACATACATGCATATGTATGTACACACATACATACATATGAATGTACATCATGTAAAAGCAGATGTAATGAAAATAATTTCGCTTTTGTTTCATACCGTTTTGGCGTTAAAAACATGACTAGAAAAATCTGCTCAAATGAATCTTTTTTTATATTATAGCCGTCGTACCGTCTGTGCGCTTTAATAGTTACAATGACTCAAGGTAGTTATAAAAATCATTAATCCAAACATACATACATATGTACATATTTACTATATAAACAAAAATTCTTCAACTATGTTCATTTTCAAGGTGTTACTCATACACACAGTGGAACAAAGAAAAAGGACATTTCCTTTTTTGTTATTTTCCTTAAAACATCCGTTTGGGCGAATGTTGGCGATTGTTTTAAAACAAATGAAAATCCATTATAAAACATGCTCAAAAGTGCCTGACTGACTGACTGACAATGATGAGTGTATTGACTCAAGGGTGGTGGAGATTCTAAAGGTGTTTAAAGATTTTTTATTTTGTTGTCATCAAGGTGAACAAACTGAATGATTTTGTTTTTTTCTTTATTTTTATTTACGAAACCAGTTGTGAATTTAAAAGGTAAATAAAGGTGAAGATACAAAATTGTGGTTTTCTCAAAATAAAATTTTAACAATCACATTTGAAAAAAACAATAAATAAACAAAGGTTAAGATCTTTACTAAATGAAAACATAAATATGAAATACATAAATATGTACATACATACATACATATATACATAAATAATAAAATTATTTGGTCACTGATCTATTTATAAATAACGTTTAAAACCAAGTGAGAATTTAGAGAAAATATTATTTCGAGTTTGACAGGAAAAAAAGCTTAAAACAAATAAATAAATAAATAAATTAGCGAAATTAAAATGTTTTTTTTAATGAGGCTTCTAAGTTACACAAAAATTTATACTATATCGCTAGTTGAAAGGCAAAACTACGTATGTATACATGTATGTTGCTACATTATTTATTTATTTTAATTTTTATGGTAAAAAGAAAAAAGAAATTAGTGGGAGTTGAGTGTATACATTATTGTTTATAACGTCGCAATTTTTTAAGATAGAAGTTTGAAGGCTCGTGTGAATAATTAATATACATATGTACGTACAATACATAATTATAATCAAAAACTACGATTTTGAATTTATTGTTAGTTACATGGATTTTAATTTAAGTACATAGACATGTATATACAACCAAAACAGCTGATGTCATATCAAAATATAACGCACTAAATTAAATTTCTGAAATTTAATCTGACATTGCAGCCTGACTTTTACGATATAAGTTTTAATGCTTTCCTACCGCATATACATACGTATGAATATATGTATGTATGTCTTTTGCAGTCTGAAATTTTAAATGTCAGATGTAAAAAACTTGTGTGAAAATAATGAAATCAATTGATGAGCGAAACTAATTTTATTATCAAAAAAAATAATTTAATTTGCAAAATAGCACATTAGAATGTGCCGTGATTCAAAAAAAGTTTATTTGTAATAGAAATTTTGTATGCAAATTTGTATAAATTGTGTTTTTTTTTTTTCTCCAAAAGAGTATTCTGATAATTTTTTACATATGTTTCAGTTGTTCAAAAGTTAATTTGTGTGCATGCATGCACAAATTTTAAGCGAATAACATTAATATATAATAATATATAAAACTTTATAGTATTTTTAAGCAAAAAGGAACAAATAATGTATAACTCTAATAATCACATGTTTTGTAATATTATATTATTAATTGTAATTATAGTTATATTATTATTATTATATTATTAATTCTGCAAAATATTTCACTGAAAATCACTTTTAAAATATTCGAAGCACCCGGTTATGTTATTTTTCTAAATGATTGAATGTCGCCTAATAGTGGTGCAAACACAAAGACTTATGGCGTTTTCTTTTCTAAAACAAAAAAAAAGTTTTTAAATATATGTTACACGTGATTTGGCAACATTTTTAAATGCTCACCTGATTTTTAAGAAGTGTTGCATATTTTACGTTTACAAAAGAACAATTTTCTAACAAGATTTGTCATAAAACAATGACGAACTAGAAAATGACTTATTTTTTCACAGACAATAACAAAAACAGCTGTTAATTTAATGCTGCACTCATGCCCCTTTAATGAAAATGAGTGTTGAACATGTAACATTTTTCTTCTTTTTAAGGGTAACATCGTCAGAAAAGAACGCGTTCCATTTTTTAAATAATACATACTTTTCAGAAAAGAACAAAAAGAAATGTAAAAGGCAGTATAAATGTAGCATATTGCTCAGAAAAAAAAACGCCATTAGAGATGTGACGGCTTTTCAATGAGTTTGCCATTCTTTTAGAAAATAAAAACACACATAAATAAAAAAAAGAATAATTTATGTACATACTTTCTTTCGCTGCAATTTACTCGTACTTGCAAAGATAATATTGAGGTAAGAAACATCCAAAAAAGTTTTTTCTTCACGTTTTGATTAAAATTAAGAAACCAGCAGCACACATTTGAAGTAATAACCCGGTAAAGACGTGACAAAATGGAAAGGTGTTTATTAAACGGAAAGAAATAGCAAGAGTCAAAAGTGATTTCGTTACAGAAGAGTAGCAGTAACAAAAGAGCTATTATTCACTTTGATCAACAACAAAAAAAAAAGAAAAAAACTAAAAATCTCATTAACGTGTGACCAGTTTTAAATGTTTTTAAAAACATAATTTCCAAGTATGTACAAACATACACGTTTTTAACATTATTGTTGAGGAGAATAGCACGTACATGCATACATATGTACATACATATGTATCTATATGTAGTATGTAATAAAAGAGATTCTGTTAGAGCTTCAGCATTGCGGAAGAAAAAATTGATTGGATGGATTTTGTGTTACTTTTGTTAATAAAATATACTATGTAACAGCTGGTAGGTTATTGAGATTTATAATAATGATTAATTTATGGACAAATTTAAAAAATATTAAATCAAATCATAAAGGTAATGTCCCTATACAGTTTAACTTATTTTCTATGAAGTTAAACTCCTGATTTGGTTCAAGTTGAAATTCATCTTAATAAAAAAAGCATAGATACCTATGAAAGTTTTTTACTTTTTCTGTGTTTTTATTAAATTATTAACTGACTGATATAAAACAAATTTTCATAGAGGTAATTAAATTTGTTAATCCTTATTTAGCTTAGGTTAGGTCGAAAGGAAAGGCAAGCAATGTTGATCCATTTCATTGGGGATTACACTTAGGCCGGGTTTCCATCTGTGTGTCATGTGCCACACAAGCGTAACCACTAATTACTAATGAAAAACAGTTTGATTCAGACACATATTTATTAAGTTAAACAGTTTCATACATAACTAATAGACAATTTTATGGAATCCAACATGAATGGAAACTGTTTTAATCAATAAATATGTATATGTCTGAATCAAACAGTTTTTCATTACTAATTAGTTGGCTACGCTTTTTTGGGCAAATGAAACACAAGAAATGCCAGATGTAAACTCAGCCTCGCTCTTGTGGTATGGTATGCGCTCATAGACTTTACAAAAGTAATTACAGGAAAATCATAAGCATAGAACGGCCTTTTTAGGGTGGGGACATTCTAACATACATACATATGTACATAAGTATAGTTTATATCTACATACCCTGAAGGAAATGTCGATGGTGAAAATGTACTGAGTCGCTTTTGACTTTGTCACCAGTACTACTCTACAATTATTCCCCATACAATACTTTGTGCTATAGACATTTAGCATGTGCTTGCCATTGAAAATCTACTAGTAACACTAAAACAATTGACTAGATAGTGAATTCATAGTTCTTATGAGAACATGTAAACATACCAACCAGACATTTACTGGTACATTTCTATACCTTAATTTATGTATATTGACAAGTTGTTTCAAAATCCACCAGAAATACACCACATCTGTTTTCTCTCTTTATTTTATACTGACGAATAAAAGAGTAATTGTAGACCAGTGGTGTCAAAAATAAAACTATAGTTGTATGTGTGAGAAAAATTGTCTTAATCGTCTCTGAAGTACATCGAAAAAAATAAATATTTGCAGCAAATGCAGTTTAGTGAAGCAGGTCAAAACATATAAAAAGGAGTCTATATGATAGAAAACTAAAAAATAAAGAATAAAAATTAAATAAAAAATTTGGGGGCGGCCCATATTTTCTGAGTTACGGGGCTGTGAACTTTTCATAGGAAACTTGAAGAATTTCTTAAAATAAATTTTTAAATACATATCTTATATGATAGAAACGTGAAAAATAAGAAGAAAAAATTAAACAAAAAAATTGACTGCGACCAATATTTTCCGAGTTATTGGTCTTTTAAGTTTTGATTTAAAATGCAGTTTAGTGAATCTGCTACAAAAAAACCAAAACGTCTTTTTAATATATATTCATTTGTTTCCTTAAAAGTTTTGTAACATAAAATACATTGAATGTCGCAAAAAGCATTACTGATCACAGAATATTTTTCGCATACCACTTTTTTTCTTTCATTGTATCTATAAAGAACTTAATACACCCGCTGCACATGTGTTTTCGTCGCTGTTTCATTGACGACTAAATCGAAGATAATAAGAATGTGTGTGATTTTAGTTTGCACAATTGTGCCATGAAACTGACATCATTGTTGTAGACAATGTAACTACTAATAGAGTTTTAGTGTTGACATAGAGAAGACACTTGGCCCCAGTCTTACTGCAGGGTATGTACATACATAACACACATACACATTTATAATATTCATCATCATAGACGTCATTATTACTCTGAAAATTATTATCATGTGTTAACACCAATTATTCATCCATCCATAACAATTTAACAAATAAAAACCAGTCAAGTCTTTTTTTTTTGTGTTTAGAGTTACATAATAAATTAATTCGAAAGTTTTTTTTTATATTTTTTGTTTCAAATGAAATTGTTTAAAAGTGTGTAAACTTTCATCGGTACCAGCAGAAAAATTACAGCAACAATTTGTATGTACATATGTACGTATATGTACATATATGTATGTATGTATATAAGTAATTTTGATTTCAGTGAAAAGGTGAAAATTTTATTTGCTTGCAAACAGGAGTAAAAGGAAATAAAATTTACTATTTAAAGTAGTCTGCATAAAAAAAATAATTTTCACCCATCATATTGTTATTACAGCAAAGGCGAATAAAAAAATTAAACGAAAACATAATTTATAAACTATATATATACATATGTCATACACATACTACATATGTATATGTATCTATATATATATATATATATATATATATATATATATATATACATATGTATATATATATATATATAAACTTGACAGCTGGAATACTTATGTGACGAAAGCAATCGGTTTTGCAATCAAACTGCTTATCTGTCAGCTCAGATCAGCTGTTGTAAAAAGCAGGGACTACATCAGAAGCAATCGAACTACTAGTACGTTTTTGGGCGAATATTAAAATTTTTTTTTTACATGTGGTTCACAAAATTGACAAGTTAGATGTAAAAACCATGTTGCGATTGACCCGACCTTCTTAAAACCTGACGACTACAACTCAAACCTACTTTAAATACCTTGTGCTTCCTCGAGTCCTACAAAATACAATTTTAACTCATTTTACAACATTTAGAAATTGAAAAGAGACCATACATATTCTGCCTTATCGTGGATGGCGTACATATTTTAAATACGACTACGACTGTTTGGTAATAGATTAAAGAAAAACTGTTGAAGTCTTCTTTAATCTATTACCAAACAGTCGTAGTCGTATTTGAAATACGTCAACCACAATAAGGCAGATTATCTGGAAGGCGATCAAGTATTTCTGATAACAACTTCTTTATACATACAAAGAAAACAACGCTATTTTGCACGAACTAGATTATGCTGTAGAAATAATTAAAATATAGCCAAGAATATCACCATTTCAAAATTTTTACAGCCCAAAATAAATTTTTATCCCCGCGTTTGGCGACAAATCGCCATATCTGAAAACACTGTCTCAAGCTTCTCCGAAACCAAAAGAAAGTGGAAATTATATTAAATTTTCTTGGGAATTTAATAATCCCATCTTTTGCAAATGACACAACTATTTAAATTTTAATAATAACAACAACAAAAACAACACAAGCAAATGCACGTGGAAACTTAATTACAAGGTTAAAATCAGCTGAGCAACAATAATAGTAAATAAAAAACTAGAGACATGCACGTATGTATGTATGTATGTATGTACATATGTATGTATGTTTGTACCCTGCAGTCAGACTAGTGCCAAGTGTCTCTATGTCAACACTAAAATTCTAGTAGTAGTTACATTGCCTACAAATTCTCTTCTACTCGTGAGTATAAAAGAAATGGAGAAAACAGATGTGGTGTATTTCTGGTGGATTTTGCAACAACTTGTCAATATAAATAAATTTGTATGTACGTAAGGTATAGAAATGTACCAGTAAATGTCTGGTTGGTATGTTTACATGTTCTCATAAGAACTATGAATTCACTACCTAGTCAATTGTTTTAGTGTTACTAGTAGATTTTCAATGACAAGCACATGCTAAATGTCTATAGCACAAAGTATTGTATGGGGAATAATTGTAGAGTAGTACTGGTGACAAAGTCAAAAGCGACTCAGTACATTTTCACCATCGACATTTCCTTCAGGGTATTTACATACTTACATTCTAAACAAGAGAAATTTTTAGTGCTGCCACAATTTAACTTTTTCACCAACAACATACATACATACATACATACATATGTATGTGCATGCTATTATCAAAAACATTTTTTATATGTTATTTTATTGCTTTTACTGCTTGGTTGGATGTTTGGTTGGTTGGTTTACATGGCGTTACGTTTGGGTTATTTGGTGCCAGGATGAATGTTCATGATTTGATATGTGAAAATATTTTTACTCTTTTACTTCCGTTACACTTTTGTTGCTGTTTATAAACGACTCCCACTATAAAGCGATTACTTTTCTTTCAAATTTAAAGCTTTCATCGGTTTTTTGTTGACAAAAAAAAAACAAAAAAAAAAACGAGTAGTTAGTAAAAGTCGAAAAGAAAATGCTTTTTTTTTTGTTTTCAGAAAATCTTACTGTCATTGTTAGGCTTGCAGAGAAATTGATTTTGCGATGAGAAAGTTTTCATTTACGTATAGATGTATGCTCACACACACATATGTATGTATGTGTAGTAAGTACACATGCATATCCAGCTACATATGTGCATACATACTTATATATACATACATATGTAGGTATATAAACTAGATAAAAAGGAATGTTGCTAGACTACAAAAAATTGGCATGATTAAGTGAACAAAGTAAAAAGCAACATGTTGACGTTGAAAATTAATATTCTAGGTTTACTAAAATGGAACTTTTGTATTAACTGTAATGAGGTTTTTGTAAGAATACTTATAACTGCCGTATTCATAAAAATCATTTAGGTTTGCAAAACGTTTATTAAGAGAAGTTTAAATTTTATAAATCAAAGCTTTTTTATGAAGACACTGACTGACGTAATTATCACTAGATACATACATATGTACATACTAGTGATGTAACGAATGTCAATTTTTGATATTCGAGAATACGAATACGAATATTTGAAACGATATTCGCGATTACGAATACGAATATTATATGCAATATGAAATATTAAAAAATTGTTATGAAAAAGGACTTTACACTCTTGTTGGCGGTCTTTAAAGTTAATAAAAAGTACCCAAAATTTTAATGATCGTCATTAAATAATATTTGAAAATGATACAAACCACAAATTTCTATAAAAAATTAATGTATTTGTACAAACTAAAATTTTTAGTCATTTATTTAAATTTCGTTTAGGATTTATGCATTTATTTATTTAATTTCTTTGGAAAAATATTCGTATTCGTATTCGTATTCGCCTAAAATGGCCGAATATTCTACAATTCGAATACGAATAAGAATATTCGTGCATCACTAGTTCTTACATACATACATACATACATACCGTCATGTGAGAACTTAAGTGTCCAATATCCAATAGTTTATAGTGGCGTATTGGGCACTTAAGTTCTCACATGACGATATGCAGATATTTCTAAAAATTTATGAGTTTGTATTATTAACCTGTACATATTTCAATATTTAAAATATGTAATTGAAAAAATATTTAAAAAGCCTAAAACCAACATTGAATTAAAATCAATAATGATTTATGAAGCAACCAGTAACAAATTCATTTAAAATAAACTATTTAATGTTTTTGGTTTTTAATTTTTTAATTGTTCCAGCAACCTCTTTTATCAATTGAGTTTAATCACTTTTCTTTAAAAAAAAATGTGAAATTTCTTTTCTTTCTTTCCAATAATGCAAACAACAACATACGCTCACATTTCTCTTTAATAATATCGATCTGTGTTAATCTTAAGTGTCGTTTAACAAACAAATACAACAACAAGTAAAGCGAATATGAATATGACATACATACATACATACATATACACATATGCCTCAATAATGTGAGGTTACAAATTTTACATGGTTTGTTACTGTTGTTTATTTTCTACACAACATCCACATTCATCCACTCTACACTGCACTCTTTTCACCATTGGAGTCTTTTCATTTTCTGTTTTGAGGGAATGGGATTCAAATTGGTTGTTTTGTTTAGAAAGTAGCGAGAAAGCATAAAAGCAACAATAAAAAAACGGCAACTGCTTCAAAGAAAGCATGTGAAATCAAAAAAACTGTTAAAAAGCAAATAATAATAATAAAAAACTACATAAACAAATGCAGCCGGTGGTCATGTTTACCAGATTGAACGTTTTTTGCGACGACGATTTTTTTTGTTCAGTTTTGATATATCAACTCGTATAATAATTTTCAAATATTCTAAGTAATTTTCTTGACCTTAATCAATTTAAATTTTCAATAAAACTTGGCACATCGTCAATGGAATTTATATGAGCCTTTTTTTTTTTTGGTACTGCTTTAAGTAATGGCTCAAAATATTAAGTGCTTTATTCATAAAAAATTACTTTATTTTATAAAAGGCTTTATAAAACAAATTTTGTATGAAAAAATATTTTTTATGAATAAGGTCTTAAGCACCCCATACAAGTTTCAAGTCAATTGTGAATTGAGTCTTTCAAATGAATTGATTCTTGGCCACACACTTCATAAACTGAATTGAAAGATTTTCATTCAACTGTCAAATTTATATTTTTTCACAATTAAAAAATTTTAAAATTTAAAACTTCTATTGCATTTATTCATTAATTGTAATATTTTTTATTTAGAATTCAATGAAATTAAATACAATTTTAAAAATACATAACTTTTTCTATACAAAATAAAGCTACAAACATAAATTTTGACAGCAAATCAAGTGACTCGAACACACACAGCACAATCGAATTGAAAGATTTACTAGTCAACATGAAAAATCAAAATCTTTTGATTATTCATCTTCAAAATCTTTTGATTTTTCTTCAACCAATTCGACAACTGCCAAACTAATCAATTGACAAAGCCATACACGCTTTGATTTGGACAACAAGCGACTCAATTGAAAATTGAATCGTGTATGGGCTGCTTTACAAATTTTGGTGAATTTTTTTTTTTGATTTTATTATGGAATATTTTAAAACTATGTATGAATGTTTTTTCATTTGTCAACAGCAAGCGTGAAGAAAGATAATGCTTTAGAGATTTATGCTAACCCATTTTTTTAGTACAAATATTTCATAATATGAATTTGGTAAAAGAAGCATTAATTTATGGAATATTTTTTTTTTTAATTGTAATACATATTTATTTTAGAATATTGTTGACGATTAATTTAAAATTTAAATGTATTTAAGAAAAAGTTATATGGTTATTGAAATTATCAAACGCTGTTAAATTTTACAACAATTTCAAAAATCTGTTTCAGCGATTTTTTTATTGTAAAGTAAGTAAAGTATCTGGCGACTATTGACACACTGAAATTAAAGATCTCTTATGAAAGAGATGGAAACAAGCGGAGCTCTTAAGAGTCGAAATATTTTGTCTAACTAATTACAAGTGTCGTATTTCAACTTCGACTTCAAACCTTTTGTACCAGATCCAAGAAAACATGTTTTATTAATGTTCCTTAGTCTAGTAAACAATCCATTAAATAATATTACATGGATAAAAAGATATTTAACAGTGATTTTGTTTATTGGGGAAACTTATTTTCAACATTTAAAATTAAAAAAATTGTATTTCACTATATTAAATTTGAAGGGTCTTATGCAAAAAAACCTAAGAAAGCTTTGCCAAGTAATGTTAAGTAAAGTTGTATTCTAAAAAAACTTTTACGTCAAAATTCTAATGTAGGTACCCACGTTTGTTAAGACTACTTTAAGTTGATATTTCCAAAATGAGTATTTTGTACCTCAAATATTTTTGTTAATATAGCACATATTGATTCATGTTACATCTGAAAATGAAGCTAGAAGTGCCTGCTCTTATCTTAAATTTATTATTTCAGTCATGTAATGGAAAACATCACCAAATTATCCAACTGATTCGAAATACATAGCAAAATCCATAAAAAAAATATTAAAATAAATACAATTATATAAAAATGTTTTAGTGATATACATACAATCAAAACGAATCGAAAAAAGCTGGATATTCAAATACTCATTTCACTCGAATGAAACAAATTGTAATAATTTTTCATATTTTTTTTACTTTTACTTCATAGAAATGTTTATCTGTTTGCCTACCATGTCAGAAGCTCATATTTTTTAAATTAGTTTGCTTTATTTCAAGATAATAAAAATTTATTTAATGTTTTATTTTATTGTATTCGATTTTGTACATCATAAGCTGTGAATTGGTTGTTGAATACGGTGGTGCTACCAGTACTTATTATTAAATCACAAAATAATTAAAGTTGTCTTTTGCATATGATTTCTTAACAAAGCTATGTTAGCCTTAAAGTGCTTGGCAACTACTATGAACTTTAAAGCTAAAGTAAAATATTTTTTTGCATAAGGGGGAAAATGTTTATATAAAAAATAATTTCTTTTGTAATATGTTAATATTATAACCTTTCATATAGGAAACAAAAATGCTAAAATAATTGAAATACTTACGATAAAACATAAAATTGCTTATTAAGAGAATTTAACCAAAATCGAAAATGCATAAAAATTATAGCTTTCATATAAGCTAGAGTTTTTTGTTTACCAAGCATTCCCAGTAGTTAAAATATTTACGATAAATTTATTAATTTTTGAAATGATAATATGTATGTATGTACATTAAAAATATATTTACATATGTACATACTGCAGATTTATATCATACTATAAGCCATCCCAGAAGTAAAGCACTTATATTTTTTAATAAAACTGTATATGCCTGCCACGAACTTTCAAATTTGTTTAAATATGCTTTTACAACTTGACATTTTGAAGAAAACCGAAACTGTTTTACAATTAAAGCTTTAATATGATGTCAAATTTTTCGTTTAACTAGCATTAAAAGTAATTTAAATGTTTACGATAAATTTGCATACATACATACATACATATGTATGCAGGCACTGTAAATTTTGATAAAAACCAAAGTTAAATACCTTATCTTTTTGGTGCAAATGTAGTTTATAGCAAGAAAAAGATATAAATTAATAATAATAAATGTTCGCTAGGAATATTAAAATGCCATATTTTTGAATTTGAAAAACCGAAATTATATTATAATTAAAGGTTTCATACGATGTACGATTTTCTGTTTAATAAATATTAAAAGTAATTTAAATATATACGATAATTTTATTTATACATAAAATGAAACAAAACCTAAAGCTAAGAGCATTTTTTTAAATGAAATTGACGTGAAAGGCTGTTTTTGTTTTAAATTTACTAATATGCGTACATACATATTTATATACAATATATAGTTTTTTCATTTCTAAGAAAACCGAAATTACATTTAATGTTTTTCTTTCATACAATGTGCAGTTTTTTGTTAATCAAGTACTGAAAGTAGTTTAAAAATTTACGATAACTTTATATGTATATTCATAAATACAAAAAATATAGACAAAAACCGATACTAGAGAATTTATAAATGTTAAAACTTTTATATAAAATTATATTGGCTAGAAAGCATGACATTGCTAAACAAAATTACTGAAGTTTGCAAAACATTCACTTTGAATAATTTTGAAAGAGAAGCTAATTTTCAATTTTGTAAATAAAACCGAAATTAAAGAAAAGTATTTGTTGGTAGATCACTTCAGAAACTTGAAAAAAAGAAAATCTGAAGTATTTTTAACTTTTACGATAAAATTCTGAAAGTTGTCAAAACGAGAATTTACTGATTCTCTTAAAGCAGAAACGAAATAGAACGAAAATTTTTGTAATTTTAAATATTTACTATAACCTTAAAAAATTTTTGGAAGTGTAATATGTAATCAACTACATTTTTACGATATCCTTTTCTAGCTCTTTTATTTATATTTCTTTTTTAAATTTTACTTTATATTAGTTTTGCTGTACTACTCGTATATACGAGTATTTTACAAAAATTCAAATTTTATCCAATAAACTTAACTTGAAGTTAAAAATTTGTTTAACTAAAATACTACTTGTGCATGCGTTGATAAAGTTTTTTTTTACCATTTTTATTTAGTTTTTTATGGTTGCTTCAGTTTATGACTGTAATTGTATCCTTTTTTGTGGTCTAAAAAGGATTTCCTTTCACTGTCAACTGTATTTGTTGCTGCTGTGTGTGTTTCATTCACACCTTTGTACTTGATTCATTCATCCATTTATTTCTTTTTTGCGGTAGACGGAGTTTGAGGATTTTTTTTCGCAGTAATTGTAAACCACATTTCAAGCGGAAGTAAACTTCAGTGATTTTTACTTGACTTTAAGTTTTACTTTGAACTTTTTTTTAGTTTTTGCAGTTTAGTTTTGGTGAATCATTTTTCATTGAAATTTTTTTCAACACCTTTAACCCTTGAGTGAATGAAGCCCAGCTATAATATATCACGAGGTTTTTAAGGTTTGTTTTTTTGGTTGTTAACATTTTGAACATCAACACCCACCTTTTTACATAAAAATTAAATGCAAAAAAAAAAAATCATCCATCATTATTAAGGTAAAGACAAAAGCCTTTTAGTTTAAGCGAATGGGTAGGAATTATTCAAAGCAAACTTTCTTTTTAAACTTTCCCAAAAGAAAAAACAAAGTGATCGTATTTTTTTATAATTTTATATTTTTGCGAATGTAAGCAAGCAATTTTAGTGGAGTAAAAGTGCATCACCGAAAAATCATTCATGCTCGCTTGTTGTTTGTTGATATGGATATTTTTGTTTTGAAAAACAATTCATGTACATATTTATTCATACAGTCATTTTATTTTTATTCATTAACTAATGCAACCATTCAACAAAAATTGAGGGAAATTGTATGCTGATCATGATTATCATCATCACCATCATCAGCTGCCACTATTATCAGCCAGTTCAAGAAAATCAAATAATGATCATTGTAGTCGTAAATGCTTTTTTTTAGCTATTTTAATGAAATTGATCATCAGAGTCATCATCACACACCGTCAGTGAAATGAGGGGAAAATTTTGTAATAAAAATTTCACTTTTTTTTCAAAACGTTTTTCTTTTGCTATTTTTTATTGTTATTATTGTTGTTTTAATTTACTTTTCTTTTTTCCAGAGATCAATGAATTTTTATTTTCATTAAATTTGAAAGCTTAATTTATGTAACAGCTTTTAATACTTTTTTTTTATTTTATTTCTTTTTGATAAATAATAAATAATGTTGCATTGCGGAAGTGACATGTCATGTAACGTATCTATGTATGTACATATATGTATGTATGTATGTATGTTTATATATACATGCATTCATATGTATTTATGTAGTTTGTTGTCCTCAATTTCCCTTTAAAGCGGCCAACCGCAAAATTCAAACCTCATTTTTATGTTTCATCATTTAAATCAACACTAAAATTTAAAGTAAAACGTTAAAACTCTGCTACAAATAGGTATAATTTTTTCTTTTATTTATTGTTTGTCAATAAATAAAAATTTACATAATCATGCATGAAAACCAAAGACCAAAAAAAAAAACAACAACAACAAAACGCTAAAAACATAAATTAAATCTACTTAAAAATGTATTTGGTGTTGCAATATTTTTTTTTCTCACTTACAAATGTTAAACAAATGAAAGTTTTTTTCTTCTTTTCTTTTAACATTTAAGTCTAGGAAGAGAAATTATAACATTTTTGTTATAATTATAACATTACGTAAACTGAAAATTGTTTCGAATAGTTTTTGTTTAAACAATTAACAAAAATTTAAATTAAAAATATACAAAAGATTAAACTAGATAAATTATCACCTTTCTCCAAAATTAAAGAAAGTATGTACATACATATGTATGTATGTCAGTGTCCACACTTCTACCGATATTCGGTAGATTCTACCGAATATGTTTGTGAATTTAACAATCTACCAATTCTACCGAACAAGGCCTGAAATCTACCGAATATTGTTATTTGGTAATACCCATTTTCCACACGGAAAGTTTACTTTGCAAAGTCTTAATTCAGCTGTGTAAAAGACAGAGGTAGTAGTACAGTCTCTTTCTGTCTTTCTCTCAGCTGAATTAAGACTTTGCAAATTAAACTTTCCGTATGGAAAAGGGGTATAATTTAAGCCGATATATGTGTAAATTGCCTATTTTGCCACATAGCAGTGCGGCCGCAGAGCGGTCATTTTCTGTCATGAAAATCATTAAAACAGAAATAAGAAATAATATTTGCCAAAGAATTGTGCCTTCGGAATGAAATATTTATTCCTTCCAATGATTTAATAATTTTTGCACAAAAGCTTAAATTCATAAATGGATCTTACATATAATCTTTGTACATACATAGTTACAAATGTTTGTCAAATAAAAGTTATTTTAGTAGCTTTATAAAAGCTATGTCCAAAAACTGAATTCCTGTTATTTATGTATATATATTATTTTATGTATTCAAAGCATATGTACCTATTTAAAGGGTAAGGGCAAATAACTGGGGATGACATTTTTTTTATTGGAAATGCTTCGTTGTTTATGGCAGTTTAATTTCCAATCACATGTGAAGTTTTAAAATGCGCTTTTGGAACCTGTTTAGTTTGATACTCCTTGCACTTACCCTTTATATATAAGTATGTATATACATGTATTTTGTTATATTTTATATTTCTTTGAATTGTTATTTTTTATGTTTCTCTGAATGAAAAAAATTTTCTACCGAATTTCATTCAAATCTACCGATTTTTTTTTTGTCGATTCTACCGAATTTTAAAAAAAATTAAGTGTGCACACTGATGTATGTACATGTGTACACAGAAAAGGCAACAACAACAACAACAACAACAACAACAACAACAACAACAACAACAACAACAACAACAACACGCGTAAATGTGTAGGCATTACATACATAAATGTTAAACAATTAGCATTAGAGAAAATTATGTTAAATAACACTACACCAGCGGAGAATGTTAGAGAATAGCAGTGTTGCCAAAGCAGAGAATTTCCCCCAAACCAACAAGCACTAATTTTAGTGTTTTTATCAGGGACCGAATATACATATGTAATAGTTTATTTTTTCTTTCTGAATAAAAGTAAAGAAAGTCTTTCATCAGTTTTTTAAGTTACTTTCAACCATTATTGTGTAATTTATATTATTTTGGTCGCCGTAACTAATATAAATAAAGAATATTTTTTATTTTTTATTTTTTGGTTATGAATAACTATTATATCGACCAACAACCATTATTGAAATTAATTTTATTTTTTGATTATCGCAGTTTCATTTAAATAATATTTTATTTATAAAATTAATAAAAGTAAATTTACTGCCAGTTGTTTTACTTTTCCAAAGCCATTTCAATTACTTGATCCACACACTCGTTAGAAATGCATCAATTACATCTAAAATACGATATGTATCCCGTTGGCGACAACCGAAAAATAAAATTACTTTGCTTTAGTGCAGGCATCCTCTAAGAACCGCACTTGGGAACTGTTCTTAATAATAGTATCGCACGATTTACTAAAAAATACAGCCCTGGTATGATGAATTCTATGAAAATTTTCAAAAGACAATAACAATTCATCAGGGGGCAAATTACGGCACTCGTTATCGAAGGAAATTACGAAATATTTCAATAGAGTTTATTTAGAAATATTTTAATATTTCGAAGCGTATCGAATGTCGTAATTTGCCCCCAGATCAGGGTTGTATTTTTTAGTATATCGTGCGACTGTGTAGGATAGTGAGTCGTGGCCTTAAAAGAGTGTGATACTTGCTTTAAAACGAAATATAATTTTTTTTTAAATGGCCACAATAGCAATATGAAAAATTTGTTTGGTTTGCGATACAAATTTTCGAACGTAAATTATTTTAGTTGCAACAATCAAAGTAGTGGCACAGAATAAACAGAAGTGAAGAAAGTGACAGTTAAAAAAAGCTCCAATCAGGTTTTTGTTAAAATTCATGGAAGAAAGAGAAAAGTATAGTGTATTTGATACTGTAGTGCATTACTACTTACCAATTAACACAGCTAATAAAAATGTATTGCCACATGTATTGCCATTCTGTGGTATTGCACTAGAAAGACGCAGCAAAACAAAACCAACGACAAAATTTGAGGGAAAACGAGACAAACTGAAAAATACCCGTATCTTCCGTCTCGTGACACTTCTGTATGTTTTGTGGTAGTGGATTGGAATGAGAAAATTATGCCCAAATAAGTTGAATAGAGTATCACCTGCAAAGAATTTTAAGGCGTCTATTTTTTTTAACGATGCGAGTGCAATAATTTGTAATGATCATCTTCAAAAAGAAAAAAACAATGAACGGCGATGAAATTGAGGAAAAACGCAGCTTTGGCGAAAAAGTAATTAACTGTTCTTTCATCAAGACAATGCCCCCGTTTACACATCAACTATTGCGATGGCCAAAATTAATGAATTAAAGTTCAAATTGCTTCATCGCGGTCCTTATTTGCCTCGAATTTATTTTCTAGTTTCCAAGTTAAAAAAAAATTACTCGTTTACCATTTAATGAAGAGCAGGAGTCTGCGCTTGATGGCTATTTGAGGAATTTAGGTAATTCTTAATACATACAGGTTATCGAAGCTTTAGATTTTCGGTGGGAAAAGTTTATTTAGCTTAAAGCAGAGAGATTCAAGTTTAGGCGAAAAAAAACGTAAAATTGTCAAAATAATATTTTTAGTATCCAAAATCGTTAAGTTAAATCTGTCGGCCATGATTAAGAGTAGCAGTATGTGTTAAAGAAAACTTCAAGAGGAATTTATATTTAAGCGATTCGAGGAAAAACAATTATATTAAAATAATTTAAAACATTGCGAAACTATAGCGCTTGAAGACTATCGTTTTAATCCCCCCTCCCCCCAAGTGTACATATCATTGATGCAATTTTCACTGCTAGATTTAGCATATGTTTCGCAAAAAAATAGTCGTTTTTTTTTTCAAAACAAAAACTAGTAAAATAACCTTTGTAAACTTAAGGCCTTGTTTATAAAATTTATTAAGGCTTTATAAAGGTTCAATAAGAAAAATTTTGTATGAAAATCTATTTTATAAACCCTTTATTAATACGCCCTAATGATGTTTATAAATAATGCTGTTAAAATCTAACATTTTTATTTTTCTTCTGTAGAACATTTTAGCAGAAATTTTGGAAAGATTTAGCATTCTCCCATCATAATTTTCTGGCAACACTGGTATGTACAAACACATATAGAATAAGCAGCACAACTTGCCAAAAATTCATTTATCAAACAATAACAAAAATAATAATAGAAATATCTATGTATGTACATACATATGTACAGCATGCAAGTGCCCCAAGAATACAATAAAGAAAATTTGTGATTCATCAAAAATTAATTGAATATTACAAGGTTAAGCATCAAAAACTCATGCGGATAAGTACACTATGCCACTTAAGTCTACGGACGACATCAGCATTTTAACTTTATCCACTGCCTTTAGTCTAAAAGGCATTGACGTAGTCAGCTGGAGAAATTTTCACCCGTTCTCCGGTCAAAACTGATTTTAGTTAGGGGACAGATGACGGGACTTGCTTTTTGCACTTGTCTCTTCAAATATGACCTTAAATGTTCAATAACATTTAGATCATGGGGGATTGAGGGAAATGTTCCAACTTTGATCTTACATTTGAAATTTTCGTCTGTCCTAAGACTTTTGTAGCATAGTGTAAGTAACATTTGTATGTTTGCATATACATATGTATGTATGTATTCGTTTATTTTCAAGTATTTGTACAGATTTTTAAAAAATTTATTGCACTTATGCTATAAACACAATCAAGTCCACCGACCATCGACTACAAGATGTCAAAAATAGAATACATGCGTGCTTATGAGAATAATTCTTTTAGCCGCTACACGACTACCGACCACACGGCTACTTTTGTAGCCCGAAGCCAACTTAGGCTAATTTCTATTTTTCTTGGCTACAAAAAACAGATTAGTGCTGCCAATACAATAAATGCATGAAATGGTGGTTTTAAAAACGCAATACATTAAATATCGCTATTGAAAACGCGAAAAACTATTATAGTGGCACCATTGAAAAATAATAATCAAGCAATAGTAGCAATAGTACTTATAAAGTTAATTAAATTTTCTTGAGACATTTGAAAATTTTTTTTTTCACACAAATTCACTTAAAAAATCAAGTTTGTTTTGTTTTGGTTAACTTTAATACATATGTCAAAACAGATGTTTATTTTTTGTAGTTAGTGGTCGGTAGTCGTTAAAAGAATTAAGTAGCCGGCGACTTGGCTATTTTTGTAGCCAGATACTTTTGTAGTCGGTAGTCGATGGTCGGTAGCCTTTGATTGTGTTTATAGCATTAGTCTTGGTTTTCCTCATTGCGCTGATTTACACGGGCATAATTGTGATGGCATAACATGTCAGTTTGTAGGTGAGAGAGGCAAAGAGAGTGGTTTTGCGGTTGGCATCAGTGTGCACACTTCTACCGATATTCGGTAGATTCTACCGAATATGTTTGTGAATTTAACAATCTACCAATTCTACCGAACAAGGCCTGAAATCTACCGAATATTGTTATTTAGTAATTTAAGTCGATATATGTGTAAATTGCCTATTTTGCCACATAGCAGTGCGGCCGCAGAGCGGTCATTTTCTGTCATGAAAATCATTAAAACAGAACAAAGAAATCGGTTAAAAACTGAAACTATAAGTAACCTAATATTTGCCAAAGAATTGTGCCTTGGAGATGATATACATATTTATTCCTACCAATGATTCAATAATTTTTGCACAAAAGCTTAAATTCATAAATGAATCTTACATATAATCTTTGTACATAGTTACAAATGTTTGTCAAATAAAAGTTATTTTAGTAGCTTTATAAAAGCTATGTCCAAAAACTGAATTCCTGTTATTTATGTATATTATTTTATGTATTCAAAGCATATGTACCTATTTAAAGGGTAAGGGCAAATAACTGGGGATGACATTTTTTTTATTGGAAATGCTTCGTTGTTTATGGCAGTTTAATTTCCAATCACATGTGAAGTTTTAAATGCGCTTTTGGAACCTGTTTAGTTTGATACTCCTTGCACTTATCCTTATATATATATATATATATATTGTTATTTTTTATGTTTCTCTGAATAAAAAAATTTTCTACCGAATTTCATTCAAATCTACCGATTTTTTTTTCGATTCTACCGAATTTAAAAAAAATTAAGTGTGCACACTGGTTGGCATAACTTTTCAACCAGCTTCAACGCCGCATTAGCAGGATAAAACCAATACACACACAAATTAACAAAGCACAAAATTACAAAATTACAAAGCACACAAATTAAAACAGCAAATGTTAAATGAATACTAAAAACACTAACACACACACAGCTGTGTATACGAATACATTTTGTGCCAGATGAATTAGTCTCGTGTAATTTGGAAAAGAACAAAAATTGTGCGGCTTAAAAATTGTTCTCGTCTAAACTACCTCATTTGAAACAAGCAATTGAAAGCTGTTTATGGGGCGTAACAAATTTTCTTATGTTAAGTATTAGTAATTAAGTAATTGCAATAATACGAATCGGGTTAATTGGAGTACAAGTAAAATATGTATGGACTTATAAGTTGAGTTAAATAAATTTCAATTAAATTAGTATTAGTATGTATTTCCAAGTGGGATTTTTTTTGGTACAAAACAACAGCAAAAATTAGATATTTTGAAGTTACGTCTCCTTAAATGAATTTAAGTTATAATAGTGTTTCTTACTTCTGTTTATATATTTTTTTTTGAGAGTTTTGGAGCATGTACATTTTAAATTTAGGGTATTTATATTGAAAAAAATCTGGCAGGCCTGGGGATAATAATAATATTTCTTCTTAAATGAATTTATATCATAATATGTAGTAATATTTCTGGTGGAAATTTTTAGGAATAAAACAGCAGTTTTCGTGAGAGCTTTCGGGCTTTCTGAAAAAAATCTGGCAGCCCTGGGGAGAATAATAAATAATAGGTTAGATATAATTTCAAGTTTTCGAGGTCAGCTGTTTGTTTTTAACTAAAAAAATTAGGGTTCCGTCCACATGACAGGTAAAAACGACAAAGACAAACTTATAAAATTTTCAAAAACGCTAAAAATATCCCAAAATTGAAAAAACGCCGAAACGAAAAATCGCCAAAATGAAAAAAGTGCTTAAATGAAAAATATCACCAAAAATTTGTAAAATAAATCGCTAAAATGCAAAAAAAGAATCACCAAATTTAAAGAATCACCAAAAAAAATTTCAAAAAACCGAAAAAAATATCCAAAACCCGAAAAAAGCGCTAAAGCTAAAAAAATCGCTGAATGAAACTAAAAATATGTATTGGTAAAAAAAATTTTAAAAAAATCACCAAAATTAAAAAATCGCCAAAAACCGAAAAAATCGCCAAACAAAAAAAAAACGCCAAAACTAAAACAAGCGCCAATACTAAAAGAATCACAAAAAACAGACAAGCGCCGTTTGGAACCTTTCGTGTGCGAGTCAAAGTCGCACTTTCAAAATCTTCTTAAAAATTTTCATTAAGTGCCATACGCTCATTTAAAAAAAACTTGAAAAAAAGGAGGAGTTTGCTTATCAATTCGTCTGTATTTGTTACTCTCCATAACTCCATAAATTTTAGAGCGATGTTAGAAATTCTTTTTTTTTTTCTTTTTGAGAGGGTATAGTTTCCATTTAGTCTCATTTTTTTAACCCCCGACGAAAAAAGGGGTGTTATAAGTTTGTAGTGTGTGTCTGTGTATCTGTGTGTCTGTCCGTGCCCACGTACAGGCCAAACGGCTGGACCGATTTTCGTTTAGTTTTTTCTGTTTGAAAGATGACTTGATCGAGAAGGTTCTTAGCTATGTTTGAAGAAAATCGGTCCAGCCGTCTAGAAGATATAACATCTTTTCTGAAAAAAGTCGGGGGTTTTTAAAATTTTTAATTTTTGTTATTAATTTATTAACTTTACTTTTATCCTAATGCTGCGAAACTTAGCTGTTTTTTACAACGAATTGACAAGCTCCAATTTTTTGGTATTGCATTGATGTGACTTCGATTTTGACAACTGGAATAAGGGTGATTACATATCTTAGGCTTCAATGGGAGTAAGCGACAAAAAAAATTTACAAGGGATTGGTGAACAGAAATTTGGTGGCAACCCCTGGCTTAGACAATTTACTTGAGCAAGTTCGTGGAATTCGATACACTGCACGAAAACCGGCCGTTATTACATTTTTTCAATTCTAAATTATGTAGTTATTAAAAAAAAAACACTAACGAAATCTTTAATTACAAAACCAGCAACCAAATTCAATAAAATTATTTACGATATTATTTACATTTTGAAACAAGCAATGAATTATTATTATTTTCTTTAAAAAATCCTTGAGAATTTCGCATAAAATATTGTAAATATTTCACATATTTTTTTATTTTAAACTTTTTTTTTGGTGTAACAAGATCTGCTTTAATAGCTAAATCAATTAAAAAAGATTAAGCATAATTTGCTTTATTTATTTTATTTTGTTCTGCGAAGAGTCTTTATTATATTTTGCTTTTCAGCATAATCGGTTTGTTATAGCTTTGGGTTTATGATTTTGAAAGATGTACTTTGCCATGAATATGTTACATTAAAATTAATTGCATTCAATTGACTGTGTGCTAAAATGTATTTATTGTATGCAGATATGTATGTAGAGTGGGTTTGGAAGTGAAACATTGCATACAACACATTTTGTTGTAAACTTTTGTTTGTAGAGAGTAGAGTATGTTGTGTGCTGTTTGCTGTGCGTGCCTGTATTTCCATTTATTGTAATATAAATGTTTTTTTTTTCGGATGTTATTGGATTTTTTTTTTTTTTTGTAGGTCATGGTCTACTTTTTATTTCAGTTCACAATTTCTGTCGTAATGATTTTTTTTTTTTTAAATTTTTTTGTGGTAGCGTTTCGTCTGTTAAGCACATAAATGGCAAACACAGTGACGGCGTTAAAGCTACGTGCGTGCGCGCAAACGAAGATGTACATACATATGTATATATTTTTTTGGTTGCAAACTAAAGGGTCAATACGAGTATTTTTGTTTCTTATTCAAAGAGACTCAAGCAAATATATCCATACATATAGTATATGTATTTATGTTAATGTCGCTAAAGATAAATAATAATTTACAGCCAAAGTGCTTGCAAAAAGTAGGCATACACGGTAAAGCAAATGTTTATGCACAAACATATGCGTGTTTGCATAAAAATTTAAATTATTACTTTTTATGCTTTTAAATGAAACACGCAAATGATGTAGGTATGTATGTATCAATTTAAGCAACTGCAAGTCGAGAGCGAGAAAGGGAGATCCCAGAAGAAGTCTTTATAGTAGAGTTCCATGGTAAATGACCTCAATTTTTTTTTAATGCACGAATACAGCGCAGACCAGAGAAACAAGCCGATCGGCTAACAGCCGGCTCAAGAGCCGCCGCCGACTTTTAATGTAATTTCAAGCCGATGCAGGCGGCTAGCGTCGGCTCAAAATTCGCCGCCGATGCATGCGACTAGCGTCGGCTCAAAATTTCAGCCGGCTAATTGCTTTTTGTGGTGGTAAGAGCAGCCTTGCAATGTATATTAGTAGAAATATTTGACAATGCTATTTATTTATTTATTTTTTTGACAACTTGTTTTTTAACTTGAACAGGGTTGCTTATTTATTTGTGGCGGTGGTAACCACTAGGTTGTCTTAAATATAACCACGTTTTTGTTCTAGAAATAATTCCAGCATTCATCAAAATGACTCAAAGAAATATAGAAAGTTTTTTTTTATCCAAAAAAGTGTTTTAGAAAGTGACTCTTCTGAATCCAATGAAACTGTAGAGATTCAGGAGTTAATATTAGCCACAAATGATGTAATGCAATTCAATGAATTGTTAAAAAATAGAGAAAAACTAAAAAGTATTTGCAAGGTGGTGGTGAGTGTTAATACAATTTCGGAAAGCTGGAAGTATTTCGGTGACTTATACAACGTCAGTGATAAGAAGACGTTGGAAAAATATAGTTTCTGCAAACCATATCCCTATTATATTATTTGACAATATGTCAAATAATAAATTTTCTTTAAATATCATATTTAGGGCCATTATTACAACTTAAAGTTAGTTAAAAGTAGGATTTTATCGGACGTATAAAAAGCTTTCCATTAGTGAAAATTGGATTTAACTTACCAGGTGGGATAAACTTGCCTGTAATTTATCGCTCACTTTAGTTTAAAGTAAAATTTTCCAAATCATAAAGTTTTCATACGTCCGATAAAATCCTACTTTTAACTAACTTTAAGTTGTAATAATGGCCCTTAGTATAATATATGTATGTATATTGATGGTCTTAAGTAGAAGGGCCCCAATTCGTGTTTTATTTATTTTTTTTATACGTTATACAAAGTAAATTTGCATAATATGGTTGCACAAATATGGGCGGAGTAACTAGACCATATGCCCAAGATGTTATTAACAGTATTTTAAAAAGGTTTTGTGACTGACTGTACACCACCTATGCCTTCATATAGGAAGTAGCAACGTGGTTATTAAATTTCACAAAAGAACCGCAAGAATATACGGTTATCCGTGGCAGATCAGTCAACCAGTGCGAGCGAGACGAAAAACTCTCGAAGACCAAACAAGACACAAGAGCCTGACCTTCATGGGGAATGAAAATTTCATGGGCACAAAAATTTATATATTTTATTCACGATATGGGATCATTTGGATTCGCATTGCATGTTCATAAATTAATCCTCATTTTCAATGCAACCCAAATATAAAATGTTACTAGGGGAAAAATAATTTTGGATTTTAAAAAATTCAAATTCTTGAATATAGTAATAAAATATTTTTCAAATTTTAAAAATGAAAATTTGTATGATAAAAAGATAAAATTATTTTTAAAATATTTAACAAAAAAAAAAAAACTAATTTTTAAAATGAAGGTCTATATTTTTAACCCCCGACCAAAAAAAGTGGTGTTATAAGTTTGTAGTGTGTGTCTGTGTATACGTGTGTCTGTACGAGTCCACGTACAGACCAAATGGCCGAACCGACTTCTTTCTGTTTTAAAGCTGACTTGATGGAGAGTGTTCTTAGCTATATTTGAAGGAAATCGGTCCACCCGCTCAGAAGATACTATCACATATTTTCTAAATGTATTTGCGGCCTTTTAAAATGTTTAATTTTTGTTGTTGTTGTAAAACTGCTTCGTTATAAAAATAACAATGTAAAATATATTAGCATTAAAGAAACATTCTTATTTTAAAAGTGATTTTTAAAAATGCAGCATTTCTAAAACGAAAACGCAAGCCGCTGCCGCCGACTTTTTAAGGCGGCTTGTTTCTCTGGCGCAGACATTTACTACTGATTAAAAAAGAAGATGAAGAAGGCAACTACACAACTAAACATACATACATACATACATATGTACATATAGTATCTATGAAAAGACATTGGCGAGAACAGAGATGATGTCGATTTTGTGTCAAAATAAAGCATAAATTTTAAAATTTTTTATTTCATCACATCGATATTAATTCGTTTAGGCATGTGAAGGGGAGATTTTGTTATTACACACGGGCACACATACACATACAAACGATTAAAATATTTTAAAAATTTATGGAATGGACGAGGGCAAATCAATATTGTTAAGCTACGGTCACACTTGTCAAACATTTGCCCAAAAAAAAAAAAAAGTAACCAACAAACACTTATGAAAAAAGTTTTGATCCTGACATTTGTTAAAAAAAACCCCGAATATTTCTAGAAAAGATGTGATATCTTTTAAGCGGCTGGACCAATTTTATTAAAACATAGCTAAGAACCTTCTCGATCAAGTCGCCTTTCGAACAGAAAAAAAACTTAATCAAAATCGGTCCAGCCGTTCGGTCTGTACGTGTACTCGTACAGACACACATATCGATGGCTTAATATAAAAAAGGCCTAACTCGAATTTTCGATAATTTACAGGAGAAGCAAAAAACTGAAGAAAAAATAAAGCATTTACATGCAGAAATAGTTTTCAAAGTTGCCATAAGTCCTTGATTTTGAACTGTAACGTACTAAGATCTTTAAGGAGGATGCGATTATACGTTGTCGCCCAGAAAACATTAAAAATACGATTTCGAAAAAAAATATATTAAGCCATGGATAACAACCCCTTTTTTTTGGTCGGGGGTTAAAAACAGCTTCGTACACAATGTCATAGAATCCAACAATATTGGCTACTCTTTAACTTGACAAACTTATGTCTGAATTGAAATATTTTTCATTAGCATTTAGTGGTTATGCTTTTTTGGGCAAATATTTGACAAGTGTGGCCGTACCTTAAGTACATATACACTTTGCAACATGTTTTACACAATCGGATTCATTACCGTAGCCGCATTACCGTAGTCACTATTGACAGATATTCTTTCCCCCTTATCGTGGTTGGCGAATTTCAGAGACTTATTGCGCTACCCTCGCATAAATGCTCATGAACAAGATTTTTATTTATGTAAGTTCATACTTGAAATTAATTAACCTTTTGATCAAAATTAAATTTTTTACGCGTCTACTAATTTGTTTAAATTTTCTGTGTACGAGTATGCACGTATGTATGCGCGCATGTATGTACAGATGTATTTAGGTTGTGTGCATGCGTCCACATGTGTGTATTCAAGTGCAAATTCATCAAAAAAAAAATTCTCAAATCTCTTGAATGCGTTTTGCACAGTACACACGCGATAATGTGAACTAATCGAAAAATTTTTTGCTTTTATTCACAAAGTTCACAAAATTTTTAATTTGTCTCATAACAAATGATTTTTTTTTGTCGTGAGTTGAAGTATGTTTTTTCATCACCCTTATTTTGAATAAAAATTCCCCGGGGAATTTCTTCTTTGTTTCTCGTTCCCCATATTTAAATAAAAAACCACTTGCAAGAGCTTTCATAAAAGCTGACTTCGAGGATTCGAAATTTCCTCTCCTCGGAAAATATGAACTCCCTGGGAATTATTTCTCCAGGAATATTTAGAATTGGGCTGCAAATAAATTTTTGTATTTATGACTGCCAAATGTGTGTGTAAAAATATTAAATGTCCGGGGAAATGTTTATAATTGCCTTATTTACATTAAAGAGCGATTATTTAAGTTTAACTTTAGAAAGGGTCTCCCGAACTTTTACAGCTGATAGCAGCCATATTATTGAAGTTATATCCGTCAAATTGGCTTTAATTTATTCATTATGTCTTGTCAAATAAGCATGGACAGTTATAGTGTTCAATAACACGTGCTATTGATAAAATTCTTTCATAAAAGTGGGCGATCTGTTCGGATAATGTTCCGAGCGCTGCGTCCACTTTAGGGCCTCTATAACCATCCTACTGAGAGGACTATTCGCAGTGTAGTGGATAAATTTGAGTGCGTCTATGTATGTAGACGAAACTTAAAATTTTATAAAATTTTTAATGAGACATTATTTCTGAACTTTAAATCAAGTAAATTTTTAAGCAAACCTTTAGTTAACTCAATTAATTTTTTAATTAAACTTTCAATCAATTAAATTTCGAAACCAAAGTTTAGTTGACTCAATTAAATTTTTAATTGATTATTTGTATTTTTTTTTTTTTTTTTTGTTGAAATTAAAGGTGTTAGTTGGAGAACAAACTTATTTGTCTAATATGGCGGATAATCCAATATGGCTGACCATACACGATTTTCTGCCACTCCATAATATAGATATCACATGAAAGGGTTTGTGGAGAAGATTTGGAAAAATTAACTGAAGTCATTCTAAGTCCCATGTAGTTAAGGGGATGCCTAAAGTTGGAACTAACCAAGTATTTTTTATATGAAAATGAAATGCATAGAGTTCGAAAAGGTCTCACGAACACTCCAAAAAAAAAAATAATAATAATAATTTCAGATCAGGAAATACAAAAAAGGGAATTGAAAATAGTAAAACCAATAGGACACAAACCACTAGTTTTTAATAATATCTTTTTTTTTAATATTTTCATCGTGTTGTATATACATATAATATTTTATTTGAATATGATTTTCACATTCTTCATCACACATAAATACAATTAAATTTAAATCTATTATTTCCCTGTTCACATTATCGTGAGTCCACTGCACCATTAGTTTTGCGTTTGCTTTTATTCTTATTGAAAAAAAATACTTCCGTGTAAATGTTGTATTTATAGCAGCACCATACATATTTGATTTTATTTTATTTCTCCAACATTTTGATGGGTAATTTATGTATGTCAACGTGTTTTTTAGGTCATAAAATACTCCTAATTGTTATAAGCATGAACGTACGTCTGGTTGTAGGTCTCTTCAATTTTAAATGAACTCATTCAGTCATCTGTTGCTATGTACATACGAGTATATGAACCGCATAGTGTATTCATGTTATAAAATTCATATAAGCCACTTTTTAGGAACATAATATATTAATAAAGATTTAAATGGAAATAAAAAATTCTCACAAAATGGGTCAATTATATAACTATACGTATATAGTTCATTATAATCAACAGTTGAAATATGTACGAATATATACTGCGTATTGAAACGAAGGAAAGTAAAATATATACCAAAGGGTCCTTACAATCAACTACGAAATATATGTTAAGGACTAGAAATTCAACATATTTTTGTATATACACATGCTACGAAATCTATAAGACATATAGATTAAAAACTAAAAAACAAATGATGTAATAATTTTGCTTAACAATTTTATAAAGATTGAATTTTATTTAGCAATTTTTAATTATCAAGAATTAGCCACTTTAAATTAAAATCGAAATTAGATGCTTTCCAAAGAAGATCAAAAATCACAATATATTTGGCTGAAAAGTTCTCCAAGGCTACGAAATATTTACGATAACTAAATTACTAATTAACGATTCAATTAGAGAGCATATAAAACACTAAAATTTTACTTAATATCAAATTACTAAGAAAACAACAGAGTATCTTATACTCTTACCTGCAGCTGATATCAATATTTGAAATATAGATTTATTTTTTAAGGCTTGAAATTTATTTATCGATTTAAAAAATATTTGTTTTTAATAATTATCAAGAATTAGCTAAATTAAATAAAAATCGAAATTAGATCCTTTCCATAAAAGATTAAAAAGCACAACAGATTTTGCTTAAAAGTTCTACAAGCTTACAAAAAATTTACGATAACATAACTAAATTAAACTAATTAACGATTCACTTAGAGCAAATAAAATACTAAAATTTTAAATTTTAATTTAAATCAACTGACACCGCGCTGATGATGAAGGTTTATTGGCCTTCGAAAACGGCTGGCTGTTCCGTTCAACTATGTGTTGTCAGAATATTTACAACTAACTTTGGTTTGGCTTAAAAAGCGATACGAACTTTAGCCTGTTAAAATCATAAATATACTAAAATTTTACTTAATTTTAAACTACTAAGAAAACAGCGTTATGAGAATTTTACCCGCAGCTGATATCGATATTTGAAATATCGAGATTTATTACGATTATTTCTTTTTATTTCAAGAAAATTTTAAAAATTTCACAAAAACCGAAATTAATACATGATTTTAAATTACGTTGAGTTTAAAAATATTTTAAAATTCTTAAGCAGAAAGTATAGAAGTATTTACGATATTATTAAATAAAAAAATTTTGTCCATTAATAAAAAACAAACTATCTATAGAAAGTACCTATTATATATCACGTTTGTAAATTTTATTTGCAACAACGTTTTCACGCTCTAAACCCAAGTTTAGTAACTTTTAAGAGTAAATATTTATTTCTTTTTATTTAAAAAAATTTTTAAAAATTTGACAAAAACCGAAATTAATACAAGATTTTAAATTACGTTGAGCTTAAAAATATTTTCAATTTCTTAAGAAAAAAGTATAGAAATATTTACGATATTATTTAAATAAAAAAAAATTGTCTATTAATAAAAAATAAACTATGTATAGAAAGTACTTTAAATTACGTTTTTAAATTTTATTTCGAAACAACGTTTTTGACGCTCTAACTCCCAGTTTCAATCTTTTTCATGACTATAATCATTATTATTTTTTTCAAGAAGGTAATTTTCATCATTTGATTAAAACCGAAATTTATATATGACTTTAAGTTTTACTGAGCACAAACAATTTTGAAAAAACTAGAATTTCTTGCACTAATTACTAAAAAATTATTTACGTATGTGTTCACTATATTTATACTTTTCATATGCAATAAATTTAGAAAATATTTGCATGCTGAAAAATTAATTTTTATTAAAAACCGAATTTGGTTCATTCATATACATATGTATGTGTGTACATTTAATATAATAGCGAATATTTTTAAAAAAGTCAAATGCCGACTATCGAAATATTTACGATAAATTATTTTTAATGAAAATCACTATGAAATCAATAATTATCATTTTATAATGTGTTATGTATATATATGTATAATAAAACTTTTTTCTAAGCTGACTACAAAAATAATTTTATTATCTAATTTATTATTTAATATAAAAAATTTTATAAAAAAATTGAATTTTTAACTAAAATCGTAATTAGTCCATTAATTTAAAGTTGCAGTACAAGCATGTTTTTTTGAAAAATTCAATTATTCAATATCAAAAAATTTACGATATTTTTTTGATGAAAAGCGCTTTTAACAGTATTCAATAATTTTCATACAGCAAATTTAATCAAAAAAAAAAAAGTTAACGACATAAAGAACTTTTAAAACATCTTATCAAATTTTCTTATAATTAAATATAAGACTTGATTTTTTCAATCTTATAAATTAGTTTATTTTTAGCATTTCGCTGTATTTCATTTCTTGCCATGGCCATGTGCTAAACTTTATTAATTGAAATACTGCATTTTCTTGTTATTATTTCATACACACATACATATGTATATTGTATCAATGCTCCCTTTTTCGCTGATATCAGCAAGTACAAAAGAATATATACATGTATACATATGTATATACATAAGTATGTACGTAAATAATTATAATTTTTGTGGTTTTCTTCACTTTCATATCTTCATTTTTTAACATTTGCTTTTTAAATGAATATAAAAAGAAAACAATTGTATGCATAGCATGAATAATTTTATATATGGAAAGAATTTCGAGGTTTTAAACTTAATAATGAATGAATCATAATTATGATGGATACATTTTCTTCTTTGTTTGACTTCTATAAATTAAATAATTATGAAGTCAAGTACTCGAGCGTGTGCTATCAGTACAAGATAAATTTATTAAATATTAAACCCTTGATAAGGTAAATAAATAAATAATTATTGCGTTTCATAGAAACAAATTTATATGTAGATTATTTTAAATACATACATACATATTTACATACATATTCAACGTTGAATTTGGCATTGAATATTTGTGGAGAAATGTTATATGAGCACGTAGTACACGTATTGACGAGATTTTGTTTTCGGCTTAAATCACACGCTTTATAATATGAATAATTTTACAGAAATTTTGATTTTCAAATTCATAATAAGATGATAAAGGTATGTATGTACACAACCATATTTTTACATACATACAGAAATATATAAATAGTAAATTAATATACAATCTGTATACATATTAATATAAAATTCCAAGTGCTGACTTTATGCTAAAGCAAAATCGGTATTATTTGAAATATTTAAAACATTTTCAAATTCGAAATTACAATAAATTTATTACATTTATTTGGCGTAAAAACTTTTTCAGCAACATTAGTATAACTCATTAAAATATTTACGATAAACCAAAAAAAACTTAAATTTTCATAAATATTTGTGAGTTTCAACAACAAAAATTTTTATAGCACTTAAAACTAACTGTCTGAACCCGATTTAGGAATACTGGAAAAATTTTATTATCAAAACAAAACAAAATTTGTATTTTTAGAAAATTCGAAATTAGATCCATTCAAAGAATTTACTAAAACGTCACTTTTTCTCACGTAAGTGGTGCGAACTAAACAATGTATTTACGATAAATTAATTTCAGTTCAATTTATTCCTCCTCAATTAAACTTTGTTAAATTTCTCTGGTTCCAGAAAGTCTACAAATATTTGTGTATAAGTATATACATACATACATACATACACATGTATCTATACACATATAACATACTGTAGAACCTAAAGGGGCCCATACACTACAACAGCATGCATGCGCAATCAAGTGTTTGTGCCAGTGGTTTGGTCGTGTATGGGCATTTTGTGCGATTGTACGTTTTGCTGTAGCGATGTCAAGTAGAGTTTGATATTTTGCTGATGGTACCAGCTCGCTGGTGTGGTATATGGTGAAATTAGCTCAGTTGAGCAAAGTTGTCATGGAGCAAACATGGATTTAAGTAATATAATTTGTTGAAATATAATTTGTTTCAATCGTAAACAGAATTTAAGAACTTTAGTTATACATAGCTGCTAATTTTAACAACATACCAATAATAATTGCAACACCACCCTTCTCAAAATTTTGTAAGAAATGAATATTGTACCAGCTTGCTGGTATGTTGTGTGGTTCGAGCATGAATGCTCAATCGCTGGATTGTGCGTGCATACTGTTGTAGTGTATGGGCCGCTTAAGAATATAATCAGCCCAATCATGAATATTCCCTCGGAATGTAAGTATTTCTCACGGAAAATAATTTTCTCGAGAAAACATTCCTCCAATCATAAATTCCTTGGGAACAAAAAAGAGTAATATGTGGCATCACCGCATTACGGAGCTCGTTGTTTTCAGGGTGACCGATGACATTTTTCAAAAAGTAGCAAAAAATAGGGGATTTATCAAAAACAAAGGGGCAACATTCAAAAAACGAGACAATTTCTTATTTTATTATTATTATTATGTATTATTACATAATTCCCTTTAAAAAAAGGGGGACAAAAAGTGACAAGGCAGTCGAAAAAGTGGCAAATTGCCACTTTAGTCGGTCAAACGGTCACGCTGGTTGTTTTGCTTGTTTGTTGACCATTGTTGCCAGTTTAGCATTTTCACTGCTAGATCTGGCATTTTCATTAGTTAAAAAGCATTCAACTTTCAAAAAATTCTGCTAAATGCTTTCTGGCAGAATTTATTGAAAATAAAAAATTTTAATTTCTTAAAATAATTCTTCTGTACAGAGGATTTTTCTCATAAATGAACATGTATTGCAGGGTAAAGTTTCCCTAATGATCTGCACTAACAACAGTGAAATGAGTATAGGATCCAGCTAACCCCTCAATAATCAATTTCAATGTAATAATTTGGGATTATTAGTGCGTTAAAAAAATTTAAATGTAATTGTAACATATCCAAAAAAATAACAATTATTAACTTATTTATGTTTGTATGTGCTATAAAATTACCTGCAAGTACTAATCAGTTTGTATAAACATGAAATTCAAAGCTATTTCAATATTTTTTTCTACATTTAAATCTGGCATTATACTTTTCTTCTGTAGAACATTTTAAGCCGCGTTCAGACTATTATACTTTGTATTTATACTTGTCAAAAATTCAAATAATACGTGCAAGTGTGATAGTCTGAACGCAAAATGTCATCAAAGTGGCAAATAATACGATACAAATTTTGACATTCCATAAGACTTTTTCGTTTTTAGAAAATTTTCTAAACGATAATACTTTTCATTAGATCAGGGTTGCATTTTCACACAAACCAAACTTCCAAGTCGGCTGTTTCGCCGCCGATAGCGTGTCGTCATTGATGTAATGTTTTGTCATATGTATATCGGCTCAAAATTTTGAATAAGTGAATCGTATGGAAGTATATTTCGTTGACGTAATTTTTTAACGTTTTTGTAATATATTTTCTTAAATTTTTTCTGTTATTTACATAGAATATTTTTAACTGCTGAATTTTTTCAAGTGTCGGCACGTCCCCGCCTGCATGAAACCGTTTTGCCGCCGCTAGTAAGTGAATAGCGCAGACATTTTCATTGAACAGCTGTTTTGTTTTCTACTTGTATTACACATTTGATTTGAAGTGTGATGGTCTGAACACAGTATGTGATTTTACGTTAGATTTTTTTGACAGTCGCAACGAATGTATTTAGATTTCTGTATCGTAAAATGTGATGAAAGTATTAATACTTGTATAATAGTCTGAACGGGGCTTTAGCAGAATTTTTTGACCGATTAACATTCTCTCATTATCATTTTCTGGCAACACTGTTGTTACATTTTGTTTCTCCCTTTTTTTTTGAGTGAGAGAGTAAACAAAATTATTGAAAAAATAAGTAAAAATAAGTTTATAAATGATTTATTTGGGCACTATTTGTGTTAATCCAAATAAAAGAACTTTAAAATACAAGTTTATATACATATATACATTTTGTTTTAATAGAGTATTAAATGTGTTTTTATGTAAATTCCCTTCTGTTTTGCCAGGGAAAGATTTTTAGTGAAAAAAGCAAATTCAATTGCGTTCATAATTTTATTCGCGCATTTGGTAAAAACAGGGGAAAAACAGATTCATAATAGGAGAAAAGGGAAAAGTGAAAAAACTCGCGCGGAATTTTTGTTCATGATTGGGCTGAATGTAATCTTTTTTGGCACAACCAATTTTACGATATTATAGGCTTTTATGCATGAGAGAAAAAACAAAATATTTTCAATAAAACAAATCAAAGTTATTTATTTTTCCTTCAAACGAGGTTCTACAGTAAATTTATATTTTATAACTTATTGAAGGCCTGTCTGTTATTTGTTGTAGAATATTATACATATGCACATAGTATTTTGTTTTACACAATTTTATAGCTACTTTTCATTTAGTTAAGTCAATAATGAAAAGCTTAATGTAAAATTTACTGTAAATGTGAAATTTATGTTAGTTTAACAGTTTCAGTTAACAGTAAGCTGAAGGTTACTACAGTAATGTGTAGAAATTATAATAAAAAAAAATATATTGAAGGCTTATTTTAATAAACAGGGAAACGCATTTATATATTACATATTTACGGTCTAATTCATAAAAAATATTTTAGTTTTATTACAGGTTTATTTGGCAAATTTCAAATAGAAATATGTCAAATAAGCGCCTAATAAACCTGAAATATTTTTTATGAATAAGGCAGTTACATATTATAAATTACTGTATAGATAACATGTATGAACGTATAATTTGCCTTTGAAGCACCAGTGCAAAAATTAAATCTAAGATTATTGTTGGAGCTTTTGAGGTCAGACGAAAAGCTTTGGAGTTTTTTAAAACACAATTACTTTAACTCACATATTATTATTGAAATATTTGCGATAAGATAAAAACTGCATAACAAACAGTTTTAGAACGAAATTACATATAATAATTTTAAGGACTTAAGAGCGCTGATGAAAATTTTTAAATTTGATTTAAATTTAACAAACATATACGATAATACGAAATTAAAATACTCTTGATAAATTTGAAGGGCATAAAAATTTCGCCAATATCATATCTAGAAACTATTAAAAAATTTACGATAAAATAAAAATACATATTTTTTATTTAATTTAATTTAATTTTCATTTAATGACTTTTTAATTAACTGAAAAATATGAAATATTATTCTGAGAACGTTTTGAAGAATTTGTTTTAAAATTTTATTTTAAAAAAAAAAATATTCTGTGTTTAAAAATAAATACGAAATTAGAGCACTTTTTCAAAAATTTTGATGCCGTAAAAATTTTTAAAATAGCAGGTTTGGAAGTTATTAAAATATTTACGATATAGCAAAAATTAATTATTTTTAATAAATAATTTTAAAGATTAATTATTATTTTTAATAAACAAAAATTCGAAGCTAATTTTATTAAAGACTTACTGCCTTATTCATAAAAAATATTTCTTTTTTATAAGAGGTTAATAAAACATATTTGCTATGAAAATTTGATTAATAAAAAAATTTATTTTCCTTTTTTTTACTTTCAAATAATTTTTTTTAAATGTTATGTATTTTATGAAATTTTATAATACGAAATTACACTAGTTTTCTGGGACTTTAAGGCGATGAAAATTTTTTAAATATCATATTTGGAAGTTATTAAGACGTTTACGATAAAGTAAAAATTATTTTTCATAATTAAAAACTCGAAATTGAGTTAATTTAAGAACTTAAATGTACTGAAAAATATCAAATTTAATACATAAAATTAAAAAAAAATTATTTTAAAAATTTGATCCTCTTTAGACAAATTTGTCTTAAAACTTTTATGTATTTTATTAAATTTTTAATTACGAAATTGCAATGCTTTTCAATAACTTTGACGTTATGAAAAATTTTAATAACATAATTGCAAGTTACTAAAATATTTACGATAAAGTAAAAATTAAATATTTCTAATAACTAGAAATTCGAAATTTAACTAATTTAAGGACTTTTCTTTGCTGAAAAATTTCAAATGTAATACTTCAAATCTTTAAACAAATTTGTTTTAAAAATTTGATTATCTTTAGATTTTTTTGATGTATTTTATTATATTTTTGTAATACGAACTTGTGCTATGAAAACTTTTCAAATAGCGTATTGGGCAGTTACTGAAAAATGTAGGATAAAGTAAAAATTAATTATTTCTAATAATTAAAAATTCGAAACTAAGTTTATTGAAGATTTTTTTTTATCGACAATTGATAATGTTTTTTTTTAATTTGTACGATAAACTGGCTTAGTTTTTTTTAATTTTCCATTTTATTTAATATATTTGCAAAAAAATATGTATTTCTTTCCCTAGGAAAATAAATATCATTCTGTAGTAATAAATAGTAAATTACAGTTGAATGTAATTTAATATATCACAGTGAAAGAATCAAGTTTACTGGAAGTTTTTTATATTTTTATTATTTTGCACGCAATTCTAAAATTTTTTCTAAAACTTTTAAATAAAATTAGAATGCTATGTAAATTTTCTATGCCCATTTCTAACAATATTGAATTTTTTTTATTTCTTATTTTTAAGGCTCACACTTCCTATTTCCTTTCTAACCATCGGGAGGAAGCAGTAAGCGAGAGAAAAAGGATATAATATTGTGCTTAATCTAAATTCAAATTGAGGTTAAATATATAACAGAGTGTGTGGTGATATAAGTTACACCACACCACACCACACCCTCTCTCATGTTCATAATAAACATTTGTTGATTAAAAACTAAACAAAATGTATTTGTATGTATGTATGGATGTATGTAAGTATTTATGTATATGTATCATTGTCGTCGCTCTTGTCATTCTTATAGATTTGACCTCACAACCTACAAAAAAAGAAGGCAATTTTCACAACACCAAAGACACGACACGAGCAGCACAAACAACAAGGACTTAAAAAGTGTTATTTAATTTAGTGCATTACACACACATATGGTCTCAAATAAACTTTTATGCATTGACATATCTACTTACTCCTTTACAAAAATAAAATTACCAACAACAACTACAACACAAAATATTATAAAAAACAAACTAACAACAAGGAGGCAGGCAACCAGCCGCAGCAACATTTCAAATAGAGAGCAATACATGTATGTATGTATGTATGCATGTAGTTTGTGTGTGTGTGTACTTGTTTGAAATTCTTTTGTAGGTATTAGTGTAAGGAAAAGTGTGTCAACATTAATTTAGCTTTTTTTAGGCTGGGTGAAATTTATTCACCATCAACTAGGAGGAAAGTAACAATAACAACAGCAACGGCAACGTCAACTTTACAAATAATAAAAGTAACAAAAAAAAAAAATAAATATAATCTGGAATAGCGCATAGAAGTGATAAGTTGAAGGGGATTTTATTAACTAGGCAAAATTTAGAGAAATAGTTTATTTTGTTGCCTCTTGTTTTGCTGCGATGTCCGTTCGTCCGTCTGTCTGTTCGTTACAGGCAGTCTTTTCGAGTAGCGTAAGAGCTACGGACCTGAAAATTTCACATAATATGTAAAATTTAGGCCGCTAAAACAACAAATATATGAAAGCGAGCAACGAAAAATCGAGCCATAACCGCTAAAAAAGCTAAAGCGACACCTTTTTTTTTGGCGAGAATGTATTATTTACGATCGCAAATAATCGATTTTAGCCAAAAAAAATTAAGTTGGAAAATTATGTCGCTTAAGATTTTTTTTTTGGCGGCTACGGCACCACATGTTGAAATCCTAATGTTATATATAAACATGCAAACTACACCAATTACATACCAACGAAATTTATAAAATCAAATAAAAGGGTATTCTAACAGTTAATGTAATTTTAACAAGATATAGCATCTTGGAAACCGTAAACCCTTGAAATTTTCAAAAACGCTAAAACTTAAAAATCCCATCTTAAAAAAATCGCCAAAAACCGAAAAAATCGCCAAAACGGAACAAAGTGCCAGAGCTAAAAAAAATCGCTAAAGCTAAATTAATCGCCAAAAATCCCCAGAACGAAAAAATCGCCAAAAAACGAAAACAGTCACTAAAGCTGAAAAATTCCATATGAAAAAAAGCCAAAACGAAAAAATCGCTGAAACGAAAAAAAAACACTTAAGTGAAAAATATCACCAAAAATAAAATAAATCGCTAAAATGCAAAAAAAAAATCACCAAAAGTAAAAAAGTCGCCAAAAAAAAAACTAAAATATATAGCTATTAGTGATGCTCGAATATTCGGTTTCGAATTGCCGAATATTCGACCATTTTTAGTGCGAATACGAAGCATTCGTATTCGTCAAATTCAGGCGAATACGAATACGAATATTTTTTCAAAAAAATTAAATAAATAAATGCATCAATCCCAAACTAAATTTAAATAAATGGATAAAAATATTAGTTTGTATGAATCCAATAAATTTTTTATAGAAATTTGTGCTTTGTATCATTTTCAAATATTATTTACTGACGATCAGGGTGACCGATGACATTTTTCAAAAAGTGCCACCAAATAGGGGATTTATAAAAAAAGGGGCAAAATTAAAAAACAACGAGAAAACTGCACTAAACTTTTTATTTTTAATGTATTTTCATATAACTCACCCTAAATAGAGGGGGTCAAAAAGTGGCAAGGCATTTGAAAAAGGGGGAAACGCAGTCGAAAAAGTGGCAAATTGCCACTTTAGTCGGTCAAACGGTCACGCTCATGGTACAATTATACTAGGTACATGCACGACTACAACAAAATTACAACACCAAAAAACACATGCATTTTGTTGGTATAAACAAACTTATAATTGTCAGAAACAGATGCCTTTTGTTTATAAAAATAACAATTACAGGGTAATTACAGTACAATTGCAGACGCGGCATTCCTGCATGATTACAGTTATTCAGTGTTGCCAATCTGTGTGTAGTTAGACAGTGTGTAATTTCTACTCACATGTGTAGGCCATGTAATTAAATTCTTGTATAATCTGTGTGTAATTATACTTTGGGTTTTATTTTTATTTATTTTTGTTTTAATTTTAACCTACATAAAAGATGTGTAGTGTAATTTTCTTCGATGTGTAATTGGAGACACAGCCATGTGTAAATTCATTGGCAGCACTGTAATCATTTTATGCACACACATACACTAACATTTTTGCAGCTTGTAAACAAAGTTTGACAACTATTTATATTGTATACAATAACAGGCTGGGCTTGTGCATGTACCTGTTATAATTGTATCATGGTCACCCTGCTGACGATCATTAAGATTTTGTGTAGTTTTTATTAACTTTAAAGTACGCCAACAGGAGTATGAAGTTCTTTTTCATAAAAATTTTTTAATACTTCATATTACAGGCGTAAATAGAACCCTAATTTAATGTCTATAGATTTCACATTAAATATTCGTATTCGTATTCGCGAATATCGTTTCAAATATTCGTATTAGCATTCGTATTCGCGAATATCAAAAATTGACATTCGTTACATCACTAATACCTATAAAATATATATCTATAAATAAAAGAAAAAACTAAAATGCAACAAAAATCACAAAAAGTAAAAAGGTTGCAAAAAACAAAAAATCGCCAAAAACAAAAAAATACGCTAAAACGGAAAAAGCGCCCAAACCAAAGAAAAGCTAAAAAATTAATACGTTTGCATGTACAGGGTGGCGCAGAATGAGCTATATGGTTTGAATTCTTTGTAACTTTTTTAATTATTATTTTTTCTTCGCTTTTTTCAGCATTTTATGAATAATATACTGTATTTAAAAAAAATATATAATAATCGCATAAATAAAAATGTTATAAGCCATTTAAACCATATAGCTCATTCTGCGCCACCCTGTATATATTGTAAAAAAAACAAAACAAGTGTGCCCTTAATTATGAAAGTGGTCTAAGTCATAATTTTCTTTGATCGAGATATTTAGTGGATTATATTTGAACAAATCAAAAAATATTTTTATATTATGCAACATTTTAATTTAGAGTTGTACTAGTCTCCATTAATATAAATTTAGGTACTGATTAATAACAATTATAAATACTATACATATACAAACATGCAACATTCGCATCATAAGACTCAAAACACAGTTTACTTGAAAATTGCCGAATAGAAAAAATTCTCGTATTCCTGTTACTTAGCGTTTTAATCAATTGAACTTAAAGTTGTTTCGGTAATTGTTCAGTGAAACTAAACAAAATAAATATTTAAAAATATCAAACACTAGAGAAGTGTTGATTAAAAGACTTTTATCAAACACAAAACGTGTTTGAAAACATATTTAAATAATTTTTTTTTTAAATCTTTCACAAATCAAGTGGAAAATATTTCGCAGTGAATATTTAAAATAAAAGCAAACAATTATGTTGTATGTTTCATCTTAAACTATAAATTTTAATCAAACCAAATCTTGACAAGTACTACAAGAAAAACAGTTCCTTTAAAAATAACCCAAAAACAGTAAATTTGGCCCTTTACAATAAAAAATATTCTAGTTCTCTCTTTGCCAAAACAAACCTTTATTCAGTGATGCCAACTCTTGAGACTCAAAACGCGTAAAATTTTTAGAAAAAAGGGCTAAATTGAAAAAAATATACTTTAAGCGCAAAATAAAGTAAATTTTTTCGTAAATGCGCGAAAAGAGGCTAGTTTTAAAACGTTTCTGTCGAAAATTAAAGCAACAAACAAATTTTTGTAAAGTAATTTTTAGAAAATAAATAAATATCATGAGAAGAACATATGTATATGTACATAGCTTGAGATATAACACTTCAATAAGGTACATACATATTTCATTTACATTTCATATTACCGTGTCTGTCACGACTTTCGAACGTTTTCAATTAGAATGAAAATTTCCGAATCGCAAAAAAAAGATTTGGTGTCTGCATACTTCCGAATATTTTTGCAAAATTGGTTGCTAATGTGGGCATGTTTTTCATGCCCCTTTTCTATGTATTAAAACCAAATATATATTGGTTTAAATTTCCGAATTAGGTAGATGAGATATCAAGCCTAATTTAAAAAAAAGATTTCGTTTAAATTAAATTAATTTTAATGTGGAAAAAAGGCGATTCTATTTACTTTCACATTGCTTGGTGCAGTCGAAAGTAAAACGAAAAAATTATTCGGAAGTGAATGTCAGGACACCAAAATATGCGGAAAAGATTCACTTTCACACGGATGTGAAAGTCATGACAGCCACGTACATTTCAATAAGGTACATACGTAGATTAAATAGTATATATGTATATATGTACATACATGTATGTATAATAATACATATCTATATATGTATGCATGTTTACATAAGTACATACATTTAAAATTCGTCGTTATTAAATAAAATTTCGATTTGTCGCTCTTCCAAAAACATACATTATCTGTTTTTATGCTATACTGAATATCTTTCAAAGCGCAGAAAATTTGGAAGAAATAGAAGATTATTCTATATTCATCTTTTTTAAATTGGTACAGCAAACTAGCAAAATAAAATGAGTATATTTAAAGGCTCAATCAGACGTGACATACCCATAGCCATAGAGAGCAGCCGTTCGAACCAAACAAATGGGCAACACTGCATTCGATTATACGTGACTCGCCATAACGCCATAACTCTCACCATAGAAACCAATTGAATTTTGGTTTGGTTATGGTTATGGCGTTATGGCTATGTCTAATTTAAGCTTAAGGAAGAAAAAGTTCACAAAGATTAAAATGTAGCCATATCGAGCAAAAACTAAAAAAGGGGCTAAAAGCGCTGAAAGGTAATTATAAAAAGTGCTAGATTTACGCGTTTTTTAGTTTGGGGCCAAAAATTTTTTTTTCGCGTTTTGAGGGACTGAAAACGGGCTATATCTAGCCCGAAAAGGGCTAAGTTGGCATCACTGCCTTTATTTATTTACACCAGGGTTGTCGTTGAAAATTTTTAACAAGTATCATAAAAATGGTATTTAAGAAAAAATGTATTTTATAGTTAAATAGAAGCAAATTTTTTGTGAACAAAAAAATAACATTTATTTCAATTGAAAAAAAAGAAACACAAATTTTAACAATTAATTAAACACATTGAACTAAAATAAAATTAATCAACATACATACTTTAATTCTAAATCAATGTTAGCCCTCTAACTGGTCAGATTGTAAAAATAATCGGATGAAGCTAATAATAATATAGTCAAAAGAATCGTAAGTTTTAATTTACAGGTGAAAAAAATATTGGGAACGAACGCTAGGTAAATGTTAATAGTGAGGACCGTCTGTAGACGGTTTGCAAAAATTTTATTTATAAAAACTTTTATTAAGATTAAAGTAAGTAAAAATACATATTTTTAATTGTGATGCTCTCAGAAAAAAATTTGCATTTGCAATCAGGCATTTGGGTGTCAGATTGTTTGCAACATTTTAATTATTTATTGGATTTTGTATCGGCCTAAACAGTGAAATGATCGACACCATCAAACCGAATATTGCCAACTGGACGAACAGCGCTTTTTTCAATGTGATACTTTAGTGTCACAACGGCAACGCTGATTTAAACATTTAAGAACAAACGCTCTTTCACTTTTAACTGCCTTTAAGAAAACAGAGAGAGAGAGAGCTTATTTTGTTATTGCCATAACTGTAATAATTATAAGGGAGCCCCTATATTTCTATTCTTATTTTCATTTAATATTCTCAATGGTTATTATTATTATTATTACCTTTTGTTATCACAGCAATGTAAGTGTTGATGGTGTTGGTGATGGTGGTTGTGTTGATGTTGATTGTGTTGCTGCAGAGAAACTGATGCAGGATTCGGATTTATCAATTGATTTTGATTATTTTGCTGTTGCAAGGCATTACAATATTCTTTAGAATTTGGACATTTAACCAATAATACTACACAAAGGGGAGAATTTGTGGAACTATTATTCGATGCTGACGACGAAGTGAAACAAGCTGAAGATCCGGACGAATTTGAAGAAGTAGAAGTAGAAGAAGACGAAGAAGAATTGGTGTCTGATAAAAATGAAGAAGAGGAATGTTGCTGCTGATGCTGGTGCTGATGATGATTGCGATGATAGTGCGTTTGTATTTGAGATTGTTGTTGTTGTTGCTGGTGCTGGTGCTGTATTCTGTGTTGGTGCTGCTGATGATTATTGTGCTGTTGTAATGGCTGCTGCTGTTGACTCGTTGCTAACGCCTGATGATTTTGTTGCTGGTTTAAATGTTGGCGTATCGATTGATGTATACGATGTGTTATTGAGTTCGTTAGAGAGGAATGTTGCTGATGGTACAGTGGCGATGAAGAAGACGAAGAATATGACGAAGACGTTGCTACTGCCGTTGATGAGTGGGAATTTATAGAATTCGAAGCAATTGTTGTTGCTGTTGTTGTTGTCGAGTTGGTAGCTAAAGCAGGCGGCGAATTCAAACGATTTGCTATAATACTATTTAAAGTTGTACTTGATGTTATCAACGAAGGGGGATTTGAAACTAAACTTCTTAAAGTAGAATTTGTATTGGACACGCTAGAGGAGGTAGTAGTAGAGTGAGACGAAGAAGTAGAAGAAGACGTAGACGTAGACGATGAAGAAGAAGAATTTGTACTCGCGTTACTTATTGAGGAACTTTGTCTTTTTAATACATTTTGTAAATTATTTGCCGAAAAAACTTCTTGCAACAAACTGGGTGCTGGAGATGTAGAAGAACTTGTGGAGGAAGAGGACGAGGAGGAGGAGGAAGAGGACAACAATTGCTGGCTAAGTGGGGAATAATGTTGAGAGGGCGAAGTTAAATGTCTTGTCAGAGTTTCTAAAGATTGCCTTTCAATTGATGCTGCTGCAGCTGCTGCCGTTGGCAAGGACAAATGGCCCAAATGTTGTTGTAATACCGATGGTTGATGCGAGTTTATAGCCTTTGAGGTGGATGAGGACGAGGACGTAGAGTTGGTATTGTTATTAGATTGTAAATGTTGCTGTAGTATATCGGATCTGTGTAAGGCAGGTGTTGGTGGTGTTGAGGGTGGGGGTGTAGGTGGGCTATTTAATTGTTGTTGTTGGTGGTGAGTGGTTTGTATGATGGGCGGTGCAGATATTAATTGCTGCAAACGACTACAGTTATTTAAATTTAACACCGAAGTTGTTGTAGTTGTGCTACTGGCACCGGCTGAGGCTGCCAGTTCATTGGCAATGGCTGCAATGGCTGCCTTAGAAGAAGATGTTAAATTTTGCTGTATTTTAGCTGGCGATGTTGGTGTTGTTGGCGTTGTGGCAGCTGTTGGCGGCGGAGTCAAGCAACAACAATTACTATCCGTATCTAAAGAATTTTCATTTAAATCTTCCACAATTTCTATGGGTTCTAGTTCGTTGACAATATTTTGTTGCTTTTTCTTAATTTTCACAAATGGTTCAAACATTTTTTTATATTGATAAGAAATTTTTTTTCTTTAAAGTATCTAAGTTTTTAACCAAGGGCTTTATTAGATTTTAAAATATTACACAACACTTTAGGGAATTTTTATTTTCTCTGATTTATAAAAAACTTTGCATCACAACTTTTTTTTATAAAAATATTTTTAGTTGTTTTATGAATTTTTTTTTAATTTAATTAAGTTATAAATTTTTGCACTATTTTTCTGTAGAAATTAGTTTTAATTTTCTTTATTTAAAAAATTTTTTGTTTCAACTTTGAGCTTAATTTATATTAAGTTAAAATTTTATTTTTTTTTTGAATTTAAAACACTTTCTATTAAAAACAATTTTTAATACCTTAAAATTGCTTTAAGTTATGCTGCTTAACAAAATTTCACTTTTTGGTTTAAAATTTTCCTTTTTTCTATTTGAATTAATTTTCTTCAATTTTTTAGTACGAACTTTTTTCCCCATATAGTATATTTTAAAAAATTTTTTTTTCAACCGAAAATTATGTATTATTTTAAGTAAGAAAACGTAAAATATTCACGTTCAATTAACAACAATTTTGTCAGTAAAAATAGAAAAAAAATATATTTAAATGAAATAAAGATCACGACAAGCGTACGGTGCTAACAGTACGAAAGTTAATTATAAACTAAATGTATGATAATAAAAAGTTAACACACGTTATGTTCAGCTCAATACAATTTTGTGCACACACAAGCGAACCAGCACAGAAAAAAAGTATCCCAAACAGCACATTGCACACACAGATACACGAATCCATCCATACATAAATACACACACACACACCCAATACTTAAATATTTATAAAGAGCTGGTTTGGTTGGCTTTCGATTTGCATTTTTATTGTTTTTGTTTTTGTTTAGTCAATGTTTCCTCGTTTCACATTTTGTTTTTTCTTAAGGTTTTTGTAGTTGCCGTTGCTGTTGTTGTTGTTGTTGTTGTGTTGTTTTTCGTTGTTATTGTTGAATCACATTCACATGCCTAAAATGTGTAACAAAATGTTTATGGCGAAATCATTTTTCTTAACACAAAATGTACAAACCCACTTACACTTAAACAAAGAGCGAATCGTTAGAAATTCAATAGACATTGTAATTCTCCATTGTAATGAGTATAATGAGCAGCTAACAGAGGTCGAGAGTATACATACATACATAGATACATATGTAAACTCCTTTCATTTACAACCAGACCAATGATGAAAGCAAAAAAGGAAAAAAAACAGGAATAATCACCCAAAAACAAAACTGCAGTGATAATTAGTAAATGGGTAGAGGCATCTCTCTTCTATTCAGTGTTGCCAGAAAATTAGGATTGGAGTATGATAAATGGGTCCTAGATACATATCTACTGCAGAAGAAGTAAAATGCTAAAATTTTAAATTTGAAAAACTTGGTTTCTTTTTTTTACGAAAGAATATGCTAAATGTAGCAGTGATAAAACTTAACTGGCAACAACTGGCAATTTATTTAACACAACTCAGAAAAACAGTGATGCCAATTGTTTTGTTCTAAAACAGAAACAATTTGAGGTGAAATTAAACAAATTTGCATACAAGAAATCTTTGTTAGGATTTAAGAAACTACATATTATGTAATTCATTTTGGATTTTTAAAATTTTTATACAGCGCATCTCCATACAAAATTTTTAATACAATAAAAATATCGTGCCATAACCGCCGAAAAAGCTTAAGCGAGATAATTTTCGAACTTTTTTTTCCAGAAAATCGATTACTTGCGATCGTAATTAATCGATTATAAAAAAATGATGTTCGAAAAGGAAGGACTTAAGACAAAGCTTAACGAAATTATTCATAAAAAAATATACATTTTTATTTACCTATCAGTCATACCTTACCCATCCATCACCTTTTTCAACTGACAGCTAAGTTGAATTACTGATTTTTTGGTTCACTGGCTTACTGACACGTTCAGTACGTCTCCGTCAAAAGTACAAAATTTTAAACAGAAATAATTTTTAGTCAGGCTTAAGTTCAGTAATTTCAATTCTTTTATTGAATGAAATATTTTTATTAATTAATGTGAGTTTCTAAAGAAGAGCAGAAAAATTAAATTAGACTTTTAAGCTGGGGGAAATACCGATATTTTTCTGTGCAGCAACGCACTTCATCAGCACCCTAGTCTATCTACTTGGGTAGAGATTGTTATTAACATCAGCTATTTAACGTAAATTCTAATGAAACGGAATGTGAGAAATGATTGTTGTGTACAATTATTGATTTACCTTTACCTTATCTTTTCCGATCATCACATTAATTATTTTTTACTTATTCGATGTACCGTCGGCACATACATGTAAGTATTATAGTAGTGGATATTATGTTACTAAAAAATTTTTAGCAATTTTTAACATTTAACGTACGTTAAATAGTTTGATAGTATTTGTTGATTAATTTTATTCGTATGTATTGATTTAAATTTTTATGCTTTGTGGCAGCAAAAATAAAATTAAATAAATAAATAAAAAGTACTTAAGTTTAATAAATAAAATGGAGAACAAACCTATTATATATATATATATATATATATATATTAGTTCCCGTAGTTCATATCAGGAGCATATGGCCGTAGAAAAAACCTATTGAAGCTGTTCAAATATTTTTGTCAACTAAGTACTCATTCGCCAAAATCTTGGCCATAAATAATTTTTTTTTACAATAATAATATTTTTGTGAATCAAGTTCGATTAAGAATATGCCTATTAAAGCAAATAAATAACTTCATATTTGCTTTTTGTAAAAAAAAACAAATATCAGCTCAGTGCAGATTACAAAAATGTAATTTTTAATATAAATTAAAACGTTTTTTTATACGTTAATTAACAAAACTAAGAAAATCGTGCAAAATATGGGGAGAAAGGGGATTGTAAGCGAATAAAAAAAAACCAAAATATGTAATTCTACCTTAACCTCAAATACTCGTAAATTACTTTTTCCATAAATATAAACTTCGCATAAGCTTTTGATAATATTGGCCGTATACTGTTGTGTTTTTTCTTGATGAATTTTATTAAGAAAAGGGAAAAACTGATGCTGTTTACAATTTTATTATTTAAGTGAAATTGATTTAAATAATGCTTCAAAATGGGATTTTGCTTCGTTTAAGCAAATTTAAAATTTTTTAAAAATGTATTGTTGATCCAAGGAAAAATCGAGATATTTAGTTTTATAACTTTTTTGCATATCATGCCAACCCTAAAAATGTCCACTAATACAAAAAACTCAGCTGTGCGTGCTCATGAAAAACTCTTAAGATCTAATTAGCTTTTACTTTTCGTTGCCTTTCTTTTCGGTATAAAATATTTTGCAATTACTTTTTCTGTGCAAGAAATCAGCTGGCAACCTATAGAACTGATTACAGTTGTATACAAAATATCCGAGCAAACTAATACATACACACTTTTGGCTGTCATTTAACGTTGAATTCTATTTTAAAAACATAACAAAACGAAAAAGGGAAACAAACCACACATACAGATTTTCAATTCAACAGAAGTAAAACAGCTGATTCAGAACGGAACAGCACGTAGAAACTAATTTTGCCTTTAAACTCCAAATTTCAGCGATATCAATCTAAAACTTTGGCTGAAATTAATTTTGGCCCAAAAAGTAGCTCAAATTACCCAATGTGCGTTGTTGCGTTAATGTCACTTGAAAAAGTTGACATATAACGTACGACGTATTCTATGTGCCTCGGCCTTAATTGCTAATTCTCAAAAAGGCGCAAAAAGTATCACGAACTAGTTAAAAATTATACAAAAGAGTAATTTGACTGAAATAAAGATCATAAAAAGTGGCATAGTCGTCAAAATAGGGTCAAATTGATACTTTTCAGTAACACAACGGTAACGCTGGGCAAGTTGTGCTTTACATGAGGTTGTTGTTAGTACGAGTAGGTTTTTACATTTCGAATCATTTTGCAATATTGTTTTCATTTGTAAACAAGTACAACAAAAATATTTGCCTTCTCTGCACTCAATTGCAACAAATAAATGTAAATGGATGTGTGTGTGGGAGAGAGACAAAGAGAGATAGTGAAAATGAGCATGAGCATGAAGCATTAAACACATTCACCACAGCAAGCTACCGACTACCAAATGTCAAGGATAGAATACACATGTTTATATGAGAATGATTCTTTTGAAGACAGCAAGGCAACATGGCGACAGGTTGTTGTCTATGCTGATTTTGAAATTAGTTTAATGGGACACTAATTTCTATTTTTTTGGCTACAATGAGAAAATTCAGTGTTGCCAGTATAATACAAAATGTTGAATGAATGATTTTGTACAATTATTTCATATTATTTAACAGAAACTATATCCAAAAATTGATGTAAAGCATAAATTGATTAATTTTTGTACTTTTACGTGAAATAAGTATATTTTAAAGGAGTAATTAATTTTTATAAATGCAAAATATATAAAAGTGGCAATACTGAACTATGTATTTGTACTTGAATATCAGCTGCAGATGGTGCTGCTGCCGTCTCCAAAATAATTAAGTAGCCGGCTACGAGGCGACAAATGCTGCTTGCGGCATTTGAAGTCGTGTGTTCGTGTAGCCTGCTGTGGTGAATGTGTTTAATGCATGACTGTGTATGTTTGTATATGATTTCATAAGTGATAAATTTCATTAATCTTAAACATTACCATATGGGCAGTTCCACATTTGTAATTATAAACGTGTGTATTTGGTGTCGTAAAGGTTAATCAATTACACAGTCGATCATTTCAACTGCACACAAGCAAAGCGCTCACACACTCACATAAATATATATATTTTTCTTTTTATATTTCAAGATTATTAAAATATTTCCTTGATATGGAAAAAGTAAAAAAGTTTGTCAATATACATATGAACATGTGTACATACATACATACATACAAACTTACATGCACGTACATTTCGTGTTGTATTGACCTGTTTAAAAAAAAGATCCTTGTATTGACCCTGTTCTAGATTAAACAACAGGGTTTTTTTGTTTTACATTTCTGCTATAAAAAAAATCTTGAAATTTTTTCTCATCTAACTGTCTGTGTAGTTTTGTATAAATGCCATTATTATTTGATTTGCTTTTTAAATGAATAAATTATCTTGTGATTTCCGGATTTTCAAATGATGGCAAGAAAAATTATATGGTTTTATGAACAATCTGAAAGCTGTTTGGGCGGTTCCTTGCAACTTTTTCTAATGGTTATGATGTGCTTTTACAGCATAGAAACCTTGTAATGGAAATACCCATATGATGCACAACATATTTAAGGATTTCATTTGGAATTATGTACATAGATATGTATATACATACAAATATGTATGTGTATGCTTTGCAATTATGTATAGCAGCACATATACACATATACATATTTGCATCCACACATAAGTACATATGTATGTATGTATGATTAATAACAAAAATTAAAAATTTTAAAAACCCCCGAATATATCTAGAGAAGATGATATCTTCTAAACGGCTGGACCGATTTTCTTAAAACGTGACTAAGAACCCTCTCGATCAAGTCACCTTTCACACAGAAAAAACTAAATCCAAATCGGTTCAGCCGTTGGGTCTGTACGTGGACACGGACAGACACACACTACAAACTTATAACACCCCTTTTTTTAGTCGGGGGTTAAAAATACAGAAATCAACTGAAAATCTAATTTTTAGAAAATTCGTATTCAGATTCGAAAATCTTGAAATTGTATAATACATACATGCATACATAATTTGCTTTCCACTTGTTGCTACCACTAATTTTTATTTTACATATAATTTCGAATTTGAAATACAATTTTTTAATGTTCGAAAATACAGAATTCGTTGTTTTTAGCACATAAATCAATTAACAATCACGTTTTTAGGCAATTTAGAGCACTTTCGAATATTCGAACTTATAATCGAAAATTTCGAAATTGTCTATATTTTGTTATTTTTCTATTATTAAAGTTAAATATTTACCCCCTTATGCAAAAACGATTGTTAAACTTAATGTTGGTTTAACAAACGAATTTGGTATGGCAAAACCGGTTTTAACACATGCTTTAACTTTAACAAACGTTTTTGCATAAGGGGGTTAATCTTGAACATATTTTTGAGCTATAAACACAATTTTTGAATGATCGAAAATATAGAATTCGGGTTGAGTTGAGTTTCACTGAATAAAAGTTTTAGCATTAAAAAGTTGCGTTACAGTGATTCTAAAATTTTACGGAATTCAGAGAATTATATATACATATATACATACATACATAGTTCACATGTACATGTGCATGTATGTACATATGTATGTATGTATGTATGTATGTATGTATGTACGAGTACATAAATATTTTATGTTTTACTAAACACGTGTCGAAATGAATTCGAATTAAAAAAAATTATTTGTTGTTTGCTTAGCACGTCTAGACGTTATTTCGTTATTTAGAATTCTGCATCTAGAAGTGCTGAACCATCAATAAATTATTTTTTTTTTAAATTAAGTATTCTATGTTCGAAAATGTGAAATTCATATCGTTACCTTAATATAGAAAAGTCCTAACTCGTTATTTTTTTTATTGAGTTGTTTGTATATTTCGATAGAAGAACATCTAGTGTATCGAAAAATTCAAAAATTTCGATTTCAAAAAAATTAATGAGTTAGGGCTTTTTTATTTATATATATATATATATATATACATATGTATATTAAGCAACGATATGCTACACAGCTTAGTTTGCTTTATAAAAATGTTGCTTCAACGTTTATTTTCCAAAATCTTGCATTAAGCTAGCAAAATTATGAATTTCGAAAATTCGAACTTGTTTCGAAAATTTCGAAATTTGTAAAATCCGTACTAATTGTATTTTAATATGCAAACCAAGAACTTATTTCGTCTTCAACCCTTCGCCAAAATCTAAATTTGCAAAAAGCACTACTCGCTCCCACTTAAAAACTTTTGCAAATTCAAAATCAAATTTCATTCATACATAAACACAGAATGCACTAAACGAGAAGAAATTTTGTATAAAGAATTTCGCTTCCTTATTTATGATTTAACCATGATTGAATTGCCATATTTGTTATCTTTTATAACATCTCATTACAATCTCTTAAAAGAAAATAAATATGTATTTAAAATTCAAATATTATTTATTCTTGAAAATAACAACAATAACAATTTTACTTCCTGTTTACCGCCATCCGCGCCGCGCATTGTCAATTAAGTTACAAACAAAAAAAAAAGTAATCAATTAAATGGCAAATGAATTCCACATTGGCAAAAATTCATAGAAAATGAGGAAAACTAAAGCCTCAATGTTTAACCTTAAAAAAAAAGCAAAATGAAACTAGAAAAACAAAACGACATAAATGTCATGTTGTAATAAGAACACACATGAAAGGTTATTATTTCGAAATGAAAATAAAAAAAAGTATCTCATAGATAATGATTATGATGTGCTGATGACGATGATGACTCAAGGGAAACAAATGCATGGTTAAGGAATGTGCATTTATTATTTCATTTATTCTTTAATTGTATTCGGTTTTTGTTACATTTCTTTTAGTTTTTCTAAATAGTCAATGAATTAAATAACGCATCATGGATGCATGTGAGAGTAGATTTAAAAGATGACGCTGGCGAGTGAACTGAAAAATGCGAGTGTATGTATGTATACGAGTATGAGCAGATGAGTATGAATGTTTTATGGCTGTCATGAAAAATGATATCAAGAGTGTCAAGTTATCATTTAATAGGCACAAATGCTTGTTCTTTGAAGATTTTTTTATATATTTAGTTTCTGAGCGTAATGGGCCTGCAACTCTGACATTTGTGTGGTTTCTTTAGGGAAAATGCGTGTAGAAGGGGAATTAACTTATGAAAATTAAGATTAAAAAAATTACATTACACTTAGAGAATTGTTTACTTGCTAAATAGAATTAGTAGTTTTCCTTAAGAAGCAATAATATGGTATTTACATACCTGAAAAGAAAAGAAGGAGAAGAGAGAATTAATTTTTTTATAACTTTCAGTTAAACTAGAAAATATACCAATAAAACAAGTATATAAAATTAAATACGGTCAAATATAAGTACGATTTACATACACAATCTATATGCAAATTGTAAAAATAAATTTTTTATCAAATTTTGAAAATTCGAAGTTATGTTCGAAAATTTCGAAAATAGCTAAATATACTTTTTTTAAACTAACTATATCACTAAATGTGTTTTTGTTCATTCCAATGTATATTTCTGTAATTTCGATTCTTATTTTTAATGTTCGAAAATTCTGGTTAGTACAAATCTAAAAATATATATTTCAAAGTAAGTCCAGGTATTTGAGCGGTTTAAATGACTTTGCATAAGTCGTTTTACATAATCTATTTAACGAATAATATCGTGTTGGAAAACTTTGAAATACTTTTGATGTTGGAAACTTTTGATTGTTATTTTCGCAAAGTGTGTACAAATATTTTTATAAAAATTTTTGTTATTTACATAACTTAATTCAGTTTGAAAAGTTTAAAACTGAATTTTTGGTACATCTTTAAAATTCGAAGTTTTGTTCGAAACTTTCGATGCAAGTGCATAATGATTTATTTGTATAATTATGTAAAAAAAACGTGTCTTGTGAAAATAATAAATATATTTTTCAAATTCGAAACAACTTTTGGATGTTCGAAAATTTTGAGTCTTCAAAATACTGTAAAACATTTTTTATTTTCAGATTTGAGTAGTTCAACACATTTGCATGTTGATTAGGACGAGTTTAATTTAAGAAAAAATAAAACAGAATTTTTGGTACATTTTTAAAATTCGAAGTATTGTTCGAAAATGTCGAAGTAAGGAAATAATGATTTTTTTTGTATAATTATATTAAAAAAAATGTGTTTTGTACCAATAAAATACATACATATTTATCAAATTAGATACATATTTTGGATGTTCGAAAATTTTCAGAACTTTAAAATTTTTTCTTTGCATTTTTAACTAGTTTATACCATGGGTGAATATCATGTAGCAAATTTTTGCAAATCGAATTCACACGCATTCTTATTCTCTTTCATTTAGTCTTATCTGAGACAAATTTTTGCTTATCTTTTTACTCATTTTTCTCAAACGTACTGCGAGAAATTTATTATGTATGCTGTTTATGTTAAAAAGTGCTTTTGCATACATGAAAATTAAAAATAGTTTTCTCTTACAAATTGGTTTTTAGTAGTTTTAAACTCAGAATTAAAGTGAATAATAATGTTTATTTATTACTTTTTGTTGAAACGGGTTTCTAAAGAAAAATTCTTTCATAAACAAAATCATATAAGAATTACTTTTATTAATTGTTTCTGCCTGTGTGTTTATCTTTTTCGCTCACTCACACAACCTTAAATTTATCTTGGTCACCCATGGTTTATACACATTTACGTATTGAATAGTACGAGTTTAATTTTAAAAAAAATTATACAAATTTGCATATTCGAAATTTTAACTTATTATTGGTGCTAATTTTTATTTTAAATATACTTTCGCGCTTGAAATTTTTTTTTCATTATTCGAAGAATTTATTGCTTTTAGCACCTAAATTAATGAACAGTTACTTTTTAGGCAATTTATGCTATTTTCGAATATGCGAACTTGCCTTCAAAAAATTTCGAAATTGTCTATTTTTTGTTATATTTCTATTGTTAATGCAGAATTTGTAATCTTAAACATAATTTCGAGCTATAAACACAATTTTTTTAATGTTCGAAAATATTTAATTTAGTTTGAGTTGAGTTTAACTGAATAAAGCTTTTTTCGAGAACACAAATTATTTTTCTTTTAACACATAAATTAATGTGCAGTTATTTTTTTCTGCAATTTATGCTATTTATGCTAAATTCGAACTTAAATTCGAAAGAAATTTTTCACGGGGAGCAATTTCAAACAACAGCTAGTAATAGGGAAAACAAAAAAAATTGAATTATAAAAGGGAGAAATTTCTCGAGGAATTTTATTTATGATTGTCCAGATTGTTTGAGCTAAATTTGTAATCTTGAACATAATTTCGAGCTATAAACACAATTTTTTTATTTTCGAAAATGTATAATTTAATTAGATTTCATTGAACAGAAAGTTTTCCAATAATACATAATTTGTTGCATTTTAAATATAAATTAACTAACAGTTACTTTTTAGGCAATTTATGCTATTTTCGAAAATTCGAACTTGCATTCGAATATTTCGAAATTGCCTATTTTTTATTATATTTCTATTGTTAACGCAGAGTTTGTAATCTTGAACATAATTTCGAGCTATAAACACAACTTTTTAATGTTCGAAAACATATACAAATTTACTTAGAGTTGAGTTTCATGGAATACAACTTTTTTCGAGAATACAGGATTTGTTGTTTTTAGCACATAAATTAATTAACAGTTGCTTTTTTTGCAATTTATGCTTTTTTCGAAAATTCGAACTTTCATTCGAAATTTTCTATTTTTTGTTATATTTCTCTTTTAAATTATATGAGTAGTTTATACACGTTTGTGTATTTTAAATTTTCATAAATTTTGCACGTTAGAAATTTTCGAAAAAATTTCTCATTTAAATTCATGTTAAAAGTTAGAATTTAAATTTGTTTACTTTAATAAAACAAAATTGTACTCAATACTTATTAAACATTTTTTAATTTTTTTAAAATATTGAAATTCGCCATTTGTAAGCACAAGAAGGTGTCTGGCAAATGTCAATTTTGTTAATTTTTTTTTTTTATATAAAGAGAGATCAAGAGAAAAGAACCCTAATGACTTATTAAAGAAAAAAAGAACATGCGGTTGGTCTCCCTAACCTTGCTGCAATTTGAATGTTAATTCATGGGACAATTTGAAGAAGTATTAAAGCAATTGGTTTTAGTACAAAAAAATATCTATTCTGTAATGGCTCATACAATTTGTTGGCCGTAGAAAATTGACACAGCATGACAAACAAATGTGCAGGCAACAAAGAAGAAAAAAAGTATGAACATGAAAACGATGATGATGAAGGTGACCACCACCAGAGGCAAAACGGAAAAACGACAGAGTCTAGCTAAATTAACAGACAGCCAGCCATATGCAATGTAAATAAAAAAAAGATATACTCACACTCGTCTATTAAATTCTTTTTTATTCTTACAATTTTTTTATGAAACATTTTTAATTTGAGTTTAACTTACTACCATCATCCATCCCATTATCAGTCCATATCAAAACATATGGTTTGCTTGTTTTACTTTAATGGCATTTGGTTTTTATAGGGCGCCTTAAAAGCATACTCGTCGTTCTTAAATAGTTTAAGATACGCCTACGGGATGGATATCTGTTAAACGTTTCGTTTGGCTTCACACAAACTACTATACGAAATAGTTTTGTGGTTTGTAAGACTAATGATTAGTCTAAACTATTCGATTACATTTATGACTTCTTTCGTTCTTTATCTTTCTACTTTTTCTTTGTTAGCTCAGATGCTTCCTGTTAGTGGACTGGCATATGTACGAATATGTACATACATATATCCAAATCCTTTGGATTTATGTGTTACTATTTGGGTGGTCCGAAAATTTCACACCTTTTTAAGTGTTAAAAACAGTTGTAATTGATTTGAAATATGTATATGAATGTATGTATGTACATATGTACAATGTGGGTATGTGCACATGCTTGCTTGTTCCGTCAAAGTCTTTTACATTTACAAACTACATATAATAATGTGAGACAGACATATGCAACATATGCTAAAAATACATATATCTGTGGCATGATGACAAGACCGACCAAACACAAACACACACACACACGAGTATTGCCAAAGTACAAGCACTTTTATGCATTAATGCACAAATTTAATGGATCACAGTGGATAAACGTGTATTGTAAATGTAACAAAAGACATTTTACAATTTTCGAAGTTATGAGTAATAATTTAGCATATTCGAACATGATTTCAAATTAAGTTCGAAAAGTTAATACGGACTATATTTACGAGTAGTTAAAAGATTTCCTTGAAAATGTTTTAACACTGAAATGGATTTTCTTATTAAACAACATTCGAAATACATAATCGAATGTGCTAGAAAGACACAAATTCAATGGAATAAAACTAAAAACTGTTTTCTTTACAAAATTTTGAAATTTTCAAATGATATGCGAAAAATCTTTAACTTCGAATTTAAGTTCGGAAAATTCGAACTTACCAGATACCACATTTTTAGCATAAAGCATAAACAACAAAGAAAAATAAAGCAGTAAGTATAAAAAACTACTTATTTTAAGCAACAGAACAACAGAAAACTGTAAAATTAATTTTCGAATTTAAATTCGAATATTTCATATAATAATCAAAAATATATTTTTTATTTCAAATTAAGTTAGGAAAGTTAATACTGAGAATGTCTACGAATAGTTAGCACGATTTTGTTGGAAATATTTTAACTCTTAAATGCATAAATTTTTATATTAAAAAAATTCGAAATAAAGTCGAATAAGCTACAAAGACAAAAAATTAATGAAATAAAACTAAAAAACTATTTTCTTTAAAAATTTTGAAATTTCCAAGTGATATGCGAAAAATCTTTAACTTCGTATTTAAGTTCGAAAAATTCGAACTTACCAGATACCACATTTTTAGAATAAAACGTAAACAAGAAAGCAAAATAAAGCAGTAAGTGTTAAAAAAACTAAGTTTAAGCAACAGAACAACAGAAAACTGTAAAATAAATTTTCGAAATTAAATTCGAATATTTCATATAATAATCAGATATATATTTTTTACTTCAAATTAAGTTCGGAAAGTTAATACTGAGTATGTCTAGTTAGCAAGATTTTGTTGGAAATATTTTAATTCTTAAATGCATCAATTTTTAGATAGATAGTGTAAAAAAAACTGTAAATTTAAACAACAAAACCAAAGAAAACTGTTAATGAAATTTTCGAAATTAAGTTCGAATATTTTATATAATAATTAGGAGTCTATTTTTGTTTTTATAAATGTTTATATAAACGTTAAAATGTAAAACTCCCTAAAGGCTGGGTTAGCCGAACGTTGCTGTTGCTGTACCGTACCGTACCGTACTGTTAGCACGTTGGTGCACTTATAGAACATTTAAAAACGTGCGTATGCTTTACATCGTTTTTGTTTTTGTTTTAATATGAAAAAGGAATAGCTGTTCACAAAACAGTGATGGGAAATAAAAAAGTTCAAATGGTGAATGTACCGAAGAAAAGTTCCTAAAAGTACCTAAATATGTATGTTATATTTACATTATAATAAATAAATATGTTCATACATACATACATATCGATGGACACAAGTACACATCGTTACAAAAATTTATTGCAAATACCGTAAAAATAACACTTTTAAAAGCAGTTGTACTTTTTATTATTATGTTTTCATCTTCTCCTGTTAAATTACAATTATTTGAGTTAGGGCCTTTCTACTTGTGACCAACGATATGTATGCAACATGAAATAATCTTTACATGTGTGCATACACCATAAGAAGTATTGATACCATTTAAATCCTTTAATACATATCACATTTACATTATGCCCATACATATTTATGAATTTCTTTATTATATATAAGAACATATACATACACATGTATGTATATATTTGTGTACATAAGTATGTATATACATACCCAAATATTTATGTATTATTTTAAGTTAATTTTTCACACATATATTTTTAACAAAAGTACCAAAAAACAGAGCCAAAATACCCCTATTCCATTTAAATTACAATGGTACCATCACTGGCTTACAAACGTCACTTAACAACGTTAGGAAATTCTATTTTATACAGGTTGAGACGTGCCGTCAACGTTACAGCTAATTTCGGTAAGCGTTTGCATTGTTTTCAATCAACAAAAACTATCAGCTATTTCGTTAGCTTACGTGGACGTTCGGCTAATTCTACCTTAACTTTATACGAAACATTTTTTTAAATCTTCAAATTAACACATTATATATGTCCGAACAGTTTAAATATATTTCAAACTTACATATATTCGAAAAATCATATTTGCATATCAAATTTTGTTTGAAAAATTCGAAATTGAGTATGTTCGAAATTTTCGAAAAAATTTTGAAATAAATTCTATAATTATTATAAGAATAAAATTGTATCCTATAACAATTATGTTTTCGCTTTAAAGCCACTGTTTCTGCACTAACATTGCACATTCTATTTTTTTTAAAGCTTCTATTCTTAAAGAAATAATAAAAATTAAATAAAATAAAGCAAGTCCCTTAACCAGCCCAACAGACATGTGCAAGCGATCCGTAGACGTCTAGAATGTGTTTTAGCACTTTGTTTCAAAGTGTCATTTCGTTAAGTGAAGTGCTAAAATTCACAAGTTAATAAAATGTGATTTTATTCCCCTCCATTCGTATAAGCGAAATGTTTTGTGCCAAGAACAATACACGAACAAGGAAATGAAATTATATTTACCAACGACGACACTTCATTATTCTTGTCAAAGACGAAATTATTTTATGGTTTATTTTTTTTTAATTTGAAGACGATTTTATAATTTATTGCCCATTTTGATTGAGAAGTTCAAGACTTCGGATATAAATAGTTTTTAATGTCGGTTGTTAATTATTTTAAATCCATTTGTTGTTTTTGTAGTCCCACAAGGTTGGTCGAAATACCAGGAAAAGACAAAGAAATAAATAGAAAACCAAATCAAACAAGAATTTTAATTTATTTACACAAATTGTTCGAATAAAACTTCATAATCGATCGGCAATTTGTATTGAAACGAAACGAAAACGAACGTTTTCTTTCGTAATCGTGGGACATGGTGGTATGTGAACATTTTGACTTTAGTATCGAAATTTGCAGTTTTAATATAAAAAGTAAAATAAAACTTAATTTCAGCTTCAGCTAAATGTTAAAATCGAATGGACATTTTCGAACATTACCGCTTACTTATATTGAAAACAAAAACAAATTTTTTTATTTTGTTTTCAATATAACTAAGCGACAGATAATTTCTTGTCGACATCGTGGGCCAGGCCGTTAATTTTAAGTTATCGAAGTTAATTTCTAATTCCAAAATATGAATTAAAACTGTATTAATACTACATAAATTTGATTTTTTTTTTTAATTTTCAAGGTGCTATAGCAAATTGACAACTTCGAACTTTCGAAAATGTAAGCCGAGTAAAATATTAAGACTTCTGTTGTTTAAAACAATCCCAGAAATAATAAAGAGTATTTTAAAACTTTCGAACTTAATTTCGACTTTACGAACTTAATTTCGAATTTTCTAAAATGCTTTAAAAACGGAAATAACACTTTATGGTCTCTACTTTTTCAATTTTGCAAGGATCTAAAGTGTTGAAATAAGCACTTTCGATTTTTCGAAACTAAAATATATGTACATACATACATACATATCGTTACCTTAATTTAGAAAGATCCTAACTCATTATTTTTTTCAAATTGCGTTTCTTGCATTTTTCATTAGATTAGATGTTCTTCTGTCCAAATATACAAAAATGTCGATTTAAAAAAACTATGAGTTAGGGCCTTTCTATATTAAGGTAACGATATGCATGTACAGTATGCCTAGATTGATAAAAATTTCAGTATTTTTATGCAAAAAAGAGCCAATGAAACAATATTGCATGCTTTAAATTTCGAATTTTCGAACTTAACTTCAAATTTTCAATCAAATGGATAATTTAAATGTTTTTTTTTGCTCAATAAAATTCCAACATGCTTTATAAGCTTTGATATTTAAAATCCAGTTTTTGGGATTAATATTGAATTTTCAAAAATATATTATAACTGGTATGACATTTAATAAGTATATTTTTTTTGGGATTTTACAAAGTTCTTAAAGCGGATAAATAAAAAATTTCGGAACTTCGAAACCCTAAATCTGACCTTATTTCAATTAATTATTAATATTTTTGGTTTAAAATAACCAACGAAATAAAATCGCTTTAGTTTAAAATTTTCGAACTTCAAGTTCGGATTTTTTAATATAATTTCGAATTTACACATATGTATTAAAACTAATTTTATACCTTATAAACTTGATTTCTAAACTTCAGAAAGTGCTTAAAAGGATCAAATGAACAATTTCGAATTTTCGAATGTGTAAACTTTAATTTAATCGAGTGAAATTTTTAATATTTTTATATTAAATAAACAAACAAATAATATTGTATAATAAATAACTTTTAGACATTCCATTTGAGTTTTCGAACTTGACTTCGAATTTCGGAAAATCCATTGAGCTTGAAACCAAAATTAATTTTTGTTCAATTTTTAATTTCTAACTAAATTACATACAAATAAATGTATGTAGTTATATGTATGCATATAAATATTTCTGTTTTTAACCAGAACAAGAAATAAAATACAAATTTTCATTTTTAATTATGATTTTATTTATACAAGTTTAAATTTATTTTCAAACAAGCTTGTCTTGACATTATTAAACATTATTAAAAATGCAATAAAGGTAAATAGTATGTATAATAAACTGCATCACACAACACGAGCTTACAATAACCCAAATTTATTGCAAAGAAAAAAAAATCAATAGAATATGAGATTTGCTTAATAATAAATTCAATTCAAAACTAAAGTAAACACAAATGTATTGTCAACAATTTGCAAACAGAAATGCATAATAGAAATGACAAAGAACAAAAAAAAAAAACAAAACTAACTGAAACTATGTTCAGCAAAAAAGGGGGTGGTGATTTATAAAGACACCAGTTACAGCCTCCAGCACCTACACAAAACCATTAAACAATTATGAGCAAATATGTATATACATATGTATGTATGTACATAGTGCTTTGCTACACATACTATACTCGTGTGTACCTTGACAGTTAAGTTGTCGGTGGGGCTGATGCATGAACGAACACCTTCATTGTTTTTATTTTAAAAAATTTACGAGTATAACGAACAATTTGAAATTGTTGTAGAATTTACAAAGCAAAAATAAGTATTACGAGGGAACTTAAAAAAGTACCTTTGACAAGGTTGATTTTAAAAAAGTACCTTTTCGAAAACTGCCTTTAAAAAGAGTAACTTTTCAAAAAGTACGTTTTTTAAATATTTCAAATTTAAATTTTTGAAAAAGTACATTTTGAGAAAAAACCTTATGAAGAACTACTTTTGTAAAAAGTACCTTTTCAAAAAGTACTTTATGAAAATCTACCTTTTGAAAAAGTACCTTATGAAAGAGTACCTTTTGAAAAAGTACCTTTTGAAAAAGGACCTTATGAAAAAGTCTCTTATAAAAAAGTACCTTTTGAAAAAATATCTTATAAGAAAGTACCTTATGAAAAAGTACCTTTTGAAAAAGTACCTTATGAAAAAGTACCTTCTGAAAAAGTACTTTACAAAAATGTACCTTTTAAAAAAGTACCTTCTGGAAAAGTACCTTTAAAAAATACATTTCGAAAAAGTACCTCTTGACAAAGTACCTTTTGAAATGAACCTTGTGGAAAAGTACCTTATTAAAAAGTACCTATTGGAAAAGTACTTTTTGAAAAATGCATTTTTAAAAAGTACCTTATGAAAAAGTATCTTAGTACATTGTGAAAAAGTACCTTTGGAAAAAGTACCTATTGAAAAAGTACCTTCGGAAAATGTACCTTAAGAAAATGATTTTCGAAACATATCTAAGCATCGCTTTGGGTAAAACAAACTATAACCTCCCTCGCATAATTTAATTCAATTGTCAAGAACACACTTCTTTCTGGCCAAGAAACAACTTAAATAAGTATGCCGATATATTTAAATGGAAAGGAAAAAGCTTTGACAATAACTAACAAAAGGGATTGTATTTAGGCTGTTTGTTTGTTGCTGAGTGAAATGAATAAACAAATGTGTAGTGTTAATTACAAAATTATATTGCATCAACAAAATATAAAATAAATAAATATTTCAATTCAAGCACTTTAAAAACTATTTTTCAAAGACATTTCCTCAGAAATTCTACTGACTTCACAATTTTTTTACGATTTCTCTATTCATTTTTTTGTTTATGATGTCTTGTTCTAAAGTTGACAGCAAATGACACTAAATGTTTGTTTTTTCTTGAAAAAGAATAAAAACATGAAACTACAAACAAAACCACACAACAAATATTTTTGGGCATAAATCCTTTCTTCGAGTTAAAAGTGAGTTTGTATCCATAAATCTTTAAAAGCCACTTAATGTTTGTTGTTTTAACTTTAACTCTTTTACTCCATTACTTGCTGGTGTTTCCGCCTAAAGGGTTTGCCCGAGTAGTATTTCGCTTAAAGTGCGAGCACTAATTGAATAAGAGAAGGGGAAGTATGATCAAAGAAAATAATTGAAATGTTTTTAGTTGAATAATTTTTTTGTAGAAATATTTTAAGTGAAAAAATGTCTTTTTTGAAAAATTATAGTCGAAGAAAAATTTTTATACACATCTTTTTTGTGAATAAAAAATTATTGAAAAGTTTAGTGGAAAAATAAAATTTGCCAAAAACTTTTATAAAATTCTAATTAAAAAATTTTTATATTTTTATTTTAAAGAAATAAAAATTAAAACAAAAAATTTTTAATATAAATATCTGATAGTTTTTCAAAATTTTTGTTCGAGTAAAAAGAAAATTTTTAAATTGTTGACATAATAATTTTTTATAGAAATATTTTAAACGAATAAATATTTAAAAATAATTTTTTATAAAATTATTTTTTATTTTACAAAAACCATTTTTTTAATTTTCATTCGTTTAGTGTATATAGAAAAATTTTATGGCAATAAAAAGTTTCATTTAAAAAATTATATTCTAATATTAATTTGAAAATAAAAATTTTATTCCAATACAATTTTATAATAAAATTTTATTACAATTTTTTAAAAAAAATTTTAGTCGAAAAAAAAATTTGTATTGAAAAATTTTATTAAAAGAAAAATGTTTATTTAATAAAAAAATTTTTATACATTCATTTCATTCGAATACAGATTATTTTTTTTTTTCGAATAAAGTTTCAATAGAAATATGTTAAATGAAAAAAAAAAATATCAAATAAGTTTTAATAAACATATATGAATAACACAAAATTCGAAAAATTTTTTATTACAAAAATTTTATACAAAAATTTCATTCACATACGGAATGTTTTTTTCAAATAGTTTCTATAGAAACATGAAATCAAAAAAAAAAAAAAAATTCAAATGTTTTGATAAAAAAAATGTTTTACATAATATTCGAAAGTATTAAAATTTTATTCGAATATAACATTTTTATTCGAATAAAGTAACATAGAAAAAAAGCTTAAGTTAAAAAAATACAAAAAATTTATTCACTCAAATAAAATTTTTATAAAAAAATAGCAAAATTTAAATTTTTATAGGTAAATATAAGATGTTTTTTTGAACCAAAAATTTTTCTAAAAGTTTTCTTTAAAAAAATTTTTTTTCTCAAATTTTATTTTAATGAATAAGTTTTTAAAAAATTATGTTCGTCTGAAAATTTGCACATCATATAATTAAAAAAAATTATGAAAGATTTTTAATACACAAAAATATGTTTTCGAGCAAAATTTTTTTTAGAAAAATTAAACAAAACTTTTTACAAAAAAAAAACCTTATTTACGTAAAAAATTTAATTTTAATTTGAAAGAAAACATTTATTCGAATAAAATTTTTTTTAAATAAATATGTTTTTTGGAATGGAAATTATTAAAGCAAAATTTAATTTCGATTAGAAATATATATATTATTCGAATAAAGTTGTATCAAAGAAATATTTAATTTTGATTAGAAAAATTTTATTCGAATAAAATTTTTAAATAAAAGTTTTTTTCAAATAAAATTTTTAAATAAAACTTTTTTTCAAATAGTTTATAAAACCAAAATTAAATTTTGATTAAAAAAGCTTTCTTCAATTAAATTATTTTAAGGAAAAATTAAATTTTGATTAGAAAAAATTTATTCGAATAAAATTTTTCATTTAATTTTTACTTGGAATGAAGTTTATTAAAACAAAATTAAATTTTGATTGCAAAACTTTTATTGGAATAAACTTCTATTCGCTTTTAATAATAATTCAATAAAAAAATATTTTAAATTACAAAAAAGAATAATCGAATAAACAATTTCACTTGAATTAAAAATAGATTGTAAAAATAAAAAAAAGTTCATTTGAGTAAATTTTTTACAGACAGAAGATCGGATGCATGAAACCAACCTTATCAAGCAGTAGCCGCCAAAAAAGCTTAACAGACACTTTTTACCGTATTTTTTTGGCGAAAATCTCTTATTTACGATCACAAATAACCGATTTTGTTTAAAAAATTAAGTTCGAATTTATGTCGCTTGAGCAGCTTTGGCGTTCATGTCACGATATTTATGTATGCATAAAAGTATGAAAGTTTTAGGGCAACATTATTTTTTTTATAAAAATATTCGAATAAAATATTTTAAGAAAAATTTCCCGAATATTTTTAACAAAAAAAAAATTTTTTTTTACTAAAAAATTTCTAAAGAAAAATTAACTTTTGATACAAAAATTTTATTCGAAAAACTTTTTCCCCGTGTTATGGCCCTTTTCACGCTGTACAATTAAAAGCTAACAGGGACTTTAATGGCAACTTTTGTATGAAGAACTGTCAGCTGAAAGTTCACGTTAACTATTAAGGTGGAAGTACATACCACGCGTTACGCGGCAACGCTTTTCTGGCTTGTTAAACGTTCAACGCTACACAAATGGAAGGTTACACACCACGCTTTTGCAGCTTTTTTAGTTGTAAAATTTAAATCCTTTGCCGGCTATTTTTTTTTTTGCATTTACGTTGCATTTTTCTTTAAACATTTAATTCATTTTTGTATCCATTGTTTAATAAAAAAAATTAATTTCTAATCATGTTTGTGTATGTTAGTTTATGAATCTGGCAACACTGGCTGTCATTTTGTATACAACGCGTGAAAGTTGAAGAATGTTCAACTTTTGGCGAGGTACGCGCGTCGCGAACTTCTCTATGTAACTTGCCTTATGAAAACACACTATTTCAACTTTTTTGACAGACGCGTGTATCGCATTAGCGCATTGCACGCGTGTTATGTACTTCCACCTTTAATCATACATTGTGAAAAGGGACGTTAGTCGAATACAAGGGTTCTACTCTGTATTTCGAAACGAAACGATTCTATAATAAGTTATTCAAGGTTCTTGAATAATCAAGCTCAAGCTATTGGTACTTTTGTTTTTGATATCCTTCGGGCAGCCTTCCCTCTCAGTTCGTCAGAATATTGTTGTTACTGTATCTAAGATCATGTAGTTCTTTTGTAAAACCATCCATCCATCTATTCATTTATTTGTACTTCTTATATGGCGGAATATGCGTGTGTGTCTCTTGACTAAATGACTGCCTGTATTTATTTATTTGCTTGTTTCAAACTTTAAATCTTAAGAGTACTTTTTTCGTTTATTTTCTTTTTAATTTTATCCATATTTGAGAGTCTTTTTTCCTTTCGACTTGTGTTATTCATACATGCACATGTACATATCGTTACCGTAATATAGCAAGGCCCTAACTTATTATATATTTTTTTAAATTGGGATTTTTGCATTTTTCGATACATTAGATGTTCTTCTAATGAAATATACAACAAAAAAAAAAAAGCAATGTGAGTCCGATCACAGAGGAGATGTGTAAACATCTAGTAATGAAAATTTTTGGAAGTACTTATGCTTTTAGTATCTTTTTTTAAATTAATTAATTAAAAGTATCAAAACTTTAAATATTGTAAATATGTACATAGGAATTTGTTGGTTTTTGTTTGTTTTATTAAACTTATTTGGTTAGTAAATGTATATGTACTGCATTAAAAATTGCAGTAAGCAGTAAATTTACTGATTACTAAAAAAATTCAGTAAATTTTTACTGCTAATGAAATTTAATTTGCATTACCATTAAAATCGTAGGGCCGTAATCATAATAAAATTGTAGCAAGTGGCAAAGTTTATTCATTCAAATTTTGAAACTTTTGTATGAAAACCATTTAGCCACTTGGTAGAATTTCATTATGAATACGGGCATTACTGATTACTGAAAATTCAATGCACCTCATCATATAACAAATCATTTAGGCAATTTATAAAAATTGTAGAAACAAAATTTTAGTAATCAGTAAATTTTTTTTTGTTTTTACTGAAACTTTAGTGGTACTGCAGTGCTCATCTATGGTAAATGCCTTTACTTTTACTTTTTAATTTTTAATTCCTGTTGTTCATCGTTTAGTTGTTGCTGTGCTTGTTGTTGTGTACGCATTGCAATTAAAATAAGTTCAGTAAAGTGCGACTTTGACTCGCGCACATTCGGTTTTGATTTTTTATTTTTTTATTTAGCTTTCTTCCTTTTTTAAGTTTTTTCAGTTTAAACGATTTTTTTCAGTTTTATCGCTTTTTTCTCGTTTTGGCGTTTTTTTTTCTCTTTTTGCGTTTTTTTAGTTTTCGAAATTTTTTTTTTTCATTTTGGCGATTTTTTCATTTTGGCGATTTTTTTCATTTTTGGCGATTTTTTTCTGTTTTTTGGGGTTTTTTTCATTTTGGCGATTTTTCTGTTTTTGGGGTTTTTTTATTTAGGGGATTTTTTAATTTTGGCGATTTTTTTATACTGGCGATTTTTTTGTTGAAGGATTTTTGAATTTTGGCGATTTTTCCGGTTTTTCGCGATTTATTTTAGTCCTAGAGATTTTTTTTAATTTGGTGCTTTTTTCGATTAGGCGATTTTTTTTTTGTTTTTGGCGATTTTTTTATATTTGGCGATTTTATATTTTTTTGATTTTTTAGTTTTACCGTTTATGAAAATTTCAAGAGTTTTGCTCTTACGGTCTCCAAGATACAGCAAGTTGTCAAAATTACAAAGTAAAAATTGCATTAACTAATGGAACACCCTTTAATTTAAGCTTTTTAAATTTAGTGTTAATTGTTGTAGTCTGTATAAAAATACACTAACTTTACAAATTTCAAGTGTATATATATATGTACATACAATTGTATGTATATTACATGGGATTTTAACATTTTTCGTTCCTCGTTTTGGAACACCCTTTAGTTTTTAACTCTCATGTATTTGTTGTTGTAGTGGCCAAATGTCTACATATTGTGTCCAAATTTCAAGTCCGTAGCTCTTACGGTTCATTTTCACCTTTGGTGTACGGAAATATACAGAAAAATAACCGGCGGCGGCGCATCGTCGGCTTCGAGCCGGTCGACTTGTTTCTCTGCTTGGTATTGCTTCTTTCAAACACTAATACACTCATACATAGCTCACACCGATTTGACAATGCAAAGCAAAAGCAAAAAGCAAAGAAATCTCAGCAAAGAAATCTCAGCAAGAAATCTCAGCAAAGAATCAAAGCCAAAAAATGTTTATCCCCTAGCGTATAGATGTTTACACATCAAAAACTAGATTTAATGAAAATAATGAGTTGGGGCCTTTCTATATTGAGGTAACGACATGTATGCATGTTGTCTATGTCTATGGGGATGTATATAAAATATTATAAACATGAGTGTGTGTGTGTGGTATTGCTGCAGTGAGTTTGTTGCCGGGAATGGAATGATTGGTTGGTTGGTTGGCTGGTGGTTTGGTTCCATTTCGTTTTTGTTGGCGGCATTTGTTCTACTCTTAGACCACGACCACACAAGTTGTTGATACAAAACTTAATTCTTATTTTTATATTTGTTTTCTTTTTTTTAATTTAATTTTTAATTCTTTCTTTTTCACTATCTCTTTTTTTTCTTTCTTTATTTGATCATGGGTGATGTTGCTGTTGCGATCATGATCATCATTATCATTTCACATTTGCTGTTTTTGGTTTTGTTCTTGGCAAATGTTGCAGTAGTTGTTTGTTGTTGTTGTTTTTGTTGTTGTTGTTGTTATATATGGCTAGAATTAGCTAAAAACCAATACAACAATTTGTCCCTTTTTATTCGTGCAAAAATATTAAAATTTTATATTTTTGCGTGATATGTGTGTATGTATGTATGTATGCGAGTATTTACTTAAAGGTGGATAGTTTGAAAATTCATTGAAAAGGATTGAATAAAAAATAGATGTATCTAAACCAGGATTTAACGGCTAAACATTTTTCATAAAAAAAAATTTGCCACTATCAATTATTATATATAAGACGCCGAATACAGCTCAAAAATTCGAAATTTAATTTAAGCACCAGACAAAATTTAATTAGTTTAAATTGTCACTAGAAGTTTTTATTTAAGGGCTGTTCACATATTACGTAACGCTGTCAGGGAAGATGAGGCGGGTATATAAACTCCGGAAATGGCGTTACGTAATATGTGAATGGCCCCTTATGCCTGATGTCCAGGTTGAATTTCAGGCTTACCACAAACATTTTTGTGGAATATTTCTAGCCTTTAGTCCGCGTTTAAGGCTATTAGTTACTATCCTACACAGTCAGTACGAGTATTGAAAACAAATACAAACCAGGGGGTCTGCTGTGTAATTCGAAACGAAAGAAAAAGCTTTCGAATTTGTATGCTTATAACATGTAAACTCGAAAGCATTTTCTTTCGAATCGAATTACAGAGTAGACCCCCTGATTTAATGCATTCTTGTTACCCTTTTTTTGGGTTGTGCTATCCCAGCAGTCGTACGGTTGTGTAGGATATTAAGTCCCAGCTTTTAATAATTTATTTGAGCACTCTTTGCAAAAGAGAGAACAAAGTCTAATCCATGCGGAGAACCCTCTAAATGGGCTAAAATATACCGCAACTAGACTTAATAACTAGAAATAAATAAATAAATTAATATGTTCTTTTTAAGATTTTACATAACAGTGCAGAATACATTCTATACCTAAAATGTAAGTTAAAATAATAAAGAAATTAACCCTAAAACGATTATCAAGTTTTATAAAATTTTGGTATCTACTTAAGTTAAATTTTGAGCTTTGTTATGTTCAGAAAGTTATAGCAGAACTTCATGGCGAATATTTTTGTAGAATATTTTGGCTCATTATATCCCTTTTTAAGGGTCCTTTTTGCCCCCTTTTTCGAAAGGGGCCAAAAAGACCCCCTCGGAGAAGAGTTAGAGGGTTAAATTGTTCCACAAAAATGTTTCTCCTAAGATTTTACATAAAAAAGCTGAACACACTTTATGCATAAAACTCAATAGTTAAGAAGACCGAAATTAACCCTTAAATGCATTTCTAGTTTTGGCTAGTTTCTCGCGTTTAAGTTCTATTTCTATCGTTCATATATTCAGAACATTGTAGTAAAATTTTATTTAGTTTTATTATTTTTTTTTTTTTTTTTGTAAAAAATTTGGTACCGTTTTATATAAGTACAAAATTAACCCTTAAACGCATTTCAAGTTTTGACTAGTTTCTAGGGTTTAAGTTGGATCACGACCTTTAATGTATTCAGAACAGTATAGTAGAATTTTATGCCCAATTTTTTCTAGAATAATTTAACTCGTTTTATGCGCGTTTAAGGGTTCTTTGTTTGCCCCCTTTTTCGAAAGGGACAACAAATACCCATATAAAAAACATTTAGAGAGTTAAATGTTCCACAAAAAGATTTTACATAAAAAAGCTGAACACACTTTATGCCTCAAATACAAGTAAGAATAATTAAGAAATTAACCCTTAAACGCATTTCAAGTTTTGGCTAGTTTCTAGGGGTTAAGTTGGATCACGAGCACTAATGTCTTCAGAACATTATAGTAAAATTTTATGCCCAATATTTTTGCAAAACAATTTGACTCGTTTTATGGCCGTTTAAGGGGTTTTTTTGCCCCTTTAAGAAATTTACCCTTAAAGGTTTAAACAACTTAATATAATTTGTGGTATTTAAGTTATAATTTAAGCTTTATTGTCTATAGAAACTTATGGTAGAATTTAATGGCGAATATTTTTGTAGAACATTTCGGCTCGTTTTATAGCCGTTTAAGGGTGCTTTTTTGCCCCCTTTTTCGAAAGGGACAAAAAAGACCCATATGGAGAAGAGTTAAAAGGTTAAAATGTTGCACAAAAATTTTCCTTATAAGATTTTACATAAAAAAGCTGAACATTTTATATATCTAAAATCAGTATTCGTCCTTATTAGAAGCTTGTTACATACATATGTTAAAATTTTTATTGCACAGTGGTAATTGAAGAGAAAAAAAAATGCGGTAAAAATTTTTCTGATACTTAACAATTCGCCCCGGTATATATTTTTAAACAATTTCAAAGGGCAGAAAAACACATGTATGTATGTCGTGTTTTGTTGCCTGCTTACATTGACTTCCTTCAACTAAATGGCTGGATGAATGCTGCTGCTGCTGCTGCTGCCTGGGTGATCTCGAAAAGGCAAACGTGAGATTGATATTTTTATGTTTAATTTGCTTTGATTTTATTGTTTTAATATTCAATTTATTAAAAAAAAATAAATAAATAAACATTTGTTTGTATAAAAATTAAAAAGACCCTCATCAGCGTAAATGTTGTTTTTATATTGATTTTATGACTAAAAATACCCAAAAGATCTTTTTCAACTTTTTTTGGTTTTTATTGCCATTTTTGTATTTGGTTTTTTCTTTCTTCATTTATTGAAATAATGAAAAAAAGCAATTTTTTTTTCAAACAACGTTTTTCTCAGATATTTCACGTTTAAGATTTCTTTTATATTTATTTTACTGTTGTCCATCAAAAAAAAAAAAAAAAATCTAAATTAAACTGGCAGGAAATTTTGTGCTCAAGACTAGCTTGGAGTTTGGGTTAAAAGTGTGTGTGAGTGTGTGCCTTTTGACCACCGATGATGATCACCTGGTAAATGCTTTTGTCTCCGTCTCTGGATTTTATTTATTTATTTTTATTCATTTACAAAAACCATGTGTGTGTGTATTCGAGAGTTTCCTGTGTTTTGTGAAAACTCCCCTTAATTTTAGAAAGAAAAATATATATTTTTTTCAAACGTTTTGTTTTGTAGGTGGTAATAACTTGTTGAAAATTTTTTTCTTTTCGTAATGTGTGTCAAAACAAACACAACAGGACAACAGTATTCTGTTTTCAAGAAAAAAAAAAAAAAGGACCACCTAGTTAATGCCATAAATATTGCCTTTGCTACTGCTAATAAAACCTTTTGTTTCTATTTTCAACTTGAGAACAAAAAGAGTTTACAAAAGGACAATCACAATAGATATTCGTACCATAAAATCATAATTTGTTTGCGGTTGAAAATGTGTATTTCAAAATTGTTTAAGTTTAAGTGTCCTTGTTTTATTAAAATTTTTTTTTTCGTTTTTCTTTTTTTTTGTACTGTGTTATTGTCTTACATTTTTACCATCAAAAGTCGAAATAAATCACAATTTTTGCACAGACACTGAGAAAAAGCTTGAAGGTTGTTTGGTTGCTTTGCTGTTGTTGTTGTTGTTGCTGCAAGGTTTGCAAATTATACCCGTACAATTTTGCTAATTCCAAGGATTTTTATGCCACTGGGTTAAATGTTTAATGCTGGATGATACACAAATATATGCACGTACCTGAGAAAACAAAATAAAGTACTGGTGGTTGACAATGATTTAGTGAGTGAGTATTCAATTGAAATGGATTTTCAATTTTTGTATATATGTATGTACATATTTAGTGGCAAAAAAAATATATATATATACAATAAACCGGTACAGATCACAAGGTTACATACAAAACAAAAGTCCGTTTAATGGAATCAAGTGCATTAAAAATTTTCCTAGACAAATATGTTTTAGTTTCTTTTTCCAGATCAGCATTATGGTTTGTGGCTCTGCTATTTAATTTCAAGTTTATCTGTACCAGGGAAGTCAATCGGGATTGAGTTTTACGACTTCCAGGATTCAGGATTTTGGATAATAATTTTGAACCCTAAATAAACCCTTCTTAACTCCCTAGGGCTAAATTACGACACTGAAAATCTAACGAAAATTTAAACTATTTCAATTAATTATTAATTAATCAAAATTTCTATCGTTATCGAATTTCGTAACTAAATTACCGTTTATGATTATACAACAAAAGATCTTCGGCCGTTTTTATTTAATATTAAAACGCTTGCTTTCATAAATTCTCATCGTATATCATATCATATCATTAATCGCCGGCAAACAATTAATCCTAAATGCAGGTAATAAAATGTAAACAAATACGCACTCACAAGAAAGGAAAAAAAAAACACTAAAATGATGAATATCTGTCTGTCATTTAGTGGACGACACCACACAACACGATCAACAACAAAACAAACATATAAAAAAAAAATCCATAATTCTATTAAAAATGGCATCACGTATGTACACAATTAAAAAAAAAAAGGTAAAAGAAAACTATGTACCCATAAACATTAAAAACACACACACACGCAGGAATTAAAGGAGTTCAATTTAATATTTTTGATGTTCTTTTTTAATTCTTCTTATTTATTCCTCAATGGAAAGAAAATGCCACCATCATAGATAGCACGAAGCAACAACAACTGACTGCTTGCATGCACCCCGTCCGTCAGTCTGCTCGTCTAGCCGTCCCGTCCCTATCAATGTTTCTTTGCATACGTGTGGTATACCACGAATGAACGACCAAGAGAATGAAATGTTCAAACACCTTTTCAAACAATTAAAATTTTAAAGTTGCAAGCAGCACAGCACCACCACAGCGCACAGTGGGCAGGATGAATAGAAAATTGTTAATAAATTTTTAACTGCTAAAGGCCAGAACTCTCTAAAAAAAAAAAAAGTAAAGATCACAGCAATTTGCTGATCTTTTGAAAATTTTCTCAAAATAGAGATTTCTTCCCGATCAAAGTTGCATTTTGAACGGCAACTAAATTATTTAGGATTTTTATTTTTAAGCGAAATTTTAGCACACATTTTTTAATTTATTTTTTTTTTAATATTAAAAAAATTTTTCTTTCAAAGAAAATTTAAAATTTATAAATATTTATAAAAATCCAGACAAATCTTGTGCTTTAACAGAGCTCTGTTAGCGTTTTAACATTACTCTGTAAAGCTAGCAAAATTTCATTATTGTTTAAAAAAATTTAATTAAAGCCTTTTGAAATTTATTAATTAAATTTTTGTAACTTAACACAACCCTGTTAACACGTTAACATAGCTCTGTTAATGCACAAGGCAAGGGTTGTGTCAAGGGTTACACATTTGCAAATTTAACTTCACACAACTAAAATTTTAGTGACGGTTTTTGAAATCAGTTAATATTCATATTCATATTCATACACAGAGAAAAAAACTGCCTCATAGAATCAATAAGATTTTCTCTATGAAACGTTTTTAGGCTAAGGGGTATCCCAGCAGAAACAAGCGAAGATTTTTTCATAGAGATTCCTTATTGTTTTTATGTGGTAAATCTTATTAATTTTATCAAGAAGAAAACCACATAAAATCAAGAAGAAATCTTATTATTCACAACTTTTTTTTTACTTATTTCCGTTATTTTTGGCACCAAAAAAAAACAATCCATAGAGAAAAACTTCTTGATTCTATTAGGTTTTCTTATAAATTGTAAACTATATGGATTTCTTATTGATTTTATTAGGTTGCCTTATTGATTTTTTTAAAAAGGTTTTCTTCTTGATTTTATTAGGTTCCTATATGATTACATATGTGTAAAGCATCTTATTGATTTTTTTAATAAGGAAATCTTCTTGATTTTATGAGGTGTCTTGTTATTCCATATCTATAAATAAGCATGTACAAGCATGTTTGCAAAATTATTTCAATGGTTATTCAGACTTCTTGTTAGCATATTGGTTAGAGTGTTTGTCTATCAGTCAGAAGTTTGCTGGTTCAATACTTGTCTCCTTTCAAGTAATAATATGTATGTATGGTGAGTTAATTAATTAAGAATACAATATAATATGTATGTATCTATGTAAGTATGTATAGTATAAATAAATAACATCTACATATACTACATACATACATAAGTATATGGTATATAATTTAAATGAAAATACATAAGCAAAGCACAAAGAATAAAGAAAGACATATTTATTTTTTTATTTTATGAGGTCGCCTCATAAAATCAAGAAGAAAACCTTATTAAAAAAATCAATAAGATAACCTCATAAAAACTACAAGATTTCTTCTTGATTTTTTCAAAAAGGTTTTCTTTATGAAATTAATAAGATTTCCTTATTGAAAAAACCATAGAGATTTCTTATTAATTTTGTTCTATTTTATGAGGTATTTATTAGGCACTGTTTTCTCTGTGTATTCATATTCATTATTCATATTCATATTCATTTAAAATGTTTGCTAAATAGCTAGGGTCTACTCAAAAAGTCTATACAAATTCGAGAGCTTTTACTTCCGTTTCAAAATACAGAGTAGATCCCCTGATGTTAACAAACAATCTCTGCCCAAGTAGATAAACATGAGTGCTGATGAAGTGCCTGGAGCGCAGAAAAATGACAGCATTTCCCCCAGCTAAAGTTTAGTTTATAATTTTTCTTGTCTTCTTTAGAAATTTATATTAATTAACAAAAGAATATTTCAAAATATTTCATTCTATAAAAATTTAAAATAACTTGAGCCGCATTAAACAATTCCTGATAAAACATTATTTAAAAAAAAAATATGATTGTTTCATAGTATAGAAGTTAAATATGTTTTAACACTTTTGTAGCCAATGAACGAACCCACTGTGCAGCGTTGGTGGCCACACATAATATTGCCAGCATGTGCATGTACATTTTGCCACACGCACTCGTACACGCACACACACAAAGAGGAATTGCTGAACCAAACAAATAATAGACTTTTAAGCGATCAATTTCCTAGTTGCCCTACACGGAAGAAAGTAAGCAGTTTTTGTCCTACTAATGGGTTTGTCATAGTAAACAATTTATTTCTTCTAAGTCTGGCAGCACGGATGGAGATCATTATCATGAAAGTTGCCAAGTCTTTTGTGAAATAAAATGACAACAATATGGTCACACTCTTTAAACTCCCAAGAGAAGAAAAGTTCTCAGAAAGGGTGTTCAACTTTCGTTGCGGTTTTCAATTTTAAGAAATTTCAACGCTGAAAAAATACACAAACACAATTGCTTTTGAGTGTCTAATTTCATTTAATTGCAAATAATCATTTTGTTTAGTATTTCACAAAACAATTAAAAGATTTTTAAAAATAAAATTGCCCTCACACATACGTAGCGCCGCTGCGTCTTCGATAATTTCAATTGGAAGTGCCCAAACATTTTGTTAAACATAAAATTTTAAATAAACACAAAATACTCGTACGTATTAGATGTCAGTCACATCTACTGGGTGGTTTCAATACTTTTGGTAAATAAATAAATAAAAAAAAAAAATAGTTCTTAATGGAAGTTGAAAACACTTAAATGTGACACTTATGATGAGAACATAAAACTTAATGGCGTAGATTGTAAAATTTGTATTGCTGATTATGCACTACAAAATTTCTTTAACACTTTATGTTGACATTTTCTAGAATTAAAAATAAACATAAAAACTATAAAACTTTGTTATAAAATTTATCTTCTATACTTTAATTGCATTGTAGCTCAAGTTTTTAATTTAAAAAAATAAGATAAGATATTTTGCAACAAAAATAAAACATTTTTTGTGGAATAAATGGTTTCTTTCCTTAATTTTTTTTTTTAATTTAAAATATTTATGATATCGGTATAATTTATTTTTATCAGAATATAATTTTTTATAATCTTGTTATAAAAGTGACAAGAAATCAAGTTCACCGCACAGATATATTTCCAAAAATTTAAATTTAAATTTTCATACGCAAGACTTTGAGCTTATCAGGGATTTCCTTTAAATTACTAAAACAAACATTTTTTAGTCGAATACACTTTTATATTTTAGCAAATTTTATTGTTCTAATAAAATTTTTATTTAAAAAAAAAATATATATATAAATAAATAAATGTCAACCTGATTTTTTTTTTCATTTACTTTTCTACAATTGTGAAAAAAATGTATTCGAATAAAATTTTCATCAAAACAAAACTTTTCATTATTTTGTTTTGCCTACAAGAGAACTAGTTAAAAAATGAATTATTCTGATAAAATTTTTTATCACTTTTCTTGTCTAAAAACATAAAAAGAAACTATTCGAAAAGAAGTTTCATAATTTTTCTTGTCTAAAGACTCATAACTCGAATAAAATTTTCCAATAATAAAATAAAGATATTCAAAAATTTTTTTCCAATAATTTCTGTTACCAAAAATAAATTAATAAAAAAGGACTTATTCCAATTTATTCGAATAAAACTTTATTCTCATAGTTTTCCCATAACTTAATCGATTAAAATTTTTCTTGCCTAAAAACTCATAAAAAAGAAATTAATCGAAAAAATATTTTTCAATAATAAAAACAATGCTCGAAAAAATTTGTTTTTATTTTTTTTTTTTTACAAAAAAAAAAACTAATAAAAAATAACTTATTCGAGTAAAATTTTGCAGTTTAATAGAATAAAATTTTTAATGAATTTTCTTGCATAAAAAACGAATAAATAAAGAAATTATAATTTTTCTTGTCTAAAAAACTAATAAAAATGAGTTTATTCGAATAAAATTTTCTAATGATAGAAGAAATTACTTGAAAAAAATTTGTCATGATTTTTCTAACAAAAAAAAAAAAGACATTCAAATAAAATTTAACAATTTATTCGAATAAAATTTATTCGAACAAAAATTTTATCAGAAATTATTCGAATACAATTTCTATGCTTATTTTATTTTGCATAAAAAAAATTAAGAAAATGTATTACATATTCGAAAAAATTTCATAATTTTTCTAGCATAAAAACTCATAAAAAAGAAATTAAAAAAAATTATCCTTTTCTACTTAAATATTAAATAGCAAATATTTTATATTCAGGTGGATGTAAATTATATCAAATGGAAGGAGAACTCATTCGAATAAAATTGTCCAATTTCTTCAAATAAATTTTAATCGAACAAAAATTTTAAAACAGATTATTCGATTACAATTTTTTATTTTGATTTTTCTCGCAAAAATCGCATTTAAAAAAAAAATAAGATATTTGACATAAAAATTTGGAAAAAAAATTTCAAATTTTTCTTGCCAAGAAAACTAATAAAAAAGAACTTATTCCAATAAAATTTTCCAATTTATTAAAATAAAACTTTTTTCAAATAAACATTTTTATCAGATATTATTCCAATATAATTTTTATGTTGATTTTTCTTGCCTAAAAACTCATAAAATTATTCGAATCAAATTTTCCGCTAAAACAAAGAAATTATTCGAAAAAAATTTTGCCATAATTTTTCTAACACATTTCCGATATTTATTCGAATACAAATTTTACCAGAAATTATTCGAACTAAATTTTTGATAATTCTACTTACCTTAAAAGCGAATAAAATAACAAAAATTAAAAATTTTAAAAACCCCCGACTTTTTTCAGAAAAGATGTTATATCTTCTGAACCGCTGGACCGATTTTCTTCAAACATAGCTACGAACCCTCTCGATCAAGTCATCTTTAAAACAGAAAAAAACTAAATGAAAATCGGTCCAGTCGTTTGGCCTGTTCGTGGACACGGACAGACACACAGATACACAGACACACACTGCAAACTTATAACACCACCTTTTTTAGTCGGGGGTTAAAAAAGAAATTTTCATTCGAAAAAAATTTCATATTTTTTCTTGCCTAAAACAAACAACTAAAAAAAAAATTTTCGAATAAAATTTTCCAATAATAAAAAAAATATATTATTCGAAAAAATTTGTCATGATTTTTGTTAACAAAAATATTAAATTCGAATCAAATTGTAGAATTTGTTCGAATACAATTTTATACGAATAAAAATTTTACCAGAAATTATTGGAATAACATTTTTCATGATTTTTCTTGTATAAAAAACCGAATAAAAACTAAATTATTAGAAAGAAAAATTCATAATTTTTCTTGCCTAAAAACTCATAAAAAAGAAATTATTCGAATAAAATTTTTATGATTATTTTACTTGCCTAAAAAACCAATAAACAAAAATTGTGTTTGAAAAAAAAATTTTTCATTTTTGTTCTTGCCTAAAAAAATAAAAAAAAAGCAATTATTCGAATAAAATCTTCCCATGATAAAAAAAAATTACAACTGTCTTTGGTGTGATTTGTTCATTAATAATTTTCACATGTAATTTGGCTTACAAAGCGATACAAACTTTAGCCTGTTCAAATCATAAATAAAAAAAGAAATTATTCGAAAAAAATTTGTGATGATTTTTTTTTTTTTTTTTAAATTTTACAATTTGTTCGAATACAATTTTATTCGAATAGAAATTTTACCAGATATTATTGGAGTAAAATTTTTTAAGATTTTTCTTGCATAAAAAACCGAATTATTAGAAAGAAAAATTCATAATTTTTCTTGACTAAAAACGTACAAAATAAAACAAAAAATTACGAGTATAATTGGGGTATTCATACGGTAGTGTTAAAGTCATAACGTCATAATTTTCTAAACTTTTAAACTAGTTTAAATGGCGACTGCTGTGAGCAACCCCTCATATTTTAGTGTGTTAGTTGAAACATAAACAATATGATACAAAACAAATGAGAAAAAATATTACAAAAATTAAATAATATTTGGTACGAATTAAAGGGTTGCATTTGGATACTCGTTTGTATAGACAAAACAAATATACCATGGTATGTACCATATAATTGTAGTGTGAGCGACAGAACTAGTACAAGAGTTATTGTGTGTGTGTGCTTTTCCAAATTACAATACAATTGAAAACAAATAACAATTGCTTATTGTATTGCTGCTGAGCAACTGTTTGATATGTTTTTGCTCAAAAAATACATATTGTAATACAAATATATGAAAAAACCACTATTGAAACAAATACATGATGTGCATATGTATGTGCGGACGTTCGTTATAACATTTTGTGGCGCAGCCAAAGTATAGGGAGAGAAAGTGACAATTTTGCTCTGAGAGTTATTACAAATGCATGTGTTTCATGTACATGCATGATACAATTATAACAGGTACATGCACAAGCCCAGCCTGTTAATGTATACAATGCAAATCGTTGTCAAACTTTCTTTACAAGCTGCGAAAATGTTAGTATATGTGTGTGAATAAAATGATTACAGTGTTGCCAATGAATTTACACATCGCTGTGTCTCCAATTACACATCGAAGAAAATTACACTACACATCTTTTGTGTAGGTTAAAATTAAAACAAAAATAAATAAAAATAGAACCCAAAATAGAATTACACACAGATTATACAAGAATTAATTACATGGCCTACACATGTGAGTAGAAATTACACACTGTCTAACTACACACAGATTGGCAACACTGAATAACTATAATCATGAAGGAATGCCGCGTCTGCAATTGTACTTTAGTTACCCTATAATTGTTATTTTTAAAAACAAAAGGCATCTGTTTCTGACAATTATTCGTTTGTTTATACCAACAAAATGAATATGTTTATTTGGTGTTGTAATTTTGTTGTAGTCGTGCATGTACCTAGTATAATTGTACCATGATGTACATGTATCATTTAAGCCCCGTTCAGACTATTATACAAGTATTAATACTTTCATCACATTTTACGATACGAAAATCTAACGTAAAATCACATACTGTGTTCGGACCATCACACTTCAAATCAAATGTGTAATACAAGTAGAAAACAAAACAGCTGTTCAATGAAAATGTCTGCGCTATTCACTTACTAGCGGCGGCAAAATGGTTTCATGCAGGCGGGGACGTGCCGACACTTGAAAAAATTCTGCAGTTAAAAATATTCTATGTAAATAACAGAAAAAATTTAAGAAAATATATTACAAAAACGTTAAAAAATTACGTTAACTAAATATACTTCCATACGATTCACTTATTCAAAATTTTGAGCCGATATACATTTGACAAAACATTACATCAATGACGACACGCTATCGGCGGCGAAACAGCCGACTTGGAAGTTTGGTTTATGTGAAAATGCAACCCTGATCTAATGAAAAGTATTATCGTTTAGAAAATTTTCTAAAAACGAAAAAGTCTTATGGGATGTCAAAATTTGTATCGTATTATTTGCCACTTTGAGGACATTTTGCGTTCAGACTATCGCACTTGCACGTATTATTTGAATTTTTGACAAGTATAAATACAAAGTATAATAGTCTGAACGCGGCTTTACTTACATATGTATGTGCAATTTTGCTTTCATTCATTCATTCATCAGCCAATTACATTTTTTCTCAACACATCATAAGGCACTTATGGTAAAAGCAGTTTTATGTATCTTATTTGCCTTAGAAAAACAACAAAAAAAAAATAAATGTGTTGTTTTCATTTGCTCATTGGCCAACCATACCATAATTGCTTAAAAAATCAACATTTACAACTAGTAACAGAAAACGATAAATAACATATTTGTTCATACCAGAACCAAAAAACACGCAAAACTAGTGCAAACAGATGTATCTGTGCAATGCTATAGTACGAATATGTAAAATTATGAGAAAATTATTTAACGGCTTCTATCTGTTTCCGATAGTTATTTGCGAATTTTTGCAATATGTAAAACAAAATTTTTTCGAGCATTTGACCTTTTAAAATTTTAAGGCTTTGGAATTTATTTGCAAATTTTCTTAAGTTTTGCGATCAGGTAATTTTTGATAAAGCTTATTGCTCTTGTGTGTAATTTTAACAAAATAGGATTGAATCAAGCCACATCATTGTCTGATTGAATTATTTTTGTTGTTGCAGTTTTTGCCTTTTTTACACATCTGACGACTTTTTTTCTATATCACACTTTGCTATATCATTTTGGTATTAGCAAGTTTTTGCAAATTTTCATTTTCGCGAATTTTTCCGATTTTTTGGAATTTCTTATATCTTTAAGTATGTGTTATGTGTTATTTTAGGGCTTGCCTTTTTACCATTTTACCGATTTTTAATACATCTATCTATTTGTGCGAATTTTCATAATTTTGCCAATTTTCTGCGATTTTTGGAATTTCTTAGATCTTTAGGTATTTGTAAGTAATTTTGCAGCTTGTTTACAATTTTTGCAATTTGTTGCAAATTTTTGCAATAAAAGTGATTGTTCCCAATTCTTTATTTTTTTTTTTTTGAACAGTTTTAAACTTTTTTTTATTAAGTATCAGACTTTAATATATTTTTGATGTCAGCAAGTTTTTGCGAATTTTCGTAATTGCGGATTTTTAAAAGTTTTCTGCATTCCTTACAATTTCAGAATTTTTTTTAAAATAAATTTTAAGTATTTTTCAATTAAAAAATTATTCGCAAATTTTCGCAAATTTTTTGCACGTGATATAATTTTTGATTTTTCTTTCTACTGAGTTTGCTCGTTTACAGTTTTTGAGGCTTTGGAAATGTTTAGAAGATATTCGCATTTTTGCAAGTTTTCGCGATTTACATATATGTATGCTGTAAGTCTACACTCGAGTTATTACTTTTTTTTGCGGTCTATATAATTAGCTTTGCGATATTGTTTCCATTATTTTAATCCCTTGCGAATTTTTATATTTTTTGCAATATATAATGATTTATTTGAGTAGAAATTTGCTTAAGAAAAACGCCACGTATTTAAACGTAAATGGACATTTTGTCGAAAAAGAAAACTAAAAAGCAAAATAATTAGTTATGACAGTAAGAAATACATAGAGTGAAGAATTGTATTAATATAGTACTCCTTTTATATGAAAGAAAATAAAAATAGTTTTAAACTGGTTTAAAATGTTAGGACTTTATGACTTTATGACACTTAGGACACCCTTGTGAATACCCCAAATAATATATTTATAAAACATTTCATTTGAAACCCAACATCCATGTTTTTCTTATTACAAAACTTAAATTTGTTTGAATTGAAAATAATTTCTAAACTACAAATTTCCCCTTTTTTGCATTCACTGAGAACTGACAGCGGGAAAGCAATTTTACGGCACATTCACAATAACAGTTTTCCCTTTGAAAGGAATACACATTTTAGGGGAATAAAAATTGCTCGTCAGTCGTAAGTAAAGCAGCTCTGGGTTGAGGAACATCTCTCGCGTCATCGTAATTATTTCTTAAGTGCGGTCAGGCTTGTGCATGTTGTTTGTTTATTCGAGAGTATTTCGTCTCGCTTGCACTGGTTGACTGATCTGCCACGGATAACCGTATAATCTTGCGGTTTTTTGTGGAATTTCTTTAACAACCACGTTGCTACTTCCTATGTGAAGGCACAGGTCGTGTACAGTCAGTCACAAAACCTTTTAAAATACTGTTAATACCATCTTGGGCATATGGTCTAGTTACCCCGTCCATATTTGTGCAACACCATACTATGCAAATTTACTTTGTATAATATGTATAATAAATAAATAAATAAATACGAGTATACAAAAACATTTGTCATAATTTAAAAAAAAAATAAATAAAAAAGGAATTATTCGAAAAAAATTTATAAATTATTCGAATAAAATTTTGTTCGAATAAAAAGTTTAAATTACTCGAAAAAAATTCATAATTGTCCTTGCCCAAAAACTCGTAAAAAATAAATTAGTCGAATGAAATTCTCCAATAATAAAACAAAAAATTATAGAAAAAAAATTTTGTCATAATTTTTTTTTTACAAAAAAAAAAAATAAGAAAAAATGGAATTCTTAAAAAAAAAATTTTGATCGATTAGAGTTTACAAAAAAAAAATTGGAAATTTTTCTTCTCAATTACAGATAAGTATGTATGTGGCGACTAGAGATGCTAAATGGGAAATCCCGGGACTATGCAAATCCGGGAGCCCGGAATTTTTTATATTAAAGCCCGGGATTTTCTGAATCCTATTTTTGCATAAATAATGTTTTTGACTGTCATCTTCTGTATTAAAAATTATTACAAACTCCCTGTTATAAAAAGTTAAAATAAAAAATTTGCTTTGAATAAATATTTTAGTAGATAATATTATGCTGTATATATAGGGTGTTTTTTTTAGGGGGATAGAACTTCGAATTGAAATAAAACACAAGAAAATCGTTTTAATGTCCATCAATTTGGCTTTATTGGAAGGATAATTTTATGCCATTAATGTTTAAATATGATTTCGGGCATGTGGCCGCCGCGGCTGGCTCCAATAAAGCCAATTCTACAGGTCCAATTTTCAACCACTTTTTCGAGCATATGGGGCCGTATGTTGGCAATACGCCACGAATGTTGGCTTCCAAGTCCCCTAACGTTTCTGGTTTGTTGGCGTAGACGAGCGACTTCACATATCCCCAAAGAAAATAATCCAATGGTGTCAAATCACACGATCTTGGTGGCCAATTGACAGGTCCATTCCGCGAAATTATGCGCTCATCGAATGTTTCCTTCAATAAATCGATTGAGACGTGCGCTGTGTGGCATGTAGCGCCGTCTTGTTGGAACCACAACTCATCCACATTCATGCCATCCAATTCGGGAACAAAATAGTCGGTTAGTCGGCTCCAATTGCTGTGCACGGTGGCGAATCGATTCATTCGGGTCCTCTTCAACACTGGTCTACAGCGGCAATTATTTCTTCGGTGCGCACTGTTCGACGTCTCTGCGGATGCGTATTATCACATAGAGTAAACGTAGTGCGAAAACGATCCATGGTTAACCGAATTAATTGCTCTGATGGACGATTATGTCGACCATAAAATGGACGGAGCTTGCGGTAAACTTCGCGAACTGAACCATTATTTTCGAAATAAATTTGCACGATTTGCAAGCGTTGTTCTTTTGTCAACCTGTTCATGACGAAATGGCAAACCAAACTAAATATTAATCACTTGACAGCTGACAAAATGGCCGCCAGTTAAAAAAGTGATGCCAACTTAAAGTTCTATACCTCAATCAAAAACACCCTTTATAATACGATAATATATATCTGTGGCAAAAAGAAAAAAGGAAATTCTCTGTTAATCGTTTGTTTTTAAACAAATATCGTTCTACATATTTTAATAAATATATAAGTTGAAATATACTAAATTGTTCCAAAGGAGATTAAAAATCTAAAAGAGATAAGTAGCACTATAACTTCACGAAAAATCACGCAAATTTATTAAGTTTTTAACCAGGGATACTTTCGAATATGCAGATTACGGAGGTACCATTGACTCAAAATCAGCTTATCTCGACTTAAGCACTTCTCCTTTTTGCCACAGAAAAGAAAACGCCATCTTTGCTAGGAAAAAATATTACACGAAATGAAAATTTGCAATAAAATGTTTTTTTTTTTTTTTTGAAATAGAGAGTTTATTAGAAATTATTGTATCACACGAACGCCAAAGTTTATAGCAAAAAATAAAAAATGTGAAATTTTTTTTAGAAACGAAAACGGCATTAGTGTTTAATATTTTAATTAAAAATCTGAATTATATAAGTACATACATACATACATACATATGTACGTCTGTATGCAACTTTTAAATATGAAAAAAAATTTTTTTTAGCCTGTTCAAATCACAAATATAGAAACAAATGGAGTTCGAATAATAATTAAAATTAACTAAAAATTAATAGCCATGGGCCTGTGGCAAAAATTAAATAAAAATATACTTAATAGTAACAAACCAAAAAAGTTTGTCTTAAGTAGAACAAAAAATAAGCAAATTAAGTAACATGTGTATAATTAGTAAAAAGAACAAAACGACAATGGTAAGACTGTTGTAAATATAGTGATGGTAAAATTGAGCTTACAATACAAAAAAAGCTTTCAGTAAATTGAAATACGATGAATCAAAACAATTCACATATTCCATTTGCAATAAAATGCACAGTGGACCAAACACAAAAGAACGCTGATGATGAAGGTGTAGTGGCCTTCGAAAACGGCTGGCTGTTCCGTTCAACTATGTGTTGTTAGTCAGAATATTTACAACAGATTTTGGTGTTATTTGTTCATTAATAATTATCACATGTAATTTGGCTTAAAAAGCGATACGAACTTTAGCCTGTTCAAATCACAAATATAGAAACAAATGGAGTTCGAATAATAATTAAAATTAACTAAAAAAAAAATTTGTTAAATAAAAATATTATTTTTAACCCCCGACTAAAAAAAGGGGTGTTATAAGTTTGTAGTGTGTGTCTGTGTATCTGTGTATCTGTCTGTGTCCACGTACAGGCCAAACGGCTGGACCGATTTTCATTTAGTTTTTTCTGTTTGAAAGATGACTTGATCGAGAGGGTTCTTAGCTATGTTTGAAAAAAATCGGTCCAGCCGTTTAGAAGATATAACATCTTTTCTGAAAAAAGTCGGGGGTTTTTTAAATTTTTAATTTTTGTTATTAATATAAAGACGCACATTTGTTCAAATTTTTTTCGCAATTTTGTTAGTCCCGAAAATCCCGGGATACCGGTTCGGGATTTCGAGACTCCGATTAGCATATCTAGTGGCGACCACTTGACCGAAATTGTCCCTTAAATTATTTAAAAAGTTTTAAGGTATTGAGATTGTTCTTTTTATTTTATTTTAATGAAAGTTTTAAAAGAATTTTATTTCATTAAATTATTTAAAAATCATTATTGTTTTATGTACATATGTCGTAAAAAAAACATTTTGGTTTAAACACATCAAATATCCGCGGGTGGGGGGGGCTCCCTCCTCTGCCGACCTATGGAGATCCAGTTAATTAAAATTTTTTCGTGTTTCATTAAAAAAAAATTGTTATTGTCTGATAATGGGCACAAGTACAAAACTAACAAAAAAAAAAAAAAAAATTAAGAGCATGTGTTAAAATATTTTTATCTTTTATTTTCTTCTTTTCCCCTCTTTTCATACGCTGATCGCGTATTTGCTGCTAATTGATTTATTTTGTGTGGTAATTTAGGTAAATAAGGGCGTCATCATCATCATCATTATCATCCGACTAAAGTGCAACACAACAACAGCATTAAACATTCAACAATATAGACCATTTAAAAAACAACATTACACCAAGTACATAATATGTATTCCATTCAGCACTTTAAAACTCTTCTTTACGCAACCAACTCATATGTACATACAATACGAAGTACGAATTGTAGCGTTGAGATACAAATAACTACGATCAGTACTAAGGGAGTGTTTCAAAAGATAAAAAGATATCAAGGAAAAAAAGTCTGCCCAGACAGACAGCATTAAACCATTTTTAACTCAATGAAGCAATAATTTAGCAGCTTTTTGGCATGTTGCACTAAAAATAAAAACTTTTTGAATTACCCAAGTATGAAATGCAAAGAAAAAAAATTAATTTCCAAAAATTATGAAAACATGTAGACCTTCATGGCCACTAAAAAAAAATGCTTAAAACTGTGAAAAAGGTACAAACATACACTCGCTCATAAAGATGGTTTAAGAAACTCCAGCAGATGATGAACAAAAAAAAAAAAAGAGTTAATAAACCATAAAAGTAAAATGAATGAGATCGGTAGGAGTATGTTCGAATGTAAAAAAAATACTATATTCAAAAACCGACAACAGCTACAAAAATCATCATAAATTAAAAGCGTAACAACAAAATTATGTTTCTTTGTTACTTACTACTCGTATATATTTTTTTCATTTCAATTTTGGTTTAAGCCAAATCTAAAAATAAAAAACATACATATAATGGGTGTTTTTTATTGACGTATAGAACTTTAAGTTGGCATCACTTTTTTAACTGGCGGCCATTTTGTCAGCTGTCAAGTGATTAATATTTAGTTTGGTTTGCCATTTCATCATGAACAGGTTGACAAAAGAACAACGCTTGCAAATCGTGCAAATTTATTTCGAAAATAATGGTTCAGTTCGCGAAGTTTACCGCAAGCTCCGTCCATTTTATGGTCAACATAATCGTCCATCAGAGCAATTAATTCGGTTAACCATGGATCGTTTTCGCACTACGTTTACTCTATGTGATAATACGCATCCGCAGAGACGTCGAACAGTGCGCACCGAAGAAACAATTCAAATTCAAATTCATTAAAATAAAAATTGCCGCTGTAGAGCAAAGTGTTGAAGAGGACCCGAATGAATCGATTCACCACCGTGCACAGCAATTGGAGCTTTGTCCATCAACTTTATGGAAGATTTTGCGCAAAGATCTTGGCTTGCGACCTTACAAGATCCAGCTTGTGCAAGAATTAAAGCCGCGAGACCATGCAATGCGTCGTGATTTTGGTGTATGGGCCGAAAATGAGATTGATCTCGATGCTGATTTTCATCGCAAAATTTTGTTCAGTGATGAGGCTCATTTTTGGTTGAATGGCTACGTCAACAAGCAAAATTGCCGCATTTGGAGTGAAGAGAATCCACATGAGACCCTTGAGACGCCATTACATCCACAAAAACTGACTGTTTGGTGTGCTCTATGGGCTGGTGGAGTCATTGGGCCATACTTCTTCCGAAACAATGGTGGAGAGTCAGTTACCGTTAATGGAGACCGGTATAGAGCCATGATAACCGACTATTTTGTTCCCGAATTGGATGGCATGAATGTGGATGAGTTGTGGTTCCAACAAGACGGCACTACATGCCACACAGCGCACGTCACAATCGATTTATTGAAGGAAACATTCGATGAGCGCATAATTTCGCGGAATGGACCTGTCAATTGGCCACCAAGATCGTGTGATTTGACACCATTGGATTATTTTCTTTGGGGATATGTGAAATCGCTTAGGGGACTTGGAAGCCAACATTCGTGGCGTTATTGCCAACATACGGCCCCATATGCTCGAAAAAGTGGTTGAAAATTGGACCTGTAGAATTGGCTTTATTCGAGCCAGCCGCGGCGGCCACATGCCCGAAATCATATTTAAACATTAATGGCATAAAATTATCCTTCCAATAAAGCCAAATTGATGGACATTAAAACGATTTTCTTGTGTTTTATTTCAATTCGAAGTTCTATACCTCTAAAAAAACACCCGTTACATATATGACTTTATATTAACAAAAGAAAGTTGATCTCGTTTTTATTATTTTTATTTTTTTAAATATTTTTTTTTAATACGTTTTGCCAAAAATTAAAATGCGAAACCAAAGAAATGTTGCTTTGATCAAAAAAAAAAAAAAAAAAAAAAAAAAAAAAAAACACATTTACAAAATTTTACAATTATTTTCTTACAACAACTATATACTTACTTAAGCCGCGTTCAGACTATTATACTTTGTATTTATACTTGCCAAAAATTCAAATAATACGTGCAAGTGCGATAGTCTGAACGCAAAATGTCCTCAAAGTGGCAAATAATACGATACAAATTTTGACATCCCATAAGACTTTTTCGTTTTTAGAAAATTTTCTAAACGATAATACTTTTCATTAGATCAGGGTTGCATTTTCACACAAACCAAACTTCCAAGTCGGCTGTTTCGCCGCCGATTTGTCATATGTATATCGGCTCAAAATTTTAAATAAGTGAATCGTATGGAAGTATATTTCGTTGATGTAATTTTTTAACGTTTTTGTAATATCTTTTCTTAAATTTTTTTTCTTTTATTTACATAGAATATTTTTAACTGCTGAATTTTTTCAAGTGTCGGCACGTCCCCGCCTGCATGAAACCGTTTTGCCGCCGCTAGTAAATGAATAGCACAGACATTTTCATTGAACAGCTGTTTTGTTTTCTACTTGTATTACACATTTGATTTGAAGAGTGATGGTCTGAACACAATATGTGATTTTACGTTAGATTTTTTTGACAGTCGCAACGAATGTATTTAGATTTCTGTATCGTAAAATGTGATGAAAGTATTAATACTTGTATAATAGTCTGAACGGGGCTTTACGAGTAGTCTACGCGCTACTTTGAGTATTTGTTTGAATTATCATTCATTATTGTATTGGTTCACCAGACAATCGGTTGATACTTAAAGCAGCTGCTTTAACATTATGTACTCGTATGTGTGGATAGATATCTGTGGGCAAACGGGCGACAGAAGACAAGAATCACTATGGAGATAATAGCACAATGGCTCATAAAACATATTTTTTAATCTCTAATGACACTCTCTTAAAAATGAAATTTATCATCATTAAAATTTGTCACACTAAATTTTTATATACGAATTTTCTATAGTCAAAAATAAATCTATTAGTGAAACAAAATTTGCTATAGAATACAAGCCTTTCGTTAAACAGAGAAATTTTAACTCTGAAAAAATTATTCATGCAACACATTTTTCTCTAGAAAAGTTTTCGAATAAAAAAAAAAAAAAAAATTCTATAAAAAAATTTTCGTGTTACAAAAATTTTCATAGAAAAATTTTCGGGTGACAACTTTCTTGTGAAAAATTTTTTTCATAGAATTTTAGTGTAAAAAATTTTTTTTATAAAAAAAATTTTGATAAAAAATTTTTTTTTTAAATTTTGGTGCAAAAAATTTTTTTATATTTATATTTTTGAGTAACAAAATTTTTTATTGAAATGTGTATGTATGTGTGAGAAAATTGTTTTAGAAAAATTTTATTTTAACAAAATTTTTTATGGAAAAATTTTCGTGTGACAAAAATTTCCACAGAAAAATTTTTGTGACAAAATTTTCTATAAAAAAATTTTTAAGTGGCAAAATTAAGCAACAAACTTTAAAAAACTTTCTTGACAAAAATAAAATTCATGTGACAATATTTTATACAGAAAAATTTTCTAAGGAAAAATTTTTGTGCAACAATTTCTTATAGAAATATGTATGTTCGTGTGGCAATTTGTTTTTAGAAAAGTGTTCGTGTGACAAAATTTTTTATAGAAAAATTTTTGTGTGAAAAAAAGTCCCACAATAAAATTTTCGTATGACAATATTTTCTATAGAAAAGTTTTCATGTGACAAAATTTTCTATAGAAATATTTTCGTGCAACAAAATTTAAAAAAAAAAGACTTTCCCGACAAAAAAAGTTTCATGTGACAAAATTTTTTATAGAAACATTTTCTTGTAACAATATTTTCCAAAGAAAAATTTTCATGTAACGAAATTTTCTATAGTCAAAAAAATATATTCAGGGCTATCATGAATAAAATTCCACGTGAAATTTTTACCGGGGAACAATTCTAACTAATAGCAAATATATACTAGGGAAAACAAAAAATTCTAATTGGAAAAGGGAGAAATTTCACCCGAAATTTTATTCATGATAGCCCTGATTAGTGAAACAAAATTTGCGATAGAACAAGCTTCTCGTTAAATAGACAAATTTTACGTCTGACAAAATTTTTCATGTGACACATTTTTCTTTAAAAAATTTTGACAAAAAAAAATTATTTTTTTCTGTAATAAAATATTCTATATAAAAATTTTCAGGTGACAAAACTTTCTTGTGACAAAATTATCGTGTACTAAATTTTCTATGAGAATATATTTATGTGATGAAACATTTCTATAAAAAAATTTTCGTGACAAAATTTTCTATAAAAAAATTTTCGTGACAAAATTTTCTATAAAAAAATTTTCGTGTGATAAAATTTTCTATAGAACAATTTTCGTATGACAAAACTTTCGTGTTAAAAAATATTTTCTATTGAAAAAAAATTTTTAAATAAATTTTCTATAGAACAATTTTCGTTTAGGAAAACTTTCTATACTAAAGATTTCGTGTAGTAAAAAATTTTTATAGAAAATTTTTTTTTGCTACAAAACTTTTTTATAAAAATTTTTAAGTTACAAAATTTTTTCTAGAATAAATTTCGTGCAACAAAATTTTCTATAAAAAAATTTTCGTGTAAAAAATTTTCGGGTAAAAAATATTTTATAGAAAAATTTTCATGTAAAAAATTTTTTATAGAAAAATGTTCATGTTTAAAAATTTTTTATAGAAAAAATTTCGCGTAAATATGTTTTTATGGAAAAATTTTCGTGTAAAAAAAACTTTCGTTTAACATAATTTATTATAGAAACATTTTCGTGCAACAAAACTTTTTATGGAAAATTTTTGTGTGACAAAATTTTCTATAAAAAAAATTTTAGAGTAACAAAATTTTCTATGGAAAAATTTTCATATGAAGAAAAATTTTTCGTGTAACAAAATTTTCTATGGAAAAATATACGTATGACAAAATTTTCTATAGACAAATTTTCGAGTAAAAATATTTTTTTTAGCAAAATTTTCTTTCGAAAAATTTTCGTTGGGTAAATTTTTCATTTAGCAAATTTTCTACACAAAAGATTTCATGTGACGTTTCGTGTAACAAAAATGTTTGTAGAAAAATTTTCATGTAACAAAATTTGTTATAGAAATTTTTCTTTTTGGAAAAAATTTGGTGTAGCAAAATTTTCGTGTAAAAATTTTTATAGAAAAATTTTCGTTAACAAAATTTATTATAGAAAAATTTTAGTGTGATAAAAAATTTTATAGGAAATTTTTTGAGCGAAAAACTTTTTCCAGAAAAATTTCCTTGTAACAAAATCTTTTATAGAAAAGTTGTAGTGTAAGAAAATTTTCTTTGAAAAAAAAATTTGGTGTAACAAAATTTTCTTTGAAAAAAATTTCATGCAACACTATTTTCTATACAGAAATTTACGTGTGATAAAACTTTCTATAGAAAAATGTTCGTGCAACAAAATATTCTATTGAAAAATTTTCGTGTGACAAAATTTTCTATTTTAGTCTGACGTGATTTTTGTATGACAAAATTGTCTATATTAGTTTTCATGTTCGTCCCATAGTGCCATGTAGGTATGTATGTACATATGTGCTGTCTGGTTATTACATAAATTTATATGTATATTATTTTTATTTTTTTACTTTTTATGTTGAGAGAAAAAGAAACTAAAATTTATGTTTTTCGCAAAAAATTACAACAAAAGAAACACGAACGAAAACATCCACATACACACACACAGACAGTCGGCTTAAAAATGACGTAGCAGCCCCAATCTTTAGCAGCATTTCGAATGAATAATAATGTTGCAGAGTGTTTGTTGTTGTTGTAGCTGTAATCTGCTGCAGTTAAAGCAAAAGCATTCGAAAACTTACTCGCTTATCATGTTTTGGATCAACGACAAATACCAGCAGCAACAAGAAACAAATAACAAAACAAAAACAAAATCAACAACAAAACAAAAACAGACCAAACTGCTAAATGAAATCAAGCATCAACCATCGGCCACTTAGTCAGTCAGCGGTTTGGCGTGCCCCCTTTTTTTCGGCATGTTTTTAGCTGTGTTTAGTTTATTATTTCTTTTATGAGCGTGTTTGTCCGTCTGTCTGTCTGTTTGTCTGTGTGTTTTGTTTGTTTCTTGAAAATATTTTTATTATTTTTTTTTTGTTATTATTGTACCTATCTCAGCTGTAGTTTATAGTTTTATTATTTTTTAGTAATTTTTAAAAACGCGACCCCTTTCCACTAGTGCTTCCGCACCAGCGTCTCTCGACAAACGGTGTCTGCTGATTATTTCAAAAATATTTTTATATAGACCCAAATACTGCAGGCGCATAATGACGACGACGACGGCGACTATGTATGTATGTTAAATTACATAATAAATATATTTAACTTATTGCATTTGGTGTTTTTGAAGTCTTTTATTTTTTGTTTGCTTTCTTGACTCCAATTTAAAGTTGTATGAATATTTTTTGTATGAATTGTATTTATTTATTTTTTTTTACTGTTTTTTAGACAATTTTATGCCACGCGCTCTAACACAATTTTAAATTTTGTGGTAATTCTGCTTAAACAATGTTTAAACAAATTTCAAACGACGACCAGTTACAATAGCGACAAATAAAAAAAAATATTAAAAAAAAAACAAAAGCAAATTGTGTTACAAAATCACTCACATCTGTGTTTTGCTTAACAACATTAATTGCTTATATAAAAAAAATCAGATCACTTCAAATTGTATAGAGAACAAAATATGTGCATATTTCTGGCCACAATGAACATAAATAATAATACGAGTTGCCAGACCTGAAAATTATATTGACAACTTAATACCTAACACAACACAGAATGTTGAAACCGTTATTTATTTAATTCAACAATTTTTTTTTACTTGTAAACTTGTTAAAATACCTGAAAACAAAATCTGGCAACACCGGTGATATTTGAAAGATCGCTTAACTGTTTCTTGTTCCTCAGTTCCCATTGGAATCGTTTAAGTGGAAGTTTTAAGTTTTAAAAAGTGGGCGTAACCCCGCCTACTTTTTAAAACGCGATATTTGGTCGTTAAAGGTAATACAGCTTGCGTTTTATTTCAATTTTTAAATTATAACGACAGAATTTATATTATTCATTTAACCTTAAAAGAAAAAAAATCGTTAAATCGATATACATTAATTTTTCCTTAATAAAACAATTTTCTTAAATGTTTTTTTTTAGGATTTTAATTCATACAAAAATTATTTTGAAAAAGCCTTTGAGACTTGTTTCTGCAATATTTATCTCCTGTTTCCATAACTCAGACGCAAAATTTCCAAATTTAGTGTATTTTTTTTAAGCAGATAATAATTTAATGTTAATGTAATTTTGACAAAACCGTAAGAGGCAAACTCTCGAAATTTTCAAAAAGGCTTAAACTAAAAAATTCCGAAATTAAAAAGAAATGCCGAACGAAAAAATCGTCAAATCGAAAAAAGCGCTAAAATTTAAACAAAATCGCTAAAACTCAACTAAATCACCAAATCCGAAAAAATCGCCAAACACAAGAAACGCCAAAACTTATAAAAATCTCGAAAAATAAAAATCGAAAAAACCTAAAAAACGCCAAAAATAAAAAATTGCTTTAACTGAAAATATGTATTGTTAAAAGAACTAACAAAAAATCGCCATAAAAAATAACAGCGCCACTAGTACAAATTGCTAAAAGCCGAAAAAATCGCAAAAAAAACAATGTAAATTAATCGCTGTAACAAAAAATATCGTCAAAACTAAAAAATCGCTATAACTAATTACAATAAATCGTCACAAACCGAAAAAAGCTTCAAAACGAAAAATAACGTCAAAACTAAAAAATTGCTTAAACTAAAAATATGTATTGTAAAAAACCAAAAAAATCGCCAAAAACGTATAAACTAAAAAGTGTCAATAGCAAAAAAAATTGCAAAAATCGCAAAAAACCGAAAAAATCTATCAAAAACAATGTAAACTAGACGCTGTAACTAAAAAGATCGTCAAAAACGCCAAACTTCAAAACAACCGAAAAAAGCGCCAAAACCTGAAAAAATCGGCAGAATGAGGAAAAACCGCCAAAACGAAAAATTCACTTTAACTATAATAAATCGTCAAAAACTGAAATAAAGGCCAGAGCGGAAAAAAGCGCCAAAGCTAAAAAAATAGCTCAAGCTACAATAAATCGCCAAAAACCGAAGAAATGGCCAAAAAAAGGCATATTGTAAAAACAACAAAAAATCGCCAAAACGAAAAAAAACGCTAAAACTAAAAAAAGCGCCAATAGTAAAAAATGCCAAAATCGCCAGATAAAAACAAGAGCCAAAACTATAAATTAATTGTTGTAACTTAAAATATCGTCAAAAAACCAAAAAAAAAAAAAAAGCGCCAAAGTAAAAAAAACGGAAAAAAATTGTCAAAAACCGAAAAAAAAAACGCTGAATGAGGAAAACCGCCAACAATACAAAAAATCGCTATAACAACAATAAATCGCCAAAAACCGATATAATCGCCAAGAACCTATATAATCGCCAAAACGAAAAGAAGCTCCAAGACTAAGTTAAAGCTCCAAAACTGAAAAAAATAAGTCCGACGCACTTTACTGAATTTATTTCTCAATTAACTAACACCTTTGTTTGATATAATTGTTAAATTTAATCAATGCCCCTATTATCGTTCTCAACTCAACTGAGTTTAGTTGTCTGATAGTCAACTCAACTCTCACACAACCAAACTTTTTTTTCCTCAAAATTAATAGACAGAAAAAGTTATTGGGCCAAATTACGAGTGTGTCGTAGTTTGACTACTGCGACTTTGTACTAGACTAAAGAACATTGTGATATTATTTCTTTAATCTGGTACAAAATAGTTGTAGTCGAAGTTTTAACACGACACTCGTACATGGTAATACGACACTCGTAATTAGGCCCATTATATTTTTTTTTTTTTTTGGCTCAGTTTTAATAGTTATTTTAATAATATTTTAAGAAAACCCCAATAAAGAAGAAACAACAATTGCTGCTGCTGTTTTATTACACTTTTCTATGAACTTTTAACCAACAAGAAAATACATGGATGAATGGGCGTGAAGACAAGAAGTCTACTATATCATGTTAATTGGAGAAAACAATACAGCTGCGAAGTCTTAAGTAAATTTTCTAATTTTTTTTTAATAAATGATCCAAAATTTTATCACAACTTTACTGTATTTAACGAACATTTTCGTCATTAATTATTTTAAACTGACATAAATACAAACACACTTCGAAACATTTCCTCAATTCATTATTATCTCTATCAACATCAAAGTTTTACAAACAATAATTTTCATGTTGTATTTGCAACAAAGAAAAAGACTCTCCAAAGGCATTTTCTTAACAATTTCATATATAAAATCATAATTTTTCTAGTTCTCACTCTCTATTACACACAAACACATATTCTTTACAGCGCTAGATATTATTTGAATTTGTATCTGCCTGCATCTATTAAATATTAAATCTGAAATTCACAAGATTTGCTTTTTTAGGCATACATACATACATATGTACATATGTATCGTATATCCATGCCACACAATTTTTCATTTAAATGAAAGTTTTAAGTTTTAATTTTTTGGGCTTTCATTTATATTTCACATACACAAATATGTATGTATGTATTTTATGTATTTATCTTTCACTTTTAGGCCGCTGTGTAACTTGGTGTGTGTTTTAATAAAACTTTTATATAGAGCTGAATATATTTCGCATCTAATTAACACACATACATAATTATAATAATCTGCAGCCATTAATATTTTAATTTAAAAAAAAATTTTATAACTTTGACAACCAATATTTTTCTATAGACAATTTTTGAGTGATAAAAATTTTTCTATCGAAAATTTTTGAGTAATCTTAAATTTTTATATAGAAAATTTTTGAGTGATCTCAAATTCTTCTATAAGAAATTTTTGATTGATCTCAAATTTTTCTATAAGAAATTTTTGAGTGATCTCAAATTTTTCTGTAAAAAATTTTTGAGTGATTTTAAATTTTTCTATAGAAAATTTAAGAGTGAAATTTTTGAGTGATCTCAAATTTTTCTGTAAAAACATTTTTGAGTGATCCCAAATTTTCTACAGAAAATTTTATTGATCTCAAATTTTTTCACAGAAAATTTTTGAGTGATCTCAAATTTATCTATACAAAAATTTTAGAGTGATCTCAAATTTTTCAATGGAAAATTTTTGAGTGATCTCAAATTTTTCTACAGAAAATTTTTGAATGATCTCAAATTTTTCTACAGAAAATTTTGAATGATCTCAAATTTTTTTATAGAAAATTTTAGAGTGATCTCAAATTTTTCTATAGAAAATTTTAGAGTGATCTCAAATTTTTCTATAGAAAATTTTAGAGTGATCTCAAATTTATATATACAAAAATTTTTGAGTGATCTCAAATTTTTCTGTAAAAACATTTTTGAGTGATCCCAAATTTTCTACAGAAAATTTTATTGATCTCAAATTTTTCCACAGAAAATTTTTGAGTGATCTCAAATTTATCTATACAAAAATTTTAGAGTGATCTCAAATTTTTCAATGGAAAATTTTTGAGTGATCTCAAATTTTTCTACAGAAAATTTTTGAATGATCTCAAATTTTTCTACAGAAAATTTTGAATGATCTCAAATTTTTTTATAGAAAATTTTAGAGTGATCTCAAATTTTTCTATAGAAAATTTTAGAGTGATCTCAAATTTTTCTATAGAAAATTTTAGAGTGATCTCAAATTTTTCTATAGAAAATTTTAGAGTGATCTCAAATTTATATATACAAAAATTTTAGAGTGATCTCAAATTTATCTATACAAAAATTTTGGAGTGATCTCAAATTTTTCTATGGAAAATTTTTGAGTGATCTCTAATTTTTCTATGGAAAATTTTTGAGTGATCTCAAATTTTTCTACAGAAAATCTTTTAATGATCTCAAATTTTTGAGTAATCACAAATTTTTCTATAGGAAACTTTAGAGTGATCTCAAATTTTCTACTGAAAATTTTTGAGTGGTCTCAAATTTTTCTATAGAAAATTTATGAGTGATCTCAAATTTTTGAGTGATCTCAAATTTTTTTCTAGAAAAATTTTTAATGATCTCAAATTTTTCTCTAGACAAATTTTTAATGATCTCAAATTTTTCTATAGAAAACTTTTGAGTGATCTCAAATTTTTTTTATAGAAAATTTTTCCTATGAAATTTTGGACTGATTAAAATGTTTCCATAGAAAAGTTTTTCCGTGATCAAAATTTTTCTAAATAAATTTTTTCTTAGTCCAAATGTTTCTGTAGACAGTTTTTGACTGATCAAAATGATTGTCGAAAGAATTTTCACTTGTTCAAATTCTTTTACCAGAATACCTCTGGTAATAAAAATTTTTCTATGCAAAGTTTTCGCCGGATGGAAGTTTTTCTATATAAAAAGATCACATGATCTCAATTTTTCTGTATGAAATTTTCGCCCAATATCGCTGAAGTATAATTTTTCCTTGATTTTTTTAATAATATTTTGTCTTAAAAAATTCAGTAGTGCCACACAGAATTTTCGATTTGAAGAATATCAATTTTTTTATTTTTTTTTTTTTTTTGTAGAATGTTCCATCATTAGCAAATCTTATTTGAAGAAAATTTAACTTTATAAAAAAAAACTTTGCCAGAGATATTTTTTTCGAAAGGAAATTAACAAAACCAAAGTTGTATGAACAAAAGCTGTTGTGAAAGTAATTTGTGTTGGAAAAATGCAAACTATCACCAGTAAAAACCCATTTAGACAGCAGCAACAACAACGCCAATGCACAAATGAACTTACAACAGTTTTAGAGCGCTCACAACAGTTTATGCTGTACCCATACCAATTGTTTGCAGAGTCTTTATGTCTGATATCAAGTTTTGCAACTGAAATAAGCAGGATTGAAGCAATAGCGGGCACAAGCAATAAGAAGAAAAAAAAAACAACTAATGGAAAACAAACAGCAGCAATTGAAAACATCTAAATGATGTTGAAAATTATCTGATATGAAACATCAAAAATTATTTTGAATTTTTTTTTGCAATTTTGCTTTCAAGCTGATTTCGTATTTAAGACATGTATCATTTATTTATTAACTTTGTTGTTGCTGTTGCTGCTGGTGCTATTTCGAGCAACAATGTTTATTGCACATTTGATACTTAACATGCATAAATAAATTTTTGTACTAAAGATAAACTACTTATGGAGTTGCAACAATTGTAATATGTTTGCTTAATGTTTGTTGCAAGAAAGAAAAAAATAATTTGCTACAGAAGTTACAAAATGTGTATTAGAAAATTAAATTTTTGTTTAAAAATAAATCTGGACAACTTATGAAATGCCAGCCAACAGTGGTGCCATAATAATTTATTTACAATGTTTCCTTCATATACTAGGCTGTTTTTGCCCATATTCTTCGTAGAAACTTAAATGGAAAAATTTCATAAAAAGTTATTTTATATTAAACAAAATTTCAAAAAGGCTTAGTTAGCTGCATTACAGACATACATATACAGTGGAATCTCCCTTAACGGACACTTCCTATAGGCGGATACCCCTTTTAGACGGACACTTTTGACAGGTCCCGACAGCTCCATAAGCAAAGCATTGCTTTCTCTTAAGCTGACAGTCCCCTTGTACGGACACATTTCAATAGTGCCTTCGGTGTCCGCTCAAGAGAGATTCCACTGTATACATACATTCATATTTGCGTTTACTTATTAAAAAAAAAACACAAGAGCATCTTTAAAATACTCGAAAAATACCTACTTTAAAATCTTTTTTCCTAGTAAAAATTACGGTTTTTTTAAATTCTCCTACGGTCACACTGGTTACTAATCAAAGAGGGCTAACAAAACAACAGTGTAATATTTACAGTAATTGTATAAATGGAAAAGCATACACAAATTTACATACATACATACATATGTACATACATACATATGTTTGCACGTGCATACTTCCATACATACATATGTACATATGTATGTATGTTGCATGTATAAATATTAATGTTTGATGTCAATATGGTTGTTATGCTCCGTTTGATTTTAATACATATTTACATTTGTGTGACTGTTGCTGTTAGAAATTATTAAGGTTATAATAACAATCGCCTTTTCTTTTTATAAAAATAAAAAAAAAAATGATTAAATGAGTGATGGTGTTTGTTCAACTCTCACTCCACCGAAAATAATACAAAAAAAATTAGATATTAAAATATTTTAATGTTGTATGTAACGCTATTTTTTTTTGTTGCTGATGCTGCTGCTGCTGCTTTGTTGTCGTTTGCTGTAATTTTTTATGTTAATGGAAATGTTATTGCTACAAAGTACGTATGATTATTTTAGTGTACTCATGTAACTATGTATCGTCGCTTAAAATGTGATAAGACATTAAAAAAATGTTTAATGTGTATAAATAAAAATTATAAAATTATTATTATTTATTAATTATTATTTAGTTCGTGCTTTAACTATGAAATTCTCATTAGTTTAAACGAAAGTTTAATTTGAAATGTATTTGTCCTCGTCCAGACTTGCAGTTTTTGTTGCAGCAATTCTTTAGTTTATAGGTGGGAGGATTGGGGAGGTGTACAGTAGTACACAGTTTCATGTGCTTGGCAATTCCCTTTTGTTTTGAAATTCGCTATTGTTAATTTAAAGTTTTTAGGTGTATTTGACGTTTTATTTTATTTTATTTGTTCAATTGTATGAAAAACACAAAATGTAACAATAAGTAAAAATAATTGTTAATTTTTCAGGCAAATTTGTTGTGAAATAGAATTTTTAATACTTAAAGCCGGGGCACAATGAATCCATCATACGTTAAACTTCGCCTTTTTCAACTGACATTAACGCAACGAAGGAGAAGGTTGGCACAATGAGTACTTTATTGACGGAAGCATTTGAACACCTTCAATAGGTTGATTCTCCATTTTACATATTAAACTCCACTTTTTTATTTATTTCGTTTATTTCTTTTGTTTAATATTATTTTTGCTACCACAAAACACAAACATACAATATACCAAAAAAAAAAAAAAAAAACAAACCAATTTCTGTCAAACTACTCAACGTACGCAAAAAGTTAAAAGTTGACAAAATTTTGCACTTTGCGCTGACGGATACGTACTGAATGTTACAGACCTCATAAGAAACCATGTAACTATTTCAACTTAGCTATCAGTTGAAAAAGGAGAAGTTCAACGCATGACGGATTCATTGTGCCCAGGTATTTAGTTGAAAAACTAGAATTTCCTAATGTGGACACTTATGCAATTTTAAAGCAGAATTTTACAAAATTGCAGCAACAAAAATTGCAAGTCAGGCCGAGCCATTTTTAAGAAACAATAATTTACTGAATAAGTAAAATAATAATTTAGGATAATTAGCGTGTTAACAAATATTAAATTTGATTACAAAAATTACCCTTTTGCATTAAAAAATTTTTCTTTTCCTTTTTTGTTCTATTTTTTTTTTTTTTTTTTTTTTACAAAAATCGATAAATGCTACAAGAGAAAATTACGAACTTTTATTAATTACAGACTAGACTGCAGATTTTCAGTTAATGATGCCAATGATAATGATTCAAAAGATGGGACTATTGAACCAAAAATAACAGTATAACTTGTTTATATGTTATAGAAAGATTCAAATATTTCGCCACATACAGGACGCACTTTTAAGTTTTGCAGCACAATTTTTTTTGGCACGAGGAAATATTTTTTAATTAAATTTTGATACAACATTTTTATGATACGTATGTACGTATGTATATGTATGTACATATGTATGTATCTACAGTAGTCTCCGCTTACTTAATATCCGGTTAATTGATTTATCCACTTAATTGCAATATTATAAAATTGCTAAATATCTCATAAATCATTTACAAGATTAATTAAATTGATAAAAAACATGCATTTTTTAAAATTCCATTAAGTGAAAATTACTGTATTTAACTTTCCAAAAAAAAAAAAAATATTACACTTTGCCATTAGTTTCCAGTGTATAGTATTCGGCCACTATTTAAAAACTAGATTTTTTCCACTTTATTCACGCAAACGCAAACCGAAACAAACAAAATTTATAGAATTCGATAATTTACTTCTTGATTAAATGCAATTAAAATGAATAAATGAATAAATTCTAATATCCAGAGTCGAAAACTGGGAGGTAAATTACGCCCTTCAATATCGAAGAAATTTTTATTAAATTTTAATTGTGTTTTTTGTGGATATCGATATCGAATGACATAATTTGCCCTCTGGTCTTTTTGATTGATATAGCACTTAACAAACAAACAAAAATTGTAAAGAAAACATGCACGATGTCGAAAGAAAACTTAAGAGAACGAAAGTAAGTCACTCATTTTCTTCTATAAAAGTGTTCCACTATCTTTCGACTTATCGTTCGATTGGCTTTACGTTTCTAACGTAAGCCGTATACCCGTTGTCAAATATCTATATTGCCACATCCACAATTTCACACATTCATCGACAATTGGGAATAAAAAATCGTTCAAATGTGTAAATTGTGCTTTAAAAAATGAAACTCTGTTCTAATTTAACCTGCAACAAGTGGCACCCAAAAATAAATTAAAATAAACTGACAAAACAATTTTTGTAAATGATAAAAAGTGTACATACATAATTACTCAAGGGTTTTTATTTATGATAAATAAAGACATAAAAAACCACAAGCTATGAAAAATTTTGTGAACAATCACCCAAAAGGAAAAATGACCAATAGCCCATTTATTTAGGTCATTATTCATTGTCATTTGGATGATTGTCATTATCTTTAAAATACCAACAGACCCAGAAAAAGTGTTCTACCTTGTCGGCCTTTGTACGGGTGCAATAATTTTATCTCTCTTCTCTGTATATGTAGAACAACTGATTATATGAATAAATACATCCGATTAAAATAAAAATACATCCTTATGTACAAGAAAAAACTGGCATAAAGTAAGTGACGACATTGAAATAGGTGCTAAGGAGTTCCTTCATACATTTTGACAATAAAAATCGGCGCATAATGTAGTTTTAGCCCACTATTAAGTCCCAGCGTGATTTATCTAACTTCTTGACGGTTTTTTCTTACACATAAGACCGATAGTTTCTAACCAACCTTCACTATAACTAGCGGAAGTGGTGGTAGGCAGAAAATATCTACTCGTTGAAGCTGTTGTCGAACACACATACATACATACCGAGAGAAGAGTATCACAAAGACCAGCCAAGGACGCAAAACCGCTTACTTACAAGCTCAGACGTGAGGAGATTGCCAACGACGGGTTAAGCAATGAACCCATTGCCAGCGAAGCCGGTATTATATTTGCTCATTGGCAAAGCAAAATATTTTATTCATGTAAAAAATAAAATAATTTGTTGTATTTTGTCTCAGTCGACAATAAAAATACAAGTGCCTTCTTTTGGCATTTGAGTTCGTACAAATGACTGAAAAAATTTTATTGGGGCTCATATTTGTATTGAAATGCTTACGTTGTCGTTCGCTTTAATTTTCTTTCGACTTGTCGTGCTAAAGCTTTTAGTGGAACGCAAAACAGCTGTTTGTCGTTTAAAAGGCTTGCGAACGAAAATGAGTGACATCCTGGAACAGGCAGTCATTTTTATTTATTACACATTTTAAGAATTATATTCAGGGCTATCATGAATAAAATTGCACGTGAAATTTTTTCACTTTCCAATTAGAATTTTTTGTTTTCCCTATTACTTGCTATTAGTTGGAAATAATTCCACAGAAAAATTTCACGTGGAATTTTATTCGCGATAGCAATGAATTTCCTTTTATTCCCCCTTATTGTGAATGGCGTTGTCGACGTCACATCAAGACGACAGTAAATACTGTCACTTGTCTACTCTTTATCGGCTCTTATTGAAAATCTCTTACTAACCTCTAAGCCTTTGTAAATTAATATAGCATGTTAATAGTAGTCCATTCTTGTCAACAAAGAGTAGAAAAGTGATAATTTTTACTGTCGTCTTTATGTGACGTCGACGACGCCATTCGCATTAAGGGGGATTATTTTCCTACAAAAAAAAAAAAAAAAAAAAAATAACATTTTAGGTGACGATATAGTATTTAGCTGGCTGCCTCTCTCCACAATTAGGCCTTTGAATGTTCATATGTATGTATGAATGTATGTATGTGCATATGTATGTGTTTAGTAGTGTATTGCAACAACAAGAAAAACGACACAAATTTCATTTTATTTATTCACAAAATAAAATTAAAATATAAAAATATTTCACTTTCGTTTTCATTTCATCACAGTTAAAAAGTAAAAGAAAAGAAACCAGTAGCAAGCAGCATGCCCAATTTATGTATGTATATTTAATGTAGATGGCGTCTTGCTTTGAATTTGATGAAATACAATTTATTTTTTTTGTAAATTTTGGTTTTGGTAGAAAAAAACGTTTTGCTGCACGAAAACGTATGTATGTATGTATGTATGTATGTATTTGTTTGTATACGTTTACATTCAACCCTAGATAAAGCAATTCCCGACATAAAATAACTTGACTCTACCTCCCAAGTCCAAGTTTCAAAATCACCTAACCAATTTCAGTTACAAATATATACTTAAATATATAAAAAAAAAAATATTAAGTCAGTTAAAGAGACAACCAAATCAAATCTGATGTCAAATTAAGACGTTCGATATACATATCGTGCCATAACAGCCAAAAAAGCTTAAGCGACATAATTTTTTAACAAAATTTTATTATTTGCGATGATAAATAATCGAATTTAGTAAAAATAAAACGAAGTCCAAAATATGTGTCGGATAAGATTTTTTGGCGGTTATGGCTCGATATGGAAAGCGAAATTTCAAAATAGTTCAAACAGTTTTTTTAAGCTGAATACATTGTTGAAAGAATCTTGGGTTTAACTTTATCAACGGGCTCCTTCGTAAATAAACGAAACAATGGCTCTTTTGCGCAACAACTTCAATGGCAGTGTTATCTCACGTGGAGGCGATGTCAACTGGCCGCCACGATCATGTGATTTGACACCATTTGACTTCTTTTTTTTGGGGTTATTTGAAAGATAAGCCAACAACAATTCAAGAGCTAAAGGATGAGATAATTCCGAACATTAATGGCATAGAACCTCAATTATGCCTCAGCGTCATCGATAATTTGGACCATCGGATATAGGTGTACCGCCAAGGTCGCGGCGACCATTTGGCCGATATTTTGTTCCATAGATAATTGAACCATACCATATTATTATAATAAAAAGAAATGACAATAATTTCCTAAATAATTTGTGTTTTATTCAAAATCAACATGGGCTCTTAAAATGTAAGCACCCTTTATTTACATATATGCCCATATTTATGAGGTTCGATCGACTCAAGATCCATCATGAAAAATACAGCTGGTGAATGCCGATTTTTAATTTCAGAACTACGGGGTATAGAAAAGCCACGATCGATTATGGTGACATAAGGCAACATTATCAGGCTTAAATCTTTCATTATGTCAGAGATTTTCAGACTTTTTACGACTATAAATAAATAGACTTGGTTGCTCTTAAGATCATTTAGTTTAGCTCGCTTGATCGCTCATTTACTTTTAAAGTGTCACAACTCAAAAAATACGTTATTTGAGCTAATGCAAAATAATTTGGAATTTCGTACTTTATCTTGTGTAAAAATTGCAAATACTAAATATGTAGCTTGTACTAGTTCTAAGCTTCATTATATATATTTATTTATAATAACAACATGCAGCCATACTTATTTAAACGTGTTTTGAGGAAAACTTCAACACGAAACTGTGCATGTGCACAGCAAACAATTGCGGTTACTTACTTACTTATTTAGCAGAAGCATAAAATAAATGCTTAATAAATCTTTATATTATAAAAGCAGCAAGAAGCTTTATTTTTAAATTGCAGATTCGTTACTCCTGATTATTTTCAACACACTTTAAAACTCCTTGTGTGTTTGGCGAAATTGTCATAATTTGCATTTTAAGCGTGGCTGTGTGTGCGCATTTCTCTAGAGAAGACGACCCTCAGTCAGTCAGACACATAACAAAAATGTTACATGCAACGTTTATTCGGTTTTATTTTTATTTTTTTTTTTTTAACTAAAAGTTTCATTTCAGTTAATATTTATTGTGGGGGCTTGCATGTGGGACGCTGTTACAAAAAAAAAGTAGCATGGCTAAACAAGAAAAAAATATATATATGTATATATAATAATAAAACTTAAGGCGAGCGTGCGTTTAAAGTTTAAGCCTTGCATAGATTTTCACTTTTTTAAAATTTGACGTTGCCAGAAACTTTGCAAACAAAATCATCATTTGACAATGAGAAAAAAATCATATGAATGAATAGTAAAACTAACAAACTTTACTTATGAACGTTAAGTTATACAAAAAAAAAAAAATTGTGTTGCGTTTTTAACTTTTAAAAACGTTATTTTCTTGTAGGTTCGAAATTGCAATTAAATAAATTCAGTAAAGTGCGACTCTGACTCGCGCACGAAGGGTTCCGTACGAACACTAGATATGTAATTTAATACAAACTTCATCTTATATAATATATAGTTTAGCCATTTTTTTCGTTTTTGGGGTTTTTTTGTTTTGGCGTTTTTTGCGTTTTTTCGGTTTTGGCGATTTTTTTAAGTTTTGGCTCTTTTTTTTTAGTTTTGACACTTTATTTTCTCAATTTGGCGATTTGTCTTCATTTTGGCGATTTTTTTTCATATAAACAATTATTTTGGTTTTGGCGCCTTTTTCGCGTTTTGGCGATTTTTGGAGTTTTTTTTTTCATTTTGACGATTTTTTTCATTTGGGCTATTTTTTCGAATTTGGCGATTTATTTTAGTGTTAGAATTTGTTTTTTTAATTTTGGCGATTTTTTTCGTTTTGGCGATTTTTTTAATTTTTGGCGATTGTTTTTTTTTGGTTTGGCGATTTTATAATTTTCGGATTTTTTAGTTTTACCATTTTTAAAAATTTCAAGTGTTTGCCTCTTACGGTTTCCAAGATATAGCAAATTGTCAAAATTACATAGTAAAAATTGCATTAACTGATGGACCACCCTTTAATTTAAATTTTTTTAAATTTTAGTGTTATTTGTTTTAGTCTGTATAAAAATACACTAATTTTACAAAATTCAAGTTTCAATATACATATGTAAATACATACAATTGTATGTATATTACATGGGATTTTAACATTTTTCGTTGCTCGTTTTGGAACACCCTTTAATTTTTAATTCTCATGTATTTGTTGTTGTAGCGGCCAAGGTTCTACATACTCTGCCCAAATTTCAGGTCCATAGCTCTTACGGTTCCTGAGAAAATACCGTGTGACGGACTGACGGACAGCGTAGCGAAAATAGGGTTCCTTTTCACCTTTGGTGTACGGAACCCTAATAAAAAGTCATCATTATGAAATTTTTATTTCATTCAGAATACTTTATTTACTCAGCACTGTTAAACTATTCCATGACTCCTTGATTTTATATGAAATAACTCATCTCGAAAAAACCCCAAGAAAAATTCATCAAATCATATTTACATTAAAATATCACGACAATTCATTAATTCTGGCAACACTGAATATCAGTGCGACATGGAAAAGAAATTGGGTACAACTAACTCTCTTCTTTTCAAATGTTGGTGATATTTTTCGTTTCTCTGCAAGCGTGTGTTTATGTGTGGTAAAGAGTGTGTGTGTGTGTGTGTGTGTGTTTCATATGTGGTGTTTGTTTATGTTTTACTTCGTAACAGTGCACAGTGGGGACTTTTGCAAAATAAATGGTAATAAATCTGGAACTTCTAAACTACTGATTGGATTTATATGAAACTTCGAACATCCGTAGAGGAGGACTCAGGCTTTATAACAAATGTCTTGGCAGCCGTCTGGCCTAAGCTGGACAGGAGTTACAGTGGGCCTAAGTTGACAACATGGGACTCAAAAAAAATTCTGAGTTTTGTAACTCTTAGAAAACTTATCCGATTTTTATGAGATAAAGCGTTTTGATCTAAGCTTAACATTTTTAATAAATAATGTCCTTAGATGTGTTTTCGTATCTCTCATAACTTAGAAGATATTTGACTTTTAACAAAAAAAAATTTTTTTTTTGACTTGACTTTTTTTAGTATTTCACCTACAACTTTTTAGTTAATTGTTGGATTTTAAATTAAAAGACAGCATTAAATTTCTGATCAAATTTTAAATAAAAATAAGTAAAAAACTTATTAATATCTGCAGTCGTAAAAACGGGAAAAGGCAAAGAATTCAAAGTTTTAAAATTTTTCTGGAAAAGGCACGTTTTTTTAAGAAAAAGTATCTTCATTATTTTCAATTTTGTGAAAAACTTTGTTTAACACATACACTTTTAAACCACATAGCGCTAAAAACAATCTATTCAGAATATGCTAAGAGCCATTTATTTTGTATTTTGGGCATGCACCCTACACTCAGCAGTGTCCGAAAATTGCCAATTTCAAAATTTTTTTTTGTGCTTATGCGCTTATAAAAAGTTGTGACGGTATATTTTGAAAGCTTTAGCTATATCATTTATTTATTAAGATAGTTGGCAACATGTTAAACTTAAATTTTTAACAGCCTTTTTATAAATGCGAGGATGCGCGCAAATTTTCTGAAAAAAGTCAAAATTTTGGAAAAATTTTGTTTTGTACCATAAAAAATATATATAAAAATAATTTTCTTTTTTTATGTTGGCATTTTTAGCTTTCATGTGAGTCCTTTTACTTTGCCTGAAAAAATTATTCCAATATAATTAACTGATCTCGAGATATTCCGATTGTAGGGTGCAATTCAAAAAATATGTAGAATGCGCTTAACTTTTTTCCCTTTATTCACACATCAGCTGTTTAAAACTTTTATGAATTCTGAAATTCAACCTAAATAGAAAAACAAAAATAAATTTGGAATGTTATCCAATAAGTCTATGTATATTTTTCGCAATAAAAAATATTTATGGTAATTATACCACATGTTTTTCCATGTAAGTGTAGTTAATGTTAATAACAGGTAAGCATTTAACGAATAACAACACACATGTTTAATGGATTAAAAAAAGGTTTTTGCGGATTTTATTACAGCAACATCGGGAGGTGCTACCTGATTGTGCTACTACTACTTAATAACACTTCACAGTACTAGGTAATTAGACAAAATTAGCAAAGGTTCTTATAAATTATGCTGTATTGCATAAAAACGCAGGGTTCTTTTATAAGAACAATCACTCTATATTGAACTGTTATGGAGATTAGTATTAAATATAACGCGGTATGTAAACTTCTATGGGAATACGTTCCTGTTAGTTTATTGCGCCAAGAAAAATGTTCTAAAATCATAGATATAATTGACAACTCATTTGGATTAAAACTAAATGAAGATGCTACTAAAAAAATAGAGAACTTTTTGGTAGCGTACGAAAGAAAAATGAAAGAATTAAATTATAACAAAACTAAGTTCCAAAAACAAAATGAACAATGGCTAAAAACCGAGATAGTTACACAGATTGGTATGAAACAATTGGGAAGGCCTAATAAATTATACGAGGAACTTCAACCAAGAAGCCAGAAAAGAAAGCAAGAAGACCTCATTGAAAACCACTCTTTTGGCCTTATAAAGGATGCCTTTAGAAGTGCCTTAACCAAAAACAAACCGAAGGAAGTTGGCAAAATTGTAGATGCTCTTCCAAAAGCATCTCCAAAGAGAATACAACGTATGGTGGAAAGCATACCAACGCCTAAATCTAAAACAGATTTTACTAATGAAGATGCATTAGCCCTTATTCTAAACTTGGGTCTAACAAGGAATAAATATGAAATATTAAGAAAAGCTATGACTGAAAAGAAATGGGGAAATTTGCCATCTACAAAGTCATTGAAGGCAACAAAGGATGTAATTTTGCCATCGGTTTCGAACGTTAGTAGCACGGGCGCCACTATTGAGTTATGCAGTCTCCTCGAAAATACTGCTTCTAGGATAATTTCAACCTTTAGCAAAGAAGACATAACTAAATGCCACAAGTCCGAGCTAGTATTAATTTGTAAATGGGGTTGTGATGGGACTACTGGATTTTCTGAATATAGACAACAAAGCGAAGATAATATATCTTTTTCATCGATATTTATGTCTACGTTGGTACCTCTTAGAATGCGTTTATATACAAATTCATCATCATCATCCACTGTACCTGCATTTGAAGACGTATGGATAAATAGGACGCCTGCATCAAAGTTATTATGTCGACCAATAAAATTTGAATATATGAAAGAAAATAGAGATGAAACTCAAAATATTGTAGTTACTATATCAGAAGAAATAAGGAACTTACCAAGCATTGCAATAAAAATTTCTGACTGCATTATAAATGTCACATTTGATTTACAATTGACTATGATAGATGGAAAAGTTGCCAATGCCCTAACGGATACCAAGTCATACTGGAAATGCAATATATGTGGGAAAAAAGGCTCTGAGTTTGAAGATAAATCTGATGAAACTATAAAAGAGGAAGCCCTTAAATTTGGAATTTCCCCACTTCATGCTCGCATTAGATTTATGGAGTATTGCTTGCATCTATCATATGATATAAAATATAGAAATATCAAAGGTAATGAAACTGTCTCCTCACGAAACAACAAAGACTTAGCAGATACACGAAGAACTGAGAAGAAAAGGATACAAGATGAATTTAGAAAGCATGGGCTTATAATTGACAAGCCAATTAACGGTTATGGTAGCTCGAATAATGGAAATACTGCTAGACGCTTTTTTGAGGATCCTGAGACTACATCCTTGATAACCGGCTTGGATAAAAAACTAATAAGGAACTTCAAAATAATACTGGCAACTATTAACAGTAAAAAGCAAATTAATGCAGAAAAATTTGATGCTTTTGCTAATGAAACAAAAGTATTGATAAAAAATTTATATCCATGGAGATTGATGACGCCAACTGTACATAAGGTATTATCTCATGGAAAAGAAATCATTGAAACCAACATCCTACCTCTGGCAGAACTTACAGAAGAAGCTCAAGAAGCAAGGAACAAAGATGTAAAGCAGTACAGATTATTTAATAGTCGAAAGTGTTCAAAATTAGCAGAAAATTATGATTTAATGCTTCACTTATTGTTATCCTCAGATCCAGTTTTACAAGCAATACGGTTGAAATGGTTACCAAAGATAACTAAAGAAATAGAGAAAGACGACAGTGAAGCAATTCAAATAAAAAACCTATTAAGCTTCGATATTTCGGATTGTTTTCTTAAAAATAATTGAAATAAATAAATTGTAAAATTATGGTAATTAACATAGCTCAAACATGTAATTTAAAAATAAATAAATTATTTAGTGTTAAATAGTTTTTCTTAGCTATAGCCTAATATTAAATAGATTATCTATTGGTAAATAATAATAAAAAAACAATACACACATATAAAACTTTTCACATTTTTTATGCAATACTGCATAATTTATAAGAACCTTTGCTAATTTTGTCTAATTACCTAGTACTGTGAAGTGTTATTAAGTAGTAGTAGCACAATCAGGTAGCACCTCCCGATGTTGCTGTAATAAAATCCGCAAAAACCTTTTTTTAATCCATTAAACATGTGTGTTGTTATTCGTTAAATGCTTACCTGTTATTAACATTAACTACACTTACATGGAAAAACATGTGGTATAATTACCATAAATATTTTTTATTGCGAAAAATATACATTGACTTATTGGATAACATTCCAAATTTATTTTTGTTTTTCTATTTAGGTTGAATTTCAGAATTCATAAAAGTTTTAAACAACTGATGTGTGAATAAAGGGAAAAAAGTTAAACGCATTCTACATATTTTTTGAATTGCACCCTACAATCGGAATATCTCGAGATCAGTTAATTATATTGGAATAATTTTTTCAGGCAAAGTAAAAGGACGTACATGAAAGCTAAAAATGCCAACATAAAAAAAGAAAATTATTTTTATATATATTTTGTATGGGACAAACAAAATTTTTCCAAAATTTTTACTTTTTTCAGAAAATTTGCGCGCATCCTCGCATTTATAAAAAGGCTGTTAAAAATTTAAGTTTAACATGTTGCCAACTATCCTAATAATTAAATGATATAGCTAAAGCTTTCAAAATATACCGTCACAACTTTTTATAAGCGCATAAGCACAAAAAAAAATTTTGAAATTGGCAATTTTCGGACACTGCTGAGTGTAGGGTGCATGCCCAAAATACAAAATAATTGGCTCTTAGCATATTCTGAATAGATTGTTTTTAGCGCTATGTGGTTTAAAAGTGTATGTAATAAACAAAGTTTTTCACAAAATTGAAAATAATGAAGATACTTTTTCTTAAAAAAACGTGCCTTTTCCAGAAAAATTTTAAAACTTTGAATTCTTTGCCTTTTCCCGTTTTTACGACTGCAGATATTAATAAGTTTTTTACTTATTTTTATTTAAAATTTGATCAGAAATTTAATGCTGTCTTTTAATTTAAAATCCAACAATTAACTAAAAAGTTGTAGGTGAAATACTAAAAAAAGTCAAGGCAAAAAAAAAATTTTTTTTTGTTAAAAGTCAAATATCTTCTAAGTTATGAGAGATACGAAAACACATCTAAGGACATTATTTATTAAAAATGTTAAGCTTAGATCAAAACGCTTTATCTCATAAAAATCGGATAAGTTTTCTAAGAGTTACAAAACTCAGAATTTTTTTTGAGTCCCATGTTGTCAACTTAGGCCCACTGTAACTCCTGTCCAGCTTAGGCCAGACGGCTGCCAAGACATTTGTTATAAAGCCTGAGTCCTCCTCTACGGATGTTCGAAGTTTCATATAAATCCAATCAGTAGTTTAGAAGTTCCAGATTTATTACCATTTATTTTGCAAAAGTCCCCACTGTGCAGTGCTGGAAACTGTAACTGTTTGACACTATGGTCCATTTAAATTTTTTTTTTGCCTTTTTCAAAAAAAAATTTTTTTTGTATGAAATTTATCGATTTAGTGGAAAATAGTCCACTAAAAAACTTTAAATAAAATAAATATGAAGGTCTTGTGACTTCTTAAGGCGAATTTTAAAAAATTTATTTCCACCTAGATAGACATGATAAACCAATCAACAAATCAACAAATAATTTTTTTTAATTTAATTGCTATTATGTAGTCCAGAAAAAAATAAGGGTCCTCATGGAAACATTCAAACTGTGCATTATTTTTACAGCCTCGTAAATAAACCTCAAACAATTTTATGTAAAAAAAGTTTGCCCTACAATTTTGACTCGCAAACTTATGGTGTTTTCTTTTCTACAAGAAAAATGCTATATTTCCATGTCTTAAAAGTGAAATATTATTCTGTTCTAAACAATATTTTGCTCTCTAAAAGGGTAATATGTATGTTTCATTCTAAAAAAAATCATCGTCACTAATGGTGGAAGGTATTGTATGACAACAATTTATCCAACAATTAATCAATCAAAAAAAAAAAAAATTGTCAATTCACGCTGTCAGGGGTCTGCTCTGTAATTCGAAACGATAGAAAGAAAACACTTTCGAATTTGCATCTTATTAACCTGTAAATTCGAAAGCATTTTCTTTCATTACTTTGTAATTCGATTGAATCTATAACATTCTTTGATTTTTCTTTAATTTCTCATTTTACTCTTAAGCACACACACACACACTCAGATAAATGTTTTTTTAAAATTATAACTTAAAAGAAATTCAAGGCGAAATAAAAAAACAAATATCGTACATGCTGAAAAATATTGACGTTTCGTCAGGGAACTTAGAACACACAAGCCACACATCACATTTATTAGAATCTCAGGGTTAAATTGTTTTGAATCTCTTATACCTAACATTTTTTGTTATTATTTAAGTTTTTAAGCAGGTACGTGTAAAGAGATAGACAGTGGTTTCCCGATTTAACGAACGATATACTTAAAGTTCATAGATGACAAGTAAAAATTCTCGTCCGCCTATTTATATTGAAAATAAAAAACAATGCACTCAAATTTGTTGTTCTTTTCAATAAAAATAGGCTGGCGAGAATTTTTACTTGCCTTCTATGAACTGACAATATATTGTTCGTTAAACCGGGAAACAACTGTACAGCTTCAGATAAACCTTGATATTCGATTTGAAATAGCAATATTTTTAAGCGTGTTGGGGATTTGTCTTATTTCACCTTGAATATCTGTTAAGTTATAATTTTTAAAAACATTTATCTGAATGTGTGTGAAAAAGGAAAATAATTTTATAAACAACTAAAGAAAAGTGAAAGAATGTTATAAATTCCAACGTTATACTTTACAAATTACAATAATAATAATAACAAAAATTAAAAATTTTAAAAACCCCCGAATATCTCTAGAAAAGATGGTAATGTCTTCTAAGTGGCTGGACCGATTTTATTAAAACATAGTTTAAAACCTTCTCGATCGAGTCATCTTTCAAACAGAAAAAAACTAAATCAAAATTGGTTCAGCCGTTTGGTCTGTACGTGTACTTGCACAGACACACAGACACACAGACACACACTACAAACTTATAACACCCCTTTTTTAGTCGGGGGTTAATAAACGCAAGAAGTTACCTATAAAAACACACAGTGTCTGCAAGAGGCCCTCACCTTGTCTGAAGATGAAAAGCGAGTTTTTGCACATCCCTCTTAAATTAAAGATGGCTTTGACCGTCTAAAGACAACGGGAAGTAAGATTGACACCATTTAAAAGAGGATATATCGTGTCTGTCACGACTTTCGAACGTTTTCAATTAGAATGAAAATTTCAGAATCGCAAAAAAAAAGATTTGGTGTCTGCATACTACCGAATATTTTTGCAAAATTGGTTGCTAATGTGGGCATGTTTTTCATGTCCCCTTTCCTATGTATTAAAACCAAATATATATTGGTTTAAATTTCCGAATTAGGTAAATGAGATATCAAACCTAATTTTAAAAAAGATTTCGTTTAAATTAAATTAATTTTAATGTGGAAAAAAGGCAATTCTATTTACTTTCACATTGCTTGGTGCAGTCGAAAGCAAAACGAAAAAATTATTCGGAAGTGAATGTCAGGACACCAAAATATGCGGAAAAGATTCACTTTCACACGGATGTGAAAGTCATGACAGACACGTACATATATATATTTTAATGTTGATTTTTTTGCATTTTCTTGCAAGACGACATATAAATCCGTCAAACCGTGGCTATGTTTCATACCCATTTCATGCTCCCAAAAGGCTAGGACTCACTATCTTACCCAATCATAAGACTTTTGAAAAATAAAACACAACTCTGATCTAATGAATTCCTTGTTGTCTGTTATATTTACTTATACTCGCAGCATGCTTATACTCATGATTATACGCAATTCAAGATCGCTGATAATATTTTTTTACTGGTAGCTATATTTGTATCTCATATTTGACATTTATTTGTGCGTTATCTACTTCAGTGGAACACTTTAGAACCTTAAAATTTTCATTTGCAGCGCCGCGAACATTTTTACTCATACACAGTCGTGGATTAATAAATCGCACTCACTTTCCATCCCTGTGATGCAATCAGTTAAACACTGTTGCCATTTTACCGTTTTACTCATTTACTTTTCAGGCAGCACTGATGCAGTTTTTGGGTGTACTTTTTAAATGTTAAAAAATCGATATTTTTTAATAATAATGTTATTTAAATATATTAATTAATCAGGGCTGGCAATCCGATGAAAATGCATATTCCTAATTTAGCAACTTCAATTAATAATATTTTCTATTCAGCTTTAGCATTTTTATGTTTGTATAAAAAAGAAGAGAGGTGTTTTTGGACACCCGGTTAGAGCTATGCTGCTTAGCTTTATAAAACATATAAGAATGCAAATAATTTATATGTATTTTTTAAATTATTGATTTAATATTCATAAGATTCATTTATTTTATTATTATTTATACTTATAACCATGATACAATAATATAAAGGTAAAACCGTTCTCTCTTTTTGTCGCCATATTAACCTTCTGACGTTTGTCCCGATTATTTTTTACTCGCAAAATTAATGCTACCTTATTAGTTTATGAAATCCGATTTTTTGATTAATTGTTTGACTTTGTTGTTTATTTAATTAAAAATATTGAAAAATATTTAAATTTTTTCATTATTTGATAAGAAATACACTCAAAAAAGTTTTACATTAACTGTTTGTAGTTGTTTCAGAAGTTTACCGTAAAGTCAAACTTAAATGAAAATGCAGTTGTCCTACGAAAAAAGTTATATTTTAACTTTTTATGTATGTTGCTAAAAAAAAACAACTACAAAATTAAAATGATTTTTCATGCAGTCAAAATGTTCAGTTATTTTCAATTGTAAATAAATAATTCTAAAATATCTAACTTATAATAAGTTTAATTTTTTTTTAATAAAATAAATGATTTTTTGTTTATTTTTACATATTGTGCTAGTTAAAAAATTAACATTAAAAAATAATTGAAAAACTCTCTTGATTCAAATTAAATGTAAGCGAAAAGGGTTTTAAATGACATTTTACTTGTTTCAAATGATTTTTAATTTATTTCCCCTAATAATTTACCTACATAATATTTTGAGTGTAGCAATAAAAAAATAAAGCAGCACCAACAAGGGCAGCAGCAACGATAGAACAGCTGCAAGGAAATTCCTAACACAACTGAAACCAACGACGAATATTCTCCGTAATATATAAAAACACTTTTGTGTATATGAAAATACACACAATCAGTACGTTGGACGAAAGTTTCCCTGCGTAACTAACTGGCAATAGTGTATTTCTTACGTCGTCGAACGATGACCAACTTTTTGAATGTTTATGTCCATTTTAGTTTCATTACGACATCAAAATTATACAAAAACGTTTACTAGACATTGCAATTTCTGTGATGTTAGGATTTTTTTGCGATTTATCTGATTTTCTGGGATTTTTTTATTATTTGCAGTGTAAGTTATTTCTTCAATGCATTTAGAAATTTTTCGCGAACTTGCGATTTTTTCGCGTTATTTCCGAGTTAATTTTCTTTTTAACAGTTTTAGCGATCTCTAAGGCTTTTTTCGATTTTGCAACTTCTCGAGTATTTTTGTTCGCTATGTAAGCGATTTTTTTCAAGTATTCAGCTTCTTAACAGTTTTCAGTAGTTTTAAACTTTGCTGTTATGCTGCTTTAATATAAACTTGCGTTTTCAGACATCGATGTTTTAAGAATGATGTTGCATCCCTAGCCATGAGGCTTTTTTTTATGTGGTGAAATAAATAATAAATCAAATATTTGCCAACTTTTGGAGATTATATTACACACAGATTTCGTTATACTCATGTCCAATGAATACAGCATTTAAAAAAAATGTGGATTAAACTATAATTTTTAAACTCAAATTACACATTTCAAAAAGCATTCCTAAATTAAAGTTGCCATTATATGTATGTGGCAACGTTCTCCTCTCTGTTTACAAAAAAAAAACAGCAATCAAATAATCGGGAAAAAAGTCAGAATTAATTTTGTACGTCAAATGTGGTTTTACCTTTATAGCTATTATTGTATCATGCTTATAACAAAATGAATTCGCCGCAAATATTTGCATGTGTGCACATTTACACAGACTAGCACCCCTGTTTTTTAAGTTCTTATTAGTAAGTCATCTGGCATCTCCTTCTTTACGATCAGAGAAAAATAAAGAAAACAAAAACTAAAAAATTTACACAAAGAAATCAAAACAAACATTGATTTATAACTGTAATAATGCCGTTCATAAAGAGCATAGCTTTAATAAATTTCGAAATACCATCACTTTTCCGTACTCTGTCGTATGGATAGGGTTGCCAGATATCAAAAGTCTAATAAGTGAACAATAAAAAAAATTCATCTGGATTTTGAGAAAATAACTGGGCAATTTAAAAATGCATACTTATGTATATTTCAAAAAAGTTAAGTGCTGAAATTTTTTGAAACTATTTTTTTTTTTTTTTTTTTTTTTTTTTGTAAATTGTCCGAGAGGTACTAATCAGTCTTAAGCCTGGTACTCTGTTCATAATTTCGTGCGAAATGCTGTCAAACTACATATAAAAGTATTTGGTATGAAATATTTGCGAAATAAATTCACAAAAGTAGTACTCTGTTCAAAAAAATCATGTCTTTCCATGCAAAATTAGTCTGGCATCATTTCAGTTTAGCTGCGAATTAACATGAGCAGTGCTTTTTTCGAACGGAATTTTAACAATGTTGCATAGTTACAAGCAAGGCGAATTGATATAAGGTGGTCTTGATTTGCAACTCTGCGTATTCGCCTTGTATATTTGTTAGTGTAAAATTTCCTGCTGTCAAAATATTTCTTAACGTTTTGGTTCATTTGACAGCAGGAAATTTATGTCAGCTGGCGAATTAAGATCACCTTATGTGAATTCGCCTTAGTTACAAGCAATAAAAGCGAGAAATTTATAAAAAAAAACGCGATTAGAGCTACATTTATTACATGTCAAATTTTTCATGCGAAATAATCAATCGTGCTGAAAATTTTTCACAACTTTGAACAGAGTACCAGCCTTTAGGGAAAAAATAAAACTGATTAGACATTTGCAAGCAACATATTTTTCTTTCTATTTAATAAAAAAAATTTCTGTAGAAGATATTACATATTTGAAATAATACAAAAATATAATTAACAACCACATAATTTTTCAAAATTAAAGAAACTATTTTTTAACTGAATAAATTGTATTTTAGCTGTTAACTGGATAAGGCTCCGAAAAACTGGACATTCCAGGCAGGCTGGCAACCCTATCTGTGCATAAGTGCAACTGTATTTGTAAAATAGTAACTGACTCTCTCTCAGCTGTTTTCACTGGAGTTTTTGCTGTTTTTTTTTCTTTAATTTAAAAAAGTATGACATAACCTTTATTTTATTTTTTTTTAATATTTTTTTCGCTAAAGTTGTTGCTATTTTGTATAGAATTGTTGTTGCCTATTGAATACGAGTAAATGTTGCCTTCAATTTCTTTGCTTTTGTGTGGAAAGTTTAATTTAGTGTGGAGTTTAGTTTTGTTTTTATGTTTGTGTTTGCTGTTTGTTTTAAAGTTTTGATATGGGGAGTTTTGCAATCACTTTATGTATTTCTTTTTTTGTTTTTTTTTTGTTTTTTTTTTGTTGTGTTAGTTGTTGGCTTTCTTTTTGTTGCTTTTATGTCTTGACCTAACAGGGAAGAGTTAAATTTTATTCAGTGTATTTGTTGTCATGATCTTTATTTTTTTATTTTTTATTTTTGTTTTTTGAAAGAAGCAGCAACAGCAGCAGTGAAAAAAATGAAATTTATCATTTGAAATGTTTGGTGAAATTAGGATTTCATTTTAATTTGTTACTGTTAGTGTGATTATTAGATGTTATTATTTTTTTTTATGCTGTACAATTTCAGGCAGATTTCTCTAAAATGTGAAAAGTTTTTTTTATGATTCTTTTTTTTTTTGGTATTATGATGTATTTATAAATTATGTACTTACTTTAAATAAGCCATTTTTTAAATTAATTAAATTTTAGTTTATCACGTACCTAAAAAGAGATTAAAGAAAACAAATATTAAATAGAATATAAGCAAAAAAATTTTTTTATAAAAACCCTGAAATTTATATGGAAAAAATTTCGGTTTCGCTTTTATAAAACTGAACTTTAATACCCTTATTCATAAAAAAATAAAATTAATTTGAAATCCATTTTAGGAAAATTTTGTATGAAAATTTTAAATAAAATACATTTCAAATTCGTTTTGAATTTTATGAATATCGGGGTTAGAATTTTATTACACCTTTTCAAAGATTTCTCAATGGCACCGAAATATATATATTTATTTGACATTGAGTCTTTAGCTTATTTCAAAAACCTTTTGGGTTAAAGCCTACTGATGAGTTCACAAGCAGGAACGAAATTCTTAGAACTTGCTTAGCCAAAAATAAACAAAAATTTCTCTCTTAAATATTTTAATTTTGATAAAACTTGCTGACATTAAAATAAATGAAGGAAACGAATTGTAAATATTCTGACAAACACTAGCAGAACGGTACAACTAAATGTATTGCGGCCTTCGAAAACAGCTAGTTGTTTCGTTCTGCTAGTGCTTGTCACAATATTTACAATTAACTTTGGTGTTATTTGTTCATTAATAATTATCACATAAGATTTGGCTTACATAGCAATACGAACTTCAGCCTGATCAAATCATATACATATATAAATAAATTCAGTAAAGTGCGACTATGGCTCGCGCACATAGGGTTCCGTACGAACACTAGATATGTAATTTAATACAAACTTCATCCTATATAATATATAGTTTTGGCATTTTTTTAGTTTTTGGGGTCTTTTCGGTTTTTTTGTTTTGTCGTTTTTTGCGTTTTTTCGGTTTTGGCGATTTTTTTAAGTTTTGGCTCTTTTTTAGTTTAGACACTTTATTTTCTTGTTTTGGCGATTTTTTCGGTTTTTTGGCGTTTTTTCATTTTGGCGTTTTTTTATTTTTGGCGATTTTTTTTAATTTTTGCGATTTTTTGTTTATTTAAATTTTTTTTTTAGTTTTGGCGACATTTTCGCGTTTTGACGATTTTTTAAAATTTTTTGCGTTTTTTTTTTCATTTTGGCGATTTTTTCGAATTTGGCGATTTATTTTAATGTTAGAATTTTTTTTAATTTTGGCGATTTTTTTCGTTTTGGCGATTTTTTTTAATTTTTGGCGATTTTTTTTGGTTTGGCGATTTTATAATTTTCGGTTTTTTTAGTTTTACCGTTTTTGAAAATTTCAAGTGTTTGCCTCTTACGGTTTCCAAGATATAGCAAATTGTCAAAATTACATAGTCAAAATTGCATTAACTGATGGACCACCCTTTAATTTAATTTTTTTAAATTTTAGTGTTAATTGTTGTAGTCTGTATAAAAATACACTAATTTTACAAATTTTAAGTTTCAATATATCTACATATGTTCATACAATTGTATGTATATTACATGGGATTTTAACATATTTCATTGCTCGTTTTGGAACACCCTTTAATTTTTAATTCTCATGTATTTGTTGTTGTAGCGGCCAAGGTTCTACATACTGTGTCCAAATTTCAGGTCCGTAGCTCTTACGGTTCCTGAGAAAATACCGTGTGACGGACAGACGGACAGCGTAGCGAAAACAATAGGGTTCCTTTTCACCTTTGGTGTACGGAACCCTAAAAAGTAATTTTTTGAGGAAACAATACATTTTTGGTAATAAGTAGCTTTTAAGAACATTTTAATACGTTTTGGAAAAAAATGCATTCTGAAAAATTTAATTTTTGGTTAAAAAACTTAATAACAACTATTTTTTTTCTGTGAAAAAAAGTAACAAAATGAAGAACTTTATGAAAAAAGTACATTTTGAAAAATTTGAGTTTGTGTTAATGCATTTGCGAAAACGTACCTTTTTGGGAAAAATTACCTATGTATATGGCAAAAATTACCTATTTGTGAATAAAGTATTTAATTGAGAAAAAGTGCCTTTTTGGGAAAATTTAACTATTTGAAGATGCGTAGTACTTGGTAATGAGTAAGTACAATTTTTTTTTTTTGTGAAAAAAGTAACAATAATATAAAAAATAGTTATAAAAAACTTTATGGAAAAAGTACATTTTGAAAAATTTAATTTTCGGAAAAAAAAACTTTTGGTGTCAATACATTTTACGAAAATGTACTTTTTTGGGAAAAATGACCTATTTGGCAAAAATGGCCTATTTGTGGAAAAAGTACTTTTTTGAGAAAAATTGCTTCTTTGGGAAAATTAACTATTTGAAGATGAGTACTTGGTAATGAGTAAATACTATTTTTTTTGGGCAAAAGTTACAAAATAAACCCCTTTATGGAAAAAAGTAAATTTTTAAAAATTAAATTTTCGGAAAAAACTCTTTCGAAAAAGCAATTTTTTGGAAAAGGTAAAAAAGTAAAAGGTGGGTGGGTGGGTAAAAGTACTTTTTTGGGAAAAAGTAACTTTTGCGAAAAAGTACTTTTTTACTTTTTTGGAAAAAGTGCATATTTGGAAAAAGCTATCTGTTTGTGGAAAAAGTACTTTTTTGATAAAAATTTTCCTTTTTGGGAAAAAACCTTATTAAAAAAAAGTGGCTTTTTGGAAAAAAAATACTATTTACATATTTGAAAAAAAAGTACTTTTTGGGAAAAAGTGCTTTTTTGGGGAAAAAGTTTTTTTTTTTGCAAAAGTGCATTTTTTGGAAAAAGTGACTTTTTGGAAAAAATTACTGTTTTGAGACAAGTAAATTTTTGAAAAAATTATTTTTTTTTTTAAATTATCTTTTGTGAAAAGTAACTATTTGAAGATAAGTACATTTTTTGGCAAGAATTTTTGAAAAAAGTCCATATGTGCATACTACATATTTTGGAAAAAAAAGTTTTATTTAGGAAACATGAATAGCTTTTTGAGAAAAATATACTTTTGAAAAAAAAATAATATTTTAGTATTGATAACTTACCGTTTACACATGCAAGTACAATTGCAAGTAACTCAATACATCGACATATTTTTACTAATACAATCATAATGCTACAAGTTGTAGGCTCACTGGCAAGAGATTTTCATTACAAGTAATTATTTCACTTGCATGTAGGAGAATTGTCAAAAATAAAAACAGTGTTACCCTTTAAGGATTTTATTTTAATTTTAATGGATAGCTTATATGGAATAATTTTTAAAATGTTATTATTTCAACTTAGGTATATACAGAAAAAATAAAACAAAAAGTAAGAACATGTAATCAAATATGACTTATTATTGATTTGCAATATAAATTTATCATTTATTTTGGTAGAAAGTTGATCACTAAATTCGTTTCCCTGTAATGTTCCTATACCAAAACATTAAAAAGCCCACACATTAAAAACTAATATAGACGAAAAAAAAGTACAAACAACGCACAGAAGAAAGAGAAAAACGAAATTTTCAAATATTTATAGTAACATATACATAGAAAAATGAAAATAAACTTGCACTTGACTGTGTAAACAATCAAGCAAGTTGCGAGTGTTTTTATTATTTCATTCAAAGTATTGGTTGTTAATACGTACACGCAACTTGTAATAACCCTCTAGTCAACCTAGAACCATATGTCTCTATGTCAATACTCTTTCTCCAGCGACAACTGCACTAGTTAAAATGTCGACAATTTTCGTTTTATGCGCGAGTAGAGATACGTTAGAGACGACAGTTCTAGTGTATTTCTGGTGATATTGTCAATGAACGCGTCAATAGTTTGTTTTTCTTTTTTATTATGTTGTGCAACAATATTAAATAAATATATGTAGACGAGGGTCACTAAAATCTACGAGTGAATCTTCGGTTCAAATATCTCCATATGGTCGTAAAAGAACTACCTTCTCAATAGTGTTAAAGTCTACTGATAGATTTTTAATGACAACCCTATGTTATTTGTCAATAGGCATTTGCATTGGCTGGGGTAAACCTAGTCATTAGAACTATTGACAATGTCACTAGAAAATCACTATAAGCTTACTATTGACAACGAGAGAGAATATATCGATATTGTAGACTAGAGCCCCTAAAATTTACTAGTGAATCTTTGGTGCCAATGTCTCCATGTGGTCCCGAAAGAACTACTTAGTCAGCAGTGCTACAGTCTAGTGGTGGATTTTCAATGACAAGCTAATGTTAAATGGCAATAGATGATACCATTGGCTGGGGTACACCTGGTCAGTAGTGCTACTGACAACGTCACTAGTAAATCACCACAATTTCACTATTCGCACTTTCTGCAGGGAAGTTACCTGCATGTGTAAATGAAGCGTAACTGTCGTATGAATTAAAAAAATTTTACCTGACTAATATTTTTATAAAATTTATTTTTTAATACCTAAAGCAGCTATCGTATATTTTGCTTATTCCTTTTACAATTACGCTTATAAATTAATTAATTAGTTCGGCTTTAGAGGCAACCTTCTGTTTAAAAATATGTAAATTTAAGTCTCATATGTATGTATATAAAATAAACACATTATTCTGGTTATGTCACTTAAACCGATTTTTTTAAATAAAAACTCGTTTGCTAAATTCTCAAGGAACAAGAAAATATTTTGAGACTTTTTTTTGAAATAAGTATAAATAAAAAGTTCAAATTACAGAGTAATTTGAACCTAAAAACACATTAAACTAATGTTTAATAAAAAAAAAGCAATTTCCACTAATATTACAACAACAATAACAGAACCTACACAAAGTTCCAAGAACAACTGACAATGGATGGACGCATTTGAGTTGAGTTCAGCAGAATTTTATTTGACGTTTATTTATGCTGAAGTGTCTCGTTTTAGAAGTCAAGGTAGTTCATACAAACATACATACATATGTGCATACACGCTCAAACAACATATTGGAAAAATATGTTTACACACACACAAAATACACACATACATAAATACATACATATGTAGATATCTGCATGCAAACATATTATAACAAACAAAAAAAACCGGCAATAAACTATACAATATCCAATATAATAATAAAATGAAAGCAGCAAAATAAATAAATAAATAAATAATAATAATAAAGAGCAAGCAACCAAACAGCAAATATTTAAGTGCTTCTAGTAACTAGAATCTAGTTTCAGTTTATTGTTGTTGTAAAAGAACTTTGTAGGCAGGGTTACCGCTGGGAGTTTTTCAAAAGTCGCACAAAAGGCCGTTTTATAAAAATAACGTCGCACAAAAAAGTCGCGTGAGAAAATAAAAGTTGCAAAGCTTTTAAACGCTTTTTTATTAAAAAAAAAGATTATTGAATCAAAACAAAAATCTTATTGCAAAAATAATTTTGTAAAATAAGCACTGCAAAACGAAAATTTTTATGTTAAAAGCTTTTTTGCTAACACTTTGAAAATTTTACTGAAAATTTGGGAAAAATTTCTTAAATACATATACTGTACACATGACAAGGTTGCAAGAAAGTAATATAATATAAAATATTAAAAGTGCTTCCAAATCAAACAATAATCTGTGAATTGATTTTAAGTTTCTGACGGCGTTATATATATTTTATTTTTTAATTTAGTTTACTGCAATTTTAATGTTTTTTGTAAGAATCTTTACAAAAAAGTATAAAAAGACCCAAGAAAATCAAAAAAGTCGCAAAAGTCGGTTATAAAAAAAAAGTCTCACAAAAGTCGCAGACCGCTAAAAAAAGGGTCAAATTGCGACTTTAGTCGTATTAACGGTAACCCTGTTTTTAGGTAGTAGAGAGCTGCGTAAACAGTCTTGAAATGTAAATATGTTTTGTTTTTTAAATGCAGTGTCGTAGCATGTACATATTATAATGAACCAATAATAAATGATGTCGTTTAATAAACGAAGCACAATGGATGTATTGAGTGATGTACGTGAATATGAGTGTTTACAAGCGATGTCGCGAAGACTTCCCCTTTATGCAAAAACGTTTGTTAAAGTTAAAGCATGTGTTAAAACCGCTTCTGCCATACAAAATTCGTTTGTTAAACCAACTTTAAGTTTAACAATCGTTTTTGCATAAGGGAGTTTTTGTTCATAACAAAGAATCAAAAGAATTAGTGCTGATGCGTGTATGCTTGTTATTTTGCATATTGTGCGTTTGAGTGTGTGTGTGTGTGTGTGTGTAAGATGTAGATGGTAAGCTATTAAGTGTTTAAGGGTGGTTTTTTAAAATACGCGCATACAACTAATGCCAATATACATGCGTTTGTATGTGCGCAGAAAAATAAAATATCATACACACAACGTGTGTGCTTATGTATGTATATACTTGCAGGACGTTTGTATACGCGACCATGCGTATGAAGAATCAAGTATCACTAATTGTTACGTCACGAAGTATTTTCTTCTTTACTCCTATACCAACAATGACTGAAACAAATTTCTTGCCAACAGTGTTGTTTAGCGTTTATTTTAGAAGATTTCGCTGTAGTAAAGAATTAAGAATTCCTCATGTCATAAAAGTGCTTGTAAGTGGTCTTGTGCAGGAGTCTAATAGGTAGATGATTATAGTACATACATATGCATGTATGTAAATGTCTACAACAACAATAAAAATAACGACAACAACAAAAGAATAAAGCAAGTGGCTGCAGATACAGCAGAGCAGTCAAAGAGTGATATTTTAAAAATTTATTTTTTATGCATATGTACATACATATCGTTACCTTAATATAAAAAGGCCCTAACTCGATATTTTTTTGAAGACGAAATTTTTTAATACATTAGAAAAAACTCGATATCAAAAAAATAGTGAGTTAGGGCCTTTCTATATTAAGGTAGAGATTTACTTTCGCGGGAAAAAATTTCCAAGATTCCGCACATTTTCCGGGAAAGGAACCCCGGGAAATTTGTTGGAGAATGCCCGGAATTCGATTAAGTTTTATTGTGGTAAATTTAGTTTTTCTACTAACATACCATTTTATCAATGGGATAATGCAATAAAAAAATGACGACAGAGTAGATTTTAAAAGTTCTTCTGTTGTTCTTTGTGGCGTATGGGCTAAACCCATTCTTAGGTGACGATATGCATGTATGTATATCATGTGATTGCTTTGTCCTAATTTACACTCAGCAAGTCTTATTGCTAAGCTGATTAGTTTTTTAGGAGAAATAGACGAGGGGAAAAGAAAAATTTATGTTCCCCTCATCTCTCTCTCTCTCTCTCTCTGACAAACTAATCAGCTTAGCAATAAGACTTGCTACACTAAATTAGGACTTTGCTATTTAAATTTTCAGTGTAAAAAAATATTCGTGACATGTGGCAATGTCAAAAAAAAATGGTCACTACGATTTGCATTTCACCACGAATAGACTAAAAGAAGAACAAGGCTTGCAATTCAATGAATTTTATTATCATTATCAATATTATTTGGCGAGCAATCTCACCTTTTGCAGCAGTCCACCACTGTTGTCAGATATGGCGGTATGTCGCCAAACGCGGCGATTTTTCAACTTATATAGATATGTATATTTATTCCTATTTATGCTCCTTAAGGGAGTAGCATAGAGCCGTTGTTTTTTCAACTTGCTTGGCGTCTACATTTTTGATTAGGCGATAAATATATTTTTGGCGATTTTTATGGCTTTTTTTGTAACAAAATTGAACTTCATAGTTTTTGTAATTTCAGAAAAATTAATTTGTTAAAAGAAGTAGTTTCAAAAATATATTATTATAAAATGTATAAAAAATAATTTTTCCAATTTTGGCGATTTTCTGCTAAATTTTTATACAATTATTTTATGAAAATTTATGTATATTAAAAAAAGTGTTACAAAAAAAAAACAAAAACAATTTGTTATCAAATATACATAAAAAAAAAGACTACATAGAATTGATTTTGGCGACTTTTGGCGATTTTTAAATTAATTTGGCGAACAAATCTGCCATCCCTGCAGTCCACTACCCCACTGTAGTGTTTATTGTGGAGATACGTGAAGTCTGACGTGTAAAGGGACAAGACAGCCACAATTCCAGCCCTGGAAGACAACATTACAGCTGCCATTGTTGAGATACCGGTCCAGCTATGGCACACAGTGGGGTGAATGGTAGAGAAAGTGGCGATTAATTCATAGATGTCGTAATTTTAAAGTGTTGTTAGTTTTTATTGATGAATTTTAATAAATACATAAAAAATCATCATTTAAAAAAAATTTTAAAAAAATTTAACCTTTTATGGGTTTTTTGTATTTTGGAGAAAATTGTCTTATTTGACTATTTTTGCTGTAACTTTGGCATGAAATTAGAGCGTACTTTATGTGCGTTTAAAAAAAATATTTTTTTTGTTTAAATAAAAAAAAATATATTTAATATGTATTTTTCACATTGATTTTTAGCAACTGGAATTCCCTTACAAAAACCTTCATAACTCAAAAATCGCACAAATACGCAAATAGGTATTTTGGGATTTATTAGTTAAAATCTTATATTTTGAGAGCATAAAAGCATCTTTCCTTGCACTCATCCGCAAAGTTGTTGAAACTCAATGTATATATCAAAAATACCACATTTTTAGAGCAATTTATTTTTTGTTTTTTAATATTTCTGTAACATTTATCTAAACAAAAATTTATTTTTTAAATGCTCATATACCTGAAGTTGACGGTTCTATTATAAAACTTTTACTTATAGAAAGAAGTCTTAACAGAAACTATAATCACTTGAAATATCAAAATGTTCTCTTTTAATCAGTGATTGAATTTTGAACACACACTGCAAATAAAGTAAACTACCAAGAACTTTTATTTTTGCAGTTAGTGATGCAGAATTTTATCTACTTTCATGTGGCACCAAATACGGTTGTGAAAGTTAAAGTTCATCTTTTCAATTAATCGCCACTTGTGAAGGCTTTCACCCCACAGTGCGGCGTAGCCAGGGGCAACAATTATGTACTTGAAATAATGTTTAAAAACTAACGGCCTTATTTATAAAAATTATTAAGGCTTTATAAAGGCTTTTCAAGAAAAATTTGTTATGAAAATTTGTTTTAAAAAAACTTTTTAAAGCCTTAATACGTTTTTTGCATTCACTTTACTTTCACTTTACACTTTTCTTTTTCAATTTTCCAAACACAATTCAATTTTCCTTCCACTTTTCTCCAAGGTACCAAAATATTATCATTCCTTTATTGATCTGTGCGATTAAATATAAAAATAAAAAAGCAGCAACTAATTTGCACAAAAGTGCGATTTTGTTTTGTTCTTTTTCTAATAAAAAAAACTTAGATAAAATTATCAAAAAAAAAAAAAAAAAAACGCACATGGAGAAAAATTTCCTAGTCTGAGGTGGACTCTGATTGCTGCTCTGGTGACTTTTTCTAACGTTAGAACAACAACAACAACGAAATCACACACACACACACACACACTCGAAAAATGACATTATCAATAAATGGTTCGTTCAGTTGCCATGACTGCCATTATTAAAATGTTTGTGGATTGTGCACGGATGAGTTCAAAGAACGTATTTGACCTCGAATTTTATAAATTCTTTTTTTTTTTTTTTGCTTTTTTATTTATTTAATAATTTGATTTTTTTTTCTAACTAAAAAGTTAACACTACAGAGTGTCAGGTTCTGAGAGCAATGAACGTTGTTTTATGTTATAATTTAAAGCAAGGTTTTCCTAATTTACTACACGAGGTGAAAAAGGAGTGTAACAAGAAAAGAACAAAGAATTTCATCATAAAGTATTTTAAATGAAAGACATAGGGTCTTATGCAAAAAAACTTAATAAAGCTTTGCCAAGCAATGTTAAGTAAAGTTGTATTCTAAAAAAATTATTGTATAAAAATTCTAAAGTAGGCACCCACGTTTGTTAAGACTACTTTAAGGTGATATTTCCAAAATGTGTATTTTGTACCTCAAATATTTTTACTAATATAGCACATTCTGATTCATGTTACATCTGAAAATGAAGCTAGAAGTGCCTGCTCTTATCTTAAATTTATTATTTCTGTCATGTAATGGGAAACATCACCAAATTATCCAACTGATTCGAAATACATAGCAAAATCCATAAAAAAATATCAAAATAAATACAATTATACAAAAATGTTTTAGTGATGTACATACAATCAAAACAAAACGCAAAAAAGCTGAATATTCAAATACTCGTTTCATTCGAATAAAACAAATTGTGATAATTTTTCACTTGTTTTTATTTTTACTTCATGGTTGTGTTTATCTGTTTTCCTATTAAGTCAGAAGCTCATATTTTTTAAATTAGGTTGCTTTACTTCAAGATAATAAAAATTTATTTAATAAAATAAAAAAAATATTTGAATACCCGAATGAAATTGTATTCAATTTTGTACATCATAAGCTGTTAAGTGGTTGTTGAATACGGTGGTGTTACCAGTATTTATTATTAAATCACAAAATATTTAAAGTTGTCTTTTGCATATGATTTTTTAATAAAGCTGTGTTAGCCTTAAAGTGCTTATCAACTACTATGAACTTTAAAGCTAAATTAAAATATTTTTTTGCATAAGGGGGATACATTTCAAGAGTGCAGGGGAGGGGGGGGGGGGGCAAAGTAAGGCATTCGATATGAAACGAAATTAAAAAATACCTATTTCGACAGAATGCTAATTTTCCCCGAGAAATCAGGGCATCTGCTTATAGAACTATGGCAACACTTCCCAGCAAAAAATCAGTAGCTGACTTGTCCTCTAAAGGGCATCATCGCGGAATTTTGTAATTTTCAGTTTTTGCAAGAAAACTATACATATAGAATTGCCATATTTATCCACAGTGGGACCCAATTGTATCCCTTTTAACAGACTTCAAAAAAAAGTAGGAGGTATCAATTCGTTCCTATTTTTTTTTTTGGCACTGTTATTTCATAACTCGGTTCATATTAGACCGATTGTAAAAATTATTTTATTGTATGAGAGGGTAAAGCTTCTCATTGGTTCTATTGTAAAAAAATTGGACGGCGACACGCCCACAATTTTTTTGTTTGAATTTATGATATTCTGCTTATTTGTTTGCTGCGAATGAAATCTTGCGAAACACCTTTGGTTCTTGTAATTACACAGTTTTAGATTTGAAAAATGGGACGGGGCTACGCCCATTAAAATTTATTCTTATATTTGACTTGGTTCTACTTAACCGATTTTTACGAAAATTAACACACACCTTTTAGCTCAAAAATTTACACAATCTTCCATTTGAAAAAATGGGCAGAAACACGCCCATTAAAATTTAATATTTTATTTTAAGTGGTTCTACTATACCGATTTTTACAAAACTTAACACACACTCTGAGCTCTTAAAAACACAAAATCTTGCATTTAAAAAATGAGCGGAGGTACGCCCATTCAAATTTAATTTTATATCCCACAAAATTTTTTTTTTTTGGAAAAATTTCAATCGGATATTTTCATTGAAGTCGGTTTTTTTGTCAGAATTATTATATAAGATCATGAGCCTTATTACGACTGTCGTATTTCGACTTCAGCCAGAGAGTTTTTAAATGCCAAACACTTAAGAAAGAAATCAAAAATAATAAACTTAAGATTCTTAATATTATTGATGTCGCTAAATACACTTTAATCTTATTATAATATTTTTTGATTAAACAATAAACTAAGCTGGGCTATTGTGAAACGTTTAAATAATTTTTTAAATTGTTTAAACAGCTCACGTTTCACTGCAAAAAAAAAAAAAACAAAGGATTCATTTTTATAACTTTAATAACTTTTATATAGCAAATTAAATTATCATAAAACAAGCAGAAACCGGGAATAAATTAAAAAATATTACAAACAAAAAAATATGCAGAAAATTTGTTTGAACATTGCACAAAACGTGAATAGTTTGATTGAATAATAAATAAAAATATATACATACATATGTATGTTTGTATATAAAATATTTATGTAAAAAATATTTCATTCTTCCTAGTTAAGGTATGAGGAAGATTTTTTTACACACATTTTAGGGATTTAAAAGTATTATTGATGCAGATGTTATGTGGTTACAAGGAAGCGGACTTGCCAGACCTCAAAAACGGCACAAAACAAGTACTACTCGTATTTCAAATCAATGAGTATACATCACTGTTAAGTTTGTCTACGAAACACTTTAATAATTTAGAGACTTTATGCATAGAATAATAATTTTTTATTAATTTTTCAATATTTCTTTCAAGCTCGATAAATTTAATCCAGCATCTTTTTGGTTTTTTTTTATATTTCCCACGATTACACAAGTGCCTCAAAATAGGCGTTTAAATGATGATCTCTTCGTTAGACCCAAATATCTTATCAGCCAGCAATTTATGCTAATTTGCAAACAAGAAATAGTCGCAAGAAACAAGTCGATCGGCACGAAGACGACGGCACACCGATGCCGGTTATTTTTTTATTCATCCAGCTCAAAACCAGCCGAAAATTTGATCTGCTCAAAAAGACAAAATCGTACAATTTCGGAGCAAAAATTATGAAAATAAATTTTCAATTTCAATTTTAAAATTTTCTCTTTAAGTTATCAAATGCTTATTTGAGCCGCCGTAAATTCTCTCGGGCGCCGCCGCTTGTGAGTAAAATATTAATTTGGGATTATTAGTGCATTTAAAAATTTTAAACTTAAATTTTAACAATTCCCATAAAAAATCACTAATTATTCAATTGACTGCACCAGGCCAAAAAATACTTGTGTGGCAACACTCTATTCTTAAATAGCTGTTGTTGTTATTTACATTTATTTTCTTTTTACATACTTTTACAACTACAATTTGAAGCTGAAAAAAGTCAGCCAATGTAGTAATGGTAAAGAAAATAAAAAACATGTTGATTATTGAGTTTTTGTTTCAACTTTGTTATTTGTTTTAAGCTTCTCATTTGTTTAAATGAAAGTTTATAACATAATAACTCTAGTTGTTCTAAGAAATTTTGAGTAAAGGTTCCCTGATGATCTGCATTAGCAACAGTGAAATACGCATAGGATCCAGCTAAACCCCTCAATAATCAATTTCAATGTATTTTTAATAAAAAAAAAATATTTTACTTAATAAGTAAAATATTAATTTGGGATTATTAGTGTGTTTAAAAATTTAAACTTAAATTTTAACAATTCCCATAAAAAATCACTAATAACCAGCATTATATTCACCCGTATTGCGTATATCGAATATTCGACTACGAAAATTTTGTATTTGATTAAACAAAGCTTGTACAAGTTTTCTTTATTCTATGACAAAATTATCGTAGACGAATATTCGACGTGACCTGCGCAATACGGATGATTGACTATAAATTAAGAAAAATGTGGAATTTCATCAAAAATTTCTTTAGAATGTCACTAACTTGAATCCAAGAGGTTTACATACAAAAATACACATCGTAGTGAAAATAGTCAAACATGTGCTCAATTTATAATGAATAAGTGGACTTTCGGCAATGAGGGTGAAATCAGTAACTTTCTTATTTGATAAATTGAACTTAAAAAATTTAATAAAATTAATTAAATTAACGAGACTTTTTTCTAATAAAATTTTTATTTCCCTTGAAGGGAAAATTTGTATCCTGAAGTTCACGTGAATTTTTCTTCCCACAACACTATGTGTGCAATTAAAATTTTGCGGCAAAAATTGAACTTTTCTACTTTCGCTTTATGAAAAAACAATCCCTCCATTCAATTCTTAACACTTCGACGACATAACTAAATGCCAAAAATATGTGCAAGTTGGCAACTCTGTTTAAATATAAACAGATGTGAATGTTAACGTTTTTTTAAATTAAGTTTTCAGAGTTTTAAGTGGTAAAAATTGCAATGAGTGATTTTTTTTTTCAAAAAACTATTTATATTTTAAATTTTACAAAAATAGGTTACAAAAAAAAGATAAAAATATTTTACTTGATTTTTGGTACTTTGTGTCAAATTTCATGTTTTTATTATGAGGCGTTTTTCAATTACGACTACAACTATTTGGTAATAGATTAAATAAAAACTGTTGAAGTCTTTAATCTATTACCAAACAGTTTTAGTGGTATTTGAAATACGCCAACCACGATAAGGCAGAATATAATTATCTCCGATTCCCACCACCCCCCCCCCCCCCCACCCAAGCAAAATTGCAAAATGTAAGCCAAAATTTTACAACAAACATTGAGAAAAACAAACAATAATGAAGCCATGTGTCAAGAAAAGTGATATTTGAAGATTTTGTAGCCGTGAGCTAAAAGTATTAGAGGTAGAATAACTGATTTAATGCCGAATTAAAATTTTATGTGCAAATTTTTCTTCTGAAAAACTGTTTTTTAGTTCGATGTAAACAGTTTTTACTCAAAGGTAAATGGTAACACTGGTTAAGCGTCCAAACCAAAAGAGAGAAAAAGGTGTAATCAGCTGGTTTTTCTGAAAAAGTGCTGCCAAATCACCTGCAATTTGAATTCTTCAAATAAGCTGATGGCTGGCTTGGCTTTACTTATGGTATATAAAAAAATACTTTCTTTAAAGAAATAAAGTATAGTTCCATAAAAAAGTGTGTTATTATTGAAAACCCTGGAGAAATAAAATTTACCACTGTCTGTCTATACTGCAACTCGTGTATGCATGTAATTAGTAACAGCAGTTGTAAAAAAATTTCATATGTATGTATGTAAGTAGTATAAGTATGTATGTATAATAGTATAAGTACGAGTAGTATAAGAAGCGGTAGTTGTAGTAGTACAAGTACAGCGTAAGTAAACATCAACCTTGAGCGTAATTTTCAAGGTGCACATACGTTAAACAATTTTTTTTCTTCTTCTTTTTATAGGTGTCTTCTTGTTGTTTTTGTTCTTGCACATTTTTTTTGCTGTTGCTTAAGTTGTAATTATATGTGACTCGCCATTATAGAAACATGAACATTGAAATTATTTCTAAATTGAAGAGAGAGAAAAAAAACACTTGGAAAATAAAAAAGAATAAAACAGAACTGACCCGAAGGTATATATATATATATATATTGTATAAAAATGAAATGTATTCAATTAAAGAAAAATATAACTTCAAAACAGTGATTAAAGCAAATGAAACTCCAGACATTTTTACTAATTATTTATTTATGTATGTATTTAGATAAAACATTAGAAAATAATTATAATTACATATGTATATACTATAGCAATGTTCCGATTTTGGATGGCAACCCAACTTAAGTTGCGTTGCCAATTGTCAAAATGTTATTATGTATGGCAACTGCCAAGCAACAGCTGTTAACGTTAGTTGCTAATATTTAGCTGCTGCATAGTTTTTACACCAAAAAGACAGTAAATTTTAAAACGTAAAAATTTAAATTTATTTGGAAAGGCAAAAATATACATATGTAATTTCAACTAAAAAAAAAGAAAAATGTTAGTTAAAGGTTGTAATACACTATCATACAAAGTCGTGCGATCTACGAAAAAGTACAACGCTGGTATGATGGAGTTTATGAAAATTTTCAAAAGACAATAACAATTCATCACACCAGGGTTGTATATTTTCGTAGATCGCACGACTTTGTATGATAGTGTATCACGGCCCTAAGTAATATATTTGTTTATCTACTCACAACCATTGAAAAATTTCTTCGAAACAAGCAAAGTGTGTTTAAACCGAAACGAGCTTTCGGTCTGCTATCCGCATACAAATTCAATGTATAAATACATATGCTTTTATATACTATGTCTTTAAAAAAAATATTCCTTATGTAACACTGTTCTTTAGTGATTCAGTGCTGACAACAAAAAAATTTTATAGAAGAAAAAAATAAACTTAAGCCGAACACATACAACAGACTGGAGTAAACAAAAACATGTTTGCTCATAAAAAGGTATGCCCGTATTTCCTCAATAATAACAAAAATAATAAATAATCTACAGCATTAAAAGGGATGAAGTTTTAAAACACTTCTATAATAAACTTTGTTGAATACAATGTTGCATAATTACATGCAATCCCAAGCAGAGCTGGAATGCGAGGTTTCCACTATAAAATTGTAAAGAATAAGGTTAAAAGAGATTTTTGTCAAGGATACCTTGAAGTTTTTTTTACAATCCTGCATATCAGAGACATGAAATTATACAGCAAATAAAAATTGAAACATAAAATAAAATATATTTTAATATTTTATTTATATTTTAATATTTTATTTTCATTCAACGCGTGTAAGCTTTTTTTGAATGATGCTTCAAAACTATTAATGAATTGCTTTAGCAGCAACGAAATGAATCTCGACGTGCTTGACCGACCAACTGCAAATAAAGGTTTTAAAGCAAAAAAATAAAAAATTATTAGAATTCATATTGTTACGAAATTAAAATGCAGATTTAAATAAAATGCACCAATTTAAATAAAACACTGTAGAATACAAAAACAACTCTACATCACGGAGTTGACAACGTTAGTGAAATTCAAAAACTTGGCAGCACGTAAAGGGAAATTTCCTTTTGTGAGTAAAGTTCAACACGTACCTCATACTAAAACCTTTTATGTGGTGAATAAATGTCACTAAACATTAAGTGGAGAATTAGTCATTTGATATGAACTTGGACATAAACACACACACACTAAATCAATTGAAATTTTTAATGTTGCCAACAGTCAGTCCTTAATGGCCTATTTCCCACCTGCGAAAGAAAACGTTCGACTTACAATTTATATTGAGAACAACAATAAAATACGAAAACTTGTTTTTGGTTTCAATATAAATTGTAAGTCGAACGTTTTCTTTCGTAGGTGGGAAATAGGCCATAAGTCGATCAGTCTGCTGTTAACAACAGTGAAGTAGACATAACGTAATATTTTAGCAGCGAAAAAATTCATCATTTTGTACAGCATTGCCAGATGTGCATATTAATCTGTTTTTCACAGTTTTTGAATTGTGGGGCACTCAGGTGTAGGGTTTTAATTCTCTTACTTACTTACTCTGTAATTCGAAACGAAAGAAAATATTTTCGAATTTGTATCTTAATAACATGTAAATTCGAAAGCCTTTTCTTTCTTTTCGAATTACAGAGTAGACCCCCTGTTTTATTTAAAGTTGTCCGTAAATTTTTCAATTCTAATAGATATTTCAAAAGAACGTTAATTAATTTATTCCCCACTAAAACACGTTTTTTTCCTTCAAAAGACAACAATACACTCCAGACATTTGCCAACCGCTGCTTGAGAAGGCTATTGTGTATAAATTGGCCGGAAACAATCACAAACGATGAACTATGAAAATTAGACAAAATCGAATCTCAACGGACATCCGTACCAAGAAAATGAACTGGCTAGGTCATACCTTCAGAAAAAGCCATGACGGCGTCACCAGAAAGGCTCTTGACTATCATCTCCTAGGCAGCCGACGCAGAGGAAGACCAGGAAATACGTGGGGACGCCAAATTGAATCCGAGCTACGTGGAGAGAATAATAAAGAAACTAGCGGAAGACAGAGTCCAGTGGAAAAATTTTGTAGTGGCACTTTGTTCCGCCTAGGAATGACAGGATTAATTATAAAACACTTTCATAATAGTGACAAGCTCAACAAAACAAAACAAACGAGTCAAATATCGAGCCATAACCCCTAAAATAGCTTAAGCGACGACACATATTTTGGACTTGGTTTTTTTTTTTTTTTTTTTTTTTTTTTGACGAAAACCGACTATTTACGATCGGAAATAATCGATTTTGGTCAAAAATGAAGTTCGAATATTTTTTTCACACAAGTTTCAAAAATTATGAAAGGCAAACCAAAGTACGATTTTCTATGCGTTTCTACGGCTCAAGAGTTTGTATGAAAACACACAAAAAAATCTACACGTTTTGATAAGTATTTAAATTTTATTTTCTACGATTATTCTGTTTTATAAAAATAATTTTGATAAATTTTGAGTTTTTAATAATATATTTAGTGATTCTCAATTAGTTCTTGGAAGTTTTCATGCAAAAGTACACGTATGATTTTTCTTAGCCTTTTTAATAAATCTACTACTGCTGTTGGTGTTATCATCAACGAAGTGAACATAGTTATGTACAAGCTTAACCAAACATAAATACAGGCAAATCTCGGTATAACGAATCTCGCTTTAACGAAAATCCGATATCACCAACGTCCAAATTTTTTACATTAACAACCTTATATAACGAATAATATCCCAATTTTGTACTGGATATAACGTATGATAAACAACAAATGGCAAAATAAAAAAAAAACTTGCTAAGAACATATGTATTTCTAGCATTTAGTTCTACATTATACAGCGAATGTTTTGATAAATGCACAGAGAAAACAGTGCCTAATAATTACCTCATAAAATAGAACAAAATTAATAAGAAATCTCTATGGTTTTTTTTCAATAAGGAAATCTTATTAATTTCATAGAGAAAACATTTTTGAAAAAATCAAGAAGAAATCTTGTAGTTTTTATGAGGTTATCTAATTGATTTTTTTAATAAGGTTTTCTTCTTGATTTTATGAGGCGACCTCATAAAATAAAAAAAAATTATGTCTTTCTTTATTCTTTGTGCTTTGCTTATATATTTTCATTTAAATTCTATACCATATACTTTGAAAGGAGACAAGTATTGAACCAGCAAACTTCTGACTGATAGACAAACACTCTAACCATAACCAATATGCTAACAAGCAGTCTGAATAACCATTGAAATAATTTTGCAAACATGCTTATACAAAAACGGAAAAGATCATGAAAAAATTGTCTGTATGTCTATTTATAGATATGAAATAACAAGACATCTCATAAAATCAAAAAGATTTCCTTATTAAAAAAAATTAATAAGATGCTTTACACATATGTAATCATATAGGAACCTAATAAAATCAAGAAGAAAACCTTTTTAAAAAAATCAATAAGGCAACCTAATAAAATCAATAAGAAATCCATATAGTTTACAATTTATAAGAAAACCTAATAGAATTAAGAAGTTTTTCTCTATGGATTGTTTTTTTGGTGCCAAAAATAACGGAAATTGAGTAAAAAAAGTTGGGAATAATAAGATTTCTTCTTGATTTTATGTGGTTTTCTTCTTGATAAAATTAATAAGATTTACCACATAAAAACAATAAGGAATCTCTATGAAAAAATCTTCGCTTCTTTCTGCTGGGATACCCCTTAGAGAAAATCTTATTGATTCTATGAGGCAGTTTTTTCTCTGTGTGTGTGTTCTGGATAACGAACGGCAAAAAAAATATTAAACAAAATTTACAGCTGCAATGGAAATGCAAAAACAATGTGATACCGTTAGTTTGTATTTGGTAGCTTACTTGAAAAAATTGCCCTCATTATTTTAATTGTATTGTAATTATCTTGTCTACAATAATAATAGTTGAAATAACACCTGAAAAAAACTTTGCGATATAACGAATTTTTCGGTATAACGAATGGGCCTGACATTATATCGTTCGTTATACCGGGATTTTCCTGTACGTAAATTCTTCTTATTTAGCTTATTTAGAACAATCGAAAACTTGACATAATTCTAGTTTTTAATGCCACTTTCAAATAGCAATAAAAATCAGCGGTAGAAATGCTACAACACATGATCCAATTACCTCAAAAGAAAATTAATATGCAACATTCTTTATTTTGTTTGAATTTTCTTCAAATTAAATGATGCATCATCATCATTTACACTAACACCAACAAACAACCCAATAAAATAGATGTCTAAAGTGAAATTATAAAATAAAAATTTATAAATATCAAAAAAAAAAAAAATAAGGCGGCCAAAGCCAATGATCATCATGTGCATATGAATATGGCTCGTGTAAAAATAAACGAAAAGAAACTTTTAACGATTTCTCCTTTAAACGAATTTTCTTTTTTCGTTTTTATTTTATGCTATTTTTTCTTTTTTACTTTTTATCGTTACATAATACTTTATGAGCTTTTTTTGTTGCTCCCAACAACAACAACAACATGTTGGAAAAAACACTTTCTTCTTTAGTTTTTATTTTTGTGGAACAGCAACACCACTGTTCAAAGCAGCAGACACAAGCAGCACAAAACAGGCAAAATATTCACACACCAGTCAGTCATGGTTGGTCGTAACAGTGACCAAAGAAAATTGTTAATATCACGCAAATAAAAACAAAATTATTTATTGGAAACTTTGTAGCAAAACTTAATTTTAATTAAATTTTAATTAATATTTAAAAGAGAAAATTTATTTTCAGTATAAAAAATGGTCCTTTTAAAATAAAATGAACTTTTTGTATAAAAGGTAGTTTTTGTACAAAAGGTACTTTTTGTTTAAAAGGTAATTTTTATATAAAGGTACTTTTTATATAAAAGGTACTTTTTGTATAAAAGGTATTTTTTTATAAAAGGTTCTTTTTGTATAAAAGGTACTTTATGTGCAAAAGGTACTTTTTGTAAAAAAAGTACTTTTTGTAAAAAAAGTAATTTTTGTGTAATTTTTGTTTAAAGGTGCATTTTGTATAAAAGGTACTTTTTTTAAAGGTACTTTTTGTATAAAAGGTACTTTTTGTATAAAAGGTATTTTTTGTGCAAAAGGTACTTTTAGTATAAAAGGAAGTTTTTGTATAAAAGGTACTTTTTACATAAAGATACTTTTTATATAAAGGTACTTTTTATATAAAATGAACTTTTTGTATAAAAGATAGTTTTTTACAAAAGGTACTTTTTGTTTAAAAGGTAATTTTTATATAAAGGTACTCTTTATATGAAAGGTACTTTTTGTATAAAAGGTATTTTTTTATAAAGGTACTTTTTGTATAAAAGGTATTTTTTGTAAAAAAAAAAGTACTTTTTGTAAAAAAAGGTAATTTTTGTGTAATTTTTGTTTAAAAGGTGCATTTTGTATAAAAGGTACTTTTTGTATAAAAGGTACTTTTTGTGCAAAAGGTACTTTTTGTAAAAAAAGTTACTTGTAAAAAAATTTACTTTTTGTAACAAAATTTACTTTTCGTAAAAAAATTTACTTTTTGTAAAAAATTTTAATTTTTTATAAAAGATACTTTTTGTAAAAACAATTACTTTTTATAAAAGTACAAAGATACTTTTGGAATAAAAGACACTATTTGTATAAAAGGTACTTTTTGTATAACGGGTACTTTTTGTAGAATATGCACTTATTTTTGGAACGTACTTTTTATATTAAAGGTACTTCTTGTGTAAAAGGTAGTTTTTTTACAAAGGGTACTTTTTGTATAAAAGGTACTTTTTGTACAAAAGGTACTTTTTGTACAAAAGGTACTTCTTGTACAAAAGGTACTTTGTGTACAAAAGATACTTTTTGTATAAAAGGTACTTTTTGTATAAAAGGTACTTTTTGTATAAAAGGTACTTTTTTATAGAACGTACTTTTTGTATAAATGGTACTTTTTTATTGAAAGTACTTTTTTATATTAAAGGTACTTTTTGATAAAAAAAAGTAAAAGGTGATTTTTTAAGATCTTTCGGATTGGATTTCAAATTTCTGAATGTGTAGAATTTTTCCATACTCTCTCCAACATATCGGCCGGTATCTCACGAATAAATTCTTCAATATTGTCTACCAATTCGTTGTCCCTATAGACATGATGAGCCTTAACATAGCCCCACAAAAAATAGTTTAAAGGCGTACGATCTGCCCCCGTATTCTGTAACTTGCTAAAGCTAAATCTCTATCGCTAAAATTCTATAAGGTCGATTTATCGATTTTCGGTTACGAATAAAATTTTCAAACGTATATTGCTAAATCAGGTATTAGCTCAAAAATTGAATTTTTGGTGTTTTGTACCATCGCCAAAAATTTTTAATTTTCTATTCGTTCTGAATTTTAGCGATTGAATTTAGCTTTAGGTTTAGCGAATTACAGAATACGGGGGCTGGGCAGCCAATATACCTGCCATTGTTTCCCGTGGTATAAGGCATGTGGCACCGTCTTGCTGAAAACACATGTCAGCCAAGTCCAGCTTTTCCATTTTGGATAAAACAAAAAGTAACAGAGAACCAATTGCTGCGAATGGCGCAGAATAGATAATTCACGAACATCAAAAACACTGGCGGATACAGCTGCAATATTTGTCTCTGTTCGAACTCCACGTATGCGTGTAAAGCCAGTGCCAGACACATCAATATTCAGCTTCAATTTATGTGATTGTATGCGTTTGTTTACCAAAATTAGTCACACATATACTATTGGTGTGAATGTTTTTTATAAAAAGCCACACATATTGAAGCTGAATACTGATGTGTCTAGCACCAGCTTTAGTGGTTTAATGTTCAATATTGTAATTTTGGTGCACAATTTAGTCACAAGTTTCCGAATAGCCGAGACGGCCAAAGTCACCCAAACTGACCATAAAATGGAGGAAGTGTACGGATGCACTTTCTTAACCGAGTATGAATTTTAATCATAAAATTTAATAATCTGCAAACTTTGTTGATTCATGGTTAAATTATAGACCAAACTGAACATGTTTAACAGCAGCGTGACCGTTTGACCGACTAAAGTGGCAATTTGCCACTTTTTCGACTGCGTTTCCCCTCTTTCGACTGCATTGCCACTTTTTGACTCCCTTTATTTAGGGCGAGTTATATGAAAATACATTAAAAATAAAAAGTTTAGTGCAGTTTTCTCGTTTTTTTTTTTAATTTTGCCCCTTTTTTTTGATAAATCCCCTATTTGGTGCCACTTTTTGAAAAATGTCATCGGTCACCCTGTTTAACAGTAACATGATACACGAAAACAGCTGACTTGCCAGAAACAGTGTTGCCAGAAACAGTGTTGCCAAAAAGAAAATTGATTGAAAAAATCACCATTTACTAATTGTTTATATATTACTTTTTATATAAAAGGTACTTTAAACAAATTAAACACGGCCAGCAAGTTGTGAAACAGGCCCGCCGGCCATTAAAAGCGCCCTGCCGTGTTTTTGCGCGCTAGTGTAAAGTTTCTTCGTTTATTTTTTCCAACTTTTCAAATCGAAAATATATCTTTAGCTTGCATGCATGTCTTTCCAAATAAATTTTCAAGTTAAAAACTTCCTTAAACTTTTTGATGTTGTTGTTGGTAAAAGATTAATGGATCTGTATTTTTTTCTTCTTCTCATTTAGTTATTCCACATTTATTGGGTATGACCAATTGTTTGATTAAAAGCAACAAACAAATATTTCTTGGTGTTGTGTTTTTTTTCTTCAACCATTTCATTTCTATTTTATTTGATGTGGCTTAAATTTCTATTGTTTGTTGTGTATTAAATATTAAAAAAGAAAAGTTTTGTATGTCCATCAGACGACGAAGACGACGACGACGGTGGTGGTTTGTTTGTTTGGAAGGTACGAGCGAGTACTTTTACTTTTTGAATGGATCAGCGGGTGTATATTTCGTTCGTGTGGCATTATTTTTTTTTTATTTTCTTTGTTTTTCGTTTCCCAGTTGAGTCTTTTTTTATGCATCCATTACAATCATTAAATTACACACACACACACACACACACACACACACACATGCAAACATTTCCAATTTCACAATGTCTTGTTAAATATTGTAACGAGTGCATAAATAAATAAACAAATTTCAAATTTGGTAAATTTTTATCATGAATGATTTTTTTTCCTATTTTTTTTTTCTTCATACATTTATAATTATCTGTAGTTTTCCTTTGCCTTAAAGGCTCGTTCGTTGACATGCTGTGGTAACAAAAAAGAAAAAAAGTGAAAAAGTGAAAAAATACACAAATTTATTAAATTAATTTAATTGTTCAACTATTAGGGAGTTTTGATGTCAGTTTGAACTTTCATTATTTTAATTTGTTTTGTTTTAAATTTTTCTTTTCCATTTTCTCCAGCAGCAGACAACTTTCACAGTTACATGTAGGATGTCAATGAAGAAAAATTAAAACCGTTGAAATAAATAAATAAAAAGAGCATAAACAATAAAATTTTACAGCTGTTACTGCTGTTAAGCAAGTTATATAAATGTTAAGTGGTATAATTATTTTTACTTGTACACTAATTTTCAATTACTATCTACACTGTACAACAAAATTAAAATTTATTTTTCCAAAATAGCAACAAAATTCTAATAAAAATAAACTAAAACCATAACGAATTTTATAAGTACCCACAGACTATGCAATATTATTGAGTACAGTCGAATCCGCTTTAGCGCAACACGCTTTACTGAAAAAAAATGGATTACTGAAAGCGATACAATTCCCCGCACTGATTTTAAACGCACCTAGTCTTATTCACTTCGCTTTAGCGAAACATCGCTTTACTGAAAATATCGTATTACTGAAAACCAAAAGCAAGCCCACAACTACGTTTTGTATGAAACTTACTTCGCTTTAGTGAAAAAATAAAAAATGACAAATTTATTTATTAGAAATCAATTCCATAACTTAAGGCTGAAAAAATTGTGCGTGTTTGTCCGTTAAAAAATTAAATGGCAAAATGTTTTTGTCCTCTTCGCTCTTACGTACTTTATTGTATTTTTCTATTATATTGTCAATGCAAGTGGCTAGACATTTCCTGATTTTAAGAAGTACGCTTAACGGTAACAAATTTCAATAATCCGAACTACGTTTTAAAGAAAAAAATCGGATAACTGAAAAAAATGGGTTTTGGTTATTTCCAGTAAAGCGGAGTCTTCTGTACTTTATTGTTATTATTATTGTCATTTTGCTTCTTACTAGCCAATAAATTGCACAAAATTTAAAAAAGTATATGGTGCAATTTTTCTTTAAATAAAAGTATGTAAAAAACATGTGTTTAAGAAATTGAAAGTTAATGTTCCATGATATATACTACATACATATGTATGTATGTATGTATGTATGTATGTATGTACATACATTTATAATAAGCAAATATGAGATAATGTTTAGCATTGTACAATAATGTCAACACACAACAAAATATTTCTTTTTGCGCAATATAAATCAAAAGACTTTAAATTTTATCCAATAAAGTGTGCCATATACATATGTATTTACCAATATAATATGCACATCGGCAATTTTATTGTACAATATCAATTATTGCACAATAATATTGCAATTCCGCCTTTTAAAAATTATTATGTTCACTCTGTAACCAATTAACTAACCTTGCAGTTTATGTACAAAGTGTGTTCAGCACAACAACTTTTGTGGAACATTTTAACCCTCTAACTCTTGCCCGTATGGGTCTGTTTTAACCCTTTAGTAAAAGAGAACAAAAAGGCACCCTTAAATGGTGATATAACGATTCAAAATGCTCCACAAAAATATTCGGCATAAAATTATATTATCTCTAAATCATCAGTATCAAAAATTAGTTAAAACTAGATATATGTTTTAGGGTTAATTTTATACTTATGCACACTTGCAGTTTAGGTATAGAATGTGTTCAGCACTCTTGTGCAAAATTTTAGCAGAAATATTTTTGTGGAACATTTTAACCCCCTAACTCTTTTCCGTATGGGTCTTTTTTTAACCCTTTCTTAAAAGAGGGCAAAAAAGTGCCCTTAAATTGAAATGTAACTATTCAAAATGTTCTACAAAAATATTCGGCATGAAATTCTATTATAACTCTCTAAAACAGCAAAGCTCTAAATTTATCACAAGTATCAAAAATTAGTTAAAACTTGGAATACGTTTTAGGGTTAATTTTACACTTATTCACACTTGCAGTTTAGGTTATGTAAAATTTTAGGAGAGACATTTTTGTGGAACATTTTACCCTTTAGCATAAGAGAGGGGTACAAGTGCCCTTAAACGTTTATACAACGATTCAAAATGTTCTACAAAAATGTTGGTTGGCCATTCTATTATAACTTTTTGAATGCAGCAAAGCTATAAATTTAACATAAACGCCAAAAATAGTCAAAATTAGAAATGGGTTTTAGGGTTAATTTTATACTTATTCACATTTGCATTTTAGGTAAATAACGTGCTTAATACTTTTATGTAAAATCTTGCGAGCAACATTTTTATGGAACATTTTAACCCTCTAACTCTACTCATTTCGAAAAAGGGGGCAAAAAAGTGCTCTTAAATGGGTATATAGAGGGTTCGAACATACAATAAAATGTTCGCCATAAAATTCTATTACAAGTCTATGAGCACGACAAATCTCAAAATTTAACTTAAGCACCCGAAACTAGTCCGAGAATAAAATGCGTTTAAGGGTTAATTTCATACTTATGCAGGCGTGCATTTAGGATGAAATAAATATTCAGCAGTTTTATGTAAAATCCTGTGAAGAGCAAATTTTGCGTAGAATTTTATTGACTGTTAAGCAAGCGAGCTGTAAAGGGTTAATGTTCTACAAAAAAATTTGCCCTGAAATTCTGCTTAAGATTTGAAGACATCGAAGCTCATACATAGTTTACTTTAAACCTATAAAATATAGATTTGTGGTACTTTATATTATTATTGTGAATTAAAACTAAATTAACCCTAGATGTATTTTAAATCTTAAATTACATTTTTGTTTGAGTTTTTTCACAGCAGCACGCTAAATGTTCATAACTTTAAAACTATTATAAGTATTTCTTTGTTTGTGAAAAGCAAATATTTAAAAAAATAAGTTGTTAGTGTTGCACGCAACATTTAAAGTAAAGCAGGTTAAAGCATGACCAAAAACAGAAACCATTCAATAGACGAACACATTCGACACAACGAATGCCACCTTCGCATTTTTTCAAATTTTGCAAAAGAAAAAATACTCGTACATAGTTTTTGACGCCAACAAAATTAACTTTTTTGCTTATGAACTCAACTATACTTGCAACATTTTGACAGGCACATACTAACAAGCAAACATCATAAAAACTCTAGTCACACTGTTACTAAATACTTTTGTTGCTACTTGTTGCAAATTGTACTCGTATTTAGTCTTAAGCAAAAAATGTTTCATTAAATTTTCGAGTGTAAGCTTAGGAAAATTAAATTTTATATTTATAATAATGTAAGCAACAATTCACCACCCACCCAACATGCAACATACGAGTAATTTTTATTTATTTTGTTTTGTCCCTATGATGTATTTGCAACGATTATAGTTTTTTTATATTTTTTATTTTGTCTTAGCAAACGTTTTATCTTTAATTTGTTAAAATGTCTTAAAACTAGCAAACATATTTAAATTCAACCCGGACTTTTTATGGTGTAATGTTTGCCCATATAATAATATATTTTTTTTAATTGCGAAATTGGGTTAAACATGACGCGAAAAAATATACCAATAGCGGCATAATAATAATTTGCAATTTTAAGAGTAGAAGCATGTCAGTTATTGCATTTTAATACATTTAATTTAATAAATTAAAATTTGTTACATGAAAAGTTATTTAAAATGAATCAAAATAATCACAACTTATAAATTACAGTAAATCTATCAATCACGGTAATGTGGGCAGCTACTGTGATTCGTTATACATAAATATAAATGTATTGATTTATGTATCAGCGTTGCCAGCTTGGTGCTTTTTGAAAATATTTTTAGTGAATTTTGTTGCTGCCAGAATTTTTATTACTTTGCTTAAACTTAGAAAAAGCAATAAATTTTTGGGAAATTTAAGCTTGAATACGTGAAATTGATACAAATATATACTACATATTTTTTTTTAACTGCGAAATTGAGTTAAACATGACGCGAAAAAATATTCCAATAGCGGCATAACAATAACTTGCAATTTTAGGAGTAATACATTTAATTTAATACATTAAAATTTTGCTACATGAAAATGCATTTAGCAAGTATTTTTATACAAAAAATTCCAAAAACCCGACTGCAACCAAGCTTAAACCATTAAATATCCTAAATGGTCATTCGAAATGAAAAATCATAAGAGAAACCTAAAGATGATTTTAAAATATCTGTCGAATGATACTTATTTTGATATAGTTCCCCGACCTTTTATTTTTTTCGTATTTACAAAGTGGCGTTGTTGGCCGCCACATTGAATTTTGACAACAGTAAATCTATAAATCACGATAATGAGAGCAGCTACTGTGATTAGTCATAAGCACAATTGTATTGAATTATTAAACTGCGTTGCTATATTTTTAGTGCTTTTTGTTGCAGTCAGAATTTTTATTACTTTGCTTAAACTTAGAGAAAGCAATAAATTGTTGGGAAAATTAATCCATTTCGAGAAGTTTATGCATCTCATCAACTGTTGCTGTTGTGAATGTGTAACAAGAGCTTGAATAAATGAAATTAATATAAAAGGTATTAAATGATCTGGGGGTCTATTCTGTAATTCGAAATGAAAGCAAATGCTTTCGAAATGCTATGTTAATAACATACAATTCCAAAGCATTTTCTTTCGTTCGTTCGAAATACAGAGTAGAGCCCCTGATTTGGATTACTCTGACGCTCTTAAGACGTTCTTTTAACATCTCTGCTCGCAGTGTTGCCAACATTGAAAACTATAATTGATTCAGCTTTTAACTGTTTTTTTTACATGCCGCCTTCTATTTCTTTATAATAATGATTTTTTTTATTGCAATAACGCTACTGCAATTTTTTTTAGTCTGTCTATGAAAAAGTTTGATAACATACAACAAAAAAAAAAAATGTGCCGCAAAAAATAAACCTCAATAACTTTTAACTACATTTTATTATTATTTTACTTAAACAAAAAGTAAGAAATATTATATGAGATAAAAAAAACTACTTTTCTGACCTAAAAACTAAAACACATGCCGACAGACAAACCCCGACTAATGCAATGAGAGCACAAAAATATAACAAAGGTGCCTGCCTGCTTCAAAAAAAAAAAATATATATATAAAGTTTAAAAACATGCAAAATTCACGTAATAAAATAAAATATTTGAAAATTAGTTTGTTTAATGAAATTTTATAATAAGAACGAAATAAATTTAAATTGTTGTGAAGTTTTTTTATGCTTGCTAACGCTTGAATTATTGTACATAAGCACGTACTGAACTAACAATGAACTCATATACGAGGGTCATTTAATTAATCATAAAACTTTAAGGCAGACAAATTATGACAAATTTATGTTTATTAGTGTACAAAAAAATAAAAATAATAGAATTTTTTAATCAAGATTAACTAAAGACTGATTATTGCACAGAAGACCCAAAAAAAAAATATAGTACGTGCTTTGCGATTTTCAAGGTCTACGCCTGAACTGTATTAAAAGAGGATTTGAGTTGGGACTTTTCCCCTCTCTGCTTTCCCCATACCCTTCCTCTTTCCATCTTGTTAATCATTATTGCGTCCTTGACTGTTTAAACTTACTGATGTGTTTCTACCAGAATCAAATAATGTGCATACCTGAAAATATACAAGCAAATGAACAAAGAAAAAAATTTTTATTGTAAGTTTGTGTGCGTTTAAAATTATTTATTAAATTAGATATAAAAAAATTTTTTTTTTCTTATAATTTTAGCAGGCGGTTTATAAAACTAAAAGGAGTTTTGAAGGAGAAAAAAAATCAGACAACTTTTTTTTAAGAACCTTTAAAAATCAAAGAACACCAGCAACAATATTTTATATGTCTGCCATAATATTCAGCTATAAAAACTCTTAAACGATTTGAAAATGGATGTTTTGCAAAAATAAAAATAAATAAAAAAATAAACTTAATCGAAAATTTCATTTAATTCGCTGGGAACTGGAAAGAAAACGAAACGCTAAACTAATTTTTTTTTAATTTTATTAAAAATTGCCACTGTGAACATACAAATTTAACTACTCTTTATTATCACTGCTACTTTTACTGGCGACGAACGTGTGTAAACTTTATTTAATCAACATGATATTCCTTTTGGCTACTGTTGTTGTTGTTGCTGCTGTCATTTAAATTTTAACTCGTGGACGTCAATGTTGTCATGTTGTCGTCTCTCTGTGTCTCTCTTTAAGATCTCTTAAATGGTGTTAAAAATTAAACATTAAAACATCTGCCTGCCTGCATCATGAAACTTTATGCTGCTGTCTGTTTGTTGTCCATTAAAATTATCATTTTCAATCTGTTGCGTACTTTTTAATTCAATAAAATAAAAATAAATAAAAAAACAGAAATAACCTTAAACTAAAATGTGAAGGGTGAGTGAGAGAGATTATTCAAATTTAATAAACTTCAACAGATATAAAAAAAAAATAAAACGAAAGTGTTATTCCTTTTTATACTGTAAAACAAGGAAAAATAATGCAAAACTGAACATTGGACCATTAAAACATGTGCATACCTTAGTGTAAGATACTCAATATACTCGTAAAACATACATTTTACTAATAGCCAAATTGTATTTGAAATTTTGGAAATAATCAACTAAAACTTAAGCAATCAAAAATTAAATTTGAATCAAGGAGAGAGAAATATAATAACGAAATCAATCCAATTAAATAAAATAATTCGCTTAAAGCGCATCAGAGACCCACGCCGTGATGGCTCATAGGCGGCTGAGACAAGCCACCGATAATTTTGGTCAGCCGCGACGCCGCTGAAAACGGTTTGGATTATGTCGCCTGAAAACCAGCAGCTGAATCCTCATGTACAATATACATATAAACTAATAATTTCTTTGTTTATTTTTTAATTATTTTTTATTTAAATTTGATTTCCATATTATTTGTTCTCAGCTGGCTATGAGCCGAATTTGAGTCTCCTCCGACGATTTTCTCAAGAGTCACCGCCGCCGACAAAATCGCTCAACGCAGGTATCTGATCAAGGCACATTTACTACAGGTACATGCATTAGACACAACCCTGTGGCAACTCTATGCTTCTCACATAGTTTTACAAAGTAATTGTCAAAAAAAATGTATGCATCAAACAAGGCACAAAAGTAATTGTCAAACGAATTCTTCGTTATAAACTTGTAAACAAAAAATCAGCGGATGAGCAATATGCCTGATACGTGTACCTGTTTGACATGCCTTGGTAATCTGATGTATCTAATACGCATACATTTGAAAACACAAACAACTGTACATGAAATTTTAAATATTGCCAACTACAAAAGTTTACATGATTTAAATGTTGCCACCCACTGCTTACTTAAAACGATTGCAGAGTTCACAGGATTGTATTTTAGCACCCACCGGAAGTTCTTTATGTTTAGAGTTGCCAGAAACAAAAGTTAATGCAATTAACGTTAGAATATATTTTCGGGCTGCTTGCACACAAAATTGTTCGCACTTAGCCAACACAGAAAAAATTATGACGGAGTTTTTTTTAGCAAACATGTTTTGGAAATCGAATTTAAAACTATGTTCAAACGTATGTTTTCAAACATGTTTAAGAAAAATACAACCCTTCTTGGCAATCGGGTAGTAAGTGAAATACGAAATATAAGTATGTATATTGAAAAATAAATAAAACAAGTTTCATAAAAAATATGCACCTTAAATATGTATTTACTATAAAATATGCAAAAATATGTAGTTATTAAAAAATATGCAAAAATATGCATTAACAAATCGATGTCATTTTTGTGCAAATTCTTCAATTCGGAAAACTTAATTATCCAGACGAGTTTTCTAAAAACTAAACATATATTTGAGATGTTTAAGGTTGACGTTTTGTCAAAAAATTATTGTGTTTATACGAAATTTCGAACAATTATAATTTCTATTTGCTTTATTATTTTTAAACAGCACATGGTTTTGTAAATAATTTAATATTTTTTAAGCAATTATTGTGTATGAAATAATTTTTTCACGTGCCGCCATTTAATAACAACACAAAGTTTACAGGGTTATCAAAAACGCACTGAACATACTCCATTTACGTGTTTATAGATGAGTTTAATTTTAAAACTTGTTATTCGAGATGCTTAACAAAACAAGTCAATGTATGGTAAAACATCTAAAAATTATTGTGTTTAAGCTCTTAAACACCAATATGACGTTAAACACGTTTATTATTTTATTTTATTATTTTCTGCATTTTGTTTCAATTTTTTTTAAATGATTCATTCTATTCAATTTTTACGAATTTTGGTATATATTTGGTTTTACGAATTTTGTGGTATATGCTATTTCAGTACAAATATTATTTGATTTTTTTGATACATGCATGCAGCCATCCCACTGTGCAAGACAGCAGACAGCAACAATTAAGAGTAGATATTAATTTTTCATTAAGTTTTAGAGAAATTGTATACAGAAATTTTTTTTTATTCCTGGGAGTGGCGAAACACTTTCTGGTGGGGAGTAATGCCACACCCAGACTGATATATTTGTGACTATGTGATATTATTCCCACTACATTTTAAATTAAAAATAATTAGCAAAAAAAAAATACTTGAATTTTTTCAGTTAATATTTTCTGCAAAATATTTAACTGACTGAAGGTACGGTCACACTTGGGCAAACATTTGCCCCCAAAAAAAATGGTAAGCACCTTTTGATTCATACACGTATTTATTAAGTTAAACAGTTTCCAATAATATTGGATTTTACGACATTGTCTATTAGTTATGTATGAAACTGTTTAACTTTATAAACATGCGACTGCATCAAAAGTTCGTTCAGTAGTATTTAGTGGTTAGGTTTTTTTTGGCAAATGTTTGTCCAGTGTGACCATATCTTAACAAAATAGACACTAAAAATTTTTAAGTTTCAGCTAAATAAAATTCAATATAAAACAAAGGGAAACATTTTTTTTCTTTCAAAATACATTTATTTTGGGAATAAATTCTAGGGAATAATTTTTTATATTCCCATGAACAATAAATTTGCATCCACAATTGGGAATAAAATAAACACCGTGGCAAAGTGTAGCATCTATTGTGAATTGATATAATTTTATTTTTTACTCGTATTTGCATATTATTTTTAATTCAATTATTATTATTAAGCAAACTGAATTGCATTTCGTTCGGATTTATGTTATTAGCAGAAGAAAAAAAAACTTATTGGAAAAAATAATGAGATGAAATTTGGTATAAGCCTCAAACGATCATGCGAGTTTTTTTCACGTGGAAATAATTCACGATTGCAACTTCAGGGAAAAGGGAAATATTTTGACGGAAAATATATTCTCGGTAGGAGTAATTATATATGGCAACTTTATATTCAAAAAAAAAACAAATTTTCTTATTTTATTGATGCTTAATACAAGTTTTCGATCGAATGTTTCTTGTTGACATCGTGGGCCAGGCCGGTATACATATGTATTTGAAAGTTATCTTTATCAAATGTATAAAATCGGAAATCAAAACAAATGAATGATATATATATATATATATATATATATATATATATATATATAGTTAAACTCATGTAAGTTGCCCAATCACATATACATATGTATGTACATATGTATTAAATTTTATATGTACAAAAAAACTTTTTCCTTCTACTTGCTTAAAAAAAGAAACCAAATAGGTACATAAAATTTAATTTAATTAAAACAGCCAGCCTCAAGTAAAACTTTTTAAACTTAACAAAAAGTTACAACAACAAAAATTATCTACAAGAGATAGAAAAAACAACGTGACAATAAGTTTTTTTTTATTTATTATTTTTTTTCTCTCTTGCCTAAAGGGAAGCATAACCAGAAAACAAAAATTTTTAAATTTAAATTTAAATGTTGCAATCGAGGTTGGTTTTCAATAAAAGTAGGCCGTTTGGAAATAAATTCAAACTTTTTTTCTGCTGGCTTTAGATGAGGAAAGAAACTCCTGTTTGTTTAGTGCATATTTGACGTTGTTGTTCATAAGATTTTGTAACTTTTGTTACTTTTCAATTCACAACGAAAATCTGGAACACCAACAACAGTAACAAAAGCAAATTTCGTAAAATCAAACCCAACAAGCAAAATAACCGAATGACTTTTTGATTTTCGTTTACTGTTTCTTTCTATCCCGCTACCGCGCTGTCTCTCTCTCTCACCCTCAAGCTCTTTTATATTAGATTTAAACTTTTGAAGTGGGTGTAAAATTTACAACATGGAGTTCTCTTGTTGTTATTTTTTCAACTTCATTTACAATAAAAAAAAAAATTGTGCCATAAATTTAACAGAAATTTTGTTGATTTTATAATACGAATTTCGAAGTGTGTGCAAGCGTGTGTGTGTGTGTGTGTGTAAATGTGTTCATGATTATTAGGACTTGACTGACTGCATAAATATTTGAGCTTTTTGTTATTGTGAATATTTGTTGCAAAGTTATTAAGCAGCAGAATTTAAAGCAGAGGCATAAAGGAATGAAACTATTCACCTATGTTGTGAATATTTCCCTTTTTTGCAACGAAATGCTATTAATTTTGCTTAACAATAACAATTTATAAAAATACGCGAAAAGAATAAAACTAAATCAATTCATAATAACGCATTCGATGTGCAAAAGATGTTTATTTTATTTCCCAACAATTGGGGATGCCAACTTATTGTTTATGGGAATAAAAACTATGAATGGCAAAAAACTATTGATAGCGTATAAAAGACGCAAGTATGTAACATAAAAACAGGTGACTACGGGGATAAAGGGACGAATTATGTTCGCGCTAGTGTTGGATTCGGCTTTTCAAACAAAAAGGCTTCATAAAGACTTTTTAAGAAAATTTTTGTATGAAAATTTGTTTTAAAAAGGCTTTATAAAGCCTTAATAAGTTTTATAAATGAGGCTGATAGTGTAATACTCGTTTAAAAAAAAATAATTAAAAAAAGCTTTAAGGTCACAGGAACAAAATCCACAAACCATATCAAAATTAAATAAATGTACATTACAAGATATTATAAATTTTACATAAATTAAAGGACTTTCTTTTAAATAAACTAATTAACTCCTTTAAGTCTATGCATTTCAAAATTCTGTTATTTATTATAATATATATATTTTTTTTTAAATTATGACTTGCATTTGTACTTTGAACTAAAATCACTACAAAAAAATGATTGTACGAAAAAATTAACAATGATTTATTTCTTTTTTTCATATTTTTTTCTGTTCAAACTCTTTATTTTCGCCATTTGAAGTGTTAAAATGAATGCAACAACGTTTTTATTTATTGAAAATGCTTTAATTAATGCAACAGCGGTAGGAAAAATTGCAATAAATATAAAATGGAATGGTAATTATTTTTTTTTATTTTTGCATAAATGCAACAATTGCAAAAAAAAACTAACGTCGTATACTTTCGAAAGTTTTAAGAGAGAAGATTATCTGACAGAGGAAATCTTTAAGATGCAAAAAAAAACGTTTGAAGTAATTAAATCAGTGTACGAGATAATTAAAATTGCAAATAGTGCTAGAGTGCGATTGTAAACACAGCATAATAACGTGGCAACATCGTTTTAAAGCAACGGTTTCATGTTATGCAAATAATTGCCGGTGTTGCCGTAAATATTTTACAATTGCAGCGAAACTTTTTTTAGGGTAAAAGATAGGAGATATATAATGATTGATTGTGATTGATTTTCAATTACACTGTGCTACAAAATTAAATTTTTTCCAAACCAACAAGGTTATAACTAGAAAAAATTTAAATATGTCCACATTTTGAAAGTTGTTATGTTTGAATCATTTATAAAAGGGATGTTGAAGTTCCCTCACCCTTTTGCACACTGTTATGGCAAATAGGCATAGAAATTCATGGCTTACTTGCATTTGAATTAAGTTAAGAGTTTTGTAGTTTTATGCAAAATCTTACGTACAAAATTTTTGTGGAATATTTTAAATCTTCTAGCTCTTTACCTTATGGGTCATTTTTATTCTTTTCGCAAACTACAGCCAAAAAGTTGCCTTAAAAGGGTACATAATGGGTTAAAATGTTCTACGAAAATATTCGTCAAATAATGCTACTACTAAGTCTTCAAACACATCAAAGCTGATAATTGAAATTAAGCAGCAGAAATTAGTCAAAACTTTATAGGTGTTTGAGGGTTAATTTTATACTTTTCACACTTGCATGTTGTTTTCAGCAATTCTACGTAAATATTTTATATTTTTACATTCCAACTCTCCTCCATATTGGTATAAAAATTAAATTTCTTTTTTAATTAAAATTTTAATCAATTAGATTTTAGACAAAAGTTCAATTGACTTCCTTAACTTTTTAATAGGTTAACTATTTGTATTTTTTTTCTGTGTTAAAAGAACTTCATATTATATTCATTTCATATATTTAAAACAACACATTATTTTTTAATATTAAATCTCTGCCCTTGTTTTTTAATAACAAGCTCTTGTCTATTTTTGCAAACAAGCACATTTACTTCTACTTCCTTCTAGAGTCCTAAAGAAGTTCTTCAATTCAATAACAAGTCTATCTTCCCTTCAGTCTGTCTGTATGTCTGTATGTCCGTCCTTCCATCCGTATGTCTGTCTTTGCCTTCTTTGTTTAAAACAAAAAAAAAATGCGTCTGCTTTTTTATTTAAATGTTTGAAGATGGTTGCTTTGCTGTTTGGGATTCATGCTTGAATTAGTTCATTGTAAATTTGCAACAACTTCCTTGTTAATGGCTGTTTTATGATGGCCATATAATGAATGGTGTTGACTGCTGAAATGTTCTTTCTTTTTCGCTTCTTCTTAATCTTTAGGCTTTGATACTGCACACCCAAGACTTTTAACCAGAAATTTATGCTTGAACTAGTACCATTAAAATGAGAAAATTATATTTATATGAAACATTCTTTAAAAAGAAACTCATGTTTTAAAGATTTATAAATATGTATGTACATATCTTGAAATTAAAGTTGTTTATGCATTGTTAATTCTTTAAAACTTTTTCATAAGTATTATGCATATGTATTCGCAAATAAAACAAATTATCTACAACTTTAAAAGTCTTTAGGAAATTTCCCCAAAAAAAATGGCCTTTTCAAGGAAAGTGACAACGACTAAGAAAAAAAAATGTTGCCATATAGCCAGTTTACAAGGACAGTGATGGCCACACCGATCAATACTAAACTGCATTTACACTATGACGCCAACAAGATTGTCGCAATAATAAAACCCTTAATGTGTATTTTCAATTATAAATGTCTTAAAAAATATAATGTTTCAACAAAAATTAAGGAATATTAAATCTTTTATCAGAAACACAAACATTTACTCGTATTATCATTTTGTTTTGACTGGTTGTAGTTTAATATATGCAATTTAAAATACAATGACTTTATTTTATGTCTCATAAGCTATTAAGAGATTAAATTATTTTAATTTTTTTTTACATTAACGTTTAATGTTATTGAAAAAAATATGATTTAACCAAAGTTTAATATATATATAATTCTTCCTGTAAATTAATACTTATGAAATTAATACAAAAATTCGTTTTGTTTTTTGCAAAAAAAAAAGACCTCAAAATAAAGCAGTTTTAATTTCACTCGCATCATAAAAACATGCAACAACAATAAAAAAAACATTACAAAAAAGTTAATAATAATAAAAACATTTGAAGAGAAATTATTAAATAAACAGGAAGTAAACATTTGAAAGTTTATTAAAAAAAATATGTAAGTACAAATATTTTTTGTTAGTTAGTGTTAGTGTTTGAAAAACAAGTTAAAAGTATGAAAATGAAATGCAATTGCAAATATTATAAAAAAAAATATTGTAAAAATTCTTCATAAAACTTATAAACTGATTGGAGCAATGAGTCCTTTGTTTTTTGCTTATAGTTGGCACCACTGCACAGTAGAATTATATGCTAGAGGTTTCAGATCTGGCAATATCTTTTATTTTTTAACTTCAAAAAAGAAAGAGCTTAACAGTTCTTACTTATTTTATAAGTCCGTAATTTTTGGACAGAATTTAAAAATTCTTTATTTTTCTGCGAAGGTAGATATTAGCTTCCATTTGGATTTACAGTGGGTGTAAAAAATCTTTTTTTCCTGAGAGGATATAGATTCCAACTGGTCTAATTTTAAAAAAGGGGGCGCGGAAACACCCACAAATTTTTTATTTTATTTTATAATATTCTACTTATTTGATTCCTGTGAAATACATTTGGTTCTTGTGATTACACAATTTTAAAGTTGAAAAAATGGGCGTGACTACGCCCATTAAAACTTATTACTGTATATCACGTGATTATAATTAACCGATTTTTACGAAAATTACCACACACCTTGAGCTCTAAGATAGATACAATCTTGCATTTAAAAAATGGGCGGAGTCACGCCCATTAAAAATTATTATTTTATTTTTTTTTTAGCGATTTTTACAAAACTTGATACACATCCTGAGCTTTAAAAAACATAAAATCTTGCATTTAAAAAATGAGAGGAGGCACGCCCATTAAAAATTACTTTTGTATTTCCCGTACTTCTAAACCAACAGATTAAAAAAAAATTATCCCATGATTTTTTTTTCGAAAATGTTCTATCACATCTTTGCATTGAAGTCGTTTTTTTTGGCAAAATTATTTTCTTTTATGTGCTTTAAGTTATTTGATTGCTACGAAACTTGCTACACATGTTGATTTCTCTGAAAGACACAATCTTGAGCTGAAGGCATCTGCAGAACCACGCCCTTGAATATGTAATTTTATATTTTACATGCTTCTACTTTACTGATTTTAAGGCCGACATAGCCACCCATTCTATTAACGCATCCGAGCAGTCGCGGATCGTTTCTACACAAGTTTGCTTTACAATACATCCACAAAGATGTCGCACAGTGCGTCTCAAAGAAGCTGTTGGTGCTCAGATGAGCCCTGGGCCATGATGACTGATTTTTTTTAACACAAGGTGATGATCTCAACGTCTTGGAGGTGTGGTTTAGACAACACAGTAAAATATTTCGCAACATGGCATGTCACACTCGATTTACTGAAATAAATTTTCGGTGAACAAATCATTCTGCGAAATGAACTAGTGAATTGACCACCCAGCATATCGTGCCATAACCGCGAAAATAGCTTAAGCGACATAATTTTCAAACTTCCATTTTTGAGCAAAATCGATAATTTGAGATCGTAAAAAGTCTATTTTCATAAAAAAAATTAAGTCCTAAAAATGTGTCGCTTAAGCTATTTTAGCGGTTATGGCTCGATACGTGGTTTAACACCGTTGGGCTGTTTGTTTGGCCGTCCAAATAACATCGCTGAACTACACTTACAGAAAGACAACATTCGCCAAATTATCACTACACGCGGCTTCTATTTCGGCAAAAGGTGATTGAAAATGTGACTGCGATTGGAACTCCAGCGAGCAGAATTCATGGTCATTAACATCATTTGTCTGTATTTTAGTTTAATATAAAACCTTCGTTTTAAATCATTTTGACTTGGTAACAATTCAAAGAATTCTATTTCTAAATAATAATACAATTTTTATAAATGTTACAAATATAGGAAAAAAAAATCGGAAAAAATATGCATGACAACGATTTCTGTCCTAGTATATTCAGCACGGCATATTTATCTTCACCCCTTTGAAATAAATATAAAACATTTTCCTTTCTTAATTAACTCAAAACTTCATAAAAATATTCTGGCAACCTTAACAAATTGCAGCCAAACAACAAAAGTGAAAGCAGAATCTCATTATCACAAACAGTGATGCCAAATTAATGAGTTTTTGTATCAAATTCAGTGACGAACAATGGCCTGCATTAATGAAACTATTAAAGAAAGTTGAAAAGTTTTGAAGATGAATTGCCAACAATTTTCCTAAACTTTATTTTTGTCTAACGAACCTAAAAATTAAATTCAAAAATTCATAAAAACAAATGTAAGAGAGAGAAGGAAAAAAATACTGATAATGTGATATGTCTAAACTCTATTTGAATAACTATTTAAATGTCTGTCTGCATGTCGCTGCTACCATTTGCTATTTATTGTATTATGAAGATATAAGAAATAATATTAAAAAAAAAACTTTTTAAAAAGTTTACAACAGCAAGCGACAACAACATATTAAAAAATTTTCATGCGCCGCTGCTCAATAATGTAAAACGAAAAATTTGCCACTACAACAGCAACATTAACAATAGGCGTTAGTGAAATATGTTGCAGCGTTAGACAGCACAACAAACGTTTCTTCATCACACTCATTCAGTCAGTCATTCAGTCACTTTTATATTCAGTTAAAACTCTAAAAGAGTTGAGTCAAACAGTCAAAACAAAAAAAAAAAAACAAAAAATTATAATAAAAAAAAAATCAAGTTGCAAATCTTTAGCAGGAAGAGAAAGTACTCCCAATAATGTGAAATGTAATGGAGAAAATAATAACAATATTGAAATGAAGACAACAAGCATAGTTTTAGTTTAAACAAACAAAGAAAATATATATGTATTCATAATAGAGATGCAAAGATTTGCTAATGGGAATTTTTTTTAACAAATATATGCGAATATAAAAAATTCTTTAAATACGGAAGCAGACAAATTGGTTTCACCTAAAGCTTAATTATCACAAATCGTTTTTGAGTTCAAAATCGAAGAAGATTTTCCATTCCGTAATACATATATAGCTTTCTTTTATTTCTTTGTTTAAGTGATTTAAAAAAATGAATTCTTATCTCAAAAAAATATACTCGTAAAATTGCCTTTTGGCCCCATGCCCATTAAAATTTCCTATTAAACATTTATGTAACTTGTACACGCTTTCGAATCTTTTATGGATTCAATTTCATGGTTCGAATTGGGCGTGTAATATTTAATATTATATTTTATATAATCTATATAATTAATAGGCGAACACGTTTTCTGTAATCCCTTTTACGCTGGTACCACTAGACAGGTTTTAAAAAGATTTATATGGTTTTAAAGGACTTTCTGTACAGATGTGCAGAATCTATATTTTATTGAAATCGGTTTAGTATTTTGCGAGCTATAAGCGTTTAAAGTTGCTACTACTACATAAACACATATTACACACGCATTTATTAGCTTACAAGTAAAAAAGAAACAAAACGTGTGAGTGAGTGAGTGAGTGTGTGTGTGTGTGTGTGTGTGTGTTTGTAGTATTTCTCTTGACCTTACAATTGTTTTTCTCTTATTTGTTGTTGTATCAAAGCCATAATACTTAAAGGAAGAGAATTGAATAAAGTGAATTAGCAGCGTTGCCAACTTTGAAATTTCAAAACGCACCAAAATGTAGAAAAAATCGCGCCATTTACAAAAAACGCACCAAGATTTCTTTAGTTTAAAATGTTTATTGAATTGATTTTGCATAAAAAGTATAATATGTATTATATTTTTTATATTAAAAATTTAACACTAAAACAGGTTTTTACAGTTCAAAGTTAAAAGGGTAAAACCTAAAAAAAAAACTAAAAAAAATTTGTTTAATAATATTTTTTTTTATTTCATAAATTCTGTACAAACATTTTTAAAGAGATCAACGGTTAATAAATAGTAAGCATTCAAAACTAATAAAATTTCAGTATATATCATTTTATTCAAATATTTAAAAATTTTTTTATCAGAAGTTTAATGTATCCATATAAAAAATATCACAATTAAAAGAAATAGTCTTCTACAATATACATACATACAGTATTGTGCCGAACAAAAGCAACAAAATACCTATTTGACTTAAATTTGTAATATTTTGGATATTTGATTATTTCAAGCAGCCCTTTTTACATACTTTTGTAAGCAATCATACTAGAAAACGAATTCGCATTTAAATTTTTCAATATTGATATTTCCAGAAAAATCAAATAACTTATACTCTCAAAGCCGTGTATCGTGACTGTGCAGAACAATAGCAACAAAATAGAGAATGTCACAATTATCAATAAACTATCTGATATAGCGCTATAATTCCGAAGTCCAACAGGCTTAATAGTACTTATTATTCCTTATATTAGATTTTAAAATTCCTTTTTAAATGTTGTTGGTGCTGCTTGATCTTTAAAAAGTTAAGGGTCTAGAAACATATAGAAATTGGCCGTTAATCACTTAAAAGTGTAATAAAAATATATCCCAAGTTTTCCGATGGGTAGGTCGGCAGGATAATTACGTATTAAGCAGTTTTGTGTACGACCGCGAAAAACTTCCGCAGTTTATGATAGAAAATTGTATTTCACATAATCCAAAAAGCTCGATTACTGTTTCTAATGAGGTTATAATATCTACAAATTTAAGTGAGCTGTATGGTATAACTCGAAACCGTGTCAGAGAAAGCAATTGAAAAAGTTGCAGACTAAGAAAATACCATAGTTGACCAAGAGATAATTCCAAAAAGAAAGACACTTAAATCTTCAAATCAAATTCTATATAAGAAATTGGTATATCATATCTTAAGTTCGGCTCTTGCCTAGCAAACAGTTTTCGCTACGAAATATCAAAATGGGTTTTAAGCATAACAGCGGTTAGGTGATGGTGATGTTTTGTTTTCCGACGTATAAAGTTAGACCATTCCACAAATTTTGTAAAAAAAAAATACTTGAAGTAAAGTTCATTAGGCATTTTGAGTGGAATATGACACTTCTACGGATGTTTCAATGCGGTAGTAGTCCATAACATACTTGGAGGTTGGGCAAAAAATAGCAAGAAAATTAATTTAACTCCAATCCTTGCTTGACCGACACGCAGTTTTCTTCAACGCCATTGAAAATCTCTTTGCAAGATGGTGCAGGAGTGTTTTCGGAAAATGGTTCCAAAATTGCAACAAGCACCTCGAGATTCCATTAACTCAGCTGAAATGTATTCCATAGTGCATAATAAATAATACTAGATATACCAAACGGACGACACACTCGTCCGTATTTTAGAATCAAAATGTAAATAATTTAAGTTTCAAAGAAAATGTATCTAAACGTCATAAAGAAATTCATAAAAAAAAACAGCCACCAGCGTTGTCAACTCGGTGCTTTTCGCACCGTTTTTAGTGCTTTTTGAAATTTTCGACGCGACAAATTTTGAAGTTAGTGCTCGGTGCTTTTTTAAACTAATTTTTGGTGCTTTTTATTTCTTGGCGGTGGCACTAAACCCAAAATTCAAAAAGAATTTTCCTTATATAATATATATATATATATATATTTTTTTTTTTTGAAGAAGTTTAACATTTAAAAAACACTAGATATATCAAACGGACGACACACTCGTCCGTATTCTAGAATCAAAATGTAAATAATTTAAGATTCAAAGAAAATGTATCTAAACGTCATAAAAAATTCATTAAAACACAGCCACACAAAAACTTGCATACATATGCAACCATAATTAAATAATACATGAAATTAAAAAACATAAACAAAATCCCTTCAACCAAGCTAATTCAATTTATTCAACTCTCTTCCATCAAGTATTATGGCTTTCATACAACAACAAATAAGAGAAAAACAATTTTTAGATCAAGAGAAATACTACACACACACACTCTCATGTTTTGTTTCTTTTTTTACTTGTAAGCTAATAAATGCGTGTGTAATATGTGTGCATGTAGTAGTAGCAATTTTAAACGCTTATAGCTCCCAAAATACTAAACCGATTTCAATAAAATATAGATTCTGCACATCTGTACAAAAAAATCCTTTAAAACCATATAAATCTTTTTAAAATCGATGCAGTGGTACCAGCGTAAAAGGGATTATAAAAAACATGTTCGCCTATTAATTATATAGAAGATTTGTGTATTATTTCAGCGTTGAAATACACGTGTTATGAAAAAACTAAAGATTATACGAAAAGTATTCATTTGTTGCTTTTGTTATGCACATCTCCATATCAAAGCCTGGACTATTTTATGCAACTTTTGAAAACCCAGTATTTTTAACCAAGATTTTATTCAATGCGCTACATAGGCCACATAAATACAAATAAATTATGGTCACAGTTGATGTATGTATATTCGGAAGTAATCATCTGCAGTTATTTTTGCACAATTTGTTGCTTTTGTTTTGCACAGTACTGTATGTACTAAACGAATTCGTACATACATGATATACATGTGCCCTTAATTATGAAATTGGTCTAAGTCATACGCATTTTTGATTCGATATAGTAAAATAAAGTTATACTAGTAACTCTAAATTAAACTGTTGCATAAATTCCAAAAATATTTTTGGATTTGTTCAAATGTAATGTACTAAATATCTCGACCAAAGAAATATATGACTTATATATACAACATTCATAATTAAGGACACATAAATATGTTTAGATTCACTTGTACAAGATGATACATTTTTGTACATTAACTTTATAAATTCTGTTTAAAACTTTTTAAAAAGAGAACAAAAATTAATTATTCCAAATAAATAAAGCCAATATTTTCATCATTATTGTTACTATCGGACCATACAACAGATTTTTTTTTTTTTTCAAATTGTGATGTAAACATCATTAGTATTAATATGGTAATTAACATAATAAGCAAGTTGATAAGTTTCACAACAAGAATTTTTCGGTTTTAACCCGTTGTTGTGTTAAATTTGCGTTGGTGCCACCAAAAATTAAAAAACGCACCGAAATTTAAAAAAAAATCGCACCACGCACCAACTAGGATTTTTTCGGACAAAAAATTTCAAAAAGCAACCAAAATGGTGCGAAACGCACCAAGCTGACAACGCTGTGAATTAGCTTGGTTGAAGGGATTTTGTTTATGTTTTTTTTAATTTCATGTATTATTTAATTATGCTTGCATATGTATGTAAGTTTGTGTGTGGCTGTGTTTTAATGAATTTTTTATGACGTTTAGATAGGTACATTTTCTTTGAATCTTAAATTATTTACATTTTGATTCTAGAATACGGACGAGTGTGTCGTCCGTTTGGTATATCTAGTTCTAAGCAATCAATCAATTCCTACGAAACTTTCCAGACACCCTGGGCTCTTATAATAACAAAATTCTGACATTAAAAATTGGCAGAAAGGAGAGTTCAAGTGATGAAGGAATAGTCACTATTCACTGAACTACACCTGCTTCAGCAGATACTAATCCTAATGTAACATCAGTGCCCCCTCCCTCCTTCGTTGTGTAGCAGAATAATAGGCGAAGTAAAATAACCGTTAAAATGGCTACTAATCACAGCTTCAAAAATAAAATTTAATAGGCCTCATTCAACACCACAGGCGCTGCAACACTGCATTATTAAAAACGTGCAAAAAGCAGAGTCGTAAAAGAATGAAGCTTCTCTCTGTCTCTTCCTTCACCGCCTGTCTTCTCTATTACTATCCCTTTCTTGAAGAAGGTAACACCTAGTAATAGTTTTACTTCTCTTAAAAATAAAAAAAATAAAAAACTTAAAATAAATTTTATGAATTTAAATTACTATAGCGTAGTTTAGAAGTGGGCGGGGTTACGCCCAACGCAAACTCCATCTTCCGTTTTGGGTTCATTCGTATGCCAACATAGGCTTGTGGAACCAACAGTGGGACCATGTTGCCCTTACGTTTCCCTAAACGAAATTGTGATATCGAATCTCCTGTCAAACCTCAGTTCACAGTTTATTTTGTCACTATGAATTCCTAGCAACTATCTGCAGGTTATTGTACTCAGGACCGATGTGTGGCCATTGCCGACACAGCGAGCGAGTTCCCGAAACACAATCTATAAGCAGCCATTGCTACAGAGTAGCTTATTTGAAGATTTGTAAGGGTGTGTATCCAATCAACGCATGAACGGAAAAGCTTGAATATGATAGTGTTTGTTGAAAGAAGAAATACCAATCTCTGAACCTTGCAGAGTTTGGTTGTCTCCGCAACCTGTCGGGTCTTCTGTCACCATACAATCGCACCGTGCGCATTAATTGGCTTAACGATCATTGTATAAATCCACATGACCATTTTTGTGTTCATACTAGACTTGGTCGAACTCATTCAATCGTTCATTTTTGACACAAACCAATGATCAAAACCATGTAATTTAAATGGGTTTGATCATTGGTGTGTGTCAAAAACGACCGACTGAGAGTTCATTACCCTGGTGCAGTCAGCACAATTCTTCACTTTTGAGATCGCCCTAGTGGCTTTCTGTGTTGCGCATTCACTATGTGGGTTCCAAGTAAACTTGATATCAAGAGTAACTCCCAAGTACATGAAGACAATCGAATAAGGAATATTGCACTCATTCAACGACACTATCCCTAGACCAAGTTTTTTGCCCCAAGATAGAAAGGTATACCAGAATACTTTTGACAGTGTTGATCGACAGGTAATGTCTCATAAACCATGCCATCCATGACAGTGCACAAAGCACTATTCATAACGTCTGAGAGAACGTTGTCGAATTTGCCGGTTGCCATCACAACCAGGTCACTGACATACCCTATATATTTATATCCTTGTGCAGAAGGAGGAGAGGTTCATCAATCACCATTGACCGACCATTCATATACAATATCCATCAATAAAGCAAATTTGTTAAGTTTTTTAAGGCAACAAGTCTAAACTTTCGCAGTAGTGAGATGACCAGGGGGTCTACTCTGTAATTCAAAACGAAAGAAAATTCTTTCCATATTATTAACATACAAATCCGAAAGCATTCTCTTTCGTTTTGAATTACAGAGTAGACCACTAGATCCTCAAAACACTCGCGCAGAATGTCCAGCGTGATATGAGCTATGTGGCAAGTAGCGCTGTCATATTAAAACCACATAACTTTGGTGTCCATATCATCCAAATCTGACCAAAAGAAGTTGTTAAGCATCGACTTATGGCAATCTCAACCATAAAATGGGCTAAGTGAGCGCAACGCTGCCCGAAAATAACACCCATTTTGATATAACAATATTATCATTTGCACTGGTTGTTCTCAGCTATATCTGTTCATGGTGATTTTAGCAAAACAGATTGAATAAATGACAGTCAATTTGAAAGATGTAGGATCAACAATATATAGGCCGCCATAAACTGTCGAAGTTCTTAAGTCTTTTAAAAAAACCTTTTAATTTGTATAAGTATGAAAATAAATTAAGATTCGCAATTTGTTCTTAATTGAAATAGGTATTTATGTAACTCAAGTTTTATGTAGCAACTTGTACGAGTATTCTTATGAAAAGGATGAACGAGGCAATCTCCCTTATTGTGAATGGCTTCGTCGATGTCACATAAGGACGACAGTAAATATTTTCACTTGTCTACTCTCTATCGACAACAATTGGCTCTTATTTGACAATCTCTTACTAATCTCTAAGGCTTTGTAAATTAATGTAGCATATTAATAGTAGTCAATTGTTGTCGACAAAGTAGAGCTGCAAAACTATCGATAGTGGCTCCATTCGATAGTTTCGATAGTATTTTTTGATGCCATCGATACTATCGATAGTTTTTGATTCTTAGAAACTTATCAATTGTGTATTTTTCTAATATAAAATCTTGAATTTTTTAATCATTCCATAAAGTACAAAGAAACTTGATTTTTTTAAAACTTTTAGTTCCAATGTTTTTATTACACATATTTAACAAACATATATTCACAGTTCTATAAAAAAAAATAAACGAAAAAGCAAACAGATAGATGGATCAGTAATAAATAAATTAAAAAGGAATAAAATAAAAAAAAATCTTTCATCATTACTTAAACTATTGCAGTTAGCTAAAAAGTATTGGTTTAACAGAAGGAGAAGCAAACTATTTAGCGTCAGCTGTTATTTAAAAGTAAAGAGCGGAGACAGTAGCCGTCAAATTTCTTCATGTATCAAATAATTGTATTTTTATGCAATTTGCATCTACTAGATAAAAACTGACATCTTATGTTGAAACAAATCAAAACTAATTAATTTGTTTTCACATTTATATACATACATATGTAATGATAACCATTATTATAAAGGTTTACAGGAGGCGAAATTTGAATGTTGCATTTTTTATTACACAGTCGCCATCATTCCGTTTTTATTGACTTTGATTTTTTCTCGTCGATAGTATCACTATCGAAAAAAAATATATCGATAGTCTACTTAATATAAAACTATAGATACTATCGATAGTTTTGCAACTCTACGACAAAGAGTAGACAAGTGAAAATATTTACTGTCGTCTTCATGTGACGTCGACGACACCATTCACAATAAGGGGGAATATTTTTATATGTATACTAATGATTTGTTTGATGTAAAATTGAACCCAATATACGAGTATATTAATCTAATAATTAATTTAATCACCGCCTTCTGTCTGTCTGTCTAATCGTATTCTGTTCACTTTGTTCTGTTTTTTTTATTACTTTTCCTTAGTACATGAACAAACTCAATTTCAATTATTTGCACGCAAGTGGAAGCAAAAGAAGTAGAAAAAAAAGATTATTCAATTGTTGTTGTTGTTGCTTTTGTTTGCACATACATTTCATACATTGATGGCACGTTCGTGCATACGTTCGTTGACCATAGAATTCTCTAACCTTGATGCTTGTCAAAGTCATCGTCATCAGCTCCATCCATTGTTGCCATTTTGGCATTTTCACTGCCAGATCTGGCATTTTCATTATGTGAAAAGCATTCAACTTTTAAAAAATTCTGCCAGATAGATGCTTTTTGGCAGAATTTGCTTAAAATAATAAATGTTAATTAGTTAAATTTTTTTCAATGTACAGAGTATTTCTATTAATAAATTTAAATTTTTTTATAATTATGGGTTTCCTTCGTAATGTAGATGCAACGAATACCTGATTTGATACCATTTAAATAATTTTGGTACTTTTTTTTTTTATGTATGTATTATATGCTATGTATTGTATACATATGTATGTGGAGCCCTATTTTAAATTATTCGTAAGCGACAAAACTTAAAGTTTTCAGAAGGCAGGTTTTTATAGTATCCAAATATATTTTACCATACATAAATTGTCGCTTAAGTGCAAATTTTGCAGCCTGCATTTTAAAAGATATCAAACATTTCGACATTTTGATAATTCTAAACTATGGTTAGGCCATAGTTTTAATTTCAATTACAAAAGTCTATTTTTTACAACATCTTGCTTACAATTAAACCGAAAATAAGTCTCGATATACAGACATATATACATATCGTTAACTTAATACGATAAGGCCCTAACTCATTTTTTAATATTTTACAGGAGGAGGAAAAAACTAAATAAAAAAACATGCAATATTGATACAAAATTTTTTTAAACGCAATATTATATGCTTATGTAAAGTGTTTTAAATAAAAATTGCGTTTAAAAAAATTTGTATCAATATTGCATCTTTTTTTATTTAGTTTTTTCCTCCTCCTGTAAAATATTAAAAAATGAGTTAGGGCCTTTTCGTATTAGGTTAACGATATATTTTATGTATATACCCTGAAGGAAATGTCGACGGTAAAATGTACTGAGTCGCTTTTGACTTTGTCACCAGTACTACTCTCTAATTATTCCTCATGAAATACTTTGTGCTATAGACATTTAGCATGTGCTTGTCACTGAAAATCTACTAGAAACACTAAAACAGTTGACTAAGTAGTGACTACGTAGTTCTTATGGCAACATGGAGAAATACCAACCAGACTTTACTGGTACATTTCTATACTTTACGTACATGCAAATTTATGTATATTAACAAGTTGTTGAAAAATTCACCAGAAATACACCACATATGTTTTCTCTCTTACCTTTGTACTGATGATGAATAGAAAAAAAACTGTAGACAATGTGTTGACATAAAGAAACTTGGTCCCAGTCCGAAAATACATAAATATTCATATCTATGGATAATATCAAACACATACATACTATGCATGTATGTATGTATGTATGTATGTGCTATAAAAACACCTGCAAATACTAATAAGTTTGTATAAACATGAAATTCAAAGCTATTTCGATAAAAAAATTATAAATTTAAGTCTGGCATTATACATTTGTTCTGTAGAACATTTTAGCAGAATTTTTTTTACAGATCTAGCATTCTCTCATCATCATTTTCTGGCAACACTGGCTCCATCATCATTATCGTCTTCGTCACGAGCACCAATAACAATAATAATGATATTTCATATTGCACACAAACACAACAACACACACACATGCATACACAAGCCCAGGCTAACTGACAAGCACTTTAGCTTTTTAACTAGTGCTCACTTACACCATGACAAAAAGGCCAGGAACTTTGTGGTACCAATGCCAGGCATGGAAAGTCGAAATTTTTCAAAGACCCCCTTTTATGGTCATCAAAATCCTACGAATGTTGAGCTTATGGAATAGAGAAAAAAAAAAAGAATTGGAAAATAGAAAATAGAAAATGACAGTGTATAGTGTACGATGTACACTTATTTTCTCTATCACAATTTTGGACCTGAAGTTGGCTGCGGTTTTCTAGTTGATATTTTTCCGTCTTTTTAATTTTTTTTTTTTTTTTAGTTTGTCCGATATTTCAAAGGGTATAGATTATGTTAGCTTAGATTTAAGAGAGGAGCCATTACGCTCATGACAGGGAACGTACACATTAAGCGTGTATAGGGCCGCTGTGCGCTCTCATGTGAATTAAAAATGAACCCCACTTTTATAGTAACTCAGTAACATTTGCGTAGTACCTCAAACTTTTCCAGTCAATTCTACCTTGGAAAGTTGGACAATGACAAAGAAAGTGCTCCATTGTCTCGATGTGTTCCATGCATGCCCTGCATGTGGCTCCATTCCGGTACAAGTGTCCTTGTTTATTTCGAAAAGACTTTTGTTTTGTATTCTTCCTGGTCGCCCCATAGAGCCTTCGTGATATTACCCACAGTATCGCTATTTCATCGTGTTCTGTGGGTCTTCTTCCCCCAATTTTGTAACTCACTCTTCGCTTCCTTGAAACGATTTGAATTAATTAGGGTCTGTAACGTTCTGACTTTTTTGCCAGTCTTTTCGGACGTTTATTCCCTCCCGTACGCTGTAGCTGGCCGGCACCCACGCAAAACAAATTTTGCGTTGTACTGCATAATCGTTAGTCATATTCTTGTAATCTAAAATGGTCATAGAGTTTACTTTTTCGGTTGATTCGGCGATTTGCTGTCAGTAAATATATTGACATCTAAGACCGTAATATTCACACTGATACATTTTAAAACAGCCGTGAACGCACGAAATTACTTCAATCAACTTCGGTCTCCGGTTCTTCTATGAAGAAACCTAAGCCCGATCTTTGTACATAAACAAAGAAGTTTTTTTATAAATGTATAGAACTGTTAATTGAAATCAAACACACATAACATTGTTTGGAAAATAATTTTTTGCCATTTTTATTTGAATATTTTATTATATTATTTATTTTCTTGCAAGAACTGTGTTTTATACACAACTTAATGGAAAAAGAAAATAAATATTCGAGTGTTTTTTTTAAGTTCCCGCATCTTGATTGAATTGGCAACACTGCTCCTGTCAAGAGGCAACTATAAGTTAACTCCTGTCTAAATTTGAACAAGCTGTGTCATTTAGTTTGTGTTTGGCAGCCATGGATAACAGACTGCCTTTTGCGAAGAAAATGGAAAAAAGTGAATTTCGTGTACTCATTAAGCACTATTTTTTGCGAAAAAAAAAACCGTCAATCAAGCCAAGGAAAAGCTCGATATATACTATAGGCACTCTGCACCATCAATTTTAATGGTAAAAAAGTGGCTTACTGGCGTTCGTTGTGGTCGCACAAGTACAAATGATGCTGAACGTTCTGGAGGGCCAATTGAGGTCAGTAAACCTGAAAATGTTGAAGAAAAATCCGCGATATGGTGTTGGCCGATCAAAGAGTAAAAGTGCGTGAGATTGTTGATGTCACAGTTATTTTATATGGCAGTGTGGTTTCGATTTTAAATGATCAGCTGGGTTTAAGAAAGTTATCGGCAAGATGGCTGCCGCGTTTGCTCTCAATTGACCATAAACGTAAACGTGTGACAACTTCAAAGGATTGTTTGGCGTTGTTTAACCGCAATCCGAATGAGTTTTTGTGGCGTTTTTTAACTGTGGATGAAACATGGATCCATTACTGTACTCCGGAGACCAAGCAGCAGTCTAAACCTGCTCCGAAGAAGGCCAAGTTGAGTTTGTCGGCCAATAAGGTGATGGTAACAGTTTTTGGGATGCACGCGGGATAGTCCACATCGATTACCTTCAAAAAGGAAAAACAATAAACGGCGAATATTAAGCCAACTTATTAGACCGATTTAATGAGGATTTATATGGCCAAGAAAAAGGTTACTTTTCATCAAGATAATGCACGAGTGCATGCGTGTGCAGTCTCAATGGCAAAGCTCTATGAATTGGGCTACGAATTTGTACCCCATCCGCCATATTCTCCCGATTTAGTCCCTAGTGACAACTTCCTATTTCCAAACCTAAATAAACAGCTCGGTGGAAAGAGATTTAGTTCCAACGATGAGATTACTGCATATTTTAAGAACCTCGAAAAATCCTATTTTTGGAAGGGATACAAAACCGGAGAAACGTTGGACTAAGTGTATTGAGTTAAAAGGAGATTATGTTGTTTCGTTTTGCAAAAAAAAACTCTGTTTAATTCAAAATGTCACGGCCTTGTTGATCTGCCCTCGTATATACAAATGAAGTAAAATCTATAAAATTTTATCTCTAAAAACACGTGCTATTTGTTAAATATAATAAAAAACATTTTTTAATTTTGAGAGTGAATAAAAAAATATGTACATACTTAGCTTACACGCACACTTATGTAAAATTTAAATTCCCTCAGTTATCCAACCCTGATTTATGCTATCGTGACTTTTCGTCTTCAAACGCACTCACCACAACTTACTTGGAATTTTATTCTGATTCGCTTTAGTACTCGTGCTTTAGTGTAGTTGCAGTGCGGTAGTTGTTGTTTTTAAGTCATTTTTTTTATCACACAAAGTCCTACGTTCGTATGTATGTATGTACATAAAAGTACATATGTAGTCCGTCCATCTGTCGGTAGTCAGTTATAGTTAGTTGAGTTGATTTGCTTGATAATAATGTTTGAATATTTAACATATTCTTATTGGTTGGGGGCAAAAGCAATTGCATTTGGTTAATAAACTATGCAGCACAGTGAAGGTTGCATTTCAAAAGTTCAAGTGTTTTCCCTTGAATTAATAATACATAATAATAAAAAAAAACCTTAAATTACTTATTTTTAGGTTATTGGTACTACAACAAAATTAAAAGAGACAAAATCAAATTGTTGAACATGAATTTTGATTTCAATTATATAAATTGTTTAGCTTATTCTTATTCTAATAAAAAAAAACTAAGTACAGAAAAATCTCGGTACCTATAACGTATATCGCTTTAAAGAAAATCTGATATAATGAAAGTCCAAATTATTTGCATTAACCACCTTATATAGCGAATATGTACTATATTCATTTTGTAATGGATATAACCACGGCTGCAAAATGACGATTTGACGATTTTTCCCTTAAAATTTACGATTTTTTAGAAGACCATATATTGCAGTTCTTTTATAAAAAAGCGACTGTTTCAATTCATGTATTACTTATCTTCTAAGAGATTTTAGTGTAATTTTGCCCACTGTTTATTTTATATGTATTGATATCTCTATAAATTGATATTCTAAAAAAAAATAAATAAATGTGAAAAAAGGCCAAGTTCCTACACAAAATTTCGTGCATCAAGACTACTGACACCAAGACTTGGACATATGTAACTTGGCAATATTTTTCATAATTATACCACTGAGAGCAAAAAGGTTATAAGGGGTTAAAAGAGGACAATGGTTTCAATTTCCCAATAAACATGTAAAATAAAACAAATGTATACACTAGGGCATGTCGATTTTATTTTGCGAAAATCGTATAGCAAAAACGTAATCTACACAAAATTTTGAGAAAATTCTCCGAAAAAACCACGTGTCTAAAATCAATCAAAACGTACATATGTACTGAAATAAATGCTACTAAATTCGAATCATTCTCCACGTACTTCCTGCTTTTAATTTTTTCACGAGCTACATTAGACTTATACATAATATTTGGTTCCCCATTTTCATCTTTAAAGTCAATGTCTTCAAATAAGGCAGGCAGTAGCCAAACAGGAAGCTCATGAAGAGAAAATAAATTTCATGTCGAGATGGGCGGTATAGGGTTTGATTTTACACCCATGGTTTCTTTGCAAAATTTTCTTAGAATTATTTTTTAGAAATCGAGTTTTTTGTATTTTTCGATATAAGAAATCTAATGTATCGAAAAATGTAAAAATCACGATTTCAAAAAAATAATGAGTTAGGCCATTTCTATATTAAGGTAGCGATATGTTGATTTTGTTTTTACTATACGATTTTTTAATTTTTTCTATCCATACTAATTGACCATGCCTATTTTCCTGAATAAGTAGAATAATAATTTCGTTAACAAATCTTAAACTTATTTTTTTATTTTGCGTTGCTTTTTATTATCATTCGTTATATCCAGGGCTGCCAGATAAAATTATCGATAAATTATAAAATAATCGTCATTTTATACTCGAAAAATCGTCAAAAAAAATTGGACAAATCAAAATGAATTTCTTAACGTGTATACTTTTTTAACTATTTATTTCTTATCTAGTATACACGTTAAGAAATTCATTTTGATTTGTCCAATTTTTTTGACGATTTTTCGAGTATAAAATGACGATTATTTTATAATTTATCGGGATTTCTACGATTTTTCGATAATTTTATCTGGCAGCCCTGGATATAACGAATGATAATAAAAAGCAACGCAAAATAAAAAAATAAGTTTAACATTTGTTAACGAAATTATTATTCTACTTATTCAGGAAAATATTTTTTCATTAAAAATACATTGGAATTGATTATTGAGGGGTTAGCTGGATCCTATGCGCATTTCACTGTTTCTAACGCAGATCATTAGGGAACCTTTACCCAAAAATTTTTCAGAACAACAAGAGATATTGTGTAAAAATGTTATTGAAACAAATGAGAAGTTTAACTAATATCATAGTTGAAACAAGAACTCAATAATCAACATAATATTATTGTATCTTTTTAGTTTCATACTTCACCATTGCTACATTGGCTGACTTTTTTTTTTGTATGTAATGAAAATAAATGTAAAAAATAACAACAGCTATTCATTGCTTTTGCAAGAATAGTGTTGCCACACAAAAGTCTTTTTGACCAAGTTAATAATCAGAGTTTTTTTGGGAATTGTTCCAATTAACTTTAAAATTTGTTAAAGAACTAATAATTACACATTATTATTTTACTTATACTAATTTACATTAAGCATTTTTTCCATGAAATTTGTTGCATGAAAATTTTTCATACGTGAATAAGAGGCCTGGAGGCAATGTTGCCAGAAGTAGGGGAAAATCCCTAAATGTAGGTATTTTTGATACCTAAATAGAAGCGTAGGGAAAATCGGACAGATTCTTTATATTCTTCAAAATGTAGGGATTTTTTCGTCATGTCGCATTATTTATGAAATAAATGCAAAAATACATTAAAAAATAAATAAAATGAAAAAAATGAAATAAATTTTTATCTTAATTTTTAGTACTATACACACCTTTTTTCGGAAAGTTATCAATTGTTTGTATTTTAATATTTACCTGAGAGGAAAAAATAATAATAATAACAATATAAGTAAATATAATCACACAATAAAAATTAATAATTGTTTTAAATTAGTACTTAAAAATATTTCATGAAATGTGCTAATACGAAAAAAAAATTGTAAAAGAAAACAGGGCATAAAAATAAATAAAAGAAAACGTTTGCTTTCGTTTTATATTTGCTCAATTCACAACACATTATAGGAGGAGTCGTAGGTCCATACATGAGTTTCTATATATTATATAATAATATATAAAAACATGTTTCACAAGGTTGCCACTTTCCACCAAAGTAGTTTTTCTTATAAACTACTGCCGCCATCTACATGTCAAGTCAGTTAGTTTTGCTACAGCGAGAGTTGACATTTCGAACATGTTACGGTTTTTTAAGTATTGCCAAATTTTTTTATTTACAAACCAGCTGCATATAACATTATGCACGCTTCATGCTTACTAAATCAATTTCGTATTCGTTAAGAGAAAAACATTTTAGGAGAGAATTTATGAGATTTCTAGTTCCGAAATAATGCTGCTACAGGCCATGACTCACTATCCTACGCAATCGCATGAGCTACGAAAAAATACAAACCTGATCTGATGAATTATTATTGTATTTTTAAAGTTTTCATATACTTCGTTTATACGTGCACTATTTGCAAATAAAAACATTCGCAAATAAATTAACTCACTGTTTATACGGCATAGCAAAAGTACACAAACTTGGTAGCACTTCTATAGAAAGCTTACTTATGTTGGCGAAAAAATAGTGTAAATTTACAAAATATCAAATAATTATGTGTTGTAATTGTCATTATTTGCTTCTATCAATATTTTTTGTGCAATATTTATTCATTTATTGTATTATGTTATCAAACATTTGTAAGCGTGGCAACCTCAAAGATTTTATTTGCAAATAGTGTGTTAATTGTGAATAGTTTTTTGAATTAGTAAGTCGCAATAAAAACAATAATATGGCAACAATTCACAGTTTTATTTGCAAATAAGCCCTACGTATAAACGTAGTAGTAGACTCCATTATAACTCAATTTAATTTTTTTTAAATTTGCATCTTTTTCTTAAAGAAAAGTGTTTTCTCAAAACAATTTCTTCCTTCCTTTCTTTTTTTTTCTTTAATTTATTATTTTACATTATTTATCTAGCTTTCCATAATTTTTTGTAAACTTTTACATCTCTCAGAGATATAGTGTATATTGAATGCATTTTTTTTAAGCAGAAAAATAAATCTTTAGCTTACATTTGAATTTATAATTTATATAAAATTGCCAAAAAAAAAAAAATATTATATAACCAAATAAATGAATTTGTGTTTATTTTACTTAATCGCAAAGAAGTCTAAATTATACAACTTTTGAAATGTTTATTTAAGCAGAAACAACTAAAAATCAACAAAAATATATGAAAAAAAATGCAATGAATATTATCTAGCAGCAATCAAAATTATTTATTTAGTTTGATTTTAATTTTTATACTTTTTTTACACAGAGCATGTGACCAAGCAAACATAAAATTTTGAGTTTAAAAACTGCCAGTGTATTTCAAATATTTGATAATAATTAAGATTAAATAAGATTAGCAGGCTTAAGGGCGGAAATACTCTTACGTAAAGGTATGCATATGTACATACGTTACGTAACAACTGATTCGTTTTCCTTTATGTAAAGAAACACTCTTTCGTAAAAAGAACATTGAATGGTTGGTTAACCAGCTCTGGGCAGCGAATAGTTGTCATGCAGTGTTGCCAGAAAATGTGAATGAGAGAATGCTAAATCGGCCAAGAAATTCTGCTAAAATGTTCTACAGAAGAATAGTATAATGCCAGATTAAAATGTAGATAAAAATATTGAAATAGCTTTGAGTTTCATGTTTATACAAACTTAGTATTTACAGGTATTTTTATAGCACATACAAACATAAAATAGTTGATAATTGGTGTTTTTTGGAAATGTTACATTGTTGCTAGTGCAGATCATTATGTATAAACTTTACCCTGCAATACCTGTGCATTTATGAGAAAATATTCTCAATAAAGAATTCTTTTAACAAATTGAAATTTTTTATTATCCACAAATTCTGCCGGAGAGCATTTAATGCTTTTAACTAATGAAAATGCCAGATTATTACTTAAGAGCGTTCTGTCTTGTGTTGTTGTTGGGCTTTCAAGAGTTTTGCGTTTCTAGTTAATGGTTACCTGAACTAACTACATTTATATGAGCACTATTTGCATATAAAAATATTTACAAATATGTAACTTAATTCACTGTTTATACGGCATAGCAAACTAACAAAAACTTGGTAGCACTTCTATTGAAAACTAAGTTATACTTAAAAACAAAAATTGTGCAAATGTATAAAATAAATAATAATTATTTGTTTTAATTGTCATTATTTTGTTCTATCAATGTTTTTCTGTGCAATATTTATATATTTATTGTTTGTTTATTAATACAAATTTGTAAAGAATTAATTAATGTTCATTTTTACGCATCAGCTGTTCTTTGTTTGCATTTTTATTCATAAACAATGTTGCCAACAAATATTTGAAAAACTGGGAGTTTTTTTATTTTTCAATACTTTTGAACATATTAACAAGTTTACATTAAAAAGAAAATATATATAATTTATGATTTAGTACAATTCTATAAAACAATTAGACATAAAAATATGTACTAATATGTTGATAAATACAATGGCGAGCAAAAGTGTTTGAATGTTGGTAAAAAGATTATAAAAATCTCTATAGAATTTTTAATAACAGAAAATGTTTACGACACGAAATCTTCACAATTTGTTCCTTCGTGATATTGTTAAATCATGGTACAAACAAAAATTTATTGTAGTACACTCGAACCCCCTTTATTCCCATTTTCGCCCTTATAGAAAAGAGTTAGAAGATTAAAACTATTTTACAATAATGTATGTAAATATAAACCCCCATATTCATAAAATTTTAAACGAATTTGAAATGTATTTTATTTCAAATTTTCCATACAAAATTTTCCTAAAATGAATTTCAAAATCATTTTATTTTTTAATAAATATGGGGGAAAATTTTTTACATAAAAAAGCTGAATACAGTCCGTAACTAAAATGCAAGAACTTCATGGTTGCATTTTCGCCAGAAATTTAACTACATTTTGAAGCTCAAAAACGCTTTAAAAAAAGACACAAGATATTAATTTAATTCAATTGAAATTAAGGATTAAAAAACAAGTCTGATAGTTTAAATAAAATTTAGTTTTGTTTTTATATTTGCTGGGATTAAACATTGCACATATATAAAATCTAAAAATAAGTAATATTTCCCATTTCGTAGAAGTTTTTTTTTAACAAAACTTGCAAACGCGTTTATTATTAACTGTGAAGCAAGCAATTACGAATGCAAGTGAAGTGAACTGTAATAAATAAACTGATGGTGCAGAGTGTTTATTTAAGGCAATCGTAGTTTTGGCGACAACTGAACTAATGAACTAATACGTTTTATTCATTCCTTCTTAAATGTGCAACAATTTAATAGACCAATAAAACATGTCTGACTACATCAATGAAGCAAAAAATAAGCAACTTTTTAGATGGTGCTGAAGCAAGAAAATTTCCCTATAAAAAAAAACAAATTGTTTATTCAATTTGTTATTTGATAAGTGTAATGCCCGTTGCGAAGTCAAAGCAATCAACTACTGGCTTAACTTCTCATGCCGCCCTCCTTTTTCTCGTGCTGCAATAAAAGATTTATGTGGTTTTTATATTTAAAATAAATGACCCACTTTTTCGACCAACTATTTCAAATCACAAACAATTTAGTTTCAGTTTTTTCCACTGAAGTATTTTATGATTTTAATCAAAGAAATTATAAGAACACAATAAAAAATTGTGTTAAGCAAATTAAACTAAAGTTAGATAGTATAATTATATATTTTAGGCGCTCAGAAAATTTGCGAATTAACGAAAAAGACACACGCAGACACATCAATGGCTGCACCAAAAACGCTTGAAAATAAATAAAAAAAATAATAATTAGGCTAGTAAAATAAACACATATGTACATACACACTGTTAAATATATTTGTCTCAAACATAAGTATTAACGAATTAACTAACTAAGGCCAACTTTAACAAGTTAGTTGAATTTATTTGAAGAGAAGCAGCACAGTGGGTTGAAGTTTTGATTTTTTTAAATAAAAATTTTTCAAATAAGCATTCATAACCATTTCTATGGATGACAGTTTCCGATAACATTTTTCTATTTATAACAGTTTTGCATTTATAACAGCTGGTATTTATAACATTTAGTGTTTATAACAGTTTGTAGTTATAACGGGTTGTAATTGTAGCTATTTCTATTTGTAACATTGTGGTACTTTTAAGAGTTTCTAATTATAAAATTTATACCAGTTTTAATTATAACAGTTTGAAATTGTAGTATTTTTCATTTTTATTTACCACTGATTTTATTTAAAAAAGTGTGTCTCTATAAATGATTGTAGTCGCAACACTTTTTATATATTGCAGGGTGTATAACAGTTTGTATTTAAGGCAATTGATACTAATAAGCTTGTATTTATAAAAAATTATATTTATACCATTTTTAGTCAATAACAGTTAGTTTTTATAAAGGTTTGTGTGGGTTTTTTATGATAGCTTTTGTTTATAACGGTTTAAAATTGTTAGTTTCTTTTTATAACAGTTTCTATTTAAAGCAGTTTTTATTTCTAACAGTTTGTATTTAAAACAGTTTATATTTATAACAAGTTTGTATTTATAACAGTTTTTATTTAAAACAGGTTGTAATTATAACAGTTTGAAATTGTAACAGTTTGCGTTTATAACAGTTTGAAATTGTTAGTTTGTTTTTATAACAGTTCCTATTTAAAGCAGTTTGTATTTAAAAGTTTGTTTTTATAATAAGTTTATATTCATAACAGTTTTTATTTATAACAGGTTGTAATTATAACAGTTCGAAATTGTAACAGTTTGCATTTATAACCGTTTGAAAATGTAGCAGTGCGGTTTGAAATTGTAAGTTTTTATTTATAACAGTTTTGATTTACAACCATTTCTATTTACAGCAGTTTGAGTTTATAAGAGTTTGTATCTATAACAAGTTTGTATTTGTTACTGATTGTAATTATGGCAATTTAAAATTTCAACAGTTTGTGTATATAACAGTTTGTATTTATAACAGTTTTTGGTGGTGTTTATAACCGTTTGTATTTATAAAAGTTTGTATTTATAACCGTTTCTGTTTATAACACCTTCTGTTTGCAGCAGCATCAGGTTTTAATTATAACAGTTTCTATTTTTAAGTTTCTATTTAAAGCACTTCTTATTTACAACAGTTTGTATTTATAACAGTTGGTATTTATTACAGTTTGTGTTAATGAGAGTTTTTATTTATAAAAGTTTGCATTTATACAAGTTGTGTTGATGACAGTTTGCATTTATAACAGCTTTTATTTATAACAGTTTTTATTTATAACAATTTGTATTCATAAAAGCTTGCATCTATAACAGTTTGAACCTATAACAGTTTCTATTTATGACAGTTTCGATTTATAACAGTTTGTGTTTATAACAGTTTCCATTTGTAACCGTTTGTCTTGATGAAAGTTTGTATTTATAACCAATTTGGTTATAACATTTTATATTTATAACAGTTTAAATTTATAACATTTTGTGTTACGATAGTTTTTATTTCAAACAATTTGTATTTATAACCGTTTGTAATTATAACAGTTTTTGTTTATAACATTTTGTATTTATAACAGTTTCTATTTATAGCACTTTTTATTTACAACAGTTTATATATATAACTGTTTCTATTTATAACTGTTTTCATTTATAACAGTTTGTGTTCATGACAGTTTGAATTTATAGCAGTCTGTGTTTATGACAGTTTGTATTTTTAACCGATTTTATTTATAACAGTTTGAATTTATAAAATTTTGTATTTATAACAGCTTCTACAACATTTTGTATAACAGTTTGTATTTATAACAGTTTATATTTATAACAGTTTGTGTTTATGTGACAGTTTGTTTTTTTTTTAACCGATTTGATTTATAACAGTTTGTTTATATGTATATCTGTACATTTGTACATTTCTACTGTATAACATTTTGTGTTATAGCATTTCATTTATATTACTTGAATAAAAAAAATCCTGTCGCTAAATTCTGCCGAAATTTTGCTATAATTTTAATTTGCTTAATTTTCAACGAAATCCACCATTTCTCGAAGGCCACAGTGCAAAAACACACGCACATGCATGACTTTTGTTAAATTTTTAGTTGTAAATTTTATCACCTTTGCAAAATGATGTAAGTAAAACTAAAGCTAAAAAAACTTTCAAGCAAAAATCTGGCCAAAAATCTCACGAGAGTGTGTGTGTAATTATTGTCTGTGTGAACCATTTCTTGACCTACTTTTTTCCCCCAATTATTGAAATAAACTCACACAAAAGCGTACAAACTTTTAAAGTGAATAACACACACACACACCGAAACAAATCTATAAACAAGAAAACAAAAAAAAAAACAAAAAGTGCTATCCATTAAAAATGTATCTATGGATGGATGGATGGCAAGAGACTTCTTAAGTTGAGTTTATGTATTTTTTTCTGCCCTAGCTTGGCTGGTGGCTGCTTATTACCGGCTGAACATAATCAATATTAAATGTTTTAAAGAATTAACTCGAAAGCACATACAAATTACCATTAACCTTAACAGAAACTAAACAAAAAATTATATGCTTGTATTTTTACATAAATAAACCATTTATTTCTTTATCTAAAAGCTAAATTATAAGAGTACGAAAGTAGCAAGTTCGTTTGCATACAATGAAATAAACCTTTAAAGCTTGTGCTATAAACTATTTGGTGGTACGTGAACAAGATCATAAAAACGTTTTCGAGGCAATACACGCCTTAAGTCTGGGGCGGGCGTAGTTACAGTTTTGCGGTAAACGATCTCTCATTTTTAATGTCATTGTGAAAAACGTAATTTAAGAAAAGAAACTAAACCTTATGATATTATGATGGTGTGAAGGACCACCGACACTCTTACGAAAAACTCTATCTATTATTGTATGATATTTTTGTGATAATTGGTTTGTTAAACAAAAAAAAACTTTAAGAGTTTCAATTGATTTTTTTTTATTATAATTGGCATCTGTGAGATGCAATTACAAACGTGTTTTATAATTGTGCGTCTAACAACAATTTTCTGCTTTAAAGTAAGCTTCCTTTCATTTTTGGCTGTTACATTAAATGTGAATTCAAAAATCAAACAAAAGCATTGTAATATTAATTTTTGGAAATGTGTTTAACTTTTTTGGCAATTACGGCTCGATTTATTATTATTTATTTATTGTGTACTTTAATATTTCAAAAGTCAACTGCTTCAATAAATTTGTCAAACGTTTAAAAACAACAATCACGCAACGAAAATTAAAACCTGGAAAACTGGGCAGATTTACATCGAAAATCGAAGTTCATGTCACTGTTTTTTTTTCCTCAATACTGACGCCCGTTCTAGGCTCAATGCTCATGCCAGAAGGAAAGAATCGCTACAACATCTACACCAAAGCAAAATCTGTTAAAACATTTGGGGAATTCACAATAGCGTTTTAAAATATGTCTTAATCGGCCCTGTACTGTAAGCCGATCTACTTGAAAATCTAAAATATTTTTTTAGATTTTTCTCAATTTTTTTATCATATAGATTCGCAAATATCATACATGAAAGAAAATTATTGTGTGTGGATTTTAAACACGTCTGCAAGACTATTATTCATTTTTTGAAAACGAGAAATTTACTCGGATTCGGTTTACGGAGCAGGGCCGAATATTAGAACTTTTACATTTTAATTCGTTAATATGTGTGTAAGACAAATTTAATACCAAGTGCCAAACTTAAAAGTCTGGGAAGGATGTCAGTTTCAATATAGCAATATGGTAAAACATGTCAGCGCCGCTGTATTTGATGAATAAATATAAAAAAATACATATTAAAAAGGTTGATTGTTTTTTTTATATGTACTTCAATACAATGAAAATTTTAAAATGGCACAATGTTGCCACATTCAAATTTTAAGGATACTCATTGTGAATTCCCTAAATACACCTGCATATAATTCACAGTTAAAAGCAACATTTGCTGTTAACATTACCAGTTAGTTACAGACAGGGCTGCCAGAAGATTTTGATGAAAAATCTCCACTTTTTTAAACTATCGGCATTTTCGGCATATTAGTTTCGAAAAATGGCAAGAAAATTGGCATAAATAAAACTGCAGACTTTTGAGTTTTGCATTAATTTTTATTGATGAGAAAAAGAGCAATCATATGTAATTTCATGTATTTTATAAAATAATAATACATAGCTATTATAAACATAAACTATATTTCTTATAAACATAAACACAAAGCGATTTATATGTAGATAATAATATCATTTAACTGGATTTAAACTATATTTCTTATAAACATGAACACAAAGCTATAGATTTTAATATCATTTAACTAGATTTCACAAGCATATTTCGTTTACAGATATGAAAACATTTCGGAATTAAAATTTCTTTCTAAATCTTATTTTACATCAGTGTCAAAACAATTGAATTTGTTAAGTTTTAAATATTCTTTAAAATAAAGAATTACTTCTAAAGTTTCATTTTCTAAAGAACATCGAAATTTATTTTTTATTAAAATTGACGACACTAAAAATGCGTTCGACATTTGTGGAAGAATGTGCCAGAACCATAATTTGTTTCACAAATTCTGTTAAAACTGGAAAAGCTTTTTTCGAAAATTCTTTGTCAAAAATTACATAAACCAGTTTCATTCACCCTTATTCCAGTTGTCGACATCGACGTCACTTTAGCACAATACCAAAAAAAATTGGATCTTGTATACCCGTTGTCGAAAAAACTGATTTTTGTTGGCAGGTTTATGCTATTTTCTAGACCTTAGGGAACGGAAATAGATTGTCAGTAGCACATAATTGTCCTCGAGAGCGAGTATACCAGCCCCAATTTCTTGGTATTGTGTTAAAGTGACGTCTACGTCGATAACTGTAATAAACGTGAGATTACTTTAAATGTGTTAAAATACAAGAAACTATAATTCTCGGTACTCAGGATCCAGCGCTTGCTTATGTTTTTCATCTAAAAAGTTCGGAAATTCCTTAAGAGTATCTAAAATAGTGCTGCACACAAATTTACACAATTATTAATTAGTATGTACTGTTGGATTGATAAAAATCGGCATATTTTGACCTAAAAGCTGCAAATCGGCATTTGTTGGTTTTTTAGTGGGAAAAATCGGCAAAATGCCGAAAAATCGGCACTTATGGCAGCCCTGTACCTGGATTCAGTAACTTTTTGCGAACCGAAAATCGCAATATTATCGATATATTTATTCGCTTGCGATAACAATAATGTTATTCTGTAATTTCTTTTTTACGATAGTCACCGGCTTTATCTTATTCACCATTTAATTCAATATTATGTGGTAGCTCTGTATAGAAAATGTGAAATAAAGAAAACCTCAACAAATTTCATCTCGTGACTTAATTTTTTTTTCTCCAACCGAGTCCGAATATCGTCAAAATATGTTACTGAATAGCAAAGTTGATAAATTATCGTTATATTTATTATAGCGATACGATTATCATAATAAAAGATACTGAATCCTGGTACTGTTTACGAATCAAATTGTGGAACACTTTTAAAATTTCAGTATTATTTTCAAGTTATTATTGATCTTTCTATACATAAATATTTACTCAAATTATCTGTCAGTGTCAAACAGGCAAACTATAAATAGCCATTGAAATAAATACACAGTCATTCCAAATGTCATACAAACAAACATACACATGAACATGCATTTCGAGACGCGCCCAGTATTTGACTAATTGAAATTAATTTTATGTTGCCACAAACAACATAATTAAATGCAAAATACATGTTTTAGTAATTTTCAAAATTGTAACAGCAATAAATATTTAAAAAAAAATTAAGCGTATAGCCTACATTTATTAGTCGCCTTGTTCGAAATAATTGTCATAAATTTAAATAAAGCACACTCAACACAACACAACGAAAGCCACACAGCAAACACAAACAAAATTTGGCTGTTACGTTCTGCTCTTCTTGCGAAAATGAGATCTAAACAAATTAAATAATAGAGTGAGTAGGTATGTTTGTACAACAACAAAAATGTTCCCATCAGCATCTTTCTATTAGTTGTAACTCGAATGTATCTAAAAAAAAAATTACAAACAAAAAGCACGCACCTCTTCTTTTACAGATTTCAAGTTTTGTTTTAATAAATACACAAATATATACAAGCAAACTCACAGCACAATAACTACAACAACAAACAGAGGCCAGCAACAACAAAATATTTGAAAAAGCAAAAACAAAAAAATGAGAAATGAGGTTAACCTACATATAAAGAAGGTCAAAAACGACCCAAGTACGCTCGCCGCAATGAACATACTACAAACATACAATCAGCATTACAACAAACATTTACTAAAATCAGAATAAATATGTGTGCGTATGTGCATGCACTTGGACTTACATGTGTTTGTATGTGTGTATGCACTGGTAAAGAGTACACGATGATGAACCAACAAAACAAACAACAAGCAGCTAGCGAGCATTGTAACCAAGCAAACATATGTTTGTATGTAAGCATGTATTCAGCGTTATCAGTTTTATTTTAATTTTAATTTTAATTTTAAAAAGTTGTAATTTTTTACTTTCCTAGAGAGTTCAGTAACTTTTTAATTCCTGGGCGGATAGAAGAAAATATGATTGCTTCTTCTTCCACAAAATCAAAAGTTTATCAACTAAAATTGCCGTGTGTGAGTCCCGTTCTAGAGCCAACTTTACTACTTAAACGCACAGTGTTGCCAGCAAGTTATATTGATTTGAATTCTAAAAACTGTTGAGATTAAGGTTCGTCTATTAAAAACCATTTGGCTGGCAGCCAACATTCCAGGCGAAAAGCATTGCATATATACAAGCGAACTGAATGAATTGGGCCTTCCAAAGTCGCTGCCGAAACTCACCGCACCAGCCAGTCCAGGTCTTTGAGGAAACTAATCAATGGTTATACGCCCACCTTTAAACAGACCGAACGGTTAAGTAAGTTAGACACATGATATTGTACAAGTGATCCACTTTATCTCTGCTTAGTTAATTTCGAGAAAAACGAGTATTGACCGAAAATTTTAAGATGAGATAAATGTGTGCAAGATGGGTGAGTCATGAAGGTGTTCCAAAATAGACATGGCTCAACCACTCCACACCTGAAACAAATAGTGAACGAGTCATGGCATCGAATTTTCAGGATGAGCGTGAAATAATTTTTATTCATTATCTTTAAAAGAGGCAACAATCAAAGGCGAGTATTACTACGTTTATACGCAGGGCTTATTTGCAAATAAAACTGTAAATTGTTGCCATATTATTGTTTTTATTGCCACTTACTAATTCAGAAAACTATTCACGATTAACGCACTATTTGCAAATAAAATGCTTGAGGTTGTCACGCTTACAAACGTTTGATAACAAAAAAAATAAAAAATAAATGGATTAATATTGCACAAAAAACATTAATAGAAGCAAATAATGACAATTAAAACAAATAATTATTTGATATTTTGTACATTTACACTATTTTTCTGTAAGAAAAAGTAATTTTTCTATAGAAGTGCTATCAAGTTTGTGTACTTTTGCTATGCCGTATAAACAGTGAGTTAATTTATTTGAGAATATTTTTATTTGCAAATAGTGCGTTTATAAACGTAGTATATTATGCAAAATCATTGCAGTATTTAAGTGATGAAATTGAGGAAAAAGGAGGCACTTGAGAAAAATATGATTGTGATGGTCAAAGTCTATGGGTAATGAATGTCGCTAGAAAATGTGTATTGAGATAAAATGATATGCTGATAAATAAATTTGACGTAATTTCTTTGTTAGCTCGACTAGCTTTGCGACCTTCGTAGATCAGCAAATTTTGTGACCAATTGAAAAGGCCAACATTTTTGGCTCGAAATAAATTCATTTACAACTCTGGCATTATGTATAGCAGCATTATTATGTGGAAGAATTCATGTAATTGGAGAATTGGTGTCTTGCAAGTTTCACCAGTCATTTTTGTACTAATATGTATTAAAAAGTAATATTTATATTCTACAAACAGTTTAAGATATAAATCAAATCGGAAAAAAAATTAAAAATGCTGTGGATCTAATCATATGAACGAATAACAAAAATTAAAAATTTTAAAAACCCCCGACTTTTTTCAGAAAAGATGTTATATCTTCTAAACGGCTGGACCGATTTTCTTCAAATATAGCTAGGAACCCTCTCGATCAAGTCATCTTTCAAACAGAAAAAAACTAAATGAAAATCGGTCCAGCCGTTTGGCCTGTACGTGGACACGGACAGACACACAGATACACAGACACACACTACAAACTTATAACACCCCTTTTTTTAGTCGGGGGTTAAAAAGGTTTTATTTTTTTTATCTCTTTCCGATTTTAGTAAAATTTTAGCTGTCGAGAAACGGATTTAAAATACATACATATGTATGTATGTATATATTTACATACACTCAGGGAAAAGCTGAAACTTATAAATAAAAACGTGTCATATTAATTCAATAACTTTCCATACAGTAGAAACTGTATATTGAGATACTTAAAAATAAATAAAATTAATAAATTAATACTGTAAATTAATATTTTTCCATATTGAGATAAGAAATTTCAACATGACTAGACTTTCGTTAATATTTCTTATTAATTCAATATGGTTTTTATTGATTTTAAGCCATTTTTTCTCTGGGTGTACATACATACATATGTATATAGCGTACAAAAAAAAAATTTATAAGTGGAGTGTATGTAAACCAAGTCTTGGTATAATAATCGACCCTGTTCTGTAAACCAAATCGATTTGAAATCTTACGATTTTAGAAAACTAATTCCGATAATAGAAATATTTTTTATGACGTTTTTTAATTTTTAACCCCCGACTAAAAAAGGGGTTTTATAAGTTTTTAGCGTGTGTCTGTGTGTCTGTCCGTGTCCACGTACAGGCCAAACGGCTGGACCGATTTTCATTTAGTTTTTTCTATTTGAAAGATGAATTGATCGAGAGGGTTCTTAGCTACATATGTTTGAAGAAAATCGGTCCAGCCGTTTAGAAGATATAACATCTTTTGTGAAAAAAGTCGGGGGTTTTTAAAATTTTTAATTTTTGTTATTATTCTACTATACACATAGATTCTCAAATATCATATCTGAAAGAAAATTATCGTGTATGATTTTAAACATGTCTGCAAGACTATTATTATTTTACTCGGATTCGATTTATAGACGAGACCCGAATAATGATTACACTTCGAAAACACTTCTTTTTAATAGATTGTGTAACACAGAAGTATAAAAGCAAGTAATAAAGATATTAACAAAAGTACTAAAATAAACAATTTCTAAAAAAACGCTAAATTGATAATAACTATAATAATTTAATTTTTCTTTAAACTTCGCTGAGCAATAATGAAACAAATGAACGCATAAAGAGAGACGACACACGCACTCCTACTAAGCCCACTCAGTCATTATTGTATGTATGTAAAATGTTTTTGCTTTCATACATTTTTCAAGCTAATCTACATACACACTTACACATGTAAGTATACAAACAATTAAGATTAAACAAAAAAAAAAAGTAAATAAAAGCTTAAGTAAAAAATTCAAATATCGTCATTAGTATGACGACAAACAAATAAAAAACAAAAACAATGTGACAAGTTAAATGTAAAAGCAAAGAAAAAAAATCAAAACAAAAACAAAACAAACAAATAAATAAAGTGGCTGCTGGAATTGCACTAACACAAGCACAAGCAACAAAAAAAGATCAATCACAATAAACTGAAAGACGAACTGTTAAAGATGCCACCAGTAAAGGTAGAATTAGTAAAGTCGTATGTATCATTCTACTTTACAGCTTGCCGTATCGTTCAACTTTGTGCACAAGTTATAGAAAATGTAACAGTTTGCACAGCACATTTTTTTTTTGTCTGGCATTGAATGTGGCGTTTTTGACATTCGCTACAGAAAAATCGGTTTTCTGCAGATTCCTACGTCAGCAGTGCTACCACCACATATTTTATAACTAGTAACATGCATTGTATATGGTACGGTTTTTGTCAGCTGACACGCAACATCACGATACGATTTTACTAATTCTACCTTAACAAAAGGATAAAAAGAAATGCATGAAATATATAATACGTGAGTTTAGTTCACAAAAAAACAACACTTTTTGCGTTAAACCACCATGTGAATTGTATTTATTTATAAAAAATAAAAAATAATAATAATACTCGTAATAATGAAAATACTGGTAGTATCAGCAGCAATATCAAGGTTCTCTACACTGTAGAGTCTACAGCATAAAAATACTGGCAACTTATTTTATGAAATTATACCTGGAATCATATGCTCTATGCACATACAATAGTTTTTGCCATAATTACTTTTTATTTCGAAATAATTAACAAAGACGACTACTGGTCAGTCATATGATGTATGTACAGCATATGCACATTAAAGTTGCCTTTGTGAATGCATTTATTGCCCTTAAATATGCCACAATGTCGAATGAATTAATCAAGGAAATAAAAACAATAAAGTTGCAAGGATATATAGCTAGCGAACATGGCATGCATTTTTTAACGAAAGAGTTTAATAAATTATTCATTCGGTTGTTAAACATTCTAAATAAATTTTTACAAATATTTTTAACGGCAATTGGGTGCAACAAACTGTATATATGTATATGTAATATATTTCATTAAAATATCCATATTTAATAAAACAAATCTGGAAAATTGTAAATTTTTCAAACCTTTTTATTTCTTGCTGCCATAAACATTTTAGAAAAAATTATTTTTTCTAAACAATTTTTTCCACAACTACAATTTTATTCATGGGTGATGATAGTTTGAAAAATCATAAAGATAGCTGTCAAGAATAATTTCTTATGAATTTATAGAATTAAAAAAAAATGTTTGAAAATGGCATCATAAATTGAAAATTTAATTTAATATTTTTCTTCTCAAAATCCGTTATTTATTTTTTTTGGGCTTATATGTATGTATGTATTTATATGTGAATGAAATGTGAGCAAAATAAAAAGAAAATGCACTTAATTATTTATTAGCACAAGATGTCTGTATATTTTATATCAAATAATATGCCAAATCGCCTCGTGTGTATGCCTGGTCAAATTTATTGACCATTCACTCGTTTTTTATGAGTGTGTGTATGAATATTATGCTACATAAATATTTATTTAAACATTAAAAGATGCCACTGTATTGCAACATATCACTAATATTTAAAGCCGCTTTACAATCATATTTATAACAAAAATTAAAAATTTTAAAAACCCCCGACTTTTTTCAGAAAAGATGTTATATCTTTTAAGCGGCTGGACCGATTTTCTTCACCCATAGCTAAGAACCCTCTCGATCAAGTCATCTTTCAAACAGAAAAAAATAAATGAAAATCAGTCCAGCCGCTTAGCCTGTATGTGGACACAGATACACAGACACGCAGACACACACTACAAACTTATAAGACCCCTTTTTTAGTCCCAAAACGCTGCATACGGGAATGACTATAATATTTTTAAATTTTACGTATAATTTGTACATCCTGCCTCCGTATTCCGTAACTAGGTAAGAGCTTAAGCTAAACGCGATTGCTAAAACTGAACAAATAGAGAATTAAAAATTTTTTTGCGATGATATAGAACACTAAAATTTCGGCGAATTGCATTTTTGAGTCACTGCCATTCGTACCCGAAAATCGATTATAGATTTTAAGCGATAGAGATTTAGATTTAGCGAGTTACAAATCATGGGGGCTGAGCATATAGAACCCACTAGCTAATAAAGTATAATTTATTAATAAGGCTCAAGTTCTAATGTAACTGTTCTAGCCTTGTTAAGAAAATCCCATTATTTATTAAAATACTTTTTATTTCTGATTAAAATACTTTATTCTCTAAAGTACATATGTATACAAAAATTACAAAGCAAAGCAATGAGAACTATTATAAAATGTAATAGATTTACAATAATGCGAAATACGTAATGCTACAACTTAATACGCTTGCTTAATAACCAAACGGGAACCACCGGACGCATTGCAGCTCAAATAAATATAATTATTATCACAGTAATAAAAAACTTTATTTAAAAAAACCAAATAAAAAAATTAACTATATTTTCTAGCTTAAATTTTCATTGTTTCAGTTTATTTTATCTCTATTTCAAATGTGATTTACTTTTAAATTAAATTAAAATCTGGCCACACTGTTGAGAACCAACTCAACTAGTGTAATTCATTTTGGAGCTGCCAACCCATAATTCCCAATTCGGGCAAATAGAAACAATTTCATAATTCACAATAGAAACAAAATACATATCGCTCATTTACTTCAATAGTGGCATAACTCAAAAACTGAGTTTTTTGAGTTAATAATGCAGAAAGATGCGGCATTTCGTATTTTATCTTGTGTAAAAATTTCATATAAATAGCTTGTACCATCACCTCCTGAGAGAAGAATTTTTTTTCATTTCTCCATTGAGTTGTATGCAAATTGAAAACTTAAAACGCGTTTTCTGCAAAACTGGTTTTTTTGAGTTATGCCATTATTGAAGTAAATGAGCGATATGTAAAGAAAACTAGTTTTTAAGAAACTACATGTGTAAATATAAATTGTTTGTACCCACAATTAATTCAGGGCCAACCGATCCCATTGCATGAGTTGCGCATAGTCATGTGTAACAATTTATTTCCGCTTTAACCCTCGTACTAGTTTGTACAAAAAAAAAATCCTTGAAAGGTGATGTAGATTTCAAATGAGTTTTGTATGATTTTTAATATTCTTTGAAAAAGAGACTGCATACATACATACATACATACATATTTACAATGTAAGAAGGTTAAAATTCGACAATGATAAATTAGTTCTAAATTTCCATGAATTTACAACGAAAAAAAAAACACAGAAACAAAACACACAAAAAGTAATTAAAATTCATGATGCTTAAAATAAAACCAAAAAAATCAGTTTATTTTATATATAATTTTTATTATCAAGTGAATAAAAATTCAACGCTTTTATAGAGAAAAAGGTCAACTTTGACCGCGTTTCTAGTACGAGGAGAGCAATTAGTGCAATTGACCCACTTTTTTAATGGAGAAGTAAAATAAAATAAAAATTAAACACAAAGTCAGCCAACAGCAGTAACAACGAATGACGACAACAACAACGGCAACAGCAACACAATACCAAATAGCAGCTCTGGCTGCCACTACGTCAGCAGCTGTGTAACTGCAGCAGCAACAGAGGCAGGCGGTACGTTTCGGTGCACAAATAATAATTATTACAACACCGGAGAAAAATATGTGCATATTAAAAAAAAAATGAAAATGGTGTCAATAGTAAACAGAAATAAATACTCACTGTGGACAAAACAAAAAAAATATATATACATATAATAATACTCGTACATATTTAAATTGAATTGAAAATGATGTCTTATTAAGTGTTTTTTGTTTAGTTATTTACTGAATATTTAAAACATTTAAAACATAAATAAGAGAATCAAAACAAACTGCGCGTGAGCAAACAACAACAAAAGCTTAGTTTAATGTTTGAACAAGTTTAAAAGAAAAAAAATCTAATAAATACAATGAATATATGTATAACAAAACATAATGAGCCAAGTTGGCTTTTTTTATTTATTGACAGTTAGAAGTTGACATTTCATGTCAAAGTCTTGACATTGCATTGTTGTTTAGACAGAGAGAGAGTGACGTTAGAAACATTTGAATAATGAATGCACTATTTCATTAACAAGGGTAAATATGTGAAATAAAAACTATCGGGGGAGAATGCAAATGCATATTTGGCAATATACGAATATAACCGATTTTTTCTTTAACTCACACAAACATTATTTTTATTATTGGAAGAAGTCACTAGATGATTTAAGTCAGTATATGATTTAAGCCAACAATAATAGTTTTCGCAACTAATTTCCGTGGTTTAACTAACGATTTTTCTTATAAATTTCATTGGTTAAACCACTTTCAATAGTTAACTAAGCTCTGTGAATTTTAGCCTTTTACTTTTAAAAAATACTTTCCTTTTGATTAATTAATAATAGGGATTTTCGCTCATATCGCGCTATCTAGTTGAGAAAAGATATATTCCATATATACCCCCTAATTTCTAAAAAACATACATATACATATCGCTCATTTACTCAAACAACGTCATAACTCAAAAAAAACTTGTTTGCCAGAAAATTAATTTAAAGTTTTCAATTTATATACAACTAATGGAAAAAGAAAATTTTATTTTTCCTTCGACAGTAGATGAGTAAAAACGATATTTGTATGAAATTTTTTTTTAATTACGCATCATTAGCTCGAAAATGCTATTTTTTGAGTTATCACGTTGTTTTAATAAATGAGCGATATGTACTTAATCACTCCTATTGTAAATAACAAGTTGAATTTTTATTCCCATGAAAGACATCTGTATTCCCCTCCAAGGGATAAATGCTATCGTGAATATCACATGCATTGAAAATGCAATGGTGAATAGCAATGGTGAATATCTCATGCATGGAAAATGCTATTGTGAATATCCCATGCATGTGCATTTTTCCCGCTATCAGTTTTCGGTGAGTGTATATGTATATGTACATACATACAAAAATATTTAATTTTAATAGTTTAAAAAAAAATCATGCTAGTTTAAACAATTTAAAAAAGGCATTATTTAAAAAATTTACTATTTTCAAGCAAATCTACAAGTGGAGTAAAAATAGAAGCCAATACAGATTTGCTCCAAACGCATATCTTGAAGCCCACATTTTCCAAACATGTGCAATACAAAATAATTTTTTTTCATAAATAAACAGCATCATCTGGCAACCTCGTTTATGTTGTATAAAAAAATTGGATTGCATCATAGCCATTCGCATCTGAAGACTGCAAGCAGGATGTTTTAAAAAAGATATAAAATAACTTTATATTTTGTGTTGACCTTAATTTTAATAATAAAAAAAACAAGAAGGTTATATTCCCAATTCCCACATACATATGTATTTTTATTCATTTGTTTGTTTTAGCAAAATATTAAATAAGGTATTCGTCGATTTATTAATATTTCTACTAAAATTTTGCAAATTAGAAATACAATAAATTATTGTGTAGGTGCTAATATTTTTATAAACCAAAAAAACACAAAATGCTTTGCAGCAGCATCATTCTTTAATTAAAATTAAACATAAATCTTGTGACAAATTTTCAAAAGATGTCATCACTGTTGATTGTGCCCAGTGACATAAAAGCAATCGCACACATAATATGGACATAAATGCTTGTAACTATGAATTTTGTTCAGCCCTAGTTATGCTACATTTTTACTATAAGTATAACTCTCTTTATTTATGAAAAAAAATAATAATAATTATCTTTGAGGCTAAGTGTTGCTTGACATGACAATATTTTTTTTTTTATAAAAATAACCTTAATTTTTTCACAGCTTAAAATATGAAATATTTTTAAAATGAGACCAACGGATATTGGGCACAGGGTTAAAATAGAGAATTAAAAGAGAGAAAAAAAGTTGCTTTTAAAACGAGGTTAGCAGGAAAAGTTATTTGCAGTGACAGTGGATGACAAATAGATTTAAACAAACTCTATAAATTTAAGTTTGAAATTTTTTAACACACTAATAATCCCAATCCTTTTAAGTAAAATATTTTTCATTAAAAATACATTGAAAATAATAATAAATAATCAATTTCAGTGTATTTTTAATTAAAAATGTTTTACTTAATAAGTAAAATAATAATTTGGGATTATTAGTGCGTTAAGAAATTTTAAACTTAAATTTTAACAATTCCCATAAAAAATACTAATCTATAAATTTAGACTTTGAAATGTTTGTCAAATATTGATAAGCAGCCAACTTCAGTTCGGAAATTTCGCTATACGCGGCGAACTCTGGAATAGCTTTGTTTCTATTTCTTATGCAAACAAATCAGTGTCATGTAAACGTTTACATACAGGCGAAAAAGCTTTTACTATAATAATTAATTTAAACTTTTTTTAAATTCTTCTTTCTTTGCAGAAACAATAAACAAATTTAACAATTATAACAGCTGTTATTTTTACGTCCTTATTGTACTTCATAAGACGAATTTGCACAGGGAATTTTCTTCGACGAATTCGTCGTCGTCTCAGTTTTGTTTCTAGTACAAATTTTCGGAATTCATTTCCTTTTGTCATCATTAACTGTAAAATAGAGTTATGTCCAATATTTATGCGAATTGCAAAACGACATTTGGCAAGATTATCTTTTTTTACAACAAAAACTGTGTACTTTTGTCGCTTATGATAATTTTGATGAATGTCACCAAAAAAAAAAATAAACACTGCACACAAAATACACAAACAGACATACTGAAAGCACATTGAAGAAGAAGAAGAGAAATAAATGGAGTGACTGATGTCATGCCATATCATATCAATATGGCAACGAGGTTAAGGCAACATTTTGTTTTAACAGTGTCCGTGTGTTTGCATAAAATATATCTATGGATTTTATACACAAATAACAACAATGGGTCGGTCGGTCGGTCGGTTGTTTGGTGTCAAAAGCACAAAATATACAAAACCCAATAGCAGTCGGTTGAATGGAATGTACGTATGAATGTACATACATACATATGTACATAGATATGTACATACATATGTATGTATGTTTGTATGCCGTGTATATGTACATATGTATGTGACGCAACATGTTACAAATTTAGTGGGTGTTGCAACAACAACAGTAACAAGAGTAATAAAAAATAACCGTATTTTTTATAAATGATAAGCTTCTTCATTTCATGTTTATGTATGTATGTATTTTATTGAAATTAATTATGATGATCCCCCTTCATAATGTGCCATGGTCACTGCCATTTAAATATTGTTGGTTGTGTATTATGGCATTGTAGTTATTGTGAATAAAAAATATTAAATATTGATTTGCCTAACGGTAAATGAGCCTAATCGTAAAGAAAATTGTCCTTTGTGAATCAATCATACTGACACTTGAGACCATTGTTGCCACATGTATTTTTCGGTATTTTCAGACAAAAGAAGGAATTTCGTGTAGAATGAAAAACTGCAAGTAATTTTAAACAAAATTTATAGATTTTAAATGATGTTTGAGAATACTTTTTATAAGAAAATTAATATTTATATAAAATAATAATAAAATTTATAATCCCCATTACCGTGGTTGGCGTATTTCGACTTCAGACAGTTTCGTCCTAGATTAAAGAATAAATGTTGTGGTGATCTTTAATATATTACAAAAACGTCCTAGTAAAAGTCGAAATACGCCAACCATGATAAGGGGGAATAATAAATGTTAGAATCGCAATGTAATATACAGGCAATTACATCGTGCCATAATCGCAAAAAAAAACTGAAGCGACATAATGTTCGAGCTTCATTTTTTTACGAAAATCTATTATTTACGATAGAAGGTAGTCGATTTTCATCAAAAACGAAGTTCAAAATGGTATATGTCGCTTAAGCTTCTTTGGCGGCTATGGCTCGATATATGTATAGACTCTTGAAATTTTGAAAGGTAGTGTATTTTTAAGCAGACATTGAAATTTAAAAAATTAAAATTCAGGGGTATTCTATCAGTTAATGTAATTTTGACTATACAATTTTCACAACTTGCAACCGTAAGAGGCAACCTCTTGAAGTTTTCGAACACTGTAACACTAAAAAAAATCACACAATTTAAAAAATTTCGAATGAAATGAAATGAAATATATCACCAAAAATAAAACAAATTAATAAAATGCAAAAAAAAAATTGCCAAAAGTATAAGGTCACAAAAAAAAAACTAAAACAATTCGGCCAAAACCCGAAAAAACTCGCCAGAACCCGAAAAAAAATCGCGGAACCAAAAAAAAAACGCAAAAAACCGAAAAACAGCTAAAGCGAAAAAAACGATATAACTAGAAAAAAATCGACACAAAACTAAAAAAAAAACGCCAAAACGAAAAAAATCGCCTAAACTAAAAAATATGTATTGTGAAAATTTTAAATTAAATAATTAAATTAAATGAAATTATTAATTAAAATTTTAAGATGCTCATTGTGAATTCTCTGCGTTTTTTGTATGGTTGCCTGCTCACAGTGAAGGTTTTAAGATGGCACAATGTTGCCACATTAAAATTTGCATACACTCATTGTGAATTCCCTAACTGTGTTTATTATGGTTGCCTGCTCACAATGAAAATTTTAAAATGACACAATGTTGCCACATTAAAATTTTAAAGTACTCATAGTGAACACTCTAAATATTTAAGTCAGGAGATTGTGGCGGTATTTTTAACACGTGTGGGCGGTAACATAGTACATACATATGTATATGTAACTAGTACCTAAATTAAAATTTTAAACTTCGCCTTTTTTTTCTTAATTTCATTATATTTTATTTTCCGTCAAACAATTTAAAAACACATAAATTTTAATTGCTTTTTTATTGCATACATACATACATATGTACTTACATATGTATGTAAGTATTAAAACAAATTAAAACATAAGTTCACGACATTAGCAATTTTACAAAAATTTACATTGAACCTCATGGTTGTTGTACGAACAACGAACAGAAAAACAAAAACAAAAAACTTGTGCATACTTATGTGCTTATGTGCTTGTACTAAATATGTATGTATGTATGTACGTGCTCATACTTCCAACAACTCGATGGCAAAAAAAATAGTCAATAAAAACTATCATAAAAATATAATTTAAGACAATAATAAAAATCATATGAAAAGTGGAAATTCTTCCTTCCTACTTCATGTTGTTTGCTGCAATAACAATTTGGCTTTGAATAGCTTTGACATTTAAAACAACAATAACAATTTTATAATCAGGTCTCGAAATTTCATGCAAATGCATGTTTTTTGTTTTTTGTGATAAATAAAGAGATATGTATGGCCTGTTCGGAAATGCATCACAGCGTTGTAAATGGAAATTTAAATCACTTAAAGTGATTCACCGAAGTACATAAGTGTCAAATATGAGGTACATATATGGCTACTACTAAAAAAAGATTATCAGTGAACTTGTATTTTCATTTTAAATTAAAGTTGGCTGCTATGATGCAGAGCAGTGATGCTTTTCCGTTCAGGGCCTTATTGACCAATTACCTATTCGAATCATAAAATTTTTAAGCAATTTGGCATCGATTGGTAAGTACATATTTTTACAGTTTGAACCAATTTCTAAGAATTAATCGAATTTTTACATTCAAACTAGTATATTTTTTAAGTGAAAATATTACACTTCTGCCAGGAGGAAAGTATTAGAAAAGTTTACAATGTAAAAATGGTCAAAATGCAGCAGAAATATAGAACAAATTGAACAATATTATAGAGAGAATTATCGGCTATTATATTTTGAAATAAATTTCCGAGACTCTTGAATCAGGTTCAAATAAAATTAAAAGCGAGCTTTCACCTTTAGAAATATCATTATTGAAATACGACGATCCCCCTAATTTCAGTAGATGTTGAATGCAGTTTCTCGATGTACAATAGTTTCTTACGTCCTAACAGAGTAAGATCCTAACCTAAATTAGAGCATTAAGCGTTGCGTTAGCAGCAGGGTACGTATTTTCAGTACATTTAAACGCATAAAATATTATTTGAATATACTGAAAATACGTACCCTGCTGCTAACGCAACGCTTAATGCTGTAATTTAGGTTGGACTGTAAGAGCCTATTTCACCAACTTACTTAAAATATCAATTTGTATTTAAAAGTCCTTTTTATATACAAAAATTAATGAAAATCGACATTTAAATATAAATTGATATTTAAATAGAGTTGGTGATATTGGCCCTTAGTTTTGCTTTTAAAAATATAATTTTTTTTAATAGAATAGAAGAGTTTTTGATTTTTGTTTGAAATAGTTTTTATAGTTTGTTTTATGTTGCTTTTGTTTTAAAAAATAATCGGGGGGCAAATCACGGCATTCGATACGACTCGTAAATTTAAAATATTTCCATATAAACTCTATTGAAATATTTCTAAATTACGAGTCGTATCGGAAGCCGTGATTTGCCCCCAGGGCTATCATGAATAAAATTCCACGTGAAATATTTCACGGGGAACAATTCTAACTAATAGTAACTAATAGGGAAAACAAAAAATTCTAATTGGAAAAGGGAGAAATTTCACGTGGAATTTTATTCATGATAACCCTGAATAAATAATTTAAAAAATATATTTCCATATTATTTTTGGTGCTTGTTTCTGAGGTAAATGCATATTTTTGCATATACATACATATTTTTAAATTTTATATGTATTTGTTAAGAGCTTAATATTAATTTTTATTTTGCATGAAATTCCGAGCCCTGTCAATAAAAAATACGAAAACACACTTATAAACATTCTGTCGTAAAATCACTAGTCGACTACTAAAATAATTAACTTATAGTTATCTTTTCTTAGGCTAACTTAAAGCTAACTACAATGTAATCCAGCACTGAACCAAATATCAATTCTTAAATTTACTACGTAATCGGATTTGGTGAGAGTGAACAAATTTACTCTCACCTACTTTGAAACTCATTTAAAATTTACATTAACATTTCGCTGTTTTTTTTTAGATAATACCTTCTTAGCTGGTTTGACTATTCAACGTGTGATGATACATAGTTCGAAACACAGAACATTTTTTTTTAATTTAACCAATTTTAAATTAGTTGAAAATTTGTGCAGAGTGGGACAATTGTCTACCGTCTAGTTAGCTTAAAGTTAGTTTAAAGTTAACTGAGTTTCTGACAGGGCACTTTTATACGTGCATTCACACATATTGTTACCTTAATATAAAAAAGCCCTAACTCATTATTTTTTGAAATCGAGTTTGTTGTGGATTTCGATTGAGGGACATTTAATGTATCGAAAAATGCAAAAATCACAATTTCAAAAAAAAAGTTAGGGCCTTTCTAAATAAAGGAAACGATATATGTATATGTACTTGTGCTTACAGTCTTTTATGAGTAAATTGAGGGGGGTGGGGGCCATTTTCCAATTTCGAAAGCTGAACGGATGTATTAGAAAATATAAACAAACCCAGGGTTGTCAGATTTTTTCCCAGCCATTTCCCTAAATTGATTTTAAAAATCGCCAAAAGTCACCAAAATCAATTCTATGTACATTTTCTTAAAATATATATGTTTTACAACAAATTTCTTTTTATGCAACAATTTTTTTAAATAATTTTTTTTAAAATATGTAATAATAAAAAAAACGAGTAAAAATTTAAAATTTTTGAAAATCGCAAAAAAATTTTTGTAAATTTTTCTCATATAAATTCAAAGAGCATTAATTACTGTAATTAATACAAGAAAAATCATCAAAATCGAATTATTTTCATTTCTTGCAGACGAGTTTTAGTAGCGTTTAATTTTGAAACTACTCCTTCCAAACTAATTTTCTTGAATTTTGTTAAAAAAAATACCCTTAAAAATCGCTAAAAAAAAAAATTAATTTATCGCCATGTCGCCAAATCAAAATTTTATACACCAAACAAGTTGAAAAATCGCCACGCTTGGCGAAAAATCGCCATATCTGACAACCCTGTTTCCTACTACTAAAATAACTTGTAGTGAAAATCACATGTTAGGAGTAACACACATATTTGTGTTTTTTTTAAATTAGTATTTAAGGAAATATTTTTTTACGTATTATTTTGAAGGTATTTTAACTATAATTTTGTAAGTTTTAATGTTCAACTAATTTCAATGTACTTTTTTTTCATACGTAATTATTATGCAAATAATAATGAATATGTTATAATGTCATCATCGTGATTACCTTCGTGTTGTGATGGCTAACGTTTGTAATTTGTATACATAAATATGTACATATGTATGTACTTGTTTTTTTTTTTGTTAACCGCATACTAGTTTACTTTTTCCCTATTTTATTGTTTTTAATTTTAATAAGTTGGTGATGTTAATATTATCTATAAATTCAGAGGTTAAACAACAACAAAAAACAAAAAACTAGATACAATTTTTTTGCTCACTTTCCAAATAAAATAAAGTTCTTCAAACATTTTGCAATTATTTCCATGCCTTCCTTTTATCGTTGCTATTATAAGTGCTAGAAATTAATTTAACCTTTATGTGGTTAGTAGAATATGGTGAAAAAAAAATTATGTGAAAATGTATTTTCTGTTACATTACATTATCTAAATATTGTTTGTGCAACGCAGATGTCATGTAAAAGAATATACATACATACATACATATTAAGACATAACATGTGTTTGTATATAATTGTCATAATATTTAATGTGACAGTTATGTCAACACAAATATGTTTAAGTGTATGACAACATTTTATCACCATATTTATACATATCGCACACTAAATCATAAAAAGTCACAACTCAAAAAATCCCGAGATGTTCAGGAGTAGCAAAAAACTGTTGACATAAAAATGACACGACGGTATTTTATATTGTTTAAAAAGACTGCGTTGCAAAAGAAATTTTTGAGGTCGTTAAAAGATTTGTTCTGTGAACTGATTCATAAAAAAAAAAACAATTTCGATAATTTTGAATTATGACTGTTTATGATTCATGATGTATGCAACAAGGGTTTCACTCAACGCGTTTTCATTCTAACACTAATTAAAAATTAAGTCCTTTCTTTAAAAACTACGATAATTATATCAGACGATGACACGAAATCTGTACATGTTTTGTTTTAATTATCAAAACTATTTAGGTATATTATCGTTCGTTTGAGTATCATTTTAAAACGTCAGGTAAGAACAGTGTTGACATATGTGAAGATTTATCTTATTTTTGAAGTTTTTTGAAATGTTAAACGATCAAAAAGATTTTTTAGCTTAAAATAAGATTTTTAAAAATATGTTATTTTTACTTTCAGTATATTTTTGAGGTTTCTTTTTAGACTTAACTACTTACTTATTTTCTGATTTGCTTCGTAATAATCGTACACATATTCTATGCATTAGATATGTTGTGTTATTTAGCTTTATGTTTAGTATTTCACTGGAAACCAAATAAATTTTAGTTGAATTTGATTTCAACAAAATCAAGGTATAATTATTGAGTAAAATCATAAAAAATACATTTTTTGGTCGACTTGAAGATTTTTGAAAAATAACTATGGCAACACTGGGTAAGAGCGGCAATTTTTCATTGAAATGGCACCGTTTTACTCTAGTACTGCATTACCATTTTAATATAAAATTATAGTTGTTATGTTTCGTTTTTAAAACAACAGTCAAACAAGAATAGGCGCGATTATTAATGGTATTTAAAAGCACAACTGACTGCCAGTTTATATTAGAAGCCATGTAAAAATTCTCGCCTGCCTATTTATATTGAAAACAAAAACAAAGCACTCAAAATTTGTTTTTGTTTTCAATATAAAAAGACAGCAGAGAATTTTTACATGGCTTCTATAAACTGGCAGTAAATTACATTAAATTATTTGTAAAATTCCTACTCCAGCCCAAAGAAAAATTCTCTATTAAAATAATTAAATTATTTTTATTTGAAAAATATTCGTTTTCCAACTCTGAATCAAAGCATATGACTAAGTAAGAGTTGCCAGATGAACTATAATCACTCCCATTTATATTCGGTGTTTTTTCTTTGGAATTGTTACAATTAAATATTAAACATATTTGTTAACGCACTAATAATATCAAATTATTATTTTACGTATTCAGTAAAATAATTTTTATTAAAAATAACATTGAAATTGATTATTCAGTGGTTAGCCGGATCCTATGCGTATTTCACTGTTGCTAATGCAGTTTAAAAATTTCTTAGAACAAAAAGAGATATTATGTTAAACTTTGATTTAAACAAATTACAAGTTCAACTTATATCAAAGTTGAAACAAAAACTCAATAATCAACATGTTTTTTTATTTTTTATTTTATCTATGAAAAAAAAACGGGCAAAGCGACCCGGTGCGCTAAGCTAGTTCAATATAAGATAAAAAGATGAGAAAAAACCATTATAGATACCAGTATTGTAGATGATTTTTTTAAGAATATTTTTTTTTTAATAATATAAAAACTTTATTTAATTGAAAAAGTACTCCAATATATGTCGTAGCCTATCAAATGTTTGTAAAATTATCTCAAATGTCTCTCAGTACCAGTATGAACACTTAAGATTTCGTTCCTTACCTTAGGAAAAGTTTTTAACTTTCTAATATGTATTTGCTTAAAATATCTGTAATAACTAACAATTTGTTTTAAAAATCTTCAATCTAAAAAAAAAATGTTTTAGATTAAAGATATGTTGTATTAAAAATTAATAACATTTAATTTGATTAGCAAATGAAAAAAAAATGCTTACCTTGCCAGAGCCATTCTAACATGGGAAAGTCCTCCAAGAGATAGTGATATTGAATCCACTTTGAAGAAATTCTTTAAAAATCAGCCTCCAAAAAGCAGAAAGTTTCAAATACAAAATGATTTTTAAACAAAACTTATATAAGCTTTTCTTGCAATATTAAAGGCAATTTTTTTTAACTTTTTTAATAGACCAAGTGCTTTTGATGTTTGCTAAATTTATATTTTTTTATACCTATTTAAATGTATATAGTTAGTTTTATTTTCATATGTTATGTATATTTTACTAAGTTCTTTTAACATTTGTTTTTTTTTTTTTATTGAAGTATAAACACAGAACTTATTAAATGCCCGGTAGCCTTAAACAATATAACATATTTTATAATTTAATTATCTAGTTTATTTTGTTGAAAGCATCTTTCACGTTGCAGTAGTTCTTATAAATTAATAAAATCGTATAGCATAGCATTTTTCAGATTTTTTTCTTATATTCTTATTTATTCAAAATCATTTTCTTCAAGTTTCATAAATCACCAAGACCTCTAAAAAAAGAAAAAATGCTAATTTAAATAAAAAATGCAAATTCAAGGCAATCAACCATCTTATGCATACATACAACTACATTGACAACAATGAAAAAGCTAATTGTTGTCATTGTTGTTTTTTTAAACCAATGAACTTTTTATTTAAATACATAGGTAAGTACCAAACCAATACGTGATTTAATAAAAAATACTATTTACCTACCTAAGTATACAATAGGAAGATTTATTTCCAATGTTAAATACATATTTGAAATGCGAAAATGTTTAAACTATTTTAATACTCTGTAGATACATACACACATACAGCCATACATACATATTTACATGTACATGTTTATTAACACGGAAATTGATTGTGTGCAACCATGAATGTTCTTATTAAAATTGTTCATGAGTATCATTTACGTTTTATTTGCTTATTTGCATTTAGAAATGTTGCATGTTAAATGCAAATGACAATAATTAAGGTAAAAAAGGTAATTGTTAATTTATTTTGTTTACTTTACAACCAACACACGCATATCAATAATAAAATCATTATGGAAAATATGGCAGCCCTTTATACAGATAATAGATTCCTACAACAATGTAACGGTATTGACCTCATATTACAAGTGTTGCCATACAGGTGGGAGGAAACAATTTTCCATTTAGAGCAAAAATAAATGTTTTTCAGAAGAAAAATCTGCCAAAAAAAATATTTTTTTTACCAAATTATATAAAAATATCATAATATAATATAAAAAATATAAAAAAAAAAATTATTTAATAAAAAAAATTCTCTTTTAAATAAAAAAAAAACATGACATACATAAAAAAAAAATACCAATATACAGTGACTCAAAGTCATATTGGGACAACTACTATAGTCAGCAGTTTGTCTATTATATTGACAAATCTATAAGGCTTAAAACAAAAGTTTTACTATAGTTTATTTAATATTCTAATAGTTTATTTAAAACAGAAACAAAAAATTCAATACGTGTTATATTAAGAAAGCAAAAAACTTAAAAAACATATAAACTTCACATCAAATTAATAATGGGACAACATAAGATAAAGTAAAATCTTAAGTGCTATAAATTATATTTAATATTTAGTTGGCAGACCCTTTTGATGTATTACTGCCTTTAATCTATTTGGCATTGATTCCACAAGTTTCTGACAATATTCAACTGATATCTTTGACCATTCTTCCTTTAGAGCCGCAACCAGATCATATTTATTTGATATTTGTCTACTTTTCAATTTTTGCTCCAAATAATTCCATACGTGTTCTTTCGGATTAAGATCCGGTGACTGCGGTGGCGTTTCAAGCACGTGTGGGCAATTGTATAGCAGCCAGCTCCGAACATTGTAAGCTTTATGCTTGGGGTCATTGTCTTGGTAGAAGTAATAATCGTTTCCAAGGCCTAGTTTTTCTGGAGTTTGCAGAAAGATTGGACTTTAATACATCAATGTAGTATCTGTGATCCATAATCCCTTCAATTATGTGAAGATTACCTGGTCCAGCAGCTGAAATTGCACCCCATACCATAACTGACCCTAAACCATGTTTCACAGTCGGTATTAAATTTTGTTTTAAGAGCTCAATGTTTGGCTTTCTCCATATGTACGATAGTCCATCCGAGCGAAATATATTATATGTATTTACTCTCGTCACTAAATATAACCTTTCTCCAGAATGAAATGTCTTTGTTTCTGTACTCTCTTGCGAAGTTAATACGTTTTTGTTTATTAACTTTATTGATGAAAGGCTTTCTCCTAACCACTCGGCCATGTAAATTGTGCTTTCTTAACACATTTCTAATAGTTTCAGGATTTGCTTTTTTCCCTAATCGTATTTCGGCCTTGGACGCAAGTTCGGGAGCGCTTAAACTCGGTTTTGTTTTGACTTGCCGTACTAGCCATCGCTCGTCCGTGGCTGAAAAAATTTTTCGTTTGCTTGGTTTTGGAAGATTTTCGTAATTTTCCGCATTTTCAAAGCGCTTTACAATATTAAACACAGTAGATTTCGGTTTATTTACTATTTCTGCGATACTTCTTATTGTTTTTCCTGTTTTGAAATGTTCCATTATGAGTTGCCTAATTTCTGGAGATGTCTGCGAACCACGAGGAGCCATATTCAATAAATGATTTTTTATCTGTTTAAAACTTTTTCGGTGACCTCAAGCGACTTCCAATTAAAATATATTTTGCAAAAAACACCGTTATAATTTGCTAAGAAAAGGAAGGTTGCCATATGTCCCATTATTACTTTGACGTGAAATTCACATGTGCTTGATTTTTTTGTCATTTTTTGTTTGTTTTTAAAACAATAACACAAAATTTTTTTTATAATTTTTGTAAACATTTGCATTATTAGTAAAACTATAGTAAAAGGTTTATTTTTCAATTTATGGTATTAATAAAATTCTTTAAATATACAAATTAAACTTCTTGTCCCAATATAACATTGAGCCACTGTAGATAAATCTGAATATAATTTTTTTTTATTACTTTAAAGACGCACTTTTCCAACTTTCAATTAATTGGCGCAATTTTAATGGTCGAAATTGATTAGATTGAACTGTAACATTTTTTCTTTGTGTATTGTTGCAACTTGTCATTAGGATTGTCATATTTTTTCCGACCTATTTTGCCAAATTAATTTTAAAAATCGCCAAAAGAGTCGCCAGAATCAGTTTTATGTAGTTTTTCTTAATATATATTGGATAAGAAATTTGTTTTTATACATCTTTTTTTTTTAATATAAATTTTTATAAAATAATCGTATAAAAAATGTAGCAGAAAATCGCCAAATCCCGAAATAAAATAGCCATAAATGACTTTTTTGTAAATTTTTCTCCTCCAAATTCAAAACGGATTAATTAATATAAGAGAAATCATTAAAATCAAATTGTTTTAATTTCTTGCAGACGAGCTTTGGTAGAATTTATTTATTTTAAACTACTCCTTCAACAAACTAATTTCCTGAGTTACAAAAATTTCGAAGGTCAATTTTGTTGAAAAAAAAAAATAGCCATTAAAATTGTCCACAAATTTATTTATCGCCAGAAAAATCGCACTGTCGCTATACCAAAAAAATTGGACACCAAACTAGTTTTAAAAAATCGCCACGTTTGGCGAGAAATCGCCATATCTGCCCAAACTGACTGTGCTAGCCAAACATGATTTTGCGAAAATTTATTGCCTTACACACGTAAGTAATTTCATGCCGAACAATAACATTCAACGTCATGTGGCAAGTATATATGTAGTATGTACTCGTATATGTATTTATACCTAGTTATTATTTTGCAAGGTTCTTCCTTGTATATGTAGAAAAAGATTCAACACAAAGCAATAAAAGAAAATAACTTATAGTTAGTTAAACATTAAATGCACTACACGAAAAAAAGCAAAAGCAATTTCTCTAAAGAACAAAACAAACAAAAAACGAATATCTATGAACAACAATAAGAATAATGATTTAATAATTTCTAATAACATTTATAAAATTTGCAATGAAAAATTCTCATATCAGCGATAGCTACACAATTAAGAACGACGACCTCGTATAGAATAAGTTCTCTACTCTACTATTTCCTTACAGTTTATTTTATTGCATTTACTATTATTTTATTTAGGTACATATATTTAAATTATACATACATGTGGCATTTGAAGGAAAAAGTTTTAGACTTGATATTTACTAAACAAAAATTACTTTCCTTCTATTCAAATTAGCAAAAATTATTTCTCCAACTAATTTTACTTATCTTATAAATGCGAAAGTATTGCCACATAAGGGGATCTGTTCCAGAATTGTGGGGGTTTTATGTGCAAATTGGGAAATTGACATGTCTGCTGCGGGTATTTTTCGGGAATTTTAAATTTGAGTTTAATAAAATTAAATACAGAACTGAAAAGCAAACATTTTATAGTAGAAATCGAAATGGTGTTATTTTTTGTAGGGATTTTTGTAGTATTTTTTTCAATTTCCTTAAAGTCTCAGCTGATACACTGATACACTATTTTGTTCAATCACAGTGGCTTGAAAATCACAATAGCACAATAGAAAACCTCAATGGAATCACAGAAAACTCAACTTCAATCGTCTCTAATCGATGCTGTCTCCTGTGAAACAATCACCCTTATTGTGGTTGGGGAATTTTGACGTCGACTACGATGCTTTTGTAATAGATTAAAGAACATGGCAATATTTTTTCTCTTTAATCTCAAAATACATACATAGTTATGTACGTCTTATTAAAAACTCACCAGTTGAATTTAACTCCTATCGAAATAACACTTAAGTGACCTGGAGAAGACCATATTTATATACATAAATACGAGTAATACAAATAAGCTGGTCATTTTTTATGACTTTTTTTTTGTTTTTATATAGAAACATATAATAGTCTGCATGTTTCGATTTTTTTAGCTCATTTTGTTGAAAAATATGGCCAGGATTCCATTTTGAGTATGTACTTCCAAAATTTTCATGTCTAACAGGGCTCTGTTATCAGGTTAACATAGCTCTGTTAACGCAATTGGTTGGTGTCTTGAGTTTAAGTTTCGAAATTTATCTTCACACACGTGTCTGCAAGAACACAACTACATATATAATTGATGAATTTATTTGATCGTGTAAAGGGCAGTTTGCACTTTAGAGCTATTGCATTAAACACATTCACCACAGCAGGCTACAAGAACACACGACTTCAAATGCCGCTAGCAGCATTTTTTGCCTCATAGCCAGCTACTTAATTATTTTGGAGACGGCAGCAGCACCATCTGCACTTCATATTTAAGTATGAATACATAGTTCAGTATTACCACCTTTTAATATTTCGCATTTATAAAAATTAGATAACTCTTGCGAAATGTACTTATATGACGTAAAAGTATAAAAATTAATCAATTTATGCTTTACATCAATTTTTGGATAATAATTGTACAAAATCATTCATTCAACATTTTGTATTATACTGGCAACACTGAATTTTCTCATTGTAGCCAAAGAAATAGAAATTAGTTTAATTGGACTTCAACGACAAAATTAGCATAGACAACGAAATGTCGCCCTGTTGCCTTGTTGTCTTCAAATGAATCATTCTCATATAATCATATGTATTCTATCCTTGACATTTGGTAGTCGGCAGCTTGCTGTGGTGAATGTGTTTAATGCATATAGTCTAATTAAGAAGCGAGCACAGAAAAAGTGGTGCATATACTTTTCCTTATAAAACTGGAACTGAAAGAGAATAGAATTCCAGTTATACATTTATCCGAAGTATGAAATTTTCAATGTGTTTTAAAAAATTTGTTTATTTTTTCAGAAATTCCATTCATTAGTATTTTTATTGTATTGTCCGTTACAATTTTGCTAACTGTATTTTACTCTTTTTAGTTTTGTGGCAAAGGTTTTTCGATCTTTGAATTTTTTTTTTCAGTAATTCTCAATTTCGTTTAGTTTCAAGTAGACAGATGAAATAAACATGAGCTTACCCTATAGTTATTTAAAAGAGTATAGCAATATTTTCTGGAAACAAGAGATGTATGTATATGTATTATAGGGTTGCATTTGTATACTCGTTTGTATAACCAAAACAAATATACCATGGTATGTACCATATAATTGTAGTGTGAGCGACAGAACTAGCTAGTATAAGAGTTATTGTGTGTGCGTGCTTTTCCAAATTAAAATACAATTAAAACAAATAACTGTATTGCTGCTGAGCAACTGTTTGATCTGTTTTTGCCCAAAAATACATATTGTAATACAAATATATGAAAAAACCACTATTGAAACAAATACATGATGTGCAGATGTATGTGCGGACGTTCGTTATGTAGAGAGAGAAAGAGACAATTTTGCTCTGAGAGTAATTACAAATGCATGTGTTTCATGTACATGTATCATTTACTTACATGTGTATGTGAAATTTTACTTTCATTCATTCATTCATCAACCATGGATTTTTTTTTCAACACACCATGTGGTACTTATGTTAAAACCAGTTTTATGTATCTTATTTGTTATAGAAAAACAAATACATACAAACGTGTTTTTCTCATTTGGTCATTGCACAACCATATAACAACTGCTTTAAAAATCAACATTTACAACTAGTAAAAGAAACGCTAAATAACATATTTTTTCATACAAGAACCAAAAAACACGCAAAACTGGTGCAAACAGATGCATCTGTGCAATGCTATAATATGTACATATATCGGAGTTAACAGAGCTGCTTGCCATACCAAAGTGTATTTTGATTAACATCTGCGAGCTTAACTATACTTTTTTGCGGACGGCAGGGATTTTTATTGAAAATTTCATTTATTCTCTTGTGAGATTCTTGTTCGGTACTAATTTTCAAAATAACTAATTTTGTTATCGCCACGATATTTACCACGTGGTTATTAAAGCAGCTGTTAACAATTAATTTTATTTAAAAAAATCTTGATAATACAAGTAACAAATTTTCTTTTAAATTATAGTAAGAAAAAAGACTAAAAGGAAACACAAAGCTACTAGCTCTCATGAGAATTGGCCAAAAATAAAAGACAACTAGAATAAAAATCTCTTTGAAGTAATGAAAAACTTCCAAGATCATGTGTCCCACAATCATCTTCGAATGCATCGATCCTCTTTTTCGGCAGGGTTCGAAACAAGTAATTTAAATTTCAGTATAATTTAAATTTATTTTTCCACTACAGCCTTTCTACACCCTATTGCATCAGAGAATAGTTTAGAGCATCATTTGCAGATAATTGCTGCAGCTAGGTACATATGTTTGTCAAAAATTGTTTGCATTAAAATACTTTTTTTATTAAACAAATCTGATATGTTGTGCAAATTTTAACGTTAAATCTCCATTATGCTGCGGAGGTGCACTATTAATGATTTTTCTGTATGTAAAATTCCCCAAAAAAATTAAACAAAAAACACTAAAGAAATTCGTCAATGCTCAAATCAATTTTTTCATATCCTTTTTTTACAAAGAAAAAATCCCTAATTCGGGTATAGAATGTAAGTCTCCTAATCTGTCAACACTGCAGTCGCATTATTACGTCGAAAATGGCAACATTGGGAATACACATTTTTTATTTTAAGAGAGAGCTTTTAGTGCACATGAGTTAGTTTATTGGAGGTTGCTCAGTTTTACTCGTTTGCATATGTATGTATCAGCGATGGGAATTGGAAATCTTGAATTCGTGCCAAATCTGCTTTTAAATAGTGCCAAACCACTTTTTATATAATTTTGATGTTGTCACTTCATGTTCATTTAAACTTTGGTTCTGATAATTTATTTTGTTTGTAACTAGTAACATTTACGAATATCGCAAAAAACACAGTCTAAAATTAGTTTTATATACACAGTAATACATAACAAGCCCTATTTTCGAATTAATCGTGAGCGACATGTTGTTGATTTGTTGATAAATTTGAAAATACAGGCTGTAAAATTTACTGCAAGCGACAATTTACGTATGTACCCGTAAAACATATTTGAATATTATAAGAAAACTTTCTCCTAAATCGAAAATAATGATCGATATGTATGCATCATATATTAATAATATGTACTTATTTACAAAAAATAAAAATACAAAAACATTTTTTACGTTATAGTAATGATTTTAAAGGAAATACTTAAAGACTATAATAACCCTAAACTTTTTCTCATTAGATGTACATATATACTTAGTGAAAACTATATAATTATAGTTTGTGATTTTTTTATGGTTAATATACTCTTCAGCTGTACAAATTCGTGCACGTTAAAAAAATAATAATAATCGTTAGCTATTTATTTTAAGCAAACAAAGATTCTGTCGATATAGTAGAATTTGTATTGCTTTTTTGGTTCATCATTTTATATGTATTACGATTATAACAAGATATATTGTTAGACTTCAAATATCTTTACCATGTATTAAAGATGCTAAAGTTTATAATTGCAGTCCATTTAACATTTTACTTTTCATCAAATTTTGAACTAAAAATATACTTTCCACGATAAAGAGTAGAGAATAGAAAGAATGACTTGAACGATTCGATAAATATTACTTAAAAATTTTTCATTTAAACTTTTGTTTACCTCTCCATGTCTTTCAAAAACTCATTCATACTTAAGCTCTTGAATTTTTTAAATCTTCAAAGTCTAATATGGATTTGTATTCACTTGTAATTTCTTCACGTATTTTATTTCGTTTAGAATCATTTTTTATCAAAAGGAACAGTATTATTTGTGTCTCCACTTAGAACATATTCTGACTCACACTTTGGAAAGCAATTCAAATAATAGTCATTGAAGTTATATTTCATTTTCAAATATGTCACAGGAGAAATACAGGGTGGGCCAAAAGAAACCAAGGGGTGTAAAAGTTTAATAACTTTTTTGTTTATTAACTTTTTTTTATTTTTTCTTTCAGATTATATAATATACAAAATGGAAATTTTTTTACACTAAGTATGAAAAATGATGTCTCTTAAATGACCACCGTTTTCAGCTTCGCACTGATGGGCTCTTTTTAGAGCATTTTCCATAACATCTTTCAAAACTTGTGGCTGTAGCGTTCGAATTTCTGCAACAACGTTTGCCTTGAGTTCAAGGATTGTCTCTGGCTTGTTCACATACACTCGCTCCTTCAAAAAACCCCAAAGAAAATAGTCGGGTGCTGTCAAATCTGGCGATCGCGCTGGCCAAATAATTTCCGAATTTCGAGAAATTATTCGCTCTCCAAAAATTTGACTTAAAAGTGCCATTGTGTCTCGGGCAGTATGGGCAGTGGCTCCGTCCTGCTGAAACCACATACCAGGTCTGTTTTCAAGAGCAGGACGTAAAAATTTTTCTATCATAAACCGATACCGCTCTCCATTTACGGTTACAGCACTTCCATCTTCATTCTCGAAGAAGTAGGGCCCAATGACATTTTCAGATGTGATCCCACACCATACTGTACACCTGATGGGGTGCAATTGGCGTTGATGAATGGCTCTTGGATTTTGAGAACCCCAGAACCTACAGTTCTGCTTATTAACAAAGCCATTCAAATGACGTTAAAATGTCGACGATATGCTCTTTGCGTTAAAATAATTGATCTCTGGTTTAAATAATAAAATTCTATTGTTCTGGTTCTCTGTTCAGTTGTGAACCTCTCCATTATAAATTCTCCAAGTGTTGTCTATATAATCTGAAAGAAAAAATAAAAAAAAATTAATAAACAAAAAAGTTATTAAACTTTTACACCCCTTGGTTTCTTTTGGCCCACCCTGTATAAGAAGACTGCGAAAATTAGTTTTTGATTATTAATAGTTTAATTTCAATGCGGCAATCATTTTCTTCCGTAGGAAGATGGTGAGAATTTCAATCCATATTGTCAACATAAAGAGCATCAATATATTTTTTGTTCAAAAAACTTCGACATAAATGACGAAATAAAAAAGCAATAACTTACTATTTCAAGGACATAGCCAAAAAATAAAAATACATTTTGCTTATGTTATCCGTTAAGCTATTTAATATGAATATTGTTCTATCATTGCATTATGACTGAAAATTTTATAATGTGAAGAAATATCTCAATGGCTTCCACTGTTCACAGACTTTATCTGAAAAAAACTTGACAGGACAACCAACGGTTGGGGAAATACTCAAAAAAGAATTTCATAAATTTTAGAGTTGAAATATTTCTAAAAATTTATAAAAATCATTAATTTTAATAGATCGTCAATGTCTCTGGGCAAACCGTTACTTTTAACTATCAGAACTGAACAGTTGTCAGCCGCAAATGCTGCTAAGTTTTCATTACTTGAAAATGTAAAAAGTACAAGTACTTATTATTTCAATAAGAACATTTTCCATATTTAGTGGGCAAAAAGTGCCAGAAAAGGAGCGAGAGTGCCACAGTACCAGGCAACATCCAATAGTGCCAAAAATGGCACAATTGTGCCACATTTCCCATCACTGGTATGTATATGTTTTTATATTAAAAGCTTGTTTATTATTGTTTTTTTTTTTAATTTTTATTCTTGTTTATTTTTATTGCTCATTAATCAACAAACTACATTGAAGCACATGTTTTTCTAGTTTTTCTTTGTGATTATATTTTCAGTGATTTAGACATTTATTACCTGAAGCTTCAATAATTAAATAGAATGAGAAAGGAAAAAATAAGCAAACTAGAATTGTTAATGTGCATGCCAATTTACTGGAAAACTACGTTTCAGACTAAATAATGTACACACATCCATACGTATGTATAGTAAAATGTCAATGTTGAAATTGAAGAAGTACTACAATACATACAGTCACTTCAAGAAGTTAGTGCACACTAATTTGATTCGACCTTAATCAAGTTTTATTTAATAACGAGTAATTATTGATTTCTATTTCTTCCACAGGTTGGCCCAGAATGGCACAAAGGCTTTGAATTCCTTACAATTTTTTTACAACGTTTTTTATTTTTCTTTTCATTATTTTGTAAAGAATACTTGGGAAATTTGTCCAACAATTGAAACCGACAGACTACCAGCAACGACTTGATTATGAACTTTTATTTTCGTCAAAAACAATATATACTTTTAGTACAAACGTGAAAGCTAAAACAGTGTTGAAATTTAGCTCTAAAGAGTGAGTTCTCAGTAAGTTTTTTTTTTTTAATATAAAAGGTGGTTAAATTTTAATGGCCGATGTTGAATGTTAGACACACCTAAAAGTCAAGTTTTTTTCTGCATTTCATTTGACATTTCTCAATTTCAGACTAACTCAATTTGAATCATGGAAAGATACACAATTGAGGAACGCGTTTAAGTTATTCAGGCTTTTTATGAAAATGGGCGTTCATATCAAAATTTCATATCGTGCACTTAGTGATTTTTTCATCTTCGATGATGAGGCACATTTTTACCTCAGTTGATTCGTCAATAAGCAGAATTGCCGCATTTGGGCGAATGATAATCCAAGAGTGATTGCCGAAAAACATATGCACCCACAAAGATTGACGGTTTGGTGCTATTTATGGGCTGGCGTTACCATCGGGCTGCATTTTTTTCTAAAATGAGGCCGGTCAGGCAGTTACTGTGAATGGGTGTGGACGATATGTGGTTTCAGCAGGACGGTGCCATTTGCCACACTGCTAATGAAACAATGGGTCTTTTGAGCTACAAATTCAATGGTCGTCTTATCTCACGTGGTGGCGATTTCAATTGGCCGCCAAGATTCTGTGATTTGACACCGTTGGACTTCTGTCTTTGGGGTTATTTGAAAGAAAAGGTGTACGTCGATAAGCCAGCAACAGTTCAAGAGCTAAAGGATGAGATAATTCGGCACATTAACGGCATAGAACCTCAATTATGCTTCAGCGACATCGAAAATTTGGACCATCCGATAGGGGTGTGCCGCCGAGGTTGCGGCGGCCATTTTTCCATTTGTTCCATACATAACTGAACCATACCATATTATCATAATAAAAAGAAATGACACTAATTTCCTAAATAATTTGTGCTTTATTCAAAATCAAATGTATTTTAATGGAATAATATCACAGCTATTCTGAATTAGAATTTCTCGTATTTATTTTAATGGTCCCATAAGTTTTCAATTGGCTTGTGAGGAGGTTGAGGGGGGTTTGGTTTCATCCATTTTGGAGCATTTGGTCTCATTAAGAGTGTCATGTTTCGACTTCGTCTACGAATATTTTGTACAAACTTAAAGAAAAGTGATTATGTTTGAGATCATTAATTATCCTGTGCCACGTTTCTGTAAAGAATGTGAGAACTTTTCAAGCAGCAAATTTTTTTATCATCCTGTCAAACACAAATTGATTTTATCTATGATTGGAAATGTTAAAATTATTTGAAAAAAAAAATCTTTATCTCTTTTTTCCTTTTTGTACCCTGTTATTAGTTGAGATTCTACAAAAATTGTTTGCGGCATCGGTGATAGACATTTTAGTATTTTTGATAATTAAATAAGAAAATAAAAAATTTTGAAAAATTTAGCGGGCACTAATTTTTTGAGTTGACTGTACAATGCAGAGCAGGGAAGGAAAATGATTTCTTGGATTTTGTACCAACTATGAAAATAAAATGTACTTTTTAGACCATGACGGTACCAATTTTTAATATTTATTAATAACAACAAAAATTAAAAATTTTAAAAACCCCCGACTTTGTTCAGAAAAGATGTTATATCTTCTCAACGGCTGGATCGATTTTCTTCAAACATAGCTAAGAACCCTCTCGATCAAGTCATCTTTCAAACAGGAAAAACTAAATGAAAATCGGTCCAGCCGTTTGGCCTGTACGTGGACACGGACAGACACACAGACACACACTACAAACTTATAGTCGGGGGTTAAAAACAGAAACGTAAAAAAATTAGTATAAAAATTCAGAAGTTTACAATAAATAATAAATAACAAAAATTAAATATTTTAAAAACCCCCCGACTTTTTTCAGAAAAGATGTTATATCTTCAAAACGGCTGGACCGATTTTCTTCAAACATAGCTAAGAACCCTCTCGATCAAGTCATCTTTCAAACAGAAAAAACTAAATGAAAATCGGTACAGCCGTTTGGCCTGTACGTGGACACGGACAGATACACAGATACACAGACACACACTACAAACTTATAACACCCCTTTTTTTAGTCGGAGGTTAAAAACAGAAACTTAACACAAATGTGTATAAGAATTCAGTATACAATAAAAAATAAAAAAAAAAATAATAAGGGCCTGACCCACGATATCGACTACGTTCGACTTGTCGCACACTTACATTCAAAACAAAAACAAATTTTAACATTTTGTTGTTGTTTCAAATGTAGGTGTGCGACAAGTCAAACGTTGTCGATATCGTGGGTCAGGCTGTAAATATTACATTCATAAAGGTACATTCGACTATTATATTAGAGATTAAAATAATACCCCTTTTACACACGGAAAGTTTTCTTTGCAAAGTCTTAATTCAGCTGTGTAAAAGACAGAGCGGGGAATACTATCTCTTTCTGTCTTTCTCCCAGCTGAATTAAGACTTTGCAAAGTAAACTTTCCGTGTCTAAAAGGGGTATAAAACACACACGTAAAAATTAAAGAGAACATAGGCAAAAATTTTACCATTACGCCTCTTAGACAGCGTGACCGTTTGACCGACTAAAGTGGCAAATTGCCACTTTTTCAACTGCCTTTCCTTGCAAAGTCTTAATTCAGCTGAGAGAAAGACAGAGGGCAGAATATAATCTCTTTCTGTCTTTCACACAGCTGAATTAAGACTGCAAACACCCCTTTTACACACGGAAAGTTTACTTTGCAAAGTCTTAATTCAGCTGTGTGAAAGACAGAGGTAAGAATACTTTTTCTTTCTGCCTTTCTCCCAGCTGAATTAAGACTTTGCAAAGTAAACTTTCCGTGTGTAAAAGGGGTACATATAGTGAAACATTGACATTTTGAAATTGTACCAAGTAACTCGCGGTAGTACCACGGTACCAACAAGGTCATAAATGTACCATAAAAAGTACAATTGTACCATGATTTCCATCCGTGATGCAGAGTACATACATCCCATCAAACATACATCCATCATCCAATCCGTACATCTGGCAACTTCTTTTTTATGTATCAGCTCTTGTATACAAATTCACTTGACCTCACAGATTTGTTTTTAGCACAAACAAAAACATTGCCATTTCCATTTACAAATATATACTTAGTTCTCTCATTTTTGCAAAGAGTACTTCCCTACAAAATGTCACTCAACAAAAAGCTTTTTTCTCTTTTTATTATAAGCACAAAAAGTGTTGTCAGATTTATTTTCAGCCTCCTCGCCAAATGACTTGTCGAATATCCCCAAATATCGCCAATATAATAAAACATTAAATCATAGCTACAAAAATATATTATATATATTATTAAAATATTTTAAATATATTTGTACATTACAAATCTTGTTAAATTTTAAATTCAGTAGGTAACGTCTATTGTAAAACATAAAAATTATAGGGTCGTATTCAAAAAAACTTAAAAAAGCTTTGAAAAGCAATGTTAAGCATAGTTGTATTAAAAAAAAAAATATTAAATCAAAATTCTAAACTAGGCACCTACGTTTGTTAAGGCTACTTTAAATTGATATTTCCAAAATGTGTATTTTGTACCTCAAATATTTTTGTTAATATAGCACATATTGATTCATGTTACATCTGAAAATGAAGCTAGAAGTGCCTGCTCTTATCTTAAATTTATTATTACAGTCATGTAATGGAAAACATCACCAAATTATCCAACTGATTCGAAATACATAGCAAAATCCATACAAAATATTAAAATAAATACAATTATACAAAAATGTTTTAGTGATATACATACAATCAAAACGAATCGAAAAAAGCTGGATATTCAAATACTCATTTCACTCGAATAAAACAAATTGTAATAATTTTTCATATTTTTTTTACTTTTACTTCATAGAAATGTTTATCTGTTTCCCTACCATGTCAGAAGCTCATATTTTTTAAATTAGGTTGCTTTATTTCAAGATAATAAAAATTTATTTAATAAAATAAAAAAAATATTTGAATACCCGAATGAAATTGTATTCAATTTTGTACATCATAAGCTGTGAAGTGGTTGTTGAACACGGTGGTGTTACCAGTATTTATTATTAAATCACAAAATAATTAAAGTTGTCTTTTGAATAAAATTTCTTAACAAAGCAATGTTATCCTTAAAGTGCTTGGTAGCTACTATGAACTGTAAGGCTCAAGTAAAATATTTTTTTGAATAAGGCTGATAGTCTTTAAGAAAAATTAGGAAAAGTGTTTACATTCACATATAATTACTTAAAAATATCTTATTTCAAAAGATCAATCTAAATAGGATAAATTGAACTTGAGCACCAAGATAAAAATTATTATTTAATTCTTGTGATATCAACTGAATTAACATTTACTTACATGTGTATTTAAGTACACATATCATATCCTTGATATGATAAGTACAGCCCTACCCTCTAGGCAAGAACTCGTATAGGATTTTTGGTGCTTCATTATCAAAATGTTGGTTCTAATTTATAAAAAAAAGTAAATGAAATTTTGTGTTCCATATTCTTTTTTTAAACTTCTTGAATTTCAGAAAATTTTCTTTGAGATAAAGAGTCACAACATTTAAAATTTTTTGCACGAAATATTTAATGTTGTAGAAAACATTCTTTAAAATATATTTTATATTCTTAGCATTATTCTATTTTATTGAAATCGTAAAAATATAACCAAAAATATCGCCAAGAAAATCAAATATCGCCAAATAAATCACCCACCGCCATTTCAAAATTTTCATCGGCGAACACAAATTTTCGTCGCCACGTTTGGCGAGATATCACCATATCTGACACAAACTATTTTACACATTCTCAAAATCACTTATGTATTTATAACACTGTTGCCATATATGTTCGTTTGAGGAGAAAAAAATGTCCATATCCAACCGTTCTTAGCAACAAAACGTTGAACAAAACTTTTGAATTTATATTAAGTGCGTAGGTATCCTTTTGTTTAAATTGCTTAAAAATTATGTTTTATTTAAATTTAATTTGTATTGTGTATAATTTTTAAGTTTACTTAAAGTGAACCAAAAATTTATTAAGCAAATTTTGTTTTAAATATTGACTTGCAAGTTTTTACTTTATGAGTCAATTGTATTTATGTAAATTTAAAGTCTAGCATATTTATTTTACTTCTGTTTAAACATTTTAGCAGAAATTTGGAACCGATTTATCATTAAATCCATTATAGTTTTCTGGCAACACTGGCACTGCTCTATCCAGTAAATATTGGTTTGCTTTATAAAAAAAAAAATAGTGCTGCAACTGCATACTACTACACTGCTGCTAATCATACTACAATTATTTTTGCTATCTACAAATGCGAGTTTACTGGCGAATTTTCTCATCAGTAGCCACTGCAAATAAACACGTTCATTTCATTTTTTTTTTTTATTATTACTTTTAGTATAGAATCTATATCGCTCATTTATTCAAACAACGTCATAACTCAAAAAAAACTAGTTTGCCAAAAAACGAGTTTAAAGTTTACAATTTACTTACAACTTAAAGGAAAAAGCAAATTTTGTTTTGCTTTCACGAGTTTAGTAAACACAATATTTGTATGAAATTTTTATATTTACCTACATTATGAGAATTAATTCTGCATCAACTCATAAAATTCTAGTTTTTTGACTTATTACGTTCTTTGAGTAAATGAGTGATATGTTCTTGAAATTCATGGGTTATGACCTCAAACCAAAAAGAATTTATACACAGGCACCTATAGATGAACATACATAAATATGTGTGTTCACATGTATGTATCTGAATATAAAGACCTATCTACTGGATGTGTGTACTTGAAGATACATACATAAATACATATATAGATATTTGTTGAAAAGAAACAAATTTGTCCAAATTATCAATTCTCTGAAAGTGATATACCATATATACATACATACAGTGCCGGTAAAAATAATAGCACTACATTCTTTTTTGGTATATATGAATAAATTTTTCTTCAATTTAGTTCAAGATCTATTCCCGCGACTCATAATTAGAATAAAATCAGTATTTATGCTGTATACACAAGACTTGTATTAATTTCATTGACTTTTATTAGAAAAACTTAAAAGTTACGTTCAAAGGTAAAAATTTTGACGGTAAAAAAATAGCACTATTCATGAAAAGTAATACCAAACGAAATTATATTTCAAATAAACTATATACAAAGTGAAGTTAAGGCATCAATATTTTGTTGCATGACCTTTGTTGGCAATAACGGCAGCGCAGCGTTTCGGCATGGAGTCAACCAAGTCTTCACACCTTTTTTTGGGTATTCCATCCCATGACTCCTTAACTACGGCCCAAAGTTGCTCGTTATTAGTAGGTTTTGCTTCACATACCCTTTTTTGACATCAGCCCAAAGATTCTCTATTGGGTTTAAGTCTGGCGACTGCGCAGGCCACTCCATGACTTTAATATTGTTGTCCATGAACCACTGCCGAGCCTTTCTGCTGGTATGTTTTGGGTCGTTGTCTTGCTGGAAGACCCAAAACAATGGCATTTCTTCTTCGGCGTAAGGAAGCATTACATTTTCTAATATTTCAACATAAACATGTTGGTCCATTGTAGTTTTTATCCAGTGTATTGGTCCCACACCGAAATATGAAAAGCATGCCCACACCATTATGCTTGAACCTCCATGTTTAACAGTCTTGCATGTAAATCGTGGATTATATTCTGCATTTGGAGGACGTCTTACAAATGAGCGAGAGTCTTTCCCACCATACATTACGACTTTGCTTTCGTCCGTCCACAAAATGTTTCTCCATTTACTAGCTGGCCAGTTCAGGTGCTCTTGTGCAAACTTAATTCGTTTATTCACATGATTCGCAGTCAACAACGGAACTTTTCTTGGGCTACGGGCTTTTAAATTATGTTCCCGCAATCGATTACGAACTGTTTCCACGCATGCCTCTATCTGGAGCTCCTTTTTGAGTTCTGTGGCAGGCTTAAAAGGGTCTTTTTTACTTTGGCGAATCAAATCGCCATAACTGAAGATTTCAAAAACAATTGGTACATAAATTTGTTGTCTATTTTAAGAAACACTATCTTCTATAGATTTCGCGACAAACTAAACAAATTATGCAAAAAACAATGCTTGGTGCTATTTTTTTTACCGTTAATTTTTTACTTTTCTCCAAAAATTCTTTCATATAAAGAGAATCATATACAATATGAGAACCAAAACAGTCTTCTCAGAGAGCATACTGATTACATTACAGCACAGTGCAATCAAATATAAAAAGGATTGGATATTAAAAATTTTATATGAAAAATATATATTTGAACTGTAACGGTGCTATTATTTTTACCGGCACTGTATGCACATACATACATACATATGTACATATGCATAAATAATTTTTTTTTTTTCATAAGTCCCAAATCACACTGTGCAAGTCTTATTGCTAAGCTGGTTAGTTTCAGGGAGAGAGAGACGAGGGGAACAGCAACGTTTCTTTTCCCCCGTCTCTCTCTCCTAATAAATTAATCAGCTTAGCAATTAGACAGTGTGATTTGGGACTAAGCACTTTGCAAACTGATTATTTGCACACCTTTGATTCAATTATTTGATTGCTCTCTTTTAGCTTTCGCATACACTCGCTTTCACACACACATACACACATATTCACTCGCACACACACACACACACATATTCACTCACACACACACACACATATTCACTCACACACATGCATGCAAATATATAAATTTTTTATTTATTTGCATTTAATAATTTTTTAAGTACACATGACCTACGTTTATTATAGAGGATTTTTTATTATTTATAATTGAAAGTTTATTTTCTTTCATTCGAAAGTTTTTTGTGTGTATTTGCTTCTAATTTTTACATCAAAAAGCAGGTTTTGCAACATTTAAATAATTAAGGTCGCGTTACACTTCTTTAATTTCGCTTTGTGAATAACGTAGAGAAACTTTAAAATTGCACTTTCTTTTGATGTTAAATTTAAGTATTTAAATTTCAATGTGAATTTTTTGTCTAGAGTTTTCTACATATATACACAAATAATGCAAATTTTATAAAATTCGCTTTGCAGAAATTTTCTATTTGTTTGGCGAAAAAGGTTTTTTTTAACAAATGACAATTGAGTTGACTTTTCCTCCGTTGCAGAACTTGTTTACTACGTTTCTTGTATTGTTTGTTGTTATTATTTTCTGCTATATTGCCATTTCAAATACACACACACACACACATATATATATATATATATATATATATATATATATATATATACACATATACATAAACATATACATATATCTAACTTCAAATACAAGAAATCTGGTGTTCTCTCTATGCGCAGCAGCTGATAACTGAAGAGCTTTTTTCCTACATTTACTTTGTTATTAGTATTGAAGTTTTAGCAGTGTTACCAGAACGGTTTTAAGAAATTACACATAAAACAGGCATCATCAAAACATGACACATGGGAATTGTTCTTAGTCCCCCCTTGTTTTGAAAGTTGTTGTCGCCATCGACATCACTTTAAAGTCGGCATTAATTTAAGGCCTTGTGTTCACGTTGACATTTTATTGATGATTATCAAAACAATATTATATTTATCATTACTTAAACAGTGCAACACGAAAAAATATAAGCATATACGGACACCACTACGTGATAAAAGGCCAATAAAAAGACCCGTGCCTTCCAGTTTTGCCCCAAGTCTTGTTTTTTATGGGCCCCGAAAATTTTGGGCCTCGGTGTCGTTTTTGCTTTTTCTCTGGCTCATATCTTGCAAACCGTTCGGGATTTTGATTTACTCTCTGAGCCAAAGAGAACACAAATTGTGAACATATAAAATAAAAACTCCATCTTCAAGATTTTTTTTTACCTTTTTCCCCATGTTTAGGTCCATAGGTAGCAAACCGTTTAAAATTCAAGGAAATAATAATAATAAAATGTACCTAAGATCTCAATAAACAACTTAACACAGTTTAGGTTGAGCTTAGATAGCGACGAAAGTGAAAAATTTCCCGACAATTTTTTAATTTCATTTGTTTGGAAATTTTCCACTTTTGCGGCTACCTAAGCGCTACCTAAACGGTGTTAAGAATCATTCCTTTCTAGTACATTACATTTGGCAACAACATTCTAGGATTATCATCTGCTCACTTTTTATTAATTTCGAAATGACAGATGAGGAATTTCATTAATAATTAGAATTCTTATACTCGTAATAATAACTCTTATTAATAATATAATCGGGCATTAGTATAGTCACTAATGCATATCAGAAAAATTTATGATAATGACACGATATTTAAAGAAGACCCATTTACCGAATACATACGTAATTAATTCCTTAGTGGCCTTATGTATAATAAAAAATTGGCATGAAGTTAGCATAACTGGCAAAATTTAACATGGCTTTAAAGTGTTTTGTCATATAATTTTACATTAAAAATCATGCTAGGATGTAATCGTGTGTTAAAACTTCATTATGTGGTGATTTTTAATGAAAAATTGTATAGAGGAACTCGTCAACACGTAGTTCAATTTTGTCAGTTATATTCATGCCAATTATTGATTATACATAAGGCCGTAGGTCATCAAACACAAGTACAATAAAAAGTTCAAAATTAATTTGTAAATCACTTTTATTGTATGTATTCATATACGTTCATTGCTTCTAAGCAAGTTGATATTTTAAAGCGAATTATGATGCGTTTTATTGCCTATTGCTTTAAAAAACATTAAACCGATATCCCAGTGTCGGCGCAATGTTATCGATTTACTTGAAAAGTATGGGCACTTTGGTTTATTACTTATGACTTTATTGCAGTGAGCCAAAGAAAAGCATTAGATTGCGCCGATAGTGGTATCTCGTTGAGTGTTTAGTGTTGATATTCCAAATTTTATATAAATTTTCAAATAGTATTTTTCGTTGACCATACATAATGGGCAACATTGTGTTTTTTGCACAACTCTATCGATTGCGAAATTTGGTTTTTATTAAATATATATAATATAATAATTATAATAAATAATATACATATATACATATAATATAATAAATAATATATAAATATATACATATATACATATATACCCCCATATTCATAAAAAAATAAAAAGAATTTGAAATTCATTTTAGGAAAATTTTGTATGGAAAATTTTAAATAAAATACATTTCAAATTCGTTTCAAATTTTATGAATATGGGGGATAATATAATAAAAATATATAATTATATTCTTTCGATTGATGTGACAAAGATGTTGAACTTTGTACGAAATAAAAAGTTTTTGACAGTAATGTGCAACAAACGCAATATAAACAGGGAAATAATAATATTAAATGTAAAAAATAATTATCAATTAAAATCAAAAAATTTATACGTTATTTTAGGAAAAAAAAAGTAATTAATAATAAAAAAAAATATAAATATATAAATATACCTATCTTCACATTGAAAAAAAAATATTACAAATTTTAGTTAGAAATAACCAAAAACGGCAGCTCTGTTTGTAATCTCTTTTTAATACGTATTGAAGCTAAACTCTAGTCATTATTCACAATTTGGCAACACTATGTTTAAATAAAAACCAAAAAAAAGTTAATACATAGAAAACCCCACTTTTTTTAACGGTCTGTTAATGGCAAGAGAGCAGAAGAACAATGAGAGCCCACTAAATTATTTTCTTATTGTAAAATTACAGCATTGCCAGCAGTACTATTTTTCTATGCAAATTTATAATACATATGCATATCCATGCAACCGTAATTTTGTTTATTCCCCTTATTTTTCCAGTAATATTTGGCATCACTGTTTTATAACAGTGGATAACAGAAGGATTTTGAAAGAAACTTACCTTATTTTTTTGTAGTTATTGGTAAATATATTTTTCTTCTAGTTGTATTAAGAAGACAATCTTGTAGGTATACTATCTGCAAGTAAAAGACAAAAAATTAAATACATTAAAGGAAATGCAAATGCAAGCATACACATACATATATTAAAGTTTAGCATAGTTTTACTATTCTAGAGAAACATAAAAAATATATCGCTCGTTTACTTAAACAATGTCGTAACTCAAAAAATTTGATTTTTCCAAAAAAAAAAAAAATAAATAAATCCTAATACAAAAAAAAACGAAAAAAACACGAATTGCAAAAAGAAAAATTCAAAACACATATAGTAGGTGTATGTAAATAGAATGATTTAATTTTTATTCAATGGGTCACAATGTAATGAGCAGTACTTAGATATTTATCTCATACATTTTTTAGGCACATATCGAGCGATAACCGCTAAAATAGCTTAGCGACACATTTTTTGGAATTCGTTTTTTTCGAACGATCGATTTTGGTCAAAAATTTAAGTTTGAAAATTATGTCGCTTAAGCTATTTTTGTGGTTATGGCACGCTATGTACACTGAATCAAATAAGTCTCCGTACATATATACTTTTTATATATTTCGATAATGAATGAACGATTTAAGGTATATTTAGTAAAAAAAACTTTTTTATTTTATAAAAGCTCTTATAATTTAGAAGAAAAAACAAATTTAACATAACAGACTTCATTAAAAACATAAGAAATTAATAAATTACTTTAATCTTCATAAAAATAATGCCAAAAAAGTCTCAGTACATTTTGCCATTTTTAGTTCAAATATTAATAAATTAAATTCATTCTTATTCAATATGTAGTAGGTCCTCCTTTGCTAGAAATTACAGCACTCAATCGACTTTTCATGGAATCGACAAGATTTCTTGTGGTCATTTGATCTATTTTTTCTCACTCTTCTGCCGTATCTTTCTTTCCAAGTAATCCCATAGATGCTCAATCGGGTTGAGATCGGGTGACTGCGCAGGGTGGTTCAATTGCTTAGGGACATTATATATGAGCCATTCTTTCACTAATCCAGAGGTGTGTTTAGGATCATTGTCCTGTTGAATACAAACATCCCAAACCTAATTTTTCTGCACTTTGTTTTAAGTTTTCTTTTAATATATTCAAATAAGCAAATTTGTCCATCGTGCTTTCAATGAATACGAGGTTACCGACACCAGAAGAAGCCATACATCCCCACACCATCACGTTGCCTCCTCCATGCTTAACAGTAGGGCTTAAATGCTTCGGTTCCATTTCAGTATTTGGCTTTCTTCATACCATTTTCCTTCCATCCGAACCAAAAACATTAAATATACTTTCATCACTGAAAATAACTCGATCCCAAAACAAAAAATCTTTATCAATATATTCAATCGCGTATTGTAATCTCTTTTTCATATTATATTTTCGAACATACGGCTTCTTGCGGCTAACCCGGCCATTGTAACCATTTCGTTTAAGCGCGTTTCTTACAGTTTGTGGGTCTACAGTTAAATCATCGCTTGTTTTCAAATTTCCTGCGATGATACACGCACTTATCTTGGGATTATTATTCACCATACGTATGATTCTCCTCTCCAAATGATAATCTATATTTCTTGGACGGCCAGATCATGGTTTGTTTGCCATTGTTCCAGTTTTTTCATACTGTTGAATAACGTACTGGATGGATGAACGTGGACTTTTAACGATTTCTCCTATTTCGGACAGACTTTTACCATTATCATTTTTAAGACTTATGATAATTTTTTTCGTAGCTATAGAAATCTGCTTATTTCTGCACTCCATGTTTTATGATTTTTTTATAAATAGTTTTATTTTAAATTAAACACTACTGCACTTGGTAAACAGTATATTTGAACTTATACAAACCAGCTAGATGACAGTTATAATACAATAACAAACATTGTACGGAGACTTTTTTGGGCATAGAAAACGGTGTTACCATATTAAAACTATTAAAGCGCTATTATAATTGCAATATAACGCATTAAGTTGCCAGATTGTGTTGCACTATTGAGCTTAGATTAGGTTAAGTAGTTGAAATAACTAAAATTTTAGTTATTTTGGTAAATATGTTTACTAAACTCAAAACAAATCAGCTGTACGGAGACTTAATTGATCCAGTACATGTATACTACATGTTGGTGATAAATAAAATAAATGTTAATCTATGTACACTTAAATTTGACAAATTTTTAAAGAATATTTTTCTGACGAGAAAAAAAATTAATATTGGTGGACCAGCAGTGCCTATGTTCGGTAACTTTGGCGAGAACTTTTTTAGGCGAAAAATTTGTTATCATTCAGTGAAACACAGAATTAGTAAGAAAAAAGAAACTTATTTCTCGTTGATGCTTATTGCTACGTTATTTCACTTTTTATATGAATCGTCTTGTGGAGAACAGGACAACCCATATAATTGCACAAGTTACAGAAAACAGGAACTTTTATTTTTCCACTACATACTTCAGAGAGGCAGAAATATTTGTGCAATGAATGCACAGTATAGCCAAATTTTTTGCAGATTATATTCCCATATTGAACGTTTTTATTACCATAAATCAGGTCGAATTCTCGAACATTCTTTGAAATTTAATTATTTTTTAACTTTTCAATTTACATATATTTTTTTTAGTAAATTGATTAACTTAACTTTATCAACTACAGGAAATTACTGATTTTAATCTGATTGTAGTTAATGGAGTTTTCATTACATTCGATCTCCATGTCTTGAGCTTATAAACATGTATTCTGAAGTATTATTTATGCAGGTATTTAACTTAGGCACGGCACAACCAATTGGATTCAATTTATAGACATTCTGAAGAAATTGACCTGACATACAATAGTAATACAAATGGGATAATGTAAAAAGTGATACAGTTTCGCAGACGCGTTCGAAATTGCTGAAATTAAATTCTTTTTTTAAGTGATTAACCATGCAGGTATATCATTAAATTTAATTGATTCAGGTATGTTCTCACACTCGCAAGGTTTTCAAATCGCATGTGAGTTGCAAATCGCTAAACTTGTTTCTACATGTTCTGTAACTCATGCGTTTTGCTTGCGACTTGTCATATTGATTTATGCTCAAATCGCCAGAGTATAAGGAAACAATGGAGAGGAAAAATTAGCAAAACAAAAAAGCTTTTTTCAAATTTAATATATTTTATTAAAATTGTCAGCAAAATCGTCTAGTTTTGATACAAATAAAAAGAAAAAATATTTAATTTAATATATTTATCATTTTATTGTTTGTTTAAAGTTCAGTTTATTGTAATTTCATCAGTTCACTTCAGTATACCCTCGCCAAAATTCTAGCGTTTGCGATTTACAGAACACTAATCTTGCGAGTTCAAGTCATAATCGCAAATATTATACGAGTTGCGAGTGTGAGAACATGCCTGATTGTTTATTCAGTATGGTGTTTATGTACTAATAAAATTAAAGAACGTCAAATTTTTTGTATTTGCACATGAAAACAAATTTTTTAGAGCCTATCACCCACCCTCTTCGGAATTGGCGTATTTCGGTTTTGACTACGAACATCGCTTCACTTGTTCTTTAATCTAGCACCAAAATATCATAATAGTCATAGTCAAAATACGCCAAACGCATTAAAATCCAATAACTCGGCTTTGGTTCAGTGAGTAGAGCAGTGGTCTTCAAATTTGAGACATAATGAGATCGTATTCCAGTCCAAAAAAAAAAAATATGAATAAAATATAATAAAAATTTTAAGTTTAATATAAAACAAAACTATCTCACTTTTATTATTATTTTATTTAATTGCATTTTTTTAGTCTTAGTGGAAAAATAACTAAATATGTATGTGCATGGTAAAGTTCAGTGAACATGTCCATATTTAAGTACATTTGTAAGGGCTAACCTTTATTTTTGAACTTCTCAAGCAAACATATGTACATAAGTAGTTTACGGAACAAATTGCAATTAACTACAACTTAAATTCTGGTTTACCTTTATTTCACTCCAAGTAAACACTTTTTGCTAAATACTTGCTTATTCACTACTCTTTACACAATTTAATTCTATTCTTTTATTTCTCGGAAATTTATTTACTTACTTGTGGTTGCATGTTTACTTGTTCGTTCTCCCTACTAGAAGTCAATAAACAAAAAACAATACAATTTAATCCAAATTTTGTTGAACTTAAAGTCACAAGGCGGTAGTTACTCAGCCAGGCATATAGAATTCAAAATCATACATACAGTGGCTCACATTGAAAGTCGTACAAGGCATTCATAAAATTTTACCAACGTTAATTATTTGTTCAACTGTTTTGAAAACGTTCAATTTTTTTTAATACACAATTAAAGTTCATGTAGAAACGTTAAGAATGGTGTTAAGGAAAAATCAATTAGAATGTTCGAGTGAGAAAAATAGAAAAAATCCTTAAAGCGGCCGTCCCATCCATTATACAATATTATTGAATATGTTGTTGTACATATTATTGTCGTTTTGACCTATACTACGGTATAAATGGCACAATATTTTCCGAAAAAAAAAATATATATATATAAAGGGTGTCCCAACAAGAACGCAAGATTTAAATTTTAAATAAAACACAGATATTTTAAAAAAAATCGCGAATCTTTATTATATCGTAAAGTAGACAAAATGAGGTTATGTGTGGAACAACAAATCGGGCAGATGGCCGCCGCGGCTTTGCTGGCACACACGCGATCTTTTAATGAAATTTTCAATGGCCGTTTTGCATAAATGCTGCGGTATTTTATTAATGCAGCGTCCAATTTCCTCTTTTAAGGCTTGAGTCGTCGTCGGCTTATTCGCGTAAACCATCGACTTCAAAAAACCCCAAATAGAAAAGTCTAATGGTGTTAAATCGCACGATCTAAGCGGCCAATTCTGGTCTCCAAAACGCGAAACAACACGACCGGGAAATGACTGATGTAGCAATTGAATTGTTTCTCTGGCTGTATGACATGTGGCGCCGTCTTATTCAAACCACATGCCCTCCACATTCATTTCTTCAATTCTAGGCACGAAAAAACTGGTTATCATTTCACGATACCGAACACCATCAGCACGACAGCATCACGTACAGCTGCGACATTTTCGGCCGATCGAGCTGGTCGAAGGCGCGTTGTTGTCTTTACATCACTAACAGACCCAGTTTCGGCAAATTTATCCATTAATGTCTTTACAGTTGACTTTTTTGGAGCATTATTGTGACCCCAAATTGATCGCTAATTTGCGAACTGTAGCCGCAAAACTTTCACCATTTTGGTAAAACAATTTCACAATGAGAATGCGTTGTTAATTCGTGTAGCGCTTCATTTTTACTAACCTCAAATCAAATGTCAAACAATGACATTTGGCGCCAAATTTAAATCTTGCGTTCTTGTTGGGACACCCTTTATATATGTATATATTGTGTCCAATTTTCCAGACAGTGAAAAAGTAAACAACATGGTAGGGTTGCCACCACATTACACAATTGTCAAAAGTCTTTTGATATTTGCCAACTTCGAATATGACATACTTACACATTGGCGTTACGAAAAATTGCACAATTATTTTGCAAGCGGGTTGCTTAACCGAATTTTTCATTTTGTAGCATGGTAAATTAAAAATATGCCACATAATGTTGGCTTTTTTCGGGACGAAAATAAATTTAGGGCCATTATTATAACTTGCCGTTAGCTAAAGGTGGGATTTTATTGGATGGATAAACACTTATTCATTCTTACAACTTCATTTTAACCAAAAGTTAAAGAAGAGCGCATCCTACCTGTAAATTTTATCGTGAGGTATAGTCATTTGACGTTGCCATATTTTCATCCCTTGCCACACTTTCTACTTTATATATGTATTACAGCCAAATTTTTTTGGTCCAAATATGGCATAAAATAAAAACAATACAACAGAAAACACATAATAATAAAACAAAACAAAAAAGAATTGACAAAACTGTTTTCATTAGTTTGTAACTTGACAAATAAACTAAAGCAAGTTGCCTCTAAGCATTTTTAGCAATCAATACCCACAATATCCACAGAAATGTTGCCACCAAACAAAAACTCTATTATTTATTTTATCGGACAGTTGTAACAATGGACAAATTTTAAAGGTCACTTTACAGTTAAGTTTTGCTAAAAGTTACGATTAACTATTCGGAACTTTATCGTCAAGTCATAATAATGGGTCCAATTGTTTGACAGCCCGTCGAGATTTGCTATTATTATTTCTGAACATTTCATGTTAAAACTTATGTTAAGGGGCGGCGTGCAAACAAACTTTAAAAACTTTAAGTTTTCATATAAATACAATGAGCTGGGGTTTCTTTTTGATTTTGTAATACTGCTGCCACAAAGCATATACATATTTGTTGCTTCTGCTTAGTTTTTATTTTAATACTAAATAATTTGCCGCTATTATTTTCCATGAAAAAATCTAAAATTGAAAGCTTGTATTGTAACATAATTGCTCAGCCTTGTGTTTGAACATTAATTTCTTAACATGTATTCGCACACTAACATTTACAGTCCATACAGTAATTCTTTGTGTTAGCAATAGATTTTTACAGTTGCAAACATAAGAAAAAAAATCAAATTTAGATTTTCGGGAGCTTCAGGTGACCGAAACCTTCATTTTGTAGAAATAATCATGGATTAAACCGTGTATCTTGACAATTTGAAAGCTCATGTTAAAGAAATTGGCTGCTAGTTTTGCATTGGCGATGATAATTCTAAATTTTATAAGGACAATGACCCCAAGAACACTTCACTGATAGCAAAGAAAATGTAAATTTAATCGAGCATTTATGGAATGAACTCAGACGTCTAGTGCATAATTGGTTCTGCACTAGTAAATACCAAATTAGAATTGCATTACAAGGAAATATGAAACCGAATAAATAGCGATTTATGTAACAAATCGGTTGAGTATATTCCATAGTTCTAGTGCTATTGTTGATTCTTTAAGTTACATACAATATAAAATGTTCTAAAAAAATTTAACTATCGAAAAATCTTTTCTTTTATATTTTTGCAAAGCTATTAGTTTTTTTTTTAATAACCTGCCAGAATTTTGATGTGAGGCACTGTACATATGTATGCATGTATGTACTAGTGATGCACGAATATTCGTCTTCGTATTCGAATTACCGAATATTCGGCCATTTTAAAATATGAATACGAATACGAATATTTTTCCAAAAAAAAATTAAATAAATAAATTCATAACTCCTAAACGAAATTCAAATAAATGGATAAAAATAACAGTTTGTACGAATCCATTAAATTTTTTATAGAAATTTGTGCTTTTTATCATTTTAAAATATTATTTACTGACGATCATTAAAATTTTGGGTACTTTTTATTAACTTTAAAGTATGCCAACAGGAGTATGAAGTTCTTTTTCATAACAATTTTTTAATACTTCATATTTGCAGGCGTAAATAGAACTCTAATTTAATGTCTATATATTTCACATTAAATATTCGTATTCTCGAATATCGTTTCAAATATTCGTATTCGCGAATATCAAAAATTGACAATTCGTTACATCACCAGTATGTACATAACCTCAATTTTATTTACCCGCTGTAGTCACAGTCAGAGTCAGACAGACAAATCAGAGAATCCTAAAGGTTGTTCACTTCCCAAAAAGCCAATGGTTTTTATTTTGTATCACTTGTTTTTGTTTGTATTTGTTTACAAGTAAATACTATTGTTGTTGTTGATTGCTGCTGCCGGTTACAGTTCTGCGATCAATTGCCTACTCCAAAATAACAAAACCAACAGCAACAAAAATATTATAAGCTTAACAGACACTGTTGCTATTTATATTTTATTTTTATAAAAAAAACATTTTTTATGCATTTTTTTTAATTTAATAAAAAACAAAACAACCTCAGAAATAATAATAAACGGACGGTTAAAAAAAATGGATGAATGTCTCTTTGCACAACAAGACAAAAACAATAACAGCAAACAATTGCTTTAACCCTAGAACGTCATTGTTTTTTTAGTACACTAACGTCATACTTGGCTATTTTGACTACGACCTGTTTCAAGAGCCATAAAAAAACGTCGTGAGCAAAAACAAAATAAACAGTACCAAAATAGATGTATTATTGATATTCAGTTTCTTTTTAATTATTATATAACGAAATTCATATGTATATTTTTGTTTAACGTTAAATTAGCATTGCACAGCCTACTTTCAATTGATGTTTTTTTCTTAAAACATAGCATTTATAGCATCAGTTGCATGAAATATTACACATTTTTTCCATTTAGTCCAGTGTCCCGCAAAATAAAAAGTGTCTGTATTGGTGAGAAAAATGAGAGTAAAATAAACTTGCACTTGAAGAAAAGTTTTGTAATATAAAATACATGATGTGGTTATTAGTTGTTTGTATTTTTTTTTTCTAAATAAGCAATTTAATAAAAACTTAAGAAAAACTAAAAATTTAATAACCATTCAACAATTTAGTGTATAAATTCAAAATTAAATTTATTCACAGCTCTGTGGATACTATTAAAATGCCTTTTTAAACCATTTTCCCTATTATTTTTTAATGTTTCATAACATAAAATGCATTGCATATTGCGAAAAGCATTTTTCATCACGAAATATTTCTTAGCTTCCATAATTATATTATCAATTTTTTGTCTGTAGAAATTTATTAAATTTTAACTTTAATTTCGTTCCGTGTGCTCAAAAAAACTAAACCAAAAACCAGCAAAAAATTAATAAATGCGTGCACAACTTAATTCGTCGCTTCCTCAGTGACGACTAAATGAAAGAGCATAAGCTGTATGTGATTTTCATCTGCACAATTGTGCTATGGCTTGCGGGTTACTGATTTAGTCGCAGTTTCTTATAATAAACTTATTAATGAATAAAAGCAATATTAGAATACGGCCCTACGATTTTACTGGTAATGCAAATTAAATTTCATTATCAGTAAAAATTTACTGAATTTTTTTAGTAATCAATAAATTTACTGCTTACTGCAATTTTTAATGCAGTACATATACATTTACTAACCAAATAAGTTTAATAAAACAAACAAAAACCAACAAATTCCTATGTACATATTTACAATATTTAAAGTTTTGATACTTTTAATTAATTAATTTAAAAAAATATACTAAAAGCATAAGTACTTCCAACTTAAAAAAAAATTTCATTACTAGATGTTTACACATCTCCTCTGTGATCGGACTCACATTGCTTATTTTTTGTTGAATCGTCTTTTTAAGTCTACCGAGGAGTTAAAAGGAAGGTACATACATAAGTACATATAATAAAAATAATAAAAGAAATTTAACAAATAAAAATATTAGAGAGCATCACATATTATATGCTTTCCCCTCAAAATTTCATAACTAAAACGATCCTTTTTTGCAAACTTTTTACTGTTGTCACTTAATTTATGACATCACACCTTTTTATATGATACTTTCTTTGAAATAATTTCTGCAATACTGGTTTAAAAAAAATTAAGTGCTGGTTTCATTTCATAGCAACACTTGCATAAATAATGCATGTACTACACATTTATGCTTAAAACTTTATTTATTAATATTATAAATTTTGTGCTTACGGCGGGGACGGACTATACACCTGTCAAGCATTAAATATGCATTTCCCAATTGAGGTCGCTTACTTAAGCATTAAAAGTGTCCTTTAAAAAGAAGTCATAATTACAAAAAAGGTTTTTATTTCATACACCTGTTTGTAGGTTTCATGATTAAATACAACAGGTTTGCCCAGAAACGACTGCAAGAAGTAATAAAACTAAAGTTTGCAAAGTTAAAATATATATAAATGGTTTTTCATACTTCGGATATGCCTTAAGTTTTTTTTTTTTAATTCAATTATTATATTAATTTTGAAAGATAATCTGGCAAATATTTCCTCAAATTATTTACAAATTATATTCAAAATGTAATAATCATACTATAGAAATAAACTAGAACTCTAAATAAGATATGGAATAATGTGAAGCAAGCTGCTCGGATGGACAAAATGTACGTCTAAGGGCCATTATTACAACTTAAAGTTAGTTAAAAGTAGGATTTTATCGAAAGTATAAAAAGTTTATCATTAGCAAAATTTTACTTTGACCTAAAGTGAGCGATAAGTTACAGGCAAGTTTATCCTACCTCATAAATTAAATTCAATTTGCAATAATGAGAACACAGAAAAAACTAAATTTCATTTTCAGTAACCAAATTCGTTGAATCAGTAATTTACAGTGATTTACATTAAGCATTTTTTCATGAAATTAGTTGCATGAAATTTTTTTATTTGTCAATAGGAGGCCTGGAGGAGCAACTTATATCAAAAAAGTTGTCAAAAATACATCAGAGATTCATTCTACGCCATTTTTTATATAACATTCTCTTTTATAGCGCTGCAAGTAGCAAATAGAAAAAGTTGCGTGCAACAAAATTCATGAAATTTCATGAAAAAATGCTTAATGTAAATCAGGTATAAATATTTTAGTTGAATGCGGTCCTACAAATAATTTTGTAAATTCTGATAAAAATTTTGTAAAAATTTAAATTAATCATAGTTCGGCTGAGAGAAAATGTTATTTCAGTGTGTTGGTGTTTATCTTGCTTGTTGATAGGAACAACGTGCTGTTGTGCGGTTGTTGTTGTTTAGTTGTTGTTTATTTTGTTTGATCGTGTTGTATACATGTAAATGCCGAAATGTAGCCGACAAACGTCGTGGCCTGTTTCTTCTCTATACAGTGTTTTGGTACACAGAAAAAATTATTCCCAAAAAAATTTTAAACAAATATTTGTTTGAAATCAAACTTAGTTTCAGTAAATATTCTGTACTGTTCCACTAAATTAATTTGTACCAAAAAAATGTGTAGAAAAGAAACAGGCCACAACGTTTGTCGGCTACTTTTCGGCATTTACATTAACAACAACCGCACAACAGTACGTTGTTCATATCAACAAGCAAGATAAACACCAACACCAACACCGAACTCTGATTAATTTAAATTTTTACAAAATTTTTATCAGAATTTACAAAATTATTTGTAGGACCGCATTCAAATAAAATATTTACTGATTCAACGAATTTGGTTACTGAGAATGAAATTTATTTTTTCTGTGTAAAAATTAATTTAGTGGAACAGTACAGAATATTTACTGATTTGATTTCAAATATTTGTTTAAAAATTTTTTGGGAATAATTTTTTCTGTGAAGCTTTCTGTACGTCCGACAAAGTTCTACTTTTAACTAACTTTAAGTTGTAATAATGGCCCTAAATCTATTATTATAAAAGTCAGGTTGAAGGTCCCGGCTTCCCATGGGAAACCTTGAAATTTTCACATTTAAGATATGTACATCATGTGGTCGGAGGAGTAGTTTTTATTCCCCGCTTCTGGCGAAATATAAAATTTGTAGAAAAAAAAAAAAGATACTTTAGAACAGTAAAGGTAGAATTAGTAAAATCGTATCGTGATGTTGCGTGTCAGCTGACAAAAACCGTACGATATACAATATATGTTACTAGTTATAAAATATGTGGTGGTAGCACTGCTGACGTAGGAATCTGCAGAAAACAGATTTTTCTGTAGCGAATGTCAAAAACGCCGTATTTAATGCCAGACAAAAAAAAATGTGCTATGCAAACTGTTACATTTTCTATAACTTGTGCACAAAGTAGAACGATACGGCAAGCTGTAAAGTAGAATGATACGATTTTACTAATTCTACCTTAACCCGCAAGCCATAGCACAATTGTGCAGATGAAAATCACATACATGCTTATGCTCTTTTTTAGTTAGTCGTCACTGAGCAAGCGACGAATTAAGTTGTGTCCGCATGTATTAATTTTTTCCCGGTTTTTTGTCTAATTTTTTTGAGCACACGGAACGAAATTAAAGTTCAAATTTAATAAATTTGTACAGCAACAAAAAATTTAAATAATTATGGAAGCTAAGAAATATTTCGTGATAAAATATGATTTTGCAATATGCAATGCATTTTATGTTATGAAACAGTTAAAAATAAGACATTTTAATAGTATCCACAAAGCTGTGAATAAATTTAATTTGGAATTTATACACTCATTGTTGAATGGATTATTACATTTTTAGTTTTTAGTTAAGCTTTTGACTAAATTGCTTATTTACAAAAAAAAAATTCAAACAATTAATAACCACATCATGTATTTTAAATTAGACAACTTTTCTTCAAGTGCAAGTTTATTTTACTCTCATTTTTCTCACCAATACAAACATATTTAATTTTGCGGGACACTGCTTTAAGGCTTCATTAGTGTTTACTTTCTGTTGCTGTTCTGTGCCGTTCCTTTCTGTATAAAATATTTTGCAATTACTTTGTCTGTGAAAAAAATCAGCTGGCAACCTGTAGAATTGATTACACTTGTACATAAAATATCACAACACACTAATACATACACACTTTTGGCTGTCACTTAACGTTGAATTCTATTTTCTACAGATTCATCCGCAACAGAACAGAACGAAAAAGTAAAAACTAACCACACATACAGATTTTCAACTCAACAGAAACAAAACAGCTGATTCAGAACAGAACAGCACGTACAAACAAATTCTGCCTTTAGAATATGCAATAAAGTACATATATTCGTATGTGTATTGACAGCAAAGCTGGGATGATGTCTCTTAATAATATCGGTACCATAGCACAGAGGTGCACATGGAAAGAACATAGTGGACGGCCGTAGTAGCAAACCGGCATAGCGATCAAATGGTTGGTATTTCTTTAAAACACCGCAAATTAAACATAGAGCAGCTGCATTAGAGAATGCGAGATTAGAAGAATAAACACATTCGTACAAAAATCGGATTGGTTTAGCAAGCGGGATGATGAAGGAAAACTTTGTTGTGTCTTTCTCACCCACATCTATACCCAAGTGAGGCGTTTTTCTCCCGTACAAGCGGAGGTCCTTAAAATCACTTTTTTTATAATATGCGCTTTTTTGTCTTAAACCTGGTACTCTGTTCGAAGTTGTGATAAGTTTTCAGCAACATTGATTATTTTGCGTGAAAAATTGGACAATTCGCGGTTTTTTTTTTTGTAAATTTCTCGCTTTTACTGATTGAAAGTATGCAACACTTAAAATTCCGTGCGATAAAAACACTGCTCATCAGCGATGCCAACTTGGTGCTTTTGGCATTTTTAGTGCTTTTTGAAGACTAAAAACACTAAATTTTGAGCCTTAGTGTCAAACAAAAAAAAAGCACTTAATAGTGCATTTAAGAAATTTGTGTATTTCTTAAAATTACTTTAATAATATTTAATATTTTTATATTCTCATATATTTCATTAAACAGAGAAAAGCTTCGAGTTAGTGCTTTTTGCGCTTTTTAGATCTAAAAATTACGCTTTTTGTGCTTTTTTTAAATTTTAATGTGCTTTTAGAGCCAAAAAAGTTGGCATCACTGGTTGATACTATTGCTGAAATAGAGAATAGTTTAGAAAATATTAAACATTATTAAACTTCACTTGGATCTCCACCATTTTTTTCACGTTAGTGGCTTTTAAGCTTTTTAGATCTCAAAACAACGCTATTTTCAGCTTTTTTTTCAAGCTTTGATGTGCTTCTAGAGCCAAAAAAGTTGGCATCACTGCTGCTCATGTTGTTTCGTAGCTGAAACTAAAATGATGCCAGAGTCATTTTACATGAAAAAAACATGCTGCCAGATAGATTTTACGTGTTTTTCGCAATAACAACAGTGTTACCGAGAGCGGGAAAAAGGACAAATAAATTATTTTTTATAACTTCATTGAGTTGTAACTATGTACATTAAAAACGTTTAGCTTATATTCGTCAAACTACACTTCTCTTCAAAAATGTATAAAAGTTAATGAAAATAAAATGCTTTCAACAAAATAAAATAAAATATTAATATGTAAACAAATAATGTACAAAGAATAGAAAACAAATAATTATCTTTAACATAAAGTACAAAATAACAAACTACGAGCGAATTTAAATTTAAATTTTGAACACTCCCAGCGATTACAAGCAAAAAAAAATGCGAGGGACGATCAATAAGTGTTTAGAAGCATCATATGTGAGAATACATTAAAAATTTAAAGCAATAAAGGCTTCTTCAAAATGTCAAGTTGCCAAAAACAAGTGACAAATTTTTAGGCAATCTTGTTATAGAGATTTTTTGTAATCATTTTTTTCATGTCGAATGAAAAGGTTATCTAAGCATGCGACGACTGGCTGAATGAAATAAATAAATATAACAAAAATTAAAAATTTTAAAAACCCCCGACTTTTTTCAGAAAAGATGTTATATCCTCTAAACGGCTGGACCGATAGGTACATAGGTAAGAACCCTCTCTATCAAGTTATATTTCAAACAGAAAAAACTAAATGAAAATCGGTCCAGCCGTTTGGCCTGTACGTGGATACGGACAGACACACAGATACACAGACACACAGACACACACTACAAACTTATAAGACCCCTTTTTTTAGTCGGGGGTTAAAAACCAAACAAAATTAGAAAAATTAAAACCATCTTAAATCTACATTTTCTAATTTTCTCTGTCTCTGTCTCTCTCTCTCTCTCTCTCTGTCTCTATCTTTGAAAAGACTTCATGAATCTCGCTCGTATCTTATCTAACAACGCAGATATTTATGTTCATATACTATATAGTATAATAAATTTAAAAATTTTTATCACGAATTCTTTATATCAATCAACTTAAAATATGTACATATATTTCGTATTACGCTTAAATCAAATATTATTCGATTTAAACAATATATCATTATCGCCAGCTAGCATTTGGATGATCGCTTTGGCAAAAATCATCTACGCGAGTCTTCCTCGAATCCCCCGGATGACAAAAAGGGGATTAATCAGCTGCGTGCGTGAAACGCGACTCGAGAGGGATTCGTGTCTATGCTTCAAAAGTGATTTCAGCAAAATTACAATAACAAAATATATAATAATAAGAAAAAGAGCAAATAACGGGTAAACTTGCTCGGTGTACATCTGGCATTCAATTTGTAGTTGCTAATTTCGAGGAATTTTTTGACAAAAGAAAGAAGAAATCAAGAGGAAAAAAAGAAGAATTTGTTTGGTTTCGTATTTTCAGTCGAAGCGTGAACACAAGTGGATCAGAAGCTTATTAAAGTGAAGTTGACAAAAGTATATAAAACATAGTTATTATTACAAGTGATAGATTTAAAAATACAAGAAAATAAATACCTTCAAATAAAAAAGTAAATAAAAAAAAGTGATGTCAGCCAAACAAATAAAAAGATTGGCTAAAAAAGAAGCCGAAAGGCTCATAAGCCCAAAAAATAAAGAAATGAAATCGCAAGAGCAGGAGGAGCCAATGCAAACACAAAATGCATTATTTATTATTATTATTAAATATTTAAATTTTATATTCCTTTTTGTTTTTGATGTGAATTAATGCTAAAATACTTTAAATAAACCTCTGTAAATATATTGATAATTTTCTTGAAGTAAATATTTTAATTTTATATTCCTTTTACTTTAAATAACATGTGTGTAATAAATGAGTAATTTACTTTAAATAAATATTATAATATTTTAAAATGAGCGCCTATATGATCATTTTAATCGCGCAGGGGAGTCATAGAAGACGCATATACACGATCAGAAAATTACTCGAAATGACTCGAAGACAATTCGAAATTGATTAGATGTGGGGGCTCATAAAAGACTTTTCCAGATGAGTCGCGGCTAGGGTACCATTTTCTCCCGACAAGGGAGTCATTTATGATCAGAAAATGAGCGCATATTCCATCATTTTAATCGCGGAAGGGAGTCGTAAGCGACTCATCTATGATCAGAAATCTCGCAAAATGCTAGCTGGGTCGCTATAGAAATATTGCATTACATTTTTCGGTGTGTGTGTGTGTGTGTGTGTGTGTGTGTGTGTGTGTGTGTGTGTGTGTGTGTGTGTGTGTGTGTGTGTGTGTGTGTGTGTGTGTGTGTGTGTGTGTGTGTGTGTGTATTTAGAATTTATTTGTAGATGATTGTTGTTGCACTTTGAATTGCTACTTAATTGTCAAAAGCACTCGCATGCGTCATAAAATAAAACATCTCCAGTAATATTAAATGATTTTAAAAATTTGTTTAATCATTCACGGAGCAAAAACGCTCCGCATATTTTTGTTATAAAAAAATAGAGAGTGAGAGATTGAAAGTACAAAAATATATAGGGAATGCATTTCACGAGGCAAACAACGCCATGAACTTCAGGTAAGAGCTGTCACGCAGCAATGCAACAAAAACTACACATTTCGTTGATATAAATTTCCTGGCTCCTTGTCTAAAGGGGTTTAGACACGGTCAAAATGCTTGCTGCGATTGGTTGTAGTATGAGCGAAAGTTTGTTAGTATGTGTGACACCAACGATGCTTGATGGAAAATCAAAAAATTTTGATTTTTGGCATGCTTGCTGTCAATTGTTATATATGTGTATGTGTTAACCCGTCTAGCACGAACAAATTTTCATTATAATTATATTTTCATTGTGAACGGTTGCCCAAAACATCGGAATTAAAAAAAGAAAAATATAAATTTCACTGGTGAAGAAAAAAGAAGAGTTATTTTGCTTTTCTCTTTTTTTTTGTAAGCAGTGCTGCCATTATTGCTATTGAATTTCTTTATTTAAAAATGTTTATATATTTTTTTCAACCAAACGAACAGCACAAAATCAAAATAAAAATGAATGCTTGGTGGGTTATCAAGCATGGTAACATCAAGCCGACAAGCACACGTACACGAACTTGACAGCAAGCATTTTGATCGTGTCCAAATCCCTTAAATCTCTGGTAAAGCAAACTTGTCAGAGTTGAGTTTGAGGCCGTGTGGCATCATCAGCACCTTACAAAGCTAAATACTTGTATGGTGTTAGACACAAGATACTTCCTAGTCTAGATGTACTCGTATCAATTACATACACTGTAGCACTTCAAAAAAAAAATAATAAAAAAAAATACAGAAATGGAGTTGAATCATTAGTCCAGTGACGAACTGGTTCGATTTAGGGGAAACATGCACGATTTTTACATTAGTATGTCATTGGAGATCATGTCTTTGTGCGGGAGTTTCAAACAAAAAGTTCTTTAATTTTTTTTCTTTAAAATTAATGAATCGAATATGCATTGGATTCTTTAATTCGAAGACGTTTTTTTTTTCATATGTAGATTTAAAATTTTTTTTAAGCTTTTTGGATGTTAATTTTCAGAACTTCAATAATTAAGATTAATACCTCGTTTATAAGCACATCTTATTTGCAAATAAAGCTATTTGTAAATACTGAACTCACTGGGGCATACTCATAGTCAAAACAAAGTATACTTTTAGAATTTAAAACCAGTATTTTGTATATACTGGTAAATACTGGTTTTAAATACATAAAAGTATACTTTGTTTTGACTATGAGTATGCACCACTATTTATACTTGGATAGTATGTACACATATTACATTTCTTACAAAACAATAGAAATTGGCAACATTTCACATCTTTTTTGCAAATAGTGCGTTATTTGCAAATAGTTTTCGTAACATACAATAAAAAAAAATTATATGACAACGCGTTCCACTTTTATTTGCTTATAACGTCCCTTTTCACAATGTATGATTAGGAGTTAACGTGAACTTTAACTGACAGTTCTTCATACAAAACTTCCCATTAAAGTCCCTGTTAGCTTTTAATTTTACATTGTGAAAAGGGAGGTAAAGGGGATAAAATACTATTATTTGGTCTGCGGCAGTGATGCCAAGTTTTATTTTATTTTAAATGCCAACAATGGCGCGCAAAAAACATTGCATGCATTGATTTTACTCTACCTCGTGTGCACTCAGCTTTATCAATGTTTTACTATTTGTTTTGCATTGCACGAGTCTTTTACGTTACTGTCAACATCTTATTGGTTATCATTTATTAGAACAATAAAGTCTTGACTTTTTCATGATGACTATGCAAAATATTAATAGAATTGATAAAAAAATTTAAAAAAAAGTCATTTATTTATTTACATATGTACGTTTAAATTGCCGCGCGTAATTTTTCGCTAACTTGTAAGAAATTTTTACATCAAAAATATAAAATTTTATTGATTGCACGATTTTTCGGAGAATGATTTTCATTATAACTAAAAAAAATCATGAGAAATATAAAAAAATGGGATTTCAACAGACGAAACTGGGTAGTATGAATAAATAAAAAAGTATTAGATTTTTACTTAAAAATTTGTTTTCAAAAACACAAAATTATAGAATAAAAAGCTAAAAATTTTGAATTTTAAAACAAATTTTTAAGTAATAACGAAAATTAAAAATTTTGAAAACCCCCAATAATTCTAGAGAGCATGTGATATCTTCTAATTGGCTGGAACGAATTAGCCAAGAGCACTCGATCATATCACCTTTCAAACAGAAAAAATAAATCAAAATCGGTCCAGCCATTTGGTCTGTACGTGGACTCGTACATACACATAGATACACAGACACACTACAAAAAAAAATTACACCCCTTTTTTGTCGAAGGTTAAAAGCAAATACTTTTTTTATTCATACTACCCACTGTCTAAATATTCAGCAAAATTAATGTGGAATGATAGACCAAATTTGGGGGTTACTTACTTACGCCCATTAAAATTTATTATAATATTTCACGCGGTTCTACTTAACCGATTTTTACGAAACTTACCACACACCTTAAGCTCTAAAATAGACCCAATCCTTCTTTTAAAAAAATGGGCGGAGTCACGCCCATTAAAATTTAATATTTTATTTTAAGTGGTTCTACTTTACCGATTTTTACAAGACTTAACATGGACCCCGCAATCTGAAAAACACACAATCTTGCATTTAAAATATGGGCGGAGGCACGCCCATTAAAATTTATTTTTATATTTCACGTACTTCTTCTTATCTTCTTCTATCAGATCTTTGCATTGAAGTCGGTTTATTTTTGGCAGAAAGAATTATTGTAAGCACAAGTCATATCCAAGCCACACACTTTTCGACTGTAGCGCACAACTTCATTTCATAAAAACAAATACTAAAGATGACGACGGGTATATATATATACATATATATCATTATATCTCGATGATTTTTTGGTGCAAGAACGTAAAAATGACAGGAAAAAAAGAATTTGGTGAAAGCAGTGATTTATACAAAACGAAACATATTCTAACAACAAAATTTTGAAGGACTGTAAAAGTTGCATTTGGATGACAGACGAAATATTTAATAAGTTTCAATGCATATATGTACATATGTATGTAGAAAAACAAGATAAAACTTGCCAAAAATCAATCTTTTTCACACAGCACAGTCTCTTCATAATGTACCAACGGTCGCACAGTGTAAGGCTTGCTTTGCAAATAAGAAACAACGCATTACATCTGTCCAAATATGTAAAACACAGGGTGTCTCAAAAGAACGTGCATATTTAGTGGAACAAACTAACGATTTTTCGAATGCACAATTTGGGAAGATTTTTTTTTATAAATGGATTTGAAGTTAACTTTTTAATTTGTTTACCTTAGAAACAAACCGTCGGTCGCACACAGGGACAAATTGAAAATTTAGTGCGACAAAATTATTTACTTCATATGAACTTAATAAATTTTAATAAAACTAGGTACCTCAAGGTTTTTAGAGTCGTTGATTACAATTTTTTTTTTAAATTTATCGAATTCGCTTTAAACTCATTACACGGGGGGTTTTTGGGTCGCTGATTACGAATCTTATTTTATTTTTGAAAAATTCAAAATGGCGGATCCAATATGGCGTACAATTTTTAAAAAATTTATCGAATTTGCTTAACACTTATTGCACGGGAATTAGGTATACTACCTGAGGAAAATATGTGATTTTTAACTTATAAGGAAAAGTCGTGGAACTGTTTGGAACCTTTTTTATAACTCTAGCTAAGTAAATTTGTCAATATACATACATACATATGCACATATTTCATAATAAAAATAGTATACTATATCTACACTACGTATAATTGTTGTTTTAATAATAACTGCAAATTAAATTAGATACATGATGCTTAAAAGTATATTTAAGAAACTTTAAACTGTAAATTTACAAAAAAAAATGTGGAGTGTAGCAACAATAAACGCTATAGATGCTGTTGACAGATATAAGTGCATTAAACAGATAATTACAGACTAATGCGATGCTTTAAAAAAAATAAATACTTCTAGGTTGATTGCGTACTAGTATATAGAACAGTTTAAGTGCAATAGTGGTTACATTTAACATAATCACCCCTATTCTGCGTTTCGATTCGAATCGAAAGTTTCTCCGTTTGGCAACTTTGGTATTCTGCGTTCCGTTCTTCGATTTCTCTTTCGATTCTATGTATTCTGCATTTCGATTGTAACTACGTTTTTGTAAGTTGTTCTTTTAGTGGCGGAGCGTTTTCAATTTTTGTTTGTTTAGCTTCAAAAAGTGATTAATTCAAAAAATATTGTAAGTATTAAATGCAAAAGAAGGTTTAATTAATGAACTACACAGTTTGTTTTGTTTTTCTGTACTGAAATGCGATTTTTATTAAATTTATTACAGGTAGAACAGTATAAAAAGTTGACATACCTATTTAATGGCAACGAAAAACGATATTTTCTACGGATTTAATTAAATTTAAACAAATAAACTTTATTTTTATGTTACAATTATGTGTAAAAAATTAAAATATCACCTCCGGCGCGACAGGATTCTTCACACTGGATGAATTTGGCCACAAATACCTCTTGGTTATCCTGTTTGTTTTAACGCTATGTACTTTAATTTTCAAGAATTTATTTAATAAAAATTTTGACAATATTTAATTATTATTTATTTTAATGTTAAATCACTGTCTTTTTGCACTAAATTTAACTTTTTGCTAAAAATTTTTGCAAAATTGCTTAATTTTTCTGTTCCTATTTCACCCGTTTCATAGCAAAGCAGCAGGTTTAAACATACTCTTCTCTTCTTCTTTTTCTTTCGATTCAGTTTTTTGGCAGAATACCTCTTTTCGATCCGTGCGTAACCGAATGCGGGAACGTAATCGAAACGCGGAATAGGGGTGAATAAAAAATTCCATTTTTGTCGTCCTAATTCGGTCATTTGTCCCTGTGTGCGCCGTGTGTAACAGGGCTGTTTTTTAAACAAAATTAAGCAGAAAAATGAAGCCGAATTCTTTCTATATGCGTCCTTTACTTAGATATAACATTTAATATCTCCAGCGACACGGGAAGTCCATATCTTTACCCACAGTCATCACAATGACTTTTGTATTTTTTTTTTTCAAAACCGTAGGAGACGGGAGAAAAATAAAATTGAAAGAGACTCCTCAAGGCCAACTGACACCAGGTGATCTCGATTTGCAACTCTGCATATTCGTTTTGTATATTTGTTAGTGTGAAATTTCCTGCTGTTAGAAAATTTCTGAAGTTTTGCTTTGATCTAACACCAGAAAAATTAACAGAGATCAGCTGATATGAAATCCTGGACGCCTCTAGATTAATGTCCAATAGCAGGAAGTGGTAACATGCTTTATTTGTAAAAATCTCAACACAATTTCTAAAAAAAAATTGAATTTGAATAAGTATTTTTGGTAATTTTTTAACCCTAGGTGATGAGGGAAAAAAACAATATTGAAGAAGACGACTAAAAAATTTTTCAAGTTAAAACAGGATTTGTTCTTTAAAAAATCCGTCCCCTTCAATATTCCATTTCAAAAAAAAAAAAAAAAAAAAAAAAAAAAAAAAAAAAAAAAAAAAAAAAAAAAGATACATGCAACCATTGTGACCAGATCCTAAAAATTTTTGCGGCTAAATTGACTTCAAAATAAAGCTAAAATATGCTAAAAAATTATTAAAGTGCTAAAACATACTGCTAAAACTTAATATTTATCTTTTTTAATTCAATTGTTTCTTTTAAAGTTGTTATTTTTGTAATATCTGCTTACATCGCCTTACTAATATTAAATAAAATGTATTTCCTTTGAATGAAACAGATTTTTTTTTAATTACAAATTATTTCTTGAACCTAAACTGCATTATGTATAATGAAAAACTGGCATGAAGTTAGCATAAGTGGCAAAATGAAACATACATACGCTTAACGATTTTTGGCCCATAATATTATTACATTAAAAATCACGCTAGGATTTAATAGTGGGTAAAAAGTACATCATGCGCCGACTTTTAATGACAAGTTTTATGGAGGAACTCGTGTATAATAATAATGTTTTTTAGACTTCCGGCACTTGGCCGGCGTTAAGGACTTTCTACACCAAGGTATTTCCTGAAACTGCGGAGCATAATAAAGATTTCTGTCTTTGCGAAGTTTCCCTGCTTAAAAACGTTTTCTAGACTGCTAGAAAATTTAACTTATTTAAATTTCGTCACTTCCCAGAAAAAAATAGTGATTTGCAAGCAATAACAACAACAAGCACTAACGTAAGTAAGGCGGACTCTCTAGCAAAATAGAAAGTTATCACAAAAAATTTTGCAAGCCAGTAATTTTTGCATCTGAGTATTACTTCTTTGAAGCACTTTAATAAGCTAAATGTGTTGATTCTAGCTGGCTCATATCGAACAAAAAAATTCCTTATTCATGCGCAACATCAAGTGATTCTGTAACATTGTATCCCTCACAAATATGCTTCGGGAAAGCAATAATTTTTGCTGGGTTATGCTAAGTAAATACTAGTTTGTCACTATACATAAAGTATTTAAAGCAAACCAAAAATATTAATTCACGGACGGTTCTTCGAGAAGAATTCGTTTCTCACTTACGTTTGGTTTATAAACAACGTTTAAAAATTGCTTTTTGTAAAATATTCTAAAGCTTTTGTCTATTCAATTTTTACGTAAAAAGTACAAAGTTTATACAGTCTTAGGATACGGTATTTATAACGTGCACAGATCCAAAGTTGCGAAACATTGTAACCATGAGCACCAACTTTGCAACCGATGCGCTGATTGATTGTTTGCGGTGTTCTAAATACTTGTCAACGACGTTTTGAAAGGGTATGCATTGTCAATGTTTTCTTCTGCAGTGTTATGAAACACTACACTTTGTTGGAAGGCAGTTGACGTTTTGGAAGTCACGGGGCAAATCATTACATACGTGATCGTATCGGCAATCGTACGAAAACAAATTAAGTAATACGTCACTCGTATAAACTGAATGGGATTTCAATACGTTCACGTATGTCATAATCCGAAAATGCTATTGTGAAAAGTTATGTAGATTAATATGAAAAAATGCTAGAAAATGCTAAATAAAAAATTGAAAAATGCTAACGAAAATGCTAACTGCTAAATCGAAAATTTTGCAGCTAAATCAAAAAAAAAAAAAAATGCTAAATTTAGCTGCAAAAATGCTAAAATGGTCACGCTGCATGCAACATTTAAGCGGTGAAAAACTCTAATATTGCGGAATCTTTTACGCGCTAAAGTCTGTATTCACAATAACCATAATCGTTTAGCTCAGCAGTATAAACTTTATTTTTTAAACACCCTGTAGATGATAATGAAATATTCTCAATAGCCACAAACTGCTAATGTAAAAAATGGTGGTCAGATTCAATTGATAAGAATTTTAAATTTCAAAAATTAAAAAGAGAAATTATATAAAAAAAATTGTATAACCTTGACTGCTAGTACGATTAGATAGGGTTAAATTTTGTCTATACATACTTGAGTTCGCTTTAAGCAAGCATAATCGTGATCAGGGATGATAAATGAGAAAACCAATTTCGTACCAATTACCTTTTAAAATCGTACTTTTTCGACCCCAATAGTACTAAACTCGTTTTTTTGGGGTTTTAACTTTTTTTATTATATTTTCAGAACATGCCGCTCATTTACGTCATAACTCAAAAAAAAAAACTAGTTTGTCAGAACACAAATTTAAAGTTTTAAAGAAATACAAAATGAAAGAAAAATAATCGAAATATTTAAATATAATAAAGAAATTTTCAATAATGAATTATATAATGACTTAAAATACGATAGCGACAGAGATATAAATAAAAATGTAGAGGCTTTTGATGAATGCTTTAAAAATACTGCTAAAAAATGCACGTTTAAAAAACAGATTCGTGAAAATAAAAATGTTTACAATTGGTTTACTGATGAACTACGGTTGATGAAAAGAGAAAAAATAATGAGATATTTGCAAGCTAAAACAGAAAACACTAATCAAAAATGGGCAGAATATAAAATAAGTAGAAATAAATAACTATAAACAACAAATTGAAAACAGTAAAAATAATTATATAAACAGAAAAATTAGTAACTCAAGGGACCAGAAACAAATGTGGAAGGAAATCAAAAATCTAGTACTTCATGATAATAAAAGTATGATCAAATCTGTGATATTTGACAATGTAGAATACAATGATAGTTATAACATCGCTAATAAATTTAACTCTTATTTTATACACAGCATTAGTAATATACGGGAATCGATAGGCAATGTGCAATATGTAAACAGAATAGCATACAATGTAACTGATTTTTTTACATTTCGTATAATAAATAAATTTAGAACTATATAATATAGTGAAACAAATGAAAAATAAAACTGATTACGATAAAATATCAAATAAGATTATATTGTACAACTGGAATGCAATTGGTAGCGTATTGTTAAAAATAGTAAATACATCGTTGCAGACTGGCTGTTTTCCGGACAATTGAAAAAAAAACAATGGTTACGCCAATTCGAAAAATTGCAAACACAAATAAATGCAAAGAATATCGGCCTATTAACACCTTAAAAACATGTGAAAAGATACTGGAAACAGCTGTAAAAATACAATTGGAGATATAATTATATAGAGGAACATAATATACTATCCAAATATCAATCAGGATTCCGTAAAAAACACTCATGTGAAACGACCGTTAACTATGTCATTAGTAAATGGAAAGAGATAGGAAATGATAAGAAAATGATTGCGATTTTTCTTGATTTCAAAAGAGCATTTGAAACCATTGATAGGGAAATAATGCTAGAAAAGCTATATATGTATGGAATAAGAGGAAAAGAGATGAATTGGTTCAAATCGTACATGGAAAACAGAATACAGACAACTAAGGTAAATAATTCAGTATCGGAGGAATTAGTGAATGACTTTGGAGTTCCACAAGGCTCAATACTGGGCGCACTGCTATTTATTATATATATTATTAGAAAGATGTAACATAGTCCTATACGCAGATGATACCTTAATATATACCATTGCAGACAAGGAAGAAGAATGTCGAGAAATTATAACTTATAATATAGATAAAATAAATAACTGGTTAAAAATGAATAAACTTAACATTAATGAAAACAAAACGAAGATAATAGAAATTAACATCAATTCGAACGAAACATTTGAAATAAATAACTCGGTAATTGAAAAAGTCGAGCATATAAAATACCTCGGGTTTATAATTGATAAAAAATTAAAATTTAATGAACATATTGAGCACATATGCAAAAAAAATCTGTAAAAAAATCAGTTTTCTTGGAAGAATCAGAAACAAAATATCGCAAACTACCGCAATAAATATATATAATACCATAATAAAACCACGCTTCGAGTACGGGTCTACTATTTTATATACATGTAGCAACACACTCCAATTAGAAAGAATGCAGAAACTTCAAAATAAAGCTATGAGAATAATATTAAAATGTGATAGATATACTGAAATAAATACAATGCTGAATATCCTGAAATGGTTAAATGTGAAACAGAGACTTCAATTCAATACCCTTAGATTTATTAAAAAGATGAAACAAGGCGACGCACCCAGATACCTTTGTGAACAAATAAGATATGTATGAGAAAGCCAACCGTACGGACTAAGAAATGTGAACGATTTTCGATTAAACAGGGTTATGTTAGATCACTGTTTTACAAGGGCTTACAACTGTATAATACACTACCAAATAATATGAAAAATAAAAATAACGAGAATGTATTTAGAAAAAAATTTATTAATTTTGTAAGATTTCATGTTGATTTATAATGATAGGAAGTTTAAATCATGTACATATGTATATTGTAAAAGTATTTTTAATACTAATAATAATAAAAAATAAAAAAAATTTTGTGTTTGATTTAAAAAAAAAAAAAAAGAACGATGTGAAAATTAATCTGCATCATTAACATAAAAATTAAAAATTTTTAGAATTCGGGATACTAGTCTTCTTTCGCAGGGGATTTCTTTCGACATAGTGGAAGAGGCAGTAAATACATATCGTTGGTCTTAAGTAGAAATGCACCAAATAAAATAATTGTTATTTTACAGGGTAAGGTAAAAGCACAATAGAAACTGTAATATTCTTTGTGTAATTTTTGTACATCTAATTGTAAAAGCGTTATTTTTTAAACTATTGTAATAAATTTTTGTGGCGATTTTTATTTGTGTGAAATGTATTGGAATCACTGAAAAATTCAATTCATACGAGTTAGGTTCTTTCAATAAGTCTTTTGTTTGTATTAGACTTTCGAGTCTTCGTTTTGATTATGAAAATACTCTTTCCACAATCGCTGATGAGTGTGGAATTGATAACTGATAACTTTTGAAAGGTACGGAAAAATTAGCTCATCCAGTTAATTTTTCAAAGCTCGAAGCTCGCTATTTATACTATCATAATTTCCATTTTCTATAGGAATATTTCTTAATAAGAAAGTTACGATACTAATTACTAACATTTTCGGGAGTGAATTTTGTTAGCCAGGTTAAAATAATGATCCCGATTTATTTTTTGTGTGAAAAAAAACAAGGTATAGTCTCGAAAATTTTTAAATAGTACCAAATGAGTCACGGGGGTACTAACGTACTTTTAGGGTTTGAATTGTACCAAAAAAAGTACAATTGTACCAACTTTATCATCCCTGATCGTGATATACAATTAAATTATGTAAATAAACTGATGTTTTGATTATCGAGTAAATTATATTCCATCAAATATTTTGTTCTTCTAGCTAGTATTGGGCATCGAATAAGATTCATTGACTTCCTTGGTATACAAAAGGCTTAAAAAAATTAAAAAATCTTAGAAACAAGTATTACAATAAGTTTAAAGAAACTGGTGAAGCGGCTTACGAGCATTATATGAGGCAATTTAATTTTCTTGATAAATTTTTGTATAAACAATATTTGTTAAATTTTGAGTCGTCTTCAATTAAAAATAATCCAAAAAAATTTTGGAGTTTTATAAGATCTAAAAAATCAAGTTCAGTTTATCCATCTACTATGCATTTTAATGATACGCTTCTAAATTCCGGCATAGACATTGCGAATTCGTTTGCTCTGTTTTTTCAATCAAATTTTGGTAATAGATTTAGTTCGATTGATCCTGCTGTCTTAAAGTTTATTGAGCCTATTGTTGACTTTCAATTAACTTCTGAGGATATTTTAAATGGCATTAAAAGTATTAAGAATTCTTATGGTACCGACATTGATGGGCTGAGTTCTTTTTTAATCAAAAAATTGGCTGAATATTTAACTTTACCTCTGCGGCTTATTTTTAATAAATCTTTAGCTAATGGCTGTTTTATAGACAGATGGAAAGATGCTTCTCAGTGTTGGTATCTCTACGAAGAGCAAAAGCACATTAAGCTGTTGCAAAAAGGGTAAAAAGCGCAAAAAAATACGAAAAAGAGGGTAAAAAAGCACCAAAATATTTTTTTTTTTTATTTTAATACATTAAGTCATTTAAAAAGGAGAGTTTAGAGTGTAAAAGCTCAAAATATAATTTAAAATTTTTGCTTCGAAATAAACAAAGTATTTGAGATGTAATAACAGAATTTATGAACATATTAATTAAAACAAAATCTTGTTTAATTTAATAAAAATAAGTATGTGAAAACAAATAATAATAAAAAAAACATGAGCCAAATATTTGGGTATGTTCTGCATTCCACGTGAAATTAAAACGTGTGGAATTGCCGTAGAATTGTTGTTGGAAATATGTATTTACAACAACAATGCTATGGCAATTCAGAACGATTTAATTTCGCGTGAAGTACAGAACATACCCGAATATAGTAGCATATACTTGCATACATACAATAGTAGCAGGTGAAGCTTAGGCTTAGATTAAGATATGTATGTTACTGAAAAATCATTTACACATAAAGAATGCATTAAAAGCGTCACTCTTTTCTTAAGTACTCTTAACTTAAAAAAAAGTTTTTGTTTTTGCGATATTCACCCTTATTATAGTGGTCCACATTGACAGCACGTCAATACGATATGAAAAAAAAAATTGGGGGTTGGCTACGCGTTGTCTGAAACAACTGACTGCTATTGATAACCTCATGCTTTCAATCGAAATCGGCCCTTAAAATTTAACCACCCTATAGTATGATTAAATATTTGTGTAAGCTTTAACAAATGTGTTATTCCATCCATACTACTTTCAATCAATTATTATGCAGAAAATTATGTGGTACTTTCCAGTTACTTCCGTTTTTTATTTTCCAAAAAAAAAAAAAAAAAAAATTTTTAATCCCAATTATGAAAAGTTTTCTAGATTAATTTTAACATAGTTTCCGTTATTGTCATTAAAACCAATTTAATAAGCCTCAGTAAAAAGATGCTGATATTAGTGCTTAAAAGTATTTTAGTTTTGTAAATTAATAATATTTTTATTTCACAAAAAAGCACCAAAAGCACTGTAAGAAATTGTTAAAAGCACTGTAAATACCCGCTTTTTAAAAAAGGGTATTAGCCAAAATTTCGCGTTTATGAAGAAGCAAAAAGCACCAAAAAATACCCGAAACGCACCAAAATACCATCACTGATGCTTCTATTACACCAATTTTTAAAAGTGGGGAAAAATCAGATATTTCTAAATATCGGCCAATTGCTAAATTGTCTAATATCTCCAAAATTTTTGAACATACAGGGTGGGCCAAAAGAAACCAAGGGGTGTAAAAGTTTAATAACTTTTTTGTTTATTAATTTTTTTTATTTTTCTTTCAGATTATATAGACAACACTTGGAGAATTTATAATGGAGAGGTTCACAACTGAACAGAGAACCAGAACAATAGAATTTTATTATTTAAACCAGAGATCATTTGAATGGCTTTGTTAATAAGCAGAACTGTAGGTTTTGGGGTTCTCAAAATCCAAGAGCCATTCATCAACGCCAATTGCACCCCATCAGGTGTACAGTATGGTGTGGGATCACATCTGAAAATGTCATTGGGCCCTACTTCTTCGAGAATGAAGATGGAAGTGCTGTAACCGTAAATGGAGAGCGGTATCGGTTTATGATAGAAAATTTTTTACGTCCTACTCTTGAAAACAGACCTGGTATGTGGTTTCAGCAGCACGGAGCCACTGCCCATACTGCCCGAGACACAATGGCACTTTTAAGTCAAATTTTTGGAGCGAATAATTTCTCGAAATTCGGAAATTACTTGGCCAGCGCGATCGCCAGATTTGACAGCACCCGACTATTTTCTTTGGGGTTTTTTGAAGGAGCGAGTGTATGTGAACAAGCCAGAGATAATCCTTGAACTCAAGGCAAACATTGTTGCAGAAATTCGAACGCTACAGCCACAAGTTTTGAAAAATGCTCTAAAAAGAGCCCATCAGTGCGAAGCTGAAAACGGTGGTCATTTAAGAGACATCATTTTTCACACTTAGTGCAAAAAAATTTCCCTTTTGTATATTATATAATCTGAAAGAAAAAATAAAAAAAAGTTAATAAACAAAAAAGTTATTAAACTTTTACACCCCTTGGTTTCTTTTGGCCCAACCTGTATAATCAAAGAAAAAATGTTTTTTACACTTAAGCGTCATATTTGTAATGAGCAGTATGGCTTTTTTCCTGGCTTTTTTCCTGGACAACTACTAAGTGTGCTGCTGTTTTCAATAATTTTTGCATCTCGGTATTTGAGAGACATAATCGTGTAGATACAATTTTTATGGACCTGTGTAAAGCGTTTGATAAAGTATCACATAATATTCTTTACCTTAAACTTCTAGCTATGTGCTTTCACGGTATGTTCCTCAACTGGTTGAAATCATATCTGTCTAACAGGAAATATACAGTTATCGTAGAAGATTTTGAGTCGTTGCCTTATTATGCTGATTCTGGTGTACCACAAGGTAGCATACTTGGACCTTTGTTATTCTTAATTTTTATCAATGATATTGGACATTTTATTTCGGGCATTAATTTTTTGTTGTATGCTAATGATCTAAAATTTTTTAAAGAAATTCATTCAGAAAGTGATGTTTTAATTCTACAAAATTGCATCAATGAAGTGTATAATTGCTGTGCTATTAATAATTTATCGTTAAACATAAATAAATGTTACCAGATGACATTTAGTGGATACAAGTTAGTTGATAAAAATTTGAAGATTGTTAGTCAAATGTTGGATCTTGGCATTGTGCTTGATTGTGAATAAAATTTTAATTCATATCTTGATTATTTAATCCCCAAGGCGTATTCTGCGTGTGCATTTATTAGAAGGAACTGTAATGAATTTTTGGATCCTTTGACTATGAAAATATTATATACTGCTTTTGTTCGCTCAAAATTAGAATACTGCTTCTTTGTATGGAACCCGTTTTATGCTATCCATAGAATTGAGAGAATTCAAAAAAAGTTTGTGAAATTTGCTCTTCATAGAAATCAAGAAACCCTTTTACCACCTTCCTATTATGCTCGTTGCCTACTTTTAGGCTTAAAACCGCTTTACTTGAGAAGAACCTTTCATTCCCTTATGTTTATTTTCAATTTGATTAATGGTAACACTGATTGTGAATATTTATTTAACTTAATTTCCTTTTGTATACCTTTTAGATCTCTCAGATCTAATGACTTATTCCATGTGACTACCAGTGATGCCAACTGTTTTGGCTCTAAAAGCACATCAAAATTAAAAAAAGCACTTAAAAGCGTAATTTTGATATCTAAAAAGCGCAAAAAGCACTAATGCGAAAAAGGAGTGAAGATTCAAACGAGTAAAGTTTAATGATATTTAATATTTCCGAAGCAATTCTCTATTTCTGTAATAATATCATCTTTAATGAAATATATCGGACGAAAAAGGTATGCTTTAGACTGAAAAAATAAATACACCAAGTTTTTATTAAAGTAATTTTAAGAAATACTCAAATTTCTTAAAAGCACTACTTAGTGCTTTTTCTTAGTTTGGCACTAACGCTCAAAACTTGGCGTTTTGAGTCTTCAAAAAGCACTAAAAATAGTGCCAAAAGCACCAAGTTGGCATCGCTACACCAAGTTGGCATGACTACACATAGTACAAATTATGCTATGAATGAGCCAATGTTACGAGCTTTAAATACTTTTAATAAAACAAATAATATTGTTAATTTAGATTTTTCTTCATCTCATGATGATTTCAAACTTTATTTAGAGAATAAGGATTTAGTGAACGTATTGTTAAACTAATATATTATTAAACTGATTTATAATTAAACTAATTTATATTGCTAGCCTGTAAGGATATTGTAATCCATTGGCTGAATTATTATTAAATAAATAAATAAATAAATAAATAAAAAACCTTTCATTTCTGTGAATCTTTCATTTTCTTTCAGAAAGGTAAGGTGAAGTAATTCTTTCTTTTCTTTCATCTTTCTGAATGTCACACACTTTTCAGGATGAATTTTCAATGTATCCCTTTTTGAAAATGTTTCAATTTACGTGAATTGTTATTTTAAAATCAAAAATATTTTAATATTAACTTGAAATTACATTTTCTCAAGCCAAATCCATAATCTCGAGTCCTTTCAGCTTAAAAATGGAAATGCAAAAGCAAATAGGAATATGAAAGCACTATGAAAGTAGACAGAAAGATGAAAGATATATAGAGAAAATATAAAAATATTTCATTCTTTCACTTGAAAGAATCATTCAGTTGAAGTATTTCATTCATGAATGGCACAAGCCTACTTCTAGCAAATATCTTAAATTCTTTTTGTCCTTTCTGTGCCATGATATCGAAAGAAAGTATTTGAAAACATATACAAAATTATTGCATGCATATATATTTCTTTATTTTTATTACTGTAAAAAAATTATTTTTGTGCCAAACAGGTATTTTTTTATTTTTTTAACATGATAATTTCAGATGTTAACTGTCTAATTGTGATTGGAATAATAAGTAAATTATTTTATTCTCATTACTTAACACACGCAATTACGAGGCAAACTATCAGAACAGGGCATCATACATTTTGGATGTTACTTATTGCAAGATGAAATATGTGCGAATTTTTCGGAATCGATGATGATCGAACAAATTTTCATTTAGTATCATAACCAGCGTTGTCATTTTGGTGATTATGGTATTTTTTTTTTGGTGCTTATTACCGTTCCAAATACCCAAAATTTTGTTAAATAGTTGTTTCAGAAAAACGGGTATAGGTATACAGCATACATAGGCATACTGCATTACATTTGTAATGCATTACCTGTGGCAGTAAGCAGTAAAATTTTACTGATTACTGAAACAATTTCCAGTAATCAGTAAACTTTTACTGCTTACTGAAATAGTGTGCAGTAAGCAGTAAACTTTTACTGCTTACTGAAATAATTTCCAAAAATCAGTAAAATTTTACTGCTTACTTTAACAATTTCCAGTAACCAGTAAAATTGTACTGCTTACTGAAAATATTGCAGTAACCAGTAAAATTGTACTGCTTACTGAAAATATTGCAGTAACCAGTAAAATTTTACTGCTTACTGAAAATATTGCAGTACCAGTAAAATTGTACTTCTTAGTGAAAATATTGCAGTGCCAGTAAAATTCCAAATTGTTTTTGTTATTAATTTTTTATTTTTGGATTCGGGGAAACGCTTTTCTTAATACAAGCATTTCAAAGTTTGACTCAAACTCTGTTGTATCACTCATTTTTCCAAACCGTTGAAACCGTAAATTTGTTCATGTTTATTTTGCACATGCTACTTCGATTACTTCAGTAAGTAGCAATAATTTACTGGTTACTACAATATTTTCAGTAAGCAGTAAAATTTCACTGGTACTGTAATATTTTCAGTAAGCAGTACAATTTTAATGGTTACTGCAATATTTTGAGTAAGCAGTAGAATTTTACTGGTTATTGGAAATGGTTTCAGTAAGCAGTAAAATTTTACTGGTTACTGAAAATTATTTCAGTAAGCAGTAAAGTTTTACTGGTTATTGAATTTTTTTTTCAGTAAGCAGTAAAATTTTTCTTGTTATTGGAATTTTTTCCAGTAATCAGTAAATTTCAAAAATTTTACTGCATTACAAATGTAATGCAGTATGCCCATGTATGGTATATAGCAGAGAACGAAGCCGACCGGTTTTCAGCCGCGGCTAAGCCGCCGCTTATTTATTTGCAAGTATCTCAGCCACCGCCAATCCTGGCGGCTTCATTCCGCTAATGGTAGAATTAGTAGAATCGTATCGTGAGTTGACGGATCAGCTAACAAAATCTGTAACATTAATAAAACATGTTGCTGTTTATTTAATATGTATCGTAATTGTATGTGAGGCAGAAATCTACAGAAAATAGAATTCTACGTCAACTTCTCTTTTACATACATTCACACACATGTATAAAGCGAAGAGAAATACAATAACAGAGAACATATTCGCTCGTAACCTCACGTTTTTATTAACTAACATCCAGAATTGAGAGATAAGACCACTTCAAAAGTAACAGGATACGATTCGACGAATTCTACCATAAAAATTGAGCAGACTATTTTCCGACTTCATGAAATTCCACTATATAGCAGTGCTAGCCAAAGAAAGAAATTATATTCGTGTATGTGTATTCATTTCTATAGGACCCCGATTGAAGTGCCGTACTATGGGGCCACTTTGGCCGGCTATGATATACAAACCATATTTTGAAGAGCCAAAAACCTTGTGCTTAATGGACGAAGCTGGTATCAGTGTTTCATATACCATTCCGATATATGTATATTACACGCGTCATTCTAAGATGCGTCAAACACATAAAATGTGTACAAATAAGTTAAGGTGAATATAATTCATGAGCATATCTTAAGAGAATATAAAAAACACTTTTTTAAATATTTCAAATATAAATTCATCGAACATATCTGATACCAAGGCACATTTAATACAGGTACACGCATTAGACAAAACGCTGTGGCAACTCTGTGCTTCTCACATAGTTTTACAAATTAATTGTCAAAAATTTGTATGAATCAAACAAGGCACAAAAGTAATTAGCAAATGAATTCTTCGTTATAAACGTGTAAACAAAAAATCAGCGGATGAGCAATTTGCCTGTTTGATATGCCTTGATCTGATGCAATATGACAAGCCGATTAAAGCCGATTTTTAGCCGCCGCCGGTTCATTTTGTGCTCAGCCGCCGCCGCCGACTTTTTTTCGTCGGCTTCGTTCTCTGGTATATAGTGCTTTTAGGATTTTTCACAGTGCTGAAATATTTAACTACTATTCTTGAAATACGTGTGATACTTTTTTTGCCAACTGCGTATTATTTAATCTTTGTTTTGAGTACTACATGTTTGCAAACACATTAATTCGTTACAAAGAAAATCCGTTTTATTCATTTATTAAGCAAATATATTGCTTTTTTAATTCGCATGCTTGAAAACAACGTGGATATATAATTTTTGTAAAATTTAAAAAAATAATAAAAAAAAGTGTCTTACTCTACGTCTCCACCTGACATGAAATTTTGCTGTAACTTGAAGTTATAACTGAGTTGTGAAAACAAATGCACTAACAATAATGCTATAACTTGAAAAAAGCATTAACTTGAGTTTTCTACATTAAACATTAACTTGAAGTTAATGTTAAAGTTAGTCATTTTATGTCAGGTGGAGACCGCAGATTAGTTCTTATACAATTAAAGTTTGCATTAATTTAGATCAGCAAAAGATTCCTTAAAGGCACTTTGCATTTGTTCTAATGTAAAAATAATTGCCCGCCCGGTATAGCGATTTATGTCATACGGGCCTTTTCACAATATACAATTAAAAGTTAACAGGGACTTTAACGGCAACTTTTGTATGAAGAACTGTCAGTTAAAGTTCATGTTAACTCTTAATCATAGATTGTGAAAAGGGACGATAGTCAAACAAAAAATTAAGACTATTGTTATTGATGATCCAAGAGTTGGCATCACTGATTATAACTCGCATTCGACGAAGAATGTCGTCGCTATTGTGAATATCACTCTGTGTAATTGTTCACAATAGCGTATAAGTTGAGACTAAGTTAAATACAGTTACAAAATAAAATAAAAATACGTTTGAAAATTTAATAAAAAATTATTAATGCTTTTTTGGTTTACAATATTTCAAGGCAACAGAAATTTTTGACTACAGTCAACCTAATATTGACTTAGTTCATATAAATTTTGATATTTTTTTTTTATTTATTTAGAAGTATTAATAATACTTTGACAAAACCAAAATAATTAAATATTTACATTATCTAAAACAAAATTTACACATTTCTTTCTGAATATACTGTCATTTCTTTCATTTTTCATATTATTTGGCAATTCATTAAATAACTTCAATCCTTTGTAGAATAGAGATCGTTGCATTTGTATTGATGTTACCCTTTCAATTCGAAAATCATTAGCATTTCTAAGTTCATATGGTTAACATTCTCCTACATATTTTATCTGCTCGCATAAGTATTCTGGTGCATTTCCATTTTTCATTTTTCTAATAAATTGAATTGTGTTGAATTGTAATCTTTGTTTAATATTCAACCATTTGAGATTTTCCAGCATATTTCGTATGTGAGTGTATCGGTCACACTTTAATATTATTCTCATTGCCTTGTTTTGCAGTTTTTGCAGTATTTCAAGTTGCGTTGAATTGCAGCACGTATATAAAATAGTTGAACCGTATTCAAAATGGGGTTTAACAATTGTGTTATAAACATTTATTGCAGTTGATTGTGATATTTTACTTCGTATTCTTTGAAGGAAGCCTATTTTTTTAGCAATTTTTTTATATGTGTAGTTTATGTGTTCATTAAATTTTAGTTTTTTATCTATAATAAAGCCAAGATATTTTATTTGCTCTACTTTTTCAATCACCGTATTGTTAATTTCGAAATTGTGATTGTTGTTCATATTTATTTCTAGTATTTTAGTTTTTGTTTCATTAAGTTTCAGTTTATTCATTTTTAACCAATTATTTATTTTGTTTATATCGTGATATAAATTTGACATACATCCTAAGTCATCGTCTGCAACCGTGTACATGAGCGTATCGTCAGCATAAAGAACTATATCACATTTTTCCAGCAATTTTGGCATATCATTTATGTATAAGATAAATAGTAGAGCCCCAAAAATAGAACTTTGTGGTACTCCAAATTCGTTTTCATTCTCTTCCGATAAACTTTGATTTCGATTTCTTAAGTACGATCCAAACCACTCTAGCTCCAGCCCTCGTATACCATACATATATAGCTTTTTCAACATTATTCTATCTACAGTTTCAAAAGCTCTTTTAAAATCAAGAAATATAGCCATCATTTTCTTATTATTTATAGCTTTCCATTGACTTACAACGTAGTTTAATGTCGTTTCACATGAGTATTTTTTTCTAAATCCCGATTGATATTTTGAAAGGATATTATTAGCATCAAGAATTTAAAATTCAAGAATTTTTTCACACGTCTTCAGAGAATTTATTGGACGGAATTCTTCACCTTTATTAGTCCTTTTTACTTTTTCCATTGGGGTTATAATTGTTTCCTTCCATTTATCTGGGAAAACACCTGTTTCCAGCGACTTATTTATTATTTTTAGCAAAATATCTCCTGCTATATTCCAGTTATCAAGGATAATCTTATTGGATATCTTATCATGATCAGCTTTATTATTCATTTGTTGAATTATATTTTTAAGCTCCACATTATTTATTGAGCGAAATTTATGAATTGGACGCAGTTAAGGTTCGATGTTTCTTCAGCTTAAGATGAAAAGTTATGATCAGATGATGAAAAAACAAACAATTGCAGCTTCCAATACACTTATTAATTTGATTTAAAATCAACGAAAATCCAAACTCGATTTTATTTTATTTTTTACTTGGTACACACAAATATACTTTGCTCAGCATATTAAATACATTTAAGCACGTCATGCTTAACACAAATAGCAACCCTCGTAGTTGTATATTCTAAGAGGTGGAAATACTCGTATATCCCTCACTTTTATTTGAGAAATTGATAAGGAGAAATTTATACTTAAAATTTTCTATAAAAACGTTGGAATTTTCTACAAACAAATTTAGTCGCATTACAATATTTAAGCCAGCAAGTTGAGGGGGGAAAAACAGTAACGGAAAAAATTTAAGTTAAAAAATTGTTTATTTCAAGTAAACATTTCGAATATGTTGTTGTTGAATGCGTTGTTGTATTTAATTATTGCCTTAAGTACCGTAATAGTTGTGTACTTAAAGTGGTGCTATAGCCATTGGCAACGTTTGGGCTTTCCTTACGTGGAGGCCCAGATACCTTTTGGCGTTTTAGATCCAGTTCTACGAACCTGGAAAAGATCTCTGGGAATGGCCATTTATGATGTTTACAGACAGTCGTCCGATAAAGTTGTCGGCATTTATTTGATAAATCGCCCGGCATTGCTAATACGTGATGCTAAGTTATCACGTGATATTCTGACCAAAGACTTTGCAAGTTTTCATGATCGTGGTATTTATGTGGATGAGGAACATGATCCCATGTCGGGTGGCTTATTCTCTTTGAAGGGCAAAAAATGGAAAACTTTAAGAACGAAATTGACACCTTCATTTACTTCGGGCAAGTTAAAAGGCATGTTCAGTACTATTGAGGAGGTTTCCAACAAAATGGTAGAACACATAAGAGCACAATTGCCAGCCGATGGAAGCTGCTGTACGGTGGAAGCGAAACATGTGTTTGTTACGTACGTATGCTTTTTAGGGTTCCGTACACCAAAGGTGAAAAGGAACCCTATTGTTTTCGCTACGCTGTCCGTCTGTCCGTCACACGGTATTTTCTCAGGAACCGTAAGAGCTACGGAACTGAAATTTGGACACAGTATGTAGAACCTTGGCCGCTACAACAACAAATACATGAGAATTAAAAATTAAAGGGTGTTCCAAAACGAGCAATGAAATATGTTAAAATCCCATGTAATATACATACAATTGTATGTACATATGTATATTGAAACTTGAAATTTGTAAAATTAGTGTATTTTTATACAGACTACAACAATTAACACTAAAATTTAAAAAAAATTAAATTAAAGGGTGGTCCATCAGTTAATGCAATTTTGACTATGTAATTTTGACAATTTGCTATATCTTGGAAACCGTAAGAGGCAAACACTTGAAATTTTCAAAAACGGTAAAACTAAAAAAACCGAAAATTATAAAATCGCCAAACCAAAAAAAATCGCCAAAAATTAAAAAAAAATCGCCAAAACGAAAAAAATTGCCAAAATTAAAAAAAAATTTCTAACTAATAAACTAATAAATCGCCGAATTCGAAAAAATCGCCAAAATGAAAAAAAACGCCAAAATGAAAAAAAACGCCAAAAATCGAAAAAATCGCCAAAACGCGAAAATGTCGCCAAAACAAAAAAAAAAATTTAAATTAAAAAAAAATGCAAAAATGAAAAAAATCGCCAAAAATAAAAAAATCGCCAAAATGAAAAAACGCAAAAAATCGAAAAAAATCGCCAAAACAAGAAAATAAAGTGTCAAAAGTAAGAAAAAGCCAAAACTTAAAAAAATCGCCAAAACCGAAAAAACGCAAAAAACGCCAAAACAAAAAAACCTAAAAGACCCCAAAAACGAAAAAAATTCCAAAACTATATATTATATAGGATGAAGTTTGTATTAAATTACATATCTAGTGTTCGTACGGAACCCTTCGTGCGCGAGTCAGAGTCGCACTTTACTGAATTTATTTATTTTCGTCTAATTTTAATTGCAGAAGTTTACTGTTGATTTTCACTTTCTTTTTTCTTTTTTGTATACAGTTACGCTATTGATATTATTGCTTCATCCATTTTTGGTTTAGAAGTCAATAGTTTCGATAACCCTGAAAATGAATTGTTCGCTGTTAGTAAAAATGTCAATGAAAAAACATATTACAGCGTTTTCCGTGGAACTTGCCTGTTTTTGTTTCCTGGGTAAGTGCAAAGTAAATGACAATAAAACAAGTGTTTTTGATAGTCCCACGATGTCGACAGAATACGTTCGATCGACAACTTGTGTTGAAAAGAACAATAAAATAAATAAATTTGCTTTTGTTTTCACTATAAGTAAAATCGGTTGAACGTTTTATGTCGACATCATGGGACTGGCGGGAAAAGATGTGTTTAAAAACTAAAAGAGACTTATTTCATGAAGAAGTGATACATGATAATTTTTCCACTCGTAGACAAGTGTTTATATTAAATACACACATTCCATTATACACAAAAACACACATACAAACATATTTCGCACCATAACCGCCAAAATAGCTTAAGCGAAAAAATTTTCGAACCTCAATTTTTCACCAAAATCGTTTATTTGCGATCGTAAATTGTCGATTTTCGTAAAAAAAAAACGAAGTCCAAAAAAAGTGTCGCTTAAGCTATTTTAGCGGTTATGGCTCGATTTAATCATTGTAAACAACACATCAAAAATTTTATAATCTCCCAAAATATTTATATTGGAATACGTAATATTATTTTAAACTTTAATTATTAAAAAATAATGATAAAAAGAATATTAACATAATTAATACATAATTAATTAATTGCAGTTTAGAGAAACTATTACAACGTATTGGCTGGACGGAATCGGCTCCTGATGATATGAAGAAACTTGTGCGACGCACTATTGAATATAGAGAAAAGAATAATGTGATACGAAAGGACATGTTGCAGTTGTTATTGCAGCTACGTAACACGGGAAAAATCAATGATGACAACGATGAAGAATGGTCGGCACAGAAAACAAAAGGTAAGTAAAACTATTACAAATACACATTCCTTGGTATTACAAATTTAAATTTATATATTTTTTTACCTATACCACGTTAAAGATGCCTTAACCAACATGTCTGTGGAAATGATAGCGGCCCAATTGTTTTTGTTTTATGTAGCCGGTTTCGAAACATCAGCTTCTACGACAGCTTTCACACTATACGAGTTGGCAAATTATCCCAGTCTTTTGAAAAAAGCCCAAAATGATGTTGAACAAGCTTTGGCAAAGCATGGCAAATTGTCTTACGATGCTTTGAAGGATATGAAATTTTTGGATTTATGCATTATGGAGACAACGCGTAAATATCCTGGCTTGCCAATATTGAATCGAGAATGCACGCAAGACTACGCTATACCGGAAACAAATTTGGTCATTAAAAAAGGTACTCCCATTATAATATCATTGTTTGGTATGCATCGTGATGTTGAATATTTTCCAAATCCAATGCTTTATGATCCCGAACGTTTTCTGGAGGAGAATATGAATTATGATCCGGCAGCATACATGCCATTTGGTGAAGGGCCCCGCCATTGCATAGGTAAGAAATTGCATTTAAAAAGTAACAAAGTTACTTAACTTAAAATTTACGAATTTTCATTAAAAACTTAAACTTAAACACTAAAAAGTAATATAAAGTAACTTGAAAGATAAACAGACGGATTTTTATTTATTTTTTCTTTTTATTTGCAGCTCAACGTATGGGAAAAGTAAATGTAAAAACCGCTATTGCTCAAGTATTAACGCACTTTGACATTGAAATTAATATAAACCCCCAAGAAATTGAAATCGATAATTTTGGTGTCCCCATAATGCCCAAGGGCGGAATACCAATAAAACTATCAAGGAAAATTAAATAATAAGAATAGCAAGATTGTAACGACAGAAAAGTTCAAAAAAGTACCAGTGAAAGTGAAAAATAATAAAAAAAAATTGTTTTTTTTATAATTTCAACAGTATTGTATTCCATACTCAAGCCCAAAATTGTGATAAAAAAATTTGGAGAAAAGGTAAACTACATAGGTATCTCGTTAACAAAAGATATATGAACATGAAAAATTGTATACATATCGCTCATTTACTTCAATAGTGGCACAACTCAAAAAAAAACCAGTTTTGCAGAAAACGCGTTTTAAGTTTTCAATTTGCATACAACTCAATGGAGAAATGAAAAAAAAAATCTACTCAGGAGGTGATGGTACAAGCTATTTATATGAAATTTTTACACAAGATAAAATACGAAATGCCGCATCTTTCTGCATTATTAATATCTGATTTACATTAAGCATTTTTTCATAAAATTTCATGAATTTTGTTGCACGAAACTTTTTCTATTTGCTGATTGCAGCGCTATAAAAGGGAATGTTATATAAAAATGGACGTACAATGAATTTCTGATGAATTTTTTGCAACTCTTTTGATATAAGTTCCTCCTCCAGACATTCTTTTGGCAAACAAAAAATTTTCATGCAATTAATTTCATGACAAAAATGCTTAACGTAAATTAGGTATAACTCAAAAAACTCATTATTTGAGTTATGCCACTATTGAAGTAAATGAGCGATATGTATAGTATTTATTAGGTAGATATTGCATAGACTGTGTTCTTTATGCAAATACTAGATCAATGCAGTACTTGAGTACCACAATATTACCATAGATATATAGAAATTCTCTTTTAAAATTCATTCATCAATTATTGTATGGTATGCAATATACAAATTTTCTCAATGAAAATATAATTATAATGATAATTTGTTCGGACTTGACATCAAGCATGCCAAAAGGGAAAATTTTTTATTTTTCATCCGTCACATCGTCGGTATAATATAACTACGATTGAGGAGTATTTTGTGTGTCTAGAACGTTTAAAACAAGACATATGTAAAATAGATTTTCTAAAAAACACACGCATTTCGTTGGTAGAAACAAACAGAAATTAGTCAAAAACAGATGTCCAATATGGCGAGAGCAAGGTTAAGTTTACATCTGGCATTTCATGTGTGAGATGTGCCCAAAAAACCGTAACCACTAATTACTAATGAAAAACTGTTTGATTAAACAGTTTCTTACATAATAGAATCTATCATGATTGGAAACTGTTTAAATCAATAAATATATTTTTGAAGCAAACAGGTTTTCATTATTAATTAGTGGTTACGCTTTCTTTGGCACATAGCACACAGATGTAAACCCGCCCTAAGAATATGTTGCAATTTCTATAAGATATGAACAACCATGATAGTAGTATGTATCACGACACTTACTGTCGTAGTGTAAACAGGTTTCAAGAACATTCGAGATCACATTTTCAATATTACTCTAAGAATACTTCCCCTCAATTGCAACCCTGTGTTATGATTACAAATAAAATATATTCATAGAAATTTGGAACGTACCTTGCTTTTTAATGTTATTCCCTTGCAAATATATTGTAGGTTTTTCAATTTTTTTTCTACTTTTTAATTTTCCCAACAAATTTATTGCGTTTAGCTTGTAAGAACAAATTCCCAACTAATGTGTTCATTAGCTTTCAAAAAGCTGTCGCCATTTTTACACCACACACACACATTTATACAAACTCCTCGCAACCGTACTCAATTAAAAACAACGTTGTTTTTATTGCACTTTGCAAGTCGTCTGCGAACTATTGAAAAATATTTTCTCCTTTTTCAGCTTTTTTTAGCACTTTGCTGAAAGATTTTACTTAAATTTCACAAATATCTTACGAAGGCTTTTGTTTCTTGATGATTTTTTCAACAAATTTATTGAAATTACTTATTTTTTCAGGAGAAATAAAGCAAAAGCAGCACACGACCGACGAACGACATTCCCGTGAAAAATCAGACGGCAAAAAACTAATCTTTAAGAGTTGCCAGATGATTGCAATCAGTGCTGCCAGTGCAGAATTCAGAAATTACACATAGCTGTGTCCCAAATTACACATTTGAAGAAAAATATATATAAAAATTATAGCAATTTACCCATATATATGTATGCACATTTTTATAATAATCGGGCCTGTTCTGAAAATCACGGTGATTTAAATCACGGTGCTTTCAAAAGTAAATTATTAATAATATTTAATATATTATTATATAAATTATATATATATATTATATAAATTATTAATATATTTGTTGTATTGTAAGTTTTTGTCATGTATAATAGAATATTTTAATGCAACTTCCATCGCTATAAATTGTCAAATTTACAAAAGCAATGATTTAGATTTTATTGATTTATTGAAATCACCGTGATTTGACATGTCGTGATTTGCAGAACAGGCCCGAATATATATTAACAAAATACGTACAGATATCATCAGTTGGTTTTTGGTTTGCTACAGACATATTGTATTTTGAATATACTGTGCCGCAAACCAATAACAAACCGACGATCTGTTTATGATTTTTTAATAGAGGTTTATATTTAATATAACACAAAAAACGAAATTTAACACCAATTTTTTTATAATAATAATGGCATTAAATGTTTAACATAATATTGGGCATATGTCCATCGTGGCTGTTCTTGATGAAGTGCTTCTGGATGTCCAATTTCAGGTCACTTATTAGAGCATTAATGGCCGCATGTCCATATAACACCAAATAAATATGTCGTCCTCCAAGCCGTAAATTTTCACTACTTTATAACCATAAACCAATAACTGCATACGGCCTCACTGAAAATAATTGAGAGGTGTTAAATATTTTATTAAAATTTCTGAGGGATGCTTTAAAAAACGTATATATTTATTTTCCGAAAGTAATAATGCAGCTAGAAGTACGACATATACTGCGTCATATTAGAAGTATTTTCTTGTTATCACACATTACAATGTCATCATTCTTTCAATTTAGTTTGTATAAATTTAGGTTCATACATATATAAAAAAATCAATAAAAATCGAAACCAAAGTGCCATTACACGCAGATTACACATGGCCTACATACAAGTGCATGGGAATATTACCCACAATATGTGTAATTATTTACAGACTGGCAGCAATGGATGCAAGTATATTTTATATGAAAATTATTGTTGCTGCAAAGAAAAATTACATTTCTTTGGAAGTTTTATGATAATAAAGTTATTATTTTTCTATTATTGCAAAATATATATTTATTTATTTTAAATAAAGTTTTTTGAACGAAAAGAAGTGTTTAGTGGGCTTTTCTTGCTTATGCCTACTGAACATACTTTCTTTATTTCAATTGTCATCTTTTTTCCCTGTTGTTCTTGTTGCTGTGTTTTTTTACTAAATTTAATAATAGGAAAAAATGATGTGGTATTATTATTAACTGGAAAATTTTTGCTCCCATAAATAAACAACTACAATATACAGTGTATTCCATTTAAATAAAAAATAGTGGTATAGATATATTAACATTTTGTGTATTTAAAAAAAAAAGAAACTCTGTGGTTGAGCAAGAAATAAATTTTTGGCCAAATCACCCCTGACCGAGAAAAGTTAATTTTACGATATAATTGACGTCGCGTAGTACATGCACATAGTACATATATATTTGTTTTAAACTCTTACCTTTTGGAAAACTGAGACACTGAATATTGTGACAATTAAAGCAAATTGTGTTCTAAAGAAGCGGAATATATAAACATAATGACGGTCATAGAAGGCAATAAAGACGAAGCTTTACGCTGTATTGATATAGCAGTTCAAGCTTTATCCGAGGGCAAGCTAGAAAAGGCTGGAAAGTTTTTGTTAAAAGCTGAGAAACTTTTTCCAACACAGAAGGCCAAAGGTAAGTAAAAGTTGAGACATATTTATGAATGTACATTTTAGTTGCTCGAAATTAATTATATATACATACATACATCATAACGGATAAGTAATATTTAATAATTAGAATAAATTATTGTTAAAATTGTTATTTATTAAAGTTACGACTATATTTATTTTTTTGTTTTTGGCCAAATGGGTTTGTATTGCAATATGAAATAAATAAACAAAATAATAAAATATAGTTGGAATTTTTGTTAATTAAGTAAATTAATTAATTAATTTACCATATATGAACATACTTATAACGGAATAAAGTTCCTAGGAGTAGACTTAGTCGAAACATGTTTTTAAATTACATCGAACAAGTAAATACCTATTCCTCGTAATTAGAATTATTTGCATTTACAGTTATCTATGTACTTCAATAGTTTATTTTCCCATGCATACAAACACATTGATCGTTATTAATCAGCTAATAAAAAATTTCATTGCTTAGATTTATTAACCAAAGTCAAAAGCTTTTCTACAAATGTCGGGGGATCTACACCGTCATCAGCAAATGGGCCTACCGATGGTGAAGGCGTGCGTAAACGTAAGCTATCTGATTCCCGTAACACTGAACCTGATTATAGCTCCGAACAACTGGAGGCCGTACGCAAAGTTAAGAAATGTAAAGAATATTATGCAATTTTGGGTGTTACAAAGCAATCAACGGATTCGGAAATAAAAAAAGCCTACAAAAAACTTGCCTTGCAATTGCATCCGGATAAAAATCGTGCTCCTGGTGCTGTGGAAGCTTTTAAAGCGGTGGGAAATGCGGCTGCCATTTTAACAGATCCCGAAAAGCGGAAACAATATGATTTATATGGCTTTAATGAGTCGCATAGTGTAAGCAGTGGTGGCGGCAGTGGTGGTAATCGTTATTATTCTAGTGATTATGGTTATGCTCGCGGCTTTCAAGCCGATGTTAGTGCAGAGGAATTGTTTAATATGTTCTTTGGCACAGGGTTTCCACAACAAAATGTTTATATGAGATCACAACGCCGTAGGCAACAGCGAGAAGAAAGAGAGGTATTTTTATATTTTAACTTTTACATGTATATGTAAATGTATTTTTTTTATTTGCAGAATCAATCCTCATCGTCCGCTTTAATCAATCTATTGCCTATTTTACTGCTTATTGGCTTGTCGATGATGTCCTCATTCTTCATATCAGATCCTATTTATAGCTTATCGGCATCACAGTAAGTTTGTTTTCCCAAACTAGGAACAGTCAATAGTACTTTTGAAATTTACAATGCAAAATGCTATTTTTAACTTAAATTTTTTTCTTAATATACATACGTAAATTTATATTTTGTTTGCAGAAAATATTCTGTCAAACGTGAAACGAATCGCTTGAAAATCCCTTATTATGTTAAAGACAATTTCTATTCAGAATATCAGGGTTCAGTAGGACGCTTGGAGGAATCGGTTGAAGAGGACTTCTTCAATCATTTGAAGCTCTCTTGTAGTCGTGAACGAAATTATCGTAAGAAAAGAGTTTGATTTTTATAAAAATAAATAGAAACAATATATTTTTTTTATATTTTAGGTGACTCTATGATGGCCAGAGCTCGCAGCGTTAACGATCGAGAAATGTTCCACAAGGCTCAAAAAATCAATATGCCCTCGTGCGACAATCTGCAAAAGTATTTTAATACATAGTTTGATTTGAATACTTCAAACTAAAATATATTAAAATACATAGTAGTTCTTATTATCAGCTAGAAAATATCTGTCTTAACTATAATAATATTTTATTTGAATTATGTGTTTAAATGTTTCTGTTGTTGTGCGTTTTATTTCTTAGATTAAAAAAAATTTGTGTGAGATTTAAGGTTAAAATTATTACAGAGAACTTGAAAATTTAATGAATACGAATAAAAAGATATGGAGTAAACGTATTAAAATTTAGTAATTATATACGCCCAATTGTGTGTGTAGGAAAAATATTGTTCTTGGCTATGTTTCCTCTGGTATAGATTGAAAAACGATTTGCACAAACTGGCATTGAAAACTATTGTTTTCCATCAAATACCTGCGGGTCTACTCTTTAATTTGAAACGAGAGAAAATGCTTTCGAATTTGTACGCTTTTAACATGTACATTCGAAAGCATTTTCTATCGTTTCGAATTACAGAGTAGACCCCCTGAAGTATTTGCTTTTTTCAACATTGAAAATCATGTACTGGTCATAAATTTTATCAAATAGAAAATGCACTTTGAAAAATGCTATTCCCGTTTTTATGAATACTACTGAATATAAATCTGTTGTACTCATTTCCGTGATATTCACAAGCCTCTAGTCTACATACCATAAAGTTTCATATCCTGTTTGTACGGATTGGACAAACTAATAAATGATGCATAAAGACACAAATCTTACACCAAATGTTAAATTCCTATTTCTTCTTTTACTTCATTCAGAGAATATATGCCCTGTCGCCTTTCTCGTCATAATAGTAGAATATGTTCCTACAAATTAGATTTAAAATCACTTGGCTTATAGAAAACATTTCACACATTTATAGAACAAAACATGGCATTCCAATGCAACCTACATTAAACCTTGACAATCTTTCAAGTTTTGGTCTTCAAAATAATTATAAACGGTCAGAATCTATTTACAAATAGGGCAATTATTCATTTATTAATAGAAGAAACTAAGAACTAGCATGTTAGTTAGCAATAAGAACTTCCAGAGCCGACACCACATCCCCACTTTGTTCACGTAAAACTTTTTCAGCCTGAATTTTGTTAATTAACATTTCATTCATCTTAAAATAAACAAAAACATGTTTTTTAAGTTATAGAATTAAGCTTTCCTAGCAAACTTACTATCAGTTCGATATCCTCTTTTTTAACTTGGACCATTTGCAATTCCTTTTCTTTAGCCTCTTTCAACTCATCTTCTTTTTGTCTTTGATTACCAAATTGTTCTACAGCCTATAAAATAAATCGTATTAAAAGTTATGCAAATATGTCCAGAAGGGAACCTACACTTGAGATGTTTGCGGTGGAAATTTCTTTTTCTTCAGCATAATCCGTAACTCTTTCTAAATCTGCTGCACCACCATCGTGCTTAGTTTGCTTTTTTTGTTTCTTATCCTGGACTTCATCCTCAGTACCATTAATTTCATGATCAGCCATGTTTAATTAATATATTATTTAATTTTAAATTACAGAGAATAATTTTATTTATATCTTTACAAAAAAAATGTGCAATTTACTTTTTTTAGTTAAAGAAAAAAGAACAAGCATACTTGTCAAAAGTTAGACATGTCCAGTAAATTGCTGCTTATATCGATTTGGTAGCACTGTAAAAATATAAACATTTTTCCGAAAAAAAAATTGCAATATTAATGCATAAATTGTATCCATCATAAGAATAAATTGATTGGAAAGAATGTCTTCCAATTCTAGTATAAAATTGGAAGTTTGCGTGGATTCTATTGCATCAGCGATAGCAGCTGTCGAAGGAGGTTCGGCGCGTCTAGAACTTTGCTCCGCTTTAAGTGAAGGTGGCCTAACACCTTCTGTAGGTGTCTTAAAAGCTCTCAAAGATTTGCCTTTAAATATACCTATATTTTGCATGCTGCGGCCAAGAAGAGGTAATGACTTTGTATATACAGATCTTGAGATGTCTGCTCTTTTATATGACATGGGCTTACTACATTCTCATGGAGCAGACGGATTTGTTTTCGGTGCTCTCACTTCCGACAAAGAGATCAATATGGAGCAGTGCCAGCAAGTTATTCAAAGAGCTAAAGGCTTGCCCGTGACATTCCACAGAGCTTACGACATTACAAATCCATCAAAAATGCACGATAATGTAGAAACTATTATAAACATGGGCTTCAAAAGGTTACTTTCTAGTGGATTTAGGCAAACCGCACAACATGGTATGGATTTTTTGTCCCAACTTATAGCTAAACACCACAAAGATATAACAATTATGCCGGGAGCTGGTATAAATGTAACAAACATAGAAGAAATTTTGACGGCTACAAAATGCATAGAATTTCACGCTTCTGCTAAGGCATCTGCAGACAGTAATGAAGAAACAAATAATGGTAACAACATGGAATGTGAGGTATCCATGGGCAAATCCGATGTATTGCCCTACGATATAGCTGATAAAAATGTTATTCGTAAATTAGTAACAATAGCCAAATCAATGGCTGTTAAATAAAATTTCCAATTACATACATTGTTTTAATTTCAATTTATTTGCTGGTGGCTAAGCATTCTCTATACCTATATTTCATTGGTGCTTTGACAAATCATCATAGTTTGTGTTCACACAATGTGAGTCTTATTGATAAGATTCATATTTTATCGGCGAGAGTGACTGGGGAAAAGAAACGAGAACTCGACTGCATATAGACTATGTTCACACTAAACAATTTTGGTTGATCAAATTTTTAGTTTGTGGAGAACAGGATAGCCAATATCATTTCCTCCTTTGCAGCCTGTTTACCTCGCTCAAAAGATGCCAGAGTACGAGCGAAGCTACATGCGATTTCATGCTACAAAGCAGGTTAATTTCTCGCACGGCTCTATGGGGGTTTTTATAAAATTTGTCCAATTTTTTACAAGCCTAGATTTAATTTTCTTTAAAATGTAATCGAAAGTGTTTATTGACATTCTTGTATAGTTGAAAAATTTGTCAGGATATTTTCTAAGTTCATCGTACAAATTATGGAACTCGCTACTCTCTGCTCGACTTTTATTTATTTCATGTATTCCTTTTTTTCAAAAAAAAGTATTGAAAGTATTAATTGACATGAAAAACTCATCGTCCGAATCCATCTTTCCTAAAAAAAGCACTAACAAATTAATGTAAACAAAAGAAATCGCCTTGTTCAATATAGCGTTCACTATGACATCTTATAGCATGATATAGCACAAAATATTATGGCTTCTATCATCGCTTCGCTTCTAGCGGCCACTCTGTAATCAGCCTAAGACCACAGAATACACAGAAGTGAAGAAAGTGACAGGTAAAAAAAGCTCCAATCAGGTTTTTGTTAAAATTCATGGAAGAAAGAGAAAAGCACAGTGTATTTGATACTGTAGTGTATTACTACTTACCAATTAACACAGCTAATAAAAATGCATTGCACTAGAAAGACGTAGCAAAACAAAACCGACGACAAAATTTGAGTGAAAACGAGACAAACAGAAAAATACCCGTATCTTCCGTCTCGTGACACTTCTGTATGTTTTGTGCTAAGACCACAGAATACACAGAAGTGAAGAAAGTGACAGGTAAAAAAAGCTCCAATCAGGTTTTTGTTAAAATTCGTGGAAAATAGAGAAAAGCATAGTGTATTTGATACTGTAGTGTATTACTACTTACCAATTAACACGGCTAGTAAAAATTTATTGCACTAGAAAGACGTAGCAAAACAAAAACGACGACAAAATTTGAGGGAAAACGAGACAAACAGAAAAATACCCATATCTTCCGTCTCGTGACACTTCTGAATGTTTTGTGCTAAGACGTTTTTTAATTGGTTTGTATATTTCAACACACAGTGCAACCAATAATTAAACCATAAAATCATACATATGTATTCAAAGCTTTCTTGTTGCATTCACACATTGGAAAAATTTATGAGAGGCAATTTTTGTTCTTTTCATAACGGGTATGATTATTTAACCACAATGATTTAACGCCAACGAAACCATTTTCTTGGAGTCTTTCACCATCAATCTGGCATGTTATATCAGCACAATTGTTCTCGTGTGTGAAGGCACTAATAGACAACGAATATAAAAACTTTTCGAGTAAGGAATGAGTAAAGAAAAACTCTATTTTTTTATATTTTGTACGGACAACCAATATAATTATTTAATTTTTCCTGATGCGAAAACTTCTGACTAGTTACAGAAACGAGACACAAAATATGCTAAAATATATTTGAAACCTCGAATGCAAAAGAACATCGCATTGTGTAAACGCAGACTATAAAAAATTTAAATATTGTATATACCAAGGCGAATTCACATATGTGAATTCGCCTTGGTATATACTAAATAAACACGTCCTGCTCTTAGTACTTATCAAGCAACCCTGTTGGAGTAAAGCGTATTGGAAGTTGTTCTTCAATTGTCATTTCTGAATTTCTCCCAAAGCGCTTCGTGTGTGTAAAAATAATTGCAAAATTCAGCATTGTGATTAAAATTTGCTGCTTTTTCTTAATACAAATTGCATAATTAGTAGTTAATAATGTAAGCAAGCTTGTAAAATAAAAAACTAGATGGTAAATGTATTATTGACTGTTTGAATTCGTGAGAAATACGAAAAACTGGCCACAAGGCCAGAGTAATTGGCGTATAGAAAATCCAAAATGGCGGATAACATAAAGCACAGCATGGTTTTGTTAATAATTTGGAGTAAAAAATACATAAATAAAGCAAATTTGAAATGTCTATTTATAGAAAGAAGGTTTAATTGTTAGCCAAGGCATATCATATGTATTGAGCCTTGTTAGCATTTTATAAGATTGCCTACATGCTCCATGGAAAATTGAATTTGCTTATTTATGTATGTACATATCTATATGCATATTTATGTAAATATGTATATATATGCATTTGTGTGTATGTATATAGTATTCCGGTGTTTCTGTAGCAATTTTTGCCAAAAGTTTTATTGCTACGTATGTAAGTACATATCGCTCATTTACTTCAATAGTGTCATAACTGAAATAAATGCTATTTTAGAGTTAATAATGCAGAATAATTCGTGAAATTTCGTAAAAAAAAAATTGCTTGTAATACCACCTCTTCAGAGAAGAATATATTTTCATGGCTTTATTGAAAACTAATCTCATTTTCTGCAAAACTAGATTTTACTTTTTGAATTATCATGGGCGATATGTGCTTATATGAATCATAAGTATGATACATAAGTATGATGTTTAAATACGCGTTACATAGTTAATTTTAAGTTAAGCTGGTGTAGAATAGTATTGACTTTATGAATAAATTATAACTTTTTCAGATAAGTAACAATCATGTCGGGAAATAATCATGACTATGATGATCAAAATGATGATAACCAAGATCAAGACCAGGAATATGATTCTCAAGATGATAATTCGCAAAATAATGGCGAAAATGGTGACGATGATGGTGGAGATAATGATGATGGCAATAACGATAATGAAGGTAATGACGATGATGATGCTGGCAACAATGAAGATGAAGACGATGATGAAAATGCAGATGGTCCCAAGTATATACGTTTGCGCGGTCTACCCTGGTCTGCTACGCACAAGGAAATTTTAGATTTTCTCAAGAATATAAATGTGGTCGGCGGTGCTGAAGGTATACATATTGTAACTCGTCGTTGGGATGGTGTAAATACTGGGGAAGCTTATGTTGAACTTAAAAGTAAACAGGATGCTGCAGCTGCCATGAAATTGGATAATGCTACAATGGGACATCGTTATATAGAGGGTAAGCTTAATAGCTCAATTTTTATGTTTTAAAATAGTGTTATTAAAAATTTTTATTTTGCAAATCTTAAGTATTCAATGCCACAGCGAGAGAAGCTAAAGATGCCATGCGCAAAACTGGTAATCATGGTAATTCGTATGTTGTCAAGTTGCGCGGTCTTCCCTACTCCGTAACTGAGCAGCAAATTGAGGACTTTTTCAATGGTAAGTTTAATTTGAATTAGTGGATTCATCTTGAACCTTGTAATCCATTGGTAGTTTCTATTGTGTGTATATTTTTTTTTCTTCAAAAGTTATTCCGATTCACAGAAAATTAAAAAGAAAGTAAAGATTGCATAACTAATTTATAACGTAGGTTTTCTTTAGACAAAGAAGAATTAAAAAAAGTTCTGGGCAAAGTGTTTTACATAATACGAAAAGTACGTTTGAAAAATCGCTCTCCTCCCTATTAGGACATGGGGCAATATAAAAAATGGGAACATTTTGCTTGGGTTTCTTTTTAATGTACGAAAAGGTGTAATGAAAATGCAATTTAACGGCCTTTGAAATTCAAATACAAATATTTTAACTGCCTTAATATATTATTTGGTAAACGTTTGTTTAACTTTTAACACTTAATTAAGAAAAAAAGATGGTTTTACTTGAATATGAATTTCAAAAGTATTCATTCAAAAACAATCTACCTAAATAAATAACAAAGAACAAATATTTTGCAAATGAAACAAACAAAAAAGTTGGTTTTTAGTTTTTGTTGTATTATTCTGTTATTATTGTTACATTGGGCAGGGTTGGAAATCAAACCGGATCGGGAGGGAATAGTTTTCGTAATGGACAGAAGGGGTCGTGCCACTGGGGAAGCATTTGTTCAGTTTGAAAGCCAAGAAGACACTGAACAAGCCTTGGGACGTAATCGGCAAAAAATTGGGCACAGGTGGGTTGTGAAAAAAAAAACAAATAATTACAAAAAATTCCAATTTTAGAAATAACAAAATGAAATCAAATAAAAAGTTATTTATTAAATAATAAAAAAGGTAATTGAATAATAGAAAATAATCATAATATTAAACGTATTATTAGTTGACTAATAATTGCGGTTTAAATTTCACTTTAACATTGTTAATTACATATCAGTCGTCGGCGCTATAAGTTTTTTAAGTACTTAAAATTTCTAGTGTGGAAAGTTTGTAAAACTTTTTCTCTAGCTTATATGGGTTTGCATTTATTTAATTATGTTTACTTTTTTCTACAACTATTTGAGGAAATTTATTATGTTCTAGTCGTTTTCTTCATTTTTATTAAGTAAAGAAGCGCCTCCTCATTTATATTTCTTTCACAGCTGGTTTATTTTTTCCGTAAGTGCTAACACAAAGGCTGAATATCATCATCTTCGTTTTATACTGTTATAAATTGTTGGAGAATTTAATATTAATTGGATTATGTTCTCTTATGTCCTTTAGGTACATTGAAATATTTCGCAGCTTTTTGGCGGAGTTAAAACGTTCCACCAGCGGCAATGGGCGGATGGTGCCTTATGATTTGAAAGATCGTGGCAGCAATCGCGGTGGTGGCGGCAGTGATTATGGAGGCAATAATCGTAATAATCGTAAGTATTATATATTTAAACGGCAGTCTTCTTCAAGTGTCATAATGTTTTAAAATTTTTGTTTAAAAAAAAAAGAATTATATATGAAAATAACTTAAGACATTGACATTATGACACTTAAAACTACCGTTTAAATCCCCCCAAATATATATAAGTAAATATATACCTACATATATTAGGTTCCTCTAAATATGATGTTCTATAAATTATATGTTCATTTAACACAACACATTTAAATACAGGGAGAAACTAGTCATTCGTATGTTGAGCTGTATTCACTCATTGTTTCCGAACAAAATTTTTGTGCGGACACAATTATTTTTACTGATGGTGAATTGTGCTGCAAACCCATTTCAAACAATTTGTCCGGAATATCAGAACTGAAATACGTGTGTAAATGAGGCTTATTAATTTTATAAGGTGGCATCACAACGGCAGATGATTACAATTTGCTGTTTTTTTTTGGTGTCACACATATACATACATACATACATACATATTTTTAAATGTTTAATAAACCGAATTATAAATTAATGAAAACTACGCCAAAACAATAAATGTAAAATTTTTCCTACAATAATAATCTGTTATTACACATATAATACGATGTGGGAGCTCAGTTCAACTTTAGCTGAACAATTAAAACAACCCTATGTCTTCACTAGCCATAGGCCGGGTTTACATCTGTGTGCCATGTGCCACACAAGCGTAAACAAATCGTAACCACTAATTACTAATGAAAAATAGTTTGATTCAGACACGTATTATATTAAGTTAAAAGGTTTCATACATAACTAATAGACAATTTTATAGAATCTAACATGATTGGAAACAGTTTAAATCAATAAATACATACATGTCTGAATCAAACATTTTTTTCATTAGTAATTAGTGGTTACGTTTTTTTTTGGCACATGGCACAAGAGAAATGCCAGATGTTAACTCAGCCATAAGGCTCAGTTAGCCGACTGTAATGTAAAGTAACTGCAACAGTAGGAAAAAGCTTATCGATATTGTTATGTGAAAAGTAATGAAAATGGTTATAGAGATGTAATGTAACGTAACCTACTTTTCATATAAAAATCTCGATCAGCTGTTTCCTACGTTACAGTTACTTTACATTACAGTCGGCTAAATGAGCCTATAGTCTTAGCATGTCATGGACATGACGCCTGCAGAGCAACTGTAAAAAATTCAGGCATAACAATGTATTTTGCAGTAGCGCAATAGAGATGGAATATTTACCAATTTTGTTCTGTCTCTTCTTTCTATTGCAAATGGTTGCGGACGGCGAATCTCTTGGCGAACATTGTTGTTCGGGCATCCATGTCATGGACGAAACATGGACATGAGCTGTCTCCATTTGTCATTTGCGATGTCCGACATGGTGCCCATACCAATTTCAGGGCTAGTGAAGACCGCTAGTTATATAATTGGCAGAAAAGTTAAATTTTGCCTATACAAAAATTAGTTCTGGTCAGGGTTCTCAGATTTTTCCCGACCTATTTCGCTAAATTGATTTTAATAATCGCCAGAAGTCTTTAAAATCAATTTGATGTATTTTTTTTAATATACATATGTATATTTGATAATAAATTTGTTTTTATGTAACACTTTTTTCAATAAAGGTATTCACATCAGTTTTTTTCTTGTTGGAAAAATGTATTTTTTTTTTACAACAAACAGGCAAAAAAAATTCACCAAAAGTTGAATTTAAAAACTCAACTTTAGGTGGAATTTTTTTCCTGTGTTTTTTGTAAAAAATTTACATTTTTCCATTTTTCCAACAAGAAAAAAACTGATGTGAATACCTTTAATATAAACTTTTTAAAATAATCGTATGAAAATTTAGCAGAAAATCGCCAAAAGTAGGAAAAAATATATACCTACATATATTAGGTTCCTCTAAATATGATGTTCTATAAATTATATGTTCATTTAACACAACACATTTAAATACAGGGAGAAACTAGTCATTCGTATGTTGAGCTGTATTCACTCATTGTTTCCGAACAAAATTTTTGTGCGGACACAATTATTTTTACTGATGGTGAATTGTGCTGCAAACCCATTTCAAACAATTTGTCCGGAATATCAGAACTGAAATACGTGTGTAAATGAGGCTTATTAATTTTATAAGGTGGCATCACAACGGCAGATGATTACAATTTGCTGTTTTTTTTTGGTGTCACACATACACATACATACATACATACATATTTTTAAATGTTTAATAAACCGAATTATAAATTAATGAAAACTACGCCAAAACAATAAATGTAAAATTTTTCCTACAATAATAATCTGTTATTACACATATAATACGATGTGGGAGCTCAGTTCAACTTTAGCTGAACAATTAAAACAACCCTATGTCTTCACTAGCCATAGGCCGGGTTTACATCTGTGTGCCATGTGCCACACAAGCGTAAACAAATCGTAACCACTAATTACTAATGAAAAATAGTTTGATTCAGACACGTATTATATTAAGTTAAAAGGTTTCATACATAACTAATAGACAATTTTATAGAATCTAACATGATTGGAAACAGTTTAAATCAATAAATACATACATGTCTGAATCAAACATTTTTTTCATTAGTAATTAGTGGTTACGTTTTTTTTTTGGCACATGGCACAAGAGAAATGCCAGATGTTAACTCAGCCATAAGGCTCAGTTAGCCGACTGTAATGTAAAGTAACTGCAACAGTAGGAAAAAGCTTATCGATATTGTTATGTGAAAAGTAATGAAAATGGTTATAGAGATGTAATGTAACGTAACCTACTTTTCATATAAAAATCTCGATCAGCTGTTTCCTACGTTACAGTTACTTTACATTACAGTCGGCTAAATGAGCCTATAGTCTTAGCATGTCATGGACATGACGCCTGCAGAGCAACTGTAAAAAATTCAGGCATAACAATGTATTTTGCAGTAGCGCAATAGAGATGGAATATTTACCAATTTTGTTCTGTCTCTTCTTTCTATTGCAAATGGTTGCGGACGGCGAATCTCTTGGCGAACATTGTTGTTCGGGCATCCATGTCATGGACGAAACATGGACATGAGCTGTCTCCATTTGTCATTTGCGATGTCCGACATGGTGCCCATACCAATTTCAGGGCTAGTGAAGACCGCTAGTTATATAATTGGCAGAAAAGTTAAATTTTGCCTATACAAAAATTAGTTCTGGTCAGGGTTCTCAGATTTTTCCCGACCTATTTCGCTAAATTGATTTTAATAATCGCCAGAAGTCTTTAAAATCAATTTGATGTATTTTTTTTAATATACATATGTATATTTGATAATAAATTTGTTTTTATGTAACACTTTTTTCAATAAAGGTATTCACATCAGTTTTTTTCTTGTTGGAAAAATGTAATTTTTTTTTACAACAAACAGGCAAAAAAAATTCACCAAAAGTTGAATTTAAAAACTCAACTTTAGGTGGAATTTTTTTCCTGTGTTTTTTGTAAAAAATTTACATTTTTCCATTTTTCCAACAAGAAAAAAACTGATGTGAATACCTTTAATATAAACTTTTTAAAATAATCGTATGAAAATTTAGCAGAAAATCGCCAAAAGTAGGAAAAAATCGCCAAAGATTATTTCCTTTAAATTTTTCTTATCCAAATCTAAAACGCATTAATTACGAAATATAATTAATATAAGAAAAATCATCAAAATCAAATTGTTATAATTTCTTGCAGGCAGGATTTATTTTTGAATCTATACTTCTTCAAAAAATTATTAAACAAACTTTGAAGTTAAATTTTGTTAAAAAAAAAAAAAAATCATAAAAATCGCCAACAATTTTATTTACCGACAGAAAAATTGTTGTGTCGCCAAATCAAAAATTTAAACGCCGTACAAGTTGAATAATCGCCACGTTTAGCGAGAAATCGTCTTATCTGAACGCTGATCAAGGTTCGCAATCGGCAATGGACGAGAGAAGAAAATAATATGGCTCCCCTTTGCATTATCTTCTCCTCTCTCTTCAATAAGCTCAAAAGTTGCTCAAGTTCCATCAAGAAGAGAAACTTCAAACTAGTACATATAAAAAAAATTTGTCCGCAAAGAATGGGTGAATCCTGGTTTAGCATTAGCAAAAAGAAAACTTAAAAGTATAGGTGGCGAAGTGAGAGAGAGAGAGAGAGAGAGAGAGAGAGAGAGAGAGAAGAGAAGCTTAATTAATTTTTATGTTTTTACAGCTCTGCTATTTTGTTATGTTATGTTATGTTAACAACATGTAGATTCGAAAGCATTTTCTTTCGATTCGAATTAGAGAGTCAACCCCTGGCCAGGGTTTGAACTCGGCCCTCGCACACAGTCATTTGCTTTGTAGTTGACGCACTAACTATTTCCTTCAAAAGCACCCCCTAGATTAGGTTAGGTTAATAGGTTGGCGAGGAATGAGGTGCTCGGATCATTTGATTACATTTAATTTAAATCCCTTTGCATTAAATCTGTTTTTATGAACAAATACAAGCTGTGAAGCTACTTCGGCTTTTCTGCAGAAACACCCAGAGTCTTCGGCAGCAATCGAACCTGCTACCTACCGACTACTGCACTAGTATAGTGCCTACTAGTCAAGAGGCAAATTAGATTTTGCTTATAACTTTACTAATAACTTTTCCTTTTCATTGTCACTGTATTTATATATCTTTTAATTTATAACTTTTTAGGCTGGGGTAATAATGGCGGGCTCGGTGTGGGTGCCAATAATACCCTGGGCTTTAATAATTTACCAAACTTTGGCAATACTGGTAATTTCGGAAATAATGGTGGTGGCAATTTTGGCAACAATGGTGGTGGCAATTTTGGCAACAATGGTGGTGGTAATTTCGGCAACTTTGGTAATAATGGCGGAGGCGGTGGTTCCGGTAATTTTGGTAACTTTGGAAATAATGGCGGTGGCAACTTTGGCAATAATAATGGTGGCGGCAACATGGGTGGTGGCGGCGGCGGTGGCGGTTTCAATCGTTTTAGCGGCAACAATGGCAATTTCGGCAATGATTTTGGCGACTTTGGTAATTTTGGAAATGGTCGTGGTAACAATAATATGGGAGGTAATGGGAGCAATGGCGGCGGCGGTGGCTTTAACAACTTTGGTAACAACATGTTTGGAGGCGGTGGAGGTTTTGGCAACAATATGGGTGGCTCTGGTGGAGGAGGCGCCAACTTTGGTCCTATCGGAGGTAATCGTAACGATGACTCCTTCATGATAATGTTGCGTGGTCTGCCGTTCACTTCATTCGATAAGGATGTCTACAAAGTGAGTAACGAAGTTTTTAATTTTTCACTTCGTACATGCTTTTGTTTTTCGTTTTTTTTTATAGTTCTTTGAACCTCTACGTCCAGTAACTGTACGCATTCACTACAACAAACAAAATGGTCTTCATAACGGCACGGCCGAGGCCACGTTTAAAAGCTATGAGGATGCTCAATTGGCCATGAAACGTCATCGTTGCAAGATGGGCTCACGTTACATTGAATTGTTCTTTAATGGCAATGGTGGCAAGGGTGGCAACAATTACAGTACAGGCGGCGGTATGGGCGGTGGAAGTGGTAACGGTATTGGTGTTGGAGGAGGTATGGGTGGTGGCGGCGGCGGCATGTTTCCACGACGCATCTAAACCCATTTTAAAACTGATGTTCAATTACGAAAATATTAATCTAACTTTACATTAAAGTAAAAACATCCATATTTTCAATTTAACTCTTCCCCTATCTCTCTATATATATTTCATCTATTCCTATTTTCCTCTCTTGATAAACTCTACAATATCTTTTGTTTATTTACCAAAAAAAAAACTACATTTTATAATTTAAGCTTATTACTTTTGTATATTCAGATTTAAGTTTTTAATTAAAATTTTATATGAAATCCGTCAAACAAGCAAACGTCCTTGTTCTATTGCCGTTGTTCCCGGCCTTTTTTTTACTAGAAAAGGGAATATAAAAATTAAACACATGCTATTCCTATAAATGTAAATCTTAAATCCTACAAAATTATTATAAATTAGGGTCTATTAGTATAAAAAAACATTTCACTAGAGTGATATTTACATATGTATATGCCATAGAAAACAAAAATTGGTTTTTGTTTTTCATGCAAATTTTTAGTATTTTTTAAATTTCGTTTTGATTTCCTTTGTTGAGGTGTTTTATAATACTATTAGGCCTTTAACTTTTTACCTGTTTATAATTTTAGTTTGTAATTTATTCAATATTATATAAAGCAAACAAACATGAGTTTAAGGTATAATTAATTACATTATAATTTTTGAAATACATACTTAATTTTAATCTCTTCATAATACATAATTGCAAATAAAAAGAAATTAACAAATTTTCAAAAGTGGAAATCCAGAAACTTTAATCAATTCGTGTTATATGGTTTTTAGTTTTTTTATCGGCAAAAATCATGCCGATAAATAAACTCATCAATCAAATAGTTTTGCGCATGCAGTCGTGATTTTTCGGTTACATGTACTCATTTTCGGCAATATCTAGTTTGATGATTGATAAAACAACACTGAAATGTAAGAGCGACCCTAAATCAAGGAGTTGCCAGCATAAGACAACGTCTGTGAATTTCAAAATAACGGAAACGGAACATGCAAAAACAGTGTGCAACATTGTTTTAAAAAGGAAATGCCGTTGCTATGCTTTTGATATACATGCTCACCTCTAGCTTATACTCGAACCTTCTGTTTGGGTTGTAAGCAAATGTAGCTAAACACCAAGTGGAGAATATTCTTGTGATATCAGCTTGGACACACATCCCAGCAAGAACACTCCCAGTCAAATGACCGGTCATTTGACTGGGAGTGTTGATGGCTTTATACATCTAAGTTTCTAGCAGTTTGTTAAGGGCAATGTGGAAAAAGTGATGTAAACTTTTGTGTACGTGTGATTTTGCATCTTTGTCTAACTAATTAAAAATTAGACTTGGGTCGAACTCGTTCACTAGTTCATTTTTGCCACAAACCACTGATCAAACCCATTTAAATTACATGGGTTTGATCATTGGTTTGTGGCAAAAATGAACTAGTGAACGAGTTCGACCCAAGTCTATTAAAAATGTCTACTATGGATCATATATAGCTGACCTGCTTACTCTGCAGTATTTTTACTTGTCATTGATGATGCATGTGATAGTCACGTCTGACTGATCACACTTGATGTATATAATCGTCATAGCAAACTAGTCAAATCTACATAATTACATTAATAAACATGATTTTCATTATTTATTATAGAAAAATAAAGATATGTATAATTAAAATATTTAAAAACAAATAAAAGCACAAAATAATGTAGATGGTCTAAAGATATAAAATTAAATTATATCCATATTATATTAACCGAGACTAGCATAACTCTAAATTGAAATGTTGCATAATATAAAAATATTTTTTGATTTGTTCATATGTAATCTGATAAATATCTCGACACAAGAAAATGACTTAGATCACCTTCATAATTATGGGCCCATATAATTTGTTAGCAAACTTGCATCGAACTATTTCAGTAGCTTGTTTTAGACTCAAACCTATAATCACTTTTTACTTTACTTTACTTTCTAATAGATTTAATTTGTTTATAAAAGCATCTGAATCGGTTGAGAAAGTTTTTAGTTTACGGATGAGAGAGGAGAAGATAATGAAGAGTAGAGCCGTGTGTAAATCTAGTCTAAGTAACTACAGGTACTGCATATTCACATATCGCTCATTAACTCAAACAATTTCATTACTCAAAAAACTAGTTTGCCAGAAAACGAGTTTAAAGTTTTCTAAAAAGAAAAAAAAATTTATTTATCTTTCTATAGTTGAGTATATAAGATACATATTTGTATGAAATTTTTACACAATATGAAGAACGATATGAGGATTAATTCTGCATCATTAAGTCAAAAAATGGAATGACGTTGTTTTAGTAAATGAATGACATTTGTGTAGTATGCATGCATGTACATATGTATGTTGTTATGGGTATATTTTGTTAACTAATAAAATAAGATCGGCGGGAAAATTACGGCATTTTATATCGATCGAAATTTCCATACAAACACAATGAAAACTCTATGGAAATTTAATCGATATCGTATGCCATAATTTTGCCCCTGGGATTTTTGTGCACACGCACTGAATCGAAAAAAGTTAGCAATAATTATTTCTATATTCCAATATAATAAACAGAGAGAAGATTCCCCAACCCCTATTTCGTGTTGAACTTGAGCCTAATGATATAAAATTGAAAAAAAAATGAGACGCATCCAATTTATAATTTGAAATACCTCTTGTACCGAAAAATCACAGTTGAAGAGCCACATAAGCGTTCAGGTCCTGTACAGTGGCATAATTGCCAAGAATATGGCCATACAAAAACATACTGCAATTTACCCTCTGTTTGTGTTGTGTGCGGCGAATTGCACGGCACTGCTAGTTGCAATAAGTCAAAAGATCAAAGTGATAAAAAATGCAGTAATTGTGGAGGTAATCACACCGCTAACTACAGAGGTTGTCCTGTGTACTCTTTCGTAAAGAAGACTATGGTGCAAAAACCGAAATTAGCTCCAGCTCAATCAGCAAACGCTTACTCTGCCACTTTTGCGCAAATGAGCCAACCAGTTACTTCCCGTGTATCGTATGCAGATGCTGCTAAGACAAATTCAATTCCCACACAAAATGTTTCCCCGCCAAATAATTCAAAAAATACTGACGCAAGCTTTAATTTTAATCGCCTTGAAGCTACTATTGAAAATCTGGTGCAAACTATAAACAATTTTACAACAAATATGACTAGCATGATGCAAGAAATGCTGCGAATGCAGAATACTCTGCTTCAAGCATTAATTAATAAGCCATGAACACGTTAACAATATGTTTCTGGAACGCAAACGGCATTCGCCAACATAAAAATGAACTTGAGCACTTCCTCACGGAAAAAAATATTGATGTAATGTTAGTATCTGAGACTCATTTGACTTCGAGAAGTCTTTTTAAAATTTATGGCTACACTATATATGGTACAAAGGACCCTAGAGGAAGGGCTTGCGGTGGATCAGCAATTCTAATAAAGTCAAGACTCAAGCACTATGTTCTTGATAACATTTGTGAAGAACACCTACAAGCAACAAATATTGGCATTGAAAGTTTTTGTAAAAATTTTGTTATATCATCAATTTACTCCCCTCCCAGATTTTCAATCACTGAGAATCAATATGAGGATTTCTACAAATCTATTGGACCTTGTTTTGTAGCAGCTGGCGACTACAATGCTAAGCATACGTTCTGGGGTTCGCGTCTTATTACCCCCAGAGGTCGAGCATTGTTCAACACTATTTCAAAAATGGGCTTGGATGTTATTTCGAGTGGGGAGCCCACTTATTGGCCTAATGACATACAAAAAATTCCGGATGTTATAGATTTTGGCGTTATAAAAAATATCTCTAGGGATTTAATTCAAGTTCAAGCTTCTCTTGATCTTTCGTCCGATCACTCTCCGACGATCATTACAATTTGTAGTCCATTAAGAAGTAACTTACCTGACCCATATGTGAAGATGATCAATCGTGTTAATTGGCTGGGGTTCAAAAAATATCCCAGTAGTCATTGTACGGAAAATATTACGCTTAGAACATCCGATGATATTGAATCTAACATTGCCAATCTCAGCGAGAATATTAAACAGGCTGCTGAACATGCCACTATCTCCCATCCTCAGACTGGGTTTAATAAAATTTATTCTACAGACATTGAACGTCTCGTACGTGAAAAAAGAAGAGCTAGAAGGGAATGGCAACAGCACAGATCACCACAAAATAAAATCAGATTTAAAGAGTGCACTAAACGACTCCAAGAGTTGCTTGCATCTGAAAAAACTGCATCTCTTAAAAATTATCTCGAAGGTCTTGATGTCACACCAGCGTCTCTTACTCTTTGTGGCGCGCTGCTAGAAAGCTTAAAATACCCATTGAGTATAAGCCACCTCTACGCACATCTACCGGAAGTTGGGCAAGAAGCGATACTGAAAAAGGTAAAATATTTGCTGACCACTTAAAATCCGTTTTTACGCCAAACATACATATGTACTGGTGTTGCTGATTTGCCGAATGTAGTCACTCTACCCCATCAACACATAAAGTTTAAGACGCGTGATTTACAAAAATTAATTGCCGAACTCAACCCGAAGAAAGCTCCGGGTATTGATGGCATTAGTAACCAGATGCTTATGAACTTGCCTCGTATTGCAATGAGAATCTTATTATTCATATTTAATGCCATTTTACGACTGGAGTATTATCCACACAGCTGGAAGCTTGCCAAGGTTAAAATGATTCCAAAGCCGGGCAAAGATCTAACCAAGGCTGAGTCATATAGGGCAATAAGTCTACTATCAACTATGTCAAAGCTTTTCGAAAAACTGCTCAAAACAAAATTGTCCCCAATTCTAATTAGTAGTGGGTGCATACCAGACCATCAATTTGGTTTTAGAAGTCAGCATAGCACCATTGAACAAACTCACAAATTGGTTCAATTTATAAGAAGAACTTTTGAGGAAAAAAAGTATTGTTCTGCGCTCTTTATTGACGTTTCCCAGGCATTCGATAAAGTGTGGCATGAAGGCCTAATTTTAAAATTGAAGACTTACTTACCAATAAACATTTGAAATCTTTTGGAAAGTTACATTATTTCCCGTAAGTTCACTGTTGTGGAAGGAGACTTTACGAGTAGGCCTGAAACTATTTCATCCGGTGTGCCACAGGGGAGCATACTGGGACCAGTTTTATATTTGATTTATACTTGTGATATGCCTGTGAGCAGTAGTATCCATACTTCCACATTTGCCGGCCTTAGTATGCACGAAAACCCTGATGAGGCATCCCGCAAACTCCAGGAACACATTAGCCAGATGGAGCTTTGGTTAAACTTATGGAGAATTAAAGTCAATGAACAAAAGTGTGTCCATATAACGTTCACCCTAAGAAGAGATACTTGCTCCCCCATTCGGATTAACAATCAAGTTGTTCCTCAACATTCACATGTGAAATATCTTGGTATACACCTTGATCGACGACTTACATGGAAACACCACATTGACTCTAAGTTAACTCAAATGAAACTTAAATTACCTCAGGTACATTGGCTGATTGGTAGAAATTCAACACTTAGCCTAGACTGCAAACTTTTAATATACAAGTCGCTTTTAAGGCCAATATGGTGTTACGGAATTCAACTATGGGGCACTGCTTCAGCTTCAAATGTAGAGAAAATTCAACGAAGGCAAAATAAAATTTTACGCATGATAACATCGGCTCCATGGTACATCAAAAATTCAAATATACATCGCGATTTGAATATGCCACTAGTGACTGAAGAAATTGTAAAATACGCAGGCAAATATCTAACAAAAGTAGAGTCACATCCTAATCCGCTTGCTCGTAATATTTTGAACTTTACTGGACACATCCGCTTAAAAAAGAGAGATACACGGGCTCTAATATTCAACACTCTAGATGATGAAGCTGCTTGAAAACACTTTTTTCTTTTTGTTGCTTATCACTACTTATGTATTATTAATAACTATCACTAAGCTTATGTCCGACATTGGTCGGGCCTAATAATTTTTTTATAGATTTAATGTAATTTGAAATTTCTTAAATTTATAGATTTAAGATTTGAATACTTATTGTTAGTTCATATTTGAAGATACAATAAATAAAAAACATGCATTAAAAAAAAATATTCCCTTGCATTGGGAAGTTTTGGATATATGTATGTATATGGTTGCGATTATTAATTGAAATGAGATTCTTACAAAATTGTTTATTCTAACATTCATTGTGGTATAGGAGGAGTGCATAAGTTTGACTTATTTCACGTCAATACTTCCCAAACTGTTTGAGAAATTTTATTATATTATACCGATTAAAAATAATCACGAGATAATTATTTGGTTAAATAACAATAGAAATCGCATTTATTAAAATTCAAAGACAGTTTTATTACTTTAATGCTGCTTGCTGGTGATGTCAAAGCTAACGAAATTGTGTAAATTTTCATATACATACACAACAGTATGAATAATTGTAAGCTACACGTGTTTTAATATTAATTGAAAATGTAAACAAAAGGTGTTAATACTGAGACAAAGGTTCTACATTTAAAATGAATTAAAATATTGGAAATAAAAATTGTTTTAAAAAACGATGAATTCCGTCATACATCAAATTTCACAATGAGTACTTTATTGACGGAAGCATTTGAACAGCTTCAATAGGTCGATTCTCCATTTTATTTATGAAATTCAAATTTTTTTATTTATTTCGTTTATTTCTTTTGTTTAATTTTATTTTTACTGCTACAAAACACAAAAACCTAATTCAGAACATACCAAAAAACCAACCAATATCTGTCAAACTACTCCACGTACGTAAAAAGTTGACCAGTTTTTGTACTTTGCGTTGAAGGACACGTACTGAATGTAACAGCACTCATAAGAAAACATGTATTTCAACTTTGCTGTCAGTTGAAAACGGCGAAGTTTAACGTATGACGGATTCATTGTGCCCCGGCCTTTAAGGTCAGTTCAAAAACTCGAAGTATAACAGTGTTGGTATCTCTACGAAGAGCAAAAGCCCATTAAGCTGTTACAAAAAGGGTAAAAAGCGCAATAAAATACGAAAAAGAGGGTAAAGAGCACGAAAATATTTTTTTTTTTAATTTTAATACATTAAGTCATTTAAAAAGGAGAGTTTAGAGTGTAAAAGCTCAAAATATAATTTAAAATTTTTGCCTTTTGTAATAACAGAAATTATTAACATATTAATTAAAACAAAATCTTGATTAATTTAATAAAAATAAGTATGTAAAAACAAATAATAAAAAACAGGAGTCAAATAATATAGTAACATATACACACATATGTACATACATACAATAGTAGGTGAAGCTTAGGCTTAGATTAAGATATGTATGTACGTTACTGAAAAATCATTTACACATAAAGAATGCATTAAAAGCGTCCTTCTTTTCTTAAGTACTCTTAACTTAAAAGCTTTTGTTTTTGCGATATTCACCTTTATTCCAGTTGTCAGTATTGACAGCACGTCAATACGATATGAAAAAATTGGAGGTTGGCTACTCGTTGTCTAAAAAAACTGACTGCTATTGATAACCTCATTCTTTCAATCGAAATCGGCCCTTAAAATTTAACCACTCTTGTGCGTTGAATACAAATTTACCTACATTTTGTTGTAGACGTGATCATTTTGGTCTACTTTGCACTTACAAATTAACAGCCTTATGAAAATTCCGAAATCGGCCCTTAAAATTTAACCACCCTATAGTATGATTAAATATTTGTGTAAGCTTCAACAAATGCTTATTGAATACTACTTTCAATCAATCAATGCAGAGAATTATGTGGTACTTTCCAGTTACTTCCGTTTTTTTTTTTTGCAAAAAAAATTAATTTTTTTAATCCCAATTATGAAAAGTTTTCTACATTGTTTTTAACATAGTTTCGTTATTGTCATTGAAAACAATTTAAGAAGCCTCAGTTAAAAGATGCTGCTATTAGCGCTTAAAAATATTTTTGTTTTTTAAATTAAAAATATTTTTATTTAACAAAAAAGCACCAAAAGCACTGTAAGAAATTGTTAAAAGCACTGTAAAATACCCGCTTTTTAAAAAAAGAGTATTGCCAAAATTTCGCGTTTATGAACAGGCAAAAAGCACCAAAAAATACCCGAAACGCACCAAAATACCATCACTGAAGTATAATGTACTATAAAGGATTCTATATGACTAGGCCTTTTATTCAGAGCAAAAAATATTCAGCCGCCTTGTGTTGCCACCCGTGTTAATATGCCTGGTTCAGAACTTTGTTGAATAGTCCAGGTGGCCAGCTTCAAGAAAAAACATTCACAATCAAAGAAAGCATTTTTCAATCTGACTGAGGTAGTTTAGACGAGAACAATTTTTAAGCCGCACAATTTTTGTTCTTTTCCAAATTACACGAGACTAATTCATCTGGCACAAAATGTATTCGTATACACAGCTGTGTGTGTGTGTTAGTGTTTTTATTATTCATTTAACATTTGCTGTTTTTTAAGTTGTATGTGTATTGTTTTTATGCTGCTAATGCGGGGTTGAAGCTGGTTGAAAAGTTATGCCAACCGCAAAACCACCCTCTTTGCCTTTCTCACCTACAAACTGGCATGTTATGCCAGCACAATTATGCCCGTGTAAATCAGCGCAATTGTATAAAATAAAAACTTTTTATATATAGAGAACATTTTTGAGAGCGAGTTTAAAGTTAGTGTCTTTTATATTCATGTAAGCCAACATTCAATAATGTCGACATAAATTTTTGAGCCTATTGTTGTATTAATGAAGAAATATACATACATACATACATACGTATTATAAAGGGTCTTTCATTATGCGTTATCTGTCTTAAAATTTAAATAAATAATACAGAATTTTAAAATACATATGTATGTATAATAAAAATAAATAAAATATAAAAAATTAAATATATATATAAAATATGACCGTTTGAAAGGTATATTGATGCCATTATGTATGAAATATAATATCCTGCAAATATCCTCAGGGGTTTCGCTGTGTGGCGAGCATCCAAAATGTCTAGTTCATATCACTTGCACTTGAGTTGACCAGTCCCTCAATTCGCTTGTGCAGAAGCGAAGTCCCTCAATTCGCTATAGCAGCAGTTGTATGGCAGAACGTAGCACCGTTCGGTTGACCGCCCAATGCCTTTGGTGCTTATATAATCTAATTATGAATAAAAGAAGTCATTAATCATCGGCCAATAGCACTCGTAGCGATTTTGACAGATACATAGCTTAAGCAATATGACCGCTATTAACTTTAAAAGTTCAAAAATCCCCATTGGAGCCCCATTTAACTACCTAGAGAATAGAATTAATTTTAATCTTACACTCACGAACTCACTTTTACTTTAAAGACAAACCTTAAATAATTTTGCACACGAAAGCATTCAACTTTAACAAATTATCTCCATTAAATTCAGTTAAACGTTAAAACGTTTAAACATTTTTATTTCACTAGAAACATGTATTTATAGAATTAAATGAAAAAAATCAAAGCAAAAATCCCCTTTAAAAAACCCCTTTATATTTATGTCTTCTTTACAAAACTTAATGATAATTCTTTTTACTTCATTAACATAAAAAAAAGTATGCCATTTAGGATTCTTGACACCAGTCCCAACCAATTAATGTCTGTCAGTTTTAAGTTCTTTTTTCTTTTAACAAGCAAAAAAAAAAAAAGGTGCTTAGCAATTAAGAAAATAACACGCTACACACTTTTTCAACAGGTGATTCGAGTACAAAACAATCAACAGCCACAAATCAGTAGCTCAAACAACACTACACACAAACGTACTCACGATGTTTATTAAACAGATGTTTGTTAAACAGAATGAAAACGACTATAATTATAAATAACTGTCACAACTGCTGCAGCGTAACCAATAACTGCAAACACACAAAATCAAATTTAATGATAACATGATATGTTAATGCAATAATTAAATGATCTCTCATTGATCTCTCAATGGAATTATAAAAAAATAAGGGATGTGGTTAACAATTAATCCCCCTTATTGTGAATGGCGTCGTCGACGTCACATCAAGACGACAGTAAATATTTTCACTTGTGTACTCTCTATAGGCAATAATTGGATCTTATTGACAATTTCTTACTAATCTCCAAGGCTTTGTAAATAAATGGAGCATGTTAATAATAGTCAATTGTTATAGACGAAGAGTAGACAAGTGACATGTTTTAGTGTCGTCTTGATGTGACGTCGACGACGCCATTCACAATAAGGTGTAATGAAAAATTAAAAAGACACAGACGTTTTCAAGCGGCTATTTAAATATGCTGTTTTTTTTCTCTAATAAAGTATTTGAATAAAATATCAGTCTAAATCGCGCAATAAAACAGAACGAGGACGTAATTGTGGCGGATTGAGTCAGGAAACAAAATTTTAGTCCCGAAAAACGTATTTGAAATTAAAAATTTTGATCTCCGAGAGGAATTGCCAGAGGAAATTCAATTAATTCGTCCCATATTTTGTTTCTTATTTAGTTTATTTTAATCACAATAGACCCAACTGAGTCTCCGAGTAGAGTTGCGTAATAGGAATGCCCTTCCCAACCTAAATTAATAATAATAAGAAGAACAAATTAAATGATAATTTATGTGATGATGATTTATGTGAATGATAAAATAATATGCAGTATGAAAATATACTTAAAATAACAAAAACTAAAAATTTAAAAAACCCCCGACTTTTTTCAGAAAAGATGTTATAACTTCTAAGCGGCTGGACCGATTTTCTTTAAACATAGCTAAGAACCCTCCCGATCAAATCATCTTTCAAACAGAAGAAACTAAATGAAAATCGGTCCAGCCGCTTGGCCTGTACGTGGACACGGACAGACACAAAGATACACAGACACACATACACACACTACAAACTTATAACACCCCTTTTTTTAGTCGGGAGTTAAAAAACTATTCAGTTTCGAATTAAATATTTGCATTCCCAGTTTTCACAAGAAAATCAACCCCCTAATATGACAACACTGCGAGCAGACGTCATTAACAGCGTTGTAATTTTCTCTGATAATAAATAATGGCGGAATTCGATGTTTGATGCAAAAGGTCTTGCGGAAGTCCAAATGCAAAATATCTTGAGGCTCAGTTAGCCGACTGTAATGCAATGTAACTTTAACAGTAGGAAACAGCTGATCGATATTGTTATGTGAAAAGTAATGAACATGGTTATAGTTTAAGTTTATTATGTACAAAATATTCAATAACACCCCTTTTCTAAACGCAAAGTTTACTTTTCAGCTCGATGAAAGACAGAGGTTGTAGTACAGCCTCTTTCTGTCTTTCTCCCAGCTGAATTAAGGCTTTTCAAAGTAAACTTTGCGTGCTGAAAAGGGGTATAACTTGTGGCATATTCCGCAACGACGAGTTTTGATTGAAGGATTCAACATATTTCATTGTTCATAATTCAAAGCACCTTTTCCCGTGAAAAATTTTGACACTAGTGTTCACTATAACTGTCAAAATAATTCATTATCACCGTTGCCGTGCTGTACTCAAGTATGCCTGCAACTTCCTCTATACGGCTGTCTTTCAATTATAAAAAATTTCATTTTATTGCATCTAAAAATATTCGCAATAAAATATAATTTATATACTGGGCCCGATTATGGCCTATCGGCTTGGTTTTTTTTATATCGTAATGTTTAAATGAATTAAAAACCAATTTTTCTGTTTATACAATTACTTGTACATACTATCATTAATTTATCTTTCTCTTTATGACTATTTTTAGCTTTAAGTGCCTAATAATTATTTGTGGGTGCGGCAGCAGCTACAAAATGTGATATCAAAATTTTTAATAAGATCGCGGAAAATTTTTATCATAAACAAACAATATAATATGATAATTAAATTTTATTACTTGCGAGTGTATTCCTAACATTGTGCCGGTCCAGACTTGGTAATTTTTGTTACAGCAATTCTTGAACATGTTGGTGAGTGTTGAAATAGAAGTATGTATATAAATTTTGTTTTTCTGTCTCGCTCTTTTTCACTAAAACTAAAAAGTTGTTGCAACAAAAATTGCAAGTCTGGTCCGGGACTTTCTACACAAAGTTGTGGCGCTGATTTCTATGACACTAATATTTTACTACTGGATCTATTGGGCATTAAAAACGAAGCAGTTTATTTAAATGATTTAAAATATCCTGTTTGCAGTATATGTAGCTGCTGGTAATTGCCGGTTCAATATTTGCTGGATAATTTGTTTTGATAGTAATAAAATACGAAAATTTTCAATATAAATTCTCCATCTAAGATTCTAAGCTTCATCTTATTCCTGGTGTTCAAGTTGAATTTTGAGCTTTGATGTGCTCAAAAACTTATAATAGGAATATATTCATTTTATGGCGAATATTTCTCTATAGGTATAATATCTTAATCCATTGATTCCCCTTTAAAGGTCACTTTACACTAAAGAGTCAGAAAAAGCCCTTTTGGAGAAGTGGTTGAGGATTAAAATGTTCCACAAAAATGTTCTTCGTAAGATATAAGAGTGCTGCACACTGCGCTATAGCTAAAATGCATTGATTATTTCCAGTTTAGATGATGCAATTTTTCTTGCAGAAAGTTTGTTGGTGAGAGGGGAACGGAGGAATAGAAAGAGTTGCACGCATTCCTCTGCTCACTATTTTAAGCCTGAAAATAGCTTGCGGTACTGATATAAAATTGTTCTGCAAAGAAGCTTTTCTTCGTGTGAAAGCAAATTCGAGTTTAAAGAAAAAAAAACTAAAAATTTCTGCAAGAAAACATTTATCATCTAAACTGGAATTTGCAAGCTCCCCTCAGACGATTAACCACAACAAATTGAAAAATTCCCGTTAAAATATTATGGTTACGTTTTTTTGCTCACTCTGGCAATATCTTTGGGCTGCCATTTTTTCTACACTGAAACATTTTTTATGGCAATATTCATACATACATATATACATACATACGCACATGCATTGAATATTTTTTCAACGAATTTAATTCTTAAATTTTATAAATGAAAAAGCAAATTTAAAATAACACTTGTCTTGGACAAAAATAATTAGTATTATCACGATTTATTGACATTGATTTTAATCTCTTTAAAAAAAAAGTTTGAAATTTAGTTGGCCTTCATTTGAAATTTGATACCATTTCAAGCATTCCACAGCAACTAAAACTAGTAGCTCTATTAAATATGTAGTGATTATTATGCAAATTTTTGCATTAATTTATTTTATTCTATACCTACATTCGATGCAAATTTTTTATAAATTGAAAATGCATATTTATGACTTTAAAACTTTTAATACTAGTAGAGTTCACATCGAATATTGACAACTGTTAAGCACAAAAATTTGCGCAAAATTTTTGATATTTTTTTAGATTGAGGAATAATTGTAAAATAAAGTGTAAGTACCATTAATTTCTTAGTAAAATAAGTCTGCGTTTTGCAAGAATGTCCAAGTAAAACATTATTTTTTTTTTCAAATTGGAATTATTGAAATCAGGGGTCGAATCGTCACATCCGTGAACGTTCAACTCGTCACGTAAAAAACACCATTTTCATATTATGACACGTGAACATACAGAAATCCCATTCAGCTTATACGATTGACGTATCACTTAATTTATTTTCGTACGATTGTCGATACGATCACGGATGTAATGATTTGAGCCCAGGGGTCTAATCGTCGCTTTCGATAATGAGCTACTTCGATCACGTTTTTTTTCAGTTTGATTTTATAGCATTCGCTATCGAACAATGTAATAATATGGTACGATATCGAATGCCATAATCTCAAACTGTAGAACTTGGTCGATCGAATCAGCTCGCTATAGAAAGCTACGATTACACCCCAGATCTGTACAATTCATGCGTTCCTTATATAAACTTAAGAATTTGCGAAATTGAATTGGTTCGCTTCAATTTGGAACTAAGATTAATGCTACTCTTGACATATGCGGCCTCCAATAAGTGGAATTTTTACACGTGTGCTATTTTCTTTGCTTATTTTATTTTTCTTATCACACAAAACTGTCGAACAATTTATCATATTATGAAGAAAATAAAATTGAAAATTTTTGCTGACGACATTTTTTTATATGAGTATATACTACTTATGTAGATATGCATACATATGTACTTACATACATATACATATGTATGTACACATAGTTACTATCAACCTTAATTAATTAGTAATTGACGATTAGAGATGGTATTGTGAGTATCTTTTTAATCATGTTCGTGCATGACCGCATGTTTCTTCTTACTTTTATATATCCACGCTTGACCAATAGAACTGAAGGTAAGACATATGGCTCATTATTTGAATAACATCATAAATCAAAAAACTAGTTTTACAGAAAAAACGAGTCTAAATTTTTCAATTTACACACAAATTAAAGAATAAATTAAGTTTTGTTTTTCTCTATAGTATATAGTAATAGTATTTTTGAAGTTATGATGTCGTTCAAGTAAATGCGCTGATTTACACGGGCATAATTGTGCTGGCATAATATGCCAGTTTGTAGGTGAGAGAGGCAAAGAGAGTGGTTTTGGGTTGGCATAACTTTTCAACCAGCTTCAACCCCGCATTAGCAGCATAAAACCAATACACATACAACTTAAAAAACAGCAAATGTTAAATGAATAATAAAAACACTAACACACACACGCAGCTGTGTATACGAATACATTTTGTGCCAGATGAATTAGTCTCGTGTAATTTGCAAGAGAACAAAAATTGTGCGGGTTAAAAATTGTTCTCGTCTAAACTACCTCAATGAGTGGTTTGTACATATACATACATATTAGAGGGCTGCGTAAACAATCTTGAAATGTAAATACGTCTTGTTTTTGAAATGTATTGTCGTAGTACGTATTATACTAAACCAATAATATATGATGTCGTTTAATAAGCGAATCACTATGGATGTATTGATGTACGTGTATATGAGTGTTTTTAAGCGATGTCGCGAAGACTTCTTGTTCATAACAAACACTCAAAAGAAGTAGTGTTGATGCGAGTGTGCTTGTTATTTTGCATATTGTACGTTTGACTATGTGTGTAAGATGTATATGGTAAGCTATTATGTGCTTAAGGGTGGTTTTTTAAAGCAAGCGCACACAACTAATGTCAATGCATGTGTGCGTTTGTATGTGACCAGAAAAATATAAGACACAACGTGTATGACGTTTGTATACGCAAACATCTTAGATTCTTCCGTCATGAAGTATTTTCTTTTTTACTCCTATACCTGCAACAACTGAAACAAATTTCTTGCAAACGTTGTTGCTTAACGTTTGTTTTAGAAGATTACGCTGTAGTAAAGCATTTGAAAAATCCCTCATGTCGTAAAAGTTCTTGTAAGTGGTCTTGTGCAGTGGTCTAATACATACATATTAAAAGCATCAAATTATTTTTAAATTTTTTTATTTAGTTGAAAAAAAAAAATCATTTTCACTGAACTTGTTTAAATGACGAAAAGCTAAATCTGGCAACACTGATGACATTTATAAGATCGCATGCGATAGAAGAACATCTATCGAACATGTATCGAAAAAATGCAAAAATTTCGGTTTCAAAAAAATAATGAGTTAGGGCCTTTCTATATTAAGGTAATGATATGCACATATCATGCACAGAGAGTACCCCATTCTAAGAACAACAACAGCCCCTGACTCTATAGCATTTCTAAACGAGGTGGCATAGAGGCTTTCAGGGCAATTCTAGGGCTAATGAGCTTGCAAGAACTGGGACAGTAAGTCGTGCAAGCTCAGATACAAACGCAAGACTGAGGAATAAACAAATAGTAAGTGGACGACAATAACTCACTGCATGATTATCTGACAGTTATGGAACAAAAGTTGGCGATGTCACGAGATAAACAAATGATTTTTTTATTATGTAAAAGCACTCATAGACAGAAAAAATTCTTCACCAATCAATATTTTCAATTAAGAATTTAATTGATTAAATTAAATTTTTAATTGCTTAAATTACGAATAATTCGAGTTTAAAAATTTAATTGATATTATCAAATTCTTTACTGGTGAAAATTTATTAAAAATTTTTTAATGGATATTAAAAAATTTTTTATTTTACTTTTTTATGCTCAAACGCTTTTACGTAATTGAAAGAAATAACCCAATAAGCACTCAAAAAATTAAAATTCAAGCACTTGCAATTGAACTGGAAATAAAGTTGAATTTAAGCATTTTTTCAAGTAATTTTCAAGTTTGAAAATATTTTTAAATAAAAAATCCAACAACATACATATATGCTCAAACCTTGTCAAATACGTAATTTATTTATTATTAAAACTGAAATTGTGGTGAATATATCAAAAACAAATAAATAAAAGTGAATTTGGAAAACAAAGGTGAGTAAAACGTGAAAACAATAGCGAAGGCAGATGTGCAGAAAATAATTATTAGAAAACAAAGGAATTGCATTTTGCTTTCTATTTTAAAAGCCTTGTTTTTGCAGCTTGAAATATACTTGAAATCAATTGTAATAAAAGGTTGAATTACAGTATAATTCAAGGCTTGAATTAAACTGCACTACAACTGAATTGTTCGCATTGAGTTCAAGTTCCCTTTTTACTGGACAATGATATTGAATTAAAGTGTGAATCAAGCATAATTCAACCCTTGACAATTGATTTTGTGGCTTGAATAACACTTGTTTTACAGTTGATTTCAAGCAAAATTGTTTATTGGGAAGAAGAAAAAAATCCACTATATTCCGTAATCACGCATGATTACATATCGTCGCTGTTTTAGCTAACTGGCCTAACTAACATTTTAAAAATTTAACAGGAGAGCAGCTTTTATGGTTGTTTTATGCATTCATTCTTATGGCTGCGTCAGAAATATTTTTACTTATATAGGCATAAAAGTAATGCTTACAGTTATGAAAATTGTAGACAATATGTATACGGTGTTTTTTTTAGAGGTATAGAACTTTGAATTGAAATAAAACACAAGAAAATCGTTTTAATGTCCATCAATTTGGCTTTATTCGAAGGATAATTTTATGCCATTAATGCTTAAATATGATTTCGGGCATGTGGCCGCCGCGGCTGGCTCGAATAAAGCCGATTCTACAGGTCCAATTTTCAACCACTTTTTCGAGCATATGGGGCCGTATGTTGGCAATAACGCCACGAATGTTGGCTTCCAAGTCCCCTAACGTTTCTGGTTTGTTGGCGTAGACAAACGACTTCACATATCCCCAAAGAAAATAATCCAATGGTGTCAAATCACACGATCTTGGTGGCCAATTGACAGGTCCATTCCGCGAAATTATGCGCTCATCGAATGTTTCCTTCAATAAATCGATTGTGACGTGCGCTGTGTGGCATGTAGCGCCGTCTTGTTGGAACCACAACTCATCCACATTCATGCCATCCAATTCGGGAACAAAATAGTCGGTTAGTCGGCTCCAATTGCTGTGCACGGTGGCGAATCGATTCATTCGGGTCCTCTTCAACACTTTGCTCTACAGCGGCAATTGTTTCTTCGGTGCGCACTGTTCGACGTCTCTGCGGATGCGTATTATCACATAGAGTAAACGTAGTGCGAAAACGATCCATGGTTAACCGAATTAATTGCTCTGATGGACGATTATGTCGACCATAAAATGGACGGAGCTTGCGGTAAACTTCGCGAACTGAACCATTATTTTCGAAATAAATTTGCACGATTTGCAAGCGTTGTTCTTTTGTCAACCTGTTCACGATGAAATGGCAAACCAAACTAAATATTAAACACTTGACAGCTGACAAAATGGCCGCCAGTTAAAAAAGTGATACCAACTTAAAGTTCTATACCTCAATAAAAAACACCCTTTATTATGACTAGTCTAGTCTAGTAAAGGACTTAACTCAATTTTCAAAAAAATTTCAGTTAGGTCGGTTAGTTAAAACAGCGACTATATGATGCTGGACGAGTGGTGCCCATCTCTGCTTAACGCATTTTGACATGAAGTGATTTCAATATTTACTGAATGCAGACAAGTTCCTGAGCACCGCCGCGTAACAACTACTAAACTCACTGTATTTCCACAATAGTAATACATATTGCAATAGCCGCAAGTATTTATCAATATTTTGATAACTCGAAGTATTTATCAAAGATTTATGACTTTTTTTATGTTAGGAAATAATTATGAATTTGATAAGAGGTATCCAATCAATAAACAGAAGGTGACAATTCCGGCGTTTAAAACTAGTAAGTACAGTTTTTATATGTAAAGGTAGGTACAGGCTTAGCAACGTGTTTATGCAACCTGGCAGGTTGCATTGTCGGTTGCATAGTGTGTAGTCTTGTTTATGGTTGCATTCGAAGTTGCGTTCGAAGTTTCGAAAATATCAAAATGTTTTGATGTTTATGGGTTGCATTGGCGGTTGCATTGTAGGTTGCATAGTCTGTATCAAAATATGCAACATGTAATATAAGCGTGTTGCGTAAACACTTTGCAAAGTGTGTATCCACTATAATAATCTAAACTTAATAGATATAAGATGACACGTTTTATTGGTTAACGGTAAATGAAACACCTGTACCTGGATTCTGTAAATTTTTGCGATCCGAAAATCGTAATATTTATCGACATATTTATTAGCTTGTGGTAACGATAATGTGATTCCGTAATTGCTTTTTTTTCGATAGTCTCCAACATTATCTTAATAGCCATTTAATTCAATATTTTGTAGTATCTCTGTATAGAAAATGTAATAATAAGCGAAAAGCATAAAGAATGATAAAGAAAAACTCAATGAATTTGAGCTTGTGACTTTATTTTATTTTCCTCCAACCGACAGCAAATATCCTTAAAATATGTTACTGAATAGCAAAGTCGGCAAATTTTCGTTATATTTATTATAGCGATACGATTATCGTAATAAAAGTTAGTGAATCGAGGTACTGATTTCCCTAGGCATACAGTAATACCTCATTAATCGAACCATGCAAATCAAATTTAAAAAATGCTCATAGTTCAACGTTTATTTAATAATAAAATGGATGTTATTCTCAATAATAATTTAGGCGCCTTAAATCGAATCGCAACGAAAATCGCAATTGGAAGAAACAAAAAAAAAAAAAAAAAAAAAAAATTGTCTCGATGCAAAACGAGGCAGCGTAATTCGAGGTACTATGGTATATAGTTCACCCCGCTTTGCGTAACTCCTCGCCCATTGCAACAAGCGATTTTGTCTAAATAAATGTTAGGCAACTTTTTCGAATATTTTCCAATCAAGTGTGTCGACAAAATAATTGTTTGCTGGTTAATCCATTTTCCATTAATTGTTTGTGTGTGTTAACAGTTTTGTTTATTTATTTTAGCCAGGCACAAAATTAAGAAATTGTCAGCAGTCTCAAATTAATTTGACAATCAATCAGTAGTTGTCACTCTCAAATCACTTTTATTTTTATAAAAACAGAAAATTTACAAATTCAAATGGTAATTTCGAAAAAAAATACAGACTGGTTCTAGTTTACTTGGCCATAACGCATTAGTGTGTTCGTGATCGTGTTCGTGGGCATATAAAATAAAAAAGTGGTAATTTCTATAATATTAAAAGAAGCGAAACAAATTTAAATACGAGTATGAAAATAGCAATAAAAAAAAGCAATGTGAGTCCGATCACAGAGCAGATGTGTAAACATCTAGTAATGAAATTTTTTTTAAGTTGGAAGTACTTATGCATTTAGTATCTTTTTTTAAATTCACCCCTATTCTGCGTTTCGATTCGAATCGAAAGTTTCTCCGTTTGGCAACTTTGGTATTCTGCGTTCCGTTCTTCGATTTCTCTTTCGATTCTATGTATTCTGCATTTCGATCGTAACTACGTTTTTGTAAGTTGTTATTTTAGTGGCGGAGCGTTTTCAATTTTTGTTTGTTTAGCTTTAAAAAGTGATTAATGCAAAAAATAATGCAAGTATTAAATGAAAGAAGGTTTAATTAATTTAATTAATTAATTAATTAATTTAATTAAAGGTATCAAAACTTTCAATATTGTATATACATATGAATTTGTTGGTTTTTGTTTCTTTTATTAAACTTATTTGGTTAGTAAATGGACACACTGCAGTATATGTATACGTACTGCATTCAAAATTGCAGTAAGCAGTAAATTTACTGATTACTAAAAAAATTCTGTAAATTTTTACTGCTAATGAAATTTAATTTGCATTACCATTAAAATCGTAGGGCCGTAATCATAATAAAATTGTAGCAAGTGGCAAAGTTTATTCATTCAAATTTTGAAACTTTTGTATGAAAACCATTTAGCCACTTGGTAGAATTTCATTATGAATACGGGCATTACTGATTACAGAAAATTCAATGCACCTCATCATATAACAAATCATTTAGGCAATTTATAAAAATTGTAGAAAAAAATTTTAGTAATCAGTAAAATTTTTTTTGTTTTTACTGAAACTTTAGTGGTACTGCAGTGCTCATCTATGGTAAATGCTAGAGCTGCAAAACTATCGATAGTACTATCGATAGTATCGATAGTTTTGTTGTAAATGAAATATCGACAGTTTTTTCCACTATCGATACTATCGGCAAAAAAAAAACAAGTAATTAAAAGAGTAAAAATAATCGAAGTCAGTAAACAGTTGCCGGCAGCTTTGAAGCAAATTATCCGTAGTTGATTTAAGCTTTTTTACAGCGATGGAAAAGTTGGTACAATTGTATAATTTTAGCGCTATTTGAATGCCAAAAGTACCCTAGCACCGCAATGACCCATTTAGCACTACTGGAATCTCTTTATATTATATTACATGCCAAAATTGCATTAAAATATATTAACCCCCTTATGCAAAAAATAATGCGTGCTTGAAGTGAACATTAAAAAAAATTTCCATAGAAAAAACCGGTTTTAAAGTTCACTTATTTTTTTGCACAAGTTGGTTAATCTTTAGCTCGAATGTATTAGAAAATTAAGTAAATCAAACGATGTTTTCGGTACTTAAAGAATTGCTGGAGGAATGTTATTTATTCCAAATTCATCTGCAAATGTGGAAATTTTATTTTCGTACCAAGGAGAGAAGCCGACTATTTGCATCGACTGTGAACAATCGAATAAAAAAAAGGTTATAAACGTAGTATGTATATCGTAAATGTTACTTTTATATTCAGATCCCAGCAACTAATATTCTTTGTGCACCTTCTGGCGTTTTGTTAATTGATTTTTAGTTAATTAAAAAGTACAATTATTAAAAAAATATTAATAAAGAATTAGGTACAATCGTACTGAAAAAATTAAAATTTTTTTTGAAAGTTAGTACAACTTGTAAATATGACATCGCATCCCTGCTTCTTGATACATAAGTACTTAAATACATATGTATGTATATGAATTTATTTATAAATCCAAGTGTTATTCGACAAATAGTAGTCACAAGTATCTTAATAAATTCAACATCGTCGACACAAAGATAAATTTTGGTGGTACTGATATCGCGACGGCCGCCAATCGTCTCTTACGATAAAACTTTACAGTTAGTGTCTTAAAAGTTATCAACAATTTTCGCATTTTGATAATTCTAAACCATGGGTAGGCCCATAAAATTTTAAGTTCAATAAAAAAGTATATTTTCGATAATATGCCCCGCTTACGATAAAATCGAAAAAAAGGCTTGATATATTTTTATACACTAATGAAAATGTTGAGGACTCTGGATTTTTTTTCGAGTCAAATGTAGTTTATGTGGCAAATTTTATAAGACTATTCGATACTATCGATAGTATCGATAGTTTTACATAAAACTATCGAAACTATCGAGTGGAGCGACTATCGATAGTTTTGCAGCTCTAGTAAATGCCTTTACTTTTACTTTTTAATTTTTAATTCCTGTTGTTCAACGTTTAGTTGTTGCTGTTCTTGTTGTTGTGTACGCATTGCAATTAAAATAAATTCAGTAAAGTGCGACTTTGACTCGCGCACATTCGGTTTTGATATTTTTTTTTTTTTTTTTGATTTAGCTTTCTTAGTTTTTTAAGTTTTTTCAGTTTAAACGATTTTTTTTTCAGTTTTATCGCTTTTTTCTCGTTTTGGCGTTTTTTCTCTTTTTGGGTTTTTTTAATTTTCGCAATTTTTTTTCATTTTGGCGATTTTTTTCTGTTTTTTGGGGTTTTTTTCATATTGGCGATTTTTTTGTTTAAGGATTTTTTAATTTTGGCGATTTTTGCGGTTTTTCGGGATTTATTTTAGTCCTAGAGATTTTTTTTAATTTGGTGCTTTTTTTCGTTTTTGGCGATTTTTTTGATTTTTTAGTTTTACCGTTTTTGAAAATTTCAAGAGTTTTACTCTTAATGTGGAAGTACATACCACGCGTTACGCGGCAACGCTTTTCTGGCTTGTTAAACGTTTAACGCTATACAAATGGAAAGCTACACAACACGCTTTTGAGGTTTTTTTAGTTGTAAAATTTAAAGCCTTTGTCGGTTATTTTTTTGTCTTGCACTTACGTTTCATATTTCTTTAAATCTTTAATACATTTTTTTATCCATTGTTTAATGAAAAATTAATTTCTAATCATTTTTGTGTATGTTAGCTTATGAATCTGGCAACACTAGCTTTCATTTTGTATACAACGCGTGAAAGTTGAAGAATGTTCAACTTTTTGCGAGGTACGTGCGTCGCGAACTTCTCTATGTAACTTGCCTTATGAAAACACACTATTTCAACTTTTTTGACAGCCGTGTGTATCGCATTAGCGCATTGAACGCGTGTTATGTGCTTCCACATTTACGGTTTCCAAGATACAGCAAGTTGTCAATATTACAAAGTCAAAATTGCATTAACTGATGACACCCATTGATTTAAATTTTTTAAATTTAGTGTTAATTGATGTAGTCTGTATAAAAATACACTAACTTTTAAAATTTAAAGTGTATATACATATGTATGTAATTATATTACATGGGATTTTAAAATTTTTCGTTGCTCGTTTTGGAACACCCTTTAGTTTTTAACTCTCATGTATTTGTTTTTGTAGTGGCCAAATGTCTACACATTGTGTCCAAATTTCAAGTCCGTAGCTCTTACGGTTCATTTTCACCTTTGGTGTACGGAAATATACAGAAAAATAACCTGCGGCGGCGCACCGTCGGCTTCGAGCCGGTCGACTTGTTTCTCTGCTTGGTATTGCTTCTTTCAAACACTAAAAATAAAAAGTTATTTTCTTAAAATATATTTTCTATTTCTTACTTTTCCAATCCTTTTAATTTCAAAGCAGTATGGTCATCATAAATGCAATCAAATCATTTCAAAGGTTGTGCCAAACATCTTATAAAGATGCTTGTTTTGTTAAGATAATTGTTTTATTCTTTTAAACGTATGTTTGTGTATTGTGATTCTCAACAACATATTAAGAGTTTTACTATAAACATGCAAGTTTTTCGGCTTACTTAAACATTATTTGGGTTGAACTCTGTATTTGAAATTTTAACCCCCATATTCATATAATTTGAAACGAATTTGAAATGTATTTTATTTAAAATTTTCCATACAAAATTTTCCTAAGTTGAATTTCAAATTAATTTTATTTTCTTATAAATATGGGGGTAAATGTTTTACGTAAATAAATTCATACATATGCTTATATCGTCGATGTTTTAACTAACTGACCTAACTGACATATTTTTGAAAAATGAGTTAAGTCCTCTACTATATTTTATAAATCATAATACACATTGTCTACAATTTTCATGACTGTAAGCATTAAGGTGGAAGTACATAACTCGCGTTCAATGCGCTAATGCGATACACGCGTCTGTCAAAAAAGTTGAAATGGTGTGTTTTCATCAGGTAAGTTACACAGTGAAGTTTGCGACGCGCGTACCTCGCAAAAAGTTAAAAATTACAGCTAGTGTTGACAGATTCATAAGCTAACATACACAAATATGATTAGAAATAATTTTTTTTTTATTAAACAATGGATTAAAAATGCATTAAATATTTAAAGAAATATAAAACGTAAATGCAAGACGAAAAAATAGCCGGCATAGGCTTTAAATTTTACAACTAAAAAAACCTCAAAAGCGTGTTGTGTAACTTTCCATTTGTATAGCGTTAAACGTTTAAAAAGCCAGAAAAGCGTTGCCGCGTAACGCATGGTATGTACTTCCACCTTTACTTTTGTGCCTATATAAGTAAAAAGATTTCTGACGCAGCCATAAGAATGAATGTATAAAACAACCATAATACAATAATACAGGTAGCCGCGAATCTACAACAAATGTTCAACAAATAAAACAACAGTGATTTTTATTGCTGTTTTGTGATTGACAAGAGAGGAAAACAATATACATGTACTTGCGTTTTCTCTTGGCTTTGCAAAGCATGTTTGTATTAGTACAGTTTTAATAGGCACTGTGCGCATGTGTTGGTAAAACATAAGAACAATTTGGCAGATCAAATCACAAAACAAGCAAAACAGCTGGCGCTTCGCGGTTACCTGTATAATTGTATCATGAAAACAACCATAAAAGTTGCTCTCCTGTTAAATTTTTAAAATGCTAGTTAGGTCAGTTAGTTAAAACAGCGACGATATATTAAGTACATATGTATTTCGTTATATTAAATAAAATAAAAAAATCTATATATCTTTTATTAAGTAGGTGGTTTGGAAGGGATATGATTTCATGTTTTTAATAGAAAATTTTCATTATTTACTGCTTATATTTCATTATATATGTATATGAAATTTTCTTTATATTAATGTATGTTAAAAACTTCATTAAATCAATGAAACAACTACATTATATTCATGAAAAAGTTTCATTGAACTAATGAAATAGTTTCATTCTGTTTATGATATAGCCGCCAAAATTAACTTCATAAATACAATGAATCATTCTTCATTGATCCAATGAGGGGCTTCATTAGCTGACTTTTAATGAAACATTTTATTAATACAATGAAGAATTTCATTGTCTGAATGAAGGTTTTCCTTTCAGTGTTTAGATTAAGGAACAAATGAAATAGCAAAGAGACAAAAGAGATTCTGAAACTAAAAAGTCAACACTTCGGAGAAGGGGAAACATTATAACAGGAAACACAGAGTTCGGAACAAGTCCCCCCCCCCCATATTTTTAAAATTAGAGCGCTCAACATGCTTTAAGAGCATAAGTGATCTTCTTCAATCTAACCCATTGTTGCCATTTTAGCATTTTCACTGCTAGATCTGGCATATTCATTATTTAAAAAGCATTCAACTTTCAAAAAACTCTGCTAAATGTGGCAGAATTTTTTAAAATAAAAATTTTAATTTTTTAAAAAATTATTTTGTACATGGGATTTTTCTCATAAAGGCATATGTATTGCGGGGTAAAGGTTCCCTGATGATCTGCACTAGCAACAGTTACACTACGACCACACCAGCAATTTGATGTGTCTTAACACAAGCAATAACGCCGGCAGAATGATGACGTCAGATTGCTTGTGTTCAACAATGTATTTGGAGGTGGTGAACACAGGTATTCAAATATATTTGCTTTTTATTCACATAAAAACTTAAATTGTCAATAATTTTATCCTTTTCTAATTTTAAATTGAACTTTTATTGGTTTTATGCAGTTAAAACCTTTGTTTTCTATTTTTACGTTGAAAAAAAATTGATATAATTTGTAGTTGACAGCATGTGTTAAGAGATTGTTGCTCAGCAATGTATTTTAACATTTGTTGCTGAATATATGTATATTTGAACACATATTCATACGGTCCACACGCTAATATCTTGTGTCGGCAATCGAATTTGGCAATAATTGCCAAGATTATTGCTCGTGTGGTCGGCATGTTAAATGCGCATAGGATACGGGGAACCTCTCAATAATCAATTTCAATGTATTTTTAATAAAAAGAATATTTTACTAAACAAGTAAAATAATAATTTGGTATTATTAGTGCGTTAAAAATTATTTTAACGTAATTTTAACATGTCCAAAAATTACCAATTATTTTACTATTTTACTATTTTATGTTTCTCTGTGCTTTAAAAATACCTGTAAATACTAACTGCCTTATTCATAAAAAATATTTCAGGTTTATTAAGCTCTGATTTGACACATTTCTATGGGAAATTTGTCAAATAAACCTGTAATAAACCTAAAATATTTTTTACGAATTAGACCGTAATACTCGTAGGTTTGTATATATAAACATGAAATTCAAAGCTACATATTACAATAATTTTTTAAATTTAAATCTGGCATTATAATTTTATTCTTTAGAACATTTTAGCAGAATTTTTTAGTCGATTTAGCATTCTATCATCATCATTTTCTGGCAACACTGATCTAACCTAACGTATGACTTTTTTAGGTATCCATATACCAAAGGTTAAAAGCAATTGGATTATTTTTTTGATGTCCGTTAGTCGTTCTGTATGTCTGTCTGTCTGCCACAGGCTGTTAAACCGTAATAATTACGGACCTGAAATTTTCACAGAATTTATAAAACTTTGGCCGCTACAACAACAAATACATATGTATATGACAGTTAAGGATATTTTCTATCAGTTAATGTAATTTGGCAAACTTTCTGTATCTTGGAAACCTTGAAAAGAGACAAAATTTTGAAATTTTCAAAAACGCAAAAACTCAAAAATTCCAAAACTAAAAAATGCCGAAACGAAAAAAATCGCCAAAATGAGAAAAGCACTTAAATGAAAAATATCACCAAAAATAAAATAAATCGCTAAAATGCAAATAAATCACCAGAATTAAAAAGGTTGTCAGAAAAAAATATCACCAAAAACCGAAAAAACGCCAACACCAAAAAATCACCAAAAAATCGCCAAAACGTCGAAGACACGCTAAAACAAAAAATATATATTTTAAAGCAAAAAAAAAAAAAAAAAAAAAAGTCTTCAAAAATAAAACAAGCGTGAATACTAAAAAATCGCCCCAAAAACCGAAAAAAAATTCCAAAAAGAAACAAGCACCGTGCAGAAACCTGCGTGTACGAGTCAAAATCGCACTTTACTGAATTTATTGATGTTTATTCTTTATATTAAATCGCTTTTAACTATTTTTTCATGGCGTGCATGATCAGTAATCTTCCAAATACTTAGAGGGCACTAAGCAATTGCAATGACTATATAATACCTCTATTTAAGTATATTTTAATATAATTATTTGCTTTTGAGTGATTTACAATTTAAAATAATTACTATTAATGCTTGTATATTTGTGTATGATTTGTTTATTTGCAAAAAAAAAAAAAATAAATAATATTAACTTAATGTTTACGTAAACAGTTTGTATATTTAAATTCAAATAAAGATTATTTGATTGTGTTTTTTTATTGCACCTGAATGTTTAACCCTTTAAAGTTATGTGTAGCAGATATAGGGTCTTATGCAAAAAAACTTAATAAAGCTTTGCCAAGCAATGTTAAGTAAAGTTGTATTCTAAAAATCTTAATATATAAAAAATCCGTGTCACTGTGTATGTTTCGAATAAACTCAAAAACGAGTCAACTGATATTCATGAAAATTGCCATATATATGTAATTTGGTCCAACTTAGATGATAGGATAGTTATTATTTAAATTAATGGCCTGGGGGCGGAGGGGCGTGGCAAAATGTTTGTACCGTATACGAAGCTAGACCGCTGGACCGATCCTTCTGAAACTTTGTCAGCATGTTACTCAAACTCCAGCATAAATAATAGGACATTTTTTTTTCGTCCACGCCTACTTTAACGCCCATTTTTTAATGATATAAAAATCTAAATGTTTCCGGATAAAAAGAAAACGAGGCAGTGAATTTCCCAATTGAATTTTTAAATTCTTTAGACATAACAGGAATGCCACCACACAATCTTCGATTGAAAATTGGATCACCGATTATTCTACTGCGTAATTTAAATCCCCCTAAACTATGCAACGGTACACGTTTGGTGATCAAAAGAATCACTGGAAACCTTCTTGAAGCAACTATTTTGACAGGAAAGTTTAAAGGAGAAATTGTTTTGTTACCACGTATTAGAATGATACCATCCGATTCTCCCATACCATTTAAAAGGCTACAGTTTCCAATTCGCTTAGCTTTCGCGATGACTATAAATAAATCTCAAGGCCAAACAATGTCGATTTGCGGCTTAGACTTGGAAAATCCATGTTTCTCCCATGGGCAATTATACGTGGCGTGTTCACGAGTAGGAAGACCATCAAGTTTATTTGTATTAACAAAGGACCGATTGACCAAAAATGTTGTACATCGACTGGCGCTTCATTGAACATTAACTGTGATTCATTACGATTAAAGATATTTAGAGTATATATACTATTGAATAAATGTTATAAAAATGTTATGTTAATTTGTGTTAAATTTGTCTTTCAAATCTGTCTTAAATCACTAAGCCACAGCAACGCGTGGCCGGGTCTGCTAGTTTTATTGTATAAAAATTCTAAAGTAGGCACCCACGTTTGTTAAGACTACTTTAAGTTGATAATTCCAAAATGTGTATTTTGTACCTCAAATATTTTTACTAATATAGCACATACTGTTTCATGTTACATACTGTTTCATGTTCTGAAAATGAAGCTAGAAGTGCCTGCTCTTATCTTAAATTTATTATTTCTGTCATGTAATGGGAAACATCACCAAATTATCCAACTGCTTCGAAATACATAGCAAAATCCATAAAAAAATATTAAAATAAATACAATTATACAAAAATATTTTAGGGCCAATTTCACCAACTTATTTATATATCAATTCATATTTAAAAATAATTTTTCCATACAAAAATTAATCAAAATCGACATTTAAATATGAATTGATATTTAAATAGAGTTGGTGAAATTGGCCCTTAGTGATGTACATACAATCAAAACAAATCGAAAAAAGCTGGATATTCAAATACTCGTTTCATTCAAATAAAACAAATTATGATAATTTTTCACATTTTTTTACTTTTACTTCATGGTTGTGTTTATCTGTTTTCCTATTAAGTCAGAAGCTCATATTTTTTAAATTAGGTTGCTTTACTTCAAGATAATAAAAATTTATTTAATAAAATAAAAAAAATATTTGAATACCCGAATGAAATTGTATTCAATTTTGTACATCATAAGCTGTGAAGTGGTTGTTGAACACGGTGGTGTTACCATTATTTATTATTAAATCACAAAATATTTAAAGTTGTCTTTTGCATATGATTTTTTAATAAAGCTATGTTAGCCTTAAAGTGCTTATCAACTACTATGAACTTTAAAGCTAAAGTAAAATATGTTTTTGCATAAGGGGGATAATATATATATATATATATATATATATATATATATATATATATATATATATATATATATATATATATATATATATATATATATATATATATATATATATATATATAATAATTAAATATTATTTTTAAATAAAAAAAAAAATTAATAACATTTTTAAGCTATTATTATTATTATTATTATTTTCTATTCTATTCCATTATATTTTGTAGTGCGAACAATGGAATAAATAAATTAAGTAAAGTGCAACTCTGACTCGCACACGCAGGGTTCCTTAAGGCCGTGATACACTATCATACAAAGTCGTGCGATCTACGAAAGTATACAACCCTGGTGTGATGAATTGTTATTGTCTTTTTATAATTTTCATAAACTCCATCATACCAGCGTTGTGCTACATATGTAATATTGTACGAACTTTATCTTATACAAGCGAATATCTTACCTGGGGCCATATTAGGGCATTCGATATCGAACAGATTTTCATAAAATTTTACTTGTGGTTGTATGCAAACTTCGATCAGTATCGGATGCCGTAATTTACCCCCTGGTTTAGACATTTAAACTAATTTTATTTTTGCCTTTTTTAGTTCTAGTGCTTTTTTGTGGTTTTGCCGATTTTTTAGTTTTACCTATTTTTTTAGTTTTGAGAGTTTTTGCTTTGACGATATTTTGTGATTTTTCGGGTGTTTTTTGGTTTTAGCGCTTTTTTCGCTTTGGTATTATTTGCTATTTGGTATTTTTTAGTTTTGGTATTTTTTCGTTTCGGTGTTTTACAGATGTTTTCGCGATTTTTCGGCTGTTTTTTAGTTTTATCGATTTTTTTAGTTTTGATGCTTTTTTAGTTCTGACGATTTTTTCACTATCAGGGTTGTATTTAATAAAATAATAGTGATATAGATGTCAACACAAATATTTCACTAATTTTTTCTTTGACATTCCAGGTATGAATTTTTTTTTTGCCCTTATTTAGTAACCCTAAATTTTTTATCAGCATGTTGAGCCCTTAAAGGGTTAAATTTAAATTATTTATTTTGGAATTAATTTTTAATTTCAACAGCTTCCTAATTTATTTATAATAAGCATGCTTTACTTTATTTTTTTCTCTTCATATATACATTTTTTTTTTGTTTTTCTAAATAAAATTAATTGCAATAAATATTTTATGGTTTTTCGGTGATCAATTAATTTATGAAGGAAAAAAATAAAACAAATATTAATTTTTTTAATATTATATATTTATTTATTATTGTATTTATTAATTTATTATTAGAGAGAGTCATCGGACTTTAATCTCATATAAATTGATTACGTATTGCGCTTGTTTTGTTTATTAAAAAAAAACAATCGGTGAAATATTTAATCACGTGAAAATTGTCTGCTTTATATCACTAATTAATTGCTTTTATTAATGATGTAAATTTTTAGCCCTTTCCTTTTGTTGTTACATATGTACATATAAATAAAATTAAATGTTTAAAATTTGTTATTCTCGAGCATAAATTAATTTCTAATTTGAATTATATTATTAATTTATTTTGAGCTAGAAAGACTCGTTCGCTTATGGCTGTTGGGCTGACGTTCTTATTTACTTTTTTCAAAGAAATTTTAAAGATTATGTTTTTTCAATGCCATTAATTGATTCTCATTATAAAAATTTCTCTTTTGAAAAGTCTACCGTTCAATCATTTTGTTGCGAGTATGAAATCCAAATCGCCTTAAATTCAGGTTTTTCTTTATGTGTTCATATTACAGCTTAATAGAACATAATAATGTCATTTGTAAACATAATAATATATATAACATATTATGTCAAAATATTGTTTTTTGTTATCATCAAGCAAAGTAAAGTAAAGTAAGTAAAGTAGAATTGTGTGATTCCCCTTAGATAGGGAGCACGAAAATAATTGAGGGCTGAGAGCCAAAGGGGTACTAATTGTGTATTAATATTATGTGATTAAATTTCATCAGGATTGTGTCAAATGATATACATATATGATATTTGTGTACACAATTCTTCAATAAAATAGTCGTCTAACTTTTAATATATTATAGAAATTGTATGTAATTAAAATATTACTATATGCTGATAATGTTTACGCCAGTGAATAAGAATAGATACCGATAGAAAGATTTTCAACTTAAAAGTTGATGCAGCCGCAACAATAAAAAAGAAGATAGGTGTCTTAGAACAACCGGTTAGAGCCAGCGATGCCAACTTGGTGCTTTTGTCACTATTTTTAGTACTTTTTAAAGACTCAAAACGCACTAAAAAAAAGCACTAAGTAGTGCTTTTAAGAAATTTGTGTACTTCTCAAAATTACTTTAATAAAAACTTGGTGTATTATTACCTTTTTCGTCTGATACATGTACATATATCGTTAAAGATGATACTATTGGCGAAATAGAGAATAGCTTACAAAATAATAAACATTATTAAAGGCCGTGATACACTATCATACAAAGTCGTGCGATCTACGAAAAATTAAAATGCTGGTATGATGGAGTTTATGAAAATTTTCAAAAGACAATAAAAATTCATCACACCAGGGTTGTATATTTTCGTAGATCGCACGATTTTGTATGATAGTGTATCACGGTCTTAAGCAAAATCAGCTGTTTATGGTTTTAACGTTACAGAACAGTGATGGGAAAGTTGGTACGATCGTACTTTTTTTGATACTATTTGACATGAAAAAGTACCGTAGTACTCCCACAGCGCATTTGATACTCTCACGGTCTACTTAGAAATGCAGTTAGAAGACGCGCGTTTGCATATATTTTTGTCAAAAATTAAATTTCTTTTTCTACAAATGGCATAAAACTTTATTAATAAAGATATTTTACCAAATGATATTTTCTGCGGCACAGAAATCATGTTGAAACAACTGTTTTAAATCAGTTTAAAGAAAATTGTAAAAAGTTATATATTAAATTATTCTGTAAAGTTCTAAAGTGGACTTTGACAATGTAATGTTAGTTTGGATTAATAAGATTTCCTCTAAGAATGTTTTATCTGGTAAAACCAACAGCATTATACCACTTTTAATTAAAATGTCTCCCAGCGAAAGGCTAAATTTTGAAAATATTAACAACCAATATAGATCATTGGCTAATATGGAAGAACTGAAACCATTAACAAAATAATATATGCAGTTTCTGGTCTAGAGTGGCTAAAATTAAAAACGCATTAGATGAATACATGATTTCTGATATATCGAAAGTAGCTTGCAGAACTTTGTCTATACCACAAAACATACAGAAGTGTCACGAGACGGAAGATAAGGGTATTTTTCTGTTCGTCTCGTATTCCCTCAAATTTTGTCGGTGTTTTTGTTTTGATTATTCTTTCTAGTGCAATAAAATTACAACGCTTTATTAGCTGTGTTAATTAGCTGTGTTAATTGGTAAGTAGCAATACACTACAGTATCAAATTCACTATACCTTTCTCTTTTTTCCACGAATTTTAAAAAACCTGATTGGAGCTTTTTTTACCTGTCACTTTCTTCACTTCTGTGTATTCTGTGTCTATACCTCACTTCTCTGCAAATGTCGAAATGATTTTTGCTTACCAAAATCTCATGAAAACATAACATAGGAACAGACTTTATGTTCCGACAGTATCAAGTCTTATCCAGGCCAAAAATTTATATAAGTCTAAAAACTCTTCTTGTTATAACTTTAACATTTGCACCTGTGAAAATCAGTGATGAGAAATGTGGCACAATTGTGCCATTTTTTGGCCCTATTGGATGTTAGATGGCACAGGCACTTTTTTGTCCATTCGACCCATAACCGCCAAAAAAAAACTTTAAGCGGCATATCTTTTTAACTTCGTTTTTTAACGAAAATCGATTATCTGCGATCGTAACTAAACGATTTTCATGAAAAAATTAAGCTCGAAAATTATGTTGCTTGAGCTCTTTGGCGGTTATGGCTCGTATTAATATGGAAACTTTTCTTATTCCAATAATAAGTAAACAGATCACAGGTATTTGTATTTCTTGTAAATAAGTACAAAGAATTAATAAATTATACATATACATACATATGTATATGTCTTTTTGTAAACAAATAATTTTGTAAATTCTTAAATTAATTATTATTGAAACATTTTAAATTGAATAAAAAGTGGTTTGGCACTATTCAAGTGATTTTGGTAATATTTAGAAACAGACTCGGCAAGAAATCAAGATTTCCAATTCCCATCTCTGATGAACATGCATGCGTATATGCTATGTGTTCCTTATCTTATTTGTAAATAAATTTTATATAATTTTTTGCTAATCAAATTTAAATTTAAAAAAATAACAGTTTTTGGTACTCTCGGGACCAAAAAAAGTACTCAAAATTTTTTTATTCATGCCGAAATGCAAATCTCATTTCCCATCACTGTTACAGAATACGGTTTTATAACTTTAGCTGAAAAAAATGCATTAATGGTCACTCTGTTTAAGATGTTAAGTTCAACTGAGATTTTAATAACAAAGAGATAAAGAGGCAGAAAGAGAGTGGCAATATAATTATATAAAAGAGAAAATATTGCTAAAGCTGGATTTAGTAGAAAACAAATCACAAAAGTTGGGAACATTTTAAGTTTTTATTAATCGTTTTAGTTGATTTAGCAAACGCGTTGTGGTAGTTGGTGTTGGAATGGAGACATTAAAAAAAATATATAGTATTTAACAACAAAGTAGGCTGAAAAAATTGCAAACAATTTCTGGTAAATAAAGGTGCTTAATAAAAAAAAACACGAAACGTATGCATGTACCTACATATGTATAAAAAATATCACAAATATTAGTGAAAAAATGTGCTTGCATTCACAAAAAGTTCTAAATATTCCTGCAAAAACATTTAATGGAAAGTGCATTATTTATAGAAAGTATGCAAGAGAAAATGATCTGCATTAATGCGAATAGTGTATTTGTTTTGCAGAAATTTCTTATAACATGTTGCGTGAATTGCATAGTGCATACATACATACACATGTATGTAATTATGTTTGTATGCATGCATGTATATACATATGTGTATAGCTATAGCTGCCTACTATGCAACAGATTTCAAATTACAAATTTTATTATTGCATTGGCTTAACAAAAATAATAACTTATCGCTTATTGTTGTTAATTTTTCGAATTAATAAATTATTTGCAATCTAAATGGAACACAACATGTTATAAGAAACAAACATACATATGCATGCATGTGTGTTTGCATGTTCGTATGAATGTATGTATGTGTTCGCAGACGTACGTACACTAATCAGAATAAGTTTGCGTACAATTAATTGTTCATTTTTTCCACTTGTAACAAGAATATGCCGATATTTTGGGAAGTTTTTTTTAAATAAAATTGAATCTAAAATATGTATATAAAAATAGTATATAATAATTAAATTGTGAACTGAAGAAAAACTTCACGACATACATACGGTATTATGTACATAAGTGCGGTAAATTTACCTAGGTTTTAACGAGTTCCTCCACACACTGACATAATAAATCGCCGCATAATTTAGTTATAACTCACTTAAGTTAACTTTATGCCAGTTTTTCATTATATGTACGTAATGCCGATGGTGTGTACAATAATTAATTCACTGCTCAATTCAAATACAAATTCTAATCAAATGGATCCACCACTCCAAGGCTTCGTTCTGGTAAACTTTCCAAGCTTAGTGGGAGTGGGAACAGTCAGGGCTGTCGACGAAAATGCCGATTCCACCCCCCCCCCCCAACAGCAGATACTTAAGAAAACTGCAGGTCATACACTGCAGGTAGTTTTTGATTCTGGTGTCATAAGCATTTGTTATTTCGACCCTTTTCCATTTCTTTCTGGGTGGAAAAAAACTTTGAAAGCTGCAACAAAGTTCGCTTTGGGTACTATAAAATCTGAGGCTTTCCTTAGTCTTGGAGGTAGTCGATTTAAAATTTTTGCGTGTCCATTCATTCTTCAGCTCCACCAACGACCTATGTAGATGCAGTCAATCTTACTGCCACAAAGTACACAGAGGTGAAGAAGTAGTATATTTGTCATTAAGTTGTTAGCTATATAATCAAAACAAACAAGAGAAACTGTGTACTTTGTGAAATGAACAAAAAAACATTTTTACAAAATTAAATGAAAGATTTTGTAAGGTTAAACTAAAAAACACAATGTGTAAAATATTATTAGTATTAAAAAAAATAATTGCAGACTTAATTTTAAGCATTTTCATTAAAAAATATTAATTTTTACCATTTTACAAAGTATAAAATGATAACACATTTCAACAAGTGAACATTTGTACAAAATTAAATCAAGGAATTTGTTGTGTTGAACTAAAAAACAGAATGTGAAAATGATTATTAGTATTAAAAAAGTGATTAAGATTTGTTTTCAAATGATTCCTGATTTAACTTTAAGTATTTTCATTCAAAAATATTAATTTTAACCTTTTAATTACAAAAATCGCAAAGCGAATGAGGACACAAAACATAAAATGAAAATACGTTAAATTTAGGGATTGCCATTCGGTTTTAACCGAAACCGAAACCACGGTTTTTAACCCATAAAAACCGAAACCGAATCCAACAAAAAAAAAAAAAACCTAGGTTTTTAAGTTTTACTTTAACATTATTATATTGTTTAAAAATACAGCAAATACTTTACATTGAAGACTTTCATACATTTCTAAGCATTTTGTAACAATGAAAGGTAAGAAAATTGTAAAATTTTAAGAAAATATAAGAATTCTTTGCAGGAAGAATTGTAACCTGTTATCAAAAAAGCTCTAGCAGATGTAAAGCAAAATTACGATAATTTTAACGTTCTTTGACAAGAATTTGTACTTTATAAAAAAACGAACAACAAAACAACCAACATATTATTGCTTAACAAGGCAATAATACAATAACGCTCTGTTCAACTAAAAGCGAAAGAGTGTTTTTTGTCGCTTGTAACTTCTGCACAAAAATAAGATTTCGTTTAAACGACTCTACATTGAACGCTTGAACGTTTTTGAAATTTTATTACTTGGATAATTAAATATAAATTTTTTACTCTTAAGCTTTTTATACACATGCTCACTACTAAATGTTCCTTTTCTAATATGAGTACCTTCATTGAATACAAACCAGAGAAACTTTAACAACCCTTATAGTAAAAATTTTTTCCCCCGAAAATTTTTTTCGAGAAATATTTCCCTTTTTTGGTTCCCTTTATCATGAATAATCTGCCTTATCCTGGTTGGTGTATTTCAAATACGACTACGACTGTTTGGTAATAGATTAAAGAAAAACTGTTGAAGCCTTCTTTAATCTATTACCAAACAGTCGTAGTCGTATTTGAAATATGCCAACCACGATAAGTCAGAATATTTTTTACTTGAAATTTTTCCTTGGTTTTGTTCAAGTTATTTTTTTAGGCGAACTGAATTATTAAATCGAATAATTTCTATATTTTTCTTCGTATTATATATCAAAAGTTGAAATTATTTATTTTTGGGACAAGATTAGTAAGTAAGGCTTACGATTGTTAACAATAATTCCCTACAACACATTTCTTCATAGAGTATGAATGTCTTTGGTTCACAGACAGTAAATTTCATGGTGGTGCACCACGGTGGTATACTTATTGAAAAAATAGCTAAATCAAAAGAACTACAACTTTAAAGTTAAATAATTTTAATTTATAACCTAAAATTTGTGTGATTTTTTTATTTAACTTAAATTTGTCCGATTTTCTATTAATTTTTAAGCTTTACAAAAATTCTTCCATTTTTACATTCACGTAGACTGATAGTGGCGAAAAAATTTCACGGGATATTTAAGATAGCATTTTTCTCTTCGAGGGGAATGAAAATTTCACATGAAGAAAAATTCCATTTGTTTCTCACAATAGGGATGATTATTTTTAAATTATCATTTATCTTTTCAGCATACATACCTATTTATATACATGCATATTTTTAAAACCGGTTTTTTAATTTCCACGGTTTTTGGCAAACCCTAGTTAAATTAATGCCACTACGAAAGAAGAAGACATAGGCTTGGTGTGAGCGAGACGTCAGAATTCCCATTTATCTTCCGTCTCGTGACATCTCTGTGTACTTTCTACTTGCTGCTTTTGGCTGTGGGCATTGTGTGCAGAAATTTTTATGTAATTTTTTTCAGGTTTTTGGAAATTTTCTTTAAAATAAAAGTGCACATATGTACATATATTAAATTGCATGAATTTATGTTGTACGTAAACTTATTTTCACTAGTGTATATTAACTTGAACACGAATTATCTTCCTCTTATATTATTTTTTATAATCAGCTGCTAGTTTTTTTGTGTGCAAATTTTGTTTTGATATCTCTTTGTTGTTGTGGGATTTTTTCTCCTTCTTATTATTCCTGTGCTAACACTTTTGTATGGGAAAATGTGTGTGTGTTTTTTTGTTGTTGTATAAAGCTATGTATGAATGTATGTACTCATTTTATTTTTCTACATCCTCATACATTTAGAAATCCATTGGATAACAATAAAAGCATTTACAAGGCTAAATGAAAAGGATGTAGAAAAATAAAATGAGTTCACCTGGATATAAATTATTTGCTGGGTTTTGTATCAGTTTCAAAGCCTACTAAGCTTATTTTTTCTTTTGTGATTTTCAAAAGTATTATTGTTTTATGAATTCTCATATAGTTTTTGAAAGTCTATGCATAAAGTAAGAGGTTTGTGACTGTTTAAAATTTGTGGAAGTCTACTGATGATTTGGTTCAAGCGCCAATGAAATACGTATATAGACATGCTGAACTGCCAGCAAATGAATTTCAATTATTTTTAATTTTTGTTATTTGAAATCGAGTTTTTTGTATTTTTCGATAGAAGAGCATCCAAGTGGCGAAAAATGCAAAAATCATGATTTCGAAAAAGTAATGAGTTAGGGCCTTTCTATGTTAAGGTAACGATACGCAAAGATTGTTTAATTTATTATTTTTGTTTTACAGATTTATCCACGAGACCATAACTCACTTTATCTTGAATAGAAAACAAAAAGTTTTAATAAAAAAACCAATTAATTTACATAAATTATTAAGATAAAAAAATCACGATAATTTGAACCACATTATTGATAAAAACCGTGCTAATTAAATCGTAAACAAATAAACGAATCATAAAAATATAAAAAAACACTTAAAACGATACAGGAACGCAAAGTGATCTCGAAGATAATATTTATAAGTTCGTTTTTTTGTAGATAAAATAAACGTTAAAATTAAAAACCAAAATCATTGAAATTATCTCGGCAATTAACGGTAAACAAACAGTAATACACATTTTGTTTTTAATTTACACTTGTATATTTTATAATCTACAAGAACATCTCCAACAAAAAGTGCCAACAACTTTTTTATAATATATACATATGTACATAAATACATACATATGTACGTACATACTTAACTAAAGTGGAATTTTAAATCTTATCTCTGTTGAGTCTGTCTGTCAAAAATCATATGATACTCGCATGCCTACTTAATAATACATTCAAATATATTTTTATTTTAAATTTAGTACAAAAATAAAAATGAAATATGAAAATATTTAAAATATTTACGTACATACATATGTACATACATAAGTAAGTCAGTAAATATGTATAATTGAGATGTTGTGAACAGCTGTTAAAGGTTTTTACTTTAACTGTAAATTATGCTCTTACCTATTAACCCTCCATTAGCATTCGCCGACTCTTCCGTTATAACAACAAATCATACCGCAATAACAAAATAACACTAATATTAGTGACAACAATCAAACTGTATGTATGTATGTGTACGTGTGTGCGTTTGTGTACTTAAAGTTGTTGTATTAAAAAAAAAATGGTGGATGGCTGGTGGCTGTTAAACATTGACAAACTTCAGTAATCGTACATCAGTCTCTTGAAAACTGCGAATTAAACTTCAACGAAATTAAATGCGATATTTAAAAAAAAAATGATTAAAATTCAGTTAAAATAAATAGAAATATTAAAAAAATAGATATACCTACAAAAAAAATTATGAAAATAAAAAATAATTTTCTTAAATGGAAATTTTTTTAAACTAACCTGGTAAAAATGCATTTTTAAAATATGCACTGTGCCTACTTAATTTAAAAAAAATATAATTAATTTAAAAATATATATAAAACTCAGTTTGTTGTGATAAACATTTTAATAAACCTTTTTGTATAAAGAAACAAGTAAAATAATAATAAAAAAATGAAACCTAAAAATATATTAGAAGATTCCTACGCTACAGAATCTCTTTTGGTGGTGCCGAAATTCACTGTCCATCCAGTGCGCGTTCATCCAAATGGCACTCCATTGGTGGATATTGTTGCTGACAATGAGGAAACGGGATTGGGCTATACACATACTTTGGTAAGTTTCAGATTATTTGTATTATTTAATTGAAAATTAAGTTAATTTAAGCGTAATTGGATATAGTTTTTCCTTATACAGTGGCAAAAAAAAAAATATTCTACATGTGCAAATAGTACTATAGAGAAATTTGGATATTACGAATACGAATGAAATGGAAAAATGCTTCTTTAAAGCTTTTATAAAAACTACCTCTTATGAAGAGTACCTTTTATAAAAAGTACGTTTTATAAAAAGTACCTTTTATAAAAAGTACCTCTTGAAAAAGGTCCTTTTGTAAAAAGTACCTTCTATAAAAGCACCTTCTATTAAAAAATTTCTTTCATAAAAAGTACCTTTTATAAAATGTACATTTTGCAAAAAGTACCTTTTATAAAAAGTGCCTTACATAAAAAGTAGCTTTTATAAAAAATAGCTTTTATGAAAAGTACCTTTTATAAAAAGTACCTTTTATAAAAAGTATTTTTTATAAAAATAACCTTTTCTAAAAAGTAGTAGTACTTTTCATAACAAGTTGATTTTATAAAAAGTGTCTTTTGCAAGAAGTGGCTTTTATAAAAAAATCATTTCTAGAAAGTACCTTTTATAGGAAGAACTTCTTAGAACTAAAAAAGTAGCTTCTATAAAAAGTAGTTTTTGGAAAATGTACTTTATATGAAAGGTAAAAATTAATTTTTACACAAAATTAAATGAGTGGCAATAATTTTCTTTTCAGTTATTATATAATTGCACATACATACATACGTATGTAAATATGAATATACATATTTAAATTTGTCATCGTTTTCAAGATGGTTCCAGTAGCACGTGACACGCCTTAGAATTTCATATAAAAATTTAAATTGCAAATTAATATTGAGAGAAGAAATATTTCTAATACATCTATGTCAATACGTCATTAAGTTGAATAAACTAATTAAGTTAAAGCAAATATATACATATTTCAATAAATAGCAGATGCTAAAAAGCACCAGTATTTTTTATGAATTTAATAAAAAAAAAACACTTTTCGTTCGTTTGTGAATGGATAAAAATTGGTTGGAAAACATTTGCAAAAACGATGGCAAATAAAATGATTGAATAATTTAACACAAACAAACAGTTACTTTTATTTTTTCCAGCTTGATTAAAAATTCAATAAACGTTTAAACTTTTAAAACACATATTTTATTTTCTGCTTTAAAAAAAGTCTTTTTTTTTAGCAAAAATACAAGTATGCAAATAGTGGTTAAATAATTTAGACCTGTTTGTATACATATATGACAAGTATTTATTTATTTATTTTTTTTTCTATTAAAAAGTTGCTATAAACAAATTTACGTTAATACATCATTACAACAAGGTCAAGAAAATTAACATTTTGCCATAATTATAATTAACAATATTCAGAGAAAAACAAAAACTGCAAAACAGAAAAAAAGTTTAAGTTATAAATTATTAAATAAATATAGCATTTACAATTTAATAGTTATATGTAAGAACATACTTATTTTTGTATGTTGCTTAAGCGGCCCATACACTACAACAGCATGCACGCACAATCAAGCGATTGAGCATTCATTCTCGAACCACACAACATACCAGCAAGCTGGTACAATATTCATTTCTTACAAAATTTCGGGAAGGGTGGTTATGAATAGTGACACATATTTTGTTGCAATTATTATTGGTATGTTGTTAAAATTAGCAGCTATGTATAACTAAAGTTCGTAAATTCTGTTTACGATTGAAACAAATTATATTTCAACAAATTATATTACTTAAATGCATGTTTGCTCCATGACAACTTTGCTCAACTGAGCTAATTTCACCATATACCACACCAGCGAGCTGGTACCATCAGCAAAATATCAAACTCTACTTGACATCGCTACAGCAAACCGTACAATCGCACAAAATGCCCATACACGACCAAACCGCTGGCACAAACACTTGATTGCGCATGCATGCTGTTGTAGTGTATGGGCCCCTTTAGGCTATTGAGCTTTTCTTATCATTTGTTTTTGCTCTCCAAGCAAAGTGTTACGTAACAATGTTTATTCGTTTCAAACAAAATGTTTGATTTAAATTTTTTTATATTGAATCCCAACATACTTGTTCGTATAGATTAGAAGCAAAATCTGATTAAAATCCATTTTTTTTTTGTTTTTCGCCATGGGAATGAGTGTGTGACGGGAATAAATTAATACTTCATTGTTGTATTTAATATTCATAATCAATGCGCTATAAATTAAACAACTGTAAATTGAACAATTTTCTAATAGATATTGAACTTTTTCCGTTTATAAAAAAATTCTATTAGTTTGGTTTCTATTGCGATTTCATAAGCAAAGAGTAATAAATCAAAATAATTCAAAGTTGTGTTGAGCAGATTGGCAACTGCTTTAAATATTAAGGCTGATATGCATTTTTATTTTCTTTTCGAAAGTAAAATGTTTGAGCACATGGAAAACTTTTTTAGAAAAATATAAACAGAATTGGAAAATTTTATACAATCTTTGTGGATTCTACCTGTCCGCAAGCAGCCACGTAAACTAACCAAGCCAAACATTATAGGTTGAATCGTGGCATAACATAATGTCATAGCCAAAAATATAGTTATTTGCTTCAGCTATTAGTGCCATAAACATAGCCCTAAACAGCTGTTTATATTCTCATTTGTTTATTCATTTTAAAAGTGCAATAACAAAAATGCTTAAGCAGCAAACAGATGTTTACGGTTACGGCGAAAAACCAAATTTCTTCTTCTTCTTGATGTGTTAAAATAAAACCAATATTCAATTGGTTTCTAGCATTATGGTTATGGCTATGGCGTTATGGTGAGTCAGCTATAATCAACTACAGTGTTGCCCATAAGTTTGTTTCAAACAGCTGTTTTGTTATGGTTATGGTCATGGCTTATCTTTATAGTAGAATAATCTGGGGCAATTATTTCTCAAACTTCTTGTTTTTTTTGCACAGACTTTCTGTCACATTTTATTAATTTAACTGCGGAAAGGTCATAAAACTTTTGTATTATACGGGACTAACATTTGTAAGGAGATGAAATAAAAATTGAAAAGTAATGAAGTGTAACAACATTGACTCATCATTACACAAATTGTTGTTGTTGCTGTTGTCGTTGTTTCTTTCTTTAGAACTTAAATTGAAAAGAATTCAACAGATAAAAGTAATAAATATGAGAAGCTGATAAACCAGTAGTATGCCAGAATGCAGATATTTTTTTTCTTTTTAATACAAGATTTGTGTGCATTCTTCAGCGAACAATTCATATAATTTAATAAATACATTATTACTATGATTATCATATCATAAATCGTTCCAAGCAGCAAACTTTAATAAATAGGGTGACCCGAAACTCGCTCCAAATTTTGAAAAACAAAATTAAAAGTAAGCTTTTTATACCTCGTTTAAATTGTAAAAAATTAAATTTTAATCAAAATACTTGTTTTTGTTTGAAAGATCAAGACAGGACTGTTCTTCACGAAGCTTATTCTGGTCGTCCTATTGTGGGCCATAAGTCACGAACAATGTCGGCCTCCAAGGAGGCAATTATTTGCAGTTTATCAGCATGAATTGGTGACTTTATGGCAGTTGAAATTAAATTCAGTAAAGTGCGACTTTGACTCGCGCACGAAGTGTTCCGAACGCACACTACATATCGCTAGCTTACTAAAAAACGGCATAACTTAAAAAAACCTAGTTTGCCAGTAAACGAGTTTGAAGTGTTCAATTTTTTTTCTATCCAGAGTTGAGTAAACAAGTTAGTTGTAAGAAATTTTTACACAAAGTGAAGAGCGATTTGAGGATTCATTCTGCCTCATTAGCTCAGAAATGACTTTTTTGAGTTATGACGTTCTTTGAGTGAATGAGCGATATGTAATGCTATACGGAATTAAGCCTATATAATTTAATGTCTTACCTGATGTAGACATTTAGATTATATGTGTTCTTGTGTTTTCTTAGTTTTAGCGCTTTTTTATGTTTTGCCGATTTTTATGGTTTTTTGCGGTTTCTTTTAGTTTTAGCGATTTTTTGGGTTATTTTTTTGCGTATATAAAATTTTTTTTCCTCGTTTTTGGTGATTTTTTTCTGTTTCTTTTAGTTTAAGCAATTGTTTTAGTCTTGTACTTTTTTTTCGTTTTGGCGATTTTTTCGGGTTTTTGACGATTTGTTTAGTTTTTTCTTGCGACTTTTTTTACTTTTGGTGATATTTTTGCATTTTAGCGATTTATTGAACTTTTTGTGATATTTTTCATTTAAGCGCTTTTTCCATTTTGGCGTTTTTTTCAGGATTTTGCGATTGTTCCGGTTTTTCGCAATTTTTCGGTATTGTTTTTTCCGTTTGACGATTTTTTTCGGTTTTTTGCGATTTTTATTTTTTTTACGATAGCAATTTTTAATTTTTAGCGATTTTTTCTAATTTTTGGCTTACTTCTTTCTGGCGATTTTTTTGACATTTTGGCAATTTTTTTTATTTTTTTGGTGATGTTTTTACTTCTGGTAACTTTTTGCATCTTAGCGATTTATTTTATTTTTGGTGATATATTTCATTCAAGAGCTTTTTTAATTTTTGGTGATTTTTCGTTTCATCTTTTTTTTGATTTTGGAATTTTTTAGTTTTAGCGTTTTTAAAAATTTCAAGAGGTTGCCTTTTATAGTTTCCAAGATACAGCAAGTTGTCAAAATTACCTAGTCAAAATTAAATTAATTGATAAAATAACCTTTAATTTTGATTTTTTTTTAATTTCAGTGTAAAATGCAACGCCAAGCGTTGACAAATTTTATATGAAAGGAATTTCAACATGTTTCGTTACTTGCTTTAGAACACCCTTTAACCTTTAACTTTTATATACATATGCACACATATATATGTATATGCAGCGGCCAAAGTTTTACATATTCTGTGAAAATTTTGAATTTTGGTACACCCTGCATTAGTCACAATTCTTATGTTGTTGTTAAAAAATTCTTTCATATTTTCCCTCCTTCTTAAACTGGAGCAACAAAGAGATGCACAAATTGATTTGATAGTATTTATTTCATTCAGATTTTATTCGCTTATATAATATGTGTAACTTGATTTATCATCTTTTTTCCTCTATGTAAATGAAGTTAAAGTTGAGGGCAAATACATAGTTAGAGCATGAATGTGTTACATTTATTATTATATTATTATATTGTTTATTATCCACTAAACGTATTATTAAATTACCAAAAAAAAAACAAGTATGACATTCGGAAAAACAAATTAATAAGATATAAATCTGTAAAAGAAATAGGCCTTTGCTCAAATTCTGCTATATTTATTATCTTAATTGCATAAAATTATGCCCCTGTTTCCACACATTTTTTTAATTGATTGCCATATAAACTTTCTATACAAGTGGATTGCTTGACTTGAGGAAACGGTGTGTACTTGCACACGAAAAAAATATAATTTCATGAGCGACATTGTTCTTATAAGGCAATAAAATGCAAAAGAATTGGGATAATTCTCCTTTTATGAAACAAGGAAAAATTTCTTTTTGTTATTTATGCCCATCTTTTATTTAAAATTTTTAATTTACAAAAACTTAATGGAAAAAGAAAATTTTCTTTTTCTTTTGAGAGTTGAGTAAACAAGATATTTGTATGAAATTTTTCTACATTATGAACGACAACATGAGAATTAATTCTGCATCTTTAACTCAAAAATCAAATTTTTTGAGTTATGACGTTGTTTTAGTAAGTGAACGATATACATACATATATATTTCAAATTCATAAATAATGAATGGGGAATTTCACCACAATGCAAATAATTTAAGTTCAAATCATGGTACAATTATACTAGGTACATGCACGACTACAACAAAATTACAACACCAAAAAACACATGCATTTTGTTGGTATAAACAAACGAATAATTGTCAGAAACAGATGCCTTTTGTTTTTAAAAATAACAATAACAGGGTAACAAAAGTACAATTGCAGACGCGGCATTCATGAATGATTATAGTTATACAGTGTTGCCAATCTTTGTGTAGTTAGACAGTGTGTAATTTCTACTTAAATGTGTAGGCCATGTAATTAAATTTTTGTATAATCTGTGTGTAATTCTACTTTGGATTTTATTTTTATTTATTTTTGTTTTAATTTTAACCTACACAAAAGATGTGTAGTGTAATTTTCTTCAATGTGTAATTGGAGGCCTAGCCATGTGTAAATTCATTGGCAACACTGTAATCATTTTATTCACACACATACACTAACATTTTGCAGCTTGTAAACAAAGTTTGACAACTATTTGCACTGTATACATTAACAGGCTGGGCTTGTGCATGTACCTGTTATAATTGTATAATGGTTCAAATGTTTGTTTTAGCATTCCATAATATAAAAAATTTTTAAGAGAACTTGTCTTCTGAATTTTTCAACATCAATTTAGCTCTTACTCCTTAAGAGTGTTGCCAGAAAATGGTGATGGGAGAATGCTAAATCGGTCCTAAACATGTGGTAAAATGTTCTACAGATGAAAAAAGATAAAATGATACTGCATTATTTATAAAAAATATTACAGCTTTATAAAGCTTAGTAAGGCAAAATTTTTATAGAAATCTGTTTTATAAACTCTTAATAATTATTATAAATTGGGCCGATAGATTTTAAATTTACACCCGTTTTTTTTAGCTGTTTTTCTGACACTTTAATATTTATTTATTTATTTAGTACATATTCTGCAAAGTAAATTTGCAGAATATGGTTGCGCAAAAATGGACAGGTGACTAAGACCATATGTCCGTGATGTTGTTAACAGTATTCTTAAAAATGTTTTTGTGACTGACTGTACACGACCTATGCCTTCACATAGGAAGTAACAACGTGGTTGTTAAGGAAATTCCACAAAAGAACCGCAAGATTAAACGGTAATCCGTGGCAGATCAGTCAACCAGTGCGAGTGAGAAGCAAAACTCTCGAAGGCCAATAAATGACAGTGGCTTGGTTGCATTTAAGAAATAATTGCCAACGACGCGTGATGTTGACTTGCCCAGAGCTGCTTTACGACTGTTACACTTTAATATATTTTACGAAAGAATAGCAGCAAAAATGCTAAAATGGCAACAATGCTCAACAACGGTTTTTGTCGTGGCTAAACAAGCAACGGATCTCTTGCGTAGACTCTCTTAAATAAACAACTTTTGTTGTTGTTTGCCCTTGTTGTTATTTTGTAAACAGTCAATCTTTACATTTTAATTTATAACATTTGTTTGATAAGCTTAACATTTGTTTTTGTTTTTTCGCGTTGTTTGTTTAACATTTGTTTTTGTTTTTTTTATGTGATTTGTTTTTATGTTTTGATGTTTAAATTTGTTTATACACAACACCAGTGTGACCATTTGCAATCTTTTGCCGGCAAAAAAGATTATTGCTATTATTATTAATTTTTTGTTTCGATATAATTTTTTTTTGTTTACAAGGCTTATAAGCTAATAAGGCTTATGATATTTTACTTAACAGTACCACAAAAACTAAAGCTAGTAATTGAATAAAGAAACTATTAATAACATAGAGTTGAGGAAAAATTGTCACAAAAACCTCTTAAAAATAAATTTATAATTTTTCGGCGTACGGAAATTTAATTAAAATAGATTTAATGGATTTTTTTTATTCTATTAGAACTACATATTCGAATGGAATGAAATGAAGAAACAAAAGTTCATCATAATGAATACAAAAACTAAGTTGCTCGATATATTAGAATAAAATTATTTATTCTAACAAAATTATGTATATAAAAATAATTTTTTGTTTATAAACAACTTTCAAATCTCACTGATAACATCTAATTTTTGTTACTTTTTTTTAATTGTGTTAGTTTTGCAGTTTTTCAATTAATTTTTCAAAGCAAAATTATTTTCTTATTGGCTAAAGTTTTTATGAAAATTAATTTATTCCACTTAGTGACTTTTTGCCTTAAACACGGCATTAGTTTGGCAAAGGGCATTAAACCATATTGATTTACATGTGTATATATGTATTTATTTTTGGTTCTTTGTCGGTTTCATTGCTTCAGCAGTAATTATTTGTTTAATTCATTTAATTAACTGCTCTGGGAAAATTGTTAAGTTTTGCTGTCGTGGTTGTGGCATTTCTTTTAACGAACTTTTGTTGGCATAAGTGTCTTTATTTGTATTTACTTTTCGATTTAGCGCTCTATAATTCTGCGTTGAAATTGTTTTTTAATTAAATTTTTCTGTTGTTTTTTATATTATTAACTTTGTTTATTGAACATTTGCGCACATGATTATAATGTTTATTTTACGAGTACTTGTTCTATATGTGTATTTTGTATTTGTATCACTTGCGTTACGGATGCTGTGCTGAATTTAAAAAAGAAAATAAAATATTTAACGATTTCTCACTTGACAAAGTTGGGGACAAAAATTCAGATTGCAGTTTTTTGGCAAACCAGTGTAACGTTAAGACGCAATTAGGACAAACTTTTTTGGGGTTCCTTTTGAATTGGTTGAAAGAAATATTACACAATAAAAAATTAAATAAAAAAATAGTAAAAACGTTTTCTTTTCTAGAAAAAAGGACGACATATTGGTTTATTTGTTTTAATTAAACAATTTATTTAAAAGTAAGATTGAAGAAATTTTATTGTCCTGTCAAATAAATTTTAACTTAATAATGAGCTTAGAACTTATTTATTTCTCTTCGCGAGAAAGGCTAAAAAGGTTGCCCTTATTTTTAGAAAAGAAAACGCCACTTAAGTGTTTTAGATGATTTACACAATTAGTTAAAGATGGCGTATGAGTGATTTTAATTATTTACCAGAGAAATTAAAGAATTATTAATGTGTATATCTCGGTACACATTCTTTACATCACGATGAAAAATCCGTGATTTAAAAAAAGCTTATTTCGGAAAAAAATTTTCATTGAGTGAAAGCGTTATTTTTGTTTATGTTTTAGAGTTGTATTTATGAACAATTACAATGGCTGGCGAGTTAGGAACTAAACTCTTAAAGCAAAAAGTAAGTCATTTTAATATTAAAAAAAATAAATTAAACTTAAACTACCGTATATTTTATATAAGAGGTACAAGGCTTTATAAAATTTGTTTAAAGGTACGGTCACATGTTTTCCCATATTTCCATAACTTTTCCTTTTCAAAATAAAACAGAATTTGTCTTGTGGTCACACTACACACATATAATATATATAAAAAATATATTATTGCGAGGTCACAAGTAACTCAAGCAAAATATTTAATCAAAATGTCAAAATAAAATTTGTTTTCCCAGAATTTTTGGTAAAAATTGGTCATGGACAGTTTTTTATTGTACCATATTGTGGAAAATTAGGAAAATATAAAAAAAAAAAAAATCAATAAAGTGGGACTTTGACTCACACGCGAAGGGTTCCGTACCTTCCTATAGGAACGTTAGCCTATATAATCTAACACCTTAGCTGATTTAGACATTTAAATTTTTTTCGGTTACTAGCGATTTTTTTTTTAGTGTAGCGATTTTTTTCCTTTTTGGTGATATTTTAGTTTTATCGTTTTTTCGCTTTGGTGATTTTTTCGGTTTTTGGCGACATATTTTTACAATACATATTTTTAATTTTAGCGATTTTTTTCGGTTTTGGTGATTTTTTCGGTTTGGCGTTTTGGAGTTTTAGCACTTTTTAATTTTTTTTTTGGCAATTTTTTCGGTTTAGCGATTTTTTAGTTCTGTCGTTTTTTCGCGTTGGTAATTTTTTTCGTGATATTTTCTATGATACATATTTTTAGTTTTAGCGATTTTTTCGGCGTTTGGCGAATTTTTTCGGCCCGGAAATTTTTAAGTTTTATCGTTGTTTTCTCTTTGGTAGGTAATATTTTCGGGTTTTCACGATATTTTTTAAAATACATATTTTTAATTTCAGCGATTTTTTCGGTTTTAGTGAGTTTTGCCGATTTTTTAATTTTATGGCCTTTTTCGCTTTACAAATTTTTTTCGGTTTTTCGCGATATTTTTTTACAATGCATATTTTTTCGGGTTTTGGCTGTTTTTTGTTCGGCCTGCAGATTTTTAAGTTTTATTGTTGTTTTCGCGATATTTTTTTACAATACATATTTTTAGTTTTATCGATTTTTTCGGTTTTGGTGATTTTGTTTCGTTTTGGCGATATTTTTAGATTTTTGGTGATAAATTTTTACAATACATATTTTTAGTTTTAGCGATTTTTTCGCTTTGGCAATTTTTTCCAGTTTTTCGCGATATTTCTTTACAATACATATTTTTAGTTTTAGCGATTTTTCGGGTTTTTGACGATTTTTTTCGGCATGGCGGTATTTTAGTTCTATCGTTGTTTTCGCCTTAGCGATATTTTTCGGTTTTTGTCGATATTTTTTTTAGCGATTTTCTCGCATTTTAGCGATTTATTTATTTTTGATGATATATTTCATTTAAGTAATTTTTTATTTCAGCGATTTTTCGTCTCGGCTTCTTTATTTTGGGATTTTTTAGTTTTAGCGTTTTTGAAAATATCAAGAGTTTGCCTCTTAGGGTTTCCAAGGTACTGTTGACAAGTTGTCAAAATTATATAGTCAAAATTACATTAACTGACGTAATACCCTTTAATTTTGATTTTTTAAATTTCAGTGTTAATTGGTCTAGTATTCTGCATAAAAATACAATAACTTTGAAAATTTAAAGTGTCTGTAAATTACATTAGGATTTCAACATGTTTCATTGCTCGCTCTAGAGAACGAAAAATATCGGATTAATTTTGAATAATAACTTTTATAAAAACAAAAACAAAGACTTAAGGTCCTTATTTTTATCTTATATAATAATATATTTATTTCTGTATAAATTAATATTATATATAAATTGATTTTAATTCAGGCGTTTGTAATTTCGTTTCAAAAGTTGGCAGCACTACAAGCAACAGCTGCTACTTCTCGCTGTTTGTTTTTATAACAATTTTGCAAGATCAAATATTTGTTTAATTAAAAATGGATAAAATATTTGACCTGAATTAGACGAATTTTTGTTTGATTGCAAATAAATTTGATTTCCCGCCAGCAATCTAAATATTTTGTGGTCAGAATACGGCGAGCAAGTATGTGACGTATTTTATCAAATATTCCACCAGTGTGACCGTATCTTTACATTATTTTTATAATAACTTTAAACTAAAATTATAACAGGCTTATTTATAAAATTTATTAAGGTTTTTAAAGGGTTTTTAAAATAACTTTTCATAAACAATTTTTCTTAAAAAGCCTTTATTAGCCTTAATAATTTTTATAAATAAGGCTGTAAATATGCAAATATAAATAAAAGATTTTGTCAATCTTTGTATGCACATAATTTATTTTATTTTTTTCACTGTAGTTGTATTTTTTTGTTTGTTTTAATTTTTAGGTGTACGTGACACATAATTTTCATTAATTATTTTTTTTAAAGATTTTATTAGTATTGAAAATAAACAAGTCTACGCTAATTATGTCCATTAAGAAGTAATCAAAATATACTTTGTTTTTGTTTTCAAAAAGATTTGAAGAAAAAAGAACCGTCATTAGAAATATTTCAATAGATCTTATTCGTATTTATTTTAAATCGCTTAGCTTGGCAAGAAAAATAATATTAATAACAATACTATTATAATTTTAATATATAATTTTAAAAAAAGTAAAGGAGGAACTACAAAAGAAAAATTGTGTTCATTAAGACGGTGTAGTTACAATTGGTACTACAACTACCGGCGAAAATGAGTTTTCATAAATATTTATGCAGCAGAACGAATTGTAGCGTGTAATGAAAAACTCTACAATCCCAACAGGGTTGCATTAATGTTTAATAAAAATTAGCAAGCTTATAACGAACTCCCGCTATAGTGAACATTCGCTTTTTAAGTTCTATAAATAATAAAATAACGTGAGAGTTTTTTTTCCAACCCAAAAGTATTTTACGACTTTTCTATAATTTTTGTGACATTTTTATTAATTACTGTTGCCACATCTTTAAAGCAAAATGCAATAAAGTTTACCAAACGATGATTTTTTTATCAAGTGATGAATTATTGTAGCAATATGTTTGAAAAATATACATAATTAAAATATATAATCAAACTTTGTATGATATTGTTTTCCTTAAAAATAAGATAAACATTTTTTTAATCACTCTTACAGAAAGAAAGAAATTTTATAATTATTAGGAGGGGAAAATTATATGAAGGCAGCAGTCAAGCCCTTAAGGGTATACAATTTCTTAAATTTCGCTACTTAATTTTATTTCAATTAAAAAAAAAGAAGTAAAATATAAATTTTTCTTTTAGAAAAGAAAGCATCATTAGTTTGTTTGCACTACAAAATTGTATAGTAGCCCATATTTTTCGCTCAGTGTGCATGTGTGTAATAAAATATCACAGACGTTAATTGATTGATCTAATAAAAAAAAAAAATAAATACATAAAGTATTTACAGTTTACTCTCGATAATATGAATTTCATACAAATTACAATTTTCTACTAATCGGGAACTTAAAAAATAGGAATAATAGAGATCTCCGGATGAAACGTAGAAATGATCAATAGAAGCAAGACTTTGATAAAATTCCTGATTTTTTTTTATAATTTCAAATTCTGGTACACTCTTTTCCATGACTTGAAAATTATATTTATTTGAAGAAACTTGCTGAAATTAGCAGACGTTGTTGTCCCATTGATCATTCGTACAAATTGACAGCAACTTGATGGTCAGTTTTATTTTCAAGATGCCATTCGTCATTAGCAAAAAAAAGCTCAAAATTCTCGCCTCACTGAAAGTGTTCCAAAAAGTATATGTAAATAATAAATTAATCCCCTGTTCTACAACCCAGGCAGTCGACTTGTCAATAAATAATTATTACTTTAATTTAAACTTTCTAATCAAGTCGATCGTTCGCATTGTGGAAACTCGGGGTTATTCATTATTTTGTGGAATATTATTAACACTAAATATGAAAATTTATTATGTATTGTTACTACCTGATAGTTAGATGAGCCGTGAGGAATTTGAACTCCTTTTGTACGAGCAAAGTCTACTTTGTAAAGTTCTGAGTTTGTGGGAGAGAAGGGAGAAAAGAATAGGGTCGACTAATCACACACTTTTGTTGTTGTAAGAAAAAAAGGGAGATATTTGTATTTTCTTTCTCTTTGCTATGAACTCAAAAGTTGCTCAACTAAAATTACCGTGTGTGAATCCAGTCTTGTGGTATAGTGAAAATTTGTGATAGTAAACTTTACTTGTACAAAATGCTGGATACCAAAATGGCAAATTTTTGTTTAAAATTTTTTAAACGCACTAATAATCCCAAATTAATATTTTACTTATTAAGTAAAATTTCAAAAATTGGCTTGTTTTTATGGTTAAGCAATTGTCTATATGCATTTCGTTCCCGCTTGTGGAATTCGTCAGTAGACTTCAACCCAAAAAATTTTTGAATTTAAATAACAAACTCCGCATGTTTATAGTAAGACTCTTAATACTATATTGAGAATCACAATATACAAACATAATAAGTTTCAAAACTGCAAACAAAAATCTTTACAAAACAATCATCTTTATTCAACTGTGCATCTATTTTATTTTCCACCATCTTTTTTTTTGGGTTGAAGTCTACTGACGAGTTCCACAAGCGGGAACGAAATGCATATAGACAATTGCTTAACCATAAAAACAAGCCAATTTTTGAAATTAAATAAGGACATTATGTCAAATAAATATACTTCAGTATTTCATGTATTAAGTAAAATATTTCCCTGACGATCTGCATTAGCAACAGTGAAATATGCGCATTTCCATGATCCAGCTAAACCCCTCAATAATCAATTCAATGTATTTTTAATTAAAAAAAAATATTTTACTTAATAAGTAAAATATTAATTTGGGATTATTAGTGCGTTTAAAAAATTTTAAACTTAAATTTTAACAATTCCCATAAAAAATCACTAATTATTAAATTGACTGCACCAGGTCAAAAAATACTTGTGTGGCAACACTCTATTCTTAAATAGCTGTTGTTGTTATTTACATTTATTTTCTTTTTACATACTTTTACAACTACAATTTGAAGCTGGAAAAAAGTCAGCCAGTGTAGTAATGGTAAAGAAAATAAAAAACATGTTGATTATTGAGTTCTTGTTTCAACTTTGTTATTTGTTTTAAGCTTCTCATTTGTTTAAATGAAAGTTTATAACATAATAACTCTAGTTGTTCTAAGAAACTTTGGGTAAAGGTTCCCTGATGATCTGCATTAGCAACAGTGAAGTGCTCATAGAATCCAGCTAAACCCCTCAATAATCAATTTCAATGTATTTTTAATAAAAAAAAATATTAGTGCGTTTAAAAATTTTAAACTTTAATTTTAAGAATTCCTATAAAAAATCACTAATTATTAAATTGACTGCACCAGGTCAAAAAATACTTGTGTGGCAACACTCTATTCTTAAATAGCTGTTGTTGTTATTTACATTTATTTTCTTTTTACATACTTTTACAACTACAATTTGAAGCTGGAAAAAAAGTCAGCCAGTGTAGTAATGGTAAAGAAAATAAAAAACATGTTGATTATTGAGTTCTTGTTTCAACTTTGTTATTTGTTTTAAGCTTCTCATTTGTTTAAATGAAAGTTTATAACATAATAACTCTAGTTGTTCTACGAAACTTTGGGTAAAGGTTCCCTGATGATCTGCATTAGCAACAGTGAAATGCGCATAGGATCCAGCTAAACCCCTCAATAATCAATTTCAATGTATTTTGAATTAAAAAAAATATTTTACTAAAATATTTTTTTTTATATTAAAAATACATTGAAATTGATTATTGAGGGGTTTAGCTGGATCATATAATCAATTTCAATGTATTTTTAATATACAAAAAAAAAAATTTACTTAATAAGTAAAATATTAATTTGGGATTATTAGTGCGTTTAAAAAATTTTAAACTTAAATTTTAACAATTTCCAAATTTTTGTTGAGCAACTTTTGAGTCTAAAATTTAGAATTTTCTGTCAATTTATATATGTAACTGAGTTGAGGAGCTTGGAAACAAGTTTAAATAATTGAGATATGAAATACAGAAATAATTCTCAAGTTATCGATTAGACGAAATTATCGAGAGAAGCAAGTAAATCTTTTATCAGCTTTTATATTTATTTACTGAATCTTCAATTATAAATTGAACTAACAATAAATATTAAAATCTTAAAATTAAACAGTCTTACTTTTAAAAATTATTAAGGCTTTATAAAGTGTTTTTAAAACAAATTTTCATACAAAATTTGTCTTTTTAAGCCTTTATAAAGCCTTAATAACTAATAATAATAATAAGGCTGAAATTTGTTTATGTATAATTATCGACAGCAGACTGTGTGTACATTAGAGATGGGTACTGCTCACGTGCTGTGAGGCATAAGGGGTTCCTTCTCATTGAAAAGTTTTAGAATAAAATCCAAAAACCTGTAAAAAGGTGTTTCTTGGACGTAATTTTTTCTGATTATATTGAATTTTTTCATTCAGGTGAGCGTACATATGAATTTCAAATCAAACTTATTGCGCGTGAGTGTATTTATAAGAAAGTTCAACGTGAGTAAGTAGAACCTTGAGACAATTGTTTCCTTCGGACGGGGAAGTTCTGAATTGAAAATTAAAAATAAATAAGGAAATTGAAAGTAGCCGTAATAATTTTCTTTACCTTATTTTCAAGTGTACATTAAACTGGCATCACGCGTCATGTGTTTTATATCTGACATCTCAGCTATGCGACTCATATGTATAGTAACTTTACATGTCTATCCAAATTACCCATTTATAGACAACTTCTAATTTTTTGCTTTCAAGCGTACATATTTCGTTAAAGCTGACATAAACTCTTTCTTTATATTTTTGCCATCAGCGTTGGTATACTATTGTTGTTATATGAAAACAGCTGATGCCAGATCAAAATATAAGTAAAGAAAAAAGTTTTTTAACTCTGTTGGCCAAAATAAGGAAATTATTGGCGACGACGCACTCGAAGTATATTTTTGGTTCTTAAGCATGTGGAAGGAAAGAAACAATTTTGCCCACCTAATTGTGATTGTCGGGAGCAATTTTTTATTTATTTATTTATTTCATAAACACCAAACAACACACACAAGCCTGACCGCACTTAAGAAATAATTACGATGACGCGAGAGCTGTTCTTCAACCCAGAGTTGCTTAAAGACTGACGAGCAATTTTTATTCCCCTAAAATGTGTATTCCTTTCAAAGGGAAAACTGTTATTGTGAATGTGCCGTAAAATTGCTTTCCCGCTGTCAATTCTCAGTAAATGCAAAAAATGGGAAATTTGTAGTTTAGAAATTATTTTCAATTCAAACAAATTTAAGTTTTGTAATAAGAAAAACATGGATGCTGGGTTTCAAATGAAAAATGTTTTATAAATATTCTAGGTGCAATGGAAAAAAATTCTTTGGTATACCAGCGCTTCATAATTGACTGCATGTGTATTCATACTCTTTGCAAAGGAAAAAAAAAACAAACAATCGTGGAAATTATTTACGGATCTTGTTCTAAAAAAAAATATTTATAACTTTTAATGTTAAATTGGAAGCAAAATATTGAAATTAAGCGATGTATTAATTGAGTTCGTCTGCTAAAATAAAGTGAACAAAACAAAGGGAAAGGTGAAAAAATCTCAGAGAAATATATTCACCCTTATCGCGAATCTCAAGGGAATAAATTATGGGGAATAATTTTTTTATTCCCATGAGCAATAAATTGGCATCTCCAATTGTTAGGGAATAAAATAAACGTCGGTTGCTTGGGTTCCTCTGTGGCTGAGTGGTAGCGATGCTAGTCCAGAGGTCGTGGGTACGATTTCCGCCATAGACCCTGGGTGTTTTCCGCAGACACGCTAATCGCTTTGCGGAGTTGTGTTTGTTTAAAAAACACGCTACTGTGAATTAATGTAATATTTGAATATATTCTGGAATACGCGTCGACTTGATGAAAGTTACATGGAAAACAAAAATGGGTAAATATAAAAAATTTGTTTTTGTTTCCCATACAAAATTAACCATTTTTAAAGGAGAGAGAGAAACGCGTTGAAATTCTCACGTTTATTTCATTTTAGAAATGTATGGCAAACAAAAACAATTTTTGAAAATTTGTTTTTGTTTTAATGTAAAGTTTGTTTTCCAGAATAGCCACCAATATTTTTTACTCGTATTTGTATAATTTTTTTAATAAATTTTTATTATTAAGCAAAATGAATAGGATTTCGAAGAAGAAAGAAACTTATTGAAAAAAATAAAGAGATTAAATTTTAGAAATGAATCAAATCCACTGTGTTTCTCGTTAGTAATGAAGAATTGTTGGCAGTACAATAAAAATAAAATCAAAGAATTAAAAACTATTTAAAAACAGCACGAAAACTACTTACATTATGCTTTTTGTTTAAATTCCCAAAAAAAATTGTGAAAAACACCCAAAAATTGTGAAACGCCCAAAACCAAATCGCCCAAAAATGAAAATTAAAAATCGCCCAAAATTTCAAAATGAAAAATCACCCAAAAAATGAAAAATCGCCCAAAATTAAAAAACAGTAGAAACAAATTAAAATTATAGTAATTTCATTTTTATATTAAAATGAAAAAAGAAAAGTTATAGAGAAGCGTAAATAATGTTCGTTCGTTCCCGAATTTTCTACACCATAGCGTTCCTCGCCACGGCGCTGCTTAATAAAAATTTTCTGCTTTGCAAAGTTTTCCTGCTTAAGAACGTTTTTTTGCACTGCCGGCCTTCGGCCGCGCTCAAAGATTTTCTCCACCATGGTGTACCCCGACACGGCGCTGCCTAAAATATTTTCAGCCTTGCAAAGTTTTCCTGCTTAAGAACGTTTTCTGGCACTGCCGGCTTAAGGATTTTCTCCACCATGGTGTTTCCCGACAGGGCGCTGCCTAATAAATATTTTCTGCCTTGCAAAGTTTTCCTGCGTAAGAACGTTTTCTTGCACTACCGGCCTTCGGCCCGGCTTAGGGATTTTCTCCACCATGGTATTTCCCCACACGGCGCTGATTAATAAAGATTTTTTGCTTTGCCAAGTTTTTTTGTTTAATAACATATTCCTGCACTGCCGGCCTCAAGAATTTTCTCCACCATGGTATTTGGGTGTATTTTTGCCTTTAATTTTTAAATGTTTGAACAATTTTGGGCGATTTTTCATATGAAAAATTACTTAAAATTTGTATGAAAAAATTTTTGGGCGATTTTTCATTTTTATTTTTGGGCGCTTTGGTTTTGGGTGATTTTTCATGGAAACATTTTTCATATGAAAAATCACCCAAATTTTGTATGGAAAAATTTTGGGCGATTTTTCATTTTTATTTTTGGGCGATTTGGTTTTGGGCGAGTTTTCACGTGGAAATAATTCACAATTGCAACTTTAGGAAAAAGGGAAAATATATTCACGATAGGAGTGATTGATTGCTGGCTGGGAAGTATTTCTAGGGAAAAATTATTCATGATTGCCATGAAAAGGGAAAATATTTCAGGAGAAAACATGTTCACCATAGAGGTGAATATAGAATATCGCAAGTAAACTATCAGTCACAGTCTCATCCCTATTATAAGTGTATGCATCCATATACATGAAATAAGCCGGCCAAGTGGCAGTGAAGTCTCTTTAACCTGAATATACATACATACAAACATGCATACATATGTATGTATGGATCATTTACTTGTATAATGCCATAACTCAAGAAAACTAATTTTACTGCAAACGAGTTTAAAGTTTTCAATTTACAAACAACTTAACTGGCGGTCTCCACTAGCCATGAACTTGGTATGGACATCATGTCGGACATTGCAAATGGCTAATGGAGACCGCTCATTTCCATATTTCGTCCATGCTCTGACATGGATACCGGAACATATTACATGTGTCTGAGCAACAATGTTCGCCATGAGATTCTCCGTCTACAACCAGTTGCAATAGAAAGAAAAGAGACAGAGCAAAATTGGTAAATATTCCATCTCTATTGCACTAAAGCAAAATACGTTGATATGCCTGAACATGGACATCGCACGTATTCACCACAACAAAGAAATTTATGAATTTCTTACAATTGCTCTGCCGGTGTCTTGTCTATGTCATGTCCAAGTCGATGGCTAGTGAAGACGTAGGGTAATGGAAAAAGAAAGTTTTATTTTTTCTCCAGAGTTGGCTATACCAGATATTTGTTTGAAATTTTTTACATAATTTGAACAAAAATATGAGGATTAATTCTGCATGAATAACTTAAAAATTTTTAATTTGTTGTGTTATGAAGTTATTCCATTAAATGAGCCATACGTATTCATACCAGCATACACTTGCATGACTAAATCAATGAAAAGAAAAAAAAATTACTTATGAGATCTTCTGAGCTGAATGGAAATGGGATTGTCTTACACAGCAGATGTTGCACATGATATTTGTATACTTTAGCTCAATTAAATTGTTTCAACTTAGACTCAAGAATTCATATATATATATATATATATATGTATGTATATGTATGTATGTATCTATTCCCAGTTGGCCACGTCTTTAAGACATCTTTGACGACGGGTACAAGACAATGGTAAGTCGTAGAAGACATATTAAAGACAACTCCATACAAATCGTTGACGAAATTTTCATACAAATGGCGGCGAGGTCACACAAGACCAGATGAGCGACATTGTCGCTCAGATTGTCCTCAACAAGGCTTTATTGAAGACAAAACGTGTGACACTGTCGCTCAGATTGTCATCAACAAGGCTTTATTGAAGACAAAACGTATGACACTGTCGCTCAGATGGTCCCCAACAAAGTTTTATTGAAGAGAAAACGTGTGACATTGTCGTTCAGATAGTCATGAACGCCGATTTCTTTTAAATTGTCGATTAGAAAACTTAATCTACAGACGACATGTCGTACATGAATCGTCGAAGACAATGTCGTCTAGGACGATTTGGACAACTGGGTTACTAGACACACACAAATTCCATTAAAGAAATTATCCAGTAATTTAAGTAATATTTACAACTTAAATGACAAACAAAGCAGAATTTTGTTTTCATCACATTAAAGACATAAATCTTTTGGGGTTAAAGATTTAGAAAAAAAAAAATTAAATGAGTCGAATTGTGTGTGAAAAATTGAGTTTTAACTCAATTAAAAAACAAAGTCTTATACGAACAGGAGTGAGAGGGGCGAAAGCAAGATTGAAACTTAAACCACATTTATTAAGAAATTTCAAATGAATTTGAATTTTTTAGTTGAGTTGAAAACGTTGAAAAGTTTAAATGAAACGAGACACAAAATTAGCTTTGGAAAAAAAATTAATAAAAAAAATTCATAAAAATTCAATAAAAACAAAATATTAAACAACGCAAAATATTAGATAAAAGTTAAGAAAAAAAAGCAATTTAATAAATACGTACACATTTCTGAGAATTATCCTTGAACTTCTTTTAACATTGGCCAGAAAATACTGAAAAAATTTAAAGATTTTTTTTATTAAAGAAAGATAAAAAAACGTTTTTATACATTATTTGAAAAATGGTTTATTTACGTGAAAGGGCACGCGATCGTGATCGTTTGCAAAAACACGTGGAACGCATTATACATGACGAGGAGTTTGGCGAAGAAAATGTCGAACAGGTCGATTCGGAATGGGCTGATTTTGAAAAGTTCATACGCGAATTGCGCCAGCGACGCACTAGCACCACCTCAATGGAGGAAGAATTGCGTCATGTTCAGCGACAGCCACGCATCAAGTCGCAAGCGTTTTATCCTTGCCCACCGCCAACGGAGCACGGCCGTGACTCTGATTCTTCATCGGACGAGGATGATCCATTTGGTTATATTGATACTTTTGTAAGCATTTTCAATTTATTATATATTAACATTAGTTTAAAAAGAAATTTAGAAAAGTGTCTTACTAATGCAAGTGAGAAGTTTTTTTTGGAAATAAAAAACATCATAGCTCAATTATGAGTGGCAACCGCACTCTAGTTGCGTTGTCAGTTGCCAAAATATTATTATGTATTGCAACTGGCAGCTAACAGCTGTTAATTTCAATTGCCAAAAAGCAATAATATTGGCATTTACAAATTTTTAGTTGCTGCTTAGTTTTTAAAGCAAAAAAAGTGGTAAAATTAAATTAAATAAACTACTCCTCCTTTGGGAAGACGAAAATATGCTTTACAACTAAAAAAGAAATTTTTAGTTAAAAATTATTCTAAGCAGTTTTAGGTTTACTCACAGTACGGTCAGTAATTGTAAGTTGCCGTCTAATATTTGGCACATTTCTTACTTCCTTCTGCTCTTCATCCACTGGACTAATAATTTTTATAAATTTATTTAGAGAAAGTTGACATATATAATACTAATTTTAATTTCAGCTGCGTTGCCAATTGACACTACATGTGATGTTCGGTTGCCACGCATAATCGAGCCATTAATAATTAGTATTTTGAAAGAATCAAACCAAAATTTTTGAAAGAAATTCAGTTGCTTCCAAAAAATATGTCGGTTAAGCTTTTTTTGGCGTTTATGACTTGATATGTTTTCATATTTGCTATAAAGAGCAGGCCCTGGAGTATCTTAATTTTTCATGATGACTCTTTTTTTAATTTTTCCTTTTTTTTTTTTGTTCAATAAAATTAAATAACTTAAGGTTTGATGCGAAAACAAATTTATTGTACAACAAAATCAAACTCTTTCCAAAATAACAAAATTTAAAATATCCGTGTAAAGTGCCCCGGAGATGATCAAATAAACCCGTCAATTAGTGCAGTGTCGTATGCTTTAAACAGTTTTAAAATTAAAATAAATTAAACAAGTCAATTGCCGCTTTTTTTTTGTTTGTTTGTTTTATTTGATATTTTATCGCAAAATTGTGTTCAGTGTTGCGGCTCATTTTTGGCTTAGCGGATTTTTTAATCAACAAAATTGCAGCACAAGGAGTGAAACCAATTCACAACAGATCCTACAGACTCCAGGATACGTAAATCGGCCTTCGAGATCATGCGATCTAACATAGCTGGAGCATTTTTTGTAGATCTATGTGAAGCTGCTGATCTACGGCAATGCCCGTTAGACGTTTTGAAGCACAGTGGGATTTTGGTGCCAAACCCCCATTTTCGAACCACTCAGTTTCAAAAATCTGTATTTATTTATCTTTATTTTTCTAGAAAAAATTTTAATTTTATTTAAAAAAAATTGGAGTAAAGTCTATGACTTACATTTTAATACCATTTGACTTTAATATATTTTAAGAATATAGCGAGAAAGGTGGGAATGTCATCTTTCGATTAAAGAAATTCTCGGAAATTTCCGGAAGTATAGGTTACTGTTTTCTAGGAAATGCAATAGAATTTCGACAAACCATGTAGTCAAAGATAGTTTTTTTTTTGTCGAATGACAAGCAGAAATTTATAAAATCGCATCTTTATTTTGTATAAGTTTAATGGGCTGTTGGCATGGTCGATTTTGATGAAACTTTCCATACGTCAATATTGTATTCTATGTACCAAATTAGAAGACTTCGATTTGTATTGTATGGGCGGCTGGTGGTGGGCGTGTTCGATTTTGATGAAAAAATGTATGCGAAATAATTTTTAGATTGTACGCACTGTAGGCCTTGGGTGTGGCCGATTTTAGTGCAACCCAACTATTTTTCTTAATTTAGTCAATATAATGCTTTGTGCAAACTTTCCATGATCTAATTATGATCACTCCTTATAGTTTGTGTACAAAAATATATGAAACCATCCCACTGTGCGTTGTTGGTATATGACCTATATTACTGGAAAAATTTATTGAAACTTAGGCAACCTCCAAACTCATTGCGTTCTGCATATTCTAAAAGTTTTTTAATTGTATGAAAAATACTCGCATACTTGGCATTAATTCTAAATATTTGACCACCACTGTTAAGTTGATTTTTTGTTAGACTTTTCATCATCAATCTTTACACCTCAGCATCATCTCGCATATTTTAAATTTATTAATGAAGTAATTTGTTTTGTGTGTGTTTTTTTTACCATTTTTAATTATTAAATGTTTATAAATTTATTTCTTAAAACAGCAAATAATTTGGTTATGTTTTCTTTCTACTAAAAAAAAATTTCAATTTAATTGCCTTCATTCATATGAATTTTTTTTTTTTCATATAATTCATACGGGAATATAAAACGAATTAATCCAATAAAACAATACCAGCTGTATAAAGAACAACAAACACTAAACGAAAGATTTAAATAAAGACTAATAAATGTCTTATAAAAATATTGTTTAATAAACGAATTTCACTTAGAATATCATATTAGCCTTTCTCTGCTTAATTATCTAAAATCTCTCTTTCAACACTTTTAATAAAACAAAGAAAAATGCAAATAGCAAAAAACTGAAAGTCTTTTTTTCTTCTTTATAATCGCATTATAATTGGAAATATTTCTTATCTGTTTATTGTATTTATTTTATTTTTTGCTTTTTATACAATATTTTGTTATATTTTTTTTACCAAATTCAAGTGTTACCTAGTGATGGCTCTCCTTCAATATTTTTTTATGTTTAAAATGTTTTTTAATTCATGGTTTTCCTAAGGAAAAGCGAAATAAACAAAGCTTTTGTTGAAAAGAAAAGTACAGTCAGGATTGCAATAACGCAGTTTGTAAAAAAAACAGCTGATAGGTAAAAATGGAGGGAGAAACAAGCACTTTAAAATGCCAAATTATTTTTTGTAAGCAGAAATTTTTACATGTGGAATCTTATTTTGAAATTTATTTATTACTATTATTATTATTATATTATTTTCTTCATCGTGTTTTTTTAATCAAAATCATGTGCATAAAGTCACCGCACCGCGTTTAAGGGGGTTTGCCTGTAATGTTTATTATAAATAAAGAAAATTAAATATTTTTTGTTGCTTCTCGGCTGAAGGTGAAGGGTAGTTTTTCTTTTATTATATTTTTTTTTATTTACGGAAATTATTTTTTAATCATTGCATTGTCTTGGAGTGACCAGATTTTCTTTTTGCCCACAAAATGTATTAGAAAATTTGCAGTCTGAAAGATTTTAATAAATGCTCTTACTACACACATATAATTAAGAAAAAAAAGGAAATAACAGGTGATAGCAGAGCTGGAAAGCCGTATAAATCAAACCACAGATATAAAAACTCTTAGAGCCCGTTTACATGAAGGGTGACGTAGCTGCGACAACGCTTACGTTCTTTTTTGGAATGGGGCTTAGACTACTTTCATAATTAAGGGACATATGTATGTAAAAGAGAAGATTTAAAATTGTCGCTTCAATTCCCCGCAACTTTCTGTTCACTTCTACACGAGTCGCAGGCGACGTGTCGCAGCTAAGTCAGCCTTCACAGAACATGTAATCATTTCATGTTATTTTCAACTTCTTTTCCTTGGGAGTTGCCAGTTAATTTTTCATAATGCTACCATATCGAAAGGAAAAAGAAACAGATTTGGGAGTTACTATATAATCATAAAATCATGTAACAAGGCTGAACTCACTGTGTTAAGGTACTTTTTAAAATTTTGTTTTTTAAAATCTTATATTAATTAAAAATGTAGTTCTTGTAAAACATTACGTTACGCTACGGCAATATAATAATGTGGCACTAATTTTGTTACAGCTATTTTCATTAGCACCTTCTTATCTTTTACTTAGCACTGTAGCAATACATACAAACATATCGAGGTTTATTTTCGATTTAGTCGCAAGCGACATGTTATCGAAAATATACTTTTTTTATTGAAATTAAAATTTTATGGGCCTACCTATAGTTTGGAATTATCAAAATGCTAAAATTGTTACGTACAAAAACATGTTTGAATATTTAAAAAAAAACCTTCTACTGAAAACTTTAATTTTTGTCGCTTACGATGAAATCGAAAATAAGCCTCGATATGTACATTAAATACTCGTACTTATATATTTTAATGGTAAAAATATTATTAAAAAGCATATGCCACAAATCAAATATGCTCGGTTACCCTGATGGAACTGATGATCGATCAGCAAAAACGAGCAAAAAAGTTCAAGAATATTTCTTTTGCATTGCAGAAACAGAAACAATAAACCACAATGAGTAAAAAAATATTAAAAAAGAAAAAGAAATACTTAATATTTTCCTTCTGATTTTTCTTAGTGTTATTCTTGTGTTTTCTTTTTTTTTGCCTTCAATCATAATTTTCCGCCATGAAGCAAAAAAGCTCTGCGAATGTTTTAGTTTTCTAAAAGTTTTCGCAAATATTAGAACATGTTTGGTTATTAATAATTGAAAATTTCTTGAAACGGATGGAAACATATTTCAAAGAAAATTTTAATCAAATTTAAAATAAAAATATATATGTATCTCTATAGATATGTGTAGTAATAAAAATTTTAAAAAAATATTTAAATTAAAAATCAAAGTTCAAAATCATGCTGAAATCAATAAATAATAAATAAAAGTTTATATAACAAGCTGAAATACTGCTAGAAAAAAATCAATAATTATATTTGAAAGGAAAAAATTAAAAATCCATAGTGATCAAATTAAGAAAAAAAAAGAAATAAATTAAAATCACTAAAAGTTAAATAAATTATAATACTATATATTTAATTTTAATTAAATAAATAATAATAAGTACAGAAAAAAGTTATGTGTATTATAAAAAAGTTGCAAGACAATATTTGCTTTCCCTAAAGTCGAAAATTAAATAACGAAAATTAAATAATAAAAATAGCAAACAACTACAATGTAGAAATGAATTAATTAAGGCAAAGATTACCAAGAAATGATAAAAGAAAAAAAATGTTTCGCATGTTAAAATCAGCTGCATTTATTCTGCATCATACCGAAAATTAATCATAAATTTTTTACTAAATAAATTACATCAGTTTTTCTGAAAGAAAAATAAAAAAAAATAAAATTTGAAGCCTACACTTCACTTCGTCTCCTTCTTTCACATAAATGAGTGTCCGCCACCATTCTTTAATTATTGTAGTCTTTCTATTAGTTTGGTGGGGTTTTTTAACATAGATTTTTTCATGTTTAAAAACATACCCGTCGATGACCCCGAAGATGAATATATACGCGAATATGCCTTTGAGCCGGAGTTGTTGATAAATCGTGATGATTATTTGAAACAAGAGCGTCAGACTTTGTCATCATCATCATCCATATCAGCAGCAGAATCAGCGGCACGTTTAGACGATGCCACCGCAGCGGGTTATTCACGTCGTGTTAGTTCCGACAGTTATCATGAGTTCAAGTCACAAGTCGAAGTTGAAATCGAGGCCTTCTATCATGTAAGTGTGGCAAGAAATGTTTTTTGAGAATTTTTTATTTTTTGGTTATAAACAAAGACAGAAAAGGTCCATAAGATCGAGATTTTGTGATTTATAATTTTGATATAGATATTGTTGTTACAATATGTAAAAAGAAAACAATAAATTTTTTTCTAAAAAGTACCATTTTTAAAAAGTATCTCTTTGAAAAAAGTACCATTTTCTAAAAAGTACCTCTTTGGAAAAGTATTTTTTTTTCAAAAAGTACCTTTTTTTGAAAAATTACCTCTCTTAGAAAAAATATTTTTTATAAAAAGTAAATTTCTTTCGAAAAGTACCTTTCTAGACAAAGTGCATTTTTAGAAAAATGTACTTTTCCCAACAAAAAATAAATATTTTCTTAAAGTACATTTTAAGAAAAGTTACGCTTTTTAGAAAAAGTATTTTTTTTTTCTAATAAAAATATATTTTATTAGAAATAGTACATTTCTTTCGCTTTAAAAAGTAGCTTTGTGGAAAAAACGTTAATTTGTTTTAATAGCCCTTTTTAGAAAAAACCTTTTTAGATAAAGTACATTTCTTTCAAAACGTACCTTTAGAAAATAAAATTAGAAAATATATATTTTAAAACTACGTTTTAAGAAAAGTTACCCTTTTTCGAAAAAGTACTCATTTTGGAAAAAATAATTATCAGAAAAAGTGCTGTTCTTGGAAAAAATGCACCTTTAAAAAATCGCTCTAAGAAAGCAAATTTGTTGAAAAATAACGTTTTTGGAAAAGTTCTTTTTTTAAAAGTACTAAACTAAGTAAATTTGTTGCAAAAAGTACCTTTTTTTTCTAACTTCATACGAGTGGGACCTTTTTTGAAAAAGGATGTACGTTTCTAGAAAAAGTATAATACTCGTAGTATAAATAAGTGCCTTTTTAGAAAAAGTTCATATTTTACGAAAGTACGTTTGTAAACAAAAATAATGTTTTAAAAAAATGGCTCCTAATAGAAAACTACATCTCCGTGCAAAAGCATAACTTTTAATGCAAAAGTACTTTTTTGTCGGTAAGTAATTTTTTGTAGAAAACTACCTTTTCGAGTAAAAGTATAACTTTTCTCCTACAAAGGTACCCCTTGGTACATAAATGCTTTTTTGCAGAAAACTACTTTTTTATGCAGAAAAGTATCTTTTAGTATAAAAGTGCCTTTCAGTACAAAAGTATATTTTAGAATAAAAATACCTTTTAGTATAAAAGTACCTTTTAGTATAAAAGCATCTTTTATTATAAAAGTGCCTTTTATTACAAAAGTATTTTTTAGAATAAAAATACCTTTTAGTATAAAAGTACCTTTTAGTATAAAAGTACCATTAGTATAAAAGTACCTTTTAGTATAAAAGTACCTTTTAGTATAAAAGTATCTTTCAATCTAAAAGTACCTTTTAGTATAAAAGTACCTTTTCGTATAAAAGTATCTTTTAGTATAAAAGCACCTTTTCGTATAAAAGTACCTTTTCGTATAAAAGTATCTTTTAGTGTAAAAGTACCTGTTAGTATAAAAGTACCTGTTAGTATAAAAGTACCTTTTAGTATAAAAGTATCTTTTAGTATAAAAGTACCTTTTAGTATAAAAGTACCTTTTGGTATAAAAGTACCTTTTCGTATAAAAGTACCTTTTAGTATAAAAGTACCTTTTAGTATAAAAGTATCTTTCAATCTAAAAGTACCTTTTAGTATAAAAGTACCTTTTCGTATAAAAGTATCTTTTAGTATAAAAGCACCTTTTCGTATAAAAGTACCTTTTCGTATAAAAGTATCTTTTAATATAAAAATGCCTTTTAGTACAAAAGTATTTTTTAGAATTAAAATACCTTTTAGTTTAAAAGTACCTTTTGGTATAAAAGTACCTTTTAGTATAAAAGTACCTTTTAGTATAAAAGTACCTTTTAGTGTAAAAGTACCTGTTAGTATAAAAGTACCTGTTAGTATAAAAGTACCTTTTAGTATAAAAGTATCTTTTAGTATAAAAGTACCTTTTAGTATAAAAGTACCTTTTGGTATAAAAGTACCTTTTCGTATAAAAGTACCTTTTAGTATAAAAGTACCTTTTAGTGTAAAAGTACCTGTTAGTATAAAAGTACCTTTTAGTATAAAAGTACCTTTTAGTATAAAAGTACCTTTTAGTATAAAAGTACCTTTTAGTATAAAAGTGCCTTTTAGTATAAAAGTACATTTTACTATAAATTACCTCTTAGTATAAAAGTAACTTTTAATATAAAAGTACCTTTTAGTATAAAAGTACCTTTTAATATAAAAGTACCTTTTAATATAAAAGTACCTTTTAGTATAAAAGTACCTTTTAGTATGAAACTACCTCTTAGTAAAAAAGTAACTTTTAATATAAAAGTACCTTTTGGTATAAAAGTACCTTTTAATATAAAAGTACCTTTTTAGTATAAAAGTACATTTTAGTATAAAAGTACTTTTTAGAATAAAATTAGCTTTTAGTTTCAAAGTACCTTAGCATAAATACATAGAGGCAAAAGTACCTTTATGTAGAAAAGTACCTTTGTGTAGGAAAGTACCTATTAGTAGAAAAGTTACTTTTAGTAGAAACGTACTCTTTTTGAGAAAAGTAAATTTTTTGGTGAAAAGTACCTTGTAAAAATTTATTTTTTGTAGAAAAGTCATTTTTCGTAGGAAAATTAAAAAAAAAATCTTATTTGAAATATTAATTTGAATTTACTATTTAATCTGAAGAAATGTATTTTTATTACATACTTTAAAAGCTTTCTCATGCAATGATATTGATGTTACAAGCTTTGGTCTACTTATGTTCTCAGCCTATTTTGAACCCACGCAAAGTCCTAGTTTACACTATGCAAGTCTTATTGATAAGCTGATTAGTTTGTTAGGAGAGATAGATGAGGCGAACAGAAACGTTTCTTTTCCCGTCGTCGCTCTCTCCTAACAAACTCATCAGCTTATCAATAAGACTTGCATAGTGTAAACTAGGACAAAGTACATACAAGTTTAGCTCGTCTCTTAAGGCATCCGATATATTGGATTTAGTAGGGAACTAATTTTTCTTAGCCATCTTATGGTTACTGCCATATTAGATTTAGAGTGATTAATAATTCTAAAAACAAAAATTATTCATTATAATGAATAATTTTTCAAAATTTTCGTAACAAGTACATTTAATCCCCATTTGCGTTTGCTTAAAATATAATTAGACAGACATCCTGGGACCTCCATTATATCGGATTCAAAATTACTTTAGTTACTTTTTCGAGATCTTCTCATGAAGCCGTTTCATTTGATACCCATGTCGCGGAGCTACATAGAAAAATCGGGGACAGCTTAAGCCTCATTTTTAAGTAATTCTTAACAAGAAGAGAGTCGCTCTTATCACTCACGCGTGTGCTGCTTTGAATATTTCAATTTATTTTTATTGTGGGCAAAAAAATCCAAAAGATGTTTATATGTACATAAATGCAAATTAAAATTAAGTATGTATTTAATTTTAAATTCTTTGCCGGTTACATGCTGTCACCTTTTAGCCACTGATATTTCTAAAAATCATCAGGTGTAGACACTGGCTAAAATATATTTTCGATTTGTTCAATTATTTGTCAAAAATTTTCTTTAAGCTAAAAGAATTTCATTAACACATAATTTAAGCCCGTCTATTTTAGATATTAATGTCTCTTTTTTTCTTTTTGCTCATGAATATTTAAATTTTGCAATTTCTTATTTTACTCATATTTGTCTGTCTTAGGCATACGAGTATTTCTTGGCAAAGTTCCTTATTTTGTAGCAGACAAGCGTGTTGTTTTTTTTTTGTTGTTCCCCTGATGCACTTTTTTTGTTTGTTTCATTTGCAAAAACATGTGAATTTATTTAATGATGATTATTTTTGTTTTAAAATACTCACAACACAGTCCGGTCTAAGAGTACTTATTTTGTAAATAAATAAATGAAAGAAAAATTTATTTGGCTATTGGTGGAAGTCAATTCGCTATTGGGGGGCATATTCGCGTACAGCAGACGTTAACAATGGCAGTGACATAAATATTGAAAAACAAAAAGATATAAAAAATAAGAAATAAAATAAGAGAATAAATATTTTAAGTATTTTGAGACATTATTTAATTTTGCTTTTATAGTTCTTTCACTTTACTTTCATTTCATTAGAAATATTAAATTGAATTAGAAATAATTTATTAAAAAAATTACTACACGCTTAGGAAAAGTTTTCTAGTTGAGGAATTTTTCTAGCACTGCTGGCCGCTGTGATCACTGGAAGTTGTATTAGTTTTTTATTAATTAAGAATTTTTTTTTTGTTTTTTTTTTTTGTTAAGCATTATCTATATGCATTCTGTTTCTGCTTTCGGAATTCTTCCGTAGATCATAGCCCAAAATTTTTGAAATAAGCTAAAACAACTTCAAATGTTTACAGAAAGATTCTTAATATGTTATTGAGAATCACATAATAGGTTTAAAAGCCTCAAAGAAAAATCTTTACAAAAGATTAGTAGAAATAATAAGAATGAAAAATTTAGTAATAAACTACACTCCCATTTGTGCAATTTTTAATATTAAAAGTACCTTTTAGTATAAAAGTATCTCTTAGTATAAAATTACCTCTTAGTATAAAAGTACCTTTTGGAATAAAAGTACCTTTTAATATAAAAGTACCTTTTAATATAAAAGTACCTTTTAATATAAAAGTACCTTTTAATATAAAAGGACCTTTTAATATAAAAGTACCTTTTAATATAAAAGGACCTTTTAATATAAAAGTACCTTTTAATATAAAAGTACCTTTTAATATAAAAGTACCTTTTAATATAAAAGTACCTTTTAATATAAAATTACCTTTTAATATAGAAGTACCTTTTAGTATAAAAGTACCGTTTAGTATAAAAGTACCTTTTGGAATAAAAGTGCCTTTTAGTGTAAAGGTATCTTTTAGTATAAAATTACCTCTTAGTATAAAAGTACCTTTTGGAATAAAAGTACCTTTTAATAAAAAAGTACCTTTTAATATAAAAGTACCTTTTAATATAAAAGTACCTTTTAATATAAAAGGACCTTTTAATATAAAAGTACCTTTTAATACAAAAGTACCTTTTAATATAAAAGTACCTTTTAATATAAAAGTACCTTTTAATATAAAATTACCTTTTAATATAGAAGTACCTTTTAGTATAAAAGTACCGTTTAGTATAAAAGTACCTTTTGGAATAAAAGTGCCTTTTAGTGTAAAGGTATCTTTTAGTATAAAGGTACCTTTTAGTATAAAAGTACCTTTTGGAATAAAAGTACCTTTTAATATAAAAGTTCCTTCTAGTATAAAAGTACCTTTTAGTATAAAGGTACCTTTTATTATAAAAGTACCTCTTAGTATAAAAGTACCTTTTAGTATAAAAATACCTTTTATTATTAAAGTATCTTTTAGTATAAAACTACCTTTTAGTATAAAAGTACCTTTTAGTATTAAAGTAGCTTTTGGAATAAAAGTACCTTTTAATATAAAAGTACCTTTTAATATAAAAGTACTTTTTAATATAAAAGTACCTTTTTGTATAAAAATACCTTTTAATATAAAGGTACCTTTTAGTATAAAGGTACCTTTTAGTATAAAAGTACCTTTTGGAATAAAATTACCTTTTAATATAAAAGTGCCTTTTAATATAAAAGTACCTTTTAGTATAAAAGTACCTTTTAGTATAAAAGTACCTTTTAGTATGGAAGTATCTTTTATTATAAAAGTACCTTTTAGTATAAATGTACCTTTTATTATAAAAGTACCTTTTAGTATAAAATTACCTTTTAGTATAAAATTACCTTTTAGTATAAAAGTAGCTTTTAGTATAAAAGTACCTTTTAGTATAAAAGTACCTTGTAGTTAAAAGTACCTTTTAGTATAAGGATACCTTTTAGTATAAAAGTATATTTTAGTATAAAAGTACCTTTTAGTATAAAAGTATCTTTTAGTATAAAATTACCTTTTAGTATAAAAGTACCTTTTACTATAAAAGTACCTTTTAATATAAAATACCTTTTTGTATAAAAGTACCATTTAGTATAAAGGTACCTTTTAGTATAAAGGTACCTTTTAGTATTAAAGTACCTTTTGGAATAAAATTACCTTTTAATATAAAAGTGCCTTTTAATATAAAAGTACTTTTTAGTATAAAAGTACCTTTTAGTATAAAAATACCTTTTATTATAAAAGTACCTATTAGTATAAAAGGACCTATTAGTATAAAAGTACCTTTTAGTATAAAAGTACCTTTTTATATAAAAGTACTTTCTAGTATTAAAGTACCTTCTATTAAAAAAGTACCTTTTGGTATAAAATTACCTTTTAGTATAAAAGTAGCTTTAAGTATAAAAGTACCTTTGAGTATAAAAGTACCTTTTAGTATAAAAGTACCTTTTAGTATAAAAGTACCTTTTAGTATAAAAGTACCTTTTAGTATAAAAGTACCTTTTAGTATAAAAGTGCCTTTTAGTATAAAAGTACCTTTTAGTATGAAAGTATCTTATTATAAAAGTACCTTTTAGTATAAATGTACCTTTTAGCATAAAAGTACCTTTTAGTATAAATGTACCTTTTAGCATAAAAAGTACCTTTTAGTACTGTCTTCATTTCACATACAATTTTATTATCTATACTTGGTGTCCACATCCAATGAATTTCTATTTGTTGCTTTATATTAACTTTATGAATTAGAATTTTATCCTCTATGCAGTTTTTATTTTGTATAAATTGAACTTGGAATAAACAATTTACTGAAACAGTAAAAATATTTACTTCAAGCAAACGTATGTTTGAACATATTTTAGGAATATTTTGTAGAAAGTTGGGCACAAAATTTCTTTTGCTCATAAATTTTATTTTTCGTTCGTTATTTTTCTTTCGTGGTATAACAAAAATTTCTAAAACTAAAATGTCCTTGTCTAAAGCCAGACTGGTTTCCATTTGGGAACAAGCAACGGTGCTGCCACCGTAAAAAGGCAAAAAGTGCTGCCAGCATAATAACATGGAAAATTGGCCACTTAAATCGGCAAAGTTACTTACTTGCGTTATTTTATGTATTTTTCGTTGTAATTGAGATATTTTCACGCGACAAAAAGTATAAAAAAATATAACTCAGTTACTTAAGTCTAGAGTAACTTCCTATTTCTGTAACCCAGACGGTCGATTTGTGTATAAAATTTAGATGAAAAGGACTAATTTTAGAGATTAGTCTTTTGCCTGACGGATAAATCATATTAAATTATAGTGAGTTTTTGTTTAAACGTTGTTTAAGCACTTTTGTATGTAAATAAATATGAGTACGAAATTAGACCTTAAACGCATTTGAAGTTTTCACTGACTTCTAGTGTTTAAGTTTGATTTCGAGCATTGGCTTATAGAGTGATCGATAGTGGATTTGTACAGCATTTTTTTTAGAACATTTGAAACCGTTATATTCCCATTTAAAGGTATTTTTAGACAAAGTGGTTACGCAGAAATTAATTAAAAGGATAAAATCCAAGACAAAAATTTTTCTCACAGAATTTGAAATAAAAGTGCGGACCACATTATACATTGTAATTTAAAACAAATAAAATTTCACTTAAATCCATCAACAAATAAATTTTTTGAACTCATATTCATTTTGAAATGCGTTAAATATAAATAAATTATTGAAATAAATATTCCGATTTTATTGTTGTTTTTTGAAGTGTTTTTATTATTACTAGATATACCAAACGGACGACACACTCGTCCGTATTCTAGAATCAAAATGTAAATAATTTAAGATTCAAAGAAAATGTATCTAAACTTCATAAAAAATTCATTAAAACACAGCCACACACAAACTTACATACATATGCAAGCACAATTAAATAATACATGAAATTAAAAAAACTAAACAAAATCCCTTTAACCAAGTTAATTCAATTTATTCAACTCTCTTCCTTTAAGTATTATGGCTTTCATACAACAACAAATAAGAGAAAAAAATTGTTAGATCAAGAGAAATACTACAAACCCACACACACTCATGTTTTGTTTCTTTTTTTACTTGTAAGCTAATGAATGCGTGTGTAATATGTGTGCATGTAGTAGTAGCAACTTTAAACGCTTATAGTTCCCAAAATAATAAACCGATTTCAATAAAATATAGATTCTGCACATCTGTATAAAAAATCCTTTAAAACCATATAAATCTTTTTAAAATCAGTGCAGTGGTACCAGCGTAAAAGGGATTACAAAAAACATGTTTGCCTATTAATTATATAGATGGCCTATTTGATCCCATTTTTGCTATAAATTAGCAAAATAATCAATCATGAGGTCTAAAAACTAAACCTTTTTAGTGGAGAAATATTAAAATATTAATAAAACATATTTATGTATTTATGTATGTATGTATTTGATAGTCAGAATCGGAAGCTTGAACAAAAATCGCTTACTGCCGTCGCAGTCTTGGCCAATGTTATTAATGCGTATACGCATTCAAAACAGGCATCCAAATAACATTAATTATACGCTCAAGTAACGGTTTAGTAATGACTTCTCTGTTCTATATGCATGAACATACATACATACATACCTACATATGTACTCGTATGTATGGGTGGGCATATGAATGAACGACTAAAATACACTTTCGATAAATTAAAATTTCATAATTTTCAGAAATTTTCTAGTAAACAAATTACAAGAGCCCGCAAATTAACAATAATAATAATTGAAAAGAACACTTAAATATAAAAAAATATATACACTTATAATGAGATTAAAAATAACTAATGATGAAGAAGAAGAAGAATAAAAATGTAAACAATTAAACAAAATTAATGAATCAAAATGATTTTACCACGACAAGGTGAAAATGAAATGTGTGTTGAAAATGAAAACCTAAAATTTCATTGAAATCATTATTTTGTTCTTCTCTCCTCTCTTTGCAATTAAAATGCAAGTAAACATTTCATGTGCTAATTAAAACAATTTATATTTGTAATAGAATACAAATGAGTGTCATTAAAGTTTATTGTTTAATTGTTTGTAATTGCAAACTTTCCAACACATGCTAAATTTTAGTTACTAAATACATAAATATTCTTCAAATGTTTGTTTTTCATTTTTTGCAATATTAAAAAAAGTTGTATTTATTGTATTTAGATACAGTGGGGCTCAAGCAAATTAAACTGTAATGTTTGACACGTTCAACTTTGACAACCTATAGGTCAGCTTGTGTTGCGGCAGATGATCCAAGAAATGCCACTTCTTAAAGCTTAAATCGTGTTATGACCACGAATAAACACGTTGGATTTTACTTACTACCGATGTAAATGTAGTAACCAGAGCAGAATACAATGGGGACTACGGGAGCCATTGATTTTATTGGCTAACGAGCAGTCGCGAATGGGGGGGTTCGGTCCTCATTTAACACGCTCCATTATTCACAGTATGCTTTTATTTTATTTTATAGACTCCCTATTTTTAGTGATGTTATTATTTATGTATGTATATTTTACGTTGTATTCTTGACAAAGAGCCACGTCAGATGTTAATGACGGCTAGTCCTTTACCCTACCTCCCTTATGACCTAGTGACTATTTCATTAACTAGGATCCCCACAATACTCTTACCTTACCTACACAACCTTTAGAAAGAAAAAAAAAACTTTAACTTACTCCATAATTAACAAGTAATTATTTTATTAACTAAAGTAATTCATTTAAGAAAAGCGCGGATTTTCAAAATTTAGTTTACAAAATATAATACAGATATAGTAACGTTTACATTGGAATTAAAAATTCTTTATTTGGGAAAGTAGTGAGAGCATTAACGAGTGCATATATATGTACATACATTGATATACCTACATAGATATTGGTAGGGTATATATATGAATATATATCACAATATTTAATTCCGATAAATATATATATATATATATATATATATATATATATATATATATATATATAGATATATATGTATATAGGTATATATCTATTTATATATATTTTTGGATGAAAAAAAAACTAGTAACTACAAATAATTATATCAATTTGATATTTAGCAGAAATTTTACATAACTATATATTTAACTGCATATACATATATACATATTTACATATATAAGATAGACGTATATATGTATGTATGTATAAAAAGAAATATATTTGGCTTTTATATGGATATAGGTATGTATTGGTCAAACATCAAAGGTAGGGGGTACCACACTAGAATCTCTAAAAATTTATGGGATTTTATGGGATTACATTAACCAAATGTGTAATGTAAAACAACAAGTTAATTTGCATACCGCAAAATAATTAAAATGAAAAAAAGCATAAAGGTTATAACTCACCAACTAAGCGTTGTCCAAGTTCGCGAAGGCCTCCGGATCTCGATGAACGCCGTCTTGCTGAGGAACTGAAAATAAGGTTTTTCTTTTGTTGTGGTTGTGGTTTTATCTGTTTGATAACCCCGCTTTGAAGAGATAATGCTCACACTAGTACAAATGTTTTTACAATTTTACGATTTTATGATTGAACTTCACGCACATATGGATAATTATTTTTAGGCAATTTAAATAATTAAGAATTTTAAGTTCCAAAAAAAATTTGCCAAAAAAAATGTTTGTTTATCACCCGAAAAATCGCCAAATCAAAAGGAAAATTTAAACGTGAAACAAGTTGAAAACTAGCTACGTTTGACGAGAAATCGCCATTACTGACAGCCTTGCCATAAAAAAAATATCTTAAGAAAATGAAACAAGAAAAATAAAAAAATAAACTATTCTCAAAAGTTGATCATTACAATCGTCTTCAATATTTGTTGCACACATTATTTTGTAATCGGATTGGTATTGAATTTTATAGGACTCAGACAAAGTGTCCAATAAACATTGCTTCTGTGCGCTTATATACTCTTCTAACTTTTCAGACTGATAGACTTGCCAAGATGAGAACAGTTTTTGAAATTTTTGGAAAACTGTGGGCAGAGTAATCCAAATTAAGACAAGTCAAAAGAGATTCTAAGACTAAATGGGCCACCACCCAGGAGAGTGGCTTGCATAATAAACGGGACCACGAAGATGAAGCTGGAATGGGAGTGAGAGAATATGTATGAAAGAGGATGAAACATTGGATTACTGTTCAGCGTTTAGTCGACTTAAAAGACAAATTTTTCATAGGCACAACGGTTTTGGAATATCTTATGGACTCTGATTGAAGAGACCTATGAGAATACAAAGAACAAATTGATATCTTGGCGTGACCGGTTTATTGAATAGTTTTTCTGGACAGATAGGTAAAATATGGGTACCCCGCTTGCCCCCTTTTTTAAGCATAAGCTCTAACAAATTATACATAAAATGTTTTTGTTTTTAGAGAGATGTTTTGAACTCTACTGTATATCAGTTTATATACAGTCAATTGTTTTTATTGCAATAACAAACAAATAAAAACGTCATTCAAGTCACTTACTCTTCCTTATTCTTTCTTTTTTTTTTATCAATTTTGCTATTTGCTTATTAAAATACATTTGCATATTAAACTATTTTTAAATACGAGTATTTATTTTATTTTTATTCTCATTTCATAATAATTTTAAGCTTGTATTGTTGCATTTTTTCTTTGTTTCAAAAGTAAAATACATAAACTGCTAATTTATTTTGTTATTGTTATTATTATTTTTTATTATAATGATGTTTTTTTTAAAGATAAAACACATGTGTGTCAAACAGCGGAAAATAATTAGGTACACAGAGAGCAGAATTTGATAGCAAAATTTTATGAAAAAAAAAACAAATTAAGCTGTGCAAATATTAAAAAAATAAGATAAAAAATAAGGTTTCAAGGTTGATTAAACATCTCTTAAACTGTGGATTAAATATTTGGAAGAAATACTTGAGACCCAAACTGGCCAGACAAACATTAAATATAAATTATTCCTTAATCGGGTATTTTAATACTTCCTATTATTCTAGTTCAATTAAATTCAAATATCATGGAAACCAAATGAATTTGATCAGAAATAATTTGTTATTCGGGCATAAGTTCAGTAATTTCAATTCTTATTTAATGAAATATTTTTATTAATTAATGTGAGTTTCTAAAGAAGAGAAGAAAAAATAAATTGGTTTAAAATTAATTAATTAATTAATGTAATGATTATCATTTCTTGTGCAGAATAAATTCACCACTGAGTAGTGGGGAAAACAGCTGACTGTTAGCTTACATTTTAAATACATGCACATATAACCTCTATGAGACATTATGCTCGAGATTAGCGACTATATTACGTTGCCAGAGAAAAATTTCCAGTTGACACGGTTGTACGAAATTTTCAGCACATTTTATGGAAAATATTCTATGATCTGAAAACCTTGTACAGAGCCAAAGTCATTATCTTCTCTACAAAAATTTTCTTCTTCTATGTATTGAAAATATTATTCAACAAAATTGTGACATTTCTTATTGTTCATTATCGGAATACTAAAAATGTTAAACTGCCACTCAAAAATATACAAATAAAAAAATTTTCATGCAACTTATTTCATGAAAAAATGCTTAATGTAAATCAGGTATTACTCGTAAATACAATCCTCACAAAAACATCAATGCGAAAAAGGCCAAGTTCCTATAAAAAATTTCGGCCATCAAAAGCAGTGAGATATAAATTTTGACCAAGTTCTTGTTTGGCACAAACAACACCTTTCACATGACATATGCTATACATTATATACATTTGTAATCGTAAGAGTGTCATATACTTTTTAGATAATCTAATAACTTGACAACATTTTTACCGATATAAAAAAATGAACAAATATACATTATTCTCTCCTTTTGTAGAAAGTTAAAAATATTGCCAAGTTAGCAGATTATCTAAAAATTATATGACACCCTTACGATTACAAATGTACATAATGTAAAGCATATGTCAGTGAAAGGTGTTGTTTGTGCCAAACAAGAACTTGGTCAAAATTTATATCTCACTGCTTTTGATGGCCGAAATTTTTGATAGGAACTTGGCCTTTTTTCACATTGATGTTTTTGTGAGGATCTGACTACTTTTTGGAAAATTTTCTATGATAACACTGTTTAAACTTAAAATTTCTAGTGTATTTTATTTCTATTCACTGATCACACCTTAAAAATGCACTATTGTGTCATTACAACAGGTCGCCAGTCTGTACGTAATTTGGCAAGAGTCGTCTGGAAGAAACGTTTTACAGGGTAAATTTTAGTGGGAGTGATCCCGCCTATTTTCTCAATATATTTACATATTAAAGTCTGGTTAGCCGAAGTACATAAATCAAAAGGATATGCCCAATGTGCATGCAAGGTTTCAATAGGGTAGGTGGTGCGTTAACTTTTGGATTTTCCGATTGAGTAAATCAATTAGGACTATTTGTCTACAAAATGTCAGCTTTCTACAGTATAATATTACGTAAAATTTTTATGGGCCTGGCCCCGCCGACTTTTATATCTGTTAGTGCTTATGATTCATATAAAGTTTTGTAGGAAAAAGCAATTAAGAAATACGTGTGTAATAGACTAAAAACTGCTAAGCCGAAGTACATGACAGAAAAAGCTAAGTTTAAAATTTTTAAACGCACTAATAATCCCAAATTAATATTTTACTTATTAAGTAAAATATTTTTTTTTTATTAAAAATACATTGAAATTGATTACTGAGGGGCTTAGCTGGATCCTATGCGCATTTCACTGTTGCTAATGCAGATCATCAGGGAACCTTTACCTAAGATTTATGGGTGTAGTCTCGGCCACTTTTCAAAACAGCAAATTTTTACTTTAGATAAGTGCAATGTGTAGTACAAGTTTCAATAAAACTGAACTTAATTTTGTGTTTACGGTGCTTGTCCCCACCCCCTGATTAAAACTTCTGGTTTCTTAGATTTTTCTTAGTGATCTCTGATCTAGATTCTCTAGTGCGAATTGGAGTTTTAGCGGATAAAACTTCTTGGTTTTAAGATTTTTCCATTGGCTTACTCATCTACACTTGCTTGTGTATAAAATTTCAGCTCTGTAGCGTGGACTATACCTTATAATTTTATGAGCATTAACCCTCCCACTATTTTTAACTCACAATATTGCTGTGAGCAGCGCTTATAATTCATGCTAATTTTCTTCTAAAATATACTAGACCGAAGTAGATTAAACAAAAGGCTAAAATTTTATGGGAGTGATCACTCCCACTTTTTAGGTGATAGTTTAAAGCATTGCATACATGTAGCAAAAACGCAAGGTTTCACTAAAATGGCTTAAGTTAAAAGCTGTATATTAAGAGCCTTATTTATTAAGGCTTTATAAAGGGGTTTTAAGACAAATTTTCATAAGAAATTTTTCTTAAAAAGCCTGAATAAGTTTTATAAAAAAGGTTGTAAGTTTTCAGGTTCAAACAATAGTAGCGTGGCTCCGCCCATTCTGGTAAAATTTTTTGGTTTTTCAGATTTTTGTATTTGGTTTCTCACCTAGACCTACTTGTGTATCAAATTTCAGCTCATAAGCGCAACTTTTAATTTTTAATTTTTATGGGCGCAGCCCCGCCCCTATAACTAAAATATCCAGGTTTTCAGATTTTTCTAGTTGGTTTCGCACCTAGAGCTACTTGTATATCAAATTTCAGCTACTTAGCGCAACTTTTAATTTTTAATATTTATGGGCGTAACCATGCCCACTTTTCCAAACTTAAGATTTTTTTCGGCCAGTGCTTATTATTCGTGTCAAGTTTCGTTGCAAACGGATTATAATACATACAGAAATAGTATATCTAAATATGCTGAGCCGTAGTACACGAAAATGAGGTTGAAATTGTATGGGCGTGTCAACGCCCCCTTTTTCAATGAAAAATTTTTAGGCTTACCCTATCGCAGTATTTATGCCGAATTTCAATAAAATAGCTTCCATTAAGCGCCTTAGATTTGCTTTTTTATTTCTAGCCTTTATGGGCGTAGCCCCGCCCTCCTGGCCAAAATTTTCGGGTTTTAAAATTTGTTTAGTTTATTGCTAACCTATACCTAGCTCTGTAGAAAATTTCAGCTCACTAGCGCAAATTTTAATTTTTATGGGCGTAGCCCCGCCCCCTAAATTTTATAATTTTACGGTCGCGGGGAACAAAGCTATGAGGGAGGCAAAAACAGCTCGAATGGCTTCCTGTAAATATACACACTGCGTGCACTGGCCGGAACTTGACCTAGATAAGGTCTATTGTTATAACTTCCCAATAATTAAAGTTAGGATATTATCGGACAGACAACAGAGAGCAAATTTGTTCTTCCGGCAAATTCTAAACCAAAATTTAATTATTTCATGTTGCTTGCTATTATTTGTAATTTGAAAAAAATACGTCACACAAAAAACAAAAGCCACAAACAAAAAAAAAAAGCAGAAAATAATGAAATAAGAGACGAGAATTGTTTCATTATACATAGTATATCAATCTTGGCTTCATAATTAAATTTCATTTATTTTCAAATATATGATTTTGAGCTTGAGTTTATGGAAAACCTGTGGTCATGTTTCAAATAATTTCTATGTAATACGCGTTTTTGGCTTTAAAGGCTTTTGTATTACATTAAGGATGAAATAAATAAATAAATAATTTTCGTAAATATACATAATACAATATGGAACTATATTCCGAAATACATATATAATAACAAAAATTAAAAATTTTAAAAACCCCCGACTTTTTTCAGAAAAGATGTTATATCTCCTAAACGGCTGGACCGATTTTCTTCAAACATAGCTAAGAACCCTCTCGGTCAAGTCATATTTCAAACAGAAAAAACTAAATGAAAATCGGTCTAGCCGTTTTGGCCTGTACGTGGACACGGACAGACACACAGATACACAGATGCACAGATACAAAAATACACAGATACACAGACACACAGACACACACTACAAACTTATAACACCCCTTTTTTAGTCGGGGGCTAAAAAATACGTTTTGATGATTTTTCATTGTTGCTGTTGTTGTTTCATAAAACATAAACAGCTGCTTGGAACGTTTTACATAATAAGTAATTCAAAAGTTGAAGTATATACATTTTGTATTCCTCTCTCATTCTTTTTCACTAAAAAATAAAAAGTTGCTGCAACAAAAATTGCAAGTCTGAACAGGTACTAAGTACAAAATTTTACCATGATTTGCTCTAAATTTTTTTTCACATGCACCGCTGTGTGCAACAACATTAATTTTTGCCATATTTATTAATTAAATCCGAGCCATATCTTTGTGTGATAAATTTATATTATATCAAAAGAAAACTATATCTCTGTTACATTCAGGTTAACTGTGAACCATACTTTAGCAATAAAAATTTGAGAAATTTAAATTTAATTACATGCTAATTTATATCTTTTTTATTTTATATTCCCAACTAACCTTCAGATGTATGGCCGTTATACCAAAGATTTAGGAGAATTTGCCAAAGATGAAGCCCGAAAACTCAAATTGCTCGAAAAGCGACGAAAGTTGGAAGACAAACAAAGAAACAAGGTAAGTTGTAATAAAAATAAAATCTAAATATTATTAACATTACCACTAAATATTTTTACCAATAATTTTTATTTGTAATGAATATTAACACTGGATGAGAGTATTTAAAATTAATAAAATGAATTAAAGGTAAAAAAAGGTTTAATGAAAGCATAAATAAATAAGAACAATAGTTATTCCCAAATATATCGTATTAAAATGTATGCTAGAAATATATTTATGTTTGTATCTAAATGAATTTCTATGACTGTATCTCGCGGATTAGACAAAATTTATAATACATATATATAACAATAATTTTCAATTATAAATTAATTTATTTATTTACAAAATAATAATAAATATAATAAATTATTATGTACCAAGCTAAATTACTTAACTAGATGTAAATGTATTTAAAAGGCTCATTGAAAAAGAAAAAACGCATTCTGCGTTCTGGCTTAAAAAGTTTGATGGTATAAAAAAAAAATTTAAACCATTAACCATTCAACTGATAAAACATTTCACTTTCCTTTATTAAACTAAAGATTTTATTTGTATTAATTTTCAGCGGAAAAAAACCCGCTACATTTTAACACCTATTGTTTGAGCACTGTAGTAACTAAGTATTTACCGCTATGTTTCTATTTATTTTGTCTCCCTCTCTCCCCCTTTTTCTCTATAAACTTAATTAAAACAAATTGATTATAAAGTAGCAGAACTGGGAAATACTTTCAGGAACTCTTAGGTAAACGCAAGTCACGTGCATTTAAAGTCACATCATGGATATGGAAACACTCATTTGCCCGGCTAGGCGAAGATTGGGTATTTTTAGCATTACTGGGCATTATAATGGCGCTGTTATCATATATTATGGACAAGGGAATTTCAATATGTACCAATGGTAAGAATATACAAAATGCAAATCCCTTGAAATATTCAGACATTTGTTTATATAATTACGTACGTTACAGCTCGTGTGTGGCTGTACCGCGATCTAACCTCGCAGCCAATAGCTCAATATTTTGCCTGGGTTTCGTTGCCGGTGTGTTTGATATTATTCTCAGCTGGTTTTGTACATTTAATAGCACCACAAAGTATAGGTAAGATTCTGAGTGTTTTATTTATTTACTTTTTTTGAATTATATTTATTATTATTATTATTTATTGCCTTTACGCCAAATCGTGGGCGCATAGTACCACTAGAAATTTTTTGACTTATTTTGATCTATATTTATTTATTTGTTTTTTGCTTCGCAATCATTTAAGTAAAGTAATTTATTTTAGTTGTGTTATTAGATTTTTTTTTTAAATTGTAGTTCCATTCAATTTGTCATTTAGTTGCTTTTTGTTAAAAAAAAAGCTTTTATGTTACTAAATTTTTTTACTTACTTACTTTACTTTAATGGTTATTTAATAATTCTACTAATATGTTTTAATTTTACCTGTGAGATTATTTTGAATAATAAGCACTTTAATTAACGGTTAAATGAACACACCCCTGTACAACGAAGTTGCCATAGATTAATAATTATGAAAATGACCATATGTCTCAAAAAAAAATACTATGTTGCCATTTTAATACAATTAGTTTTTCTTTTTGAAATGGAGAGTGGAGAACTGTTAGGAAAAGCTTAATTTGTGAAAATAACTAGGAACTTAAGATATAACTCATTTACTTCCAGAACGTTATAACTTGAAAAATGTACTTTTATAGTTAATAAATTAAGAATAATTCAGCATATTTTATGTTTTATAAAAAGTTTATGAAAGAAAGTTTAGAATAATGTGTTTCTTATATGTATCTGTATGCAAATTGAAATATTTAAAGTCGAGTTTTTTGAGTTATTACGTTGCAGAGTAAATGTGCGTGTAATGAATAATATAGGGTCTTTCTAATAGAGGTATACAACTTTGAAATGGAATAAAACAAACATTAATTTTTTAAATTGACATGAAAATTACTTTATTCGAAAGATGATATTCTGGCATTATAATTTAAATATGACTTCTGGTATATGACCACCACGTAGTCTAGTCTGGCGGTCCAATTTTCGATGACTTTTTCCAACATTTGTGGCCGTATATGGGCAATAACGCGAGAATATGGTCAATCGTGGTAGACGCACAGAAAATAGTCTAGCGGTGTTAAATCGCACGATCTTGGAAGCCAATTTACGGGTCCGAAACATAAATTTGCACAATTGGGAAGCGTTGTTCAGGCGCCAGTCTATTCATGTAGAAATGACAAACCAAACATAAATCACTTGGCGGCTGACAAAATGGCTGCCAGTTAAAAAGTGTTACCAACTTAAAGTTTTATACCTATATAAAAACACCCTGTATTAGTTAAATTCAAGTTGGGAGTTTTTCATTCCTTTTTAAGAATAATAATAACAAAAATTAAAAATTTTAAAAACCCCCCGACTTTTTTTCAGAAAAGATGTTATATCTTCTAAACGGCTGGACCGATTTTCTTCAAACATAGCTAAGAACCCTCTCGATCAAGTCATCTTTGAAACAGAAAAAGCTAAATGAAAATCGGTCCATCCGTTTAGCCTGTACGTGGACACGGACAGACACACAGATACACAGATACACAGACACACAGACACACACTACAAACTTATAACACCCCTTTTTTTAGTCGGGGGTTAAAAACAAAAATATAATGAAAATGTATTATTAAAATAGAAATATGTGTTCATCTCTAATTCTCAATATCCATTAAATGTTTAGATATATCTATAGCTATATGAATGATTTTCCTTTCAGTGTAGCTGTGGCATGCGCTGGCCTAATTTCTTTTTAGATTTATTCTTAATTTAAAACATTTTTTTTGTGAATTTTCGATTCTGTAATCAATTCTGATTTTTTCGACAAATTTTGAGTTATTTATCATTCCCCATTTTATACACGTATTTTAGCTTCGCAGTATCAAAACAATCCAATGATTTTATAACGAATTTTGAAAATCGAGTTTTAGTTAGATCTTAAGGTCATCGATGATGAATAGCTTATGCGATCCGGACTGAATTCGTGGCATTCTAAAGCATTGATCTCACTTAAGTTCCGTGAAATAATGAACTTATTCGACGCGGTGAATTTTCGAAAATAGAATTCGAAAGTTGCATATTTTTTTATTATGCCTTTTGCAAAAACTTTATTTTTCTTTACTTTTTACTTTAAATAATATTTTTTCTCTATGTAATAATGTATCACTAACATCAAAAATAATTACTGTTTATAAATATGTATATATAAAGGATTTTTCTAGTTGTGAGAATTGATAATGAATTGATTTCTGAAAAATATATTGATAAAGTAAGAATTATATGATTATGATGACAATTATATTACTATTAGAAGAATTATACGAGTATAAGTAATATTTTATAAATATGTACATATGTATATACAACTTAACTTCACACAAAAAACCCTTGACAAATGCACCCACCAGGCCTCTTCACCTACGAATAAACTAACCTACAAAATGCATGCAATTCTTATTTCGTTTAATGCAAAATATTATTCATAATACTTACAATTGATACTTAATATACACATGATGTAATAATTATTCCTTTAGGTTCCGGTATACCCGAAATGAAAACAATTTTACGCGGTGTGGCTCTAAAAGAATATCTAACGTTCAAAACTTTAGTGGCCAAAATTGTTGGTTTAACGGCAACTTTGGGCAGTGGTATGCCATTAGGAAAGGAAGTAAGTATTGAAATTGGTAAAAAAAATAAACAAAATGACGTAAGGAGGTCATTTGCAGTCGTCATTAAAATTAAAAACAAAAGTAAAATGGACTTTGACTACATATAAAATGCTTTCATTCATAATTTTCCCAGGGTCCATTCGTACACATAGCAAGTATAGTAGCACAATTATTAAGTAAGCTAGTAACATCATTCCAAGGTATATATGAAAATGAATCGCGTAATTCAGAAATGTTGGCAGCCGCCTGCGCTGTGGGAGTGGGGTCCTGTTTTGCAGCACCTGTTGGTGGTGAGCTATAGTTATCTTTTTGCAAATGCTTAGCCAATTAGTTTATTATAATTTATTAAAATAATATTTTTAAGGTGTGTTATTTAGCATAGAAGTAACTACAACTTATTTCGCGGTGCGCAATTATTGGCGCGGTTTCTTTGCGGCCGTTTGTGGTGCCACCGTGTTTCGTTTGCTGGCCGTTTGGTTTCAAAATGCCGATACAGTGAGAGCGGTATTTTTAACCAACTTCACCACTGAATTTCCCTTCGATCCTCAGGAATTATTTGTGTTTGCTTTAATGGGGTGAGTTTTTTTTTAAGCTGACTTTCATTGTAATAATTTCTTTGTTTTGTTTCTTTTCGATTCTAGTGTTGTTTGTGGTTTGGGCGGAGCATCTTATGTCTGGGTACATCGTCGTTATGTGTTATTTATGCGTTCAAATAAAAAGATGAATAAGTTTTTACAAAAAAAGTGAGTAGATATAGCAATTAGGAAGAATCGTATGCAAAATAAACAAAAAATTTAGTTACCATTAGTTAAATTTTGGATTTTTTATTTTTTATAGAAGACAAGTTAAAACTCTCGTCTATCTGTTTATAATGAAAACAAAAATAAATTTGAGTGCTTTGTTTTCAATAAAAATAAGTAGACGAGATTTTTTTATTTGTCTTCTATCTAACTTAAATGCAACCTAAATAAGTTAACGGCAGATATGCCATTCAAAGCTGCCATATTCACCTTTATACTTTCTGCTGAAGATATGGTAACTCAATAACTGCCTTATCTCCTTATGTTTTAACTTTCGTCTAAATTATAACACAAAACAATAAAAAAACAACAATATATAAAAAAACTTAAATTTGTTTTTAATTGAACAAAATAAACAAATTTAAGTTGTTGCCACCACACATTTTACACAATCAAAAGTAGTCTGTTGTACCGACTGACTGACTTCAGTGTTGCCAATATTGCAAAATTAAAGTTGAGTTGTAATAATGGAAAAGTTTAAAAAAAGACTTGTTACCCTTCGCTGGCACTAACTTTTAGTGAGCCTTAACGCTCATTTTAGATAATTGAATGATAAACAAATATTTTTTATTATTTCCAGTCGATTTCTATATCCCGGCTTCTTGGCTTTATTGGTATCAACACTTTCATTTCCCTTGGGGACGGGTCAATTTATAGCTGGTGAATTGGGTACCCACGAACAGGTCACTCAGCTCTTTAGTAATTTTACTTGGTCGCAGGATTATTTGACTGTTGAACAGGCAGCCGTTGTAACCCACTGGATGACTCCCTATACGAATGTTTTTATTAATTTATCATGTTATGTACTATTTACGGTAGGTTGGGTATTTCTTATTTTAAACTCACACATTTTTCTTATCTTCTTAATATTTAAAACCTTTAGTTTATATTTTCCATTGTGGCTTCTACCATACCTGTGCCATCGGGTATATTTATACCGGTGTTTAAAATTGGTGCCGGCCTAGGTCGTTTAATTGGTGAGAGTATGCATTTGTGGTTTCCATCGGGTGTGCGCTATGGCGGCCGATTATCGCCCATTATACCGGGCGGTTACGCTGTAGTTGGAGCCGCCGCCTTTTCAGGCGCTGTTACTCACACCGTCTCAGTGGCTGTGATAGTGTTCGAAATGACGGGCCAGATAACACATGTAGTGCCCGTCATGATAGCTGTTCTAATATCAAATGCAATAGCTGCTCTTTTGCAACCGTCCATGTATGATAGTATTATATTAATTAAGAAACTACCCTATTTGCCGGATTTACTGCCTTCATCGTCGGGCATGTATAGCATATATGTAGAAGATTTCATGGTGCGTGATGTTAAATATATATGGCAGGGCATTTCATATCAAAAATTAAAAGAAGTACTCAAAACCAACAAGGCCTTGCGATCTCTACCCCTGGTAGACAGTCCCGACAACATGATACTTTTGGGTTCGGTGCAACGTTATGAACTGATTAAAATGATTGAAAAACATATTGGTCGTGAAAAACGCATGGAAGTGGCACAAAAATGGCAAAAGGAAGCAGAAGAAAGGGCCCGCGAAGAAGAGCGCAAAAAGCAAGAGGCCGAACAAAAAATGAGACGTCCTTCACGCTTTGAAGTGTTACCAGCTCCCGATATTATAAGTTTGCGACAAATAGCCAACGATGAAATGCTGCCACCTAAAAAGAAACAAGAAAGCTTAACTAACACCCTGCAGCCGCGTAAATCCATTTTGAAAAAGACAAATTCCTTTAATCTTAAAGCTTTTGCACCTACCTCATTACATAGTCCTAATATAACGCCATATACAACTATAACTGGTACAGAATATCGCATACGCAATGCATTTGAAGCGATATTCAAGAAGTCAACCACCTTGCAGGATGTTCATCCAACAGATTCAGATGCTGGCACGATATCGGCCGCTGCAAGTGCGGGTGATGTGGCTCTGAGTACACCGACGGTACACAGAGCGCCCAGTACACCGGGTATTTCGAAAAAAGTTCAATTGGTAAGTTCATTCAACATAAAAGCGTTGCATGTTGCATCTATTTCTAATATGTATTTCATGTTATGTAGTTATGTGTGTTTGTTTTGGTTTGCATGTTTTTTTTAAATATTTTTAATTAACACTTTTATTATTGTTACTGAGTTCTATTAACCCAAATAAAAATTGTTTTGTTAAATAATTAAGGAAGCACAAAACCAGTCTGAAGCATCAGACCATACAACTGAAACATCTATGGTAAATTTTTATTAAATAAAATTTGTTTTACCCTTTTAGTTCCCAAACATTTACATCTTGCAAAAAAAAACCAAATCCTTAAGAATTCAATTCAAAATCAATCAAAACAATTTTTTATGATTAACGCCTAGTTAATGTATTTAACATTTTTCTTATTTCAATTAGAAAATTTTCGTTAAAGTATTAGAACTGGAATTTTCATAAATAATCATAATTTTTTAACAAAATACATAATAGAAATTGTACCAAAAATTTTGCACAAAAGGTTCTTCGTCGTTTTAGTACAATATATATGTTTGATGTGTACTAAAACATTTTTCGAACATAATAATTTTTTTACCAATATATGCAGTTAAAATGTTTTAAAAATTTAGTACTAAAATATTTCACCTAAAGCTTTTAGTACTAACATAATGCACAGCATTATTTTCATAAGCTTACATAATTTTTATCATCAATGTGATATAAATAATTTGGTACTAAATTTTCAAATACATACATATATGCATATAAGCCTTCGAAATATTTTCTGCGCTGAAAAATATTTCTTCATTTTATTTATTCTCAACAATCTTTTTGTATACATATTAATTAAAAACATAATAAAAAAAATTTATTAATATTCTGTTTGGAAACTGAATACGAGTTGAATTAATTAATATTTTATCAAATATTTAGTACTAAATTCTTTTCCAATTTATAGACTCTAGACTACAGTTTATAGTTAATATATGTACATATGTATGTATACAAAATGTATTAGTTAGTTTTTTCACATTAACTATCGAGCTTTTAATTTCTGTAGCGATTCTCAGGGGAACAGCATACATATTTTGCCAACAAATCATAAGTTATAAATGCAGTACTTCCAAAAAAATTTTGAAAGTTAATGCTTTCTCCAATTATCAGATGCTTTCTCAGATTTCTAATGTAAAGTTTTGAGAATTGGAAAAAATTTAAAAAAAAATTAGTACTAAAATATTTTTTGTATTAAAATATAAAATATTAGAATATTTGTAGAAAAACATTAGTACTAAATTTTAGTACTAAATTTTTTGGTACTAAAATATTTTTTGGAAAAAGGGCTTAGCATTAAAATATTTTTCATGATATTCTTTGCGTATCAATTTTTCTATTTTTACAATTATGCAATATAAAATAAGATTAAATTTTTCTGTAAAGCATTTAGTACAAACAAAAGAGATCCAAATTAATCAGCCTAGACGTAAACTCCTTATACTTAAATTACTTTTTTTTATATTTATTGTAATTCATGTATCAGTATATCTGATTTTCAGTTTTCAAGTTTATTAAAAAAGATTTGGAAGAAAATATTTTATAAGATAATGAATAAAATAAGGACCTGTCCCACTATGTCGACAGAAAACGTTCGATCGCCGAATTGTATTGAGAGCAACAATGAAATAAGAATATACGTGTTTTTTCGATGCATGTAATCGATCGAACGTTTTCTGTCGACAACGTGGGATTGGTCTTAAATTTTTATATTAAACTAGCTGATCGCGGCAAACAATGTCCCCACTTGAATGTATTTATGTATACACAAAAATTCATTCAAGTCGATCCACCCGTTTAGGAAATATTCAGTGACATACACAAGTAGAGTTATATAAAAACATAAAAAATCAAATATATTAAACTAAACTAAAGTACTACAAATTGTTCAATAGTTGTCCTAAATTTTTAGTACACAATTTTTTTTACCAAAACTACTCAACACTTTTACGTAAACTCTTTAGTGCTAAAATATTTTAAATGTAATTACATATTTAAAAACCTTAATATCAAACAAAATAGTTAAATATATAATTTAATACATTGTAGTACTGAAAACTTATAGTACGTTTAGTAAAAATATTTCAAGAGTAAACATTCTTCAATATTTATAATATAATATAATTTCGTACTAAATGTACTAAATTTAGTACAGAAATTTTTTTTACATTTAGTGAAAATATTTCAAGGCCAAACATTTTTCAATATAATTTTTAAATGTAAATAACTCAGTTAAATAAAATATTTTAGTTATGAATTTAGTAAATTTTAGTACTAAATTTAGTCCAGAAAAATTATTCTACAGTTAGTAAATATTTTTCAAGACCAAACATTTTTCAATATACATAATTTTAAAAAGTCTTTAATTATAGTACTAAAATTTTAGTTCTAAATTTTTAGCTTAAATTTAGCTTTCTTCAGTTTCCAAAAGTACTAAAATAAAATAAATCTTAAATACACTGTTGTCATTATCTTTTAGTACATACCGATCTTCACATATGCAAAGCTTTTTTTTAGGTAAAACTTATTTTCAAAATTCTGAATAGTTGACACAAAGCCGATCTGGAAGTTGATTTTTTCCACTACTTTTTCATAATCGTTTCATACATTTTATACAAAAAGTAAGAACTGCTTAATTTCAGTAGGCTGCATTGCGTTTTTAAAATCTACAGCTGGTCTTAAAAAATTTCCCACTGATTGCTATTCCGATTTCACGTCAGCCATTTCCCTGCCAAAAATTTTCCACGTTTCTCTGTAGCAAGTTTATCGAAATGTTTGATTCCAAAATTAAATATTTGCAAGCAAGTACCAGCCGCTACGGAATCCAAGCAAGTGCAGCAATTCTTAAATCATTTAACCACTGCTAAAGCTTTTGCATCCAAATGGAAACAAGCAAATGCCAATACTAGCACGCTCAATACAGCCGATCAAGTTCCTGAAAATCCTCCCGAGGTACAGCCATTAAGATCAATACTAAAAAATTCACGAATCAGCAGGGACTCTTACTATCACAATCTCAGCGAGGCCGAGTTTGACGCCAAAGTTAAGGAACATACAAAAGAAAATCAAATTAATAAGCCATCGATTAAAAGCATTTTAAAAAAGCATGACAATTTGAAAACCATTCTGAAAGAAGCTCAACAAACGGCTGCATCGAATGCCAGCCCAATGACAAATCACAAGGAAAATGTTAAAGAAAACGAAAATGAGGAGAGTAAATCAAATTTAAATTTAATTTCTGGTGAAAAAGGAAATTTAGAAAATTCTTTCGATGAGGTATGGTATAAAGGAGTTTCGTATTCATTTATTTTATACATAAAATGGTAGGTTGTATATACATAAATAAAATTTTTGGTTGGTTTGTTTGGTTGTTTAAATGCATGCTGCTTGTTGCAGAGTGAAAAGGAAACTAGTCCGAAACATAATAAAGATTTAAAAAGCCCTGAGGAGGACAACTTGGTAGGTGCCTGTTAATTAAGAAATGTGCTTAAATTTTTATTAATATTAAAATGTTTTTGCTTTCATTTACGCTCATACAAATGTACATAATTAAGAAATAGTATTTTTAATATATTTGGTGTGTTCTTCTCTCCCTCTCTCTCTCTCTTTTCTCTATCTCACTCTATCTATCATTCACTTTCAAACTGTATATACAATTGATAAAGTCCTATAGAAGCAGTATTAAAAAGATTAAAAGCGTACAATTGGTATGTGGGTAATGTGTTGATATTGATTGTTTTTTTAAAGCATACTTTCAGGGATTTGTGGTTAAGCAAGAAAGAACAAGAAAAATTGATAGAAGCTTTCTTTAACTGTGGCCATAAATTTTTGAATTTATGTTTCAATTTTAGTTCTTCATTAACGAAAATCTTTTTTCTTGCCTTAAAATGTTTTTTTAGCCGCGTGAACGTGTCATCGACATGTCACCGGAGGATCAAAAACAATGGGAATTGGAGGAAATGCAAAAACCTATCGACTTGGAAAAGGCCAATGTTCACATAGATCCTTCGCCATTTCAGTTAGTCGAACGTACCTCCATACTCAAAGTTCATTCTTTATTCTCTATGGTTGGCATTAATCATGCGTATGTTACGAAAATTGGCCGTCTTGTTGGTGTCGTTGGTCTAAAAGAGGTAAGTTAAAATAAATAATGTATTTATTTAAAGTTGTTTTAAAAAAATGTCATATTTTCAAATTCTTATAAATAATCTTCAAAGTTTTATAAACAGTTTAAAATTTCCCTTGAAGGGAAATTTTATTTTTAAGAAAAAAATTATATTTTCAAAAAAAAAAACACCAGTAACTCGCAAAATCTTATGAAAATTCTTAAAAGAATTTTTACATATCGAAATTTTTCTTGCAGGGAAATTTTATTTTTTTATTACTGTTTTCATAAAAAGTAGGGAAATCTGAAATATTGTTATGGTCATTTTTATAAGGGCTTTTATACATACATACATATGTATATTGAAATTCCCCTTCAAGGGAAATTCTATATTTCCTGAATATTTATCAGAAAAAATAGTATTTTCTATAAAACCCAGTAACTCTCAAAATTGCTACTCTTTGAGTTTTCCCTTTAATTTTTTTTTGTATTCATAACAACTAGAGAACTCTGAAGAAATTTATATAAAGGCTGATATATGTACATACATAAATATATTGTATGTAAGAAAAAAATGGTTATGGAAATTTTTATAAGGGCTCATATACATACGTAAATATATTGAAATTTCCCCTCTAAGAGAATTTTATTTTTATTGGACATTTGAGGAAAATATAATAATATATCCGAAAAGGAGTCCAGTACTTGACAATATTTTAGGTCTTACAGGCTGCCAGTTTCATAAGAATCTGACTCACGTGGCTCCTTATGCTGCAGTACCTCGCAAAATCTTATGAAAATTCTTACAAGAACTTTTACATTTAAAAATCTTTCTTGCAGGGAAATTTTATTTGTATAGTGTTACATATTTTCATAAAAAATAACTAGAGTGTATTGACATTTTTATAAAGCCTCATATACAACATAAATATATTCAAATTTCCCTCTAAGGGAACTTTAATTTTTTTACTTTTATTTTATTTTATTATTATTATTTTATTATTATTTATTGTCAAAGAAATCATCATCTCAACAATTAAAAAATTTTACAATCAATTTTTACCTAAATAAATTTTTTATGCAAAATTTTTATGCATTATTTTTATATTTAAATTAAACTAATGTCTTTTAATTAATGTAAAATTTTTTTGTACTACATTTCATTTTAATGTCAATTTATTTAATTTCTTTGCAGTTGCGCAAAGCGATTGAAGACATCAACAGTAACAGCTTCGTTGTACCAAGTCCATCAAAAGTCGCTGATCCAAATGATATTGAAAAGTCGGCCATGGAAAAATCTCTACTTTTGCCACAAGACTGCAGTGATAAGCAGGTCAATATAACAGTCACATCTATGGATTCAGCCTTATCGAATTCCGACAATTGTTCAGACATTGAAATGGAAAATATACAACATAAAATCCATCCCACACCGCCACCCACTAGACGAAATAATTCACCCTCACCACCATCATCCTTACATCAACATTCGCCAACGCCGCCTCCATCAAGAAAACGCTCCATATCACCACCACCGCCGCCACCCTTATCGCAAAATGCAGACGATAATCTAAGTCCAAATTCTTCGCCTACTAGAGATTTTGCGAAAAACTAGAAAAATTAAATAAAAACGGTCCTAAAGCATCTTTAAGAATTCAAGAAAAAGAAAGAACATTTTTTTATTTAAATAAATTATTTTATTATACATGTTTTTATTTATTTTTTTATTTTCATTTGTTTTTTGTTTGTTTTATCATTCTTTTCGATTTTACTGTGTAAGTTTGTAATTAGTATTTATGCATAAAAGTTAACATGTAATTATCATCAAAATAATAAAAAGTTTTACTTGTTTTTTATAAGTTTGTAAAACTTGTCATAAATCAATGTCCCAAAATGATTTTTTTTTTAATAACAGACATTTAGGAAAATTAAGTGTTTTAAAAGCCAGTTTTAACTATAAGCCATGTACATATAAGTTAAAAAAATCCCCTATAAATATTTAAATTATATACACTATTTTAAGTTAAATAAATAATTGAAGAACAATTTGTAAAATTATATTATTGTTATTGATAGTTCAATAACTAAATATATATATATGTATGTGTTTAAACGCTATTTTTAGAAGCGAAATTGAAATAAATCTAATTTATAATTTTAGTCTTGGGTTTTATTAAAACTTTCTTAAAGTGTCCCACCAATCCAATTGCACAAGTACTAACTACATATTTTACATTCCAATAATATTGAAAATAATGTTCCATTTGTTCCCAGGTTGATTTTGAAAGAAAAAATTGCACAACTGCTCAACTGTTCAAGAAACTGCTAAAAACAGTTAATTAAATCTACATATTTGGCAACGCTGAGCATATTATTAATTACATAGAAAATATGTGTGCATACTTTCAGGCTTCTACTTTCTCAGGTTTTCAAGTTGACAAAAATATTTATTCAAATTCTTCAATTGGCAGCATGTCTCTTAAATCTTTGCAGCCAGCTACGCAGCAAAATGTATAACGAAATCAAAAAGACTTAAGACAGCAACACACAAATGGTGAATTTTTGGAATTTTTTAGTTTTTTGCATTTATCTCGCTCGGAAACGCGTGGCCGAAAATGGCCGTTTTCCCCTATACGTACGAATTCCACCCGCTCAATCGCTAAAAATCTATAAAGTCGATTTTTCGATTTTCGGCTGCGAATGAATGCAATTTTCAAGAGTGTATTAAAATCAGGCAATGACCTTAAAATGTAATTCGTCGAAATTTGAGTGTCTTATGTCATCGCCAAAAATTTTTAATTATCTATTTGTTCATCAGTATTTTAGCGATCAAATTTAGCTTTAGCGAATTACTGAATATGGGGGCAGATTTGGCTTTTGCGCTTATTTTAGAAATGGAATCCAAAAATCGTCATCTGATTTTGATTCGATTGTTGTATTAGATTTATTAGATAAAAGACTCAAGACACATACAGCAAAATGAATGAACCAAAGGAAAATTAATTGGCTTTAAATTAAATTTTTTGGTTGCTATTACATTTCAAAAATCATATACAACAAATATGAATTGAAAATAGTTGTATAGTAAGTATAGTTTCACATTTTTATTGCACTCTTTCTTAAAATTAGTGTAAAATATTAATTTTGTTTAGCAAAATATTGAATGTTTTATTAAAAATACATTGAAATTGATTATTGAGGGGTTTAGCTAAACCATATGCGTATATCACTGTAGCTAATGACCCAACCCCCCCCCCACCCCCCACCGAACGGCCTTTCTACGCCTATTCCCTTACTTACTTTTTTATTTGATTTCTTTACCATTTCGCCTTCCCAAATGTATATGTAGTTTATTTAATTGAAAGGGTGTGTACTGTCAATGTTTTGTACTGCGGCGTTATGAAATACTACACTACGTTTGAAGACAAAAAAATTTGACGTTTTGGAAGTCAGCCAAGATGTTGCCAACTGGCAGCGCAACTAAAATCGAGATTTTAACTCTATATGTGCTTACAAATAAAACACGATTTCTTTTTGTAAGTTTTTAAATTTATTGAGTGTTTTTTCTTTCTTTCTTATACATTTTATAACTCTCCATTAGTGTGTTCTTCTTCTTCTTTTCCTTGAGAGTTTTTTTCTGCCATATTCATAATAAATTTTTAAGGTATAAAACAATATATTTATATTTTTGCGTTTATAGCGTTTATTTTTTATATTTAATAAATCTTAAACAAATGTTTGGGGTATTCAAGCCGTAGTCTTAAGTGTCATAATGTCCCAAACTATTTTAATATAATTGTTTTTTGCTTTTGTATTTTTTTTTTTAATTTTAAAACATTATGAAACTATGACACTTAAGACTAACGTTTGAATTACCTGATTATTTTTTACGATCTCATTCTTGTAATCGTATAATAATAATACATAATAATAATAATAATAATAGTAGTAATAATAATAATAATAATAATAGTAAGATCATGTTTTGGAGAGGACGTCACTCTTTCAATGTAAAACAAATTATGGAGCATGTTCTGACACTCGCATATCGCATAATATTTGCGATTGTTACTTGAATTCGCAAGAGAGGCGTTCTGTAAATCGCAATAGCAAAACTCTTGGCGAATGCAAGTCGCAAGAGTATACGGAAGTGAATTGATGTATTTAACCTAAACCAAACTTTAAAGAAATACTAAAATGGATAATAAATTAAATCTTAAATTAAACAAATTTAGTTTTCTTTCGATTTTAGTCAAAAAAAAGTAATAGTTTCGTAAATTTTTTATTAAAAAAAAAACCAGAAATTATAAAATCTTGTTTCAACAACTGACCTAAATCAATATGGGGGGAAGTCGCAAGCAAAACGCATGAGTTACAGATTATGTAGAAACAAGTTTGGTGATTTGCAACTCACATGCGATTGGAAACCATGCGAGTGTCGGAACATACCTGTATATCGTTAGCTAAAATGCAAAAAGGCGTAACTAACAAAATTATAATTTTACAGAAGCAAAAAAAAACTACGTCCTCTTAATTTTTTGTTAATAAAAGCGTCATTTTAGATCGTAGAAGTGTTAAATTTTGTCAAGATATGCAGTTTAATAATCAATCAATTAATCAATCAAAAACTCGATTTTGAATTTTTTGTTAGTCACGACTTTTTGCATTTTAGCTAACGATATCTATGTATATCATTAATATAATTTATTTTCTTTGATTCAAAACTGCTTAATTATTTGACGATGTAAATCATTTATTTATATTTTTAAAAAAATGTAAACAATCTAAAGAATTTCTTTGTTTCTTTTCTTAATCTTCAATAAACTTTTTAAAAGATTCGAAACCAAATTATACACTTTGAGCACAACAAACTTATAATATAAAGTTCTGCTTTCCACATTACAAATATTCAATTTGTCCAGAAAATTTATATGAAAATGCACTAAATTTTTTAAATGATTTCTATATAAATTTTCTACACAAGTTGAAAGTTTCTTTGTGGTGCGAAAAGTTCAACAAAGTTTCGTTACGAAACCTTTTTACATTTAATTAGTTTGTGTTCGTGTTGTGTACAAGTTCGAGTGTTTTATTTTTTATGAAGGATTTATTTTTAATTTGATAGTTTTTCCTGTTATCGGGCTTGAAAATATTATAGGGAAACAATTCTTACATTTACCTGTTATGTGAATTTAACAGCCCAAACAAAATTAGAGCGTTGAACGTTGCGTTAGCAGCAGAATACGTATTTAGAGTACATTTCAACATAAAAATGTATGGCTCGATTATGGATGGCAACCGAACTTCAGTTGCCGAGTTAACTAGCAACGCAACTGAACTTAAAATTTGTATTATGTATGGCAACTTCCTCCAGTTGCCAAAAAGTTATTGAAAATACGATTATGATAGATTGGCAACTGAAAATAATATAAACAAATATTTAAAATATAAGAAATACATGTGCTAAAAAGAAAATTATTGAGTAAAAGTGCTTAAAAACATTACTGATCATAAAAATTATTAGTTAAGTGAAATTAATTATTGGTGAAGAGAAGGAAGTACAAAAGTTTAATCTATTAGACGACTCTTTAGAATTACCGCCTCTGCTGTGAGTAAATGTTGTTGCCTAAAATAATGTTACGAAAATAGCCGTCAACAATGTTAAGCAGCATTACACAAAAATATTCCAACAGAGTTAATGTAAGTGTTACGCGAAAATATTCCTACAGGGTCAATGTAACGAATAATCTAGAATAGTAGCAAACAAGTAAATAAGCATGCGCAGCTTGATTAAACGTAAACAAGCAAAAGCAACAATAAAAAGCGTTTGCTTATTAAGAAGATTCACATATTTACACACATGCATACATGCCAATTCAAACGAAAAGCAAAAGATAAACAACCACCGTGTATTGCTTAGTTAATGATGTACACACGTATGCATATACACATGTATGTACATAGTTACCACATGAACTTAATTAGGCAGCATATAATATGATAATGATCGTCTAGACATTTCTTGAAACTTCTAGTGGAATTTGTGTGAAATATAAAAAGAGGTGACGCATCCAATGAGTTAGTTAGTTGCGAGTCAGTTGCTGTGAACGAGTTGCAGTTACGAACAAGTCAATCAGTTACGAGTGAACAAGTTAGTTGATAATTAAGTTGTGAATTAATAATAGTCTGCGATACAGCGGTGAGTTGATAGTTAAGAGCAGCCTGTGCTTTACGCGTGAGTGGAGTAAAGGAGAAACTATAGGACAGTCTATAGTGACAGCAAAGTCTGTCGAGGAATTGAGATTATTGTGGAGTCTATCGTGTCGACTGGAGTAAAGGGAACAGCGCAGCGAATAGACGTGTGTAAGGGTGTAAGTAAAGCCAGTGAGTCTTTATTAGTGTATCAACTGTGAGGGTCGGCAGAGTGAGTGCCGTGTGTGACAAGCAGCAGACAAAGAGGTGTCACGTGAATATTTGCGCAGCCAGCTAAGAGACGTGTGTAAACTACAGCGAGGAAGGCGTAGTGGTAACCAGTTGTGAATATTTGTGTGTAATTTATTAGTTTAAGTTGTATTAGTGTATTTAAGCTCTTGAGTAATTTAGTTTAAGTGTATTTGTAAATAAAACTTGTATCATTCTTAACCCTAATTACTACACTCGGCTCTTGTATTCATTTGCAAATCTTCGGATCTACGGAAAAGCGTTTTTATAGAGAGAAAAACGTAACAATAAGTTTGAACAATCTCTGTTTTAGCTGTAAAGCATATTTTCTTTAAATATGTATAGAAAAAATTCAAAAATAAAAATAATATTGCAATTACTGTTTAATTTTTAAATTTTTTTGCTTTTAAACTATGCAGCAACTACAAATTTGTGGTTGCCAATATGGCAACTGAAATTACCAGCTGTTAGTTGCCAGTTGCTGGAGCTGTGCCAAATCGTTCATTCAAGTGACCGCTCATTTTCGTTCATTTTCTAAAAAAGAACGAGTTCGTTCATTTCGTTCATCCGCTCTTTTCAAGAAATATAATGAAATAAAAACAAGCAAACAGTTGATTCGTCAAATAAAAAGGGATTATGCAGTGAGTTTTTTATAATTTGTTTAGCAATATTAGCAAAATTAACAATAGAATATATAAGAAACAAAAAAATCAGCAATTAAAAACTTGAAGTATTTTATATTCTTAGGAATAAGAAATCAAAAGATTCATATTGCCAAAAGAGCCACATATAAATAAAAATTAACTGTTTATAATCACCCCTATTCTGCGTTTCCATTACGTTCCCGCATTCAGTTACGCACGGATCGAAAAGAGGTATTCTGCCAAAAAACTGAATCGAAAGAAAAAGAAGAGTATGTTTAAACCTGCTGGTTTGCTATGAAACGGATGAAATAGGAACAGAAAAATTAAGCAATTTTGCAAAATTTTTAGCAAAAAGTTAAATTTAGTGCAAAAAACAGTGATTTAACAATTAAAACAAATAATAATTAAATATTGTGAAAATTTTCATTAAATAAACTCTTGCAAATTTAAGTACAGAGAGTTAAAAAAAACGGGATAAACAAGAGGTATTTGTGGCCAAACTTTTCCAGTCTGAAGAATCCTGTCGCGCCGGAGGTGATATTTTAATTTTTTACACATAATTGTAACACAAAAATAAAGTTTATTTGTTTAAATTTAATTACTGCCAGTTTATAGAAGCCATGTAAAAATTCTCGGTTGTCTATTTATAATGAAAGCAAAAACAAATTTTGAGTGCTTTGTTTTTGTTTTCAATATAAATAGGCAGACGAGAATTTTCACATGGCTTCTATATATGAACTGGCAGTTAAATCCGTAGACAAAATCGTTTTTCGTTGCCATTAAATAGGTATGTCAACTGTTCTACCTGTAATAAACTAAATAAAAATCGCATTTCAGTACAGAAAAACAAAACAAACTGTTTAGTTCATTAATTAAACCTTCTTTCATTTAATACTTGCATTATTTTTTGTATTAATCACTTTTTAAAGCTAAATAAACAAAAATTGAAAACGCTCCGCCACTAAAATAACAACTTACAAAAACGTAGTTACAATCGAAATGCAGAATACATAGAATCGAAAGAGAAATCGAAGATCGGAACGCAGAATACCAAAGTTGCCAAACGGAGAAACTTTCGATTCGAATCGAAACGCAGAATAGGGGTGAATATCTACGTATGTATGTATATCGAATTTGTTAAAAAAAAACTCTTAATATATTCTAAAAACTTAAGAAATATTAATGGCAATTTTATCAATTTCATTATGGTCATACTGTTACTTAAAGCAGTCAAAAAGGTAAATAAAAACCAGAATGTGACAAAAAAAATCTCGCATGAATAAAAAAAAAAACAAAACAAACACCCAAGTGCGTTCGTTCGTTCATTTCGTTTAATTGTACTTTGTATCAGCACTGTTGAGCCAAAACAGCTCAGTAAAGTGACCGGCTCACTTCGTTCATTTTACTGATTCGTTCAATTGTACTCGTTCGTTCATGAACGACACAGCTCTACCAGTTGCCATCCGTAATACAATTTCGTCAACTAGCAACGCAACCAAAGTTCGGTTGCCATCCATAATCGTTCCAGTAATTCGTAATATTATTATATTATTCCTTTATACTGCTCTACTTCGCCAAGCATAAAATTAATTTCAGTTTCAGCAAAATTTGGCGCCTTTTATTTATTTATTTTTAACTTTTCTTGTCTTTTCTTGGTTGTTCAAAGAATTTGATAGCCACTGTAAAACAGCTGTTTATTCACATTTATTCTAGTGCTGCCACAATGTTATTTTTTAAACTAAACATAATATATGGGGGACTGATTTACCGTTGTTGAGATTAAACTGCATATAAATTTAAGTTTATTTTAAGTGCAACTGGCATTGGTTTATTAGCTCTAAGAGAGACCGAAAGCATTGCACTAAAAAACTTTTAAAACTTTCATTGTTTTTTTTTAACATTTTGTGTTGTTTAATTAATACATTAATAGTCATCTATCATAATCTTTAAGATTTTTTAATAATTTTTTTTGTTTTAAAAATTTTTGTTTTAACAAATAGTTGTGCTTTTTTATTTAAAATAATTTTAAATTAAAGTGAAAAAGCATGTTGTCTTAAGTTGTATGCCATGCCCTTTTTTATATAAAAAAAAATAATAATGAGTTTTTAATTGCTGTTTTTTGGAATTGTTACAATTTCGGTTTAAAATTTGTTACCGCACTAATAATACAAAATTATTAATTTACTTATACAGTAAAATAGTTTTTATTAAAAACACATTGAAATTGATTATTTTATTATTGATATTATCGGCCCAGTTCTGTAAACCGAATCCGAGTAAATTTCTTGTTTTCAAAGAAATTAATTATGGTCCTGCAGACGTATTTAAAATCATACACGATAATTTTCTTGCAGATATGATGAAAAAATCTAAACAGATATTTCTATTGTTATAGTTAGTTAGTTTTCTAAAATCGTGCGATTTCAGATCGATCGGTTTTTATCGATCGTATATTAAACAATACCCCTTATTCCATTTGTCGACATCGAAGTCACTTTAACACAATACCGAAAAAAAAATGGAGCTTGTTTACTCGATCTGCAGAACAATTTTGTGCCACTGACAATCTATTTCGGCTCACTAAGGTCTAGGAAATAGCATAAACCTGACAACAGGAGTCAGTTGCTTTCGACAACGGGCATACAAGCTCCAATTTTTTTTTTTTTTTTTTTGGTATTGTGTTAAAGTGACTTCGATGTCGACAACTGGAATAAGGGTGAATATTTTGCTGAATAAGTAAAATAATAATTTGGGATTATTAGTGCGTTAACATATGTTAAACTTAAATAATAAGTTTTGTTCTAAAAAAAAAAATATTATAAGCCTCTTAATAATTTGTTTCTTAGTTGTTATGGTAGGTATAGACTTAGCAACGTGTTTATGCAACCAGGCAGATTGCATTGTCGGTCGCATAGTGTGTAGTCTTGTTTATGGTTGCATTCGAAGTTGCGTTCGAAGTTTCGAAAATATCAAAATGTTTTGATGTTTATGGGTTGCATTGACGGTTGCTTTGTAGGTTGCAGTGTCTGTATCAAAGTATTCGAAAACGTGTTGCGTAAGCAAGTTGCAAAGTCTGTATCTACCATTATCAATCAGTCTATAAATGAAAATGTAACGAAGTTTTCGTACAAAAAATCCAATTTTTTTAAATTTCTTTTTCAGTAAATAAATATCCTTCTTATTCTGTAACTATTTGTCGCCGTCACGTTAATACAATACGAAATAGTTGGCACTTTTCTACCCATTGTCAGCTGACTGCCATTGATAGGATAGGAATATGTAGACTTTTAAAAGTGCAAAAACTATGTGATTAAAAAGAATTTCCCCACCTTCTTAAAAAAAAAAATCTTAAAGGTGGTGTTGTTTTATGACCTATTTCTATCATAATATTTTTATTCGTATGTAGTTAATAATAAATTGACTTAAAGAATTATTCTTATGTTTATGAGTAAGCATATCTCACGTCTTTTCTCTTTTCCCTGTTACTTTCCTTAATTTTTTATTTATTAATTATTATAAAAATAGTAGTTTTCATAGTTGTTAATGGTTTTCCTTAATTTAAAAAAAATCAATTATGTAAAAATGTCTGTGTGTAAACAAATACGTAGTTTTAAGAGAATTGAAAAGAATTGCTTCAAGAAAAACTGCCGTATCTGAAACTTGACCATTATTTATGGCAACTTACTCCAGTTCCAAAAAAAAAAGTTATCGAAATTATTATTATGAAATATCGAGCCTTATTTTCGATTTTATCGTAAGCGACAAACATTAAATCGTTCAGGAGAAGGCTTTTTTAAAATATTCAAATATGTTTTTGTTAAGTAAAAGTATTTATAATGAAAATTTTCAATTCAGTGTAACTATTTTTCGATGCGGAGAAGCAAGTACAAAATTTTAATCTATTAGACGGAACTTAAAGAACAATTCACAACCTTTAGAATTGCCGCCTATAATTGAAGAAAATATTATTACCTTAAATAAGTTTTAACAATCTCTTTTTTACCTTTAAAGTATATTTTCTTTAAAAATGCAAAGAATAAATTCAAAAATAATATTGTACTTACTTTTTAATTTTTCCACAATTTTTGTTTAAGGTAAAAAGTGCATTATATGAGCTATTAGGGTGGCTAAACACGTTCAGATTATATTATTCATGTTCACAAAAGTTATTCAGCCTTAACGTAGCTACAAAGCTTATTAATTAATATGTTATTTAACATATGTAAGTTTTCTTTGAATTCAGGCATTTCTTTTAAATATATTTCTTATCTTCTTGCTTTTAATTAAGTTAACAAAGTTTTTAATATTTTTTTTCCAATAATGGCAATATGATCTTAAATAGAGTTGATTTCTTTGTAACTTAAGGGATGGGTTGGTTGTTCGTTTCTAAATTAACATCACATTAATCAATCAATTAATTTTAACAAAAATTATTTTTTAACATTATTTAGTTCTTTTTATTTTCTTCAGCTTTTTCTTTACTTAAGAAAAGTTTATAAAAATTGTTTATAGGAGATTTATGCATGTTATAAAAAACAATTTTGTGAAATGTATAACCAAATTAAATAAAATTAAAAAATAATGAGAAAACTTATGAAAATATTGAAGATAAACTTATTGAAGTTACCAAAATTATTTAAAAAAAAATGCTATTTTTCAATTGGATGTCTTTATTGCAAGTAGAAAGCTAGAATTTATTTCCACGATATTTCGCCTGTTATTCAACAAAGAAGTGGAAATTAATTTTTCTCTTTATATGCGATAAAGGCTAGGACTCACCATCCTACACAATCGTAGGACTTTTGAAAAAAATACAGCCCTGGTGGCAAATTATGACATTCGATATCGAACAAAATTTCCATGCAAGCAGAGAATTAAAATTGTATGAAATTTTTTACGATATAGAATGCCGTAATTTGCCCTCAGAAGTTTAGAAAATGTTTCTAAAGTTCATCATAACAGGGTTGTATTTAATTTTTTTTTTTGAGAAAAAATTAATTAAATTATATGTATGTAAAAAATTTTGGAAAGCACAAATTATACATATCCATTGTACATGTGCATTTGTATTATAAATTTATAAAAGTATATACTACATACGTGGGTTTTTTTTTAATTTAATAAATAATTTTTTTTAGAATTTATATTTAAATTTATTTTGAAAAAAAGAAGTTTTAGAGCAAATATAAATAATAAATGATTTGCAAAAATATAAAGTTTTAAATTTCATTTAACAGCTTTAAAATGTTCGATTTAAAAATATAACGTACTCCGAGACATGCCATAAGCCTACAAAACAGTTGTGTTGGAGTTAACCTCATGATAACGTTGTTATACGATTATTGGTGACATGCCATAACCGTAATCGTATACAATTTCGAAAATTATTACCTCCCTACATCCGACACAATTAATAAATTTACGATGCTGGCGCTCTTTCGATCCTTTATTGAATTAATTACAGTCCAATGGGTTACCCATTTACGAGCAGGCACTCATGTAATTAGGTCGATAATAAAATGTTTAAAGCTGGTATTATGATAATAAACATCGCCCAATTGTAAAGCAACTATGGGTCAAAGAATAGCTCTCATCGTAATCAAAGCGTATTAGTACCAAGTGGTCTTATTATTACAACAACATGCACACAAAATTGTTGTAGGATTATTTTAATTTGTATGTTGACAGTTCGGTTGAAATATTTTGCTATCTTATATACATAGAGTTTGATTGGAATTATTTCTAAAGTACGAGAGTTTTTCGTCTCGCTCGCACTGGTTGACTAATTTGCCTCAAATAACTGTATAGTTTTGTATATATGTATGTATAAGAGTACTGTTAATATGTAACATCATGGGCACATGGAATAAAATATTATATTATAAATGACAAAAACTTATTATAAAAACCCACTGTCCCTATGAGCAGGGGGCAAATTACGGCATCCGATACGGCTCGTAATTTAAAAATATTTCAATAGAGTTTATATGGATTAATTAACTTTAACCTTTGTTTGTGGTTTTCAAGTTGCCGCTTATTTGGATCTGTTTGCTAGTTTGAACGGCCAATCGTAGTGGTTTAATCTCACACTAATATTGGTAACATACACTTGACTAAAATACATTAAAAAAATAATTCAAAACCAATAAATAATATGTATTTTTAATTTTTCTTAATATTACCTATTATATTCAGGGCAATCATGAATAAAATTCCGCGTGAAATTTCTCCCTTTTCCAATTAGAATGTTTTCTCTCTATTACTTGCTGAAGTTGGAATTGTTCCCCGGGAAAAATTTCGCGCGGAATTTTATTCATGATTGCCCTGATTCTTTTAAAACAGATAAATAAATATTTTACTTGCTAATATTGAACTGAGGCAGTTTTTTCTTCTTCTCTACAAAAAAAAAAAAAAAAATCCAACTGTGTTGATAGCATTAGCCAATATTTTTTCTTCAGTATGGTAATACTTTGGTAATACTGAGAAGTTTCAAGTATCACTGAGGTGGTTTACACGAGAATAATTTTTAAGCCGCACAATTTTTGTTATTTTCCAAATTACACGAGACTAATTCATCTTGCATAAAATCAATGCTGCCCACAGAGAGAAAACCGAGAGGAATGTATAAGCGTATGTGTATTCATTTGTATAAAAAGCCAGCAGTGCATAAAATGTATACGTATTTATTTATACACAGCTTTGTGTGTGTTAGTGTTTTTCGTATTCCCTGCAGAAAGTGCGAATAGTGAAATTGTGGTGATTTGCTAGTGACATTGTCAGTAGTACTACTGACCACGTGTACCCCAGCCAACGTAATCATCTATTGACATTTAACATTAGGTTGTCATTGAAAATTCACCACTAGACTGTAGCACTACTAACTATGTAAGTAGTTCTTTTGGGACCACTTGGAGACATTGGCACCAAAGATTCACTAGTAAATTTTAGGGGCTCTAGTCTACAATATCGATATATCCAATCTCGTTGTCAATAGTAAACTTATAGTGATTTTCTAGTGACATTGTCAATAGTGCTACTGACTAGGTGTACCCCAGCCAATGCAAATGCCTATTGAGAAATAACATAGGGTTGTTATTCAAAATCTATCAGTAGACTTTAGCACTGTTGAGAAGGTAGTTCTTTTACGACTATATGGAGATATTTGAACCGAAGGTTCACTCGCAAATTTTAGGGACCCTCGTCATGTAGACGAGGGTCCCTAAAATTTGCGAGTGAACCTTCGGTTCAAATATCTCCATATAGTCGTAAAAGAACTACCTTCACATATGTATGTGACAGCGCACAGAGAAAAAAAAAGCAATTTTCACTTTTTTTTTATGTGGACAACATCTTAGCATCGAATGAGACCGATCCCATGCCCCAAAAGTGTTCCCTCCCAGAGATATGCGCGTTTTATGATGTGATGGTACACCAAAGATACACGTATTTAAATCTTTAAAATGGCTCTCCTGAACAAAACCGGGTTTTACCCTTTCTATTTTGCGCGTCACATATATTTATTTAATATTATTGCACAACATAATAAAAAAGAAAAACAAACTATTGACGCGTTCATTGACAATATCACCAGAAATACACTAGAACTGTCGTCTCTAACGTATCTCTACTCGCGCATAAAAGGAAAGTTGTCGACATTTTAACTAGTGCAATTGTCGCTGGAGAAAGAGTATTGACATAGAGACATATGGTTCTATTCGTAAAGCAGCTCTCGGCGAGTCAACATCACGCGCCGTTGGCAATTATTTCTTAAATGCAACCAGGCCACTGTTGTTTATTGGCCTTCGAGAGTTTTGCGTCTCACTCGCACTTGTTAATGGTTACCGCAACTAACTGTATCGATTACAGTTAGTTTTTTGTGGAATTTTCCATTATCAAGTGCAAACGTTCTTAATAAGATTAACTGGTGGAGACCATAAAAAACTCTAGGAGTGGATCTTGGAAACTCCTACTTCCTATACGAAGGTATAGGTCGTTCGCAGCAACCGAAGGAAGCTTCTACACGTGGGATACCCTGGCTTTTTGGCTACGTGCTTTTGCCATTTTTGTTCCATTTGGAACACAGAATACAACATATGGTTCTAGGTTGACTACAGGGTTCATTTGACATTTGCTGTTTTGTTAAGTTGTGTGTGTATTGGTTTTTTTGCTGCAAATGCGGGGTTGTAGCTGGTTGAAAAATTATGCCAACCACAAAACCATTCTCTTCACCGAATTTGCTAACAAACCGTCATGTTAGGCCAGTATAATTATGCCAGTGTAAATCAGCACACTCAGTATATTTACAGGGGCATAATTATGGTGGCATAACATTGCACTTTGTTGGCAGATTTGATGAAAATAATGGTTTTGTCGTTGGCATAATTTTTCGTTTTATTAAAAACGATTAGTTTTTATTTTTAGGTAAAGTTGTTGCAAATTTTAATAATCACTCTGAGTGATACTCGTATTCACAATAAGGACGTCCTTTGTCGAATGTTGGTCATAATACCAAATGGAAATTCGTTCGAGCAGTACTTTCGACTACAGTCGAAGATATAGGGCCCTGTTCTGTAAATCGATCGATTTGAAATCGCATGATTTTACAAAACTAACTCCGAGAATAGAATTATTTTTTTAAATTTTTTTATTATATAAATTTTCAAATATCATATCTGAAAGAAAATTATCGTGTATGATTTTAAACACATCTGCAGTACCATTATTAATTTTTTGAAAACGACATATTTACTCGGATTCGGGTTACAGAACAGCACCGATTATATTGTTCGATTTCGAATGCCATAATATTAAAGTGAATAAAAGTGATCGAAATAAAAGCCACACGTACTAAAATTAAGGCTAAACCCATGTAGTTTTGTTTGGAAACTTCAATTGAATTCATGTGTATTAATTTTAGAAATAACTTTTGTATATTAAGATTAACTGGTCCATTCGTCCGCACAGTCAAGAACTTCTGCATTCATATTAAATTTTGGGTCCTTTATTACTTTAGCTATCTTCTCTGAGTATTCTAATATACGTATGCATATGGAAGATTTATCGTTACGATACGAACTATATAAGTTTTCGGTTTTACTTCAACTAGTAATTCAGGCAAAGACCATCCAATATCTCTTCCATATACCCCGTATCTTCAGATGTAAGCCATGGATGACTTCCAAAACGTATCAATACAAAGTTTGGATAGTTTTTTGATGCAGTTTATATCGTGCTTGTTTGTGACAATGCATTGTCAATCACCGTTATTCCAGTTGTCAACATCGACGTCAGTTTAACACAATACACAATTTTGGGGCTTATTTACTCGCTCTCGAGAACAATTTTGTGATACTGACAATATATTTCCGTTCCCTAAGGTGTAGAAAATTGCATAAACCTGCCAACAGGAGTCTTTTTTTTCGACAGGGAGCACACAAGCCCCAATTTTTTTGTTGCGTTAAAGTGACGCCGATGTCAAAAAACTCAATTTCGTGAAAATACGAGTTAGGGCCTTTCTACTTGTGACCATCGACATATGTACATATGTACTTTAGCACATTGAGTGACAATCGGTTTTGACGAAAACCTTCCCAGGAGGCCAGAGGTTTTTTGTTAAATGCGTGTATTAGTGATAGAAAACGATTTCTGAGACATCACTAGTCCATTCTGCCCCTTACTTATTATTTTATGTAGGCTTGTTTGTGTCGTACATTTCATACATTTTTCACTTTATAAAACCTCAAAAATCATCCTAGACCCATGAATGCTTTTCCAAAAATGTTCAGTAAAGGATTCTTTATTTAAAAATCACAACGGGGGGTCTACTCTGTAATTTGAAAGAAAATGCTTTCGAGTTTGTATGCTTACAACATGCAAATTCGAAAGCATTTTCTTTGGTTTCGATTTACAGAGTAGACCCCCTGATTTAACTCAGTGCATAATATAAAAGAACTACAGGCTCTAAGTATAAACAATCACTGTCATACGGAAACATGCGACATGGCACCCCACGACGGGATACGTGTCGTACGGAAACGTACGACGTGACACTCAATGTGCTAGAGGAGTTCAGTAGCTGCACTTTCTATACGAAACCATAGCTCAAAAGGTATCTCCTGGAAGCGGCTGTTACTTGTCGTAGACCGACAAAATAACTCATACTAGATCAAGGCACATCAATCAGTAGCTCGTTTCTGTATTTCTCGCATCGTAAAATTTCTCACATGAAATGTGAAACACAAAATTCCATCGTTTCTCGATATGTGAGAAAAAAGTGTTTCTGTGTTTGAATGCGAGAACAGACAACACTGATTTTGTTTTGACTGGAATATTTGCAGTTATCGAGTGTCAAATGAAAACAAAATGTCACAAAAGTATTATTTTAATAACAAAAAAAGGAAATATATACAAGAAAAAGAAAATAAAATAATGAACGTGTATATAAAGTGAATGTAAAATGCTTGAAATAAGTTTTTTCTATCAACTATTTCTACATATGAAAATTACCCAAAAAAAAATCTAAATAAACATAATCATATCGACTCGTTAATTATAATTTTAGTTGAACAATTCGTTTCATATCTTTTCAAATAATTTATTTTTCATATTTTCACACACAAATTAAAAAACTCATATATTTTTGTCCAAATTTGATTGTTCTCGCACCAATTTAAAATGCGAGTTGTTTTGACAGTTCTTGCGAGAAACTTTTCACAAAATATTGTTACAGAAACACTTTTTCTCACATCCTTCCAATAATTGATGGAAACTTACTTAACTGACAGAAAGTTCTAGCAAAGTAAATATACAGAAACACTTATGTGAGAAAAGCCATTTTGTGTTTCAATTTACACTGTTTTTGGTACGATTCCCTCGTTTCATGCGGGAAATTTTACGATGCGAGAAATACAGAAACGAGCTACAGGTACCCGCGATTCTACAACAAATATTACAACAGCAACAACCACATGTACTTTGTTGGTATAAATTACCTTCTTATTTTTGAAAACATGGTAGCATCGTCAGATTGCATGTTTCTTATAGGAAATGTCAAACACCATACAAAACTGAATATTCGAAAGGTGTTTATGGATAATCAAACAAAAGCACGCTTTCAGGCTTATACTTACACAATCCAAATTTGACATTTAGATTGGTATAATGACATTAGTCACCTGGTGTAGTGCTGCCACCTAATAAATGCGCCTTGTACTAGATATTAAACTATTCAAATTAAAAAAAAAACAAGTAAAATTTATATTTGTGCCGAATACAGAGTTGCATTTTCGACCATTTATAGCATCAGTGTTGCCACTTACCATTCGAATTTACGAACGTTCTTAACATAAACCTCTAGTCAATCTAGAAGCATATGTCTCGATGTCAATACTCTTTCTCTAGTGAAAATGTCAACTTTCCTTTTATGCGCCAATAGAGATACTTTAGAGACAACAGTTCTAGTGTATTTCTGATGATATTGTCAATGAACGCGTCAATAGTTTGTTTTTCTTCTTTATGTTGTGCAATAATATTAAATACATAAATATATGTAGACGAGGGTCACTAAAATCTACGAGTGAATCTTCGGTTCAAATATCTCCATATGGTCGTAAAAAAACTGCCTTCTCAATAGTGCTTAAGTCTACTGGTAGATTTTCAATGACAACTCTATGTTGTGTGTCAATAGGCATTTACATTGGCTGGAGTACACTATAAGTTTACTATTGACAACGAGAGAGGATATATCGATATTGTAGACTAGAGCCCCTAAAATTTACTAGTGAATCTTTGGTTCCAATGTCTCCAAGTGGTCCCAAAAGAACTACTTACATAGTTAGTAGTGCTACAGTCTAGTGGTGGATTTTCAACGACAAGCCAATGTTAAGTGTCAATAGATGATTACATTGGCTGGGGTACACCTGGTCAGTAGTACTACTGACAATGTCACTAGCAAATCACTACAATTTCACTATTCGCACTTTCTGCAGGGAATATTCCGCATATTGACGTATCCATTACACTTCAGGCATGAATACGTGAAATGATATCACAAAGTATACAGAGGTGTCACGTGACTGAGTGTTTTCGGACTGTCTCGTTCACTCAGAATGTACCTGTGTCTTCTTTAATGCTTCTTTCGTAGTGGCATTGATTTAACGTATTTTCATTTTATGCTTTGTGGTCTCATTCGCTGAGTGATCAATTTTTTATAATTTATGGTCTCATTCGCTGTATGATTTTTGTAAGTATGTAAATGGTTAAAATTAATATTTTTGAATGAAAATGCTTAAAGTTAAATAAATCATCATTAAAAAAATATATCTCACAAAGTACAAATTTTCTCTTGTTAGTTTTGATTACTTTGTTAACAACTTTTAATAACGAATATACTACAGTTGTGCCTTTCTCGCAGAACCTGTGTAACAGTTGATTTCAGCTTTCTTCATCACTCATTTTCATCAACTCTGTGTACTTTGTGAAACAAAATTTTTAACACACGTCTTAAGGCCGGGGCACAATGAATCAGTCATACGTTAAACTTCGCTTTTTTCAACTGACATTAACGCAACGACGGAGAAGGTTGGCACAATTAAGGTAGAAGTACATACAACGCGTTACGCGGCAATGCTTTTCTGGCTTGTTAAACGTTTAACGCTATACAAATGGAAAGTTACACAGCACGCTTTTGGGGTTTCTTTATTTGTAAAATTTAAAGCCTTTGCCGCCTATTTCTTTGTCTTGCATTTATGTTTTATTTTTCTTTAAATATTTAATGCATTTTTTTTTTCTATCCATTGTTTAATAAAAAAATTAATTTCTAATCATGTTTGTGTATGTTAGTTTATGAATCTTGCAACACTAGCTGTCATTTTGTATACAACGCGTGAAAGTTGAAGAATGTTCAACTTTTGGCGAGGTACGCGCGTCGCGAACTTCTCTATGTAACTTGCCTTATGAAAACACACTATTTCAACTTTTTTGACAGTCGCGTGTATCGCATTAGCGCATTGAACGCATGTTATGTACTTCCACCTTTAGTACTTTATTAACGGAAGCATTTTAACATCTTCAATACGTTGATTCTCCATTTTATTTATTTCGTTTATTTCTTTTGTTTAATTTTATTTTTGCTGCCACAAAACACAAAAGTCTAAATCAGCACAATCAAAAAAAAAACCAACCAATATCTGTCAAACTACTCAACGTACGCAAAAAGTTAAAAGTTGACCAAATTTTGCACTTTGCGTTGACGGACACGTACTGAATGTAACAGACCTCATAAGAAACCGTGTATTTCAACTTAGCTGTCAGTTGAAAAAGGCGAAGTTTAACGCATGACGGATTCATTGTGCCCCGGCCTTTAGCGGCAAACATTTTTAAGGCCGGGGCACAATGAATTCGTCATTCGTTAAACTTCGCCTTTTTCAACTGACATTAACGCAACGATGTGGAAGGTTGGCACAATAAGTACTTTATTGACGGAAGAATTTGAACAGCTTCAATAGGTCGATCCTCCATTTTATTTATTAAATTCAATTTATTTATTAAATTTAATTATGTTTAATTTTAATTTTGCTCCCACAAAACACAAAGATCCAAATCAGAACATACCAAAAAAAAAAAAAAAACCAACCAACGTACTGAATCTAACAAACCTCATAAGAAAACATGTATTTCAACTTAGGTGTCTGTTGAAAAAGTCCAAGCAAGGCGCATTTATTAGGTGGCAGCACTACACCAGGTGACTAATGTCATTATACCAATCTAAATGTCAAATTTGGATTGTGTAGGTACAAGGCACATTCAGCAGGTAGTATAGTAGCGGAAACGCAGCTGAGCTATTTTTTTTTAATTTTAGTTCATTCGAAGCTTCAAAAATTGTTTACGAAAGAGAAATTAAAAAAAAATGTTAAAAAATTTTCAATGTGAAAAATATTTTATTAAAAAAATTCTTTTGAAACAAATTTAAAAATATGAAAAAAACTATTAAAAAATTGTGAAAAGTGACCTAAGCGTTGCAAATTTTGTTAGTGGTAGCTGCCGTGAAGAAATTTTTTCAAATTAATGTAACAATTTTCATCTATATAATTAATAGGCGAACATGTTTTTTGTAATCCCTTTTACGCTGGTACCACCGCACCGATTTTAAAAAGATTTATATGGTTTTAAAGGATTTTTATACAGATGTGCAGAATCTATATTTTATTGAAATCGGTTTAGTATTTTGGGAGCTATAAGCGTTTAAAGTTGCTACTACTACATGCACACATATTACACACGCATTTATTAGCTTACAAGTAAAAAAAGAAACAAAACATGAGTGTGTGTGTGTGTGTTTGTAGTATTTCTCTTGACCTTACAATTATTTTTCTCTTATTTGTTGTTGTATCAAAGCCATAATACTTAAAGGAAGAGAGTTGAATAAATTGAATTAGGATGGTTGAAGGGATTTTGTTTATGCTTTTTTAATTTCATGTATTATTTAATTATGCTTGCATATGTATGTAAGTTTGTGTATGGCTGTGTTTTAATGATTTTTTTATGACGTTTAGATACATTTTCTTTGAATCTTAAATTATTTACATTTTGATTCTAGAATACGGACGAGTGTGTCGTCCGTTTGGTATATCTAGTTTATATTATTTTACAACAAATTCTATTTTTGATATTTTGGATCAACTAAAAGCCATGTTGTTTTTTTCATTGTTGTATTTTTTCATTGTTCTTGTAATCCTGATATTACCTGGAAATAAATGTGCCTTGTGTATCCAGAAACACCTTTCGAAATATTCAGTTTTGTATGTGTTTGTTTCCTATAAGAAACATGTAATCTGATGATGATACCCTGTTTTAAAAAGTAAGAAGGTAATTTATACCAACAAAGTACATGTGGTTATTGCTGTTGTAATATTTGTTGTAGAAATGCGGGTACCTGATTGATGTGCCTTGAGTCGAAGTTTATCGCATGACGGATTCATTGTGCACCGGCCTTTACGTTATAGACGAATTCTAAATTGAATTTATGCGCTGTCCACTATATAAGATGTTGTCGACAAAAATATGCGTTTTATTAATCGTCGATAACAATTGATTGCCATGCTCAGAGTCTTCGAGAAGAGTAAGAGCTTGTTTAGAGTATTCACCCTTATTCCAGTTGTCAACATCGACGTCACGTCAATACAATACCAAAAAATTGAAGCTTGGAAAATATCGAAATTATTATGTATTCAGTTCGCTTGCAAAAATAAAAAATAAAAAAAAATAAAGTGAACAAAACCAAGGAAAAAGTAAAAAAAATTCATGTGGAAAATATTAAAAAATTTCGAAGTAAAATTATTCACGATTGCAATTTGGTGAAAAGTGGAAATATTTCGATGGAAAAAATATTCACAATAGGGGTGAAAATAGCACGAAACTGTTAATATAGCAGTCAGTCGTTTTCGTTAACGGGTAGACAACAAGCTCCAATCCCATCGATGTTGACAACTGGAATATTTGTGATTAATTTCATTGTTGTTGACCAGTACATTAAATGTAAATTTTCATTATCGACATGTGACTTTGTGACTTGACATCGATTGCGACTTACATAATAGGAAAAAAAGCTCTTATTTCTTCTAAAATTTTAATCGAGTTATAGACATTTTTTCAACTTCTTTTAATTGCCGAATTTTAAACGAAATCTAGGGAAAATTTTAACGCATATATATAAAGTATATGTGTATGCTTTATATTACATTTTTTGTTCCCTCCTTTAATTTTAAGAAAACCTAGAGAATTTCGCAAAAAAAATAAACTTACTTCTTCGTTCGACTTACAGAGATCATTGACTTCGAATTGACAGTTATATATGGCATGAAAAACTTCACTTCCATGAGAACAATACGAGAAATGCAATGAATGAATGACTGAATCATGAGAAATGACGTATGAAAATGTGCAGTAATAAAAACATTATTTTTCTGTTTTCTAGTTGTTTTTTTCCTTTAATTTTTAATTTCATTTTTTTTCGTAACATTTTTTTTATTCGACAAAAAATTCATTCATGTTGTTGTATATGTGTAGATATAGATTTGTTTTATTAATTTTTTCTTCTTCTTTCTAAACAATAGAAACATATATTTATCTCAATTAAAGCTTTTTAAAACAAGAGCTTCCTTCTTAGTTTATATTGTAACAAAAGCTTTTCACAATAAAGCTTTTTTTTCTCTAAAACTCCTTTTTTTAAACATACTTGTTGGTTTTGTTGTTGTTGTTGTTGATGTTCAATTATGTAAGTATGTAGATTGGTAATAAAATTAAAAAAAAAAAATAAAGAAGAATTATAAAACAATGCAATTTTAAGTGTGAAAGTGTATTGTGTGAAAGTGTATTGTGTGTAAGTGTATTGTGTGTTGTGTATATATCAAAAAAAAAAAAAAATCTAAAACTTTTGTAGTAGAAAAAATATTTTTTTGGAAATTTTGTTTCTTTTAAGGAAAAGAAAAAACAAAAATCACCCATTATTTCTGGAGACGGTGTTTTTGTTGTTTTTAATTGCTCATGTTGATGTTGACTGCTTTAGCCACTTGCGGTAGCCTGTTGTTGGCAATATTCATTGGAATTATTGATCAGACGTTCTTTGCCGTTGAGTTGCAATTGCTGATGAAAGTGTTTAGAAGGAGGAGGAGGAAGAGTAGTGGATAATGAAGTGGTTGCGAAACCTCCAACACCTTCCAGAGCGTTAGTATTGTTAATACGTTGCCAACGTCTTTGCAATAATAAACTCTCGCTGGGAGGGGAGAGACCAAAATTTAGGGGGACGCTGGCAATGAAGTCTGTATTATTGTTAGCAGTTGCTGAGCCATTAGAAGGGAAACGTCCCGAGCCAATTCGTTGGGTGTTGGCACGATAAAGAGACTGCATTTGGGGTGGTTGGGAAAAGCATTTGCGCTGGTGCTGGTACACTTTTTGGGTTGGCGAATTGTTTTGCACACTGCTGCAGCTGCGCACTGGCGAGTAGATGCAATCGTTGCGCCAGTTGCGTATTTCATTACCCGAAGTGGTGGTGGTGGTGGTGGATTTGAAAGAATGACCTTCATTGTCGGAAGGTGGTGTTCCACCACTGCTACTGCTGCCACTGCCACTGGCACTATTGTTGTCATGGCGAATATTAATGCTATTATTATTGGTATTTTGTTGACAATAGGCTGGTAGCATGTAGGGATTGGAACGTGGTGGTTGCTGTTGCTGCTGCTGCTGTTGTTGTTGCTCTTGTTGCGCGCCACCATGAGAAAAACTACCCAAATAATTACGATGTTGATTGCCATAGAATTTGGCGATCTGATTGGGACGATATTTGCGATACGATTGCATATCAATGTTCTTAGTATTCTTCAAATTAGGGGCGTTAATGTTGTTGGGTAAATTTTGCTGTTGCTCTTCCCGCTGATTATTACGTTGACGCCAATTTTCTATGGGCTGTTGTTTCAAATTATTCGAAATGTAACGTTTATGTATGTCCTGCTGCTGCTGTTGTTGATACTTTGAATATTGCCTTTGTCGGTTGGTATAGTTGTTGTATGGGAAAGGTTTTTTGAAAACATCTTGTTTCTCCAACTCATTATCTTCCTCGCCATCATCCTCATACTCTTCCTCCCCCTCGAAATCATCAGTGGCAAAATATACCGCACGAGTACGGTAAACGGGCGACTTGTTATCTTTCTTCAAGGGGTTTTGTTGCTCTTGCTGCTGCTGCTGCTGTTTATTTGGAATCTTCAAGATAGAAGCTTGAGGAGCTGTGGTTATAGGATTTTTTTCATACAATTTTTGCATTGCTTGTTTTGCAGCAAATTGACACTCATGCTCGTTTTCTTGTGGTGGGTTGCTAATTCGTTTAATGATAGGTACATAATTAAGTGGTACGACGGCTTCGTTTGGCTCCTTAAAAGCTTCATTCTTTTTATCATATTTATCTGCTACAGTTTCCTTAAATATTTTATCATTTTCTGCTCCATCATCATTATCATTATCATCACTATGATTATCATTTTCATTGATTTCATCAATTTTATGCATTTTGCCAGTCTCATTTTTTTCAGGTAGCATTGCCTTTAAATCACTAATACTTTGCAATAATTCAGTATATTTCTTCTTAACATCCTCATCATCATTATTATAAAACTGTAAATCTTTTTGTTCATTATCACTAATATAATCACGTTCATTCTCATCATCATTATTAGACCGTTCTTGCTTATTAAGGTCGGTAATTGTTGTTGCTGTAAGTTTTGTCTTACAATCAACTACATCACCGTCACCTTGATCACCATCATCATCATCATCATCTTCCGTGTTATGTGTGTTGTTGTTATTATAACTGGAAGATTCTTCATTTTCCTCATAATCCGGATTATATTCATCATCCGAGTCTGTTATCCATGAACATTTAAAGTTCAAGTTCTTGTTACCCTCAACCAAATGTATCTCAGGCTCTAGAGGCACAAAAGAATTTTGTTGTTGGTGATACGTATTCTCTACTTCTTCATCATCGTCGATATCATCATCGCCATCATTATCGTAATCGTAATCGTCAAGATCGCGCCAATAAGTGCGATAATTGTTATCACCATCGCCAGCATTGTCATCACGATTGTAATATGAACGCCAATCGTTATTCTTTTTGATCTCCTCATCATCCTCGTCGTCGTCATCGTTTTCATCTAGACGTCCAAAGTTTTCCAATACATCATCATCTTCGTCTTCATCGTGAACATTTAGTATGGAAAAGCCACCAGAACGTGATGCCGCTGAAGTATTGAAAACGTTAGAGCCGCTGCGTGAATTAACGCCGCCGCCACCAGCGCCGACGGCTGCAGCTATCCCAGCACCTACACCTTTGCCATTGGCGCTGCCATATTTATTGATTGATTGTCTGGTACTTAAGGTACTGGGACGTCCATAAGTTGAACGATTGCGACTGGCAGGTCCACCTGCCAGCAACGTTTTGGAATTTGTAGAACGATTTTTCTTAAACGATGAAAAGTCGGGATTTGGATCAACGCCATTTTGGGAGGGTTGATAAATATTTGGCCGTTCCTTCATATAATCATAACGCATAGAGAAATGTTGTAGTATAACCCGTTTCACAGCCATGGCAGACTCGGCAAATTGTGAAATTTCCCGAGCCGATTGATTGCTAAATATTAAAAAAATATATATACATATATAATTAGTTTTCATCATTTAGTTTAACACAAGTTTAAACAACTTACCGTCTTATATTTGAGGGCGTTTTCAAAGCCTTACGTCTATTTTCCATTTTCTTAATGTCTAAAGGATCAATTTCGGATATTTTAATCCAAGGATGATTTAATACTGCCTCAGCACTTAAACGTTTGGGTGCCTCTTTAATCAATAGACCACGTATTAAATCTTTTGCATCTTCACTAACATCATCCCATTCAGGTGACGGAAAACAAAAATTTCCTTTTCGAGACAAATATAAAATAATTATTTGTTAAATGGATTTTCTTCTATTTCCCATACCTTCTTGTATAGACTCAAATAGAAGCTCTTGACAAGTGCGACAATTTTCACCGCGATTCCAGCCACAATCTTGTTCACAATTACCCGAAAATGGTGGATAACCACTCAACAATATGTAGGCTATAACACCCAGGGACCATAAATCACAGCGTTTATCATAGTAATTGGCTTCGCCCACAAACAGATCAACAACTTCGGGAGCCATGAATTCAGCACTACCAACCTGCAAATTTTTAAAGAAAATTACAAATATCAATATCGATGATCTATCTCATTAATTAAAATTCTAAGCGAAAGTGGAAACTTATCAATGGTGTTTTCTTTTCTAGAAAAAAAAATTTTTACATTTATTGCACTTTTCAATGAAAAGTCGCAATAAATAGAGAGTTTATTAGAAATTATTGTATCATCAATTACGAGCGCAAATGTTTGGCTTTAAACGAGCGCTAAATTGCATTTCGAAAAAAAAAATTATTTTATGTTATACTAAAGGGTCCGCCAGATAACTTTTTTTTTTTGAAAATGCTATATAAAAAAAACTACTGAAGCTTCGGCTGAGTGGCACGTAGCGCCGTCCTGTTGAAACCAAATGTTGCCAATATCCTAATCTTCAATTTTTGTGAACAAAAATTCGATAACGATCGCCATTGACTGTAACGGCCACTCCTTGCTCATTTTCGAAAAAAAAAATGGCCCAATTATGCCTCTGGACCAAAATCCGCACCAAACAGTGACTCGTTTTGGGTGCGTCGGCTTTTCAATGTATGCGTGCGGGTTTTCTGTGCCCCAAATGCGACAATTTTGCTTGTTTACAATAACCGCCAAGATCAAAATGAGCTTCATCTGAAAAGATTATTTTTTTTTTTTTTTTTTTGGCAAAATCGGCATCTTCTGTAAGTCGATCGCAGGCCCACTTAGCGAAGCGAAAACGTATTGGATGGTCAGTTGGCTCGTTAGGCGAAAGGATAAAACTAATTATCTGTCAAATCAGACATGAGCTAAGTGTTACCATTCACGAAATAAGCACTAGTTGAATAAAACGTTAGATGGCGTACCCTTTAGCTACACCCGGTGTGCTCCGCTACTAGAGATGTGCAAATGTCGTGATTTTATCGTGTCACGCGTGAGTCACGTGATTCGTGATCAAATATTATAACTAATCACGCGTGAGTGCGTGAGCGTGACTGAAAAAAAATTACTCGTGCGTGAGATTCACGCACGAATTCTCACGCTCTCACGAGATAACATTCCTGCATAGGCACATATGTAACTGTATTCAATCATTTGAAATAAATTATTTTATAATAATAAATGCATATACATATGTATAGTAATATGTATGGTAGTATGAGCTTACAAACATAATGAATATCCCCAAACAAAATGTTTCGACTTTTTCTGAAGTCAGACTTGTCGTACCGAATTCGTTAAGACATTTCGGTAGTTTCCCTGAACAATTTTTTTTACACATTAAAACTTTGATTTTTGGATACATAAGTAAAAGTCTGTGAAAATTTATTTTAAATAAATATGTATATGTTGATAAAAAAAAAGGATTGTAACAAATATTAAAAAACGTGAGTATGTGCAAATTATTTCGACAATAGCAGCAACATAGCGGTGAAGCGGTACTCTGCTATAAAAGCAAAAAGAAATCGTACCTACATGTGGTTACGAATTCGTACCGACATATCGTTACGAAGTCGTGTCAACCATTTCATATAAAAATTGTTACGATTTCGGTAATATTTCGGTGCCGAAATCGGAAGATTTTGTCGACCAATCGTTACAAATTCTTTACGAATTCGGAGCATTTTGTTTTGTATACATACACCTTTGTAAGTATGTATGTATGTTTCTTAGATACCCTGTAGGAAGTATCAATTGAGAAACACTACTGATTCAACAGTGCCTTTGTCAACAATAATACTGACGAATTGTACCGCAGAAAATATTTTTTGCTTTAGGGGCCGTCCATATATTACGCAACGCTGTAGGGGGCAGGGGTGGGGTTCGAGTTTTGTTATGATTTGTTATGGTAGTGGTGGGGGGAGTCTTTGAAAATGTTACGTAACAGAAAAATTATAGTAATTTGTATGTTTCTCACTTAATATGATTTTCTCATTTATTTAATTGATCATAAGTCTTACCTTCACATTTATATTATGTATGTATACATACATACATGTGCGGAATGTCAATTTTTGATATACGAGAATTCGAATTCGAATATTTAAAATGATATCCGCGAATACGAATATTTAAAACTATATTAAATTAAGTTAATTTAATTGTAATAATTATTAATGAACAAATAACACCAAAGTTAGTTGTAAATATTCTGAAAACACATAGTTGAACGGAACAGCTAGCTGTTTTCGAAGGCCACTTAACACCTTCACCATCAGGGGCCTAATTCTCGCATTCGATTGCGAGCGAGTTATTACTCGAATGTGCGAGTTTTTTAACTTTTGGGATTTTCGCATTCGGTTTCGAATAACACATAGCGGAATTTCTAATGACAGCATTCGATAACGTGCATACATTCGAATGCAACCGTTCGTGTTTTTACTCGCAAGCAAAAAGGCATTCGAAATCATGTTTAACATAGAAAGAGCGAAGAAAAGGAAAATTTATGTTCAATATTTGATTTATTTATTTGTCTAGTTGACTTCAAATATAACAAAACACACTGGCTTGGCAAATAATAAAATAAAATATAAAAAAATCAACCAACTCTGGGAGCATCTAAATAACAAATTAACTGCTTCTGGTCAACCAATAAAAGAATCGAAAATGTAGCTAGTGCTCTATTCTCTAACTTTACTCTCTAACTTTACACTAATTTATTATTATTAAGTTATTAATTAAATTAAAATGAAAATAACATTTATGTATATTCGTTTCTTTTTTCTGCATATACGTGTTTATGTACGTACATACATATGTTTTGCACACATACATATACACAAACATATGCTTTTGCTTACAATTTATTCAGTGTTGTGAAATAAATTTATATATAAATATATTTGCCTTTTTCCAACACTGAAACAAAAACTCGATTCGCTTGGTAACGAGTGACATCATCCGAAAATTTCTAGCCATCGAAACTAATTTCTATTCGAATGCAATTCCGATCACGAGTGCAGGAATTAGGCCCCAGTGTTCTTCTGTGTTTGGTCCACTGTGTGTGGTGTCAGTTGATGTAGAATTCTGCTTTATATACGAAAGATTTCTGCTTTATGGACCAAACACAGAAGAACGCTGATGATGAAGGTTTAGTGGCCTTAGAAAACGGCTAGCTGTTCCGTTCAGCTATGTGTTGTCAGAATATTTACAACTAACTTTGTTGTTATTTGTTAATTAATAATTATCACATGTAATTTGGCTTAAAAACGATACGAACTTTAGCCTGTTCAAATCACAAATATAGAGATATTAAATTAACTTTGCTTTATTTTAATTTACATTGTAAATTTTACAAAAACACGAGCATACATATATACATAGATATGTATATATATATATATATGTATATATATGTAAGAACCTATTTTTCAACCCAAAAAACATGAAAATTATATAATACATATATTTTTTCGTGAGCGTGCGTGATCGTGATAAGTTGTAACCCACTCGTGCGTGAGTAAAATATTTTTCTGCGTGAGCGTGCGTGTCGTGAGTCAGAAAACACTCACGTGCACATCTCTATTCGCTACCGCCATCGAGTTATCGAATGATGTAAATATTTTGTAAATAAACCGAAAACTCGGATTTTTTAATGCAAAATTTCGAAAGTTTTAAAATTTTGATATTGGATCATTATTAACATAGGTTTTTTTTTGTCAATATCTTCGGAACTACATAACCGATTTAAGAGTTTGATATCTCGTTTTGAAAAACATGACAACAGCTTTAAAAAAATAAAAATTAAAAATAAAAAAAAAATTAATATGTACATACATACGAAAATCAAAAAATCAGACTTCACAGTGTCACTCGCCTGAATATTCTGAATATTCCCTGAAAATTTCACCAAAATCGGCCCAGCCGTTTTGGAGTTCATACGTTACATATATACATACACACATCCTGTTTTATATATGTACATATATATAGATAGATTATTTATAAAAATAAGGAAACGAGCCCACATGGTCATATACTAGACTTGGGACTACTTGCCATATAATGACTTACTTTTCTGATTACCAAATTTCATTACTCGCCTACAAATTACATAAAATAAAATTTAAAAAAATGACGTGCAAGTTGCTAAATGAAGAGAATGATTTTTTTAGACGAAATAGATTACGTGAAATGTTGACAAATAAAAAATATGTAAGTACTTCTCAAGAATCGATTATTTTAGTCTCACGCCTTGTTAAAATCATTAAGTTGGTAATCCAGTAGGGAAGTGCTTCCACCAAAAATGCTTAATTCCAAACTCGATTACCTTTTTCCAAATTTTTTGCTGGGAATCGTTTGAGTAAAATTGCATTAAAAAATTTCCGGCCTGGCCCAAGATGTCGACAAGAAATTATCTGTCGCTTAGTTATATTAAAAACAAAAACAAAATAAGAAAATTTGTTTTCAATATAAGTAAGCGATAGATAGTTTCTTGTCGACATCGTGGGCCAGGCCGTTCAGCAAAAAAAAATACATGAAAAACACTCCCAGCCGAATTATTAATTTTCCCTGGGAGTTTTTTTAGACGGCGAATAAGCAAATACCGGAAGAGAGTAGAATCTGGATCAGCTATTTAATGTTTATATTTTATTCTGCACTAAGCAATAGTTCAGCAATATAAATTTAACAAACAATTTCATGTTTTCATTACCAATAAGAATGTGTTGTAAAATAAATATCTGTTATTGCTTAGATATAAAAATAAAATAAACAGCATAACCATTCGCAAGCCTGCTGAGAAAGTGGAGCGAAAAGTGAACCAGGTGCATATGCAAATGGATTAAATTCCCAATGACTGTTTGTACAAAATAAATTGTACATCGATAATATTAGAAAGCAACAAATCTTCCGTTTAGCTATAATGTGAACTGGAGGGAGGCGTGATAAATTGAGTATTTTTATATTATTGGCTGGACTTCATAAATGCAGCTTGCAATACAACACTGCGTAGTGTTCATAGCTCAGTTATTTTTTGCAATGCCGCAAGCTCATTATTGCATGGCAATGCTTCTCAATGTGCAACATAGACTGAATTTAGACACGAAAACATTTGGAAGGGAAACACATTTAGTTTGGCAGCAATTTACGGGTGGGGAAGAGAGAATCATTTTTGTGTTCGGTAATCGGCGACACGCTTTGTTTTCATATTCTTTGCTACATATACACGCATACATTTACAAATATGCTTGCTTTTATGCAGTAATATTGGAATGTCGCCGGCAACATTTTCGCCTGTGTGGACGCGAAGGAAACAACAAAAGAGAATTCCAGATGTTTTCCTTCCAAATGTTCGTCCGTCTAAATTGGGACATAACATCTGTTTTCATTTATGATTCTTTTGTGCTTGGTATACTTTTTCAATTTTTATTACAACATAATTCGAAAGCAGGTTTCAAAAGAATAGCGCATGATTGCTGAACATTAAAACAAAAACTATTTTTAAAAAATTTATACAACCCCAAAATTGGTCTATAATATATTTTCAAACTTAATTTGTGTTTTCCCCTTATTGTGATTGGCGATTTTGCGGCGAAAGTTAGGCGTTTTGTACTAGATTAAAGAAAAATGTAGTTTCTTTTCTTTATTCCACTACAAATAGTCGAATTAGAAGTCGAAAAACGCCAACCATAATAAGGGGGAATATTTATAATAGAATTTGAATTAGCTTATTTTTCTGCTTGCTTACTTACCGGTGTCAATAGTTGGGGCGTGGCTGCCGGCGATGAGATATCCGTGGTAAATTTAATGCCAGAACCCAAATCGAAATCACATATTTTAATGGGACACAATTTATCCCGATAAACGCATAAAATGTTTTCAGGTTTGAGATCGCGATGTGCTATACCCTTCTTATGTAGAAAATCCAAGCCCGAAGCAATTTCTTTGATAATCTGAGCAGCCTCGTGCTCAGAAAAACAAACATGCTCCTGAATGCGTGTCAACAAAGGACCACCGTTTATTTTTTCAAAAACTAAATAAAACTTTTCGTCATCTTCAAAAAATTCAATCAATTGCAAAATACCAGGATGACCCTGACAATGATGGAATGTTTCCACTTCGCGAAAGACGCGGGCGCGAGCATGACCAGGAATTTTATCAATCACTTTGACGGCATACTCCAAGTCCGTGTAGATATTAACGCACGTTTGAACTGATGCATAGGCGCCTTCACCCAAAATCTCGCCAGTAAGTTTGTACAACTCTGCAAAATGTGAAAAATGGAAAATATTTAACCTTAAAATTCATAATGATTTTAAGACTGCATTGACATTCTACCTTGAAATGTAGACGAGTGTAAAGAAGAAGAGGCACGCTTCTTTTTACGTCTTTTCTTTAGCATTTCCTCCTTGTGGCGATTGAAGTTCGCTTGGCGCTCAGTTTCGGTCATTTTTAAAGCCTCACTAGATTCATTGCCCGAAACATCTTCGCTGCTGTAGCGCATAAGTTCATCATGGCCACCTGCAATAAGAAAATAAATACAAATTGTTGAAAATAAAATTGCTACACGTTGTCGGTTATCAATTTATAGAATATTAAAGAGAAAAAATCATGTACGAATACATATCAAGAAAAACCCCCACCCATCCACCCACCCACACTACAAACTGTTAATCACGTTTTTGCCAAAAATCAAAAAATCTACGCAAATTTAAAACGAAACGTGTAGATAGATATTTATGAAAATTTTATTTGATTTTTACTTTCAAATCAAAAAACTTGAAAAAATAATACATGGACCAGACGATTAGTTTCCTATATGCGAGGGTGGAGCGGGAATTAGAATTTAAATCAACACAATAATAAAAAAAAAAATTTGCGACTGAATGTTGGCAAATCTTTAAGTTTTCCTTTTTATTTAAGTTCTGAGAGCAGCCTCCTCGTTACAGCAAATTGGTTTCAACTGGACAACTGCCGCCTTCTATCTTAATCATGCTGTGTGGCATACTTCAATTTCCCCTCAAAAGTTTTTAATGTTCATTTACATTCTCTTCTCATTCTTCAATGAAATTTCATATGTATTCAAATTTATTTATTTAACTTATTTTTATTTTATTTTATTTTTTGCTGCAAACAACTGCGCAGTTATAATTTAATACTATTACAATTGAAATAAGATATGTTTGTACATTTAACTATTATTATTTTATTTTAAAAGCCGGAATGAAAAAAAAAATAATAAAATTGTTTGTATATGCATATACATACATATGTATACATTCATACATCCAGTAGAATTTAGTTTTCTTTTTAGTATAATCTAAACTGCGTTGTGCAGTGAAAATGAATATTGTGGCAAGAATTTTATATAAAACTATTTATAATTTATTACTTTTAATCAGAGAAAAAAAAAAAAAGACTGCAAGAACTGGCCAGTTTAATCTGGCTTTTAGTGATTTTGAAAATATATGATTTTGCTCCAAATTATAGATTAATTCCTCGAGAAATCTTTGGAAAAGTACTTTTAACAAACCTCAAAAGAACATATGTATTTCGAATGCCTAAAGCTGAAGGTCCATACCATCCGTTCAATGCGTAGTTGCGTTTTATGCATGTGCCAAAAAGTAGAATCAAGGTAATTGTATGTGGCAAGTTACAGAACAAAACGCAAAGAACGTGTAGACGCATAGGATGGATAAAGTAGGTTTACTTTCTACTTTTGTATCCGCATGCATCATGCTCTCTTTTATAGCCAAATGTTCGTGTGGTGAATTTAAATATTCTCTCTTTTTGCATTAAAACAACAAAAATACTTGCGCATAAGACGTATTGCATGTAACTTGAATTTAGAATCGGAGAGAACGTACAGAAACGCACACAACGCATATGCAAAGAACGGATGGTATGTACTTTCAGCTTAAGGAATAGCAACATGGGAACAATTTTCTATGAGTTGGGCAATATTCATCAAGAGTGGGTGGTGTTGCCATATTCACCCCTATCGTGAATAAAATTTGAAATTTTTGTTCCCATGAAATTTTCATTTCCCATCAAGGGAAATTTGCTATCACAAATTTCATGGTAACGTTTGTTCCCGCTATCAATGCGTAGTGAATGTAGAAAACGGGACGAAGACTTGTATAGCTTAAAAATGAATAGAAAATCGAAAAAAATTTAGTTCGATAGCAAGAGATATACAATTTTGGGTTTCAAATGAATTTTGGGTTTTAAATGTAGTTGTTTTTTAATATTTTAGGTTTCGTGAAAAAATTCTTGAGTACATATAAAATTTACTACATGTGAACCATATGTATGTAGATTCATGCTCCATGAAAAAATGTGTTGCAGGCAATTATTGTTAACAATCGGGAACTTTACTTACTAATCTTATCCGAAAAATAAATATTTACACATAACTTTTAATATTTGATTCGAAGGAAGACACTGAAGTTAAGCGGTGTAATAATTCAGTTCGCCTGCAAAAAAAAGTGAACAAAATCAAGGGGAAAGTGAAAATATTTCGAGTATTTTTATAATTTTCTTAATAAATTGTTATTATTCAGCAAAATGAATAAAATTTTGATCCGATTTATTTATGATATATATTTTTATTGGAAAAAAAAAGAAACGAAACTTGAGAGATGCATCAAATCCACATCGGAACTAATAATAATAACAATCGGGAATAAATATTTATTATAGGGGTGAATATTCATGGTAAGCAAAATCAAAAATAAGGGAAAATATTTCTAGAAAAAAATTATTCACAATTGCAATTTGGTGAAAATGGGAAATATTTTGAGGGAAAAAATTTTAACGACAGGGGGTGAGAATATAAAAATTGTCAGATCTACAGGGACAAGAAAAATAGTTCACCACTCTTGTTGTCATGTTTGAACTTAGCGGCCATTTGTTCGAAAATTTCCTGACTGATATGTTTGAGTTGTCTGTCGCCAAAAGGTCTTCCACGCCTTAACATTGTCATAAAACATACCTATGTTTTGCAATAAGTCTGAAAGACATGGCCAACTGGGTACATATGTACATATGTATGTATAGTACATGGATCAATACGGACATCATCGGACTCTCGATCGAAATGTGATGAAAATTAGATTTTCAAAAAGTAGCTCCCTATAGAGGGAATTTCAAAATATACTTACATATGTACATAAGTAGGTATATTAATATATATGTATGTATGTATTGAGTATCGAAATAATAATCAAAAATTTATTCGTTTTAGAACGTGATTTTCTTTGTTTTCTGCATTTGAAAATTATTTCAAACATTTCTTTTTTGCCCCCACACTTTGGACTAAAAGGGAAATAAACATTTTGTTCGTCATTTAAATTAATTGCATTGAAATTTATTTATTCATTTGCAATTTCTTTGTTTAACAGAAGAAGAAAGTAAAATTTTGAAAATTCTTTTAAGTTTTACAATATGTGTATATTCGATTAATTTATGGCCAAATATTCTACGTCGTTTCTTATTAATACTGATAGAAAAAATAACATGCAATATAAAAAAAGAGTAATAAATAGGCCATCAATAGATCAAAATTTCGTGTGTGCCAGAACGGAATGACGCACATGGAAAGTTCATTTCATTTTAGGCCATTTAAATAAATAAAATTGTATGTCTATTTTGAAATAAACATGTCAATAATTTATGTGCATATACTAACAAATCTTTACAATTTTCCATTTTGTTTCCAATATTTATTAATAGTGTATAAAATTTATTTGAATTGTTTTTGCAATATACATATTCGTATGTATGTATGTACATACAAATGTACTCATGTATGTACATACAAATGTACATACATGAGTATATATTTCAAGTGGCCTTGCTGAAAAAGAGAATAACATATTATAAATATGTAAATATGTAACATACATATGTACATATATACATACACATACTTATGTTTATTTTATGACAGCTGATTGATAACAGTGCAATTACAGTATTTATTATCAGTGTTATCAATTCGCCCGCTTAACATTGATTGATGTGCAATAAAATATTTATCGTTCTAAATTTATTTTTTTATACATACATACATACATAAGTATATTTTATAAATATGTAATTAATTTATATGTATTTCTCATGTCGATAGGTTTTCTTTTGTATTTGCTTAATTTTGTAATTAATTAATGTATGCTAATTAAATGTAATTTGAGAAAATTTCAAAATTGTAGTGAATATTTAAAACAAAAATTAAGAACTTGTCGCTCACTCATATAATTTTTTTATCTGTTGTAAAAACGAACAAAAAAAAAATCGGCCCTGTTATGTAAACCGATCGATTTGAAACCGCACGATTTTAGAAAACTAACTCTGACAGACAATAGAAATATTTTTTTAAATATATTTTTCTTAATTTTTTTATTATATAGATTCTCAAATATTATATCTGAAAGAAAATTATCGTGTATGATTTTAAACACGTCTATAGGACCATTATTAATTTTTTGAAAACGGGAAATTTACTCAGATTCGGATTACAGAACAGGGCCGAATGTCCATTTAACTTCCCAATAGTGGAGGACAGTTTCAAAATTCTGAAACTTTGCAAATGTTTATTTATGTGCAGTTTCTACAATTCAGGCAGACGACTCGCCCAGGAAATTTGTATGAAAATCACTCAAAAATATGAGTGCTTTCCATATAAATTTTATACTCCAAGTCGTCCGCCTGGCTTGTAGAAACAGGGGGTTAATAAACCAATAAGAAATTTATGGATATATACTTCTTTTATACGCAAGGCTTATTTTGGAAATAAAACTGTAAATTGTTGCCGTATTATTCACCACTATCGTGAATATTTTTTCCCTACAAATATTTCCACTTCTCACCAAATTGCAATCGTGAATAATTTTTCCCATGAAATTGTTTCCCATTGTTTTGATTCCCCTTATCGTGAATAATCAGGGCTATCATGAAAAAAATTCCGCGTGAAATTTCTCCCTTTTCCAATTAGAATTTTTTATTTCCCTATTATTAGCTATTAGTTTGAATTGTTCTCAGGGAAAAATTTCACGCGGAATGTTATTCATGATAGCCCTGAATATTTTTCACGTGAACTTTTTTCACTTTTCCCTTACGTTTATTTACTCTTTGTTTTGCAGGCGAAGTGAATTAATATAATACGTCGAATAGTTTAGATATTCACCCCTATTCTGCGTTTCGATTACGTTCCCGCATTTAATTACGCACGGATCGAAAAGTGGTATTCTGCCAAAAAACTGAATCGAAAGAAAAAGAAGAAGAGAACAGTATGTTTAAACCTGCTGCTTTGCTGTGAAACGGGTGAAATAGGAACAGAAAAATTAAGCAATTTTGCAAAATTTTTAGCAAAAAGTTAAATTTAGTGCAAAAAAACAGTGATTTAACATTAAAACAAGTAATAATTAAAAATTGTGAACATTTTCATTAAATAAGCTCTTGCAAATTTAAGTACAAAGAGCTAAAAAAACGAGATAAGCAAGAGGTATTTGTGCTAAACTTTTCCAGTCTGAAGAATCCTGTCGCGCCGGAGGTGATATTTTAATTTTTTGCACATAATTGTAACACAAAAATGAAGTTTATTTGTTCAGATTTAATTAAATACGTAGACAATATCGTTTTTCGTTGCCATTAAATAGGTATGTCAAGTTTTTATGCTGTTCTACCTGTAATAAACTAAATAAAAATCGCTTTTCAGTACAGAAAAACAAAATAAACTGTTTAATTCATAAATTAAACCTTCTTTCATTTAATACTTGCATTATTTTTTGAATTAATCACTTTTTAAAGCTAAAAAAAAATTGAAAACGCTCCGCCACTAAAATAACAACTTACAAAAACGTAGTTACGATCGAAATGCAGAATGCATAGAATCGAAAGAGAAATCGAAGAACGGAACGCAGAATACCAAAGTTGCCAAACGGAGAAACTTTCGATTCGAATCGAAACGCAGAATAGGGGTGATTTTCCTTCGAATTATATATTAAAATTTATAAATATTTATTTACTATTGTTAACAATCAGGGCTATCATGAATAAAATTCCGCGTGAAATTTCTCCCTTTTCCAATTAGAATTTTTTGTTTTCCCAATTACTGGGTATTAGTTGGAATTGTTGCCCGTGAAAAATCTCACGTGGAATTTTATTCATGATAGCCCTGAATAATTCCCTGCAACACCTTTTTTCATGGAGTATGATATGAATCTCTTTGGTTCACACACAGTAAATTTTATGGTGGTGCACCGCATTGGTATACTTAAGAATTTTTCTCAACTGCACATAAAATATTTAAAAACACAATTTTAAAGATAAAAAACTTCATTTGGAACCTAAAATTTGTGAATTTCTATTCATTTAACTTAAAATTGTCCCATTTTCAATTAATTTTTAAGCATTACAAATCTTCTTCCCTTTTTTTACATTCACTGGGACTGATAGCGAGGGAAAAACTTCACGGGAGATTCACGATAGCATTTTTCCCTTCGAGGGGAATAAAAATTTCACGTGAACAAATATACCACTTGTTATTGACGATAGCGTTGATTGTTTTTATTGAGACTTAGTCCCAAATCACACTGTGCAAGGCTTATTGCTAAGCTGATTATTTTCAGGGAGAGAGAGACGAGGGGAACAGCAACGTTTCTTTTCCCCCCGTCTCTCTCTCCTAATAAACCAATCAGCTTAGCAATAAGACTTGCATATTGTAAATAGGGACTTACTAATTCAGAAAACTATTCACAATTAACGCACTATTTGCAAATAAAATGCTTGAGGTTGCCACGCTTACCAAATGTTTGATAATAAAAAACAATAAATGGATTAACATTGCACAAGAAACATTAATAGAAGCAAATAATGACAATTAAACCCAATAATTATTTGATATTTTGTATATTTACACTATTTTTTGACGACATAAGTAAGTTTTCTATAGAAGTGCTATCAAGATTGCGTAATTTTGCTATGCCATATAAACAGTGAGTTAATTTATTTGCAAATATTTTTATTTGCAAATAGTGCGCGTATAAACATGGTAATAGTGCTTTTGTTGTTGTTTTATGAAAAAAAAAAATTAAATTTTTTAAGCTTAATTCAAAAAAAAAAATAAAAGAATTGAAATTTAGTTGAAAGAATTGTAATTGAAATGCAATTTATTTTTTTAGTACATATACATATGTATTTTATTTTATTTTGTTTTCAATCTTTATTAAGCGTTTATTTTTCCTATTTGTTGCTTTTTGCAGCTTTATACGTTTTGTAAAATGAAAAATAAGTTCATTGTATTGTTCAGAATGCACAATTGCATTTCAAATGATAAAAACACAAGAAAAAAAACAACAACCATACAATCAATTGTTGGCCTGTAAAGTTCTAAAGCCATTTATATATAACTCTATAAATACACTATTTTTCCACTTTGTTTTTGTATTTTTTTTCTTTGCTATAAACTGATAGCAAAAAAAAACAAGAGACTCGTTAACAATGAGCAACAACAAACATACAAATATAAAATAAATACATATTTATGAAAATAAAAATTAAAAAATTAAAAGCGATAAATTTGCATAGTGTCGAGGAACTTGAGTTATGGAAATGATGAAGAAGAATTTCAATCGATAGCTAATACATCGGACAATAAGCCAACTCGTAGTTAAATGAATATAATTATTATTTCATTTTAATACACGAAACAAAATGATAAATTTTCTACTTCAATTTGAAAGATTTTTTAAATCTATTAAAATAAAATATTTGTGCTAAAGTTTCAAAGAATATGTACGTAGTACATAGTATGTACATAAATATGTACATACGTTTCAAAATCAAATTCAAGTTTCGATATAAAATTCGAATTTTCAAATCAAGTTCGAATTTCGAAATTAAGTTCGAATTTCGAAATTAAGTTCTAATTTCTAAATTAAATTCGAACATCGAAGTTAAGTTCGAATTTCGAAGTCTGGTCTATTTTTATTGAATATTAATTAATTCTTTTCAGGTCTCTTAAAATATCATAGTTGGCAAAACTTAAAAAAATGGTACGAACGAGAGACATCTTGGTAGCCGACATTTTATAATTTTTAACTATTTTAAATCAGTTGCTACCCTTGTTGACGTAAATTGAAAAAAAAAATTTAATTCTTCGCTTAATTTTTTGAATAAATTTAACTACATAAATCATGGTTCTTTAAATTTGTTCTGGTCCCTTGAGTTATCAAGATGCGATTATAATGTATGCATGTGTGTGTGGATATGTATATGCATATACACAGGTGTTGTATGTATTTGTTTTATGTGCTCTTAAATACATATATATTTAGTGATGTGATAATAATTTTTTCTGCTTTTATTTCGGAACTTGAATACGCAATTTAATTAATGTTACATTTTATTCACTTCTTTCTTTGCAGGTTATTATTGTTGTTGTTTTTATTTTATTTTTCAAATCTTAGCGCAACGAGGGTGGTCCCATTGCACAAGTTGATGGTAAAATCTAAGAATACTGAGGTCAAAAAAAAGCCAGCGCTCATAATATCTAGCCATAACCGCCAAAAAAAACCTTAAGCGACACATTTTTTGCACTTTTTTTTTTGACAAAAATCGAATATTTACGATACGACGCAAATAATCGATTTTGGTAAAAAAAATTAAGTTCGAAAATTATGTCGCTTAAGCTTAAGCACGATATGTGACGCGCAAAATAGAAAGGGACCTAAGGGTAAAAACCGGTTTTGTTCAGAAGACCCATTTTAAAGATTTAAATACGTGTATCTTTGGTGTACCATCACATCATCCCTCTGGGAGGGAACACTTTTGGGGCATGGGATCGGTCTCATTCGATGATGTCCACATCAAAAAAAAAAAAAGTGAAAATTGATTTTTTTACCCTTAGGTCCCTTTCTCTATGCGCTGTCACATATGTAGATCATGTTAAGAATCAAGGCGAATTCAAATCAGGTTATCTCAATTCACCAGCTGACAATCAGCTGATAATTTATCTGCTGTCAAATTAAAGCAAAACGTTCGGAAATATTCTGACAGCAGGAAATTTTACACTAACAAATATACAAGGCGAATATGCAGAGTTACAAATCGCGACCACCTGGCATCAATTTGCCTTGGTAAGAATCGTTGAAACTTGTTAAGATAACATACGGCCAGGTTCTGAAAAACATTTCGTTTTGAAACCGAGCAAAAAAATCACCAAGAAAACTCACTTATTGCAGCTTTTTATTTGGTTTTAGGATTTCATATGATTGAGATATTTTATCCGAACTGAATTTCGAATGCACTAAATTATCTGATAAAGAGAACACTGTTTTCCGTTTTTCAAACTTTGCGATTTCAAAACGAAATGGTTTTCAGATGCTGGCCGATATATTTTTTATATCAATTTCTTCTTCTCAGTAAATTCGAATAATTCCCAGATCACCCTCGTATATGTTTTACTTTTTTATTTTACTATTATTTGCCTACTATTATTTGTCCCGGTCCAGACTTTCAATTTTTATTTACATATATTACGAGTATTTGTTTAAACACTTTTCTTTACTTTCTTTTCGCTATCTTGCAAATTCCCAAAAAATTATTCGATTTGTTATCTACATACATAAGTACATACATTTAATTTAAACAAATAAAAGTTTTTTTTTTTTGCAAAGAGTAAGTAAAATGAAAAATAATCACAAAAAAACCTTCAGTTTTGTAACCATTATCAAAAAAAACTATTGATAAAACTCATTCGCTTAAAGGCTCAGTTAGCCGACTGTAATGTAAAGTAACTGCAACAGTAGGAAACAGCTGATCGATATTGTTATGCAAAAAGTAATGAAAATGGTTATAGAGATGTAATGTAAAGTAACCTACTTTTCATATAAAATTATCGATCAGCTGTTTTCTACGTTACATTAACATTACATTACAGTCGGCTAACTGAGCCTTAAATCCAACTATTTAGTAGAAGAGTAAAAATTTTTATTGAATTTCTCCTATTGTGTGTATGTATGTATATGCGTGCGTGTGAATTGTATGAAATTATTGTTCACTCTTTTCTTCTATAAAGTGTGAATAATTTAAAAATGTTTCGCTAATTTGTATACATACATACATACATACATATATCACTTTAAAACAGAATACATACATACATGTTAAATAATATAAACAATATTGAAACTTAAGGGGGGTGCTCTAGAAATAAGCCGGCATTTTGTTTTGTATATGCATATTAAAATAAATTAGCCGGAATGTGATACGTCAAAAAACAAATACTGAAAATTATAAAGAAATATATTAGAACGCAATAGAACGTAAGAGAAATTTATCGTTTATAAAAAAAACATCATGTTATGGTTTTTAGTAGAGATGTGCACGTGAGCATTTTTTGACTCACGACACGTACGCTCACGCAGAAAAATATTCTACTTACGCACTTTCACGCACGAATGATATTGAAAATTTTCACGATCACGCACGCTCACGAATAAAATATTCCTAATCACGCACGAGTGGTTTACAACTTATCAGGATCACGCACGCTCACGAAAAAGTATGTAATCCAATTCGTATTTTTTTTTGGTTGAAAAATAGGTTTTTACACACACATATGTACATATATATGTATGTACATTTGTATGCACGTGTATACGTAAAATTTACATTGCACAGTAGGGACTTTTACAAAGTAAATGGCAATAAATCTGGAACTTCTAAACTTTATATGAAACTCCTAATATCCGTAGAGGAGGATTTAGGCTTTACAACACATGTCATGACAGCCTCCTGGATCGAGCTGGACAGGAGTTACAGTGGGCCAAAGTTGACTACCTGGGACTCAAAAAAACTTCTGAGGCTAGTAACTTTTTTAAAAATTATCTGATTTTTACCTGATAAAGCATTTTGAGATAAACTTGAAATTATAAAGAAATAATTTCTCAAAATGTGTTTCCGTATATCTCATAATATATTTCACTCACGATAAAAAAAATTGTTTGCCTTAACTTTTTTTTAGTATTTCGTCTATTACTTTTTTGTTTAGTGTTGGATTAAATTAATAAATTTATTAATACTGTCATTAAATTTTTGACAAAATTTTAAACAAAAATTGGAAAAAATTTATTATCTCCATTCATGAAATCCGGAAAAGGCTAAAAAAACAAAATTTTAAAATTTGTCTGAAAAAGGTATATGTTTTTTTTAAGTACATAGCGCTAAATGCAATGCACTAAGAATGTGCTTATAGCCAATTATTTTGTATTTTGGACATGTACCCTACATTCAGCAATGTCATAAAATAGTAAATTTTAAAAATATTTTTTGTGTTTAAGTCGTTATAAAAAGTTGTGACAGTAGATTTTGAAAATTTCAACTATAACATTTTGTTATGTAGATAGTTTTAAACATTTTTAACTAAAATTTAAGAGTGAGTTTTCATAAATGCGGATATACGCGCTGATTTTCTGAAAATTGTCGAAATATAGGGAAAATATAGTTGTCTACCATAAAAAAATATATTAAAATAATTTAATTTTTCTATATTGGTATTTTTGAATTTCATATGAGCCAGTTTACTACGCCTGAAAAATTATAACAATAGCCCAATTCACAATCTTGAGCAAGTGGTCTTGCATCGTAATATGTGCAAAATGCTATAGTATATTGATACTCACCTATGCAGGAATGATATCTCGTGAGAGCGTGAGAATTCGTGCGTGATTATTAATAATAGCTCACGCACAATCACGCACGAGTATATTTTTTTTAGTCACGCGTGACACGATCAAATCACGACATTTGCACATCTCTAGTTTTTAGCTTAAAAAATATCTTAATATATGTATGCATGTGTGTATATGTATACATATGTATGTATGGATATATGTATGTATATACGTACATACATACACATTTATTTAAATTTAAAAAAACACGTGTTCCGATTTCATTAAAATTTTGCTTGAGGTATCATACTTTTAAACCAATCAAACATATACGTATGATAAATTTCTTTCAGAAATGATATGATATACTATAGAAAAATTTAAAAGTGAAGAAACATCTCCTTGACCATTAATTATTACTTTTAAAATCACATGTGTAAATTTTATGGCGGACTAAAGAAATTTTTCCACTGCACCTAAAATATTTAAAAAAATACTTAAAAACATTTCATTTGTATTGTATATTTCTAGCTATCAAACTTAAATTTGTTTGATTTTCAATTTTAGGCATTGATAGCGGGAACAAACGTTACCGTGAAGTTCACGATAGCAAATTTCCCTTCATGGGAAATGAAACTTTCATTGGCGTGATTATTCACAATAGGAGTATTTATTTATTTATTTATTATACATATTATACAAAGTAAATTTGCATAATATGGTGTTGCACAAATATGGACGGGGTAACTAGACCATATGCCCAAGATGGTATTAACAGTATTTTAAAAGGTTTTGTGACTGACTGTACACGACCTATGCCTTCACATAGGAAGTAGCAACGTGGTTGTTAAAGAAATTCCACAAAAAACCGCAAGATTATACGGTTATCCGTGGCAGATCAGTCAACCAGTGCAATCGAGACGAAAAACTCTCGAAGGCCAAACAACATGCACAAGCCTGAATGCACTTAAGAAATAATTACGATGACGCGAGCTGCCAGAGCTGCCTTACGACTACAATAGGAGTAATTATTATGAACAGTAACCTCAATCAGCGATGCCAACTTGGTGCTTTTGGCACTACTTTTAGTGCTTTTTGAAGACTCAAAACGCTAAATTTAGAGTGTTAGTGCTAACCTAAAAAAAAACACTGGTAGTGAGTGCTATTAAGAAATTTGTGCATTTCCTAAAATTACTTTAATAAGAACTTGGTGTATTTATTTTTTCAGTGTAAAGCATATACCTCTTTCGTGTGATATATTTCATTAAATAGAGAATAGCTTAGAATATATTAAATATTATTAATCTCCATTTGATTTTCACGTTAACGTTTTTTATGCTTTAGGTCTCAAAATTACGCTTTGTAGTGCTTTTTTTAATTTTGATGTGCTTTTAGAGCCAAAAAACTGGGCACCAATGACCTGAACTTGTTGAAAAGTTCAAAAATTTTGTCAACTAAGATTGAAATAGTTATTACGAAAACCAGTTGATAAATTTTCGAATGGTTAAGTATGTATTCGCAATTGTGAACATGCATTTGAAGAAAAGAAAAATATAATAGCTGACAAATGACAATAATAAGATGCAGAGAGAATTTGAGGAATTCGTTTAAAAATTAGTAGAAAATTTTAGTGGACCTAAACTATTTATTCTTCCAATTTTTTTACCAACCGCTCTTGAGGAGAGTCCCTTTGGGATTTCATAATACGCGCGCACTGTACATAAAATCAATTATTTGGTTTATTTTTAACGATATTTATTTAAAAATTTTTATTTATTTAATACTTTACTACTATTATTTCGAGTGAGTACTTTTCTCTTACTATTTTGTAGTTGCAATAGTTATTCACAATAGTGATTTTGTAAAGAGACCGCCAGATAACTTTTTTTTAAAATGCTATAAAAAAACTACTGAAGCTTCGGCTGTGTGGCACGGAGCGCCGTCCTGTTGAAACCAAATCTTGCCAATATCCTCCTCTTCAATTTTCAATCTTCAATTCGTTCAACATGGCCCGGTAACGATCGCCATTGACTGTAACGGCCACTCCTTGCTCATTTTCGAAAAAAAAAATGGTCCAATTATACCTCTGGACCAAAATCCGCACCAAACAGTGACTCGTTTTGGGTGCGTCGGCTTTTCAATGTATGCGTGCGGGTTTTCTGTGCCCCAAATGCGACAATTTTGCTTGTTTACATACACGCCAAGACCAAAATGAGCTTCATCTGAACAGATGATTTTTTTTTGGCAAAATCGGCATCTTCTGTAAGTCGATCGCAGGCCCACTTAGCGAAGCGAAAACGCATTGGATGGTCAGTTGGCTCGTTCAGCTGAAGGATAAAACTAATTATCTGTGAAATCAGACATGAGCTAAGTGTTACCATTCACGAAATAAGCACTAGTTGAAAAAAAAACGTTAGATGGCGGACCCTTTAGTTGCTCGTTGAAAAGTTGGATCGACATCGACGTCACTTTAACACAATACCAAAAAAATGGGGCTTGTTTACTCGCTCTCGAGAGCAATTTTGTGCTACTTACAATCTATTTCCGTTCCCTAATCTAGTCTAGAAAATACGAGTAGCATAAACCTGCCAACAGCAGCCAGTTGGTTTTGACAACGGGTAAACAAGCCCGTCGATTTTGACAACTGGAATAAGGGTGTAAAATATGGCGGTTGGTGAGTCAAAAGTTGTTGTTTACTTATATTTGCAACTGAGCAAATATGCAGTAGGTACTATTTTTGATAGAGTTTTTCTTGGGCAAATGCAGTAGAATGATGGAGTGCTGTGTTTGCAACAATTTGCATCGTTTGCACACTTTGCCCTTATTATCATTAAGTGATTTATTGAATAGAATTTAAGAAACAACTTTTTTAGACACATTACGATTATTTGTAACCAAAAAATATTATCAATTTGTTATTTGTATTTTTTTTTCAAGACAAAATTTTAATTTAATAAATCGTTTAAGAAATTTCCCATCAATTGCAATTTTCAAGAGAAATTTATTAAGAAAATTAAGTGTAGTCATGATTCAATGAAAATTTATATTTTATTTCTGAGAAAACTCAACATGAATTTCTATTATATAGTACGTAGGTATGTACATATGTATGTAAGCATTTGCTAATGACGCAAGTTTCACTTTTAAACAAAGAAAATGTGTGAAAGTAAAATACATATATCTGCTATGACAAAATATATTTAATTAGAAAATAAATCACCCTTATTCTAGTTGCCAATATAATACCAAAAAATTGTTTCTTGTCTAGTAGACTTTTGACATTGTCAAAAACAACTAGATCCTATTGACAGGCAGGCTCATGCCATTTTCTAGACTTTAGGGCCGGGAGGAAAAAATCTTTGAAAAAATGAGGTTTTCAAAAAATAGTATTCTCTGAGGAAGTGTTAAGACCATTTGTATGAAATTTTTTGCACCACATAGACTACGATATGACTAATTATGCCGCATTATAAACTCTAAAATTTATTTAACCAAATTAAAGATCGATACATAAATAAGTAAAGCACTTCACCATTAATAACCAAAAATCGGCCAAATAAATCTAATGGCCTGGCCCATGATGCCGACAACAAACTATCTATTGATTACTTATATTGAAAACAAAAACAAATTTTCTTATTTTATTGTTGTTTTCAATACAAGTTGTTGATAGAAAATTTCTTGTAGACATTATGGGTTAGGCCCTGATCATTGTCTCTCTCTCTATATCTCTCTCTATCTCTCTATATTATAGAATTTATCAAAACATGTTTATATTTTCTTTAAAAGCAATTAATGCAATACAATTTATAAGTTCTTGTTTTTCAGACCACTCCCCCCCCCTTTTTTCCTCTTTTTTTTTTGAGTAAAAAATTACACAAACACGTAAACATAGTTGATTATATTTCTAATCCCCAAAATTATAACACAAAAACAAAATAGGTATTTAAAATAAATAAATAAATAAATTAAAAAAACGTGCTTTGCCGGTAGAATCTCTAAGGGCCATTATTACAACTTAAAGATAGTTAAAAGTAGGATTTTAGCGGACGTATAAAAAGCTTTCCATTATTGCAAATTGGATTTAACTTACCAGGTAGGATAAACTTGCCTATAATATATCGCTCACTTTAGGTTAAAGTAAAATTTTGCAAATGGTAAAGTTTTTATACGTCCGATAAAATCCTACTTTTAACTATCTTTAAGTTGTAATAATGGCCCTAAGTGTCCTTGAATAAAATATAAATAGGTATGTTTATTTTTTAATTGTTTTCAATTTAATATTTATGATTGTACAAACTATAAAAAATATATACTACCTACATACTAGTGATGTAACGAATGTCACTTTTTGATATTCGCGAATATGAATGCGAATACGAATATTTGAAACGATATTCGCGAATACGAATACGAATATTTCATGTGAAATTTATAGACATTAAATTAGGGCTCTATTTACGCCTGCAATATGAAATATTAAAAAATTGTTATGAAAAAGATTTCATACTCCTGTTGGCGTACTTTAAAGTTAATAAAAACTACCCAAAATGTTAATGATCGTCAGTAAATATTATTTGAAAATGATACAAGGCACAAATTTCTATAAAAAATTTAATGAATTCGTACAAACTCATATTTTTATCCATTTATTTAAATTTAGTTTAGGATTTATGCATTTATTTATTCTTTTTTTTTTTTTTTTTGAAAAATACTCGCATTCGTATTCGCCTGAATTTGACCAATACGAATGCTTCGTATTCGCATTAAAAATGGCCGAATATTCGGCAATTCGACTACGAATATTCGTGCATCACTACTACATACATACATATACATATGTACATATGTAGGTATTTGATATCAGTTTGTTGCAGCTTTTTTGTTTTTAATACAACACTTATATACTGTTATTCTTTTTATATTAAAAACAAAACAAGGAAGTAGTATTAGTAGCCTTATCTATGGCTTTTATTTTATTTTATCTTCTCTTTGTTTAAGTTTGAAATCTTTTCTTTAAAAAATATTAGAAATATAGTTTATTATTTGATTTGCATATTATTTTATTAGGAAGTGGAAGAAACAAATGAAAGAATAGGGAAACGTTAATCTGCTTCGAATTGCAAACGTTGTATGAATTGTAAAAACACAAACAAAAAAATTAAATAGTAATAATTAAATATGCACATGTGTATGTATCTACTAAAAACAATTAAACAAACAGTTAAGCAAACAATCCCAAAACACTCTTTGAAACTAATTAGAACTCAACAAACAGATTTTAAATTAAAATTTCTAGAAAATGTCTAGAAAAAATAAATATATGAAACAAAACTAAAATTTTTGAATGTTTCCTAGATAATTTTTTTTTGTATTGTGGAAACTACACATAAATTCGTTTTGTATGTATATTATTTCGAAAATAATTCTTTGTAAGAAATTGGAAAACTTACTTCCATCCAACTCTTCTTGGGGAAAGATCTACAAGTATTGCAGCTACTCATGCTCAAGTTTTGTTAATTTTTTATTAACTGCCTGTACCACGATGTCACTCGCAAACGTTCGAATGACAACTTATATTGAAAACAACAACAAATTTTCTAATCTTATTGTTGTTTGCAATACAAGTTGTCATTCGAACGTTTGCGAGTGACATCGTGGGACAGGCAGTAAGTAAAAGGAATTACATAACATACATAAATACATATATTTATGTATATGGGGCATTACACGCCAAATCGGACGGTTTTTATATTAATATAAATAATTAGGGAATTTACAACGAATGTCTAAAAATTTTAATGTGGCAACATTGTGACATCTTAAAATTTTCATTGTGAGCAGGCAACGACATAAAGCACAGTACATATATTGAAGTCTTAAAATGACTAAATTCATAAAAATAATTCAGTTTTATAAAGGATTTATTGAACAAATTTTCAATAGAAATCTGTTATTATAAACCTTTTATAAATCAAAAATATTTTTTATGAATAAGGCTTCAAATAAGTAATATTCTTTTTCATCAACAACAGCTGTGCTGACAGTTTTAACTTATTATTTAGTTTAACATTACATAAGTCTGAATTAAATTTAATTTAAACACAAAAAAAAATAAAATGTAAACGTTGGAGTTTAAGACATTTTAAAACGCTATTGTGAACTCCCTGAATATGTATTTATCCCTATCGTGAATAAAATAATTTATTCCCATGGAATTTTTATTTCTCATGAAGCGAAATTTTGCTATCGTGAATTTCATGGGAACGTTTGTTCTCGCTATCAATGCGTAGTGAATGTAAAAACGGAAAGATTTGCAAACTAGTCTCCTGCATAAGACATCTTATAAGAACTTTCAAGACATGAGGGATTTTTCAAATGCTTTACTACAGCAAAATCTTATAAAACAAACGTTAACAACACTGCAAGAAATTTGTTTGAGTATTGTAGGTATAAGAGTAAAGAAGAAAACTTCGTGACGGAAGAATTTGTGATACTTGCTTCTTTCTACGCATGAGCGCGTGTACAAACGTCATGCATGTATGTGTGTATGATTTTTTATTTTTCTGCGCACATGCAAAGGCACACAAATTAACATTAGTTGTATGCGGTTAACCACATAATAGCTTACCATCTACATATTACACACACACTCAAACGTACAATATGAAAAATAACAAGCATACACTAATCAACAGTACTTCTTTTGAGTGTTTGTTACAAACAAGTTGTCTTGCGACATCGCTTGTTAACACTGATATACACGTAAACCAATACATCCATCGTGCTTCGCTTATAGTACGACATCATTTATTATTGGTTTAGTATAATAATATGCGACGTGAATACATTTAAAAAATCATGACGTATTTACATTTAAAGACTGTTTACGCAGGTCTCTAGTACAAACATTAAAAATTAATTGAAAATCAAAGTTTAGTTTGATATTAGGAAATTTCAAATTAAATATTTTAAGTGTAAATTTTTAGTACAGCAGTGCACAAGTGCAACAAGCTCTAACGATTTTAAAATTTTGGATTGTATTTTATTAAGCAGAAATATTTGTGATTTTCTGATTTTGAATTTTTTTTCGAGCAGAATAAAAATAATTTTGTGATTTTTATTTTTTGAGAATAAAAAATTTTTATTTTCAGACTTTTTCTTTTTATTTGGAGGAATAATTTTTATTTTAATTAATTATTTTTTTCTGAAGCCAGCCTGCTGACTTATCGTAACGAATTCGTTAAGACATTACGGTAGTTTGTCTGAAGTTAGACTTGACGTAGCGAATTCTTTTATACAATTCAGATAAACTACCGACATGTCTTATGGAATTCGGTCTGACTTCAGAAAAATTCGAAACATTTGGTTTTGGGAGGTGGTCGGTTGTATTACACCGAATTTAATATTTTTTGATTTATTAAAATTTTTCAATAAAAATAAAATTGTTCAGATATTTACCAATCATTTTGTTTGTATAGCTGCAATGGTTTTATCAACTCCTTCAACTTTCCCTTCTTCTCTGACTCTGCCGCAAATCAATTACGTAATTAGATTTTAATTTTGAAAAAATTTCAAAACTAAATCGCTCAGATGATTAGAATAAAAAAATGCAGCCAGTAGTGAGTGGGCAGTGATGTTAGTGTTGTGATTATTTCTTTTTCCTTTATATTTTTGTTTGTTTGTTGGGGCTTTTGGTGTGCAGTCAGTTGTTGGCTGTTGAATGCCGGCGTTTTGGTTAGCAGTGATAATTAATTTAAAATTTAACCTAATTTTGATAAATTTAAGACGCAAAAAAAAATAAACACCCGACATTGTTAAAACAAGTCGCCGAACACGAACAAGAATAACAACAAGAAAACAACACAACGAACACACAAACGAAACGAAATTTAACGTCATGCAAAGTGTTCACTCACTGCTGTTAAAGTGAACATGCATGTATGTATGTATTTAAGTATGTACATATGTATGTATATATGGTTATCGTCACCTTCAATCCAAAAAGCCATAAACTATTTCATATCAAGAGAAGGCTATACATATGTACATATATAAGTATGCATGTACGTACATACATATCATTCTGAACGTACACATATATAGGTACATATGTATATATGTATTATAAAAAAATAATAAAAAATTGCATATGCATACCTATGTACATATGTACTTAGTTGTGTTCAAAAAAATAAGAACACTGTTCAATGCGCTGATTTACACGGGCATAATTGTGCTAGCATAACATGCCAGTTTGTACGTGAGAGAGGCAAAGAGAGTGGTTTTGCGGTTGGCATAACTTTTCAACCAGCTTCAACCCCGCATTAGCAGATAAAACCAATACACATACAACTTAAAAAACAGCAAATGTAAAATGAATACTAAAAACACTAACACACACACAGCTGTGTATACGAATACACTTTGTGCCAGATGAATTAGTCTCGTGTAATTTGGAAAAGAACAAAAATTTTGCGGCTTAAAATTTGTTCTCGTCTAAACTATGTACCTCAATTAGAAACAGTTTTAATTTATAGGAAGAGAAAGTTGATTTATTAAGTTTTTTTCAATTTTTTTTTGGTTTTTTTTTTGGTGGGGGGGGGGGGGGGAGGGGAATGCATGTAGGTTTTAATTTTATTTTAGGAAAAACTAAATATTTTCTTTCTTTTGAATGTTTTCTTTATTAATAAACTTCAAGATTGCTTTTACTATTTGTTGACAATATGGATATGGTAAATTCGATATTTGAGTTTCACCCCTCGGTATGTCGAATGGTGGCTTCGCTGAGTAAAGATTTTCTACTTTGCCGGCCTACAGCCTGTTTTTTTCTCCTCTCAGTACATATGTATGTATATAGAATAGTGGCTTCGGTTTTTATATAATGTCCGAGAATGTTATTTATCATTTTTTGGTGGAAATTATTTCCATGCAGAGCAATCATGAATAAAATTGCTCGAGAAATTTCTACCTTTTCCAATAAGAATTTTATTCCCGTATTACTTGCTAGTCGGCCCTCCCTGTCCTGCTGTAAACCGAATCCGAGTAATTTTCTCGTTTTCAAAATATTAATAATGGTACTGCTGACCGTGTTTAAAATCAGACGCGATAATTTTCTTTCAGATATGATATTTGAGAATCTATATACATATGTATTATAAAGAAATTTTAAAACATCTAAAAAAATTTCTATAGTCAGAGTTATACCTAATTTACATTAAGCATTTTTTTCATGAAATTAATTGCATGAAAATTTTTTATTTGTCAATAGGAGGCCTGGAGAAGCAATTTATATCAAAAAACTTGCCAACAAAAATGCATCAGATATTCATTCTACGTCCTTTTTTATATAACATTCTCTTTCATAGCCCTGCAATTAGGAAATAGAAAAAGTTTCGTGCAACAAAATTCATGAAATTTCATAAAAAAATATTGAATGTAAATCAGGTATTATTTTTCTAAAATCGTGCGGTTTCAAATCGATCGGTTTACATAACAGGGCCGATTAAAACAATTTTATCCCAGGAAAAATTTCTCGCGGAGTTTTATTGATAATTTACAAAGTAGAACCTCTGACTAAATAGAATCATCTAAAATTTTTCTGTTCTAAATATTGGAAATATTCCAAGATAACACCAAAAAAAGAGCGCTTACAATAAATAATATTGTCGTACCTATAGCCACAATTTTTAGTGACTGCTGCACATCTCCGAGGCATCAAGTCTACAAGGTCTTGACATCGTTTTGGCTTTATAAATCTTCTACATTGAACAGCATATTTTCTGCACATATTTTTTAACGTTTAAACTGCGTTAAGATCAGCAGTCTGTGCAGGCCACGACATACATATCTTCTTTAATCATATTTTCTCTGAAACACTTACTTGCCAATTTACTGGTGTGTTTCGACTCGTTATCTTGTTGAAAGACCCATTTGATTGGTATATTCTACTCTAAATATGGCAACATCAGTTCTGCCATAATTTTAACGTGCACAAGCTTATCCACTGTTCCTTTAACCCTTTCGACCCAGATGGTACACATGTGTACCACTTAAGCTTAAACATCCCTAAAATCTTCAAATTTAATGTTGCTAGATTGTAAAATGTACCTTGTCGTCTTTTAGTTCTCCTGGATACATTCTAATATGTTCCGTTATATTTGGTTGTGGTTTGTGCTCTGTATTATTATATTAGTATTATTTATTTTACTGGACGGCTGGTACTTATTTGTACCACATAACAGCCCTAATTTCTACATTGCCTAGATAACCTACTGCCATCAAATTTCTTTTTTTTTTTTTTAATATTACTATTCGAATGTCGGGTCGAAAGGGTTAATGAGATGTATTTGAACAACTCCACCATACGAGTAGTATACTCATATCATAATTTTGCAACTTTTTCTGCATTCATTTTGTAATTTAAAGTATTCGTAATAATTTTATTTGATGTCGATAAGTTTTCGTTACATTATTATGGCAATACAAAATATATGTTGCAAAATCCAGGTACTGAAGCTTTGTGAAACGACGTGACATGTTTCTGATTTTGTTTGTTTTTGTCTTTATTTATGAAAATGTTGCCACAAGATTAAATTCATGCACATGATGAAATAAATGATACTTCGAAGAAATTAAATTGACTGCTTTTATTTTTAATTAATCTAATTTTTCCCTGAAAAAATTTACTGAAGTTTAGCGTTGAGTATGTACGATTAGGCGTTTGAACCACTGTACATATGTATGTACGTTCCATTAAAATATCGCTTGCTTTGGAAGTTGCCAGACTGACAAACTTTAACGTGGGCTAACAATTGCTCAAAAAACCGTAATCAGTACATACTAATGAAAAACCTTTGATTTAATCACGATTCATTCACTAGAAAATCTGACTGAATTCTGTACACTCAAAACAAAAATCGCAACAAAATCTCTTATAGGTGCCACACTATTACACAAAAAAAAGATGCAAAAACATATCGTCACGTGAGAACTTAAGTGTCCAATATCGAATAGTTTATAGTGGCGTATTGGACACTTAAGTTCTCACATGACGATATGTTTATTTTACTAATTTAAACAAATGCAATTTTCCACCATTTAAAATATTTTTTAAGATTAATTATTTTGCATTTGTAAAGAAATATTAACGCTATATGTATGTCTTTCTCTCTTTAAATAAATGAAGCAGATTGCTGTTATCTTACCAGCTGCTTTAGAAACTGCATTTCTGATCTAATAGAAATTATCAGTTTTGGAAATCGATCAGACTTGTCAAAAAATCTGTCACACATATAACATATTTAATCCACACTATCATACTTTCTGAGCACACACGATTTTTTTGACAGATCGAACGACTGTTTATGATAGTGCATCACTGCCTTAAGTCATACACTTTCCAATAATATTGGATGTATGTATGAAACTGTTTAACTTAATAAACATGTGTCTGAATCAAAAGGGATTTAAATAGTCAAGGCAATCATGAATAAAATTCCATGAGAAATTTCTCCCTTTTCCAATTAGATTTTTTTGGTTCTCCCTATTACTTGCTATTACACCCAATTATGAATAAAATTCCGCAGGAAATTTTTTCCTGGGAACAATTCCAATTAATAGCAATAGGGAAAACAAAAAATTCTAATTGGAAAAGGGAGATATTTCTCGCGGAATTTTATTCACAATTGGGTGGATTGTTTAAAATTATTCCCCGGGAAAAATTTACCGCGGAATTTTATTCATGATTGCCCTCAGTATTTAGTGGTTACGCTTTTATGGCCAAATGTTTGCCAAGTGTGCCCATATAATTAATTAAGTCAGTAAAACTGAAGTGCAGAGTTTTAGCAATAAATAAACAAATTCAAGCAGAAACAATTGTTACATTTTATATACTTTCTGCTTTAATATAATCTTTTGAATATCACTGTCCCTATTATTTTTCACATAACTGTATGTACCTACTTAGCCACTAATAAATAACCACCAATCAAAAAAAAAAAAAAAATGCTAAAATATGCATTGCATTTGAATTCGTTTTTATGGCCTTTCGGATTTATGGTGACGATATGTTGTTTTGTTGTAAATATTCCCATCATTTTCTGTTAATTTTTGTATGTGAACATTTTTACATTCTGTTACTGTTATTTACATACTATGTAAATACATATAAACACAACGTAGTTGTATGTACAAATCTAGCCTCATATGAAAAAACGTGTGCTTCAAGTGTACTTTAAAACCGGTATTTTAATGGAAATTTTGTTTTAAAATACGCTTCAAGCACATGTTATTTTTTTTTTTTTGCATATGGGAACTAATGATTTATTATGAAAATTGACATGTTCATGCAAATAAAAAAACGTGGACACCCGGAATATTTAACGAAACGAAAAGATATGACGCAAATAATTTTTATATACATATGTACATACATATATTTTATGTTATGTACATACATATGTAGATATTTCCATAGATGTAGGAACTTACATACATATGTAAGAACAAGCATGAATTATTTAAATATTGCACACATTCACTTAATTTCTTATTTAACACTTTGATTTATAAAATCAATTCATTTTTTTTTTAATTTAATTTTTAATATAAAAGATAAAATTTAGAAAATTTAAATCAACGACATACTACATACTTTGTAAGTATGTATGTATGTATGCACAGCGTCCCGGCTTGTCGTGTTTTGATATTTTATTTTTAATTAGAAAAAAACCGCACTTGTGGCGCAAACGTCTGTCTTCGTTATTAGTAGACATTAGAATGAAGTAAAGCGCATATAGCAGTTTTAGTAAAACGACACAAAAATATTGAAAACCCCACAATCACCTTCTTCCAAACCCCTCCCCCCCTTAAAATAAAAACGAACGGAATTAAGACAACATACATACCTAACTACATTTGGAAAAGAGTACATACATACATATGTACATAATAGGTACATAAAACAAACACAGCAGAGACAGAGAGGGAGCACTAGTATTCTTTATGACAGCAGCCAGCCGGCTATATTTTGTCAGTCGGGAAAACACACGATTTTTATGTACTACATACAAACTTATTTACATATAGAAATACATACATACATATTCATAGATACATAGATATTTACATATGTACATATTTATATACCAATATGCAGAGAAAACAAAAAAAAACAAGTAAAAGAACGATATCTTTTATTTTAGACAATTTTGTACTGAATTGCAGCAAGCCCCTTTTAGACACGCAAAGTTTACTTTGCAAGGAGAAACAGGAAAATAAAGTACTCCCCTCTCTTTTCTTGACTCGTCAATTTTCGATGCTCAACGTTTAATTTTACAATGAGAATAAGAAATAAATTTAAAAAATCAAAAAACCTGATTACATAAAAGAAATGAAAAGAAAAAAAAAAACAAGCACAGCCAAATTTTAAATTGTGCTTTAATTTGTGATAAATACCCAGTAAAATAAGCACCCTTATTCCAGTTGTCGACACCGACGTCACTTTAAAACAATACCAAAAAATTTGTTGTTGTGTACTCGTTCTCGAGAACAATTTTGTGCTACTGGCAAAATATATTGCCATTCCCTAAGGTCTAGCTAGAGCCAGTTGTTTTCGACAACGGGTACACAAGCCCAATTTGTATGTACATATTGTAGTATTAAAGTGACATCGATTTCGACAACTGGAATATATTTTCGATAGATGCAAGGTAATAGATATTTAAAAAAATTATTTGTTGTTGCTTTAGCAAGTCAACATGCCTTTCGTTGCTGCCAAGCAACACTTTAGCAGACTTCAATCACAATTCAAAAAAATATTACAAAAGCCCAGCTTTTGTAGACAATTTTTTTGAAATGTTTTAATTTTGAGCCATTGCTTCATTAGAGTCATAACCAAAGTGTATTAATACCAAGTTCCCTTATCATTACAAGAACATACATAAAAGTTTATATGGAGTTTGACGGATGGGATAAAGTCAGCTGGCCATTTGGTATTAATACACTTTGGCCATAACTCAAACAACAAATTGTTTTGTAGAAAACGAGTTAGAAGTTTTGAATTTACTAAGAACATAATTGGAAAGAGAGTCTTATATTAATTATTCTCTCAAGAATTGAGTGATTATGGAGTGAACAAAAGAAAATGTGGCGGAAAGTCTCTACGCCGAGGGTACTGCAATGAATAATTTATATCAATTGCTGAATGGTCTTGTCATAAGATAATTTTTTGTTTGTTTTTTTTTTTGTCCTGTTATTTTATTTATAGGTAGTAGGTACATACATTTTTATGTAAATACGTACAATCAAGAATAATTGCTGAAAGTTTCATAAAATTTCTTTTATTATTTACAATTTTCTGATACTTTAAGTAAAAATTAAGCTGAAAATCCATTCGCTTTTGCTCGCAACTATATCGCACACTAAATCATAAATAGTCACAAGAAAAATTATGAAAATGCCTCATATATACAGCTACGATTTTTGAGTTAATGACGCAGAATTAATTTCCATATCGTTATTACGGCCTGTCCAACAATGTTACCAGAAATCGTTCGATCGAATACTTATGTATATTGAAAACAACAACAAATTTTCTAATGTTATTGTTGTTATTTCTGGGGACATCGTTAAGCTTAAATTAGACGTGATATAGCCATAACGCCATAGCCATAACCAAACCAAATTTCAATTGGTTTCTATGGCAATGGCTATGGCGTTATGGTGAGTCACATACATATAATCAAATGCAGTGTTGCCCATAAGTTTGGTTCGAACACCTGTTTTCTATGGCTATGGCTGTGTCACGTCTGATTGAGCCTTTAATGAGGGTAATTATGAATAAAATTCCGCGTGAAATTTTTCCCGGGTAACAATTTCAACTATTAACAAGTAATAGGGAAAACAAAAAACTCTAATTGGAAAAGGGAGAAATTTCTCGTGGAATTTTATTCATAATTGCCCTGAATATTGTGTAAAAATTCCACTCTTGAGAGAAAAACTAAATTTTCCTTCTCCAGAAAACTTTAAACTTGTTTTCTTGCAAACTAATTTTTTTGAGTTATGACATTCTTTAAGTAAATGAGCGATATGCTTTATAACAAAAAGTTTTTTAGATAAGAATAGGTGTGCAACAAATAAAAGAGTACAAACCGAACTTGTATAATTATTATGTACGTACTACATATACATTTGTTGTTTAGACTTAAGAAGGAAAATAGTTAAAACAAAACAAATATGGAACTTAACCAGAACAACATACACCACCACATTTATAAATACATCCGCACACAGATACAAAACAAATGTATGGATATGTGTGCAGATACAAATGTATTTAGGTATTTTGTTATAATAACATTGTTATTTAACCATCACTTTATAAATTTTTAGTTTTAAAAACAAGTCTCTCATCTAACTTGGAGCAAGAGTTACCAGCCTTTTAAAGAAAATATATGTGGTCGGATACATTAGCCACACAAGCATTGCCAGTCCTCTTACTCAATAACAATTTTCTATCTGCAAACCGTTACTTTAACAAAAGAAAAAAAAATATCATCCCTGACCTGGTAATGGATTCCATACGAATCGAGTCAAGTTAGTTCGCCTTAACATGATTGGCGTATTTCGAATTTCACGACACTTTTGTAATAGATTAAAGAACAGCGCCCGATTCGTTCTTTAAACGAGCAACAAAATGCCGTATGCGCAGTTGAAAACCGCCAACCACGCTGAGACCCAACCACTATATTTACGAAAAGTAAAAGCAAATTGTGAGGGAACAAGGATATATTTTTTTTAAATTAATTTTAATTGCGACAACCGAATGAAAAAGCAAAGTAACTCATTAGTCATTAATTAGCAGGTAGAGCCGTAAAATAATTGAAAATACAAATTACTTCAATACGTTTTAAATTTTCTAGGAACAGTCTGCAGTTGAATAACTACATGACAAGTCGTATAAGATTGTAGATTAAATATACAGGGCTATCATGAATAAAATTCCGCGGGAAATTTCTCCCTTTTTCAATTAGAATTTTTTGTTTTCCCTATTAATTGCTATTAGTTGGAATTATTCCCCGGGAAAAATTTCTCGCGGAATTTTATTCATAATTGCCCTCATAATTTTTTTTATCGGCAATTGAATTTATATGAAGACTTAATGGTTAATAAATGTATAATAATTATGTAAGTTTAGATTTTTATCATAAAGAAATTTTGGAGATTAATAACAAGTCAGAAAATTTGGAATAAGGTATGAAAAACGCAGAGCTGGTCTCCTCTTTTACTACTGCAAAATAGGAATGGAAGAAGCATGCGCCCCTGTAGCCATCCACAATGTAGGAAATTAATAGTCGGTTAGCATCACAGTTAATACGTAATTTCGTAAGTTTTATGTTCAAAACATAAAAACTCTACATACATACATGCATACATACTTATGTAAATAACAGAATGTTTCGAAATTTCTGGACGTCTCAGCTATGTATGTATGTACGAGTTGCGTGAGGTTTTGTTTCTTTTACTTACAAATGTTAAAATCTTGTCTAATAAGAAAATAACAACATGTAATGTTACACACATACAGTATGGATCATAAGTCTACAAGCAGCAAATAAAATAAAATAATTTGCAAATATATTATTATAAATAAATAAATAAATATATCCATAATTTACGCAATTACTTTATTTATTATACATACATACTTCATTTATGCTAAAAAACCAAGCGATCAAAAGTCTACAAGTAGTTATTTTTGTTGACGCGTTGAAAAGTTAAATGTAAATTTTTACGAAGTAGTTTGAACGTCTCTAGTTTGAACATCTCGAAGAAAAGAAATTTCATTAAGCTTTGGAAAAAAAGGAAATTCTAAAAGAGAAATTATTAATGTTGCTGAACACATCTTTTTTTTCAGTAAATAATTTTATTTTGTTCTAGGTTCAATAGTTTTTTTTTTAATTTAATTGCAAAAAGTGAAAATGTTTAAATATTTAGATATTGACCCCTTTAGAGGAACATGTACGATATATGTATACATTTATCCACTAAAAATAGCAAATATGAAGTTTTCGAAAAATCCCTGGATTTCTGAGATGGAAATGGGCACACACAAAATTAAATTATTTTAATAGGGACAGCTTCTTATACATATGCTATTGAAACAGAGACTTTCATGTTAAAATATTTGTATAATTCTTGCCAAGTCCTATTTATCAGGTCAACGCAATCGTCCTGATGATGTTCTGTGTTTTCGTGTTTTAACTGTCAAAAGCTGTTCGCACCATACACTTTAGTTCATGTTTGTGTGTGTTTCTGACAACTGAAACACAAAGTTGTTTTTTGTGTTGCTGTGTTTTTGTAGAGTTGCATAGACCTATAAATAGGCCCTGATTCTTACCATCAAATTTAAATTTGTCTGATTTTGATTTCATCCACCCAATTATGAATAAAATTAAGCAGGAAATATCTCCCTTTTCCAATTAGAATTTTTTGTTTTCCCTATTACTTGCTATTAATTGGAATTGTTCCAAGGGAAAAATTTCCTGCGGAATTTTATTTATAATTGGGTGGCATTTTTAATATTCATCCCGCTTTTTACATTTACTACGCATTGATAGCGGGAACAAATTAACAGTCCCATGAAATTCACAATAGCAAATTTCCTTTGATGAGGAACAGGGACGGCATTGAGAATTTTACAATTGTACCACCAACTTTCAAAAATTGTACTTTTTTTAACTTAATTGTACAATAGATTTTTTTAGTTCAAATTACATATTTTTATTTGTTTTGATTAAAATAATCGACTTTGTTTTGGCTACCGAATCGTTTTCACAAATTTGCTTGTAAGTTGGGATGTTAAAGCATATGGTTACTTACACCTGTTTGAGTTGAAATTTAAAATATGTATACAAGATGTGCCAAACAACATGGAATTAATAATGGAATATGATGTCGGGCAAATGTCTACCGTTAGCTCTTCACAAAATTTTTAACCACATATTTTCCAACAATGCAGCGTCGAATTTCATCTTTCAGAGCGGCAGTTGTTTCTGGTTTGTTCACAAAAAGCCGGTCGGTCTTTCAAATTAAAATTCAAAAAATTTAACAATTAAAATTCGTTGTTCCAGAGTGAAGCGCTCCATGGTTTAAATTTCCCAATTTTTTACTAAATACATACATAAATGTCAAAGGATGACAGCTTAATTCTTGACATTTCATAATTTGGCAGCCAATTTACTTCCTAATCTCATATTTGCCCACCCTTTACATATCGCACATCCAGTTCAAAAGTGTCATAACTCAAAAAACTAGTTTTGCAAACACGTTTAAAGTTTTCAATTTACATACAACTCAATGAAGGCATGAACAAATATTCTTCTCTCAGGAGGTGATAGTAAAAGCTATTTATATGAAATTTGTATGCAAGATAAAATACGAAATGCATTATTATTCTGCATTATTAACTCAAAAAACTAATTTTTTGAGTTATGTCACTATTGAACTGAATGTGCGATATGTACTTACATATGACAAAGATTTAAAAAGCTATGGCGCACTAAAAACAGACACCTATTTAAGTCATTCCAATCATTTGTCCGGGAATGTATGTACATACATATGTATGTACGTAGATGCGCCTTTTACATACTTACATCATATGTAAATGTATCTTTTCATTCTATTTTAAGGCTTTGCTTACAAAATATTAGATATGTATTTATTTACATTTACAGAAATATGTAGATATTTGCATCGTATGTATGTATGTACATACATGACAGAGAGGAAATGAATAAGAAAGATTTATAGCAAAAGTACTATTAAACTTGTAGTAGGTATGTATGCATACATACATAATAAATAAATATATTTATGTATGTATATATGTATATTTATATACATATTTATGTACATATGTACATAGTTAATCATTCTGTAGAGAGCACAACAAAGTATAGCAAAAACAAAACACAAAAACCGGTACAACCACGCAATTTATTTTCTTCTTTTTTGTGCATTTGTGGGTAATTTTGTATGTATTCAAATTAAAGCAAAGAAAACAATCAAAATATCACGTAGGCCTCCGTATCACGATAATAAACGAAGTTTAGAAATAAATATGAAAATAAAATTAAATAGGTAGGGACATGAACATCCAAACAAGAGTTTCTATGTGTGCACTTAAGATAAATTCATGATGTATGTACATACATAGGTATCTATAAACTTGGGTATCTATAAAAACCCTGCAGTCAGACTGGGGCCAAGTGTCTCTATGTCAACACTAAAATTCTAGTAGTAGTTACATTTTCTACAATTTCTCTTCTATTCGTCAGTATAAAAGAAATAGAGAAAATAGATGTGGTGTATTTCTGGTGGATTTTGCAACAACTTGTCAATATATGCACAATAATTTGTATGTGCGTAAGGTATAGAAATGTATCGGGTGTTTTTTTAGAGGTATAGAACTTCGAATTGAAATAAAACACAAGAAAATCGTTTTAATGTCCATCAATTTGGCTTTATTGGAAGGATAATTTTATGCCATTAATGTTTAAATATGATTTCGGGCATGTGGCCGCCGCGGCTGGCTCGAATAAAGCCAATTCTACAGGTCCAATTTTCAACCACTTTTTCGAGCATATGGGGCCGTATGTTGGCAATAACTCCACGAATGTTGGCTTCCAAGTCCCCTAACGTTTCTGGTTTGTTGGCGTAGACGAGCGACTTCACATATCCCCAAAGAAAATAATCCAATGGTGTCAAATCACACGATCTTGGTGGCCAATTGACAGGTCCATTCCGCGAAATTATGCGCTCATCGAATGTTTCCTTCAATAAATCGATTGTGACGTGCGCTGTGTGGCATATAGCGCCGTCTTGTTGGAACCACAACTCATCCACATTCATGCCATCCAATTCGGGAACAAAATAGTCGGTTAGTCGGCTCCAATTGCTGTGCACGGTGGCGAATCGATTCATTCGGGTCCTATTCAACACTTTGCTCTACAGTGGCAATTGTTTCTTCGGTGCGCACTGTTCGACGTCTCTGCGGATGCGTATTATCACATAGAGTAAACGTAGTGCGAAAACGATCCATGGTTAACCGAATTAATTGCTCTGATGGACGATTATGTCGACCATAAAATGGACGGAGCTTGCGGTAAACTTCGCGAACTGAACCATTATTTTCGAAATAAATTTGCACGATTTGCAAGCGTTGTTCTTTTGTCAACCTGTTCATGATGAAATGGCAAACCAAACTAAATATTAATCACTTGACAGCTGACAAAATGGCCGCCAGTTAAAAAAGTGATGCCAACTTAAAGTTCTATACCTCAATAAAAAACACCCTTTACCAGTAAATGTCTGGTTGGTATGTCTTCATGTTCCCATAAGAACTATGAATTCACTACCTAGTCAATTGTTTTAGTGTTACTAGTAGATTTTCAATGACAAGCACATGCTAAATGTCTATAGCATAAAGTATTGTATGGGGAATAATTGTAGAGTAGTACTGGTGACAAAGTCAAAAGCAACTCAGTACATTTTCACTATTCGCACTTACTGCAGGGAAGGGAATAGGTACACATGTACTTAAAAAAAACTACATACATACATACATATGTAAAAGAAACCAGACAAAATATTCTTGTACGCACAGATATGGGTTAAATAGCCAAACGAGAAACGATTAAACACACATGCATACATAAATAAAAGAACAACAAAGCCTAATGGCTCGATTATGGATGGCAACCGAACTTCAGTTGCCGAGTTAACTAGCAACGCAACTGAACCTAAAATTTGTATTATGTATGGCAACTTTCTCCAGTTGCCAAAAACTTATCGAAAATACGATTATGACAGATTGGCAACTGAAAATAATATAAACACAAATATTTAAAATATAAGAAATACATGTGCTAAAAAGAAAATTATTGAGTAAAAGTGCTTAAAAACATTACTGATCATAAAAATTATTAGTTAAGTGAAATTAATTATTGGTGAAGAGAAGGAAGTACAAAAGTTTAATCTATTAGACGACTCTTTAGAATTACCGCCTCTGCTGTGAGTAAATGTTGTTGCCTAAAATAAGTTTGAACAATCTCTGTTTTAGCTGTAAAGCATATTTTCCTTAAATATGCAGAGAAGAAATTCAAAAATGAAAATAATATTGCAATTACTGTTTAATTTTTAAATTTTTTTGCTTTTAAACTATGCAGCAACTACAAATTTGTGGTTGCCAATATGGCAACTGAAATTACCAGCTGTTAGTTGCCAGTTGCCATCCGTAATACCATTTCGGCAACTAGCAACGCAACCAAAGTTCGGTTGCCATCCGTAATCGAGCCATTAACTTGTATGTACTCACATACTATTTCTTGATGAGTGTCGTTATGCATTTTAAAAATGCGATGGTGAAATAATAAGATGACGACGAGATGAATTAATTTTCGAAAATTATCTAATAAAAATGTAATTTATGTATGTGCCTAAACTATTTTGAGTAAAGGTAAATGTACTAGTGGTCTTAATCGCCACTACGGCTAAATTCATAATAATGAGGGCAATTATGAATAGAATTCCGCGGGAAATTTTTCCCTGGGAACAATTCCAATTAATAGCAAGTAATAGGGAAAACAAAAAATTTTAATTGGAAAAGGGAGATATTTCTCGGGGAATTTTATTCATAATTGCCCTGAATATTGTTATGGAAGCCTCAAAATCATTAAATAAAAAAATTTATAGAAAACAGACAACATTGGAAAAATATTCTAATTAGAACGAAGATTTAAGTGCCTTAGGCCCTATGTATTTATAAGCAAAAACTAGCAAGAAGTTAGCATAAGTGACGACATTGAACTAAGTGGTAACGAGTTCCTCCATACAATTTGACATTAAAAAACGGCGCATAATGTAGTTTTAACCTACTATTAAATCCTAGAGTAATTTTTAATGTAAAATTTTATGGTAAAACTCGTTGAGATCATATTCAATTTTGCCACTTATGCTATCTTCTTGCTAGTTTTTGCTTATACATAGGGCCGTTAGTTTTAAACTAGTCAGAAATGCTGTCCTTTTTGCTTAAGGACTTTTACCTTCGGAAAATGCAATAAATTATATTGATGAAAGATATGATGACAAAGGTGAAAAATTAACAATTGAGGAAATTTTGAATACAACAATTAGTAAAGAAATCTGTGCGTTTGAATCTAATAAAATCATTTTCGTTTAAAAAGGAATTAAAGGCCCTGCTCTACAAATTACGACATATCAAATCACGGAGATTTCAAAGAATTTATAAAAGCTAAATCATTCATTGTATAAATTGCAAGATTTATAGCGTTAAAAGTCGGAATAATATATTCTATTATAAACGTGTCCTTAGTTATGTAAGTAGTCATATATTTCTTTGGTCGAGATATTAAGTAATTACATTTGAACATATTAAAAAATAATTATTTAATATTTTTAAATATTTCGAAGCAAAAATAATGCAAATGGCTTAGACCGCTTTCATAATTAAGGGCACAAATAATAAAAACTTAAAATGCAATAAAAACCCACAGACAAGCCAGCAATGAAATCACCGTGATCCTTTTGAAGAAACTAGTGATAAAACTGAAAGTCTCTGGATATACTCTGTATACATATCTAAAACGAAACACCCGTAGAAAGTTGACGCGTTTTTCAGTTATAAGACTTTTTCTAAACAAAATACGCTCTTAAAGGATTCTATTAGTTACTAGAGTCGTATTTTCAAAGTAATTTTTTTTTTATATATTTTTTTAAATTACCTAAATTTTATTTATTTATTCAGTAGTTACAATAAATAAGATGCTTATTCCGCAAATAATGGTCTGGCAACACCCTATCGTGAAATTTTTTGTTCCCATGAGATTTTCATTCCCCATGAAGGGAAATTTGATATCATGGGGAACTTCATCGGAACCTTTGTTCCCGCTATCAATGCATAGTGAATGTAAAAAACGGAAAGAAGATTTGTAAAGTTTAAAAATTAATTGAATATCAGACAAATTTATGTTTAATAAGAATTGCACAAATGTTGATTTTCAAATGCAATGTTTTTAAGTGTAAAGTTGTGTTTTTTAAATATGTTAGGCGCCGTTCTTAAGAATGCCATTGCCATAAAATTTAAAACTTGTGATCCAAAGAAGTTCATATTCAAGGGAAAAGTGAAAAATCCATGTGAAAAATGTTATTCATGATAAAGGAAATAAAAAAGGGAACACATTTCTAGGGAAGAAAAGTAATTGAACTTTTTAAAGTTAATTGTATAAGGAGTTTAATTTGTTTGTTTTGAATTATCTTGTTTGTTTTGAATTGTTTTGTTTGAACTGAAGTAATTTTTTTTTTAATTTTTGCAAACTAATATATGTACAAATATTTTTAAGGAAATTTTTTTAAATTTCGTTTAGGATTTATGAATTCATTTATTTATTTGTTGGGAAAAAATATTCGTATTCCTATTTGGCGAATACGAATGCGAATGTGAATATCTAATAATGGACGAATATTCGAGAATTCGAATACGAATATTCGTGCATCACTATGAAGTATGTACATTTAAATTTAATTTTTAAATAAAAAAAATGTCATCACACGTTTTCAATTGATTTTGCTCAAATTAAAACAATTTCCGTAATAAAATAAATAATTTACATAAAAAGCTCTTTTAAAAGTTATTTTTATAAAGGAAAATCGGACATACAATAATAAATTTATCTGCTTTTAATGTGATTATGACGCATTTGCTTCTGATAATATTATCAATACACAAAAAGGAACAAAAAAAAAAATCTGTAATAAAAACAGCATTAAAACGAACGAATGCGCCGCGCCGTTGTACTGAATATTTTTACAATTTTATCGATTTTTGTTTTCTTTCAGAGTGTACGTGTATGTGTGTATGTATTTATATGAGTGTAAAAAACGGGGGGAGGGAGAAAGAATGTAACACATACATTTGTTGTTTTAATTTTGCCTTTAATAAAAACAACAAATAACGACGACTGGCATAACAATATTCTTTAGAATCTTGTTAAAGCATTTTAAAACAGCTTTTTGCTGTGTTTGTTATCACAGTTGTAGTTGCTGCTGTATTTTTTGCAAAAGTGCAATAAACGTCATCAAGGTCATAATAAGACCAGCAAGTGAGTGCAGTGTGTTTCACAAAGTCAGCAAGCACTAGTAGCCAATAGGTACCTAGTTGTTGTTTTATAAATCTTACCTCCAAATGAAATTAACAAGCGAAATAAAATTAAGAAAAAATAGATTGAGACCAATATACATATGTACATACATGCATACACATACATTATATTCATATACATACATACATATATGTACGTGCATTTTATAAACAGCAACGGCAATCGTCTATTATTGTACAATGACAACAACTACACTTGAGCAATATTATAATAATGAAATTTAAAACGCGGTCATTTGAGTTTGTTTACATTCTTGTAATGAAGGAATATAGAAATTTCTATTTTGCTGATATTTTTTCTACAATACAAATGTTTACTTTGCATTTATCGGAGATGGAAATTTGTGCGTACAGTTATTTATTTATTAATGGTAATGTAAAGGCCATATACCAACTATTTCAATAAATAAACTTTTATGAATCATATTTTCCAAATGAATATATATACCTAGGTACCAAATTTGATATTCATCCACGTCAGTTTTTTTTATAGACAGTAGTGTTAAATAAAATAGCAGTATTGAATTCTGGTAATAGCACATAACCTACTCTGATTGATTTAATAGTAATTTTTCTGATATTACACTGTTTATCTTAGATATTGAATTGCTACATTTTTCTGCTGTTACACTGATACTGTTTATCTTAGATATTGTTATATTTTATTAATAAATTTATTTTTATATTGTTAATAAATGTAATGATCTTAGGTACATATTTAAGTACCATATATAATACTTAGAATTTTGGCCTTTTAGGCTTGTATTGCATTTTTTGAATAAGTATGTAAATAAATAAATAAATACTCAATTAAACTTATACGAAGATATATGTAAATGAAAATAAGAAAAAAACTTGCAACTTATTTCAACAATTACGTTACATTTAATTACTACATTAAGATTTTTCTAAGTTTTCCATTAAAAAATAGTTTAAATGCAATTTCTAAATAACTTTTCCAAAAGTAGTTTTTCCCTGTATGTACTAAATAAACACATACATACATATACACATAAGTAAAAAGAACCTCCTCAAGCATATTTCGAGATAAACTGATTTTGAGTTAACGGCTCCCTTGTAATCTTTATATTCAAAAGTACCTCTGGATAAAATCTCAATTATGTTATGCGATTTTTCAGGAAGTTCTTGTACAATGAATTGCTGCCTATCTTTTTTCAACTTATGATCTATGGAATAATCAAGGCAATCATTAATAAAATTCCGCGAGACATTTTTCCCTTTTTCAATTAGAATTTTTTGCCTTCCTATTACTTGCTATTGTTTGAAATTGTTCCTCGGAAAAAAATTTCTTGCGGAATTTTAATCATGATTGCCCTCAAGAGCTTAACTTAGCTTATTACTTTGGTATAATTCTAATTTAATTTATTATTTGATAATCCCCCCTATTGACAACAGTTTTTCAATTTTCCCCAAATTGCAATTGTGAATAATTTTTCATTAGAAAAAAGTTTTTTCTTCTATATTCCCCTTAACATGAATAATCACACCTATTCTGAATAAAATGTGAAATTTTTGTTACCATGAAATGTTCATTACCCTTGAAGGGATATTTGCCTTTTAAAATTTCATACAAGGAAATTTTAAGCTTAATAGTAAGAAATATACAACTTTTGGGTTTCAAATAATAATGTTTCTAGTTTTTAAATATTTTAGGCGCCGTGAAAAAAAAATTCTTTATTATGCTATCGCCATAAAATTTACTGCATGCGAACCAAAGAGGCTCATATTCAATGTAAAAAGGTGTTGCATGGAATTATTGTTATTAATAGCTTACATTTACTCCTTTTATCCTGAAATACAGGGGGCAAATCGTGGCAATCGTTATCGAACGAAATTACGATATATATCAATAGAGTTTATATGGAAATATTTCGTAATTTCGTTCGATAACGAGTGCCGCGATTTGCCCCCTGATTTGCTATTTGTACTCTAAACCAAAAAAGCATTCTAAAAAACAATTTTAGGTTCTCGTTTTAAAAATGATGCAGCATTTTTAAAAATAATTTTTAAAATATGTAAGAATGTTTCTTCTCATTAATACAAATATATAACATTATTTTTATTAACGAAGCTAATTTGAAAACAACTACTTATAGGTAGGCTTTTCTTTTAAAAATTAAGCAAAAAGCCTAGTTCTAATTCATAAATGTTTAGTTTTAAAATAAAAAAGGTTATTCTTGAGTTTAAAACTTTTATGTTGGGTTTAAGAAATTTATTATTCGACATATTGTCAGAAGTTTATTTTAATTTGAAATTTATTTGCTAGTGGTTCAGCGTTGTCTATATATTTCATTGTTGCAGTAACAAATCATCAGTAGACTTCAACCACACATTTTGAATAGTCACAAACCTCTTATGCACACACTTTCAAGAACTATTTGAGAATTCACAAATAATAGTATTTTTCAATTATTATTTTTCTTTTGTGATTTTCAAAAATACTATTATTTGTGAATTCTCAAATAGTTCTTGAAAGTCTGTGCATAAGATAAGAGGTTTGTGACTATTCAAAATTTTGTGTTGGGTGTACGAACAATACTTTTTCATGAGATACCTACAATAATGATGTAAAATTAGATGATTTTTTTGTCACATGGCTTAGTATTTTATGGCTAGCAATACAAAGATATGTACATATGAACATCCATACGTATTCATGTTCATTCTTTCAAAGAACATACATATTTATTTACATATTTTACACGAATCATAAACCTTTCAAGGTCTAATTGACAGCTAATGCAACGCAATAAATAATACAGCCTACAATTTTTAAATATGTCTACCTACAAAGTTATTTTTACAGAAGCATTTTAATTTTAATCAGTTGTATGCCTTAAACTATATTTACACTGTCTGAGTTGTAAAGGTAGAAATATAAAAAAAAAAACTACTCGATTTAAAAAAAATAATGGATTAGGGTCTTTCTAACGATATTTATTTATGTGTAACGACATTTATCTATAATGCATACCTAATACCTACTATAATAATAATATAAGTTATGTAGGTATAGATATATAATCTATAATATACCTAATTGCACTAGTATAACTTAATTTTTGTTTTGCTGAAATACATATTGCATTCCTTACTTTTCCTTAATTGCAACAACTTTCATTACATTTGAAAATTTTGCGTTCATATGCAGCTATACCAGAAAAATTTTTATTTATTCCGTCCGAATAAGAAAATAAAAGATTATAAGCAACTTTTATTACATAGAACGCATGTTTTTTTAATTATTATTTGTGTAGGAAAGTTTTCAGAAAATAATAGAAACGTGTGCCAAAAAATAAAAATCAACAAAATGAAAACAAGATAAATTTAACAAATTGCATCGCAATGTTGTTTTTAATAATGCTAGAAAACTAGAGCACAAAGAAATTGAATAATTTTAAGTGTGGGATTGTATGTATGTATGTATTCTTTTTAAATGCAAAAATATTTGAATACCTACAGGGGATATTTTGTGTTTTATTTTGTAAAAAAAAAAGAGAATAACACTGAGAAACATTAAGTGCGTTCGAGAACTCAAAAATTTGTACAAATTTTTACTATTTTTTACTGGATTGCGTTCGAGTACACAAAATCCAGTAAATGGGAGGACGAATTGAGAGAGAAAAATTACAGTTCATTTACTGAGTAAATGCAAGTTTTTACTGGACAAGTTTTTGCCAGCAAAATCCAGTAAAATGAAATCATATGTTTTTAAATATAAACAAAGAAAAGTAAAGGGAAACAAAAATTTTTAGTCTTTGATGAAATTTTTAAAATAACAAAAATACAAATGTATTAAGTTATAAACATTATAACATTTATTTAAGTTTGATGCTAGAAAAATATTCGGATATGTTATGTATTCCACGAGAAAATAAAACATGCGGAATTTCCATAGAATTGTTGGAAATATGTATGTATGCACATATGTATGTATGTATTTAAATAACAATGCTATTGCATTTCCGAACGATTTAATTTCACATAGAATTCAGAACATAACCGATTGTATTTAAACGTGAATAAAGTTCATAGATTATTATATTGAAATTTTTGTTTATACATATCGTCCGGTCGACGGTTCCTTGTTTGACATATGGAACATTTAAAAAAAATTTACTTTGTGTACTTTTTTTAAATTCTTTCCGAGTTTTTCGTTGTCTTGAATATATCATCCTAATAACTTCTCACGTTCAGAGTAAAAAGCTTAGAAACTTTAACGGCCGGACCCGCGATGTCGCAAGAGAGTTTCTATCGCTATAAGAAAGTTTATTTTTGTTTTCAATATAAGTAAGCTATAGAAAGTTTCTTGTCGACATCGTGGACCAGCCAAATAAGTTTAAATAAAGACATATGTCCATATCTATTACATTTATTATTAAACAAAATATTCTATCGTGTATTTGATATGTATAATTTTTTGAGCGCCAAAATTGGCAATCAGCTGTTGTATATATTTTACGGGATTTTACAATTTTTCCGTTCGCGTACTTTTAGATGCAAACTTTTTTATTGAGAGTAATTTCTTTAAATTACTCAGTATTTACTCAGTTACTGGACTTTACTGGAAAAGTACTCAAACGCACCTATTAAGATACACGCAGATAGAGAATTATTTGAGGTGTATGAAATTTTAAATGTAGTCTAAGTGTCATGGTGTCATAGTTTTAAAAATGTTATTTGAAAGAAAAAAACAAAAGCACAAACAAGTACATACATACATATATTAAAATAATTTAAAATATTATGATACCTTAAGACTACAGTTTGAATCCCCCAATTATTTTTATTTTACTGGCTTTAACAAACTCTCTATCAAGTATTGACGTGATGTTTGCAAACAATTACAAAATTAGGGAAAATATTATACCCTGGTACCAACTTGTTTCATTATTCTATTGAAACCTAACTTTATCTACTATCGGTGTTAGCGCATAATCACCCCTATTCTGTGTTTCGATTACGTTCCCGTATCCAGTTACGCACGGATCGAAAAGAGGTATTCTGCCAAAAAACTGAATCGAAAGAAAGAGAAGAGTATGTTTAAACCTGCTGGTTTGCTATGAAACGGGTGAAATAGGAACAGAAAAATTAAGCAATTTTGCAAAATTTTTAGCAAAAATTCAAATTTAGTGCAAGAAACAGTGATTTAACATTAAAACAAATAATAATTAAATATTGTGAAAATTGTTATTAAATAAATTCTTGCAAATTTAAGTACAGAGATAAAAAAAACGAGATAAGCAAGAGGTATTTGTGGCCAAACTTATCCAGTGTGAAGAATCCTGTCGCGCCGGAGGTGATATTTTAATTTCTTACACATAATTGTAACACAAAAATAAAGTTTATTTGTTTTAATTTAATTAAATCCGCAGACAATATCGTTTCTCGTTGCCATTAAAGGCGGTTTCAGACTATAATACAAGTATTAATGCTTTTGACGAAAATGCTTCCCTGATCTAATTTCTGTTTAAAAAATTTCAAAAAACAATAACAACTCAACATGTCAGAGTTGCATTTTCCACAAAAGTATTCACCCTTATTCTATTTGGCGTCGGCAACATAAGACGACGTCGTTTTTAATGGTTTTTGGCAAATCGGTATTCCTGTAGATAGTATTGCCATTTATCGATGACTGTCAGCAAATTTTTAGTATTCTGTAAGAAAAATTGATGTTGATGTTGCCGTTCATTTTGTCATCAGTGTTTTTGATGTCGTGTTCTGTCGTGTGCATGCCTCAACGAATTTGAAAAATAATTTAAATGTTAAAAAAGTGAAATATAAGAAATACCAAAGTAGATATAAAAATGTACGTATTTATTTAAAAAAATTTCTTAAAAAAAGTGAAAAATATATGGACGAAATTAAAATGACTATCCCCAACCAATTTGAAAAGCTTGTGGAAGAGTTGAAAAAAGTCCGTATTTTTCTAGTGGATTCCGCAGAGGTAATGTTCCCAATTATTTCAAGGTACAGTGGGGACTTGAGGTTTAAATTAAAAAAAGGCTGCAAACAGTCCTGAGTGTGAAGCAACTGGAGGTGGAATATATAAACAATTAGCACTGAACTCCTTTGGAGGAAGCTCCAATCTCCAATAAACGTTGATCTGATCCCTTTTGTTTCAAAAAATAGGCTATATGTATTTTGTCCAATACTTGCCTAAATGATGTTTTGTTCAGCCGAAAATAACTTGAAAATATTAAAAGGATGAACATTACTCATTATTTTCCAAAAACATGACGGAATTTATCACTAACTTTTCCTTGGGTAACTGGCAAATGCATGAATTTTGTCTGAGAAATCTTATTTTCACTATTAAATTTTTTTATTTTCATCGTCCCAATAGGAAAGAAAAACCTTTTATTTTAATTTATTTACAAAGCTTTTGCTTATTGAAAAACACTTTTACCAAAAATAGTAAACAAAATGAATCAGCTGACTCAAATATTGGATATGAGTATTGTATTTATCGATAAACAGACAACGTCGTCATAACACTGTTAAGGAATACAAAGTTAGCATTGATATTATGTTATATTGATGTTGTTTCAAAATTGACGACGATGTTGCCGACGCCAAATAGAATAAGGGTGATTAATACTTGTATTATAGTCTGAAACCGTCTTAAATAGGTATGTCAATTTTTATACTGTTCTACCTATAATACTTGAAATAAAAATCGCATTTCAGTACAGAAAAACAAAACAAAGTGTGTAGTTCAATAATTAAACCTTCTTTTGCATTTAATACTTGCATTATTTTTTTAATTAATCACTTTTTGAAGCTAAACAAACAAAAATTGGAAACTCTCCGCCACTAAAAATACATAGAATCGAAAGTAAAATCGAAGAACGGAACGCAGAATACCAAAGTTGTCAAACGGAGAAACTTTCGATTCGAATCGAAACGCCGAATAGGGCTGAATATAACTTAATTAAATTAGCTTTCCTATTCAAATAAAAACAAACTTACCTGAAGACTGGCTACAGCTGTTGACTGGAGTAGTTGAATCATCACCATTGTTAGAACGCGGTGGTTCTTCTGTTGAATTAATGGCTCCTACGCCTGCCACGTCAGCTGAAGAAGAAACTGAGACAGCTGTCGAAGTATTTTCTTCGATAATCCTTTCAACCATTTTGAATTAGGTTTATTTTATATGTCCAAATGGCAAATTATTTCAAATAATAATTAAGAGTATTTACAAACTGTTTGCCCTTAATCCTTTCGCCGTTTTTTTTTTTAGCAAACGTGTTTTCTTCCAAAAAGTTATTTCTAATAGTGTTCAAAGCGTTTGCTTCTCGATTTTATACAGTTTTTTACAAATCCAAAGGCTTTGTTTAACAAAGTGAATTACGAAAAAAAAAGGTTAAGAAACTCTGTATTGGAATATTTCAAATTGTCTAAAAAAAACTTTTTAGTTTCTCTTATCCACTTCTTTTCTTATTTCCCTTTTCAATGCACTTTTCCTACGCACTGCTTCAATCTATTAAATTACTGCAGCTGTTGTAACTGATGTTTTTTGTTTCTTTTCTTTTTCTACTTTACTGCTCTTTCAAAATGGTGGCTTTGCAGTGTGTACTTGTTTTTTTGTCTTTCGTTTTTTAACACAATATTTTATAAATTATTTGTGTAATTTATTCAAATTTGCACTTTTAGGAATATTTTTTTGTAATTGTTGTAGAAATTTTAAACTTATTTGTTTAAAGAAAAAAGTTGTTTAGTTTTATGTATATTAGGAAATAAAACGTTGACTTCTCGGTTGACGTATAGGGCATACAAATTGCGCAGCAGTCAATAAGAAAATTTGCAAATTATAATCTTATATTCTTAAAATATATAAGAATTCTGCAAATTTTATCGGAGGAAGCTTAACTTGTTTGCAAATCACAATTTTTTTTTACTTTTAACTAATTTTATGCGGTAAAATAATCATTTGCTTGAAAATTTTCACTGCTGCAGAAAAGCTGCGCCACTGCCGCTGCTCTCATTTCTTCTTCCTTTGCAGAGGGCTTTCAAATTGTTGCTCTGCTGCCTGCGCGAGCTGGGGAGGATTTCTATTTATAGTCCAAATAAATTTTCTTTCTGCTAATCCTTTTTTATTTGGTTTATTTTCAATCCGAAGATTGATTATTGGAATCTATTGCTATTCATTCGATTAAAAATCGCCTTTGTTGGGTTGATAAAATTATTAATCATCACATTCAATTCAGGTTGGTTTGTTGGTAAAGAAAGAAATTGCTTCCTTTCTTTGCCGTTGAAAATAAAAAGTAAATAAGCTGCTGAGTACGAGTTGGTTGGTTGACGTAGCCGTTGTTTTTTGTTGGATTTTTCTGCGTTGTAACTTAAAAAAAAACATTCGCTTAAAGTAGCGGACAAAAGCCGTTTTCTTTGCGTTTTTTCGCTGTTGTTAATTGCTTTTTCGTTAGCTACCGCTCCATTTTCCACGCAATCCAGTTGATGATGAAATTCCGACTGAACAAAAATTTTGGGTTCGTGTTCCGACAATAGCTTCGTGCGTCAAAATTGCTTACACGGTTGTATACAATAGTATTATTATAAATAGCACTAATTAGGGATGGAACTCATTGTACATGATACTTATTTGTAACAGTATTCATTCAAATTAATTTACCGACAACTGCCTTGCCATATTTATAAGTTGGTTATACGTAATGATAGCACCATTAATCAATGAAAATAAATCTATAACACGACAAACTATATTTAACCAAATGTTATCTGTACCTCTGATAATTTTCAATTAAAAATAACATATATTAATTAAAATATAATAATTTGAACGTGTTTAACGGTTTTAATTAGCACTACAACTTATCGTCAACCTGCACTGCCATAACAAGTGTTGTATGAAGTGTTGCCATATTTAGTTTTCATAAATCTTCAAGTCGAGAAAAAAAATCTTTTTTGTTACCAAAAATCTTTTTTGTTATTTTAAGGCTGAGTTAGCCAACTGTAATGTAAAGTAACTGCCACGGAGGAAACAGCTGATTAACATTTTTGTATTAAAATTAGGTTACGTTACATTACATCTCTATAACCATTTTCATTACTTTTCACATAACAATATCGATCAGCTGTTTCCTACTGTTGCAGTTACATTACATTACAGTCGGCTAACTGAGCCTTTATTGAATAAACATGAGTTGAAATTTATTTTGTTTCTTTTGAACAATTAAAAGTAAAGCCAAGTATCACAATATATTTACTGTATGAATATGTGAAAGATCATTATGAAGCAAATCAGAAAATTTGTAAGCAGTTTAGTCAAAAAATCCCGCAATAATATATTAAAAGTACCAAAAGTAAAATTTTTAAAAATCTTATTTTTAGATAAGAAATCTTTTTTTGTCGTTTTAACATGTCTAAAAACTTCAAAAATAAGATAAATTTTCAGATATGGTAGCACTGGTTGTATGTCTATGAACTGTGTTTTCGACATTTGAAACGTTATAACAGCACTTACACGATTCATCTCATGACTTACAAATCAGCCGCTGTAAATTTGTATTAAATGTAAGCGAGCTTGATTAACAATCCATCCTATCTATGCCCGCTTGAGTATCGTTTTAAAACGGCAGAGAGGAACGACAATTTTAATTTAAAAATGTACTATGTTACCTTAGTACCGTTTTATCATTTCAATATAAAATTACCGTTTTTGTCATTTTAAAACGACACTCAAACGTGAACAGGCCCGAATATATCGCTTATTTAATACAACAAAGTCATAACTCAAAAAATCTAGTTTACCAGCTTTAAGTTTTCAATTTGCACACAATGGATCAATAAAATTTTATTTTTCTCTCAAGAGTTGATATTTTTATGAAATTTTTACACAATATGAATAACGATTTGAGGATTAATTGTAAATTTTTAACGCAAAAATCGCGTTTTTTTTATTATGACGTTGTTGTTCTTTTATATGAAAACGTCTGGGATTTTTCAGTGGCTGTCCCTTTCTTCAAATTAGGAGATAACAACCCAGCAAAAAATTTCAAAAAAGATAATTGGATTTGGAAATAAGCATTTTTGGTGGAAGCTCTTCCTTACTGGATTACCAACTTAATGATTTTAACGAGACGTGAGACTAAAATAATTTATCCTTGAGAAGTATGTACTTACTTTTTTTATTTGGCAACATGTTCATGTAATCTATTAAATCTAAAATAATCATTCTCCTCATTTATCAACTTGTACATATTTTTTTTTTAATTTTATGTTATGTAATTTGTAGGCGAGTAATGAAATTTGGTAATCAGAAGAGTAAGTCATTATATGGCAAGTAGTTCTGATGGTAATGTGTAATTTTTTGCTGGGAACCCTAGATTATTCCTGGATGTTATGTAAACACCGAGTAGCACCCAGAGAAACAAGTCGAGGCAAAATTATCGGCGGCGGGGGCGCAGTAGTTTTGTGACCGGCGGCGGCGCGCCGAGAGAATTTTCGGCGGCTCAAATAAGCATATGAAAATTTAGAGAGAAAATAAAAATTGAAACTGAAAATTGATTTTCAAAATTTTTTCTCCGAAATTTGTCTTTTGGAGCAAATAAAATTTCGGCTGGTTTTGAGCCGATGCGAGCCGATACAATCGGCGGCGGCTTGATACACAGAAAAATAACCGGCGGCGGCGCGCCGTCGGCTTCGAGCCGGTCGACTTGTTTCTCTGGTAGCACCCTTAACCAAATTTTTGGAAAGAATATAGATATATTTACATACATACATACATATGTATGCACATACATACATATGTGTGTATGTACACATTAGCAGCCTGCACAAGATATCTTATAAGAACTTATAAGATCTTATAAGAACAAATTTCATGCATGTATGTTTGTACGATCTTTTATTTTTCTGCGCACATGCAAACGCACACACATGCATTAACATTAGTTGTATGCGATTAATCACATAATGGCTTACCATCTACATCTTACACACACACTCCAACGTACAATATGCAAAATAACAAGCATACACAAATCAACACTACTTCTTTTGAGTGTTTGTTACAAACAAGCAGTCTTAGCGACATCGCTTGTTAACACTGATATACACGTACACCAATACATCCATCGTGCTTCGCTTATAGTACGACAGCAATTATTATTGGTTTAGTATAATACATGCAACGTGAATACATTTAAAAATCATGACGTATTTACATTTAAGGACTGTTTACGCAGGTCTCTAGTACACATACATATGTATGTATGTAGGCATATTATTACCCTGCAGGAGAACGAACTAGTGTTCAACTAGTTCCCAACTGTAAACTTTCCTATACTATCTTAATGCTCAAATTAGCATTGAGTGTGTTTAGAAAACTACTAGTACCATTGGCACTAGTTTAGGACTAGTTTATTACGAGTTCTTTTGTAAAGAAAAATTCTATAAAATTGGTGGTTTATTCCTTTGTTACCCAGTGACAACTTCTACTTAAAATTCGCAATTATTTATCAAAAATTCAGAAATACAAAAGGGTAATTATAATTATTTAATCAAAATTATTTTTAGATCAAGCTAAAATTTTACTTATTATATGATACCAATTTTGATACAGTGCAAGGGCTCTGTTAGACAGTCAAAATTTATTTTGCAATGTGGTGCCTTGGAACTACTTCATATACTAGTACTCATCAGCACTAGTAATTTTACACAACAACTTTAACAATTTTTGCACTAGTTCTTGTTATTCTAGTAATTATACCAGTAGCTTTTAGACAATTATCGCCTATTCTCCTGCAGGGTATGTAAAATACATAAGTTTTTTATATTAATTCCATGTATTTTTTATTATTTTTCATGACCGTTTTATTCTTATTTTGATTAATTTTTTATGCGTATTTTTATGGAGAATATGGCGTTTATATACAAATATGTACATATATATGCATGTACATATGTATATACACCCCCTAAAAAATCTCAATTACTCAAGCAAGGTGGAGTTTGAAAATTCTAACCACCAATAAGATTTTACACCATAAACTTTGTAGCATTAAAAACATTCTGATATTTAACAATTTTTCAAGGATATTTTTATTTCTTTAGATCATGCGCCCTTAATGTATCCAAAAGTAATGATACATCCTTGCAAAAAGAAAAAAATAAATAAAAAACACAAATCACTAACTAAAAATCTTAACAAGAAACAGAATTTGAAACATTTCTCAAGTGTTTTCCGTTCAACAATGGATTTCAAACATCAGTTACATCGAGATTCTTAACGGTATTAAACGGTTTTTTTTTATTATTATAATGTCCTCTTTAGTGAATATAACTGTTAATCCAGAATTATCTTGTGCAACAAAATCCTCGTTGACAAAAAAATCACGAAAATCATCATTAAAGTCTATTGTATCGGAGGATTCCTCCAGTAAATCTTCTCTAACAAATCGTGTTCCGAAATGTGCTCGTTGTCGTAATCATGGTTGGATATCGGAGTTACGGGGCCATAAGAAACACTGCACCTATAAAAATTGTCGCTGTGCCAAATGTGTTTTAATCTTTGAGAGACAAAGAATAATGGCGGCACAGGTAAGTTAACCCATACAAATTTAAAAATAAAAATATGGGAATCGGTTGACTTCCCGATAAGCAATAGATTTTGGTCGAATTTGGGGCACACTTTTTATTAAAAAGTTTTGAAGTCAGTGCATTTATTAAATCAATTTGGCGAAGACCTTTGAAGTTATTACAACAAAACAATTTTTTCCAATTTTTTTCTCTCGAACGAATCACCCGATTTTACCCAAATTGGCAGCAATTGACTGATAAGATTTTGAACTTAGGCTTCGGCTTATTGCAATTTGTGGTTAGTTAAAGGTATGATTTTATAGGACGTGTGATGTGAGTGATAAATTCATTATACCTTGTAGGTCAAAGGTCAATTTTTCAAAAATCTCATCCATTGAATTCGCAGCCAAGCGGCAGATCCATCCACCTGCTGCACTATATAAAATTTCCCCTTTTTTTGCTAAAACTTAAAATAACAAAGAAAACAACTAATTTAAAATTTTTTCCACAATTTTGATTTACTGTCTGTCACTTTGTCAAGTGTTTTGTGTGTGATAACCATTAATTCTAGTAAAGATTTTCATTATAAAAATATATACTCTTTGAATATTAAACAAATCGAAAATAATATCGAATGTGAATGTATTATTAGCAATAGTCAAAAATTGTCACGCGTGAGAGGACGTGAGTGTGAATGATAAAAAAAATGTCTTCGTAGGATTAAGTGATAAAAACTTTAAGGGCGTTTAGAGGGAGGCTTCCAAAGTTTGATTCCAAAAAATCATTTCAATTGGTCCTGCCGTTTGAATGTTCATATATGTATAATTATGGCCACAAAATGGATAAAATTTCCTACAGTGCGCTGTCTCTTTTACACTTCTTGTCGTTGACTCTTCTTCTGTTGTTGAAATAAAAGTAACGTTGTAACCAGCGTTGCCAAGTGTGCAGTTTTCCCTGATTTTATCAGTTTTTCTAAGCATTGAGCAGCTTTGCAGGTTTTTGTTTAAAAAACAAGTTTTTCTATACATTTTGCAGTTTTTCATTTTTATTTCTTAATCTCAATTTTGTTTTTTAATGCCGATATCTGCAGCCATAGTTTTACTCTTTTTGCTTAATGTTTATTAGTACTTTTTTAAGCAGCAAGATGGAATTCACACGAAAGTTGTGTTTTTCTATATGGAATTTGGTCTTATTGTTTGTAAAATGAGTTCATACGGACGTAACACTTCCTATACTAATATTACTTCTCCTTGTCTTATTGAAAAATAACAACAAGTTTCACACTTTCTTCATTGAAATAAATCGATCTCTTATAGAATGCGATAAAACACGACGAAATATATACCAAATTAAAGAGTAGATCCCATAGAATTTGAAGACATACAATTTTTTTCCAGAGCTCTCTTAGCGAAATTGTAGTAACTCACAGAAAAAAACAACGTTTCATTTTGGTTAAGCAAGTGTACTTCAAATAAAACAAAATCTTAAAAACAGAAAGCAAAAATTTTAGTTACCTTATGTATTGAATTTTTGATCCACTTAAGTGCTTGGGTTCATTCGGAAAAAAGAATTTTCCTGTGTAATTTAATGCATCCCATAGTGCAACTCAAGGACTTCCCTTTCAATCAATTAAAAAATTTCTAAATTTGAAGAGCTATATTTTCTTAACTGATGCCGATGAGGCCTCCGAGATACTAACAGGTATGAACTTGATATCCGGTCTTTAATGTTTGGGACTGAATATATCTAGTTATCGAACACATTTTCATAGTTAGTTTCTTAAATTTTTTTTTAATAAAAATTATTAAACACATACATAGTCTGTTAACTTTACCTTACCCTACGTCTACATCTGATATATTTTTATCATGATAAATGTCATATTACATATGAATAGGAAAAACAGCTCAAAATCGCCAAAAAAAAGCAAGATTTTGAAAATGATGCTGAAGCTTCTTACATGGTGTATCAGAACAATAAGAACTTACGAATTAAGTGACGTAATAATGTCATTTTAGCTTACTACTTATGACTTTATTGCGGTAAGCCGACGAAAACTGGTACATTGAGCCGATAGTGTGATACAAGGTTAAGAAACAATATTTTACCTAATAAATAAAATAAAATAAATTTAAAGCAACAGTAAGCAACACAACAACTAAGCAAAAACAGCTAATATTATCAAGTCATGATAAAAAATATATTAGATATATTCAGTTCAGTTTTTTTTCACCTTAAAATCAGGGGGCAAATCGCGGCATTCGATACGACTCATAATTTAAAAATATTTGCATATATAATATTTGAAATATTTTTAAATTACGAGTCGTATCGGATGCCGTGATTTGCCCCCAGTTTTTTTCTTCCAAATTTACAGCTTTTCAAAAAAATATTATGGCAACGCTGGTTGTAACGGAAATGTATTTCTTCTTCTTGTTCTTCACCTATAAATTCATAATAATGCTCAGAGATGGATAATTATGTAGTTTGGTGACTTTTTTTTTCATTACTGTTAACTCAAAATCACGGCCATAGCAAAAACTTGTGTTACCACCGTTATATAGTTGCTTTCGGCTGATTTTTAATAACTGATGAGCTTTGAATTCATCGAAAAATAATTCTTATCAACTAATCATCATTATTATAAGTAAGTTTTTAAGTTTGAAACTTTGTTTACATTATTTTCACAATCGACTTTTCAATAACTTTTAGGCAAGTGGAGAAAGTTACCACACATATGTAAATACTACTTTTAATTTCAGTTGCAAGTGAAGTTCAGTGGCCATCCATAATCGAGATTAATTTAAAATATGTAATGTGGTTCCAAATAACTGACAAATTAATTTTTGTTTAATTGCTACTAAGAATGTTTCCTAATGTAGATATGTATGTATGTACATATAGTTATTTAAAACGCAAAACACCCTGTCTAAAAAAAATTTGACGTTCGACGCTTTTATACATTCCATGGTATTTCATCAAGATAATCGCTACAAACAAATACTAAATCTGAGCGATTAAAATTGGCGATTTTACTTATTCGCATTAAGCACATCTTACATTTTACATTTTAAAATATTTTCTTCTCCTTCTGTAAAGTTATGAAAATGTTAGTGAGGGCGTTTTGCATTTCAGGTAACGATGTATAATAATTTGAACGATTCTAAAATCACCATTATTGCAGTATATTTCAAGTATTTTGCAGCCCATTTTGTTCAACAGCAGCGGATATTTGAAATATATCCTTCGTCCATTTTTCATGCAATATATTTAATGGGCTTTACATCGTACATTTTTCATGCAAAACATTAAATGGACTAAACAGTATACAGCGTCCATGGACTATATATACATCGTCCATACTCGAGAATTTTCTTAATTCCTCACACGCAACTTGTTTTATTATTATTATTATTGTTACCGCCACAACTAATATAATTGTTAACTTCACTTCTTATGCGTGACTAAGTGTCAAACTTTGTAAATATGTACATAACAATTTCTGGGGCAAAAAGGAAAAAGTGCTTAAGTCGAGATAAGCTAATTTTGAGTTAATGGTACCTTCGTAATCTGCATATTTGAAAGTACCCCTGGTAAAAATCTAAATTATTTTGTGTCATTTTTCAGGAAGTTATAGCACTATGACTTACGACTTATCTTTTTTGGACTTCTAATCTCATTTGGAATAACAGCTTAATTGAGATTATAACTTGGCATATTTCAGCTTAAATGTATTATTTATAACGTGTAGAATGACGCTTGCTTGAAAAAATAAAAGTTGACTGAGAATTTCCCAATTTAACAGTAAAAGAAATAAATTTCTAAAAATCGACTTGAAAGCTTAAAAGTGCTCTCCTGCAAAACAGTAAAATATGACTTAAGCACTTTTTCCTTATTGGCACAGATTTCTTGAGTAAATTTTTTATAGCTTTGTAATTGTAAAAGATTACCCCGCGCTTTAAAAAGTAAAACGCCATCTTTTCTTTTTCTTCATGATGGCTCCTCATCGCTTTTGATGAGGAGCTGATTCGATCACTTTTTTCAGTTTGAGATTGTGGCATTCGCTATCGAACAATGTAGCAATGATTCGATATCGAATGCCATAATATTAAACTGAAAAAACGTGATCGAATCAGCTCGTTATCGAAAGCGACGATTAGAACCCAGCTCTTGGTGGCCAGATAGAAAAAAAATTTACAAGAGTAAAGATACCAACTTGAAAGTGAAAAATAAAATTAAAATTTGAATTTTATAAAAAACAAATAAAAACAATAAACTCTTCGTTTTAGAATCAATTATAGTTACCAGGGGCCTGCTAAGAGTTATTGTTATTATTATTATTATTATTATTATTATTGTAAAATCCTTTAGTATCTTTTACGAATTAAAATAATATAAAGCTAGAAAAGTTATGAATCTGCTTACATTATACAGATAATGCCAACATGCTGCTTTTGTTATCATTTTTAACAAAAACATACTCTTATTTCCTAAAGATATTTATTTCAATTACAAATAAATAAAAATCCAAAAGAACAACTTTTACGCCCAAATATGTATGTATATGAAAAAAAGAACGAATTCTTAGTTGCGAGTAATAGAAATCATTGATTTAATTGTTTAAACAAACAGCCGTAGAAGCAAAACATAAATAAAGATTGAATGTTAGACATTAAATCAAAACTGGGCAGAAAAAATAAACAAAATAACCAAATGTGATGTGATGACTACTAAATCAGAACATCAACCACCAAGGGACATGTATGTAATGCTAACAATACAATACAGCAGGCCAACCAAACAACCAACAAGTTAAACAGAAAATAAAACAAAAATATTCAACAAAATGTTTGCACAAGTGTTTCCAAAAAGTCTTACATTCCTGTACAAATAATAAAAAAAAACTTTGCAGGTTATGTTACTTAAATAATAGAAAATAATGTGTGTGTGTGTGTGTGTGTGTGTGTGTGTAACCAGGGAGTGCTCTGTGTTAACAACATTAACACCCAGTCAAGTCAATTGAGTTAAATTTATCATCCTGTCATTTGGCATATTAATTTCAATTGTCCTTTTTTTGTTTTTAGTTTCTGCCAACTAAATCTTAAGTAAATAGACACAAGCAAGTTTCATTCTTTTCTTTTCTATTTAGGTTGCCCTCAAGCGCCAACAGGCTGTAGAAGATGCCATTGCATTACGTTTAGTGGCCACTAAGACTGGCCAGCAAATGGACAGTCTACCTCCAGGGAATATATTTGATTTGGCTGAAAATCTTCAGGACATACAAACTGCTAACGCCTCCCCACAGCAAGAAACTGTTGAAGATCTAAGTTTGCCTACTAAACAAACAGAAACGTTACAAATCACTTCCCTTAACCCCATAATGAACATAACAGACCATATGAACAGTGCGCCAAAAGCAGATATGACTTCCAATAATAATAACACAGCATGCGCCTCAGTAAACAATCGCTTGGTCGACGCCGCCAAAGTATCACAGAATGCCATCGATATGTTGGCACAGCTGTTTCCCAAAAGAAAACGTACAGTTTTGGAGTTAATTTTGAAGCGTTGCGATTCAGATTTGGTTAAGGCCATAGAAAATATTTCATCGTCATGCAAAGATTATCAGGGTGAAATTGAAAATCAACTGGAACAGGCAGGAGTAAATGTTGTAAAGAGCGCTTTCAAGCCGGTTCATAGTTCAGCAAAGATGGTGAAGTGATTGGTTTTAAACCAAAAAAAAAATCATCAAAATTTAAAAGTTGTTTTTTCTTCTTCTTTTTTTTCAATTGCAGCATTCTAAACCTTTAACCCTAGGCAGCACCTTATGTTCTACAGCTACAGCCTACCCCAAGTGGTTTGTGCCACTTACATTTCCAATTACCTTCCAAGGCCATTTAGCACCAGCTTTACCTCCTTCATCGCTACCTCCACTTGCTGCATCCCGTTGTACTCTACCGAATTGTGCATGTTTAGAGAGCTTTCAATTTAACTGTTAACAAAATGCAAAATAGTAAACCATACAAAAAATAAAATCTATTGAAGTTGTGTTTTAAATGAGCAAAAAAAAAAAATAATTGAAGATTTTTGGAAATGTATGAAACGATTTTTAAAAAATTGAGTGGTACTTAAAAAGGTAGTAAAAAAATCGAATAAGTTTTAAAATCAAATACATAATAATTATATTTGAAGCTCTCGAAAGAAAGTAAATTGACATAAATAAGTAGAAATCAGCAAAAATGTAGTACTTAAAAATATTTTTCGACTTACATACATACATACATACATATGCACCTACAAAAAAAAATAAATAACATTTATTAATTATTGCAATAAAAACAATTATCGAATAGTGTCAACAGCGCCCCACCCACCACTTCTCTAATAAAAAAAAGCAATCAATCACAGTGGGCTTTACTTACTGAACAGAGATACCGTTAAATTATCTTCATTACCTGTGAAGAAATGAGCGATTATGAACAGTGTTACCGTTGTGACACTAAAGTCATAATTTTTAACGACTATCACACTTTTGATGACTCTTTTCTTTTAATTATACCTTTTGTGGCATTTTCAACTAATTCATTCATGCCCCTTTTTGAGAAATAGAAAACACATAATTTTGAAGAAAAATGTGATTCCAATATGGAATAAATACGCACGCAATATATAGGAAAAGTAACAGTAACTAACAAAATTTATTTAAAATTTCTGGTCCATATTCTTCAAAATATGAACAAATTATATACATATAAACTAGCTTTTATTATTATTATAGCTTTGCTATTTATTGCGCCATGCAGGAGTTAGGACGTGACAAAATAATCGACACTATTACAGTTATAAATTCATTTTTGTTTTGATTTCTTTGTACTTAAAAGCGGAGTACGAAAATAAACAAAAGAAATTGTTTGATTTTGTTTCGTTCTCTGAAGTAAGTGAAACAAAGACAACAAAAACAATGAGAACAATTGCTGAATTTGTTTTTGTTTTGTTTTCTCACATGAGCACAAAGCAGAGAACAGAGCCGATCGACTGTAAGCCAGCTGACAGCCGCCACTGGCCCCTAACAATACATTAATTAATTAATTTAATCGTACGCCGCTAGAAAAAAAATGGAAACGTTTTGAAATATTTGCAGAGAATTTGACATCATCATATAATATAATTTTATTGCATTGTTATTTCCCACATGAAATTTGTTTTGTATAACTAAGCAGCAAAGCTATAACGGGGTGTCCTAAGACACCTCACTTCTTTTTTTAGAATGTATAAAACGTGCATGTATTTTTTCAATTTTATTAATATTTTTTCACTTCTTATTTTACTTTTACTTGTACTTTACATTTATTAAAAGAAGCAGAAATCTCCTACCCACCTACCACTGTCTACTGTGCAATTCCAAACGAAAGAAAAGGCTTTCGAATTTGTATATTTTTAGCATGTGTATTTATAAATGTAATAAAATCATATGTATGTCCCAGTTGAAAGTTTCAGTGGTTAAAATGCTACATATGGAAAGAAAGGATTAAACGAAAGTTAAATCATGCGTTAGAACCTTTGAATATCTTGGCGCGGTAGCGTGCTTCCGCTGAATAGTTTTTTTTTAATTAACGCTTTTGAGAAATAAACTTTCGAATATATTAAATTTATTTTTATTTTTGACCCAACAATTGACCACTGTGTGGAGTAATTTGTAGTTAAAAAAATAATTGAGGGTGAGGCAACGTTCGCCGGGCTCAGCTAGTATTATATAAATTATGGATATGTGCATATGTATTTTATAATTCACAATAATTTTTTTATTGAAATAAAAGTGAACTACAAATTAAAATCCTAAGAGCCTATTTCATCAATTCTTTTTAAATGCCAATTCTTATTTCAAAGTTGTTTTTTATTAAAAAAAATATATGTATGTACATATATGAAAACCAATTTTCATATAAGTATGAAGATATTTAAATAAAATTGGTGAAATAGGCTCTAAATATTAAAAACATTTAATCAAATCCTTATGAATTTAGTTTCATTGCTACATTGTTTTTAATTTAAAGAGTTTTTCTTCTAAAAGGAATATTCTTCTTGTTGAATTTTTTTAAACAATTTTGTTATTCTTATTTCAGTAATATGTATTTCTTTAATAATTATGTATAGCATTATGATTTATCTTTTATACTAAAAATGAAATAAATAAAACCTTTTTTGATTTGAATAAACTTTTTGCAACCCTTTTTGAAAATGTTCAACGGTAACCCTGTTTATAAGAATAACAGTGCTTTTAGAAAACCAAAATAAAAAGCAAAAAAAGCACAGAAATAGAAAATGGTGGACGAACAAGTCTGTATAAAAGAAAATATTTAATAACACTGTACTGCAAAATCAAACATTTTCCAAAATAAGAAGTTCTTAACGAATTATTATTTGTGTGTATATTTGTATCGACGTTTTTTCAACAATTTTACGGTGAATCGGCATGGAAACCTATAGCATTTCAGTACTTTTATAAAATTTTACTAGGAACATTTTAACCTTTTATTAACTATTTAATTTGTGGTCAGCGTTGCCACAATTGATATTTTATCATATTTTTGATTAATTTTAAGTCGATATAGGTATGATTTGATGATTTGTTTTGCAAGCTATAATTTTTTTCTTTTATGTCGCCTTCTACATTTTCGTCCTGGGTTAATTCTGCTACTGAGAACAGAGAAACAAGCCGACCAGCTCGAATTCGGCGGCTAGCGCCGCGCCGCCGCCGACCAAAATTGGCTCAAAAGCTCAGCCGGCTTGATCAGAGCAGCCGTTGTTATCAGCTCAGCCGATAATTTTTTCAATGAGACTGGCATAAATGTTTGTACATACTAATTTTTGCATCTCTATTGTATGTAAAAATAAAGCCAACTATGAAAGTGCCGTTAGTTTTTATTCCATTTTTCAAGAAGCCATTTTAATAAGTGAAAGAAAGTGTGATTAAAAAATTCAGAGGTTTAAATTTTTATTTTAATAAAAAAGAAAAAGAACTGCCTGAATCAGATTCATCCAGTTCTGACGAGGAATTTGCTGGTGTGCAAAAAGATATAAAAAATTATCAGCAAGTCATTAAAAAAAAGAAAAGGTGAAAGAAGTGTTCCAAATCAAGACATCAAATGGAAATCCAGATTATAGTCGAGTTGCAGAAATACAGTCGAGTTCTTTTCTATGCCATTTAAATTCAATTTTATACGTTTTGCTATAAAATTCTATATAAATTTCTCTATTGAACAGAATTTGATAACAAAAATTATAAAAATTGCATTAAAAGGGGCATTAAAAAGAACTTACAACATTGATCCGTTTTCGTTTTCCTTCACATACCTGTATGTTTTTAATTCTACCATAAGGCGAATTACATTAAACGAGCCGCCACCGCCGGCAATTTTTGGTCAGGCAGCCGCCGCCGATAAAATGGCCTCGGCTTGTTTCACTGACTGAGAAGTACTACCTGAATTTCATGCTCTCATAAGTACCGTGTGTTATAGCGTCAAAAAACATCTTAAAATAATTTATTAGGCTTAAAATTTATTACATTTCATATTATTTTATACTCCTATTTTCATTAATTTTTAGCTCGTTTGCGCAATCAAAACAGATTTCCCTACATAATTGTTTTCTCGTGCAAAAACAAATGCAAATTTTTATGCTTGTAATTCAGAAACAGACTCTTTATTAATCTTGAATAAAAATATCGAGGTTGATAGTATTTTTTATTATAAAAGAAGTTATATACATAAGTAGCTAATTTGGAAAGATTTTTCGTCATTACGCGTAAAATTTGGTTGATAAATATATTGAATTCGGTTCTGCGCCATCTTTCAGCACTCCTTCCGTTGGAAGGAAAATACATCATTAAATTACATATGTAATTGATTGCATCAAATTAAAGTTTTAACAATAACAGAAGTGTTGATGATTTATTTTTCAAAATAAGAACATTTTTCATCAAATGATGATTTTATTTTCAAAGTTTCTGGCAACGCTGTCTATGGTTTTTTACTGTTGATTTGGAAAAGGTGCAAAATTTCCCGTAAAAGAGAAGCTCTGATGGGATTTTAATCAAATTCGGTACACAGACTGATTATATGCTGGATTGACACATTCATGATAGGAAACTTTTCATCTCGAAAATTACACGATTTAACCCATTATGGGTCTGATTTGTTCTTCAAAATTTTAACAATTCCCATTAGGTGCTTTTTTTTTTTGCTAAGACGCAATTTACACTGTGCCTTTTCTGCTTGCCTGTGCAGGCAGGCTTTTTTAGTTTATTGGTGAGAGCGGGTGAGAAGCTTGCGGTGTAGAACAAAAGGCACGAAATGAAAATTCGAGGGGATTTATGACATTTCTCTTTGCCTCTTTCGTATTCTCAGCATTAAACGTGTATATAAATGCCAAAAAGGCTTAATGTAAATATGTGTGACTTTTCGTAGGGGTTTCAAAAGAAAATTATCAATACAAGGCAGGCTAAAAAGGCATAGTGTGAATAGCGACTAGCAGAATGAAAAATATTTTTGGGAAAAAAATTTCAAAATTTCTTTTTATGGATGCGAACAAAGTCGAGGGAAGATGCTAGCTATTTATGAGTCTTTAAATACTCCAAAGCTATAAATTTAACGCAAACACCAGTGAGAAGTCCAAACTTAAAATGCGTACCAGAATCGTTTGAGTCACATTGGAATTAATTGCGAATAAATAACTTACAAGATGATTAGGCGATTTCGGAAAACCGTTGCTATTGGAAATCACCAGTTTTCTTTTTTTTTTTTTGCTCTAATTTTATGCTCCAGGCGCTTAAAATATTTTCTTAAAACATAATCCCATGCATAAAATTAGAAAATTAAAATTTTTTTTGATTTCGGAAATCATACGATTTCAAATAGCAACGATTTTGAGAATATCTCTATATATGAAATTTTGAAGACTTTGAAAAGGAAAATTTCAGTATTTGACATTTATTAAAGATTAAAGAGGGAGTTAAAGTTAAAATATTTTTATTTTGCAGTTCCATGTTAGCGAACTAAACCAAACAAAAAACCCTCCTTTATTACAAGCTCTTAAAATCAATCGGTTACATGAAGAACTTCGTTTCAAGATAACATAATATTCTTCAAATTTTTTTTTAAATAACTTATCAGTTTTGTTTAACATTTTTTATATATACGTACAACCCTTTTAAAAACCAACATTATCATCATATTGATTAACAATTATTAGATGTAGTCAAACTAATGATCAAAGCTGAAATAGCCGAAACTCTTTATCGGCAGCAAATACTCATAAAACAAAATTTCGGCGGCACAAGAACACAAAAAAAATATCTATAAAAAATAATATATATAGCAGGATTCGAGAGTGCCATATATTACTAAATAAATCTTAAAGGGATTTGCGCTAAGAAAATATACAACTCTATTGATTAAAGGTCATAGCTTTACAACAAAACAAAAAAAAAAAAAGATTTTGAGCATGGAACATACATATGTATGTATGTATGAATGCCGAAGGGCGTTATCAATTACTATTTTAGTTTAGTTACTGAGGAACAACCAACCCCATTATGAAAGTGAAAGAAAATAACCTGCATGGGCATTATCTATAAACAATATATTTTATTATTATCTAATATCATTGCACAGTCAGTAGCAGTCATAATTGTCGATCGTCGGTCGTTAGTTGCTGTTATCAAAGTGTTAAATCGTCATCTAATACAACAAATATGAATTTGTGAAGAACATTTCAATACAAATAAATATGTAGAATTGTACATTAATGTACATATGTACATAAGTATTTGTTTGTATATACCCTGTAGTCAGCCTCGAACCATATGTCTCTATGTCAATACTCTTTCTCCAGCGACAATTGCACTAGTTAAAATGTCGACAACTTTCCTTTTATGTTCTAGTCTATTTCTGGTGATATTGTCAATGAACGCGTCAATAGTTTGTTTTTCTTTCTTATTATGCTGTGCAATAATATTAAATAAATATATGTAGACGAGGGTATTTAAAATCTACTAGTGAATCTTTGCTTCAAATATCTCAATATGGTCGTAAAAGAACTACCTTCTCAATAGTGCTAAAGCCTACTGGTAGATTTTCAATGACAACCATATGGTAGATGTCAATAGGCGATTACATTGGCTGGGTTACACCTAATCAGTAGCACTATTGACAATGTCACTAGAAAATCACTATAATTTTACTATTGACAACGAGCGAGAAAATATCGATATTGTATGCCAGTGATGGGAAATGTGGCACAATTGTGCCATTTTTGGCACTATTGGATGTTAACTGACACTGTGGCACTGTGACACTGTGGCACTCTCGCTCCTTTTCTGGCACTTTTTGTCTATCCCAGCCATAATCGCCAAAAAAGCTTAAGCGTTATATTTTTTAACTTCGTTTTTACGAAAATCGATTATTTGCGATCGTAGCTAATCGATTTCTGTCGAAAAATGAAGCCCGAAAGTCATTTGTTTAAACTTTTTGGCGGCTATGGCTGGCATTAATTCGGCAACTTTTATCATTCTAATAAAAAGTATTCTTTTAGTATTTATGTTGTTAAGTATTGAAAACTTACGGCCCTTTTCACAACGTGCAATCTATATACATACATAAAACAGGATGTGTGTATGTATGTATGCAACGTATGGACTCCAAAACGGCTGGGCCGATTTTGTTGAAATTTTCAGGGAACCTTCAGAATATTCAGGCGGGTGACACTGTGAAGTCTGATTTTTGATTTTCGGTCTGCGAACGGAGGGTCGTTGCAAAATCTAATTTTTATTTAAAGGCCGTCAATTTCGTTAAAAGCTCAATTTAAATCGTGTGGCAATAGAACACTAATGTTTGCAACGCGGACCGGGTCAGCTAGTTAAAAAATAACAGGGACTGTAACGGCTAGTTTTGTATGAAGAACTTGCAGTTACAGTTCATTTTAAGTCTTAATCATACATTGTGAAAAGGGTCGTTTGTAGGATTTGAGGCTGACATTTGTACGCTTATGATGGGGAAAAGTAACGGTGTTCAATGAATGTTTGTTACGAATTATTAAAAGAAATGTCGTAAACATTTTATAAATATCCCCAAAATGTTGATTATCTAGTCAAACTATTTTATATAGAGTCCTGGAACAATGGAAGTCCTCATAATATTTCTTCTCACTGTTAAATGCTTAGTCAAAATGCAATGATAAAACTTATGTTCTTAAAATAATAAATGATGTTAATGTCGAAACTATCTGAAGATGTAAGAGCACATTTAATTTTTAGGAGGCTTTCTTTTTTATTTCGTCATGTGTGTCTACATTTTTTGATCAAAAAATATATTGATGATACCTTTGTTGGTAATATACATATGTACATATGTATGTAGTTCTAAATTCTCACCATCTTTAAACCGAAAATTTCAAGCATAAAGTTGAAGAATTCAAAAACAAAATAGTATTTTTTTTTTGTTTTTGTTATATTGGAAAAGTAAATATATGTATATATCTTCAATATAGCTTCAGAAAATGTTCTCAGTAGAGACTTAAATATAACTGTCCCTTTTGTTACACAAATGTTTCCAAATTAAAGAATACACACTGAAAAGTTAAAAGTGAATACAGATCTATATAACCACTTTGAAAATTTACAAAATTCAGTATCTTAAGTGAGAGTGAGTTTTGGAAAAATATCGGAGACGTGAAAAATAATTTAAATATGCTGGCTAACATAGCCCCTTGTAGGCAAATTCGGTAAGGAAAATGGTTTTCGGTTTTATGTTTAAAACAACAAAAATTGTGCGGCTTAAGAAGTGTTTTCGACCTTCGCCACCTATCTTCTCTATCACTATCCCTCTTCTAAAGAAAGTAACACCTAGTGACAGTACTAGGCATTCATTGCCTGATTTTTACTTCCCTTAATTTTTTTTTATATTTTGGAAATAGAGAAAAAGTAGTTCCTGATTAATTACCTCCAATTTATTCACTGGAGCGATGTATCCTTTAGAATCATGTTTTTTTTTCAATTAAGTAAAAGACTAGCTGAGGCCACTAGCCTTGCGATCAATAATTTCATTTCCGTCATATGTTTATTTTATATATGCATAAAAAGCCTATGTTTCCATTTTCATAAAAAATCAGTTCAGCAGTCACTTTAGCATTCGGTTAGGTGACGGTCGAGCGGACAGATAGACTGGAGGCGAAATGTAGGATGAATAGCGTATTAAGGTTAAAATGATTTTATTTTTCTTTTCAGTACGTAAGCTATTGCTTCAATAGATATCTTCTAAACTGATAATCTATATTTTCTAAGTATAGAAGGTTTAGCGCCCGTGGACCATGTCTAAGGCACATTAATTGAAATTTCCTTAGCCTATGTCCGTAAGGAGCTTCCATTCTTCATTTTGTTGAAAAAAATTTTAAATTCAAGCCGGCAGTTTCGGCGATTACCTTTTACAAACATATAAACATGCAAAGAGAGAAACTTTTACCTGTTCAGATCAGTTAGTTGTATTTCTTGTAAATAAGTAGTAAGTAGTTATTAATAAATTATACATACATATACAATGTCAATATGTGTGTAAACTACTAATTTTAGAACGTGGTTTTTGTGATATTCATGGAATTTTCTAGCTATACACAATAATGTATCATTAAAGGACCATAGGATACTAAACGAACATCAACTGCCAACATTTAAATTATATAAAAAGTGGTTTGGCACTATTAAAGTGATTTTGGCACTATTTAGAAACAGATTTGGCACGAAATCAAGATTTCCAATTCCCATCACTGTTGTATACTAGAGCCCCTAAAATTTACTAGTGAATCTTTGGTTCCAATGTCTTCATGTGATCCCAAAAGAACTACTTAGTCAGTAGTGCTACAGTCTAGTGGTGGATTTTCAATGACAAGCTAATGTTAAATGTCAATAGATGATTACATTGGCTGGGGTACACCTGGTCAGTAGTACTACTGACAACGTCACTAGTAAATCACCACAATTTCTCTATTCGCACTTTCTGCAGGGTACCTACATTCATATGTATATATGTATGTGTGGTATGTATGTAAGAATTATGCACGCACCATTTCCAAAAAAGAATATAAGCAATATATTTACAAGTTTTTATCAAAAGTTGAGCTTTTCGATGTTTTATATTTATACTAAAAATTATTCCTAGTAGTTTAATGACAAATAAAATTCGTTTCAATCAGGCATTCGATATTGTATAAATTTTCATACAATTTTAATTGTATTTGTATGAAAATTTCGATCAATATCAAATGCTGTAATTTTCCTCCATCTCTTACCACTTCCGTCACAAATCGAAAGCTAATCACAATAAGTTGCTCTAAATCTTTTCACATCTGGCCACACTGAAATTTAGGTAAAGTAAAATGGAGAATTCAATACAACACATTACTAGAGTTATCATTCTAAAAAACTTTTGGGATTATTAAAATCTCTGGGAGAAACTTATTTTAAGATTTTTTTAGCGTTTTTTTTTAATTAAACCTTTGGAAATGGTGTAGTCAAAATAAAGCTTTATTTTTGGTAAATTATTTGGACATTCTTAAACATTATCAATATCATTTAATATCATTATAACGTATGTATGTGTGTACAAACAAAATATTATTTATGTAACTATGTATGTACAGGTAATACTTATGCCTGTGCAAGATATATGTATGTATAGTACGTATGTTTGTATATATATTTTACTTTGCTGAGTTGAAATGTGTGTAGATATTCATGCTTTATATTAGTACACTTCATAATACTATTAATAAAGATATCAATTACTTGCAAACATATTTCAAATTGATTTGATTAATTGTATTGAAACAATAATAATAACTTTATTATTGGAAAATCAGAATCAGATTTTAGTATCAATTAGACCATACAACCGTTTCGTTTAGTCAAGAAATTAAAAAAAATCATTATAAAAGAGTTAAAATAAAGTAATTTAAAATGGATAAAACAAAATTCAACAAATCGCCCTTTTCAATAGAAAATATTTTAGATCGAAAATCATTTAAAAATGCAGCAGTAAATCCTATTGAAATAACACAAATACAAACAACAGCCTCCCCAAATCTTTCAACAAAATCCCTGCCTTCACCCTTAACGAACAATATACAAACAGAACAATATACAAACTTTAAGGATCTTTGTCCAAATCCATCAACAAATATTAATACTTTTACAGTACCTCTGCAGAGTTCCCTTTTAAATCACTCAGTACCAACATCGGTGGTTCCTGCGTTACATTTTGATCATGTTTATGATCCTTCGTCCTCGTTATTTTATCAACAAGTCTTAAATTTGCAAAAGAGTTCAGCTTTCTTCACGCCACACTTCCAGGCTGCAGCAGCGGCGGCCGCCATGGCTAATGTTTCCTCGGTAGCGATGGCTGGTGCAACACCGCCGGTTTATTGTGAACCATATAATGATTTTATGGATTTTGAAGGTGAGTTAGAGTCTGCAGCATTTCATCGTTTAAGTTTTTTTAAATAAATTAATTAAATCAACAAATTAATTATAATATATGGAAATCAAAATCATATTTTTGATTAGGCTCATGAGAAATTCCGATAAATTAAAATGGAGTACAAAAAAATTGTATGTGTCTCAAGTGAAGTTTTAACTTTTTAACGTCCCTTTTAACAATGTATGATTAAGAATTAACGTGAACTTTAACTGACAGTTATTCATACAAAACTTGCCATTAAAGTCCCTGTTAGCTTTTAATTGTAGATTGTGAAAAGGGCCGTAAGTTTCATTATAATACGAGTATATAGTAATCATAAGACAGCGCGACGGCTGTAGCTGTAGTACATGAATATGCCAACTGGTCAAATCATTAATATCATAATAATATTTGTTTGTCATATGATTACTATTAAAGCTTTAAGACAAATTATAGAAAAAAAAAATTAAAACCGTTTGAGAGACGAGTATGCCAAAGACATAAGAAGTGAAAAATCTTCCACATGCAAAAAGTGGTATGAATTTTGATGGAATGCAACTCTGTACCTGGATTCAGTATCTTTTATTACGATAATCGTATCGCTATCGCTATAATAAATATAACGAAAATTTATCTATCGACTTTGCTTCTTAGTAACATATTTTAACGATATTCGCTGTCGATTGGATAAAAATAAAATTAAATCACAAGATCAAATTCATTGAGTTTTTCTTTATTATTCTTTGTGCTTTTCGCTTATTTTCACATTTTCTATACAGAGATACCATATAATATTGAATTAAATGGTGAGTAAGATAAAGCTGGAGACTATCATAAAAAAGAAATTACGGAATCACATTATCGTTACCGCAAGCGAATAAATATGTCGATAAATATTACGATTTTCGGCTCGCAAAAAGTTACAGAATCCAGGTACTGATATAATCCTACATAATCGTGAAACTTTTGAAAAACTACAACCCTGGTCTACACAGAAAACATGTTCCTGCAATAAATAATTTTAATTGAAATTAAAATCAAAAATCAATAAAAAATTTAATAATGTATATAATTAACTTATTAAACATTTGTTGAAAAATTTTATTAATTACAAAGTTTAATTGACTCAAATACATTTTTTATTGATTTTTGGTTTTATTTTCAATTACAGTTGTTAATTGCAAAAATAATTAATTTTTAAGAAAAAGTTGAATCGACTTAAATGAGTTTTTAATTGATATTTGGTTTTAATTTCAATTAAAATTGTTTATTGCAGGAATATTTTCATTCTTTACGGAAATTTTCTAAAGAAAATAACAACTCATGACATCAGGGTTGCACTTCATCAAAAGTAATACGATTATGTAGGATAGTGAAAGCCAGATTTTAAATCTGTATTAAAAATTGCACCGAGTCAAAAAAATAAAAATAAAAATCGCTCCAAAATCTTCTTTTGAAAACAGCTACACAGATTTTGGAGAAACGGTTCCGCATTAAAAATAAAACGTAAAATAAAAAATGGACACACAAAAGTAGGAAAGGAAAAATGGCTCCGAAAAAAAGGAAGATGAAGAATTTTTTGCTCTATGTTATTTCGAAAACTGGCTGCAATTTCAAGAACACAATATGACACCAAAATGTACTAACATTTATATAATGCTGGTACCTTCAAGTGAACCTGCTAAAATTTCACCACTGAAGGATAGCTGCTTCTATTTTTTACCGCTCGTTAAATTAAAATGCTATACATTCACCCTTATCGGGAATAAAAGGCGAACAATATTTCCCGTGAACAAAATTAGAAAATAGTATACTAACACAACAACAACGCAAACATTGGCGATCACAAGGGAAAGGGAACACTTTTCACGTGAACTTTTATTGCCCATAAGGGTGATTAGGTGTCGCAGTTATAAAAATAAAATATAAGTTAAGTTAAAGTTAAAGTTAAGTTAAAGATTAAAGTAAACTTAATATTTATTTGTGGTTTTTGGATAGTCGATTATATGATTTAATATGGTTTAATCTGACAATAATATTGACAACAAACACTTATGCAACATGTGACTTTTTTTAATTATCATGCATGCATGTTCTGAAAATGGTCATGCAGATATTTTTTCATTCTTTTTTAAAATTTTTTCTTATTGTATAGAGCATCAAATATCATTCCTGAAAGAAATTTATCGTATGTATGTATATGATTTTCAAACCGTCTGCAGGACCTTTATTACTTTTAAAATCACATGTAATTTTAAAAATGTGATTTTCAGAACATGCCTGTATATGATAAAATTTATTTTGAAATATAATACGGGTTTTCATGAGAACTCTTAAAATTGCCATTTGTGCAATTTGGCAAATATGCGAGATTAGTTTCATAAAGCCCCTTGGCAACTTTTGCGCAAAAATTTAAAAATTAATTTAATAAAAATAAAACAAGAAAATGTTGAGCAGTTTTTTATTTAAATATAAAAATATAAAAATAAGTATGTGTGTTTAAAAATGCTTAAAGAATGTAAAAAACCAAGAAAAAACCAATTCACATATTGCAGAATTGAACAGCTTAAGCTTACGAGTCAAAATTGTTGGACAAACTTAATAGGTTTGTGTAAATAAATGTCTATAAAATTTTTTTACGAGAGTGTAAAAATGGCAAATTGCACAGTTTGCGAGACTTTTAAACATTCTCATGAAAAACCTTTGTCATTTTTTCATTAACATCAGCACAAAGGGGTAGACGTTGATGAGTTTATATTATGATGAATCAAACAAATATTTTTGCGTGTTGTTTAATTTTTTGGTCACAAATAATTATTGTCACATTTTTTTAACGAAATTTATATTTTATTTTTTTAAATAAATAAACGTTAACTCCCTTATGCAAAAAAATATTTTACTTTAGCTTTAAAGTTCATAGTAGTTGATAAGCACCTTAAGGCTAACATAGCTTTATTAAAAAATCATATGCAAAAGACAACTTTAAATATTTTGTGATTGAATAATAAATACTGGTAACACCACCGTGTTCAACAACCACTTCACAGCTTATGATGTACAAAATTGAATACAATTTCATTCGGGTATTCAAATATTTTTTTTTATTTTATTAAATAAATTTTTATTATCTTGAAGTAAAGCAACCTAATTTAAAAAATAGGAGCTTCTGACTTAATAGGAAAACAGATAAACACAACCATGAAGTAAAAGTAAAAAAATGTGAAAAATTATCACAATTTGTTTTATTCGAATGAAACGAGTATTTGAATATCCAGCTTTTTTCGATTTGTTTTGATTGTATGTACATCACTAAAACATTTTTGTATAAAGGTAGAATTAGTAAAATCGTATCATTCTACTTTACAGCTTGCCGTATCGTTCAATTTTGTGCACAAGTTATAGAAAATGTAACAGTTTGCACAGCACATTTTTTTGTCTGGCAGTAAATGCGGCGTTTTTGACATTCGCTACAGAAAAATCTGTTTTCTGTTTTGTGGTACAAAATACACATTTTGGAAATATCAACTTAAAGTAATCTTAACAAACGTGGGTGCCTACTTTAGAATTTTTATACAATAATTTTTTTAGAATACAACTTTACTTAACATTGCTTGGCAAAGCTTTATTGAGTTTTTTTGCATAAGACCCTAAATGCACAATAACACATAAAATGACATTTGATATCAAGCTGAATTCATCAGGCCGTGAGCTCTGATCATTATATCATAATACGGCCATAATATTAATAAATTGGGTCTATACGTGATGAATTTTCATCATGATATCAATTTGACATTAACTATGATATAAATTCATCAGGTGTGGACACTATGTAACACGCACAATATTTTACTTGCAACGTATCTTTTCACAATGTATGGTTAAAAGATAACAGGGACTTAAACGGCAAGTTTTGTATGAAGAACTTGCAGTTAAAGTTCACGTTAAGGGCTCAGTTACCCGACTCTAATGTAATGTAACTGCAACAGTAAGAAACAGCTGATCGATATTTTTATGTGAAAAGTATGTTACGTTACATTACATCTCTATAACCATTTTCATTACTTTTCACATGACAATATCGATCAGCTGTTTTCTACTGTTGCAGTTACTTTACATTACAGTCGGCTAACTGAGCCTTGAGCCTTTAACCATACATTGTGAAAAGGGACGTAAATAAAAAAACTTACGGTTTCTTCTTCTTCCCAAAAAAAAACCAAATGTGTTAATAACATTATGACTTTTGCATGGAAAATGTTGCCACTACTTTGTTTCAGTATGGTAACGTCAGATAAAACTTTTGCTTCGCGTTGCGTTGAAGATTCGCTTTGACATTTAAGATGAAATGTGCGTCACAGAATACACAGAAGTGAAGAAAGTGACAGGTAAAAAAAGCTCCAATCAGGTTTTTGTTAAAATTCATGGAAGAAAGAGAAAGAGTGTATTTGATAATGTAGTGTATTACTACTTACCAATTAACACAGCTAATAAAAATGTATTGCACTAGAAAGACGTAGCAAAACAAAACCGACGACAAAATTTGAGGGAAAACGAGACAAACTGAAAAATACACGTATCTTCCGTCTCGTGACACTTCTGTATGTTTTGTATGTACGTGCTTATATCAAACATGTCACATAAAGAACTTTTAACGCAAAGCGAAGCGAAAAGTTAGGCAACTTTCAGTTTTTTGCGTGCTTTGACAATCAGTTGGTATACTTTTTCTTATTTTTATTTTTTGACCAAACTCGCATGTAAATATGAAATTTTTAAATTAAAATGTCGGTAAATTTACATAAAAAACGAGTTCGTGGCATCAGAAAGTTAATATGATTTTAAAATCGATAGCACATTTTACTGCAATACCTATTTAGTTGTTTTTCAGTTACGCAGTTGTTTTAGATTTTTTTAAATTTTGTCTACATATGTAGACATACATATGTACAAACATACATACATATATATATATATATATATGTATATATATATATATATATATATATAATTATGTTTGTAGTCGATTTTCCTTATTACAACAATAAGTGTATGTATTTCATTTTAAATATCGCTGTTGTTGCCTTTGGCGTTTACACTTGGGCGCCAACACTTCGATTGTTTTTTTTTTTTATTTTTCTATTCTGATTTGTTTATTTTGTTGTACAAATATGTATTAGAAAACTACGTATACTGCTACTCCCCTCGCTTAAGTGCATTTTTTTTTATATTTTATAATAATTTTAACTGTTATTATCCATTAATCAATCATTTTAGAATGTGATTAATAAATTGTTTAACACCACTAAAATGCATTGCAATCAAACAAACTTGTTTGTATGCAACACGGTGGATGGATGCACTTACACGATTACGATTTTACAACAACAACTCCAAATGTTTATTGATTTTGTTGTAACAAGAGAAAATGACACTTTTTCTAAAACAAACAAATTGTATGTCAGATTGAATTTTATTGATAAAATTGTTTTGTGGAAGTAGAAATTTTGAACGCAAAAATACTTATTTTTTATTTAGGACTAGTAGGTACTCAGCGGATGGATGGTCCCTACGCATGCAATAATTGTGCTAGAACTGGGAAAGTAGTTTGTGGAAAGGAGGGCAGAGGAAGTGTTGTTTGCATCTGCGGGTAGTTTACAACACATACCTTAAAAATGAATTCTTTCTGTAAAGCGTAGTGAGATTCACTACCAAATTGATCACAAATGGATGTGTGGAGAACATGCTAGCCATTTGGGGGTATGGGGCATTTCCTCCAAGAATTGCTGTTGCCCACCCCTCTAGAATTATTAAAAATTTCATGTAATTATTTATTTTAATATTACTCATGAAAATCACCAGTCATGATGTTCTCCTAGAAAAAATTTCTTGCTACGCCAATGATGTTGTGCAAAAAATATGTGGGTTTCGGAAACAAGGGACCTAATTTCATTAAGACAATTCGAAAGTCTCGATTTAAAAAAAAACAATAAGTTATGGTAGAATAAGTCGATTCGTATCGTGTTACTTTGGAAGTGCTCGTATCGATTAATTCTGAATTTATTTTATTTATTTTAAATTTATACATGTGTGCAAGGAGCATTTATTAGGTGGCAGAACTACACCAGTGACTATTGTATTTATACCAAGTCAAATGTCAAAGTTTGACTGTGTAGGTATAAGCCTAAAAACATGTTTTTATTTGGGTTATTCTTAAACGCCTAACGAATATTCAGTTTTGTATGGTGTTTGACATTTCCTATAAGAAACATGCAATCTGACAATGCTACACTGTTTTGAAAAGTAAGATGGTAATTTATACTAACCAATTACATGTGGTTATTGCTATTTTAATAATTGTTGTTGTAATGCGGGCACCTGATTGATGTGCCTTGCATGTCAACATATGTACGTTACGATACATATTAAATACGTAAACAGCAACATGTTTTAATTATGTATGTAATAGCCCGTTCCGCGTGCCACGAAATCAAGTTATTTCATGATTTCGGCCGAAATCAAGTTAAAATTAAATAATTTCCCATACATTATGACATATCCCAAATTAATTCATTTTACTTAATTTCAACGAAATTAATATGAAATTGCAATGACAACGCTGTTTTTGTGTGAAAAACTCCTTTTTTCCAACCATGCAGATATTTACAGCAACGAGAAGCAACAAAAAAAATTTAATGCGTCAATTTGGTTAGAAATTGTTTTTTATATAAAATAAAAATTTGAGTAGGTATAAACCAAGTCGTATTTATTAGGTGGCAGCACTACATCAGGTGACTAATGTCATTATACCTATCTAAACGTCAAATTTGGGTTATGTAGGTATAAGCCTAAAAGCATGCTTTTATTTGGGTATCCATAAACACCTTTCGAATATTCAGTTTTGTATGGTGTTTGACATTTCCTATAAGAAACATGCAATCTGACGATGCTACCCTGTTTTGAAAAGTAAGAAGGTAATTTATACCAACAAAGTACATGTGGTTGTTGCTGTTGTAATATTTGTTGTAGAATCGCGGGTACCTGATTGATGTGCCTTGGTATAACTATTATATTGAAAAATATTATCATGTGAAAGGTTTATTTAAATTTTATTTAATTGAAAATATTGCCGCAACGAATAACATGTTGGCGAAATTAACCCATTTAGTACCAACATTTACACTTTTAATATCGTTCGTGGCACGCTAAACGCGCTATTACAGATTTTGTCAGCTGATCCTTCAACTAACGATACGAATCTACTAATTCTACCAATAAGGCCTTTCTATATTAAGGTAACGATATGTATGTATGTATGTATAAATGTGTAATATGTTGTGTATGTACATTAGGGGCATAACCAAAAAAAAAAAAAAAAAACCTATCACGACGGTGTGGCCACTGATGTGTATATCAAGAAAAAAGTTTTTTGAAATCAATTTTGATAAAAAAACCTCCCTCCCAAACCGTTTTTTTTTAAGCTTACAAAAAATAATAATATGTACATATTTGAATTTTTATTTTTTAAATACCATAGACACAGTTATATACTATGTATTAACTTTAGATAATAGAAATTATGTTTGTTGAAGGAAATAAACTTGTTGAGGTTGGTTCCATTATGTTCAAAATAAATTAGTTTCCGTGTAGTATTTTTATTGTATTGTATTATTGTTTTTAGGATATTGTATTTTTAATAAACAAAAAAAATATATACATATATACTCAACTTCAAAGTGATTTTAACGCCCGCGGAAAAGTGACCCCACTTTTCATCATATATTTTCATGGTCTACATGGCATGGATAGGTGTTTTGATAATTAAAAATTTTTTTCAAAAGTTATGCCCCTAATGTACATGCACATTTTACGTATGTACATACATATGTAAATGCATACATACCTAAGTGTAGGTATTAATTATCTACTAAATTGCAATTTTTGTGATATTAAATAATAACCAATTAATCATGTTGTTTTTATAAAAATAAAACAAGTTACCCATCAAATTAACAATAATTCATAATTATTTTGGCAGTGTTTTCCTGTGGGCATATCCATGCATACATACATCCATCAATAGATATGTACATGCATATGTAAACATGACATACATGGATGGATGGATTTTTAATAAGCCATTATATGTACATTTGAATAAGCTTTATTATTGCTTTTGATGAACCAATAAAAATTTACCAAATAAATAAAGAGCCACTTTGTTCTCTGTTCATTTGCTTCTTTACTCATTTCTCCAACGGAATAAGTAGAGATTGGGCGTGAATAAATCAATATAGCTGGCCAATCAGATAACGGTATTTGTTAAGCAATGGGGGTTACCCATGTTTTTTTAACTGTGTAACTTGTACACAGTGTTGCCAGTAAATGATGATGGGGGAAATACTAAATCGGTTAGAAATGTCTGCTAAAATGCTTTACACAAGAAAATATTGTATATGCTAATTTATAATTTACATGCATACGTTATTTTAGCAGTTGTTTGAAAAACTTTTTAGCAAAGAATATGCTAAATCCAGTAGTAAGAATACTAAAATGATAACAATGATTTTACAGGTTAAAAGAAAGGAACATTTCATATTAAAATCTACAAAAACATTTTTCGGCAATGATTTTTCTTCATAGGTGTTTCATGTTAATTCAACATGATTAACATTGAGCTTCAAGGAATTTTTTTCCTTTTGAAATAACCTTATTCCATGTCGATTTCCAATATTTATGCACATACATAGCTACATATCTAAAAAATTTTCATTATATTCTTTTTTAACTTCAGCTTTTCCCTCTAATGCATCTGCAGCCGCTGCCTTATATTGTAACACCCCCTATACCGCCTTCTATATGCCAGGTTTTGGTGTTAAACGCAAAGGCGGTCAAATACGTTTCACATCCCAACAAACCAAATGTCTTGAAAATCGTTTTTCCTCATCCAAATATCTATCGCCCGAAGAACGCAGACATCTCGCCCTACAGTTAAAATTAACTGATCGCCAAGTAAAGACCTGGTTTCAAAATCGCCGAGCTAAATGGCGACGTGCGAATCAAGCGAGACGTTCACGTTATTTACACTCACATGCCACACAATCGGCGCTCAATATAAAAGAAAATGTGAAGACCACGACCAGTGAAGATCTCAAATCCAAAGGGATGACGATGAGCGAAGACCAAAAATTTCTATCGGAAAATGATGAAAGTGATGGTGAAAGTGAGAATGAGAACATTTATGTGGAGGAAAGGCGAAGATCAGAATGCCGAATAGACAACGAAGAAAAAGCTTTTAAATGAATCTTAAATTTTAAACTAAGAAACATGGACAGTAATTTTGATTATATAACAGATTTTGTTTTTAAAACCAGGACAAGTACATACATACGTGGTCGCCCAATGCTATTCCTACGTAGCACATCGGACACATTTACAGTGGTTAACGTAGATCAGCCATAAACCAAAAATATCGCATAAAAATTAAGAGAAAAATTTTGAGTTATTTCGAGGATCTGCATCAGGCATCGGATCCAATTTTACAGAATGGTTTTTGGTATTAAGATTCATTGAAATTTTACACTTACCAACTGATTGCTGCTACTACGCCCTTAATACATGTTCTTCTGGCTTTCGCAAAATGCTGCCTTAACTATTGCAAAAAGTTGCTCTGGGTTCACTAATTTCCGAGATTTTATGTTTTGCTTGAGCTTAAGATGTTTTTTTTTTCTTTTAATTTTTCTTTATTTTAGTTTCTTTTTGTTTATTTTACTTGAAAGTATGTTTATAGTTTTTATTTTAACATTTGTTTATTTTTTATTTATATATTCTTCTTCATGTTTAAATATATGTTTTTATATTTAATTTTATTTTAAGTTTTTAAGGTTTGCTTATTTTGTCTTTGCAAACTATTTTTATTTAATTTATGTGTATATTTTTTATTTTTAATATATTATTGACTTGAAATTGCAGTTTTTCTAATGCATTTATTTATTTATTAAATTTAAATATTTTCTTTTTTTAATTATGTTTTTTTTACTAGTATATTTTCACAGGACTAAATTTTTGAGTTTTCCGTTTGCTTTTTTTTTTGGGGGGGGGGGGGAATATTTTTTAATCTCTTTTCATTTTAACAATATTTTCATATAAACTGTAACGAAAACAAAGAATTTTATTTAATTAATTTTAAGTTTTTTTAGTTTGTATAAATTTTTATAAATGTTTGAAACTTTTCTTTATATGAATGGGATCTATGTATAGGATTTACAAAAAAAGAGTTTAAGGGTTTTTGTGGAAAAGCACAGCGCAATAAGATTTCTTTACATTCGTTTATAAAACAAAACAAAAAAAAGAGCCAAAAATATTTCTAAGCAAAGAGCATCCTATTCAGCGATGCAAATTTCCCTTCATGGGAAATGAGTGATTATTCACAATAGGAGTGATTATTCACAATAGGAGTGATTATTATGAACAGAAGCAGCGATGCCAACTTGGTGCTTTTGGTACTATTTTTAGTGCTTCTTAAAGACTCAAAACGCCAAATTTATAGCGTTAGTGCTAAACTAAGAAAAAGCACTAAATATTGCTTTTAAGAAATTTGTGTATTTTTTTAAATTACTGTACATATTTATTTTTTTCAGTGTAAAGAATACCTTTTTCGTATAATATATATATTTCATTAAACAGATAATATCTTAGGCCCTTATTATGAGTTGCATTCGATTTTCGTTCTCCGCTGTCTCTCGAACATCGAAAATCGAATGTTTAATTCATATTATGAGCATCGAAAATTTCGTTGACCAACGAATTTTCTATCGAACAGAATTTAGCTTTCGATGAAAAAAATTTTTATAAACAACTGTTTTTTATTTTTTAGGTATAGTTGTTGATAAAACGGTGTTACAAAAAACACTTTTTGTAGGACTTGTAGGCCTAGGTGAGGACATACAAGAACCGTTTTCAAAGATTTTGAAACACCCTCAAAAATTCGAGTTATTTTGAAAAAACTATTTTAGAGTGGGTCGTAGTACTTTAGTACACCTAGCTCACTCATGTTTTGACCAATTTTAAAATTTTAAACAGTTTTGTAAAGGCAAAGAATTAGGTTTTTAAAAAATGTATGCCTTAATTGTATGTTTCAAGAAATTGGGTAAGTTTTTATCAAACATTTAAATTTTTTTTATTTTTTTGTGTAATTTTTGAAAATAAACAATTGTTATTTTAATTTTTTTCTATGAAGACCTACATATCACAGAACTTTAAAGGAAATTTTATATACAAAAGAATGAGATATCATTTGTTAGAATCGATTAATATTTGTAAAAGTTATTAAACTTTTTCTAAAGTACAAATATTGCGATTGCAGGCTTTTTTTCTGGTAAGCCACTTCACACAAATTACAGTCCTCTGCTTTATGGAATATTTGATGATGCCAAATCATTGAGAAATATAATGATAATGAGGGTCTTATAAACTCTTCAGACTTAATTTTCTTCAGTACACTGGAACAACTTGTACAAGTACTTACGGGTTCATACCATTTCCTAAAACTATATGAGCAGTCAAAATATATTTTGAAGGCATCTTTTGCGTGGCTGTCCGCTTCGCGCAGGTATTCCAGTAGAATTCAAACCGCAAACATAAAAAAAAATATTATGCTTATCACACACTGCATGATGATAACAAAATCTACAAACTTACTTATTTTAATTAAAATAAATATTATTCTAGTTACAATTTTTTACTCTTTTCTAAAAGCAATAACCTTCACCACATTGTGTTGATACTCGTATTAAATTCGTTTATTTTATGTGTTTATCCAAATATATATAGCAGAAATTTACTTATAAAAACATTATAAACTTTTTTAATAATTAAAAAAATAGGACAAAATAACCCCCATTCATCTATACTATCTTCCAGTTTAATTTTTTCCAGTTTAGGACAAATTGACAATAAAAAAGAGTGTACTTATTTCTGCATCACCGAATATAATAACTTTACTTATTAACAGCCTTATACATAACGAGAAACTGGAAAAAGCAACGAAACTGAACATGGTCCCAACAACTTTTGCCAGACAATTCAGGCTAGGATTTAATAGTGGGTTAAAACTACATCATGCTCCGATTTCTTATGTCAAATAGTTTGAAATTCGTTAAGACATATAGTCAATTTTGCTACTTATGCTAACTGGCATGAAGGTTTTTGTTATGTATAAGGCTTTAAGTATATACAAAAAAATAAAAAATAACTGTAAGATTACAAAAAAAAAAAAAAAAAAATAATTTGCATAATTAAGTTGATGAATTTGTTTCTTTCGTCAACTGTGTTTTTATTAAAAATTTTCGCACTTAAAAAAAGGGTGTTAATGAGAAGTTTAATCACTTTCACAATTTTTATCCGATTTGAATCATTAAAACCATATTTTGCTAAAAACTAAATTTGCTTTATATATCAGTATACATTTTCATAAGCTTTCATATCAAAATAAGCAATGAAAAGCTACGCAAGTCAACAAAGTTGATAAATTTTATTATTTTTTTGAATATTCTTAACAAAAACAATACTCAAAATTTACAAATATGTCAAGATATACACATCTTTGTAAAGCGTAATCAGTTTTCTTTCTAAAAATATTAAAAAATTTTAGATCTAACAAAAACTGACTTAGTTATAGTTCGATAAGTTGACGAACATCACCGAAAAAGGTATTTTCAGAATAACTTCTGAATTTGAGGGTGTTTCTGAAATTTTTTGACACAATTTGTAATGTACTCAACAAGATCTACAACTCACGCTAGGTCGTTTTCGAAGTTTTTTTTACTGTAACACCGTGTAATTTTAAAAATCACTTTGAATGATATTCATAATAGGGGGACATTCTTTGTCGAATGCTCGTCATAATACCAAACGAAAATTCGTTCGATCAGTACTTTCGACTACAGTCGAAGATCGAAAGTTGCTCATAATAAGGGCCTTAGAAAATATTAAACATAATTAAACTTCACTCGTTTGGATCTTCATTCCTTTTTCAGGTTAGTGATTTTTACGCTTTTTAGATCTCAAAAGTACTCTTTTTGTATGTTTTTTTTTTAATTTTAATGTGCTTGTTAGAGCCAAAAAAAGTTGGCATCACTGATCCTATTATAATAATGACCCTTATAAGAGGCCGTTTACATTTAGGGGTTTGCCCCTGCTACTCATACGATAGCACACTGACCTCTCTTGCCATGTTGTGTTTAAGCAGTGTTACCAATTTGTTTAATTTTTCTAATTTGACAAATTACAGAATGCTTTATTTACGTAAACAATATCGAATGCCTTAATATGAAATCAGGCAATTTAATATGAAAGGATCCTGCTGCAAAAAACCCTTTGTCAGTTCATATTCATACACCGTCAACTTTTAAAAAAGAAAAACTCTTCGTAATTAAATTAAATAACCATAAAACAAATCTAATATTCAAATTGATATTTCGATCAAACATTTTATAGAAAAAAAAAACGGAATTCACTAAGTATCCTCAAATCCTCTTACTTTGTTCGAAATTTCACTTCACTTCATTCTCTTTTTGCATTATTTTTTTCATTCTTTTCCACTGCAGTTCACTTTTAATTAATAAATCCACCACATTATTCATTTATCCGCGTGGGTATTGTCTTAAAAATTTTCTTTCAAATGAATTAGTATGATTTGTAGTAACGTGTATCTTAAAAAGCGTACTACAACTCATACTACGCCAAGTACGAAATTAAATATCGTGTATACCCTGCATTACGTGTCAAATTTTTCACGCGAAATAATCAATGTTGCTGAAAATTTTTCACAACTTCGAACAGAGTATTAGGCTTAAGGAACAAAGTTTACATTCGTACACTAAAATAATCCTAAAAATTTATTTTTAAAACCTTAAAAACTAGTTTTAGTATAAAAAAGGCCTAATTTTTCTTTTCTAATTGCATAAGTTTCTAATCTGATTTTTAAAAAGATTTTATATGTACAAATATGAATTTTATTTTTTAAAATTAGTAAATTCTGCTTATCTTTAAAAAAAACTTTAATAAATATATTTATATTTAAATGTTTCATTGAATGCAACCTCTATAAACAAAATCTTGCAAGAAATATGTACATATGTAATTTAATGTATTACAAGGGAGTGTATTTTTTTGATTGAGGGTGTACGAATACGAAATTTTCATACTATACATAAATTTTCGAAGGGTAGTCAATGTAAAATTAAATGATTCCAACAGGAGCAATATTCTAAATGTAATAACAGTTTTAGTTAGGACCATTATTATTACTTCCAACTAGTTAAAGTTAGCATATTATTTGGGAGATAAATATTATTGATTATTATAAGTTAATTTTAACCTAAAAGCTACCAATAACCTCAAGGATGGCTTGTGTTGCCATTCAATTTTATATTTAACTGTAAGCATTTGAAGCTGCCATATTTGCTGCTGAAGATGTGGAAACTTCAACATTAACAGTGTAGTGTTACCACAATGTGCAAATTATGAAATTAATTTTATTGTATAGTGGTAATCACTTTATCGTTCACTTTAGCTAAAGCTAAGCTTAACTGCTTATATTAGCAACTTTATCTTCACGAATTTTTAGACCACAAATGAAAAGAGTTCACATTTGTATATGTATGTATGTATGTAAGTATTTAAAATTAACTCTGCCTTGCTAATCTTCATGATGTCATTACCCCTTATTCCAGTTGTCGACATCGACGTCACTTTAACACAATACCAAAAAATTGGGGCATGTTTACTCGCTCTCAAGAACAATTTTGTGCTACTGACAATCTATTTCCGTTCCCTAAGGTCTATAAAATAGCATAAACATGCCAACAGGTGTCATTTGTTTTGGACAACGTTTACACAAGCCCCAATTTTTTGGTATTGTGTTAAGGTGACGTCGATGTCGATAATTGGAATAAGGGTGAATAACATATGCACATACATATCGTTAGCTGAAATGCAAAAAATTGTAACTAACAAAAATATAATTTTACAGGCGAAGCAAACAATTAAAAACAAAACCAATGGGCTGTTTGTCTAAATGCGAACGAACGTTTCGATCGAAGATTTATACAAAAAATTTAAGGGCCTGTTCATCTAAATGCAAATGAAACAAACAATAAAATGATATTTGTGTTTGTTTTCAGTATAAATATTCGAGCAAATCTATCGTTCACATTTAGATGAACAGGCTCTAAATTTCTTTTTGTTTGCAATACTAATGTTCGATCGTAACGTTCGTTCGTATTTAGACAAACAAGCCCTAAATAAACTCGCAGTTAAGCTCCCTTGTTTTTTTTTTTTAATAAGTGTAATATTTGTTCGTAGACGTGTACAATTTTGTCAAGAAATTCATAATAATCAATCAAAAACTCGATTTTGATTTTTTTTTGCATTAGTTACGCCTTTGTGCATTTTAGCTAGCGATATACATATGTACGTATGTATTCAAAAAAAATAAAATTTTAGCAGTGAATGAAAATTTTCAAACTTATACGTATGTATGTACATATATATATATATCGTTACCTTAATATAGAAAGGCCCTAGCTCATTAATTTTTTGAAATCGACATTTTTGCATTTTTCGATACATTAGATGTTCTTATATACAAATATACAAAAAACTCAATTTCAAAAAAAATAATGAGTTAGGACCTTTCTATATTAAGGTAACGATATGTACATACATACATACATACATATGTGCAAATATGGACTTTCATAACGTGAATTAGGGAATATAGTTTACAAAATCGAAGAAATGTAAAAAAATCTTTAGCGCTTTTAAGACTTTGTATCGTACATGTAGAACTTTCCATTTCAAAGATTAATATTTAGTTATTTGTTTTAATAAACACATAATTAAACATAAATTTTGTTCAATATTAAATAATTTTAATTTAATTTTCAGTTTAAAAGCAATTTAGTAAAAAAATAAAAACAAATAAAATTTATAAAACAATCTGCCTTATAACGATTGTCGAATTATTCCATGCAACTTCAGAGAGTTTGTAATAGACTAAAGAAAATGTTTCATGCTACTTTAAACTAGTACAACAAGTTAAAGTCGAATTGAAAAGTTCGACAAACATAATAAGGCCCATTAATATAAATAGCAATAATTAAAAAAAAAATATAATTACAAAAAATTACAAATACAAGTCTATTTTTAAAGATTTGAGAATACATATAATAAAAATTAATGTATGTATATACTTATTATTTGCAGGCTTTAAGAAATACAATTGTCTGTTTTTATATGCATTACTTAGTTTCATAAGTATTATATATTATTTATATACTATATAGTAAAATTTTTTGTATAAATATTATATGTATACACTATATACGAGTATATTTAGAGTTTAATTAGGCAAAGAAGTATATTTTCTATAAGATTCTTTATAAATACATACATATGTAAGCAAGTATTTCTTATTTTGTGTATAAAAAAATTGTGAATATCGTTTTTGGTTTTTTAGTTGTTTTGTTCTAAAGGAAATTAATTTAATATATGTATGTAACTAAGTATGAAATTTTTAATACATCTCAATTTAAATAAGCTTCCAGATATAATATATGTATCTTAAGTAAAAATTAATTTAACTTGAATCGAATGCAACAAACAGAAGCTAAAAGAGAAGAATTTATAAAGTAAGTTTGAAGATTGTATAAAAAAATGTGAAATGCTATTTGAACACTTTTGAGTTTTATTTCGAAAATTTGTAAAATAAATGCAAGTCGGCTATAGAATTTATTTAAACTTCCAAGAATTGCGTTTGCTCCCCTAGAATTATTCAAAATTGTTTGTAATTGTCTATGAAAGTCACCAGTCGTAATGCCAATGATAATGTGTGCTACGCCCATACAAACGAAATATCTTTTATGTATCTTGAAGGCTATAGGAGTCTGAGTATTCCAATTTGGTATGCACTATTTCAATAGCAAGGTGCCAAGTTATTGAAAATATTGTTAGTATAGGACCGCCGAAAGCTATAATAAATAGCAAGCCTTCAAATTCGGTATGACCTCGTAATTGAAAATATTTGTAGAATAGAACTGTGGGAAGGGACACCTCCATACAAATTAATTATGAAAATCTTATATCTTGCTATAATAGCTAGAGTATTCAAACAATTATGTATTTAAAAAATAATTAATATAAGCATAAGTTATAACAAATTTAAAACAGTAAATATCATCATGCACAGCACTCCCTGCCTCTAGGTCGGGGCACAATGAATCCGTCATACGTTAAATTTCACCTTTTTCAACTGACATTAACGCAACGACGGAGAAGGTGGGTACATTGACTACTTTATTGAAGGAAGCATTTCAACAGCTTCAATAGGCTGATTCCCATTTTATTTATTAAATTAAACTTTTTTTATTTATTATTTTTCCTGCCACAAAACACAAAAACCTAAATCAGAACATACAAAAAAAAAAACAACCAATATCTGTCAAACTACTCAACGTACGCAAAAAGTTAAAAGTTGACCAATTTTTGTACTTTGCGTTGACGGACACGTACTGAATGTAACAGACCTCATAAGAAACCATTTATTTCAACTTAGCTGTCCGTTGAAAAAAGGCGAAGTTTAACGTATGACGGATTCATTGTGTCCCGACCTTATCACTTACATATATACCACATCCTCACATACTTACAATGAGTTAGCTATTATTTTCTACATTAAAAATTCCCTAGAAATAATTTATGTGGCAAAGTAACGTTTTCACGGTCAGCTAGTAAAATATAAAATAATAAAATAAAATAAATAAATCAAACAAAAATATTATTTATACAAATAGTAGGTACGTATCGCCAATTGGAAACAAGAAATTGAAAGAGTAATAATCTTGGAAAAAAATGCCAATTTTCAAAAAAGTCAAATGCTTCAAAGAACTAATTTCGCTGAAGTTTGTTTTTTTGCTTCCCCGTAAAAAAAAATTAGATGATATGACATACGCAATAATAAGGCAAAGTTTTATATAAGCTAGTACAACTTCATAGAAAAAAATCTTTAAAATCGAGTGTTTATTTATGCAAATACAAAATGCTGCAAAAATATTTTTTTTTACTTTTAATAAAAGATGCATGCTTTCTGTTTTAATTCTAGGTATAAAATAAGAAAACCACATTTTCCATCCCTGTTTCAGAGAAAAGTAAGAAACTACGTGTTTGCCCAACTTTGTATTAGGCAGTGTTGCCACAATTTTTACATGCATACAATATTCAAGATTAAGGGTCAATTTCAACAACTCTATTTAAATATCAATTCATATCTAAATGTCGATTTTCATTAATTTTTGTATGGAACATTTACTTTTAAATATGAATTGATATTTAAATAAGTTGGTGAAATTGGCTCTAAGTGTTACCATTTTTGATTTGTGTCACGTATTTAATTTTAAAATCTTTCGGAATGCATTAAATTTTAATTTTATTTTAAAAGCAGACGGTTACAAATTTTTATCTCTTAGTGAGTGAGAGTAAATCTCGTTTACTCTTACTTCACAGAATATTATTTTAAAAAGTAAGCAATTAATTCCTAAAATGGTATGAAATGTGAGATAATCACAATTTTGATTAGTATTGAGATTCAGGGATGGCTATTTCTAACGACTGGTTAAATTTTTAGAATTTGAAAAAAAGGTGAAATTGCAAAAAGTAAAAAATGTTATATTATTAAAATTTCTATTTTTGCTATTGTTTGCTGCACACTTTATACATTTCATAATTTCTAATTTGGAATAATAGTTCAGAGAAGTCCTTATAATTTAATAAGTTCATAAATATATAAAATTTTTAAACCTATACAAATATAGTTTTATATCTGCTGTATTTTTAACTACAAATAATTTTTGTATGTAATATTTATATTTTTATTTAGTATATTTACGTGTTATATGTTTTCTCCTTGATAGCTTAATTTCTGCATTTCTTTTGCTTTTTCATCTAAATACTTTGGTTTTAATTTTTTGCTTTATCTTCAAATATTTATAGACTGCAATGTTGCTATAAATAAATATGTATGTATGCATTTCGATTTGTGTGTATTGTGTCAATTGTTCCTTTTTTCAAATTGTCTTTTTTGTTTGTTATTTACACCAAATTGGCTACATGAGTTGTATCCATATGCTGTATCAATGTGCGTATAAATGACATTTCTTTGCGTGCATTTTCCAATATGACTTTCGGATCATCCGATGTACAGCGCAAGCAGTTTGGTGCAAAAACCATAGCTAAATTGGATGAGTCCATTTTAGTAGCGCTAACAACATCCGAATGTGAGAATTGTTGCAGAAAGTGTATTAAATATGTTAAAACCTAGTGAGAAAAGAAAGACAAGAATCAGTTAAGTATAATTTTTTTTATGTGTATGCAGTAGTAATTTTAATGTCCTACCAATTTATTTAATTCTGGCAATTTATCAACAATAGCTTTGGCTTTATCGGCTTCCTCTGTATTTACACATTCCTCATACAAAACATCTGGTATCAGTGGGTCATATAATTCACGATACCACAACTTTAAGAGACTAGCTGGTGCATGAGCATCTACATACATATGGAAATTATTAAAAATTATTTTTAGTTTTTTTTTAAATTAATTTTTACCCATAGTATTTTTAAATTCAGGAATATCCCACCGATCTAAGCGATTTTTTAAACAATTCACCTCATCAACATCAGCCGATACGCGAAATATCCCTTCAGTTTGTTTGCCATTAAGTTGCAGCACCTACAAAGAGAGAAATAGAAATTACAAGATAACAAAAAATAAAACAAAACTTACATGCTCCGACAGGGTGGTTTGTATCCAAGGCAGTTTACGGAATGGAAATTTATCCTTTTGTAATTGCATTACCTCTTCCAAAGTATTGCCAAACATACTATTTCTTAAAATTTGGTTCTAGAATTAATTAAAATGTGTAATGTTATACTTATTCAAAACATGAATCTTTATAATGACATACGCGTGCTTGCTCCACTTCATCTTCAGTAGGTTTCTTGGCCTGTTTGCGGCCATGACTGCCAATACGATCCAAACGCCTGCAACACACGGTGGCATAGTGTGATATTTGTACATGAATGGGCCATTTTCCCACTTCGGGAAATGATATAGCATAAGTGGTATCTCTATGGCGATTAACATAGCTGCAGCAATAATTAAAAATTAAAATATTATTCAAACATTTGAAAAAAAAAAATTCTTTACTTACTTCAATAAAGTCGGCTGAAATGTTACCGAGGGTGGTACAAATGACAAACAAATGGCCATTAATTCCCAACCTCTTATTAAGGAATCCCTTTTGGGGTTTTCTGTAGTCTGGCGGCACAATTGTACGTACAATTCATCTCTTAATCTGGCAATAGCAATAAATGAAAAATATATAAGTATATGTAATTTGCAAGAAAGAGTATTGAAAACGAAGACAACTTACTGCTGTTGTGGCAAAGCAGCTGTTATTATATCTATGGCTACCGAATTTAAGCTCATGCCAGCTCTGGCCTTACGATCACCCATGTAAATTTGCACCAACTTAAATAGCTCTATGGCAATTTTCTTATCAGTTTTATCACGCGACAGAGCTAACATGGGCCGACTTATGGCCTCCGATGTCCAACTTAACATGTCACGAACGGAAGACTAAAAATTTAGAAATGTAGAATTATTGGGTTGAATAAAAAAATAAAATAAATAATCAGCCCAATTATAATTCCCCGGGAGTTTTTTCCATTTTCACATTCCTCCTATTATGAATTAAATTTCCCCGGGAAAAAATTTGGTATTCTGAACATGAGGGAGAGGGAGAAAAAACTCCCCGGAAAAAAGTAGGTATTCTAAACAGGGTTACCGTTCATCCGACTAAAGTCGCAATTTGACCCTTTTTTTATGACAGACTTTTGCGACTTTTTTGATTCTTGGTACTTTTTACCCTTTTTTGTAAAGATTCTCACAAAATACATTTAGTAAATTAAGATTTTCTTATCAAAAAATAGTCAAAATAACGCCATCATAATTTAAAAGCCATTCACAGATTATTGTTGATTTGGAAGCACTTTTATTATTTTCTATTATATTACTTTTTTGCAACCTTGTCATGTGTACAATGTATCTAAGAAAATTTTCCCAAATTTTCAGTAGAAATTTTAAAGAATAATTTTAGCAAAAAAGCTTTTTAAAATAAAAATTGTCGTTTTGCAGTGCTTATTTTACAAAATTATTTTTAACTGCCGAGTAAATGAAAGAAAAAGTTGCGTAAAACATATACATAGGTGTGTACCAACATGTGAACATTTTGAAATAAGCTTTGCTTAAAAATAAATTAAAAGTAAAAACATGTAACTCAATGCTGTCAGCTTTAAAATTAATAGACAAAGATATAGAAGACTGGATTCCAAAAAGTAATATTTATGTACTCCTTTGGCGCCAAAATCAAACGAATAGAATTGAAGTAAAAAAACTCCCAGGGTTTTGGTTCGAAATGTTAGAATTTTGTAAAAAATATCTTCTGCCTTATTCATAAAAAATATTTCAGGTTTATTATGCGCTTATTTGACATATTTCTATGGGAAATTTGTTAAATAAACCTGTAATAAACCAAAAATACTTTTATGAATTAGATCGCTTATCTTTAAATTTTTTAGCTTGTTTTTTTAAGTCCTACTCCTTTGGTTTCACCAGTATAATTATTCAGTATGCATACAAGAAAATATGTATCAAAGCACATACAATAATCCAACTGTATATTTTATAAAATATGCAATAAGCTTTTTGTTTTGATTCAATGCTCTTTTTTAATAAAAAAAAAACATTTAAAAAGATGTGCAACTTTTATTTTCCCAATATTTATAAAACGACCTTTTGTGCGAATTTTCAAAAATTCCCGGCGGTAACCCTGATTCTAAATATGAGGGAGAGGGAGAATTTTTGAGAGTTTTCTCCCCAAACATTTCGAAGGGAACTAATGCAAAAATTTAAAAATCATATTGTTACGAAAATAGCCGTCGACAGGTTTAAACAGCATTACACAAAAATATTCCAACAGGGTTAATGTAAGTGCTACGCGAAAATATTCCTACAGGGTCAAAGCAAAGAATAGTCTAGAATAGTAGCCAACAACTAAATAAGCATGCCTAGCTTGATTAAACGTAAACAAGCAAAAGCAACTACAAAAAGCGTCTGCTTATTAAGAAGATTCACATATTTACACACATACATACATGCCAATTCAAACGAAAAGTAAAAGATAAACAACCACCGTGTATTGCTTACTTAATGGTGTACACACGTATGCATATACACATGTATGCACATAGTTACCACATGAACTTAATTAGGCAGCATATAAGATGATAATGATCGTCTAGACATTGCTTGAAACTTCTAGTGGAATTTGTGTGAAATATAAAAGAGGTGAGTTAGTTAGTTGCAGTTGTAAGTCAGTCGCGAACAGTTATAGTTAGTTGCGAGTCAGTTATAGTTTTTTTGTGAACGAGTTACAATCAGTCAATCAGTTGCGAGTGAACAAGTCAGTTGATAATTAAGTTGTGAATTAATAATAGTCTGCGATACAGTGGTGAGTTGATAGTTAAGAGCAGTATGTGCTTTACACGTGTGTGGAGTAAAGGAGAAACTATAGGACAGTCTATAGTGACAGCAAAGTCTGTCGTGGAATTGAGATTATTGTGGAGTCTATCGTGTCGACTGGAGTAAAGGGAACAGCGCGTGTATAAGGGTGTAAGTAAAGCCAGTGAGCCTTTATTGGTGTATCAACTGTGAGTGTCGGCAGAGTGAGTGCCGTGTGTGACGAGCAGCAGACAAAGAGGTATTGGTGTATCAACTGTGAGTGACGGCAGAGTGAGTCTCGTAAGTGACGAGCAGCAGACAAAGAGGTGTCACGTGAATACTTGTGCAGCCAGCTAAGAAACGTGCGTAAACTACAGCGAGGAAGGCATAGTGGTAACCAGTTGTGAATATTTGTGTGTAATTCAGTAGTTTAAGTTGTATTAGTTTATATAAGCTCTTGATTAATTTAGTTTAAGTGTATTTGTAAATAAAACTTGTATCATTCTTAACCCTAATTACTACACTCGGCTCTTGTATTCATTTGCAAATCTTCGGATCTACGGAAAAGAGTTTTTATAGAGAGAAAAACGTAACAATAATAAATGTTACAAATCAATAGTATAAGCATTTATTTAAAACAAAAAGTTTAAATAAATACCGAATTATTATATTTCGCTTTTGTATTTTGTATTTTTGCATTTTTATCTAAACCCTGCGCACATGCACTTCAAAAACATAAACTACTCCTGTATTCAGAACAAATACTAAAACACTCAATTTTGCAGGCCTCCTTTAAGTTCACATAAATGGTAAATAGAAGATTTTTTTCCTTCTAATATTACTAAGACCGATAAGAAAAACTTTATAAAATTTACAATTTCCTTTGTACACAGTCCTTCAGAATTTAATCCATTTGCATCTGCACCTGGTTCAGTTTTCACTCCACTTTCTCAGCACAAAGTTATTTCACATGTCTATGAATGGTTACACTGTTTATTGAATTTTTATTCAAACAAAAACAAATATATTAACACGCAATCTTATTGACAATGAAAACATACAATTTTTAGTAAATTTCTATTGCTGAACTCTTGCGTTAGTGCAGAAAAATATGTAAACATTAAACAGCTGATCCAGATTTTACTCTCTCCCATATTTGTTTATTCCCCGGCTATTTAGAATAGGACGATTATTCCCCGGGAACAAGTGATAGGGAAGAGAAAAAACTCCTCGGGAATATTCATAATTGGGCTGAATATGAAACAGTAGTGGATGTTATTGTAAACTTGGATTTTGCTAGCGGTATGATCATCTCCACTAATAACCCCATAAAAAATTTATTAATCTTTATCTTCCCAGTGGGAAAACTCAGAAGACCTGCTTAGGATTTCTTTGGAATCAATTACCATACTTATCTAACTGCTAAAGAAGACCTTATAGAAGGCCTCGACTCTTTCGCATAAAAGATAAGGTATACATTCCACATTCCCTTCTATGGGAAGGGAGAAGAGAAGGAGTAACATTTTTCATTTAATTTTTTTTTTACCAAAGCAAAAGCAAAATCCATTAATTTGAAGGTCTTCCAGAAGCGGTGGCGAAAGAAGCGAGAGCGGAAGGCGTGTAAAAAATATATAAGTCCAGGCCTTAAACGTGCAAAATAAGGAGTACGGAGGCCTTTTAGAAGCCACTTTTACCCCTTTTTTCCTTTTTATTATTAAAATACTTATTTTATAAATACCTGAGAAAGGTTAACATAAAAGCGAACTACATTCATGAGCGCGTAGCTTTTTTTTTCTCTTTACCAGGAGATATACACCCCTATTCGAAAGTTTCTCCGTTTGGCAACTTTGGTATTCTGCGTTCCGTTCTTCGATTTTTCTTTCGATTCTATCCCCCTTATGCAAAAAAATATTTTACTTTAGCTTTAAAGTTCATAGTAGTTGATAAGCACTTTAAGGCTAACATAGCTTTGTTAAAAAATCATATGCAAAAGACAACTGTAAATACTTTGTGATTTAATAATAAATACTGGTAACACCACCGTGTTCAACAACCAATTCACAGCTTATGATGTACAAAATTGAATACAATTTCATTCGGGTATTCAAATATTTTTTTATTTTATTAAATAAATTTTTATTATCTTGAAGTAAAGCAACCTAATTTAAAAAATATGAGCTTCTGACTTAATAGGAAAACAGATAAACACAACCATGAAGTAAAAGTAAAAAAATGTGACAAATTATCACAATTTGTTTTATTCGAATGAAACGAGTATTTGAATATCCAGCTTTTTTCGATTTGTTTTGATTGTATGTACATCACTAAAACATTTTTGTATAATTGTATTTATTTTAATATTTTTTTTATGGATTTTGCTATGTATTTCGAATCAGTTGGATAATTTGGTGATGCTTCCCATTACATGACAGAAATAATAAATTTAAGATAAGAGCAGGCACTTCTAGCTTCATTTTCAGATGTAAAATGAATCAGTATGTGCTACTTACATATATTAGTAAAAATATTTGAGGTACAAAATACACATTTTGGAAATATCAACTTAAAGCATTCTTAACAAACGTGGGTGCCTACTTTAGAATTGTTATACAATATTTTTTTAGAATACAACTTTACTTAACATTGCTTTGCAAAGCCTTATTAAGTTTTTTTGCATAAGACCCTATGTCTTCTGCATTTCGATCGTAACTACGTTTTTGTAAAGGCGGTTTCAGACTATAATACAAGTATTAATACTTTTGAAGAAAATACTTCCCTGATCTAATTTCTGTTTAAAAAATTTCAAAAAACAATAACAACTCAACATGTCAGAGTTGTATTTTCCACAAAAGTATTAATACTTTTATTATAGTCTGAAACGGCTTTAAGTTGTTATTTTAGTGGCGGAACGTTTTCAATTTTTGTTTGTTTAGCTTCAAAAAATCATTAATTAAAAAAATAATGCTAGTATTAAATGCAAAAGAAGGTTTAATTAATGCACTACATACTTTTTTTTGTTTTTCTGTACTGAAATGTGATATTTATTTAATTTATTACAGGTAGAACAGTATAAAAAGTTGACATACCTATTTAATGGCAACGAAAAACGATATTGTCTACGGATTTAATTAAATTTAAACAAATTTACTTTATTTTTGTGTTACAATTATGTATAAAAAATCAAAATATCACCTCCGGCGCGACACGATTCTTTACACTGGATAAGTTTGGCCACAAATACTCTCTCTCTCTCTCTCTCTCTGTGCTTAAATTTGCAAGAATTTGTTTAATACAAATTTTCACAGTATTTAATTATTATTTGTTTTAATGTTAAATCACTGTTTTCTGCACTAAATTTAACTTTTTGATAAAAATTTTGCAAAATTGCTTAATTTTTCTGTTCCTATTTCATCCGTTTCATAGCAGAGGCAGAATACCACTTTTCGATCCGTGCGTAACTGAATGCGGGAACGTAATCGAAACGCAGAATAGGGGTGATAAAACATTTAGCTTTAAACTACCTAAGTTTTGGGGGAGTACAATTGAAGCCGGCAAATGGGGCAAAAAATCTGGAAGTTTATCTTATGATGAAACTCTCGAACACTACTTGTGTCACTATCCAGCATTCAGTCAAATTAGAAAATAAATCTTCCATCTGGAAAATATACCAGATATGGAATATCTTAGCAATTCAGACTGGAAAAACTTAGGTTCCTAAACTGACTAAGTTTGATTTGGTTTTTATGGATCTTTATTGGGTGCTTAACATACATAAGTACAGCATAAGTGTTTTTTCCAAAACGGATTGGGTCAATATTGACCTAACTTTAGTTATCTTAGAAAAGAAACACTCGGGGGAGAGGCTTAAGAAAGGACTTGATACCTTATAGGAAAGAGCTGGGATCTGCAGCCACGAGCAGTATATTGAATCAATCCAACGATTGTCAGACCAGTTCTGTCGTGAGTTTGTTTTGTGTTGTGGGAGGCGTTGAAGAAGTAAGGTCATAGAAAATCCTTAGGTAAAGTCCAGATGTCTGTTTCAGTGACCATCACTGGTAACGCAAGAAGCGGTCTTGATAGTTCTCGATTTTTTGCCCATCGAGGACTAAGTAATAGGAACAGCGGCAAGAAGTTTCCCAAGACTTTTGGAATCGGATTTGGTGAGGCCATCACTAATGGCACACACGAGAATCCTGAATATGGTTGGTGTGGGTGGCCTTGCTTCCGGAAACCCTGGTTTCACGAACAACAGGGTCGGTAAAATTGACTTTCGTAATAAGCGATGGGGACTTTTGGTTTAAATTAGATATTCTCTACGAGGGTTATATGTGTGCAAGATGGACCAATGTTCGCAAATTTTTCAGACTTGCGAACGAGTGTGCAGGCGGAGATTCTAGCAACGAGGAAGGCCGTGAAGGAGAAGGTTATCATCTACGTCGACAGTCAAGCAGCGTAAAGATATTTGTCAAGTCTAAATTAGTCAGTGACTGTAAGAAGAGGGCACTCAAAGATATGCTGGGTTCCCGCCTGAGAGTGCGGATAAATTTGCAAAATTGGTATCAGAATTAGATGAGGCAGTGGCAGAAGCTTCGGTGGAACCAACGATTAGTCACTATATGAGGGCATTAAAAAATTGGGTTTTAAACGTTAAAAATAGTTCGGTAGGGATGATTTCAGGATCTCGCATGCCTTATGGAAAGTAGTATGAAGTGGCTCAATAACAGGTAATGTGTACATTGGCTCTCTTTCTCTCTCTCTCTCTCTCTCTCATTGAACAGTTGTTATAATAACATATTGGAAATTCTTTCGATCATCTCATATAGGACTTCTTTTTATAAAAATTCTAATATATATTCCGTGCTTTGGAACTGAATATAGTAGAACAAATTTCTATTTCGCTAATTTTCTCACTTCTTCAAGAAGAATCACATGGAATAGAATAGGAAGAAGAAAACTTATGCATAAGCAAAGCAAGAAAGCTTTATTGCTCTTACCTTTTTACGAAATATACCCTTTGAATGTAAATTTAAATTGTCCGCAGCAAACTTTTCGATATCACATTCTTTCATGCAGGCCAACGTTGCCACACCCCCAAAACTCTGTGGCGCCCGCTCACTGGGTGGAAAAATTTGCTGTATTGTAGGCTTAAGATTGGGTGGTGGCAGAGGACGACGTATCATACTGCCACCAACCATATTCGCGACATTGGTTTCACCTTCTTTGGCATAGGGATGGGGAGGAGGCGGTGGCATTGGTAAACGGCCACCAATGCCATTGCCACTGTCTTGGGAATTTTGGGCAATGCGTGAGATTTGACGATTAGGTGAAGGTAGTGTTTGTGATTGTTTGGCTTTATCGGAACCGTCCAATTGCAAGTGATGATGTGAGGATGAAGATGAAGGATGGCCGGGTGGTAGTGGTGGAGCATTGGAATATAATTGTTGTGGTGGCTGCTGCTGCTGTTGAGGAGTATGAAGATGATGTAGTTGCTGTTGTGCATTGTAATGATGCGACTGTTGTTGCTGCTGCTGATTTTGTTGTTGCAGTGTTGAAGCCGAGTGCGTAGTGGTAGCAGTATCGTAGTATTGAAAACGTGGTTTAGTTTTCGAGGAATTCAATTCGGTTGGCGTATGACCGGAGCCTATGCCCTCTAAAACAGCTTCCACATTGTCGGAGCTTAATAAAAATAAATATAAATGAATAAAATAAAACATGCATATGCATAATTTTAATTTTTATGATAGTAGAAAACTTTCACAGTTTCACTTTACTACTAACATTTCTTCTCTGGCGGTTGGATCATATGGTGGATATTGGTAGGCATAATATGAGACACTATCGCCCATATTTGCATAGTCTTCAATCATACCATAATTGTGCTCTAAATAACCACCATGTGTATCCGAACCGCCATCTGAATCTTCATTGTCCGGCTCGTGGCCCGACAATGACTGCTCCGATTGACTATCCGAATGGTAGGAGTCCGAGTCTATGGGATCACCAAATAAATAACGTCCCGACAATTTCGCTTGTTCAATTATATAGTGTTTAAGGGGTAATAAATGCTCTTGCATTTCCTGCAAAATAATTTTTATATTATATTATCTCATTCGATTCTCATATGAAAAGTAATGCCTACCGAATCCCAGTTACTGTACAATGGTGAAATATTACCATTATCATATTCCACATCACTATTATCGGCATTTAAATGGTGATGCCTTTCTTTGGCTTTGCGAGAGTTGCGTTTATTATCATGATGATAATAATCGTTAGAATAACGAGATTGCTTATCCTGTTAATATATACATAAATGTCAATTAAGATTTTTTCTTTCAACTAGAGCCTATAAGAGAAGGACCTACCAAACTCAGTGAATTGTGGCCCCGAGTACGGTTATCCTGAAATTGTTGCTGCGACCACGAGGACTTGTGCTTGCCACGCGAGTCATTGGATCCCCTAGAAGAGTGTGTTAACATGCCAATATTGTCGGAAGAGGGAAAGTTCTTAGAGCTCATATGGTTTGTGCCTGTCACATGGCCCGTTATATCACTTAAATGTGGCGAAGTGCTCTTGTTGGGACCAGCTCTCTCACAATCCCTCAACGATAAACGATCCAAATTTAATAATTCTAAGCTGCAAGATGAATCTTGTTTAATATGCGAATGACTAGATGTTGGTGCTTGTTGGGCCGAGCAAGTCGAATGACCACCAGGTGAATGTAGCATAGGAGTGCCTCGATCGGCCACAATGTTGGGCGAGGTCTTAAGCGGTTTATTTTTATTATTACTATGTGGACTGATGGGACTTTGAGGCGATGAATCACTAGAATGTTTCATGTTACTGCCAGCACTGCCTCCGGTGCCATGGCCACTGCTGGCACTAGCGGCACCACTGGATCCTTTGGGCGTGGTAGTGTGGCGACGGCGTGAGAGTGGCGTATTTTCCACAGATTTAAAATATTTCTCATGCATGGAATCATCACTAGCCGCTCCCCCATTGCCACCATTACCACCACCAACGATATAAGCAGCACTGGCAGGTGAAACAGCCACGCCATTGGCGGCTGTCTCCGTTGCCGAACGGCGATATGATTTACTGTGATGACCAGCTGACGCAGGATTTATTGAAGAGGACATAAAACTGCCCGATCTAGCTAATGAGACTTTGAAATCTCGTTCACGCTCTACAAATAAAAAATTGTATTATTATTATTGTCTTTTATTTATTGGATTTATTAAGGACATTACCACATCCTGCGTATTCCATATTTTGACGTGTTATTGATGATTTACCGCCCACACTGCCCGTAATACTGCCATCGTTTATTAAGACAGCACGTTGCTGCGCATTAAATGACGTTTGCTGCTGTAACTGTGGCGATGGATACTGCTGTTGCAAATGATGAGCATCCGGTGAGATTTTCTTTTTTGCTTGGGGCGTACTATGTAGTGTTGGTGAACTCATTTCGGCTGATCTGTGCTGACGTTGTGCACTACTACTAACATGGGGTACATTATGTGAACTAATGCTGTCTTGCAGCATATCAAAGCTAAATAAAATAAAATAAAATAAATTATATGTAAATATCTGCTGCTAACGTGATTACACATAAATGCATAATAAACATTTATTAAAAAAACAAAAACACTTGATAATGTAATAGATGCAAAAATAACATAAATTATTTGTTTACCTGTCACTGCCCTCTTTGCGACTACGATGCTTTTGCAGTGAACCCACTCGCAAGCTTTCGTTTGTGCTGCCTGCTAGGCCTATACTATTTAAGCCAGCGCCACCGCCACCACCTATATGATCGTCGTTAAAGCGGCGATAGCCATGTATACTGGAAAGACTAGAATCACTCGATTTACCAGATTCTTTAAAATGATTGTAGGAATCTAAGAAAAATAAACAACAATAAGAGGACATATTCATAAAACTTGTAATCATTAAAATTTAAAGCAGGAGACAACATTTTGTTAACGCTACAGCCACACGCTCAATAAATCGCTTTCAGTTTCATCACACATACTACGTCCCAAAATTTATAGTCAATTTCATTTTATAAATGGCTCTGACGAAGACACAACTGTGCTGCTGTGACCAGCTGTTTAAATTTAACAAAAAATTGCCAGTTAAATGGACAGCTGAAATTTCAAAGCCATCTAGTTGTCAATTAAAAAAGTTTGAGTGCATTAGTCCTAATTTACAATAAGACTTGCAAAGTATAAATTAGGACTTAGTAAAAAAAAGTCTGAGTGTATTGCAAATTTAAAATAATTGAAAGGCGAAAATTGAACGTGTCGCCCCGCAAGTAAAAGCAAATTTTTTTAAGTTTTTGTCCCAAAAAAAAAAAATATTAACACATAAAGACATATTCAAGTCTGTCTCAGTTCTCAAAGACTAAACTAATAAACAGAAATTTTACTTGAATTCCTTTTTAAAATTTCTTTATTATTTAGACACGCAAATTTTCACTACACAACGAGGGTAAAAATAAAATAACGTGGACAAGAAAAGCTTATAATCCTTGCTGTTCTATTTTCCCTTCTCTGCACTTTGGTCGCAAATCAATTTTTTCCCAGAAATAAGAAAAAAATGTGCGAGAATTCAATAACTACAACTATTTTATTAATGGCAACACTCCTCCCAGCAATCAAGATTAATAAAAAGAAAAAAATATATGGCAACACTTTCAGTCAGTTGAAAGTTAGCGGTTTCAACAGGTGCTTATAAATAGCGATCAGAGCAGTGCACACTGCTCAATTGCGGATAAAACAGGATTTTATTTTTATTTTTGATAATTTTAATAAAATTTTGATGGCTAACACTTCAAAACATAAACTTTGAACACATGTTCATGAATAGCGATCACTGCAGTGTCACAAAAAATAAAAAATAAATAAAAATTTGAAACATATTTGAAAAGCAAATATTTACAATCAATGTACATTCAAGCTAAATGTTTAAAATGATAAATTAAAATTTTAATTTATTGCATCCTTATCGTTATTTATGAGTGTTGTAATTAACTAGTTTATAGTGTCCGCCAAAAATTTTTGTTATATGTATGTGAATAGTTATAACTCAACATTTTGGGGCATACTCTAAATATTCGAGTAAGAAAATAAAAAAAACATGTTGATTATTAAATTCTTGTTTCAACTTTGACATTAGTTGAACTTCTTTCTCATTTGTTAAATGAAAGTTTAACATAATATCTCTAGTTGTTCTAAGAAATTTTTGGGTAAATGTTCCCTGATAAAAAAAAATAAAACGTGATAAGTATTTTAGTGCTGATTTTATAAGTCGCACACTCTTTTAACACTATTCCATTATGTGTGCGAATATTTTTTTGATCGCCTGTCAATATATGTATAGATTTTGCATATTTCAATTTTTGCTGCTATTTGCCTTTATGCTAATTTCAAAAGTATTTTTTTTTTTCATTATTTTGTTTTGTTCTTCAAATAAAATGTTTATATTTAAACTTCCACAGAAATGCAGAAAGCAAAAATAAAAAATAAGTTTAAAACATTTATCACATGGCTTTTATTTATTTTTTGCTTCTACTGTTGCACAAGTGGATGTTGGATTTTCAATTGGATTTATTTTATATTTGCTTGAATTTTAAAATGGCATTAATTACTTAATTTTTTTTGTTGCTTTTTATTTGCAAGTTCCTGAGTTGAGATCAAAAAGAGAAGAAAAAAAATTGATAAAATAAGCAAATATGCAACATATTTAATGCCCACCTCGTTTCGTAAAAAACATGTTTTACTTTTAAATTGAGGCAAACTTAGAAAAAACTGCTGCCTAAAAATTAAAATTAGTTGAAATTGCTTTTATAGTTCAATTTTCATAAATCATTATACATTGTTTTTTAATGTTGGGCAACTTATAAACTTATGTATATTTTTTTTTGTGGGTTCAGTTGGTAATTCTAAAAAAGTACGTTTATACGCACACTAATTGCAAATAAAAATATTTGTAAATATTCGTAAATTAACTCACTGTTTATACGGTATAGCAAAAGTCCAAAAACTTGGTGGCAAAAAAAATTGTGTAAATGTACAAAATATTCTGCCTTATCGTGGTTGGCGTATTTCAAATACGACTACGACTCTTTGGTAATAGATTAAAGAAGATTTCAACAGTTTTTCTTTAATCTATTACCAAACAGTCGTAGTCGTATTTAAAATACGCCAACCACGATAAGGTAGATTATATTATTATTATTAAATATTATTTGCTTCTATCAATGTGTTTTGTGCGATATTTATCTATTTATTGTTTTTTTATCAAACATTTATAAGCGTGCCACCCTCAAGAATTTTATTTGCGAATAGTGCGTTAACCATGCGCATAAGTCGCCCGTATAAACGCAGTAAATATTAATAAAATACTTCTAAGTGAGCGAGGGTACTGTACTAGTCTACCAGTTACGTGTTCATAGCTCAATTCCCAAGAAAAGAATCTCGTCTGTTTAACTAAAACGGATGAAGTAATTAAAGATAAATATACCGAGTTAAATAAGTTAAAGCTGAAAGCCTATATCAGGTTCTATCAAAAAATTGGAACTACAGTATTTTATGTATGTATGTCACAAGTTACAAAGCGCCCGTTTAGATGAAGGGTGACGTAGCTGCGACAACGCCTGCGATCTCTTTTGGAGTCCCTTCTTAAATCCACGCGTGTTGACATACATATGAAGACTTTTTGTCGCAATAGTCGGGCGCATTTTTTATATTAATTTGATCGATGCTTGTTACCCGTTCATTCGTAGCAATATTGCCATAAAAGAACTAATTATTAGTTTGAGAAATGTAAAATTAATATGTCGATATAGTTTTACTTTTTTTAATTTACCATCAGAATACAATAATTCCTTTTCTCTTCTTATTTTATTTATTTATAATTTGTATATTATAACTGTGTATTTCATATACGTTATAAATTAATTAATCACTAATTTCCCAATACCACAAAAATACATTTAACTGGCAACACTGCTCGTACATAAAATAACAAAAATACGAGAGAAAGCAATATGTAAAAGAGATGAGTTAAAATTGTCGCCCCCTTCTCTTTACTTCTCGCCAACAAACACGACTCGCAGGCGACGTGTTGCAGCTATGTCACCCTTCATCTAAACGGGCTCAAATCAAAAAGTGTAGAAGCGTCAGATGCGACGTGTGAAGAAGTCTACTGTTTTTCGATACTCAGTGATGTCAAGTTTTATTTGGTTTTCAAGGTGCATTTATGTATCTAAAAACTAAAACAAGAATGCTTGAATTAATTTTCCGAGATTTAATAAAGAAAAAATTATAAATTTAAGTTTGATTATTCTTGCGATCTGACAAGGATTTCTGCCAAACTGGCCAAATACAGAGTTGGCCGTTCACTGTGAATATTTATTATCTACACACTGGTTAACGAATTTCACACAAAATTATTAAATAAAACACAAATTAGTCTAAACTTATAGATTTTGTACCTCTTTCCCTAGAAATGTTCCACTATAAAGCGTAGTGTGTAAAACTGCTAACTCACTTCAACAAAAATTGTATAGAAGAGAAAAGTTACTGTTGACATTTTCTATACAAAGTTAAAGAAACTAACGTAATACATTAAATTTTTCGATGTGTAGAGTTTCAAATTAAAATAAATATTTTAACCAGTCGATGGCGATGTCTCTTTCTCTTTCGAACGATATTAAAATATTATAAATTATAAAAATTGGATTTAGCAGGTTTATACTCTAAGCCGACGATATGTATATTAATGTTACCAAACTATCAGAACCTTCTAAATCATATAGTCCTAACTTTATACGATTTTATTTAATTTGTATCATAATTAAAATAAATAAAATAAAAAAATAACATCCTCCACTTAAAAAAATTGTATATGATTTTCTTAATCTTGCATGTATGAAATTAAAATTATAAATCTATTCTACTGACTTCAAATCAAAGAATGAATTAATTTTCTATATTCAATAATCGCTTAGCAAACTATTCGTTATAAAATAGGAGTACAGCATTAAACACATTCACCACAGCAAGCTGCCGACTACCAAATGTCAAGGATAGAATACACATGTTTATATATATGAGAATGATTCTTTTGAAGACAGCAAGGCAACATGGCGACAGGTTGTTGTCTATGCTGATTTTGTCGTTGTAGTTCAATTAAACTAAAGCTATGTACAGACGATTGTCAGATCTTACAATATTGTCAGATCTGACAATGTGCTGACAATGTACTGGCAATCGAAAATTGCCATCACAATATTCCTCGTCAGTTCACACGGTTGTCAGAAAAACTTACAATTTATTGCCAGATGGTTGTATGACAATATGGTTGTTATATGCAAAAATGGTTAGATCTGTTGTTATGCGTTGCCAAATTAAAGCATTTGTTAGAAATTCTTATATATTTATCGTTTGTGTTTGTTTTAAATGTAAAAATTGAAAGTATTAATTATTATGGACCATAAAGAAGCAATTGCAATGATTTTTTCTGCATATATTTTATCATCAATTTTTTCTTCAAAATCAAGCGTGTGCAGTGTTGCCCATAGAAAGAATTCTCTTACAATGACGCCATTGTCAGATGCATAAACTTCGCACATCTGACAATATTAAAATGTCTGAGAAATATCTGGCAATAATTTTACAATGTGTTCACACGATTGTAAGATGTCTGACAATTCGTTGACAGCTGCTAGTCTTGCAATGGACTGACAATGCTTTTCTAGCAGCGACGTCTGACAAAAATTGTCAGTTCACACGGTTGTAAGAAATTTTGAGAACATTTTACTGGCAATATTGTAAGATCTGACAACAGTCTGTACATAGCTTAATTTCTATTTCTTTGGCTACAGTGAGAAAATTCAGTATTGCCAGTACAATACAAAATGTTGAATGAATGATTTTGTACAATTATTTCACATTATTTAACAGAAACTCTATCCAAAAATTGATGTAAAGCATAAATTGATTAATTTTTGTACTTTTACGTGAAATAAGTACATTTTAAAAGAGTAATTAATTTTTATAAATGCAAAACATATAAAAGTGGCAATACTGAACTATGTATTTGTACTTGAATATCAGCTTCAGATGGTGCTGCTGCCGTCTCCAAAATAATTAAGTAGCCGGCTACGAGGCGACAAATGCTGCTAGCGGCATTTGAAGTCGTGTGTTCGTGTAGCCTGCTGTGGTGAATGTGTTTAAAGGCTCAGTTAGCCGACTGTAATGTAAAGTAACTGCAACAGTAGTAAACAGCTGATCGATATTGGTATGTGAAAAGTAATGAAAATGATTATAGAGATGTAATGTAACGTAACCTACTTTTCATATAAAAATATCGATCAGCCGTTTTCTACGTTACAGTTACATTACATTACAGTCGGCTAACTGAGCCTTAATGCTTAAATACATACCTTGCGAACGCCTTGATGAAGTTGAGATTTGTTGCATATCCATGGAACGTGATGAATCACCAGTGCCAACGCTATTTTTGATGCACAGGGGCGCAAACAAAAAAGAAGTTAAAGAGAAAACAAAAGAAACAAATATTAAATACTTGTACAGTAAAGTACTGCAAACACAAACTAAAAATTACAAAAAGAAAAATTGCAGAAAGAAAAATACAATTTCAGATAAAGAAAAATAGAACAATAATTTTCAATTTAGAAAAAAAAAATTAGATGGATGAAGAAAATTTTGCATTTCAACACAAATATATATTAAAGACCACAAAGACAAACTTGAAAAAAAAAACAAAACTGAATAAACAATTGTTTGCAGTTAAACGATCAACTGCTTTAATCAGTCGTCATGACAGACAGACAAATACATTTTATATGTATTATAAGTACTCGAGAGTTTATGCAGCACAAACACAAAATAATGATACAATAACAAAAGAAGATAAAGTAAAATAATATTCGTACAAACTCAGTGCATATGAACATACCGAAAACTTTGACGCCCACGTGGACTTGAGAGTATTTCGGTGGTTAGTTTCTCTTCGGAACTGGCATGCAGTGGCAAACCGGCACTGCTGCGTTTATTGGTGCCACCAATACTGCTGCCATCAGCACCTCTCCCTCCACTGCCCGCACTACCAGTCGTACTCGTGTTGCTATTTTGCGTATGAAGATTATGATGACTGCTATTGCCGCGCTGAGATGATGAACGTATTTTGGGCATAGACGGCGATGAATGTTGAGGCGAATGATGATGATGATAATGTTGTTGTTGTTGTTGTTGCTGCTGCTGAAGCAGCTGCTGTTGCAACGTTTGAGTACTAATCTCACGACGATCACTGGGATCGGTATTCTGTTTGAGCGTTTGCAGTTTGGCCAGTGGTATGATGTCACATTTACTTGGTCTGTGCCACACGGTTTTCTGTGAGGCAGCATTGTAGTAATAGAAACGTTGTGTATTTGTATCAAACAATTCCCACCATTGTGATGAATCGGTGCGCTTAATTGGTACATCCTGAGGCAATAGACAAAAAAAAAAAAATGTAGAATATATGTAAGTATGTATGTAAATTGAGGTTGAAGAAAAAAGTTTGAACTTATTATATAAGAAAATAAAAAAGAAGAATATTTATATACTACAACAACAGCGAGTTTAAAGTTTTCCAATACACGCCAATGTGCAGAAGAAAACTATTATTTTTCTCTTAAGAGTATACAAGTGTGAAATTTTTACACAACATGAACATAAGTCAAAGATATAAATCAATTTGTTGCGAAATTTCTTTTTAATTAGCCGTAAAACTAGCTTTTAAATATACAAGCAACCAGTGATGCCAACTTTTTTGACTCTTACACACACTTGACACATCTTACTTTAAAAAAAGCACTAAAAAGACTAATTTTAAGATCTAAAAAGCGCAAAAAGCACTAACGTGAAAAACGAGAGAAGATTCAAACGAGTGAAGTTTAATAATGCTTAATATTTTCTAAGCAAATCTCTATTTTGGGAATAGTATCATCTTTAATGAAACATATCAGACAAAAAATGTATGCCTTACACTGAAAAAATAAATACACCAAGTTTTTATTAAAGTAATTTTAGGAAGTACACACATTTTTTAAAAGCACTACTTAGTGCCTTTTCTTAAGGCTGGGTTAGCCGAACGTTGCTGTTGCTGTACCGCACCGTACCGTACTGTTAGCACGTTGGTGCACTTATAGAACATTTAAAAACGTGCGTATGCTTTACTTCGTTTTGTTGTTTTAATATTAAAAAGGAACAGCTGTTCACAAAACAGTGATGGGAAATAAAAAGGTTCAAATGGTGAATGTAGCGAAGAAAAAGTACCTAAAATATGTAAACGCTACTAAAACTGTATACTGTCTGTTATACATTTATAACAAATAAATATGTTCATACATACATACATAACGATGGACACAAGTACACCTCGTCACAAAAATTTATTGCAATATCGTAAAAATAACACTTTTTAAAACAGTTTAACAAAGCAGTTGTGCTGTTTAATATTATGTTTTTATCTTCCCCTGTAAAATTACAATTATTTGAGTTAGGGCCTTTCTACTTGTGACCAACGATATGTATGCAACATGAAATAATTTTTACATGTGTGCATACACAATAAGAAGTTTTGATACCATTTAAATCCTTTAATACATATCACATTTATATTATGCTCATACATATTTATGCATTTCTTTATTATATATAAGTACATATACATACACATGCATGTATATATTTGTGTACATAAGTATGTATATATGTACATTCCCAAATATTTATTTATATATTTATGTTTTTTTCACACAGATATTATTAACAAAAGTACCAAAAAAACAGAGCCAAAATACCCCTATTCCATTTAAATTACAATGGTACCATCACTGGCTTACAAACGTCACTTAACAACGTTAGGAAATTCTATTTTATACAGGTTCAGACGTGCCGTCAACGTTACAGCAAATTTCGGTAAGCGTTTGCATTGTTTTCAATCAACAACAACGTTCGGCTAATTCTACCTTTAGTTTGGCACTACGGCTCAAAATTTGGCGTTTTGAGTCTTCAAAAGGCACTGAAAATAATGCCAAAAGCACCAAGTTGGCATCGCTGCAAGCAACTCTGCAACTGCTTCTATTCTTCTTTCCTCTCTCTCTCTCTCTCTCTCTCTCTCTCTATCTCCTAAAAATTCAAAAATTACGAACTGAAAATTTAACTGTATGAACCGGAACAAAGTTTCATATGATTGTCAAATCTGGCAACTCTTATCATTCAAGAGCAACAATATATGTATGTACATATATACAACGTTTATACGCGTACAAAAACTTGGTAGCACTTCTAAAGAAAACTTACTTATGTTTGCAAAAAAAAAAAAATAGTGTAAATGTATAAAATAACAAATAATCATTTGTTTTAATTGTCATTATTTTCCTCTATCAATGCTTTGTGTGTAATATTTATGGTTTTTTTTTAACCAACAATGCAAATAGAGCGTTAGTCAGGATTTGTTCTCGTGAGTTAGGTGTTTTAGCAAACAAAAATTAATTCTCCAATTAATGCCAAAAATTTATTTTTGTAATATATTTATGTATATATAATACTACGTTTATACACGCACTACTTGCAAATAAGTTATCTCTCTGTTTATACGGCATAGCAAATGTACAAAAACTTGGTAGCACTTCTATAGAAAAGTTACTTATGATTATAAAATTATTGTATAAATGTATAAAGTAACAAATAATTATTTGTTTTTATTGTCATTATACATTAGCGGTATTAGAGCAATTACCGCTAAAACAGCTTAAGCGACACATTTTTTGGACTTCGTTTTTTTACGAAAATCGACTATTTACGATCGCAAATAATCGATTTCAGTCAAAAATTTAAGTTCGAAAACTCTGTCGCTTAAGCCATTTTGGCAGTTATGGCACGATATTCTTTTATCGACGTTTTTTGTGCAATATTTATTAGTTTATTGCTTTTTATTAGCAAACATTTGTAAGCTTGGCAACCTCAAGCATTTTATTTGGAAATATTGCGTTATAGTGAATAGATTTCTGAATAAGTAAGTCACAATAAAACAATTATATGACAATAATTTACAGTTTTATTTGGAAATAAGTCGACGTATAAATGTAGTAATAGTAGAAGGACAGAATAAGCTAAACGAGCCAAATCAAATCAGCTGATTGTTTTTTGTCTCACAGAAACAATGAAAATACAAATTAAAGATCACATAAACGTTAATTAATCTAATAGAATTTCTTTTGTGAACAGGAAGGTACTGTTGGCTGAAGTAGATAGTGCATTGGCTATAAAGCGAATGACGATCTTCGAGAGCCCGAGTTCAAGCCTTAACCAGACACAGTCATACCACCATTATATATTTTTTATGATATATAGAACTCAGCAAAAATTATCGGCGACTGGAAGCAGTTTTTTAAGAAAGAGAGTGTGAACTTTCCCTTACTAACCTGCCTCCGGATTACATAATTTTTGTATAGAATCTCCCACTTGGTAGGTCTCGAACAGAAGTCCTTTCTTTTTAAGCATGATAGATGCATAAACATCATATCTTTTTATGCACCTTCTTTAAATTAAATACATATGTATGTATGTATGTCAGTTGAATGAATAGTATGCATGTATGTATATTTAAAAATCTTCTTTATCACGTGAAATATCTCAACAAGATAATGCTAATCTTTTTTTTATTTTGTATATTTTATTAAATTTAAATAATTCTATATGTGTAATTTAAATGCGTCTTCTTTTTTTATAATAAAACAAATGTGTAAAAATAAGACAAAACAATTTAAAAGCAAATGAGTCAAGGTTATATGAAAATACAAAATGTTTCGGGAAATATGCCTGAATGGTGGCTGTGTGCGGTGGGTTTTTATTACAGATAAAGTTTAAGGTCTTTTCAAATGATTTTTTTTATAAGATTTTAAGAGGGAGACAAGGTTGTGAAATATTGCAACAATAATTATTTAAATAAACACCATTATCATTTGTGTGTGTGTGTGTGTGTTTTTTTTTTCTACAAAAATTGTGGGAGTACAAGGGGTCAGAAGCATTTTATTTTTTTTTTAACTTAAATTAAGATGTAAAATTAAAATTTAATAATTAAATAAAATAATTACAATCACATTAGCTAGCAAGTTTAATATTAAAGAGAAAATAAAAAATATAATATAAAATGAAATAATTAGTACAAATTCAAAACAAAACAATTAAAAAAAACATGTTCTATGTGATGAAATTTTCTTCTAGCCTTTTATTTCCTCATTTAGTGGGAAGTTAGGAAGGCACTCTTTCTGTAAAAAATTAATTATTTAATACGTTTATACCAGGGACCGTAACTGTTATGACTTTTATCGAAAAAGTCAAGAAAAAAGTTATTTTTAACTTTTATTTTTAAGGCAGAAATAAAAGTTATTTCTTAACTTTTATTTTTTAAGGCAAAAATTAAAAGTTATTTTTGACTTTTATTATTTTACTCAAAAAATAAAAGTTATTTTTTAACTTTTAATATTTTAAGGCAAAAATAAAAGTCTTGAATTAAGTATTGCATAGTAATACGCTAGTTTTATTGCCTCCAATTTATAGGTAATAATAATTGATGTATATTACAGAAGTCTATAAAAATTATTGCAATAAAACTTGCGTATTACTATGCAATATTTAATTCATGACTTTTATTTTTGCCTTAAAATATTAAAAGTTAAAAAATAACTTTTATTTCTTTAGTAAAATAATAAAAGTCAAAAATAACTTTTAATTTTTGCCTTAAAAAATAAAAGTCAAAATTAAAAGTTATTTTTTGACTTTTATCAAAAAAGGCACAAATTTAAAAGTCATACAAAAATTTGCATTTTGATAAGAACCAAAATTTTCTACGATCATTTTTTATGTGTGCTTTTTTGATGTAAACTTTTAAAAATAACAGTTATTTTCTGTCCCTGGTTTATACACATAACTTATATTTGCAAAGAAAACTGTAAATTGTTGCCATATAACTGTTTTATTGTGACTTACTTATTCAGAAATCTATTCACGATAACGCAATGTTTGCAAATAAAATGCTTAAGGTTGCCAAGCTTACAAATGTTTGCTAATAAAAAGCAATAAACTAATAAATATTGCAAAAAAAATATTGATAAAAGAATATAATGACAATAAAAACAAATAATTATTTACTACTTTATACATTTACAGAATCATTTTGTAAATATAAGTAACTTTTCTATAGAAGTGCTGCCAAGTTTTTGTACATTCACTCTACCGTATAAGCAGTGAATTAGTGCGGGTATAAACGTAGTAATTAAGAGTATTATCAACGGAAATAAGTACACTGAACCAAAAAACCATTCTTAAAACAAGAACTTTCTGTTCGCGTTTTAAAAATTAACTTTTTTAACATTTAATTTAAAATATGAAAACAAATCAATCGAAAAAATGTTCAGCGTTGTCAACGCGCCATTTACAAAAAAACGCACCAATCTTAGAATTTATTTTTTTAGTTTAAAATGTTTATTGAATTCATTTTGCATAAAAGTACATTATTTTTTTGTGTTAAAAATTTAACAGGATTTTACAGTTCAGGGTTAAAAAAAATAAAACCTAAAAAAAACTTAACAAATTTGTTTATATTCATTTGTATTACATAGATAATAATTTTTTTTAATTTCATAAATTCTGTACAAAACTTTTTAAAGAGATCAACGATTAATAGAAAGGTTTCAAAACTAATAAAAATTCTTTATTTATCATTTTATTCAAATATTTTTAAATTTTTTTTTATCAGAAGTTTAATATATCCATATTAAAAATATAACAATAAAAATAAACAGCCTTTTACAATATATGTACATAATTAAAAAACAAAAAACAAAAAAAAAAAAAAAAAAAAAAAAAAAAAAAAAAAACTAAACAAATTCGTACATACATAGTGTACATATGAAAGTGGTCTAGGTCATATATATTCGATATAGTACATTTTGATCAGACTAGAACAAATATCTCTACCAAAGAAATATAAGACTTATACAACTTTCATAATTAAGGGCATTCATTTGTACAAGATGATACATTTTTGTGTATTAATTTTATAAATTCGGTTTAAAACTTTTTAAAAAGAGACCAAAAATTAATTATTCCAAATAAATAAAGCTAGTATTTTCATCATTATTGTTATCATTGGGCCATAAAATCAGATTTCATTTCAAATTGTAATATTTTGTAAACATCATTAGTATTAATATGGTAATTAACACTATCAGGAAGTTGGTAAGTTTCACAACAAGAATTTTTCGGTTTTTAACCCATTGTTGCGTTAAATTTGCGTTGATGCCACCAAAAATTAAAAAACGTACCGAAATTTAAAAAAAACGCACCACGCACCAACTAAGGAGTTTTCCGCACAAAAAAATTTCAAAAAGCACCCAAAATGATGCGAAACGCACCAAGTTGACAACGCTGAAAATGTTATTGTCTACAAACTGTTTAACTACGAGTAAACTATTGTTGGCATTGCCAGAGCTAATGTATTTGTACTTGTATAATGTTGTTTAAGAGCTGCCAGATTTGATGAATTCGCAGGAGTGTGGAATAAATCTTTTATACGTGTAGGTATGTTAAGTTGCAAACTAATAGCAAACAAACTTAAAATGTAATTATAGGTAACTATCCTATTGTTTATTTGCTAAAATGTTTAACAATTTCGATAACAACAATGTATACATTTTGTTGCTGTTTCTCTATTTGATTATAAAACAAGTTCCGTAATAAAACAGGAAGTGGTGAAAAGAGAATTTGTATTTAAAAGTAAATAACAAAAATGAAATATTTTAAAAACCCCCGACTTTTTTCAGAAAAGATGGTATATCTTCTAAACGGCTGGACCGATTTTCTTCAAACATAGCTAAGAACCCTCTCGATCAAGTCATCTTTCAAACAGAAAAAACTAAATGAAAATCAGTCCAGCCGTTTGACCTGTACGTGGACACGGACAGACACACAGATACACACCCTGAAGGAAATGTCGATGGTGAAAATGTACTGAGTCGCTTTTGACTTTGTCACCAGTACTACTCTACAATTATTCCACATACAATACTTTGTGCTATAGACATTTAGCATGTGCTTGTCATTGAAAATCTACTAGTAAGACTAAAACAATTGACTAGGTAGTGAATTCATAGTTCTTATGGGAACATGGAGACATACCAACCAGACATTTACTGGTACATTTCTATACCTTACGTACATACAAATTTATGTATATTGACAAGTTGTTGCAAAATCCACCAGAAATACATCACATCTGTTTTCTCTCTCTCTCTTTTATACTGACTAATAGAAGAGAAATTGTAGACAATGTAACTACTACTATAATTTTAGTGTTGACAAAGAGACACTTGGCCCCAGAGTGACTGCAGGGCAGAAACACAGATACACAGACACACAGTATGTACTACAAATGCATTGTACATACATGAAGCATATGTAAATATGAAAAATACCTAAGCATATATACTTATGTACATACATATTTATGTACGTCTGTTATATTGTTATATGAGTACATCCGTGAGCTCGTGATTGTTCATGTAAATATGTTTCATATTAGTATGTTACGAGTTCAAGGTTATTTGCGCAAAGATTCAAACAAACACTTGCACACATTGTGTGTAACAGTGGGCCGCTCCATCAAAATATAGACACAGATTCAAACACGAATAAATAGAGCATTTACAACTGCAAAAAATCTATTAAATTTTATTTGAAATCTTTATGAAAAACCAATACCGTTTACAATAAGTTTTTTTTCACATTTATCAGGATTTCTTATCCAAAACAAAAACTCAATAACTGAAAAATTTCTTAAACTACAACCAAACAACTGGAATGGGCGTTTAAACTCCCATACGTATGCATTCTGTGATATTATATTCTAGATTACGAGTATAAATATGTGCATGTATTTATTATCGAAAAAAATTTATCAGCAGAGTCCATCTCTGGACCACTGTGCAGTATATTACATGAGTGCATAGTTTATGTATTTTTGAAATACATAGGCTGCTTTTGTGTTTTTTCTTCTACTACATACATATTTTGTGTTCTTGTTGTTTTTGTTCTTGTTTGTTTTTTTTTTGTTCTCGTTGATTTGTTCCTCTCCTTAAATGGCCTTCATATTCGTCATCTTGGGATGTCAGTCAGGCAGTTGGTGATAATGTCGTTGTGCAATTGTAAACGGAAGCTTTAAAATACAGATTTCATTTACTAAACGGTTTTTTTCTTTGTTTGTGTACAAACATATGTACATATTTATTTTTTTTTTTCATTATATTCGTAATATTAATAATAATTTCTTTAACATTAATCAATCAATATACTGTCTTTCAAAGCAGATAAGCGATAAGTCTCTCATCTATTTTGATATCGAGGACAAAATGCCAATTGCATTAAACATATAAAAAATGCATGTCGATTTGAATAGGGACCTTCACCTCTTTTGCTTTTTTTCCTCTTTCTTGCCATACTCACTCTTGCCAAAAGTTCAACATTAACATTTATTGCACGTTTAATATTTTGTAATGACTATTTAAGCAATTTAATCACATAAAAATCAATTCAGATAATTTTGTAATGAATAAAGAACGGGATTTCCTTAAGAATTAGCACAAATCTCTGGCGTACTTGCTTGTGTGCGCATAAAATAAACCAACTCATTCTGGCAACAATGTCTCTTTAAAACCCGTTCCAAAATACTTGTATGGCAACACTCTGTTCTTGCAATGTAAATGTATAGGATGTTGTTGTTTTTTAATTACATACTTCTTCCAAACTACAATTCGAGCTGAAATAAAGTCAGCCTATGTTGTAATGGTAAAGTAAGAAAATAAAAAACATGTTGATTATTAAATTTTTGTTTCAACTTTGATGTTTGTTGAACTTCCCATTTGTATAAATGAAAGTTTAACATAATATCCTTAGTGGTTCTAATAAATTTTGGGCTAAGACATCCCTGATGATCTGCATTAGCAACAGTGAAATGTGCATAAGACTTAGCTAACCCCTCAACAATCAATTTCAGGGTATTTTTGATAAAAAATATTTTACTGAATAAGTAAAATAATAGTTTGGAGATATTAATTAGTGCGTTAACAAATGTTAAATTTAAATTGTAACGACTCGCAAAAAAACACCACATGTGCATTTAATTTGAACAAAAATCAAAATGTGAGTATTTTTCATGTTTTTTGTGATCTGGCCTCACTTTCCCTTTTTAAGAGCTGTTTACAACTAAACTCATGCCTCAGTATGCAAAAAATAACGCGTGCTTGAAGTGTACATTAAAACCGGGTTTTCTATGGAAATTTTTTTTAATATACATACACTTCAAGCACACGTTATTTTTAATTTTTGCATACAGAGGATATAGGTAGTACTTTAATTGTCCCAGCTTCTCTTTTGAAAAATCCAAATCATAAATAAATTCACATCAAGTGGGCATTAGAATTTTCAGAAAATAAAATTAAGCAAAACTTGTTTGCAATGAATTCAAACCAATAATGAACATTAATAACAGTTGTGGTTCATTATTGTTGGCCACTTGTTTCTATTTATTTAAATTCATTAAATTTCTGTTGCTCTACATTATTGTCATTATTATTATGTATTTTTTTTTGCTGTTATCAAAATGTGTGTAAACATGTTGGTGAATAACAGAGTGCAAACAGCGTTACCAATTCCGTTACATTCAATTGAAATTAGTTATTTATTTTGCTTATATGGAAGTGGGAATTTTTTTCATATTGATTACTTTTGTGGCAATCAAATACTGTTGTAAAAAATATGGCGCAATTTCGTATTCCATTCACTTTCGTATAAAAATTCTAATAGAATCGCAAGCCAATGCGCTAAAATTTAGCAAAAAATGCACTTAAATGGAAGGCAATTCCACCCTTTATCTTAAATAAATATGGCATTTGAGACAGTAGATGAAGTTTTTTCTGTTTAGTTTGTTTTAAACTTTTTACAACACAGCCGCCATATTTTCAATTCATCAGTTTATTTGAAAAAAATTTTTTCGATGATTTTCTTACACTTGAATTTTATATCACTGACAATCTAGTATTAACATTGTTATGTTTTCTTATGTTTGATTTTTAAAACAATAACAAATTCTTTATAACAATACAAATATGTATATACTAAAAACTTACTTGTCTGGTAACCCAATGGGTAAACAAAAGTGAACTATTGTACAGGACAATAACAACAATTTCGATTTATGTGCGACGTAAACTGCAATGCCTTCTACCATTAGCGAGGGTGATTCTTTATAATATGGCATACTACCCTTTTGGACAGCAAAACATTTTTAAGAAACGTACATCAAATTGCACTTTTTAGATGGAAAAGTAGCCTGTCTTGTAGAAAAGAAAACACCATAAGATTTACAAATTCGTTCCCCCTTATTTTTTACAATTTTACGAAAGATTAACGATAGCATTTATCCCCTTCGAAAGGAATAATAATTTTATGGGAAGGAACATAAATTCCACTTGTTATTCACAATAGCGGTGATTATTTTGAATTCTGCTAATAAATTCTCTTCAGTTGTGGCAACACTGACTGCAAGATAAATTGATGCATGAGAGAAGATGCCCAAGTGTGTGTTTGTGTGTGTGTGTGTGTGTGAAGAAATGTTGCCTGTATTGGGGGGTTTAGGTTAAATAGATGATGTAAAAACATTATTTTAATAAGAAAATAAATACAAAGAAAATTACAGAAGTATGTACATATGTATGTATGCATTTATATATGTTTGTATGTATGTATGTATATATAATTTGTGCACAATGAACTTTGTGCGTATGAAGACTGGAAAATAAAATAGAGGCATTCACTAATTGAGAAGTTGTTATTCGTACAACTTTTAGAACATTAACACAATGCAAGGGCATTAAACTTATAAGGTGGCATCATTGTCTGACACTTTAATACATAAACAAATTAGCAGCAATAATAGTAAAAAATATACATATACATTTGTTGTAACCTTGCCTCTTCTTGTTTGAAATCCAAACTTTAATAAACCTTTGTGAACATCATAAATGTATCAATTGTGCAAACTGCTCCTCGTATAACACATGCCATGTTACATTTGGATTTTAAAGATTATTAGCTCTCTATGATAATGATGATGACGACTATGGTATTGATGACCTAATTTTTTTTAAACACAAACAAATAAGAATTAAAAAAAATTACTGATACGTACATACTACTTAATGGTATTCGGACAATATATGTATGTACATACATATGTATGTATGTATGCATACATATTTATTTCATCAATTCGCTGGTCAATAATTATAGCATGTTATCCGTCGGTCTACGTAATGAAAATTTTTGCACAATTTTCCAATTAAAACTCATATGTATGTATCTGTCCTTTTTTTTTTGTTATAAACATCAACAATTTCGTTAATGTATGCAAAATTGCTGGAAAAAGATCAAATTAATTAAAATTAACAAAGAATTATGAAAATAAGTCATTCAATAACGTATGCGAGCGATACCAGACACACCGGAATTGAGCAGAAAAAGACGAAAAAAATTTTATTATTTGGAATTGAAGTAATGAATACACATTATGTAGGTATTGTATAAATTTACAAATGCATTTGTATTGGAGCGAATACTGAAGGTAATAAGAAATTATTTGAATCAAAGTTTTAGCAAAAGTTAAAGAGAATAAAGCCAATTTCTCCTTTCAAGAATTTAAATTCTTCACGCATCTGCGTAAGTGTTAATAAAAATATATGTATGTGTTTAAATGATTTAATGAAATTATATACAATTAACAAAATTAAGAATTTATAGAAACGGCTTCAAATTTATTTTTAATTTTTTTCACATCATTTAAAATTATTATAAAAAACTTCAGGCTTCGTCTAGTTTTAATAACCGTCTGATGTAGTTCAAAATATAATAAAACTTAAATAAAATAAGATCTGGCAACACTGAGGATATTTATGAGATCACATATGATCGATCACATAATATCGATATTATTTAATGATTTTTTCCTCTCCAGTATTTGACATTTTTTTAGTAAATGGGCTCTTTTGATAAGGTAAATAGACGTTTGAAAAAGTGGGCGGGGACGTGCCTATTAAAATTTAACCATATATGTCAAGTAATTGTATTTTTAATTTGGTATTTTTATGTTATTTTTGTTGAAAAAAAAAGTTGACATCACTGCTCTTTTAGCAGACAACGAAAATGTTAGAAACAAAATTGATATTTATATTTCTTTTAAATTTATATACATGTGTATGTAAATGAAATCATAAAATATTTCTGTTGTTATTCTTTTTATATGTAAGTAATTTATTATATTATTTCTTTATCAGCAACAATTGCTGGGTTTTTTTATTCTTCTTTTGAATATTTTAATATTTTAGCTGGAACTTTAGCTGGGCGGCAATAATAGTTTAGGGATGAATGTATTATTTGTGGGCAATGAATGACAGATGGACTAAATGGATGACTGGATGGGATGAGGCAACTTCTTATGAACCACCAAGCAGCAACTATTACACATGCAAAGTACAGCAGTATGTTCATGCATTCATACTTTTACAGTTTCATGTATATACAAATACTCGTATAATCGTATGGTCTTGTAAAAAAAAGTTCAAATATTTGATTTGAAAACAACTACCACAACAGTTTTATTAGAAAGAGCAACAATAAAACTAAATAGATTTTCATTTTTATATTGTTATTTTTACTTGCATGCTTTTTTATTTTCTCAAACAATAGCAAAAAAAAAAAGATACTTAAACTTAAACGATAACTGAATGAGTGAAATTGAGAATGTGTTAAATGTTGAAATTTCTGCTTAAACTGTGGAAAGGTTTTTTTTATTTCTTCGTATTGTTGCCCAAATATTTTTATTTTACTGTAAGCAATTCCACAAAGTAAAATGTAATTTTTATTGTAAATAAATATATTGTGTGTGCTATTATTCAGTTTCTTGTCTGTGTAAAGAAATATCGATGCAGCGCCACTTAATTAAATTTAGCCAAATATACACATACATACATACATACATTTAAAGTTTAACAACAAATTATTCAAATAGTTGATGTAATTTATTAAAAATAGTAAAAGTTAAAAAGGAAATTTTATCAAAACGCTTGCTAAATTTAAAACAAGGAAAAATAATGCAAAAATGAACATTAGACCGTTAAAAAATTGCATACCTTAGAGTAAGATACTCAAGATACATACATACATACATACATTTTACAAATCGCCAAATTGTATATGAAATTTTGAAAAAATTAAATCTGGAATCAAAGAGAAATATGTATAATCATGAAATCAAGCCAATTAAATAAAATAATTCGCTTAAAGCGCATACATACATAATTACAAACATTTGAAAAGGCAAATAATGGTATATGAAATTGTAAATATTGCCAACTACAAAAGTTTACATGATTTAAGTGTTGCCACTGTTTGCTTAAAATGATTACAGAGTTCACAGGATTGTATTTTAGCATTTACCGGAAGTTCTTTATGAAGTAGAGTCTTAGAGTTGCCAGAAATCTTGATTGTTGATAAACGTATAAAAAAAGGAAAATTAATGGAATTAACGTTTAAATGTATTTTTGGGCTACTTTCAGCGTTTTTTTAACAAACATGTTTCTGAAGCAGATTTAATATTTTATTATTTTCTATATTTGGTTTGATGAATATACATATATATATATATATATATATATATATATATATATATATATATGTATGTATAGTACATTATTTTAATTAAAGAAACATGGCTTTAATTTTATTAATTTTTTTTTGCGAATTTTGGTATTTGATTTTACAAATTCTAAAATAGCACCTGCACTATTTCAGTAAAAATATTATTTGATTTTTTGTATTTAGTAAATTGAACACAAAATTAATGTTTTGTGAAAGGACAAACTGAAATTTCAATACAATTCAATGGAATTATAATTGTAACTTTACGACTATCATTACTTTTGGATATATATGTACATACACACAAAAAAATAATATTCATATTATTTATGAAAGCTGTTCATATTTTTTCATGTTCATAAAATGCATGAAAAATGTTTACTATTAATGAAAAATTTCTTATAATTGAAAATTTTTTGTAAGTACCCACTATTTAATTATTTAATTCTTAAATGCTATGAATTCTATTCATAAAAATGCTCATATGAACTGTTCATAAATATAATGAACATTTTCATAAACATTATTAATATTTCTTATATTAAATTTTTTTTTATTTTCCTACATTTTGTTAAATCAAATTCATAAATATTATGAAATATTTCTATGATTTTATGAATGATTTCTTAAAAAAATTTATAAAAAAGCTCATATTAATTATGTAAGAAATACATAGATCCTATGATATAATTCACCATTTTCAAGACAAGACAAGTTGTAAATTATATGTAGCTATTCATTATAAATATGATATTTTATAAATCGGTTCGATAATGATTTCTTTTTAATGCCAATATATGAAAAAATTTCCAATATTTGCCAATGTAATTAATATTTATCCTACTAGAAGTATTGATATTGATTCGGATGTCCCACAACAAAATACCCGTAGCGAGTTCAACTTATATGATTTTAAAAGCTCTTTTCTAAATTTTGTTTTGCACTAACATAACAAAGACAATATTTGTCGTAAAGATGTCTTAGAAATTCAAAAAATGGTTAAAGATTTTGTTATTTTACCAATAGTGAATAAAATAAAAGACATTGTTGAAGATACAAAAACGTCATTGTACAGTGCATTAAATGACATTTGTGCATACTTGGACTAAATGGACAGTGAACATAGAATTACAAGAAAACTTTGAAACCTGGGTTTAGTAGAAAGTGTGAAAGCAATTTTCACTGGGAGAGAGTTAAGGCTCAGTTACCCGACTGTAATGTAATGTAACTGCAATAGTAAGAAACAGCTGATCGATTTTGTTATGTGAAAAGTAATGAAAATTGTTATAGAGATGTAATGTAACGTAACCTACTTTTCATATAAAAATATCGATCAGCTGTTTTCTACGTTACAGTTACATTACATTACAGTCGGCTAACTGAGCCTTTACAGTTTGGAAAAGGGAATTGTTAACCTATTTCCCAACAAAAGACTTGTAAGTATTTTCGACAAAAGTTAAAAATTTAAACCACTTTTTATCACATATATACATATGTATGTATTTCTAGGAATTCTATCGTACATGCAAAAAAGGACGAATTTATGCTAAAGTTTGCAACATGAAAGCCCAAATGAAGATTGTATTTTATCAGGGTCAACAACACCTTCTTCAACGTCAAGTAATGAAGATAACCCATATGGTAAGAAGACATATAATGCGTACATATCGATGGTCTCAAGTAGAGAGGCCCTAACTCCTGTTTTTTACGAAATTGAGTTTTTCAGTGATTCCAATACATTTCACACAAATACACCTTCTCACAAAAATATATTGCAATAGCGTAAAAAATAACGCTTTTACAAGCAGTTTTATAAAAAAATTTACATTGTGAATATTACAGTTTCTATTATGTTTTACCTTCTCTTGTAAAGTTACAGTTATTTGAGTTAGGGCCTTTCTACTTGAGACCATCGATATATGTATGTATATATCTATATTAGTGCCTGAGGAAGATGGTATAATTTTAACTAACTGAGGACGAGTACATAGGCTATTGGAAAAAATGTAGTCAATACCAGTTTTCACAAATAGAAAAATGCAAAACTGCTGCCGACGTCTTCAAAATTTGGCCAGGGTACACAAATGCAAACGGCATTCGCATGGTATAACATTTCATCAATATTAGATTCATAATAAATTAATTTTTAAATGTTTTGTTTGCTTTATATTAGCTTGATGTGCGAAAGTATTCATGAAAACTCAATTTAAATTCCTTAAATAAGGAAGCTAGAGAAAGTACGTGTAATTTAAAACTATTTAAATTAAACAATTAATACAAATTATTTACAAGCATCTCCTTCAATTTAAATACTCGTGATATTATACTGTTTATGAACATTAATCAGTATTTTTTGTAACCAAATAAATGTGGTGGAAAACAATCCAGAAAATTTAGTGTTGCTGATTCAGTGGGAGCACTGGCAATTTTCGGAAATTCACATGAGGAAATAGAAGATAAGCTTCGCCACATTAGTACAACAAAACAATTTTTACAACTCCGTATTTTAATAATAGGTGATATTCAAAATATTAAAGAAATTTTTGTTTATTTTTGATTTATTTATAAATGGTATGAAAGGCTTATTAAAGTACTTGATGCTTAAAAAACATGTATACAAAAATGTAATTTATATGCAACTTTTCTTTAAGAATTGTATATCCTTAAAATTATATGTGACGCGCAAAATAGAAAGGGACCTAAGGGTAAAAACCGGTTTTGTTCAGGAGAGCCATTTTAAAGATTTAAATACGTGTATCTTTGGTGTACACGCGCATATCTCTGGGAGGGAACACTTTTTGGGGCATGGGATAGGTCTCATTCGATGCTCAGATGTTGTCCACATAAAAAAAAAAAAAAAAAAAGTGAAAATTGATTTTTTTTACCCCTAGGTCCCTTTCTCTATGCGCTGTCACATATGCTTAGTGTTAAAACCTTAAAATAGAACCCCAAAAGTTCATTTATATTATGAAACATTGCATAAAATCCTTAAAATTATAAATAAAAACATAAAAGTTTATATATGTTATGAAACTTTTCATAAAAATTCGTGATGCATTTTCATTCATACTATGTACAAATAAAACAGTATTTTTCATATTTATGAAATAGTTCATAAATACTAGGATTTGAACATTGGAAAATTTTATATGAAATATTTCATTCATGTAAAGAATTTTTTCATTTATTTTATGTATTTTTCATAAATATTGCTCATAAATACTTTCCCACTATTTTTTGTTTTTATTAACCTTTTCATTGATATTATGAAAAAGTTCTTAAGAAACACCAAAACGTTCATCGGCAAATTTTTCATAAAATATTCTTAATTGTTATGAACTTTTTTTTTGTGTGTGTAATGATGACGCTACCGACCGCTCCACATGCATACATACATACATGCGCGTATTCTTTGCAATTATTTTTAATTGTTTTCTTTTTAATTTTAATTTAATGTTAAGAAAATTTAAAATATTTTTGAAAATATTTGTTTTCATTTTGAACAACTTGCTCAGATTCTCACGTGACTTTTAAACTTGACGTTGGTGTATCAATGATGCCAATCTTGGCGTTAGAATGTGTCGCCATACATATAATGGCGCTTTGGTGTCACCGCTTACCTAAATTCACTTACTGACTCACTGGAATCTCATAGTGAAAGTTAAAACTAAATTTGCGAAGCACCTTTACCTTTATATGTCGCCCTGAAACATGTTAATGTTGTTTTACATATTTACAACACGCACTGTTAATTACTAAACAACTACATATTTTCTTTTATGTCTACAATAATTTAAACAAGTCTAATTACTTTTAAAATATGAAAACTACTCAGGTATTGTACATAAACTTACAGTTTTAGTTGTACTTTTTCTTACAACATAAGATTCGTTTATCAAAAATTTTAATGTCAAATGCTTTAAAGCATTTATCATAACTTTGTGTTATAAACATAAAACAAGTGCAAATTAATAATGAGTTTATAAAAGGGTGAAAAAGAAAAACGAAAATCATAATTTATGACAGCGACAAAAAAGAAACTGAAAAAAAACAATTATGTTTTATATCTCAGCTGCATCAACAAAGAGGCTTTAAAGACAATTTTTTACGAGCAATTGAAACAAGTTTGAAAATTTCATATATGTAAAAATTTCACTTCACATAAAATTTTATAGTAATAATCAACAAAAGTATGCTTTGTTTTGCATAAAATATACAAATTTAATGAGCGTAGGCCTTAAAATTGTTATTTAACCCATGTTCGAAAATTCGAAATTAATTTCGAAAATTCGAATATAGCTCAGTAATGTCAATATCCTTATTTTTTCATGAAAACTTAACTATTTTTATATTTTTAATAATATTTCACAAATGTTCAAACATTCGAAATTAGATTTTCTTTGTTTAAGGAAAAGAATGAAACCGTTTTCTTAGAAAGAAAATTGAAATAAATTGCCTTACATAAGCACATATGGATGTATATATCTATGTACATAAATGTAGGTGTGTGCACATATGTACATACTAGAGAGCTGCGTAAACAGTCTTGAAATGTAAAAACGTCATGATTTTTAAATGTATTCACGTCGCAAGTATTATACTAAACCAATAATAAATGCTGTCGTACTATAAGCGAAGCTCGATGGATGTATTGGTGTATGTGTATATCAGTTGTAACAAGCGATGTCGCAAGACAGCTTGCTTGTAACAAACACTCAAAATAAGTACTGTTGATTAGTGTATGCTTGTTATTTTTCATATTGTACGTTTGAGTGTGTGTGTAATATGTAGATGGTAAGCTCCCAGTTGGCCACGTCTTTAAGACATCTTTGACGACGGGTTCAAGACAATGGTAAGTCGTAGAAGACATATTAAAGACAACTCCATACAAATCGTTGACGAAATTTTCATACAAATGGCGGCGAGGTCACACAAGACCAGATGAGCGACATTGTCGCTCAGATTGTCCTCAATAAGGCTTTATTGAAGACAAAACGTGTGACACTGTCGCTCAGATTGTCATCAACAAGGCTTTATTGAAGACATAACGAGGGACATTGTCGCTCATATTGTCGTCAACAATGCTTTATTGAAGACACAACGAGGGAGATTGTCGCTCATATTGTCGTCAACAAGGCTTTAGTGAAGACAAAACGTATGACACTGTCGCTCAGATGGTCCCCAACAAAGTTTTATTGAAGAGAAAACGTGTGACATTGTCGTTCAGATAGTCATGAACGCCGATTTCTTTTAAATTGTCGATTAGAAAACTTAATCTACAGACGACATGTCGTATATGAATCGTCGAAGACAATGTCGTCTAGGACGATTTGGACAACTGGGCTATTATGTGATTAACCGCATACAACTAATGTTAATGCATGTGTGCGCCTTTGCATGTGCGCAGAAAAATAAAAGATCATACACACATACATGCATGACGTTTGTACACGCGCTTATGTGTAGAAAGAAGCTAGTATCACAAATTCTTCCGTCACGAAGTGTTTTCTTCTTTACTCTTATACCTGCAATACTCAAAAAAATTTCTTGCAAACAATGTTGTTAAAGTTTTTTTTATAAGATTTCGCTGTAGTAAAGCATTTGAAAAATCCCTCATGTCTTAAAAGTTCTTATAAGATATCTTGTGCAGGAGACTAGTAAATACATACATATGTATGTCCATATGTGAACATGCATGTATAAAATATTTATATGTACGCATGTACCTGCAATAAGAATATGCAGAAATACTTGAAAATTTTAAATACATACTTATAATTTACATTTTTTCATATGTTATGAAACTTCTTTTCATTATTCCCTCGTTCATGTTAAAAACAGTTAATTTGCTTTGAACACCTAAAAAACCAGCAATACACAGTGGAACGAAACGAAAATAAATACATATGTATATTATTTTTTTTTTAATTTTAGATAATTTCGTCATGACATGTATGTATATAATTTCAAGTGTATAAAAAATTTTAAGTATTTATAATTTTCGCATTTGGCGTATAGCTAAAATTATGCTTGCAAATATATGTATATTACAGCTTCTTTATAAATTTTTCCAAGAGTTAAATTTTTTTAATTATTTTAAAAATATGATCTTTAGAGTCATCTTATAATTTAAAACTTTTAGTTTTTATTAAAAAAAAAAATATTTTCAACATTTGATTTATATATCAATCGGACCACTGTAAAACGTCTCATTAGTATAAAGCGCCATTTAAAACCAAACCAAAAAAATAAGGTTTCGGACAGAAAATATTAATGAAACCTCTAAAAAAAGTAACAACGTTTTTTTTTTTTTTTGCTTTTTCGTCAACCACATCAATTTTTCCACTAAACGAGGAAAAAATTTAGTTTCAAGCCTTAATGACACACATTTGTAAATTTATTTAAACGTATGTATGTATGTATGTATGTACACATATATGTATTTTTGATATGTACACAAAAGGTGAGGAACTTAACGTTGCAAGAACACACAGCAATGGTAACGAAAGAAAGATTTTTTAAATTATAAGAAACCATTAACCGGAAGTATTTTGTTTAACTAATAGTTAAATACAGAAAGCACTCGAATTTGTGTAAAACTAAACTCGTTATATATATTATGAATAACTTTTCTTACACACCTCAACAAATTTATAAATACAGGATGTTTCCAAAAGACGTTTCACGTTGAACGCCATTTTTATAGTTACCATGACTCTTGACAGGTGACAAGTAAAAACTAAGCCACTAAAAAAATTAAATTAAAAATTTACTACAAAAATAGTTAAAGTTTGCAAAACTAATAGTGTTTTCACACTGACATTGTTTTAATAAAAGTTAAATTTAAAGTTAAAACCAACTGTTAAAACTTGGTTTTACCATACAAATTGTTTTTGTTAAAACCAAACTAAAACCATTTTTGAATTGATTTTAAGTTGGCTTTATGAAATGCAACCTTGTTTTCGCTGTGATAAATTCAGTGCTGCCAAGTTGAAATGACCGACAGCAGCTGATAATGTTATGCCAGTGAATAACAATAGATGGCGCCTGAATAATTTTCAACTTAAAAATTAATTCAGCAGCAACATTAATCAAAAAATTATTGAAAAAAAGAGTTTTTTGGAAGGAAAACAACGAAAATATTTTAAGTTGAACTGTGGAAAGTGAAAATAGACAATATGACTGACATTCATCTGCCTATAAAAAAGGATTATCTTATAATGTATTTGTGCATTTTTATATTATTAACAATGTTTCCAAGCACTTCTTCATTCTGTATAAGAAGTTCCATAATTTAAAAAAAATTTATTTACAAAATATAAAATAATTTCCATTTTAGAGCGCATTGTGAAATATCTCAGTTTTTCATACAAACAAAAACAGTTGAACAGTATGTTCAACAAGTGTTATTAAAAAGCAGAAAAAATGCAACAACAAATACACGCATTTCGGCAGGAGATTTACTTTATTTTGAGCAAAGATATTAGACAGCCTGTGAGTTAAAAACTGAATTTAACAAACTTGCAGTGTGAAAGCAAAATCAGCTGTTTATGGTTTTAACGTTAAAAGCAGGTTTTAACTTTCAGTGTGAAAACACTATAAGAAATGTTTGGCTACGAAATAATTCATTCTCACCGTTGCGGACGCACTACTTAAATTAGTGAACACTTCAAAATTCATTGTTGCGGAATCCCGCCCCTGACCTTAAAAAAAATTGTATTAATTAATTAAGCCCGATCCATTTCATCTGGCAACTCTATTCCGTATAACATGATACCAAATCACAATAGCGTCTTAAAATATGTCCTACATATCAATTCCTTAATATGGGTTGCCAAGTTTTTTTTTCAGTATGGCAATATGGCTATGTTAAACTAAAGAAGTTAAAACTATGTACAACCCGCAGATTTTTGTTATTTTAATACTTTTATATCGTTGCCTGCTCACAATGAAAATTTTAAGATTGCACAATGTTACCACATTTAAATTTTAAGATACTCATTGTGAATTCCCTAAATAATTTTATACTTAAAATCTCAAAAAAGCAATACTATAGCAGTAATAGAATTTTTTGACACACTTTAATGGTATTCTTTATGACATCCCTGACAGATTTTGAAACGATTAAACACATACCGGCAACAAACGAAGGATTTTCTTTGAAAGGGGAAATCAAAAAAATTTAAATAAAAAATTTACGATAAAGAAACAAATCTTGAAAAAAATAAATTTCAGATTAAATATCTTTTTTTATTTGTTTTTTGCGTTTATATTTAAAAAAAAATCATCATTCTTAGCACGTACTTTAAGCATGAATATGTTTGCTAAAGTGGAAGTAAAAGAAAAAAACCGTGCATGACAAAAAAAAATGTCTGCGTACTAGTCGCACTGTCGTACAATGAGCAGCAAAAGAACGGCAAGCAATAGCTGCAGTGTTGCCACTTTTGCGGTTAAAATGATACGGATATTCCGTGTGATTTTATTTGATATATCCTCAGCTGAAATGCAAAACCATGTAACTAACGAAAAATTCAAAATCGCATTTTTAATTGATTATTGGGTATTACATCGAAACATATGTCCCTATAAATTTTCATATCTTTATTATAACAATCAGCGGAATTAAAAATGAAAATTATGAAACTTTACTTACAAAATTTTTGAGAAATTACTATTATGCAATAATAGATACATGTAGAATTAATTTCTGGAACATTATAACTCAAATTGGATATGTTTTTTTTTTTAATTTTATTTTAGAAAAAATATTTGATTTAGAACTGCGAATTGTACACCCCTATTCTAAATATTCCCCAGGAAATAATTCCTACGGAATTAATTTTTTTTTCTGAAAATAAAAACGACCTATGACAGATTGAACTAAAAATCAAAACTGAGGGAGAACTCCGAATTTTCGAAGTTGACTATTTTGTTTCCATATGTTTTATTTTAATTAAAACATTGCAAATGACTGTTTAAAATGGGCGAACAATTAATAGGGAATAAACTCTTGGGAAGATGTTATTCAGAATGAGGCTGATAATTTAGAAATTTTATGGTAACTCTGACAGTTGTTGTAAACTACTTGTGTGTGAATGCTCATGGATATGGGTAGATTAGGGTGGTATACTAAGAAAATTTTTATCCACGAATTTCTGCTCCTGTTCTTTAATAAAACAGTTATAAAACATTTTGGACTGCAGCAACTGAAAGTTGTTTCTGAATTCAAACCTTCTATTCGTTTTTCAAATTTCTTTCTTAAAATTTTTGGCAGATTTAATTTTTGCTATACGGTTTTTGACAAAAAAAAAAGTAATCCGACCTACTTCCTAAGCATTTTTACATGAACGTTAATATGTGGGTGTAAACAACAATAAAAAACTTGAAACAAATGCACAAGGAAGAATTGAAAAACTATTAACATTTAAAACTAAGGCCGGGTTTCCATCTGTGTGCCATGTGCCACACAAGCGTAAAAAAACGTAACCACTAATTACTAATGAAAAACAGTTTGATTCAGACACGTATTTATTAAGTTAAACAGTTTCATACATAACTAATAGAAAATTTTATAGAATCCAACATGATTGGAATCTGTGTAAATCAATAAATATATGTCTGAATAAAACAGTTTTTCATTACTAATTAGTTGGTTACGCCTTTTTGGGCAAATGACACACAAGAAATGCCAGATGTAAACTCAGCCTAAGAAAAACTGCCACTAACATTTTTATACGAACACAGTGGTAACAACAAACAATGGCAGGACTGGAAGAGTGAATGTGTGTGGAGAATAGAAATAAAACACAGCCGGTATTATGCAGTGCATTCCAAAGCATCCATACAAAATTACAATGGCTCACAGGAGGAGAGCGAATAAAAAGAAAACGATATGTGTATTTTTGAGTTGAAATAAGTACATACATACGTGTATATGTATGAATGAAATGTAAACTATTCAAAGCTAATATTGACAGGTATTTAATTTAATTAAATCTTTATGTGGGAACTACTTACATTATAAGAAATACGAAGCCTTTAATATATTATAAATTTTTGCTTGTTTTATTTTTGGAAAATCACCGTCTTATATTAAAAATAGATGCAAGATTTTTGTTTGAAGCTTTTAAACTTATTACGTTTGTACATAAATATATTGTGATTCTTAAAGAACATATTAAGAGTTTTATTTTAAACATAAGGTTTGTTCCACAATATTTTGCACAAGTTCGGACTAATGATAGAAAAAAGAAAATTACTTTCGGAATATGCAAAAGTTATCCAAAATTGCTAAAACGCAAAAAACCATAATTGCACATCTTAAAATATTAATGTTGCTTACTTTTTACATTAAATTTAATTCAAGTGATTTTAGTAGCTTAAAACGCATAATATTGTAAAAACAAAAAATTTGCATCATTGGCAACAGATGTAAAAAGTAAATGAAAATAAGTTCAAAAAAAGTGAATTTTTTAAAAAGAACATTTTTTTATATTAAAGAAATGGAGAAATACCACAAATGCACTTACAACTTCAACTTTGTTCAAAAAAACATTCCATTTTGCTTTTTAATAAATTTGTATGAAAAAACTTTTTTTCTTTATTTGCAAATTTTCTTATTAATTTTTTTTCAGTTTCATATGCAAACAAAAAACAGCTGATTATTTAATTCTTGTCCGAACTTACCCAGAAGAAAAAGTTCTTACTAGTTTGTACAGGAAATGAAAAAAATTACTCTCTCATTCGCTTTCAAAATTGCACAAAAATTGTTATCTGGAACGCTTTCGGATAACTTTGTATAAGTTCGGACTGTTTTGTTATGCATCTGGAACAGACCTATATGTAAAAAATTTTTCAGCTTATTTAAGAACTTTTAGGTTCAGCAGCGAAATGCATACAGACGTTGCTTAACCATCAAAACAAGTAAAAAATTTAAAAATAAATTGTTAGTTCCACGTTAATTGAAGAAATAACATTAACCACAAATTTTAAACAGTCGCAAACCTCTTACTTTATGCATAGACTTTCAAAAACTATATGAGAATTCATAAAATAATAATACTTTTGAAAATCACAAAAGAAAAAATGGATTTCTAATTGTATAAGGATGTAGAAAAATAAAATGAGTTCACCTGAATATAAATTATTTGCTGGGTTTTGTATCAGTTTCAAAGCCTACTAAGCTTATTTTTTCTTTTGTGATTTTCAAAAGTATTATTATTTTATGAACTCTCATATAGTTTTTGAAAGTCTATGCATAAAGTAAGAGGTTTGTGACTGTTTAAAATTTGTGGTTAAAGTCTACTGATGATTTGGTTGAAGCGCCAATGAAATACGTACATAGACATGCTAAGCTACCAGCAAATAAATTTCAATTAGTTTTTTTTTTATTAAAAAAACATTTTACTGATTAAGTAAAATAATAGTTTGGGATTTTTAGTGCGTTAACAAATCTTATGGTTTTTTTTACACATTGTCCGGCAACGCAGGTCGTATTACACAAAAGGATAAATAAATTCAATACGTGTGTATGCAGCTTGATGATTTTTTTTTCAACCATAAGCTTTGAAATTGAGAAAACAAAAGAAGTTTTAAATGTCTAGAATGCAAATATAAGCAATATTATTATGAACATTTTTATAATCTTAAAATTTATAATTTAAACAAACTACAAATAGAAAATTTATAGCAAAATACTAATGAAATTACGGGATTTGCAATACCAAAAAGTTCTTGAATCCCGTTATCTAGATTTTCCGAAATTCCGGGAAAATTTTACGATTTCCGGGATATGGCATCCCTGATGCATAATAGTTACATGTGAACATCATCGTAAATATAGTAAGAAGGCATTTAATTAATATACTGGGAGGTTGAATAATAATTAAAGGCTACAAAATTTAATAATGTCAGCTCAACCAAATCTTATGCGAGCAATCATGCAATTTTCTTAGTGAGTATTAAATTTAGTTTCAAATGTTTGAATACCTTTAAGCATGTGCTTACGAGTATTTAATGTAAATGTTAATGAGGACATTCTTCATACACATATGCATACATAAATATGTAATAATAAAATAAAAGGACTTCTGACATTTCTCTTTGCTATTGTATTAAAATGTGCAAGTGTTTAGCAGCATTATTCCGAAGGACAATGGTAGGCGATTTGGAATTTAGTTTCCATTAAATTCAACAAAGTATGAAACAGGAAATTGAATTTTTTTTTGCTTTAACTTTGTTAATAAAAGTGCAACAAAATGTATGTAAGTATGTAGACAAGTATGTTCATAGGTATGTATTTATCATGTACATGGGGTTTACAGCCATGGTCACGGTTTACACTATGAAATTTTTCCTTCAGAAAATTTGAGTGTGTGTCAAAGATTGGTATTTTCTTTTTGGAATGGTTAGAAGTAAGTTATCGCACTAATAATCCCAAATTATTATTTTGCTTATTCAGTAAATTACTATTTTTTATTAAAACTAAATTGAAATTAATTATTGAGGGGTTAGCTGGATCCTATGAGCATTTCAATGTTGCTAATGCAAATCATCAGGGAAGCTTTACCCAAAAATTTCTTAGAACAACTAGAGATATTGTGTTAAACTGTCATTTAAACAAATGAGAAGTTCATCTCATTCATTAAAAAATTAAACAAGAACTCAATAATCAACATATTTTTTATTTTCTTACTTTATCATTATAACATAGACTAACTTTATTTCAGGTCGAATTTGTAGTTTGTAAGAAGTACAGTAAGTCCTAATTTACACTATGAAAGTCTTATTGCTAAGCTGATTAGTTTGTGAGTGAGAGAGACGAGGGGAACAGAATTGTTTCTTTTCCCCTCGTCTCTCTCTCCTAACAAACTAATCAGCTTAGCAATAAGACTTGCATAGTGTAAACTAGGACTAATTAAAAATAAATTTAAAAAAACACAACATCTATACAGTTACTTTTGCAAGAATAGAGTGTTGCCACACAAATATTTTTGAGCGGGTGCTACCAAGTTAATAATTGACTGACTTTTTTTAGCTCGAATTGTAGTTGTAAGAAGTATGTAATGAAAATAAATGTTAAAAACAACAACAACTATTCATTGCTTTCACAAGAATAGAGTGTTGCCACACAAGTTATTTTGATCAGGTGTAGACAAGTTATTAATTGGTGGTTTTTTTTGGGGCAATTGTTTTTAACACATTTCTGGGTTTTAGTTGGGAAATGTTGGAAATAAGAAACGTATAAAAAATATAATTTCGTCAAAAAAATTCGATCAAAGTATAAAAAATATTAAAAGAGAATTGAAGAATGTTAAAGTTAACGTGTAAAAAATTTAATTTCATCAAAGTTTAAAAGAGAATTGAAGAAAATTCCATAGTGTGAACCGTGACTTTTATCTTGACATTTAAAGTAATTAACCTAATATAGCTATTTCTACAATTGTAGCTATTTCATAAAGGATGCCACAACATCCCCTTGAAGAGGAGTTTAGCCACCATTTAAATAAAATCTTCATCCCACAAGTTAAATCAAACTAATTTTTCAAACAGGTTTATATTTTCATTCTCTGTTCTTTGAAGAAGTTATGACAGAAAGTTTTATGTATAACTAATTAACCAATTACAATGTTTCATTATTTTGCAAAGTTTGAAAAAGTTTGTTGGCACTTCCTTTATATGAAAATTGCAAAGAAAATATGTATCTAAAATTTTACTTGAAGCAAATCAAGGAAAACTTAAAGTTCGACGAAAAAATTTTCAACAAAAAAAAAAACAAATCTAGTTTAAAAAAAGTAGATGAGTAAATAGGTGACTTCATTAAAAATATTTTTTAAGTTATTAAGTTTTCAAGTAATATTATTATTTGTTACTATTATGGCTATGGCATAGTGACTATTGCACGTCTAATTTAAGCTTAAATTAAAGCGTCAAAGTATATTTTATTTGTTTCGGGGCCAGTTTTTGATTTTGAGATTAAACTTAGTTTAGATTAAAATTATTCGTACGAATTTTCATTTGGTATTATGATGAGCATTCGACAAAGAATGTCTTTGTTGTGAATAAAATCGACAAAAAAAAATAGCTTAAAATTTGTGTTTGTGTACTTAAAAATAAACATTGTTTAACATTTAGATTTTTTAACAATTTTTCATATTATAATACCTTATGGGAAGCTAAATTCTGTTCGATAGAAAATTCGTTGCTCAGCGAAATTTTCGATGCTTATGAATTTAACATTCGATTTTCGATGTTCGATTTCATCGAACTCATAATTGAACCTTCAAGGCAGAAATAGTTTGTACGTGCTGTTCTGTTCTGAATCAGCTGTTTTGTTTCTGTTGAGTTGAAAATCTGTATGTGTGGTTAGTTTTTACTTTTTCGTTCTGTTCTGTTGCGGACTAGTCTCCTGCACAAGATATCTTATAAGAATTTTTAAGACATGAGGGATTTTTCAAATGCTTTGCTACAGCGAAATCTTATAAAACAAACGTTAACAACACTGTTCGCAAGAAATTTATTTGAGTATTGTATGTATAAGAGTAAAGAGGAAAACACTTCGTGACGGAAAAATTTGTGATACTAGCTTCTTTCTACACATAAGCGCGTGTACAAACGTCATGTATGTATGTGTGTATGATCTTTTATTTTTCTGCGCACATGCAAAGGCACACACATGCATTAACATTAGTTGTATGCGGTTAATCACATAATAGCTTACCATCTACATATTACACACACAATAAAACGTACAATATGAAAAATAACAAGCATACACTAATCAACAGTACTTCTTTTGAGTGTTTGTTACGGACAAGCTGTCTTGACGTCATCACTCGCTACAACTGATATACACGTACACCAATACATCCATCGTGCTTCGCTTATAGTACGACAGCATTTATTATTGGTTTAGTATAATACATGCGACGTGAATACATTTAAAAATCATGACGTTTTTACATTTCAAGACTGTTTACGCAGCTCTCTATTGCGGACAAATCTGTAGAAAATAGAATTCAACGTAAGTGACAGCCAAAAGTGTGTATGTATTAGTGTGTTGTGATATTTTGTGTACAAGTAATAGTGTTTTCACACTGAAAGTTCAAACCTGGTTTTAATGTTAAAACCATAAACAGCTGATTTTGCTTTCACACTGCAAGTTTTTAAATTCAGTTTTTAACTCACAGGCTGTCTAATAACTTTGCTCAAAATAAAATAAATCTCCTGCCGAAATGCGTATATTTGTTGTTGCATTTTTTCTGCTTTTTAATAACACTTCTTGGACATACTGTTCAACTGTTTTTGTTTATATGAAAAACTGAGATATTTCACAATGCGCTCTAAAATGGAAATTATTTTATATTTTGTAAATAAAATTTTTTTAAATTATGGAACTTCTTATACAGAATGAAGAAGTAATTGGAAATATTGTTAATAATATGAAAATGCACAAATACATTATAAGATAAAACCTTTTTTATAAGCAGATGAATGTCAGTCATATTGTCTATTTTCACTTTCCAGAGTTCAACGCAAATATTTTCTTTGTTTTCCTTCCAAAAAAAAAACTCTTTCCCATAATTTTTTGATTATTGTTGCTGCTGCATCGATTTTTAAGTTGAAAATCTTTCAAGCGCCATCTATTGTTATTCACTGGCATAAATATTAATACCTAATGTCGGTCATTTCAACTTGGCGGCACTGAATTTATCACAGCGAAAACAAGGTTGCATTTCTTAAAACCAACTTGAAACCAATTCAAAAATGGTTTTAATTTGGTTTTAACAAAAACAATTTGTATGGTAAAACCAGGGTTTAACAGTTGGTTTTAACGTTAAAACCAACTTTTATTAAAACCATGTCAGTGTGAAAACACTATAAGCAATTTTATAGGTTGCCAGCTGATTTTTTTCACAGACAAAGTAATTGCAAAATATTTTATACAGAAAGGAACGGCACAGAACAGCAACAGAAAGTAAATACTAATGAAGCCTTTTTTCTTTTGGGTTTGATATTTTTGAGTCGTAGTTTAAATTTCGTACTGCATGCAGGGTTGTCAGATATGGCGATTTATCGCCAAACGTGTTGATTTTTCAACTGGTTTGGCGTCTAAATTTTTCACATTGCGACATGGCGGTTTTTCTGGTGATAAACAAATTTGTTGGCTATTTTTTAACAAAAATTAAACATCTCAAATTTCGTGTCTTTATTTTTTGGAATAAGTTTTTTTTTTCTAAATGCGAAATGCTATTTATTTTGCTGAATAACAATTTATTAAGTAAATTATAAAAATACGCGAAAAAAAAACTAAATAGCATCAATTAACAATAGCATCTTCGATGTTCAACAGATGTTTATTTTACTCCCCACCAATTGGTGATGTCAATTTATTGTTCATGGCAATAAAAAGATATTCCCTAGAAGTTATTCCTTTGAGATTCGGGATAAGGGTGAATCACCTTTTTATCTATTATTTATATATTTTAATAATATCATACAATTTTAATTGTGTTTGTATGAAATTTCGATTGATATCGAATCTCGTAGATTACCCCCTGTTTTTCGCATTCCAATCGCCAATGTATCCTAAGCTTTCTGCTCTTGCAACTTGCAACACAAAAATGCACTAAATCTGTTTTTTTACAGACGCGTATGATGCAAGAAAGCGCAGAACCCAGGGTGGACTTACAGTGTTACACTTTATTTTTACTCAACTGAAGGAAATGGCTATTCCTGAAAACTACAGATATTTATCGCCAATCACGCGAAGAAACAAATTTGTTGGCTATTTTTTAACAAAAATTAAACTTCAAAATTTTTGTAATTTAGGAAAGTTAGTTTGTTTCATTTATTAATTATACGAGTAGCAATTAATGTGTTTCGACTTTGGATGACAAAAATTTACAAGAAATAATTTTTGGCGATTTTATTTCTACTTCTTCTAAAAACAAATTTATTATCAAATAAACATACATATATTAAGAAAAAATGCAGAAAATTAATTTTGGCGACTTTCGACGATTTTTAAATTCAATTTGGCGCAATATGTCTGACAACCCTGATAGTATGTAGTATTACATTACCTGAGCAACAACATAGTGGCAACATTGTCTGTGCAAAAGTCATAAATGTTATTAGAACATTGTGATTTTTTTGTGGGAAGAAGAAGAAACTGCATAATTTTATTAGTTGCAAGTAAAATTTTGTGCGTGTTGAAGGAAGCCTGCCGAATTTATTCAATATAATGTTTAATTTTTTCATTTATTGAGTTGTTTAACTCAATCATTAGATTAATTGATTTTAAATTTATTTTCAATCAATTAACTTTTTTTATTCATTCAGTTAATGCAAATCATACATATTTGCACTTATTTTTTTAAATTAAAAATATTTAGAATCTCCATTTATTTAACAATTTTTGCAACTCTAATGATTGATATGATCATAATATTTATGCAAGTATGTATGCGAAAATTTGTAAAAATTAAATTTTATATGATTCAAACATTTTATAGTTTTTATCTCTTTTTCCGCCTGTAATATATATGTTAACGTAAGTTGTGCATTGGTCACACTTAAATTCAATTTATTCAATTTATTCATTTCATGCATTTAAGGTACTGAACAACAATTATTCATTTCATGCATTTAAAGTACTGAACAACAAGGGTGTCAAATAGCCAGACATAGCGTTTGCTATTTTTGTGGGAACCAAATCACCTCATTGTGTCTTTGATGTGATTGGTTCATTTCATAAAATTTTTAATTGTCAATTTTTGCAAGTCAAGCGAAAAGTCTTGGATCTCTTTAGTTTAAAGTAAGATGTTTGTTTTAAGTTAAGGCAGACTTAAATTAAGACTCAAGCCCGCATAACGGGATTAATAAAAAATGAAATCAATAAAATAAAGAAGTGTTCTAATTTTAATGGGATTAATAATAAATTAAATAAACAAGTCGTTATAACTGGCGCCCAACTGGATAATTAAACAAATAAAAGTAATCTTAAAGAATCCTAAAGTAAGGATTAGTTCTAAAAATTTTTAATGTAAAAGGACAAAATTCAAAAAAAGAATAAATAATTAAACAAATAAAAGTAATCTTAAAGAATCCTTAAGTAATACCTCTTTTAGACAGGGAATGTTTTCTTTGCAAAGTCTTAATTCAGCTGGGCAGGGTGACCGATGACATTTTTCAAAAAGTGGCACCAAATAGGGGATTTATCAAAAAAAAGGGGCAAAATTAAAAAAAAACGAGAAAACTGCACTAAACTTTTTATTTTTAATGTATTTTCATATAACTCACCCTAAATAAAGGGGGTCAAAAAGTGGCAAGGCAGTCGAAAAAGGGGAAACGCAGTCGAAAAAGTGGCAAATTGCCACTTTAGTCGGTCAAACGGTCACGCTGCAGCTGGGAGAAAGACAGAGAGAGATAGTGTTCCCCTCTCTGTCTTTCACACAGCTGAATTAAGACTTTGCAAAGTAAACTTTGCGTGTCTAAAATGGTATAAGGATAAGTTCTAATAATTAATACAAAAAGACAAAATTCAAAAAAAGAATAAATAAATAAGCAAATAAAAGTAATCTTAAAGAATCCTGAAGTAAGGATAAGTTCTAGTAATTGTTAATGTAAAAAAAACTTTAAAAAAGGAACTACTGAGCGAAATACAAAATATAAGTGTGAATGCTGCAAATAAAATAAAAGAACACTCGCAAAATTGTGCAAATATAAAGACACTACTTCGATTGACTGAAAAAGTGAAGTTTCAACAGTAACCGAGGTTCAATTGCCACAGACAACAAATTCAACAAACAATTCAAACCAAAACAAGTCGTTATAACTTAAACATATATATATATATATATATATATATATATATATATATATATATATATATATATATATATATATATATATATATATATATATATATATCAAAAATGAAATTATTTGCAATAATATAAATAATTTGCAGCAAAGTGATAAATGTATCATAATTAATAACAACAAATTACAAAAAAAAGAAAACAAAAACTGACACCATGAATATGACAGGCTTATTGTTGGAAATATGTAAATTGTATATAAATAAGACTACATGTCCATAAAATACAAAAAACATGCTTTGTAGATGTTTTTTAGCATACTATTAAAATCAATTAACATGTAAAACATTAGCAATTTGAACAATGGCGTAATAATTGCTTAATTAACATACAGATATAGACCGAAAACATCAAAAGCGAATAAATTTTTTCACTAAAAAAATATGTAAAAAAACAGACTCAGTGAACATTTTCTTCAGAACTGAAACTTTGCCAGGCAAAAAGCCGAATTGTATAAAAAAAAACTTCACCATTTGCGCAGATTTTTGAATTATTATCCGTTTAATATCAGACTGTTCTGTTATTTCTTTCCGATTTTATATATACTTTATTAGAAAGACAATTTTTAAAGTACGTGCGCATTTTAGATATTTCGTCAGCTGAAATGCAAAATCACGTATCTACAATTTTTTAAATTTTATAGGAAAGAGAAAGAAACTTAACATAATTATTCAAGTGACTGAAGTAAAGTTTCATAATTTGCATTTTTAATTCGGGTGATTGTTATTATTATAAAGGTTTCAAAATGTATAGGGGCATGTATTTCGTTGTAATACCCAATAATTAATTAAAAATGCAATTTTGCATTTCATCTGACGATATGCACATCAACGCACTACAAAAGAGCCCACAATGTGTGTGAGGCAGCAAGAAAGTTTGCCAATTACTTAAACAAATTAAAATTTAAAATAGTAAGGTCACACTATTTGTAACATTTGACAGCATCTGAGTAAATAGTGTGTGTTTTTTAAGAGCATAACTAGTTTGAAATTAAATTTGTTAATTATAATTAAGTATGTATAAAGAATTCTGTTGTTCGAATAAAAAATTTTGTTCCGGACAAAAATGTCATTCGGGAACAATGGCTGAGTCCTGCTTAAGAAAACAAAGAATAGAGGAAATTGATTGTTTTTAAATTCCACATTCTTACTAGAAGTTGTGAGAAAATACTCGTATTACTAGTTTTGATTCAAATTGAAAGAAAGCATATTTAATTGAATTTATTCACCAGTTAGTTTACTTCTATATACTCTTGGTTTTTCAAGTTAGCTTTTTGCGATCTATATACATTTAAGAAGTTTTTAACATTAAGTTCAACGTGTCATACACGAGACGTTGTTTACATCTGACATTGTAAATGTAGTTTGGTACTTTTAAATACACATTGCTTCTGTAAAAGTCAGGCAAAAGTCAGCTGACAAAATTTCAAATTAAGCGTTTTATGTTTTTTCTAACAAAAATATCTGACATCAGCTGTTTTTATTATTACCACATATCTATACCGGTAGAATGAAGTCAGCTCGCTTTTGAATGATTTTAAACACAAGACACATACTACGTTTATACATGCACTATTTGCAAATAAAAATATTCACAAATAAATTAACTCAATGTTTATACGGCATAGCGAAAGTACACAAACTTGGTAGCACTTCTAAAGAAAAGTTACTTTTTTTGACATAAAAAAAAAAATAGTATAAATGTACAAAATATCAAATAATTATTTGTTTTAATTGTCATTATTTGCTTCTATTAATGTTTTTGTGCAATATTAATCCATTTATTGTTTTTTGTTATCAAATATTTGTAAGCGTGGCAACCTCAAGCATTTTATTTGCAAATAGTGCGTTAATCGTGAATAGTTTTCTGAATTAGTAAGTCGCAATAAAAACAATAATATGGCAACAATTTACAGTTTTATTTGCAAATAAGCAATGCGTATAAACGTAGTAACATACTCGTACATACTTGATTTATTTGCTAAATAAGTATGTATACTATTAACCATGTCACATAATAAATTTTGTATGCAAGTGGAATTGTAGGATTCTTTAGAAAATGAAACTTTATTGTCGAATACTTCGTTATAACGTCATATAGACCCCTATTGTGAATATATTTTACCTCAAGTTGCAATCGTGAATTATTTCCAGGTGAAAAAACTCAGATGTTAGAAAAAAAATATGGCATCGCCAATTTTTATTCCCGTGGATTTTCCCCCAAAAACTATGTGTGTTCGATCTCAAACGTTTTGTTTGGGAATAAAAAAAGAAGCACGATGTAAGTAATTTTCTTGTTGTTTCTTTTAAAAGGAGGAGTATAATATACATTGTATATATATACATATCTACATGCTGGCTACAATTCTTTTTTGTTTACTTCCGATAAATAGAGTGGATTTGATGCATCTCTCAAAATTCGTTATTTTTTGCAATAAGTTTTCTTTTTCTTCTTCTAATAACATAAATCGGAGCGAAATGCTATTTATTTTGCTGAATAATAACAATTTAAGTAAATTTATAAAAATAATAAAATCATATTAATTCACAATAGCATGTTCGATGTTCAACAGATATTTATTTTACTCCATATCAATTGGTGATGCAAATTTATTGTTCATGGGAATAAAAAAAATTATTCCCTTGAAGTTATTCCCTTGAGATTCGGGATGAGGGTGAATCACCTTTTTATCTATTGTTTATATATTTTAATAGGATAAGTAAGCGCGGAATTTTTTTTTACTTATTTTCATACAATTTTAATTGTGTTTGTATGAAATTTCGATTGATATCGAATGACGTATATTACCCCCTGTTTTTCGCATTCTAAGCGATTCTAATGTATCCTAGGCTTTCTGCTCTGCAACTTGCAACACAAAAATACACTAAATCTGTTTTTTTTTTGACAGACGCGTATGATGCAAGAAGGCACAGAACCCAGGGTTGGACTTACAGTGTCACTTTCTTTTTACTCAACTGAAGGAAAATGGCTAATTTATACCAGAAAGCTGCCAGACTGGGAAGAGCATTTTTACAACTGGATATTCGTAGTCAAAAATTAGACTTTGAATTTTTTTTTTTTTTTTTTTTTTTGATTATCCGGCATTATGTACATATTTTTCTTCTTCTTTCTTCTTTTAATTTCGATGCATACATACATATTTTGGTAACAACAAGTTGTCATCACTAACATAAACATCACTTCAAAGAGGAAAATAGAGATAAAATTAAAATAAATTCAATCTATATTTGGATACCACTGAACAGATGTCATTATCATTGGAGTGTTTCAGTTCTTTTTTTCTGTCTTTCACAAGAAAAAAAAGAGAAACATTAAAACTATTGTTAAATCAGAGACATAAAACATTTTAATTTAAATGAAGTTCATTATAAGCAGAAACTTCATTATCGTCAGCAGAGTCATTGAAGTGTTCAACAAACAGAACTTGCATAAATTTTTATTTATGTATGTATGTATGCGTGTGTGTTGTTTTTATGCATTTCGTTTGTTTTTACAACCAACAAAGGAAACAAACTATATTACACAAAGACAATTTGGTAAAAAATTAAAAGTGAAATGCATCAGTTTAGTGAGTGAGTGAGTGACTTTGTTCAATTGGTCGTTGCTGTTGTTCTTTTTTTAGTCTTGCACTAGTTAATATCCTGTTAAGTACACACACACCCACACACATTTAATATTTCAAGGCATTTTTAGACTGGGCAAACATTTAGCGTAAGTAACGTAACCACTATTTTTGTTTAATGTTTGTTGAAGCTTAAGCGGCGTGTTCATGGTATTTCCTTTCATTTAATGAATATTTTCATTTTATGTATATATTTAAGGAACATTTTCGTCTATAGATAAATACAGTAAGCGTATATTTCTCCAAATATTTCCTCATTTAGTTTATATACCTCAAGTATGTATTCACATATTTTGCGTGTATTTGTGTGTTTATTTTTTAAAGGTTTATTAACGGCTCTTTATAGTTTTTCTTCTCTTTGTTTAGACGAATGGGAACAGAAAATTGGAAAAATTATGTTTATATTTACACATTATAATGATTTTGTATTAAAAACAGTGCTGGCATTTCAATAATTTTATTGCGAAATTTAAAAATTTTCCAATTACAGGTTCTAAAAAGTTCCATTTTTTTCGAGACTTAAAGCTAGGATTCACTATCCTACGCAATCGTGAGATTTTTGAGAAAATACAACCCTGGTATGATAGAGTTTATGACAATGTTTAAATGACAACAATAAGTCATTAGTTCAGGGTTGTATTTTTTTTAAGTCGTACGATTCTGCGAACAATAGTGAGTGCTAGCCCTTAACACATTCGTAACAATTTCTCCAAGCGTTTATCACAGATTAAAGGGGTCCTAAAAGCAATTTTTGTTTTAAAGTACAGATTGGGCATGGAAATTTCGAAATTCGAATAACAATCATAAAATTTTTGAACATATGTACTTAATTCTGGGGTCAAATTATGGCAATCGATATCGTAAGACATTAAGAAATATTTTAAAATATCAATCAGCCCTCCCTCCGGCTTTGGAATCGTTTGTACATACTAAAACTGTTTAAGTTTAGAATGTACAATTTAATATAGCTTTTTTGTTCTAGATTATGAAAACTAGAGTATTCAACGTAGTAGAAATACTTTTGCTACAAATACAATTTTGTACTCTATTATCGACAGGAAAAAAATATATATTTATAGTACTTTTATTTTAAAATAAGCAATATTTGTTTCCAAATACTTTAACCAGACTTAAAATCACATAATATTTGGTTCACACATAAATAGTTTTTAATTAGTTTATTTTTTTATACATATCGAGTCATTACCGCACAAAAAGCTTAAGTAACAAAAACAAAACTTTACAGGAGAAGGTTTTTTCTAATTATCTTCGCTGTTATTTCAGTTAATTAATTGAATTTTGGTATTTAGGTGTTATTATGCTAAATATAAGTAACGCAACGAATTTTAAGGCTCAGTTAGCCGACTGTAATGTAATGTAACTGCAACAGTAAGAAACAGCTGATCGCTTTTGTTATGTGAAAAGTAATGAAAATGGTTATAGAGATGTAATGTAACGTAACCTACTTTTCATATAAAAATATCAATCAGCTGTTTTCTACGTTACAGTTGCATTACATTACAGTCGGCTAACTGAGCCTTTAACTAAATATTACTATGATTACGGTATTTGTTGTCCCTTAAGGTTTTTTGCTGTCTCCCTGAGAACCTAATGTGTATATTTTTGTGTTGGTTAAGCTAAAAAAACATTTTTTAAGAAGAAGTATGTAAATATCAGTTTTTTACGTAAACTTGTCTCCAAATTGCTTAATTATTTATTGGCTTCTTGATCGCCTCCATGTAGTGAATCTTCTACAGACTTATGACTTTTCAAATTAAAGAGTTCGCTATTATATTTTTTGTGTATAGTTTTACTGATGGAAAGAAATTTCAAGTCCATATACTCTGTGAATAAATTTTTAATAAATTGCTACGTACCTAAACTGAACTGGCGACTATCTCGGTTTTTCTGCCTAGATCGCGTAATGAAATTTAAATTTATACCCGTATTCTAATAAATTGTGTCAAATTTTTTGTCATACAATTTTGTCAAATTTCTTGTTATATAATTTTAAATAAAATTGCCATGGTATTCTGTTGCTCATATGACAAGGAAAAGCTTTAAAAGCTCAAAAAGCTTTGAGGGTAATAACACCCTCTACCAAACAAATCTTGTAAGCATCTTATTTCAAAAAAATTATTTCTTGCAATTTTTTTTTTTTTTGCAAAAATTAAGGAACAAATTTACCGTCGGAATATTCAGAAATATTAAATTTTTAATTTAAAAAGTGATCTGTATGAGCTATTAGAGTGCCTAGACACGTTCACATTGTATAAATATATTCCCAAAAGTTGTCCATTTTACCATAGCGACAACTACAAATATTGTTGGCAAAAAACCAGGATTCCCTGGATGTTATTTTGGAAAAAGCGAAAATAATGTTTCCTTTACTTTTGCAAAAAAAAGTGCACAAAGCAATTATTTTTATTGGCATAAGATGTTAACAATTTTTCAATAATCACGCTTTTTTCTCTTTAATTCTCACTACTAAAAGGTAAATTTAAAGGAAAATTAATGAATTTTTATTTTGTTATGTGCTTTTCATTACTAGCCGTCCACACGAGCAATAATCTTGGCAATTATTGCCATGGCAATTGTCAAATTCGATTGCCGACACAAGATATATATTCAGCAACAAATGTTAAAATACATTGCTGAGCAATAATCTCTTAACACATGCTGTCAAATTGAAATAATATTAATTTTTTTTTTTCAACAAAACAGTAAGAAAAAATGATTGAAATAAATAAAATAAATATTATTTCTATTTACAATAAGCAAAAGATCTAATACAGGATAATTAAGGTATGTATATGCATAAAAATTCAAATATATTTGAATATATGTACGTGTTCGCCACCTCTAGATACATTGTTGAAAACAAGCAATTTGACGTCATCATTCTGCCGACGTTATTGCTTGTGTTAAGACACATCAAATTGCTCGTGTGGTCGTACTGTAAGGTGACAAATTTGTTATATTTTATTCATGACAATATTTTTCAGAGTACCAAAAATATACAAATAGTCATTCACCTCAGTTTTGTTATAATTTTGTCATTGTCACAGAGGTTAGAATACGGGTATTAAAATAAACTGTTTCAGAGTTATCAAAATAACCATATTTAAGACTTATGGATGATTTTACTTTTCAAGTTGGGAAACATAGCCTTTAAAACAATGGTAACTCACTTCAATACAATCATATTTTTTGGATTAGGTATAGATTGGAACAATGCGCTTTATCGTGATTCGCGTATTTCGAGTTCGACTAAAAAAAATTGGTTCTAGATTAAAAAATACTTTATTTATTTACTTTAATTTTTTGTAGAAAGAATTCTAATGATATGTTCGTGGATTTACATAATATTTGTATACAAGTATATACGCAGATTTTTTTGCACGAAAATATGTTTTCCTCTATCGTCTATACATATATACACATATTACCTTATAAAATAATGAAAACGAATTATAATTATCGCTATCCAATTTTTAACGAGAACCGTTGAAAAAAGTCTGTCCGAAAAAAACTTAGTTTCATCCCATTAAAGGACTATGATAGGTCATATTTAGAGGAAAATTATGCAGAAGAAAGATGTTACGATATCTATTCTAAATAAAAATGATTATAAAAAATTTTCCGAAAATCGCCGCATTTAAAAGTTATGGTGGCAAAAGTGTTTATAGCCAGGATAGGTTATTTTTTAAATGAAAAGTGCAATGCGCATGGTTAGTAGGTACGCGTAGTATCAGTGCAATTTTTAGACACATGTGATTTTTTATGGCCAGTCTATCAGAAACTGCCGGTGGAGCGAATAATATAAGTACTTTGGGAAATTTTTGGTGGTCTAGTGTGTATTGAAGTTTTTTAGATGTAGGTGTGTGTGCTATCAGAATAGGCTGTGCCATGTTGAAGTCGTCTCTAGTTAATTATTTTAAAAATAGATAAATATTAGCAATGCAAAAAATGCTAAATAAATTGTTTAACTATTGCTAATATCGAAAATAAAATATTTGAATTAAGTTGGTTAGTCGAAAAATTGCAATAGACCAAAAAATAAGTAAACTATTTTTCTTTTACAAAACAAATACATATGTATGTATTTAAAATTGTATGTATGCATATAAGTCGTCCGATGTCGGTTAAGGGTATATAATATTCGGCTAATCCGAATATAGCACTCTTACTTGCTTTATTTTCAAAAGGAAATTTTAGTTCAAGTAACATGTTGCTGTTACAAAAACTGTAAGTCCCTATTTACACTATGCAAGTCTTATTGCTAAGCTGATTAGTTTATTAGGTGAGTGAGACGGGTGGAAAAGAAACGTTGCTGTTCCCCTCGTCTCTCTCTCCCTGAAACTAATCAGCTTAGCAATAAGACTTGCACAGTGTGATTTGGCTGATTTGGCACTAAAAAAAAAAAATAATGTGTACTTAAGCTTAAATTGTTTTTGCTATAAAATTGAAACGGTATATCATCCTATGGTAATAAAATTTGGAAAGATAATGGCATTGATAACAAGTTAATGATTTTTTATAAAAGAACGCATTTCGAAAATTATGTTTGTTAAGCTTCTTTGGAGGTAATGGCTCGATATGTATGAATGACATATATCTCGTTTATACGCAAATCTTATTTGCAAATAAAACTTATTGCAAATACTGAATTCACCGTTTATACGTAGATAGAATACATTACTATCTGTGAATGATATTGCCACACATTGTTAAATATGTATTACATTTCTTACAAAACAAAAATAATTGGCAACATTTTACACCTTATTTGCAAATAGTTTTCGTGAGTTATTAACTTACAATAAAAAAGTTATACGGCAACGCTTTCCAGTTTTATTTGCAAATAAGAAGTGCGTATAAACGGGATAGTAAACTAATTTATATTTCTTTCAAAAATATAAATTCGGAAACAACTTTTTTTTTCATTTATTACTTGGTTTCTTTTGGCAAATGTTAAGAGTCAACTAATGTCAGTGTTGCCAGTCCTTTATATTTTGTTACATATTAGCCGTGTTGCCGTACTCAACATTGGCATCCCGCGTAATCAAAATTTAACCGGAAACTGTTGCCATACTCAAAGTTGTCGTACATGTGAGCGGTTGAGAAATATTTTTTCTTGCAGGAGATAGTATAGAGCAATGTTACCGTTGATCCTTTTTTTCTTTCTTTGCAATGTATTTGCTCTTTTTTTATCAGTTTAACGCTTTTAAACTCTACATCTGAAGAGCAGACAACACTGTTTATATAACTAAAACTAAATCAACTAATGCTTTTTCCTAATGTTTGAGCAAAATTTCTAAACAATTTTGTTTGGGAAAGGAAAATGCAAAATGTTTGCTTTCCATGTACACATTATACTTATATTAATGTATGCAAAATTGTATGGGAAAATGTCATAAAAATAAAAACTTACCTCAGGTGGATCCCAAACACATTCACCAGTGGTTAGATTCGCATACATGTGCTCTTTGGTACGGGGTTCGATAATTTCCACCCATTCTATTCTGTAAGTAGAAAATATTGCATATTATATACTAGAAAATGCAAATAATGAAAAACAAGAAATATTTGATATATATTAATAATCTTCATTGTTTATAGTGTAATTAATGCGTACATATGTACATACGAATATGTGCATTAAAATTATTGAAAGGTGTAAACTTTATTGGCCCACTGTATATACATAGAATATACATATATAATATTGTGTGTATTTAAATATATTTACACATATTAATTAAGAAATATACTAAATTTATTAAAACAATCTCATCCACAATGTGAATATTAATAATAGCTAAAAATAAACTTATTTCTTGACAATGAATATTTTTTTATAAAAATATAACGTAAGTATTGAAGTGCACAAAATGAAAAAAAAACAATTAAAAGTTCTTTATTCGCAAAAGGGACGTATCTTTCTTCGCAATTTAAATTATATTATTTATCTATTATGAATTGTAACAGTTCAGAAAAAACATACTTGCATATGTACTCCATACTCCACATACATATATACATATAGATGTATACATACATATGTAATTTAATGTACAAATTTGGCATTGGCATTGCCAAACAACTTGGACAACAATGAAAAAAAGTTCAAGTTTTTCAAACGTGCTAGTTTCTCAAATTAATATCTCACATTATGTATGTATGATTATGCATACATAAATAATAATTTTGTATTTCATAAGAATATGTACATTGAAATTTATTAAAGAATACATTGAAATTTATTAAAAGCTCCAATGAAGAATATTCATTAATTAGAATTGTTTAATAAATTAAGGTAACTATTATTCTTGTATTCCTTATATAATGCAAAGGATGTTTTTTAAAGGTTCCATGTTCCGTAAGTAATGAATAGGACTATACTTATTACTCTTTTTTTAGTCAAAAGAAAGACTTGCCTACAAAAACAATTTCGATATTTAACAATAATTTTATTTTTACATTGAGAAATTTTTATAATAATAATTTTTATATAAGAAAAAACCGCGAGAAAATTTAAATTTTAATTAATAAAACGCATTATTAAAAATATCCACCAAATATTGTAAGTAAGTATATATTAAAGAAGTGCAAACAGTGTTAATATTAACGGTATTCAGTGTTTGTTGCAAATGGTCTTGCGTAAGTGCAAATGTGAAATTACGCAGCATTTCCCTAAAATCCAACAAAACAAAATACACAGACTATCCCAAGAAAATGTAAAATATTTTGCTATTACACTTACGCAGGGACATTTGCATCAAACACCCAATACCGCCATTGTGAGACTAAAATAGCATTTTGTACCTTTTTTAACTTCCTTGCTACTTTTGTTTAAATCACCTTTTGTATTACCTTTTGTGTCTGTTTTGCCGCTTTTTAAAACAAATTTAATTTTTGTTCTTATTTTCCATTAAATGTATACAGATTATTAAAACAAATTTACTTTTACAAAAAAAAAAAAAAAAAAAAATAAAAATAAAATGATAGTAAACAGTTGCGTTGCCAGTTGTAAAAACTATGTTATCAATGGAAACTGTTAAATAATGGTTGCCATTTTCAGTAAATAATTGCTGCTTTCTGGCAACCCAAAAATTCTGGTTGCCGGCAGTCATGTATTTTTAGGGTTCCGTACACCAAAGGTGAAAAGGAACCCTATTGTTTTCGCTACGCTGTCCGTCTGTAGGTCTGTCCGTCACACGGTATTTTCTCAGGAACCGTAAGAGCTACGGACCTGAAATTTGGACAGAGTATGTAGAACCTTGGCCGCTACAACAACAAATACATGAGAATTAAAAATTAAAGGGTGTATCAAAACGAGCAACAAAAAATTTTAAAATCCCATGTAATATACATACAATTGTATGAACTTATGTATATTGAAACTTGAATTCTGTAAAATTAGTGTATTTTTATACAGACTAAAACAAATAACACTAAAATTCAAAAAAAATTTAAATTAAAGGGTGGTCCATCAGTTAATGCAATTTTGACTATGTAATTTTGACAATTTGCTATATCTTGGTAAAACTAAAAAAACCGAATATTATAAAATCGCCAAACCAAAAAAAAATCGCCAAAAATTAAAATAAAACCGCCAAAACGAAAAAAATCGCCAAAATTAAGAAAAAAAATCTAACACTAAAATAAATCGCCAAAATGAAAAAAAAAACGCCAAAAATCGAAAAAAATCGCCAAAACGCGAAAATGTCGCCAAAACTAAAAAAAAAATGTATATAAAAAAAATCGCAAAAATTAAAAAAATCGCCAAAAATACAAAAAAATCGCCAAAACAAGAAAATAAAGTGTCAAAACAAAAAAAGGGCCAAAACTTAAAAAAATCGCCAAAACCGAAAAAACGCAAAAAACGCCAAGACAAAAAAAACCGAAAAGACCCCAAAAACGAAAAAAAAATGCCAAAACTATATATTATATAGGATGAAGTTTGTATTAAATTACATATCTAGTGTTCGTACGGAACCCTTCGTGCGCGAGTCAGAGCCGCACTTTACTGAATTTATTTTATATTTTTTGCCCTCTGGCAACCTAGAATTTTTGGTGGATGAATGGCAATTGAACTGCAGTTTTTTGTTAAAACTTAATAGCCCCCATTACAGAGAACGAAGCTGATTAAAAAAAAGTCGGCGGCTGCGGCTGAGCACAAAATGAACCGGCGGCGGCTAAAAATCGGCTCAAATCGGCTTGTCATATTGTACCAGATACGTCCAATGAATTTTTGTGTGAAATATTAGAAAAAGGGATTTTTTATATTCTTTTAAGATATGCTCCCGAAATATATCAAGTCTTATTTTCCATTTTATCGTAAGCGACATTTTATCAAAACTAGACTTTTTTATTGAAATTGAAATTTTATGGGCCTGTCCATAGTTTAGAATTATAAAAATGCCAAAATTGTTGATAACTTTTAAGAATATTTGAAGATTTTTTAAAAACGTTCTCCTGAATAATTTAATTTTTGTTACTTACGATAAAATCGTAAATAAGATTCGATATTCACCTTAACTTCTTTTTACACATTTCATATGTTTGACACATCTTAGAATGACGCATATATAAATTGAGCTACAAATGCTATGAAACACTGACACCAGTTTCGTCCATTAAGCACTGGTTTTTTGGCTTTTTAAATTTTAAAGTTGTAAATCATAGCCGGCCAAAGTGGCCTCAGAGTACGGAACTTCAATCGGCTTCCTATAATGGATTTTCATGAAGTCGGAAAATAGTCGGCGGCGGCTTAGCCGCGGCTGAAAACCGGTCGGCTTCGTTCTCTGTCCCATTAATTTGTAAAAACAAATATAGAAAATTTTGATTTTTTTATATTTTATATAAGTATGTATATGTGTACGTTATACCAAACAAAAAATCTATGGGATGCCAAAAATATTTATTTTATTCTACCGGCAGTTTCTGAAAGACTGGCCATAACAAATGACAATTGGGTAAAAATTGCCATTTTTGTGCAGAATAAATAGCTAAACAGTTTTCCTGTACATCATTTTACCCTAACTATGGCCTATCATAATGAGATAAAACTAATAATATGCATATATAAATAAATTCATGCATCAAAGGAGTGAATCCTTTTAAAAATAAAATCAAACAAGTTTAAAAAAAAACCATAAGAAAACATTGTGCTTCTTTCTTTATTCCCAAACAAAACGTTACACATAATTTTTGGGGAAAAACTCATGGGAATAAAAATCGGCGATGCCATATTTTTTTCGAACATGCGAATTTTTTTCATGTGGAAATAATTCACGATGGCAACTTTAAGGAAAAGGGAAATATTTCGAGGCAATAAATATTCACGATAGTGGTGATTGATTCGAAATAGGCAATTGAAAATAAAATTTTTGAACAACAATATATACTCAAACTTGTATAAATTTACTTTATACGTAATATAGTTATGTAAGTGATACATGTGCAAAAAAAATAACAAAAAGTGAATCTGTATCTCTTATTTGAAACTATATATGTGACCTTCTCCGAGAAAAGGGACATAGTGTGTCAAAAACCGGGTTTGGACTTAGAGTGGATTCTGGTACCTAAAAGGGTGTAGAATAAGATGAAATGAGTATTTCTCAAAACTTCATTTTCACACATTAGGTCCCTTTTCTCGGAGAAGTTCACATACCTATTTAATTTATTTACATATATGTGACAGCGCATAGAGAAAGGGACCTAGGTTAAAAAAATCAATTTTCACTTTTTTTTTGATGTGGACAACATCTGAGCATCGAATGAGACCTATCCCATGCCCCAAAAGTGTTCCCTCCCAGAGATATGAGCGTTTTATGATGTGATGGTACACCAAAGATACACGTATTTAAATCTTTAAAATGGCTCTCCTGAACAAAACCGGTTTTTACCCTTAGGTCCCTTTCTATTTTGCGCGTCACATATACATATGTATCTACATAATTCATAAAAATTAATGGCACTTTTTTTAAATTGATTCGTATGGATGTATATATGGATAACAGAAATTTTATTTCTATTGTTTTTTTTTTTTTTTGTTTTTCTTATTTTTTCTTTTAGAAAAATAACTTAATCAGGTATGTGATGAAATGAGGAGCTGGCGAACAAAACTAGACATGATGATTTTTTTTTTTTTTTATTTATTTTCTATCTATGATTTCATGAAATATTTTCATTCAAAACCAGTTTGATCCTACCTTAAACAAATAACGAAAACTGAATTTTCCTTGCTTGTCCCTATCTAAAAAGCTCAGTAATTTGCCTGAGCTAAGCTAATCTCATGCTACTGATTTTTAAAATCACACTAGAAGATAAAAATATAAACAAAATACACTTGTGAAAAGAAATTTATCAAAAATTATTGAAAAATACTACTACTCGTTTGACAAAATTTCACAGCTTTTGTCGCTTTCAAATCGGTTTTGTGTCCAAAACGGGTTTTCATGACTTACTTGAATGAGTAGGTACATATTTTTTTTGCAATATTTCTTACAATAGTGATTTTATTTTTTTTAAAAATCTAAATTCTGTGTGCCTGTTTTTCGAGAAACCCCATTTTTGTGGACCTTTCTTTTGAAAGTTTCGAAAATCTTGCCAATTTCGTCATACATATGTAAATACATACCTAGATAATATATACTTATGCATCTATGTACATACATTAGGTATAGATTCCATCGACATTTATCACACTGTGCAACGCCCCAGTTTTCCTTGATTCCTTATTTAAAACAAAAAATTAAAAAAGAGAGTCTTTCTCTCATAACATAACGAAAAAATTTACAGTATAAATAAAGTAGAAGAACAAAACAATTGCAAAGGAAAAAAATAAATAGTTTTCATTCAATATTTCAATTCATTCATCAAACGAAAGAAAAAGCAATGAAAACATGACGATATAGGTAATAAGTAAGTCTTTTAATTACATAGGCATACTTTATTTATAGTCATACATACATATACTCAAGTTAATGACATGAAATTTAATTATGAAATTATTAAACAGTAATAAAAACTAAGAAGAACAAGAAAAAAAGAGTAGAAATCAAAATTACTAATAGTTCCGGCATTTTTGTATTTTATGGATGACACGTTTTTAGTTGAAGTTTGTGTGCTCAAAACAAACACACACACAACTTGTATTCCTTAAAAGGACATATAAACATGTATTAATTTATTTCCTATATAAAACACAATAATTCACAATAATTTATTTTTCTTACAATGTTGCCAACTCGGTAATGTTTATGTTCACATGTAGTTCATTTACTAGCACAAATTTTTGCATTATTCTATGTAAACAAGTACGATATTTTTTTTGTATTCTATAAAGGTACGGTCGGTCACATTGGAGCAAATATTTGCTTCAAATATGTTTAATAAATTTTTTGTAAATAAACACACATTTGTTTGCCCATGTCGATTGTTCAAACAGCTTTCATAAATATAACGATAGGTGCTAACATCGAAAAAAAATATTTTACCCGTGGTCACATTTAGCTTAGGGTTTAATGAAAAATCAAGCAGTTAATGAATTTTTAAGAAAAATATCATTGAAACAATACAGTCTGGTTCCCTCAAATTTTAACTTTTTATGTTATGGACAACTCTGCACTTGAAAGTAAACATGCAAGTTGCGAGACACTCGCGAATTTTTGTGAAATTTTCTTTGATAATTTGTACACAGAACTTACATGCAAGTCTTAACGCAGGGTAAGCATGTATTTACTGAATAATATATTTTTCTTCCAACGGCGTTTGATTTCTCAAATTTGACGTGGGAGTACGGAACATGGTTCCAAATCAAGTGATTGCCTTTACAAATCTTACGATCCAACAGGCAAAATATAAAAAAATAATTACCATTTTTAATTGAATATATTAAATTAAGGTCTATTATAATAGAGCTTAACTTAATAATTATTTGCCAATTTTTAGTTTCTTTTTAGTTGAAATTTATGACACAATTGATAACAACGAAAACCACAAGACTTCAAGATCCTAGTTTTCCTACGGAAAGTTGAGTGGTTACACTACGTTACCTGGCAACTGGTGAGAATTTCAGATCTCTTAAATATCTATTTCACATTACTCATAACATTATTTCAGTTAGTGTGCCTGAAATGTGTGTAATGCCAATTAGAAAGTTTTGCAGCCAAAATATTTGAAGGTGTTTTTTTTTTATATAGGTATTTACTCATTTAGTTACAGATACCATCAAAGGAAGAAGAATGGAAATCTGTTTCGGATGAAATCACACAATCGTGGAACTTTTGAGTTTTATCGTATCGTTGGACGGAAAGCATGTTGTGATGCCTACGCCCGCTTATTATGGAAGCACTTATTTCAAACGTAAGTATTTACGTATAACTGATTGTTTCAGCACTTTGAAGTGTTCGAATTTCGTTTATTTTTTTAGGAACACACCGACGTGAGGTCGAACGGTCGAATATCTGATGGAGGAGTTTTTCGAAAAATCTTATTCAATGAAGCTTTGATATATGTATAACTAACTGAAGCTGCCTTCGATAAGAGCACTAACATTGTCCATTCCATGTTACTGTTAGTTGTGATATTTCAAAATATTTGCTATTTACAGTTTTTAATTCAAACTACATATACATACATATATCTTATATTATTTTTACTGCCTGTTTCAATGGCCAGCCATCTATTTAGGGCAGTTGAATCATCATCAGGGCAAGTTTCTTGGGCCCCGAAGAATGGTTCAAAATGGCTGGCAAAATATTCTGAACTATAAAAATTTCTTCTAGGTGTCAAAAAAAGGTATTGTAAGAGTCAAAATTCATTTTTATGTTAATAATTGACGAAATTACTAGAATGGCATAGGCCACAAAAAACTTGCCCTGATCATAAATAATTAATTTAAAAATTTTATCAAGAGATTTTTGCTACTAGAAAATAGTTAAATATAAAAAAGTAAAAAATGTTGAATTAAAATGTTTTTGTCGACTTTATTCAAACGCGCTAAATTGACATCGCCGGCAAAAAGCACTAAGTTAGCATCCCTGATGAAAACAAAATATCGATTAAATTAAAGGAGAAACAACAAACACAGAGTTTTTGAGGAGAGTACAAGAGTTCATTAATAAGAAAGTGCAACTTTAAAGGAACAACGATTAATCAAATTGTTCAAAAGGAAAACTGCATCAGCAATCTTGGCAGCCAATTAAAATAGGGAGGAGTTTGGGGAGGAATTTTTTAATGATTTAAGCATATATATGCATGTGCATACATACATATGTAGAAATGTTTAATAATTGCAAACTTAAATTTAGGTGGTAATTGTTGGAGTGGCTACTTCAAATAAAAGGTACCAAAAAGTAAATAAGTGCATACTCATATTTTCTTGCAACAAATCAAGCAAAAAAATAATTGCTCGTTTTTAATATAATTTAGGTAAACATGCAAAGTTTGCTACAGCTCGTGGTTGAATGCAGTATTATGCATTTGTTGTTCTCGTTTGATCTAAATTAAGAGGTTTTTTTAACATACAAATAGTATATAGTAGGTTCTTAGGGACCTTCATAATTGCAAAAACGTTTTATAAATTATACATTAAATCATTTAAAATATTAAAACAGAAAAAAATCTACTCACACGCACCTTTCGCAGCTGGAACTCATTTTAGTTTTCCCATTAACTTTTTGTTTGCTTATAGGTACGAACAATTTAAATAATATGTAATTTGTAATAAATTAAAAAATATATATTCACATTGAACCGAATTCAATTAAACTTTAGACTTTATTACAGCCAATTAAATAAAGTTGGTGTTGTTATCGTTTAAAACATAACCACCAGTCTCTGGATTTTTTTCAACTATATTTTTCTTTTATAGCAATTACTCCTGCTTTCCCGTTGTTTGGTTGGGCCTTTTAGAAGCGGCTGCTTAAGCACCCCACTCTTTTTGTTGTTTTTGCTTGTATTTTCCACCTTTTTTCATTTGTTGTATTTCTTTATTTCTAACTTCACACACACTAACGCACATTTCTGGTACACATATGCACAAACACTACTCCAATGCCATGGATTTTTCTATCATTTTTCATAAGCAAAATGCAATTTTTTTTTTCTTCTTGTAAAATTTTTCTTTTGCCTACAGCACAAACACTTCTTTGCATTTAACCTTTTGTTTTAATCAAAAAAGTGCATCATTTTGCTTATGTACACTAACTACATACATATATTTTTAACTTATTTTACAGAAAAGAATTTGCACTTCATTTTTTCTATTCCGAAAATAAAATTCAGCAATCGACCGCCCGCTAAATACACACTAATGTAAAACTAAAAAAATTTGACTGACGCCCGTCTAAATAAAACTGCATTGAGTGAATGAGTAAAATTAAATGAGGTTTTTGCTTTTGTTGTTTATTTATATAGCTATTGTGAATGGATTCTCAATAAAATGTGAGTTTTGCTGACCAGGGCTGCCAGCACCATTGTAAAATTTGCAACATTTATAAGTATGGCAATTTTGTGCTGTTATCTCTTCTTCAATTCAGTTTATGAAGTGTGTGGCCAAGAACCAATTCAATTGAAAGACTGTCAAACTTTGTTTAGTCATGTTTTAGACTTGGCAGTTTTTCTTGAAGCAGTTATCTTCAATTCTCTTTTAAAACTGCTCGTTTGTTTACACTCAGACGGTTTCTTGTTCAATTTTCCTATTGTTTTAATGCTGCGAATGAAATAACAAAAGAGAATTGAAGTAGCTTTTCTGTACAAGCAAGTCAGTACTCCTCTTCTTTCTTCTTTCCTCTCCGACTATAAAGTAGTGTAACTGCAACGTAGAAAGCAGCTGATCGATATTTTTGTATGAAAAGTAGGTTACATTACAATACATCTCTATAACGAGTTTCATTACTTTTCACATAATGTCGATCAGCTGTTTCCTACTGTTGCAGTTACATTGCAATACAGTCGGCTAACTGAAGGCTCCATTACCCGACTGTAGAAATCGCAGATGTAACAGTAGAAAACAGCTGATTGATATTGTTATATGAAAAGTAATGAAAATGGTTAAGGCTCAGTTAGCCGACTGTAATGTAAAGTAACTGCAACAGTAGGAAACAGCTGATCGATATTGTTATGTGAAAAGTAATGAAAATGGTTTTAGAGATGTAATGTAACGTAACCTACTTTTCATATAAAAATCTCGATCAGCTGTGTCCTACGATGCAGTTACTTTGCATTACCGTCAGCTAACTGAGCCTTAATAGAGATATAATGTAACGTAACCTACTTTTCATATAAAAATATCGATCAGCTGTTTTCTACGTTACATTACATTACAGTCGGCTAAAGGCTCAGTTAGCCGACTGTAATGTGAAGTAACTGCAACAGTAAGAAACAGCTGATCGATTTTGTTATGTGGAAAGTAATGAAAATGGTTATAGAGATGTAATGTAACGTAACCTAAGTTTCATATAAAAATGTCGATCAGCTGTTTTCTACGTTACAGTTACATTACATTACAGTCGGCTAAAGGCTCAGTTAGCCGACTGTAATGCAAAAAACAGCTGATCGATATTTTTATATGAAAAGTAGGTTACGTTACATTACATCTCTATTGACATTTCCTATAAGAAACATGCAATCTGAAGATGCTACCCTGTTTTGAAAAGTAAGAAGGTAATTTATACCAACAAAGTACATGTGGTTGTTGCTGTTGTAATATTTGTTGTAGAATCTCGGGTACCTGATTGATGTGCCTTGATAGAGATGTAATGAAACGTAACCTACTTACTTTCATATAAAAATTACGATCAGTTGTTTCCTAAGTTGCAGTTACACTCCTTTACAGTCGGCTAACTGAGCCTTTAATGTTCTAATTTTTATCCTGCCAGTCCACCATAATTCTGTTTAAATTAAAAATTAATGTGTAGTGATTGCTTTGTGTTCATTAAATACAATAATTTTTAGCGGAAGCGTTATAATTTGCCAGTTTTTGTACATTTTATTGATTTTTTTCTTATATTCACAAATTATATATTAAAAAATGTATTTAAAAACTCAAGAACTTAAAAATTAAAGATACTATACAGATTTGTATGGTTAATAGCAATCGGCAAATAAAGATTCGTCTTGTTGTTTCATTGAAAAGATGATGTCATCCAATAGGGAAATTAAACTTTCCGAACCCAGCAGCCAATCATTGTGATGTTTTAACAAAAGTTCCAAGTCTATGCTTTTGATAGTTTCAATAAAATCTCTAACACCTACAGTCGTATAGGACTTATACAAATCTGCATCAATGCAAGGCGTTTCTAGCGATTTAACGCCGATATTGGACGAGTTCACATCGGAAAAGTTTCCATTATCCAGACGCATTTGCGCTTCGTAAGAAGCCGCCAATAGATTGATATCTTGAGAAGATAATATTGATTCAATAACTTCATCTGAACGTTCACGCTCAATTTGGCTAATAGATGCATTAGCATTTATAGTATCCGCAGTTAAAACTGATATTGTATTTGTATTGTATTGCAGTTCATTATCAATTGTTAATGAATTTTGCCATTCCATGGAATTTTTCGGTGAGCACGATGAAATTGAAGGGGGACCAGCTGGTGTCGAAATACTACTGTTATCCATGCCTTCTATTAAAGATTCGAAATTATATTTTTTCAGTTTCTCCAACAAGCATTGGACCAAGCAAACAGCCGCTTTTATTACCTCCAAATCACATTCTTCTTGCAAACATTTCAAAATGACACCGAAGAAGCCACGCTGAGATAGTTTATTGAATACTTTCAGTATTCTAAGATTTATTTCTTTTTCGGTGAGAGTTACAATCTTTTTGTATTCTTTTGAAAATGTAACGGTAGGAAAGGTGCCATCAATCATGCCCTGATTGGTAAATTGTTTTCTAAATTCCAATCCCCAGAAATCTAAAGCTTCCAATTTCACCTCCCAGTGCAAATCGGTTATAACGCAATGGGCCAAAGTCGAATATAAGCTGTCCATATAGCATACAGGTATACGTCGGTGTTCATGTATGGTGGCCAAAGTTTTCATAGCCTCTTTGCGTACAATGCCTTCACTTTCATTGTAGAGAACAAAGATTAAATGCTCCTGAGTCGAAAAAAATTTTAGGAATTATAATGTAAACATTTGAAAACACAATAGCGTCGTACTTACAATTAAATCCTGACTATTCAAATCATTGTCCCATGTAATATTTATCATAACCATTTTCCCAAGGCACTTTAATGCTGAAGCTCTCACATAAGGTTCTTGATCATTTTTAGCCATTTGTATTACAATTTCACACATTTTATAGTCATGTAAAAATTGTTGAAATGCAGGAAATTCTTTTGAAAAATAAGCACATACATACACACATACAGCTTTTTCTAATTTCACCGTACTTACTAGCTCTTGATATATTTGCTATGGAGGTGGTTAATTCCAAAGAACTGTCACGTACTTCCCAGGCTATATCATGAAAACGCTTAACTATTATGGGACCCAAGCACTGCAGACCAGAACCTTGAAGATTGTCCACCAATAGAGCCATATTGGGCGAAAGAAAATGTTCTATGGACAACTGCACCAGCTTTAAGGCCTGCACAGTCAACTGTAATTAAATAAAAATGTTTAAATTTACTAGCGCACATGCATTTTTACTTCTTTTGCATATTTACCCGTTCGGTTAGATTGGGATTCTCCAGTATAACAGCCACTATGTTCACCAAGCAGGTCGTTTCTATACTTTCTTTCCATGATATGCGATAACGCTTGATTAGTTTCTGCAAACCAATTAGACAGGCATGCAAAACGTTGGGTATGGCCGTTATAAATTCTGCACCCATCCACATTTTACACCAACCGGGCACAAGTCTGCCATCATTTGGTCCATTGTTACTTTCGCTTGTATTCGAATCGTCAATGAACTCTTTTAGAGCATAAATTATTGCTTGAAACACCATTATAGCTTGCTCGCGCTCTAATATATTTTGCATTGACAAAATGCCATGTATGGACTTGTAGGCCAAGTCTGCCATAGCGGCCATATGTGTACCCTCCTCTGAAGGCAGAATCATATCACGCACTGCATAGCATAAGCGCAAAGTGTGCTCACACGAAACTTCAAATATTTTCATAAGATAATTATCAAATAATTCCTCTTTCTGGCTGCGACCACGTAATATAACCAACACTGGCAGCAAGTGAAACATAATCAACTGATTTTCAAATTTCACCCTCTCCGTTTCAATAAGTATTTCGGGTGGAGCTCGAGAGCCCAATTTCTTCCACAGCACTTGATTAACTTCGGACAATTTCATAAGAGTCAAAATTTCTGAACGTTGCGCGCAAAATTTCATAATATTAAAGAAATTTATACCAAAACGATTGAACTTCTCCGGTTTTATTTGGCCCTTATCCCATTGCTCTTGCACTAGCACAGCATAATTGAAACTGACCAAGGTACGCAAAATTTTACTCAAAAAGAAACGATTTTGGGTCATTTCAACCAACTTCCATATATTCAATTCCAAATTGTGATACGTTTGGCACAAGTTCGTTATATTCGTCTTCTCCTCCGATTCCAAGGTCTGCTCGAATATATAGCACAGCAGTTCCAGTGTAGATGATAGTCTGCGCTGCAATTCTGTATCGTCTACAATTATTGTAATAGTATCGCTGTCTTCTTTGTAGACATTCTCCTGTATGGGTTGTATAATTTCATTCAGCACTTCCAATACGATTTTTTCATCTTTGGCTTTAACGGAAAACTTGTACAGCAGTTCGTAAAGAAGTTTGCGAGCCTCTTTTATCACATACAAAGTGTGATCGCGACTACATAGTTCAACAAGAAAATGCCAGCATTTCTTCAGCCGTATGTAGGCCAAACCTAAACTGTAGCGGGAAACAGCGGCTAAAAGACGTATGAAACCCAGTTTTGTGGAGGGACTAAAGCGATGTTTGTTGCCCTCAATAATGGCAAGGACGCTAAAGATAAATCGATATAAAATTGTTTAAAAAAAAATTTATAATTTTTGGTTTGAAGTTAGTTAAAGTAATGGAAGACAAAACGTGTTGATTCTCTACCTACAAAATTCTTCATGACTTTAAGTTAAAGCATAATACACACATACATATATGCATATATGCACTTATTTATATAACGAGAGGTATAAAATTTTTAAGTAAAATCCACTTTCTCTTATCTTATAATATACATGCAAGCATACACACAAATATTTGTATATTTTCATTCTTGAAATCAGAAGTAGGAAATCTTAAATTATCTCATTGATGCTATCTATTGGCAGCAATTGGCCGCCGTTCTCACCTTCCTACTTTTTGCTTACCGATCCATTATATTTCGTTCTTTTAATGTTATCAAAATCCATTCGTTTTGCATGAGCAGACTACAAAAATTTAACACAAACGATGTCACTTTTGGATTTAATTTTGTGAAATCCTCATTGAGCAACGTGATGCATTTGTCCACCCACTCTATGGCGAAGGGGGCTTGTAATATGTACAGATTTTCTAATAAGAGAAAGAAGTAAAGTGTCTACTTTTATTAACTTTATTTATAAGGGCGATGCTGCCTCTCTAGGAAAACAAATATTTACCTTTTTCTGCCAAATGGGTTATAAGCTTTTCAAAGTAAACATTGTTTGGAATGACGAAATTTCGTTGCAGAAAAGTTTCAAATATGCGTTGTAAACGTTCAATAATTTCTTGCTGTTCCATTTTTTGTATACTTCATTGAAAATTCTCTATTTAAGTTTTTTTAATTGTAACATTAATTTTGTGGCACTTTTTATTCGTTGAGAATCGAAATGATGATGAAAATTGTTAAAAACTTTGATCTTAAATGCCACAATAAATAAAATTAAATAAATAACTAGACAGCCTGCATAATTGATGCTAGTAGAGTGATGCCAGACAATTCTTGCATGTTTCTAAAACAGTTTCTCCCAGGCGGGAAGTTTTCTGTATATACATACATTCACACACGAGCAAATGACAATTATGATTGTGATACACTTAAGCGTATGGCCAGTTTAAAAAACTAAAAGAATTGCGTAAAAATCTCTACATTTTCCATTTTTCTGCTATAATGCAATTGGGCCTTATTATGGCAATAAAATATTCCATAGCCATAATAAGGCCTAATATGTAGTATATAAATATTTGAATTAAAGAAAATCCCGAGGGATTGCTCACATCTGGTGGCACAGATAAGCACCTGTTAATTTTGCGGCTGTTCAGCGTTTGGAGCAGTGATGCCAATCCTGCGCGTTTTAAATATGCGCTAAGTCGGCGCCTTTTTGGATAAAGTCAATAACAACTTTTCATTTCAATATTTTTTAATATTTTTTTTATAAATTTGATAATTTTGTATCAAAATATTTTGATAAATATTTTTAATTATTTAATGATTGAAATAAAATTCCCTTGACTGTGTATGATGCCTTCCCATAGCAGTATATATATGTGTTTGGAACTAAAAGCACATTTTAATGCTGTAAACGGCATATATGTATTTTGAAATTTTACAATTAAAAATATATAATCGTATAATGACCCTATCGTCTTACTTTTGAAGTTGTCGCATCGTTTAAAGGCTCAGTTAGCCGAGTGTAATGTAATGTAACTGTAACGTAGAAAACAGCTCTACATCTCTATAGCCATTTTGACGTTTGCTACGTAAATATCTATTTTCTGTATATTTTACGTAGCAAACGTTGCCATCACATTTTCAATAAGCATCAACATGCTTATTACCATAATCGTTTATTGTGTTCTAACGCGTTTTGGGAAGGGGAACAACCCATTTTGGTTAAAAATAAACCAAGAGCAATGCAGATGGTACGAACAATACAGCTGAAATGTTTTAAAATTTGTCAATTTGGATACCGTAAGTTTTCCCCCTGAAAAAGTTTTTGTACAATAGCAACCCTTAAACTCATTATCATATTCTATTCACAATAGTAATTTATTGCTGTGTTTTGCTGTTGCTATTTTTCCAATTGGAAGATATCTTTTTTAATTTTTTACAACAAAAAATCTCCGAATTTTACAATAATAATTATAATCGCAACTACTAAACAAAAACTTAAGGCTTTACTTTTTTCAAATTTTAACAAAAGCTGAAAAGTGTTGGCCAATACATGTATCGGTGAAAAAAGAGAAATAAAAGACAAGATATAAAAAGAACTTTATTCTATTGCATTTCGCCAACAGCACTAGAGGTGGAAGAAGACTATGGACAATAATGTAGACAACGTTAACAACACATCAACAAAAAATACATCATTGTCATCTTCATCAGCGACACCAGCAGCAGCGGTTGTAGTAGCAGCACAAAACAGCAAACAACCGCAACCATTATTATTTACAACACAAAATTCATTTTGGAAAAACAGTAATCGAATTGTACCAGGAAGACCCAGCCCCAAGAGGGTACATTTAGTTGGTGCTGGAGAATTAGGCAGTGAAGGCGGTATGATGGCTACTTTTCGTGATTATCAAAATTCTGTTAGTGACGCCTGGGATACGGGTGATGACGAATTTTGCATAATATCAAACGCGGCTCTGCAACAAGAACAACAACAAGAGCTATCTTTTCATACAAATCCTGATGCAACATTAACAAAAACTGGTAAGTGATTTTTAGGTTGAAGAGAATGTCAAAATTTTAATTGTACTTACAATAGATCCTAGATTTTCTCGACAAGTTTCACAAACTTTAGCTCAAAATGTTATAGAAATACACAAAACTACTACAGCTTCTTCCGGCATTATTGGCGGAGCAAATAGGCGCCACATTAGCAATGAGAATTCAAATTCCGATACGAATAAACAATTGTCTCATGATGGTAAATCTAGTAGCAAAACTCGATCTGCAATTTTTAATAAAGAGTGCAAACTGGAAACACAGGAACAAAGGTTTAGTTTTTTTTAATTAAAAAATGGGTAATTTTACAAAACGAATAACCAAACTTTTTCAGACCTCGAATTCGTCACATACAAGCTTTACCGGGAAGACCTCAATTACAAAAATTTACTTCAAACTCGCAAGATTCTGAATACGAAACCAAAATAGAAAAATTCGAATTATTATTAGATTCACCTTTATTGGATTTAGTAGCATTGAAAAAGCTTAGCTGGTCAGGAATACCAAGAAAGGTGTTTGTCATACTAAAATTTTAATTTTATAAAACAATTCGCATAAATGTTTTATTACTGTATTTCAAGATGCGCGGTATAAGTTGGCGCTTATTGTCAAAATATCTACCACCCTCAGGCGAACGACGTAATGCTGTGTTGGAAAGCAAACGTCAAGGATATCAAGATTTGAGACAAAATTACTTTAAAGTGGATAGTCAAGATGAATCCCAGCAGGATACTTATAGACAAGTAAAAAACAAAAAATAATAGGGTATCGATTTCTTTTATTACAAATTAAAATTGTTAATTTGCAGATACATATCGATGTGCCACGTATGAATCCACAAATATCGCTCTTCCAACAAAAGGCCGTACAAGAAATGTTTGAACGCGTGTTATTCATTTGGTCCATTCGTCATCCAGCCTCGGGCTACGTTCAAGGCATTAATGATTTAGTAACGCCATTTTTTATTGTATTTCTACAAGAGCAATTGGCGCCAGGTTTAAATATTCTGTTTTAAAATTAATCTTTCTATATAATTTTAAAACTTTCTTCAGGTACTGATATTGAAAAATTAGACATGAATTCATTGTCGGTGGAAATTCGTGATGCCATTGAAGCAGATTCATTTTGGTGCTTATCAAAATTCTTAGATTGCATACAAGACAATTATATATTTGCTCAGTTGGGTATACAGGAAAAGGTTAATCAACTAAAAGATCTAATACAAAGAATAGATGGTAAGAAATTAATATTAATTAACATTAAAGCACAAACAGTTGAATGAATTCATTTCAATTTGAAAAGGAACATTACATCGTCATTTACAATCTCATGGTGTTGATTATTTACAATTTTCCTTTCGTTGGATGAATAATTTATTAACTCGTGAATTGCCTCTGCATTGTACCATACGTTTATGGGATACATATTTAGCGGAATCTGATGGATTTGCTTTATTTCATTTATATGTTTGTGCGGCATTTCTATTGCATTGGAAGGAGGAATTAATGCAGCAAAGTGATTTCCAGGTAAAAAAATTGACTAGCAAAATAAGTAAAATAATTTTTTATTTGCAATAATTTTTTTCCTGCAGGGTCTTTTACTACTGCTACAAAATCTGCCTACACACAATTGGTCCGATCGTCAAATTAATGTTCTAGTTGCGGAAGCATTTCGCCTCAAATTTACGTATGCCGATGCTCCCAAACATTTAGAAGCAAAAAGTTGACATCGCCATCATTACCTTTATGTGTCTTAGATAGATTTATTTCAAACAATTCAACACACAATTACTTCATTTTCTTTAATTGTTTTTGTTAATATTTGTCTAAAATACCAAAACCTTTTCATATTAAAAAAATAGTTTTATAATTTAATAAACTACATAAGTTTAACAACAGCTATCTATAAAACAAATTATATTTAACACATCCCCCGTTTTTTAGTATGTAACGCTTAAAGCATTAGATAATACATATATTTGAAGTAGTGTGTCAAAATTATTTAAAAAAATAGCAAATCATGATCAGAATTCTCTTTTTGTCTTTCAATTGCAGTTGTAACAAAAACTGTATTTTTTTTAATTAAATATGATAAATTAAAATCAAATAGAAAAGTATGTATTTATAAACAGATAGATTGGAATCTTATACAGATTACAAATTAAAATTAATAACTATACATTAGAGTAAATGTCAAGGGTATACATTATTCGTACGCAGTTAAAATTAGTTTAATGTTTGTATCATTCGATATTTAATAAATTCTACTTTAACTAAACATTTAATAAAAAAATTATATGTATACCTACTACATAATAAAATAAACTACTATAAATAAACCATGAAATACATACATACATATGTACACAAGAGCACCAAACATTCTTTCTTTTATGTAAATCAGACTTTTTACTATAGTAGTTTTTTGACTTCAAACATCTTTATCACGAATATGGATAAAAGGCGAACACTTTGTTCACGTGAAATATTTCCCATGAACAAAAAATTATAAACAAAATTAGAAAATAATACACTGACACAACAACGCAGAAATTGGCTACTACGAGTTTAGGGAAAGGGATCACATTTCACATGAACTTTCATTCACGCTAATACGAAAGTGAACAAATTCGTATTTTTCTATGTAGTTTTGAGTTTTTTTTTCGTATAAAGCTTTTATCACTGAAACTTCTATCGTATTTAGGCACCATTGCAAACATTTTTTAACACTCAGAAGTTGCATAGAAAATACAGTTAGCTCTCGATTATTTAAGTCTTTAAATTTCAATTTTTTCCTGAGAAGATTATGTACTTTTTTATAAGCACATACACATACATATGCGTATAAATACTGCATTAAAAATTGCAAATTTTATTCGATGTCTTGCTGATTGTATTTTTTTGTGGTTAAGAAATTCTATTCCAAATAATTAATGATTCACCAAAACGGAAATTTATCATACTAATTGATAAACACCTGCTTATTTCGAAAGTAATCTAAATATTTCCAATAGATAATTGTATATACAAGTTTTCCTCTCCCCATTTACTTGACAATTTTACCACAAAAATATTCGACCTCATCGTAATTACAAGTTCAGCAAATTCCTACGGGAAGTTTTTGATTATAATATTAAATTTTAATTCTTTATTGTTCACAAATATTGCTGCTAAATAAAACTTAAAAGGAATTAAATATGTGCCCATAATATTTCTTAAAATAATGATAATACCAATTAACGAAAAATAGTGTCTATAAATCCTTTGCAAGGAACGTGTTTACATACTTCTTAAAACTAATTTTGCCTTTCAGCCAAATTTTTCAATTGTTTCAATACAGTTTCCAGCAATTTCTTCTTGTCATTTTTACGCAAGCCGGAAAACATGGTTTTCTTATCAGCTTCCCTGATCTTTTCCAATATAATTATTATATATTGAGGGTGTACCAAATGATAACGGTCTTCTTTAGTGCCGTAGTCATGCAAATAAGTTGCCCATTCCTCCATTGTGAGTAAATCAAGCAATTGACGGCACTTTAAATAGTATTTCGAAAGATCACCCTCTTTTAATCCGGGCACTGGGTCTTTAGCAGCGAAAAATTCACATTGCAATAGATCCAAATTAATTTGCTGCAATGCTCCCGTAGAGATTTGTTTGACTTCATCATCGAATAAAAGGGACCATATTTTTTCCGCCATATGCTCGCAAGTTCTATGGCAAGCGGTCTGTGCTATCGATGGCAATTTCGTAGAGAAACTTTCGAATGTATTGGATAAATAAGAAATCATATCGGTTATATAAGCTGAGGCTTTGCCCGGAGGTTCCACCAGCAACCATTCATATTCGGAGAGTTCAAAGAATTCATCGATTTTGGAGCAAATACGTATACCCACTTGCTTTTCAGCATCTTGGCGAGCCACATGAAACATGGCTGAGGGGCTTTGAGTAACACTACTGACGGTGTTGGTCATATGACAAACAAATTCATCCAAAAATGGACTTGCTTTCTCCAGATATTGTGTATCAATAATAATCTGTATCAGTTGTGGTAACGCTACACTGGGATTGCGAAATACAACCGATAAACAGCCACTAAAACTTCTAGTAAGTAGCAGGTTGGCTGCTTTTCTTACCATGGCTGCCACTTCATTGGGGGAAAGAGTCAGATCCTCGGCGAATTTCATGCATGCATACATAAACTCCTTAGCCTGGTGATAAACTTCGGGTACCATGCGAGAAAAGGGAAACTTTTTCGGAAACGGTGCATTCTCCAATTGTTCCGAGTGAAAGGGAAAACGTTCAATTATGGACTCATAATCCTCTTGGCTTTCCACAATCATGGGTAAAAATTGCTCTTTATCGAGTATATCGCGAAACACATGAACCCAACGTTGTAGTAAAACCTATAACGATCATTAAAAGGTTTCAAGTTTTTGAAACTGAAAAAGATTGAGAATTTTTCTTGCTTACCTCATTATAATGATCACGCATATTATGTAACAATTCCCACAATATATTAACTGTATAACCATAGCATTTAAAAGTGTTTATAGACAACATAATTAAATTTTTGATTCTTAACAAAATATTCGGATCAGTGCAAGACGAGGAGCTCATGCTTATCTCATTCACAAACTTTGAGAGAGAAGATGACCATAGCTCCTCCAAATATGCGGTGGTAACCACGTCACCCGCTGTATTCTTAACATGATCCTCCACCACAAAAAAGCCCACTATAGCACATATATACAGTTTATAAGCATCCAAATTATCGTGCATGCCGGGTGGAGGTTGCAAAACTAATTTCGATTGATCACGCCTTTGTTGCCGATAATCTTTTTCAAAGTATTCCCTTTGACCTAGCACCGTATATATGTGAAGACAGCGATAAATAGGTGAAAAGTCAATCAAATCTTGGGCCGACAAGTTATCCTCGTCTACAGCATTGTCCTTGTTCTTTAATGACTTTTTATGATCCTCGATAATTGTATTTATATCACGTTTTTGTAACTTTTTAGTATGTTCAATGGCCTCCTTGCCTATTTTGGGAGAAAATCTTCTTATATTTTCTAAAAATTCGCGAAAGTCTGCCTCTGCCGAACGCCTAATATTTTCCTTAATTACTGGTATAGCATGACGCATTTGCGTGACGAATTTATAGTTTTGTAATTTTGGTAAATGTTGAATTTCTAAAGTTTCCAAAGTGCGCAACGACTGGTAATATTGTTTATTCGAGGCTTGCTGGCAGAATTTTATGTAACATTCTAAGGCAGGCAGACACTCTTGCAAAGCATCTATGGCTGAAGCTAAATTCGATTCGATTTGTCGGGCTTTTACCAAATCATTGCCTTGTTGTATTAGCGATGAGCTGATTTGTTGTAACGATTTATCTAGATTCTGAACTTCAGTGGCCAGTTGGTGGGCTTGTGTTCTTACCTGTAAAAGCTCTTGTATGGAGTCTATAAAGCCTTGATAAGAGAGATTGCAAATCCTTTCAATATCTTTATCATGGCTGCGTATGCGTTGTTCCAATTGTTCCGATATTGATTCCTTGTTATCTCCTTATTATGTGGGACAGGTATACATATTTAAAAAATGGCAATGTAAAATTGTTTAGAATTGATTTGTTGGCATACCTTCTAAAATTGATCGAAACGTTGGTCCCCAGTAATCATCCACTGCTTCTATATCCTGTACAGTAATTTTCGACATTTTAAACTAGTTTCTTAGAATTTTAATAGAAATTAATGCCCGTGTAATAAATCTTGGGAGTATTTTGACTTGACTCGATGGTATTGAAAAAACATTAACCCAAAACAATAAACAGCTGAGAGAGAGTCCTACCAGACTTTCAAACTGAAATTAAAATTACACATAAAGTAGGGATGATAAATATATGTATTTAAGAAAAATTTCCTCATATCATTTTATGAAAAATCATCTATAAATTTAAAAAAACTAGAGATATCATAATGAATTTAATTTAGTTTAAAAAATCATAACAAGTACTAACAAGGCACGTTAATATTATATAAATAATTGTATAAGGTATAATTGTTCCCCCGCACCAGGCAATGTTTCTCGGCAATCATTATTTTATTAAGCACTGGCAACCCAACTTTGCCGATTGTTTATATGTATTATTTATTGGTTTATATGCTTTTAAGAAAAAAAAAACACAAAAATTCACAACAAAAGCACACAAAAACAAAATACCAACAACTTTCACTATGAAACTTTGTTGTATGTATTTTTTTTCGGTAAGCGAGCTTGTGAGTGCCTCAAAGAAGCTCTTCAAGAAATGGTTTGACAGATTTTAAGCGTTATTACAATCAAAAGCACGTAACCACGTAGCATATTTACATATTTGCTTTATTACACTTTTTACATTCATAAGCAACAAGTGATAATGTCTACGTCTTTGACGCAGAGAAGGCTGAATCCATCTGATGGTATATCCACTGCAGCAACGAACAACAATAATAATGGTAAAAGTTATAACGGGACTAAGCAGGACAGCCCCACCCAACAAAATGAGGCACATTTTAATAAAGACGAAAAAACAAGTCCCATGGTTTTTATAGTATTCATTTCACTACTGTTTGATTTGTTGGCATTTACGATTATATTGCCGCTATTGCCCTCTCTGTTGGAATACTTTAAAAATAATGATAGTTCCGGATTATATGCCATACTCACGGATCGCATTAGATGGTTTCAGGAGTTTTTGGGAGCTCCTGACCGTTACAATAGTGTATTATTTGGTGGTTTTCTGGGCTCCATGTTTAGTTTTTTACAATTTATTGCCAGTCCTGTGGTGGGCGGATTATCTGATTATTATGGACGTAAGCCGGTTATTGTTGTTTGTGCGGTAAGTAGATGTGTTTCTGTGTGTGCACGAAACGTTTTTTTACTCATTACATTACTATTATTAATTAAACTACATAATAACACACATATTTTTTAGAGTGGCATAGCGGCTTCTTATTTGTTATGGGCCTTTTCAAGAAATTTTGCGGTCTTTGTTTTGGCTCGATTTGTTGGTGGTCTTAGCAAGGGCAATATTTCTTTATGCATGTCCATTATAACTGATGTGTCTAGCGAGAGGACTAGAGGTCGTGGCATGGCTCTTGTTGGTGTTGCTTTTTCTTTGGGTTTCATTGTGGGTCCCATGATTGGAGCCATGTTTGCAATATTTTCAAATAAATCTACTGGCCCTTGGTTTGTTCTGCCCTCCATGTTGGCATTTACACTGGCCGTGGGTGATCTTTTGGTTTTAGTGTTTTGTTTAAAAGAAACCTTGCCGAAGGTAAGTAAAGGGGAAAAATAATTTAGTTTTATTGAACTTTAATGTGTCCTAAGGCTAGATTTCGTAAATACAAGTGCTAATTTTGGTTTAGAACTTTGTATGGAAAAAAATACCTATTTTTTGACACAAATATTGGTATTTTTTCATACAAACTTAAAACGTTTAGAAACGGACTTTTTTACATAATCTGCGTATTAATTTATGGAATACAAAATGATTTATTATTTATTTTATTAATAATTTAATAGTAATTAATTATTATAAAGTTATAGGATAAAGCACTATAGTTTTTTTTAATTAAATTTTTTTGGGTCCGTCGAAATAGTGTATAAATATTTTTAAATTTTTATTAAACTGTATTAATAGCTTTGAACTGTACCTATTTCTTTGAAATAATTTTTTTTATTAAATTTTTCTATTTCAAAGGAAAAACGGATTAAAGAAATTTCTTCATCTCTTTCATACGCCTGGCAATTACTCAATGTTTCATCAATATTTCGGTAAGTTTAAATAATTTCCTTATCAATTAAAAAATTTTTACCTGAAGAAGACACACAAAGGCGTGTCGAAATATTGTTAAATAAAAGCTGTTAATTTTTATTAAAACGACCTCAAGCTCAATAAAATAGTTACTATTTTTAAAACAAAAGGTTAAATAAATTTTCGGAAATAATTTCCTTATCTGTATTTATGTAAATATGTATGTATGTTTGTATCGCATATTGTGTAAGATGTCTAATATTTATTATGAACAGCGAATAAATATTTAATGCTTTTGGATATTTCTTATCAAAAAAATAATAAATATAAATAAAAAAATATAATGCAAATGGTTGTATATTTTAATATTCAAATTTGTTACTTCATAAAGATAAAAATAAAGCAAAATAACTGGAAGTTTGCATATCGTCGCTTAAAATCCAAAAGTTCTCAATGACAAAAAAACTCAAATCAATTAAAAAAATAATAATAATAGTACCGTTTGAATCGCCCAAATTCTTTTCTAAACTCATTTTTCCATGATTTACAATGTTTATTCTTTTAATGTCCACATTTTTCTCTAATTCTTTTAAACAGTTGTGCAGTATTTTGTATATTTTATAATTCCAAATAAAAGGAATACAAAGTAAGAAATAGAACTTGTCTAAATATGCAGCTTGTTATTAATTTTAAATTAAATTAAATTAAAAATTAATGCACTTACCGGCATTTTGGATTCAAAAATAGTAATTCAAAAAGGCCGTAAGTGCCATTAGAAAACAAAACGATAAATGGTTCTTCACTTTTTTATTGAATAACATCCGTACCTATTCGTGTTCTAACATTATTTCTAAAATTTGGCTATTAATAAATAATATTAATAAAATAATGGAAAATAGGTATGTACATAAATATTCTTAAATTTCTACTGCAAAAAAGAAATAAAAAGTGGTTACGGCGGCTTTTTGAATTTTAGGTGACGACATGTATACATAATTACAAACATATGTATGTACATAAAAATTATTTTTTTATTATTTTCATGGTTTATTATTTAAAACATACAAAATTACTATTTATTAGAATTAGAAAATTAGCCCGCAATAATATTTTAATGGGAAAACCAACTTTTTCTTGATTTTACCCAGACAGCATTTTGTATCTTGTTGGAATATTTTTAAGAAACAGCATTATGGGCAAAATAACCGCATATGAGCTCATTTTTCAATCATAAATGATGTTCTCGTAGTGAGGAAATTGTACCCAGCAGACAAATTATCTCAAAGAATCATACGTACATGATACGATTAATCATCTTTCATCTAATTTTTCAATAGTAAATTATATAATTTTTGATTATATTTTATTTAAATAAATTTTTAAGCACATTATTCACGGTCAAAATGCATGACCTGCATTATAATAATATTAGCGAAATTTTGTCTGTATGGGTCACACCGACGGCGCTTGAAGCAAATTCTAAATTGTTTGATTTTTGCACATGCATGTATGCAACACGAACATAAAAATATAAGCTATTCAAAGCAGTAGCTTATACATCTACTTGTCTTGCATTTAGCTTATGTATAAGATGATATTAATTTATCGTGCAATGCATGCACGTGTATGCCGAAACCTTCATGCGCACGTACACGATTCTTGTGTCATACATTTTGACCGTGAATAGTGCGCTTTAATCACTTAGGCAAAGATAAATGTCATAAATCCCCTCAAATTTTTATTTTACTTTTATTTTACCCCGCAAGCTTCTCACCCCCTCTCATCAATAAACTAAAAAAGCCTGCTTCCACAGGCAAGCAGAAAAGGCACTGTGCAAATTGCGTCTTAGCGATGGAATTTTTATTGCTTGCTAGTCTTTTTGTAGTCATATTTATACATTACCTCTTTAACAAAAATATTATTTAAAAAAGTTGAATAAACTATTAATATTAGACACAAAAACAATTTGAAAACGATAAAAGGTGTGATATGTTTCTTATAGTCGTTTTGTTAATAATTTTAAAACTTGTTTTTAATAGTCTTTGTAGACATTTTTGATAAATTCCTTTTCACAGCTCCAATATGTGATTTATGTCTTATCTTCAGTGTGCTTTTTAGAAGTCAGTAGTTTAAGATAAGCTCAAAAATGATACTCAAAATCTATCGGAATTCATCACACCTTTTCAAAACGATTGTTTTGAAATTGTTTTGAAAACGATCGTTTTCCATCACATAGCTGGGGGCAAATTACGGCACTCTTTATCGAACGAAATTACGAAACATTTCCATATAAACTCTATTGAAATATTTCGCAATTTCGTTCGATAACGAGTGCCGTAATTTGCCCCCTGATTAATTTTTATGAGTTTCTTCGGTGATGAATTTTACATTATCGCTGAGCAAGATGAGATTTTAAAATTATGTTCAAAACAATCACATTTTAATCAGTCGCATGAAATGTTTGCGATTTGTGCATATTTTGTTGTTTTATTTTCAAGAAATCATTTTTTTAGGATGAAATAACTGATAAATCAGGCTTCAAATCGTTACATACGTGATCGTACGAAAACAAATTAAATGATACGTCAATCGTATAAACTGAATGGGATTTCAATACGTTCACGTATGTCATAATCTGAAAATTGTGTTTTTACGTGACGAGTTGTACGTTCACGGATGTAACGATTTGACCCCAGTTTGTAATCAGATGTCTTAGAAGACTCATTCAAGTGATTTTTTTTTTCAAGAAATGATCACCCAAATGCTAGCTGGGTTTTTTTTGGCATGTAAAACATACATACTTAAATATGTATGTGTATGTATACACACATCCACACGTATGACTAATGTACTTATAAGGTCTTTCATTAAGCCTTTCTTATCTTTAAAATTAAATAAAACAAAGTGTGTGTGTGTTGCCTAGAAATTAGCTGGCAACCTGGCGATGTTGAAATAAAATGCATTGTAATTGTACTGGCAGGTATTGCACCAAATAAGAATTTGGTCGAAATTTTGATCTCAGTTCGTTTGGCGCTTGTATTTAATACCTTGAAAATAAATTTTTAACTCCGAGATCAAATTGAGCCCCACCCGCGTTTTCAAATTTTAAAAGTTCATACATATGTACATATATATAAATATTCACTCATTTATTTGGGCATTAAGCGATTAGTTATGGTAGTGCTGAGTTTTGTTTATACAGCGTAGTTTTGGGTTTAAAATCTTTTTAATTATAATTCTAATAATTTTGAGGGGAATATAAAAATATTCATATTTAATCGTTATAATACATATGAACACATATACAAACATATTTTTAATCCCACAAATGAGTTACTTACATTACCTTCTAAATTATGTATTATTATTTTTTAGGTTTGCTACCATTAAAAATGTGCCTCAAAAACAAATTATAAGTTTGCGCTTAATAGGACTGATTTATTTTATATACCTTTTCCTGTATTCAGGCTTAGAATTTACAGTTACTTTTCTAATGTATCATAAATTTGGCTATACAGCCATGGATCAGGCTAAAATGTTTTTAACAACTGGTAATTACATAAATATATAATTCTTTTCAGCAACAACACAATTACTATATTTCTTAAATATCTCTAACAGGTATTATAATGACCATATTACAAGGTTCAGTTGTAAGACGACTTCCAGAACAAAAAGTTAAAAAATATGCTGTCTTTAGTTTGTATCTGTTGGTGCCTGCTTTTATAATAGTGGGCGTTGCTAACTGTACCAGCTTGCTATACAGCGGCATGATTTTATATGCTATTTGTAAGTACAAAATTAAAAATAAATTAAAGAAATAATTTGGTTACAAAATTTGTTCATTTTACTTCCTTAGCTACTGCTTTTACCGTTACTTGTTTAACGACTCTGGTTTCAAAATATGGCAACGTAGATCAAAAGGGTTCGGTCTTGGGCATATTCCGTTCGTTGGGAGCTTTGGCCCGAGCTGTAGGACCCGTTGTTGGTTGTATAAGTTTTTGGTGTATTGGCTCTCAAATGACCTATGTTTTGGGCGGCCTTTTATTGCTAATTCCTTCATATATATTGCAGAAAGTAAAATTGTAATTAAAAGTATTTATACTGTTGCTTATCTTCATACAAGCATGAACAGTTTTAATTAATAGTTATTCTGTATTATATACAAAAGTATTTAGAATGTAGTACTTAAAAATATGATTATTTTTCATTCGCATTTTTTTATATACAACTTTTTTATGAAAGAAATATTTCCAAATAAATACTCAAGTAGAAAAATTATAAACTACAAAAAAATATATGTGCATGCGTACATTTACAAATATAAAGACATTACACAAATTTTACTCATAATTTTTTATTAGTGCCAGTTATCGAAGACAATCGAAAATTCTCATCTGTTTATTTATAAATATAATAGATTGTGATCTATAAACTGGCAGTTAATCTAAATATGAATACACGAGCTTCCGATAAGGTTTGACTTAAAGTTAGCATAACCCTGAAGAGATTACCTTGGAGAAAACAATAATTCGGATGGAAATAAGTAATAAGCATTAAAATATTGTATATGCCAAATTTAACATATTTCAAGAACGTCTTGAAGTTTAACAATTTCCTAATCAAAACTCACGGTATTGGAGAGTTAGGATTTGAAAATAATTGAATTAATAATGTACATCAATGGTATGCAGAAAGATATTACAGATTACTCTGTTCAAGATTCAAAAAGTAATTAGTAGTAAATAGAAAAAATTTAAATGAACAATTTAAGATACTGGTGCATTGGAAAAGTGGCTGGAAAAAATCGTGAATGTGAAAACGCTGTAACAGAAATTAAATTTTTCTTAATTTCTCCGCATCTGGCATCTTGAAATAGCTGTATACATTCCGATACAACCCTGTTATCGTGGGAACAAAAATCTGTTGACAGCGACAAGAAAAAAAATTTACGAACGGCCATATTGAACTTGTACAGAAACGAACAAGGAAAAGAGAATTTTTCTTGTGTCTACGTTCGTCGCGAAAAGTTGTAAAAAGGTGATTAATTTATATTGAAACGTAGAATGAATTTCAATTTCTTGTTTCCCAAATTAAAATCGAACAAAAGCTTTGATTTATGATAGAAAAATAATAAGAATGATAATAATGTGTGTTGAGTAGGTGAAAAAAAAATAAATTTCTATTGGAAGAAAGTGATTACAAAGGAAAAAGTAACCGCCCGTCATTCTACTCAAATTTTTTTCATTTCTTTGCTTTTTTATGACAACAAAAAACTAACAGAAATTCTTTCTTTTTTCCATTTTTACGGATTGTGTTGTTGTTGGTGTTTTGCCCATTGGTCGTTTAATCTTGGATTTCGACGTTCCTTGCTCATTGTGTGTTGTTTTCTTTCTCTGTTTCTTTTTTTTGGGGCTGCTGCACTTGTAAATTGTACTAAAAACAACTACCACATAAAATATCTACGTTTCTCTTGCGCTTATTATTGTTGTTGCTTGATTGTGTTTTTTTGTGATAATATATTGGTGCTGCTGCTGCTGTGCTATGCTGTTTTTACGATGAAATGACGGTACGGAATATGTTGTGATTTTTTGGGGTCACTTATCAAAAAAATTGTATGTTAAATCTGAATTCAAGAAGATACATATTTAGTTTAAAAGTTGATAGAAGTTAAAGCAAGATAAAGAGAAACAAAATAATCATATGTACATAAATACTTATAGCAAAGTGAACAAGAAGATTAATATAACAAAAAGTTAAAGAGTATTTCTAAAACAAATAATAAAGTAGTAACGAAGGAAACAATAGCAACAAAATGGGCACAAGGGAAGATGAATACGACTATTTATTTAAAGGTAACTATAATAAAGTATATTTTTATATTAAGTTTAAAATAATTACACATTTTAAAGTTTACATTTGACAAAAATACTCTTTTTGCATTGGTTGAATTAAAAAATATAAAAACTATGACTATGTGCGTACATATGTATATTGAGTGATGACAATAGCGCTGCCAGACTGCCAATCCATAATTGCTAGGAACGGGATTACTATCTCTCGAATTTTTCTTTGAAGCCGCAGTTCCAACTTTTGTTGAGCCCTTGCTTATGCAAATTTATTCTGCCTTATCGTGGTTGGCGTATTTCAAATACGACTACGACAGTTTGGTACTAGATTAAAAAAATCTGTTGAAGTCTCCTTTAATCTATTACAAAATCGTCGTAGCCGAAGTCGAAATACGCCAATCACGATAATGGGGATTATGTAGTAAAATTGTGTTTTAAGCAATTCTGTACTAAATTGTTAGTGTCATTATTCGTCAATTTTGTAAATATTTAAATTTAATAATTCTTGTTATTTAAAAATAAGATTTTTCCCCGTTTAAAAAAACTATACATGTCGTCATGTAAAATCAAAAAGACTTAACTTACAACTGACGTATTAATAAAAAATATTTTAGGTTTATAACAGGCTTATTTGACAAATTTACCATTGAAAAATCGCCTTTTTAATTGATTTGATGCAATTAAGGAAAATAAATCTACCCACATTTCTATACGTGTATTTCCAAAAGTTATCGAATTTAATAGCAAGCCAATGGCTACTGAGAATCTAAAAAGCAATAAAATTTGTAATGTACTTTGCTTCTCTTTTAAAATACTTTACATGTAACTTACCTTTTTTTTTTTACTGACGATATGCTTTCGGATCAATTAATAACTGAAAACTTTTCACAGATAGTTTCAGAAGAAATTAAAAAAATAACGTACAATTTAAATGTAAATTTTTTTATATATCTCTCATTTAAATATTCGTTGAAATTTCTTCGAGCTTTTCGTTTTTAATTTTTTTATATTTATTGAGCTTGAAATTTTGTTTTTTACCCCCTGTTTGTGTAAAACGTTTGAGTTAAAAATCTTGGCGTTTTTGTAATAGACTAAAGGAAACTTGTACAACATTTCTTTAATCTATTACAGAAACGCCAAGATTTCTATCTCAAACGTCTTACACAAACAGGGGGTTATTTATATAAAAATTAACAAATTTTATGGAACAAAAATAAAATGTGTTAATTTTTTATATAAAAAACATGATCTCAAGCTCAATAAATATAAAAAACAAAACTATCGCTCATTAAAAAACGTCTTAACTCAAAAGATAAAAGATGGAATTTTTGAGCTAATGACGCAGAATTAATTCTCATATCATATCAAAAAAAAAAAAAATAAATAAATAAATGAAATGAAATGAAATGAAATGAAAATAAAATAAAATATCGTTCTTCATTTTGTGTAAAAATTTCATAAAAATATCTTTTAAAAATTTCTTCTTGCATTAAGTTGTTGCTGCAATTTCTTTTTCAAATTCACAATATTTTTATGCAAACAAAATTACTGTTATTTTTTACATAGTTGTTCCAGAGTTGTATATGTTTTTGATATAAAATAAGTAGTTTGCGAAAAAATACAACGTAAAAAATATTTAAACTCAGTACTCGATGCGATGATAATACTGTATGTGATTCCACAGAGAACATTTTAAGTTTTCAATGGTATAGTCTATTTGTGTAAATTAGGCGACTTAAATATATATAGATATATAGGTACTCGCAGATACATAATCTGCCTTATCGTCGTTGGTGTATTTCAAATACGACTACGACTGTTTGGTAATAGATTAAAGAAAAACTGTTGAAGTCTTTTTTAATCTATTACCAAACAGTCGTAGTCGTATTTGAAATACGCCCACCACGATAAAGCAGAATAAGATTTTTTCAGCTTTGAATATCCACCAAAAGAAAGTCTGAATTTAATATTAATTAAGGGCCTGTCCCACGATGTCGCCAACGTTCGACTTGTCGCACACTTACATTCAAAACAAAAACAAATTTTAAAATTTTGTTGTTGTTTCCAGTGTAACTATGCGACGAGTCGAACGTTGGTGACATCGTGGGCCAGGCCCTAAATGTCCCTTATTTATGGGTATCAAATGTCTTTACGTATATGAAGTTACCTTATATCTGGCCATACTAATTTTTATCGATATTTTTATTAGCAAGATGACGTAGGTATGAGCTTGTGAGTTTATATGAGCAACAAAGTTATTTTAAGTTTTTAAACAGTGAGTTTTAATTGTTAAAGTCATTAGGTAGGTAATGTGTCAGTTGTATTCAAATATACATATAATACAACAATTATTTATTTAGTAATTTTAACCAGCAAAAGCGTTGCTATTTTTGGTTTAAATATTTTAATAAAATTGTTTAGCTGATTACACTCTTTCTTTTATTATTATTTTAATGTGGATTTGTGAATGTGTGCCAGTTTTCACTCCCCCACAACAGCAAATGCCGCTTGACATTAATACTTTAATGGCATATTTACATATGTATGTACATATTTAAATGTGTGTTTAGAGTGTTCTATGTACATACTTCATCTCTCTTGTGTTAATTAATTTTAATTTTTTTCAATATGTATTGTAAGTTAAATTAATTTTTATATGACACGTTGCATAGACTCTTTCTTGCTAATCTTATTATTACTCGGCTGTTTTATCCTCTATTTTGATTTTTTATTTCTCTTTTTCTATGTGTAGCAACGCATATTTTATTATTATTATTACTTTTGCAAATATTTTGCATTGTCAATTGGTTTATTTTAATTCGAGTTATCAATAGCGGTAATAAGCAAATGCTTTATATTTTTAACAGGTGGAAAACCATATCTACTACTTAAAAACATGTACTATGTACATTGAACCAAAAAAAGTATTCTTAAAAAATTACTTTTTTAAATAAAAATGTTTCTTATAATAATATTTATATATATATATATATATATATATATATATATATATATATATATATATATATAACATTGTTATTTTTATAATGAAGCAAGCAAGGAAAGCAATTGAAGAAGCTGTAGATAATTAAAAAAAAAACCAAAAATAAAAATAAAACTTTTAAAATAACACAAAACCAAGTTGCTTTTCTATTTCATAAAAGTTTCGTTTTTAAAATTAAATTCATGGTGTAATTATTTAAATTGTTTCTTGGTTTTAAAACTTTTTTTGTTGGATGTACATACGTTTGTATGTTCAAAATAATAAAATTTGTATACAAATTCGACTAGAACTTTAATCTGAAAAAAATTAGTTTTGCCATCTACAAAATAACAGGTGCGATATATGTACGTACATACATACACACATATCGTCACATAAACTCAAAAAGGGCATAACTTACAAAAATTTCAAAATTATCTTTTTGATTATTATGAAATTATATAAAATCCATCTACCCACAATATTTATTATCAAAAATATCAAATTTATTAACGAAATTCAAAAGACTACTGAGAACTAAATGCACTATAACTTAAAATGCGTTTTGCTTTTTCTGTAAAATATTTTAAATGTAACTTACACTTTTTTTTAATTTATACGGCGATATAAAAATCTAAACATTAAACTAGTTTGTAACATGGCTATACCAACAAAACAACTTCCCAGCAATTGTCACTGTCACACTCACATAATTGTTTTTGTAGGTTTTCCTAAATGGATTGCAATAAGATATTTTCAAAACAAATCATAATTAGCTAAACTTTTAATTCATTACTTATGTATATTTACTTGATGCATGTATGTATTTATGCAAATAAATCGAACTTTTTAGAAAACAGCAAAAAAATATCCCTATCCGATAGATTTTAAAGTTTAACTTTCTATAGCTTATACAACATTAAATGTAATGGTGAATAATATGCACCGCATTTCAAATTATCAGATATATTATATTACTAAAAATTAAATTAAAAATAAGCTTAAACAATTCCTCAGCCAATTGAACTTTTCGCGTATTTACTTATGAACTCAATGCCTTGGCGTTGGATAGTTCAAACGTTTATGCTATCGGTATTAATATTTGCGAAGTAAGCGTGAATTAGTTTCTTAGGCATAACTTCTTTATGTATTTTTAATACAGCTTAATAAATAAAAACACATTTTCAATGACTGCATTGAAAAAAATGACTCATACCAAAATGTTGCTTTCTTTTTGACGAGAATATTTTATATGTATATGTACATAAATAAATAAATATTTCACACTTATCTTAATAAAATACATTTGTAGTTGCTTTCATAATTTCTGAGAATTTATGACTTCTGTGCTGAATACCTATGATCTCTTTATTTAGATTCATACATGCTAAAGTTTACTTTAATTTTTGTATCCTTCAATTTCAAATAGCTTCCAAAAAGGATTTTCAATATGATACAGATTTTGCTCTCAGTTACTTCTGTTAAAAACTATTTACTTTATAATTTTTACGTAGGCCTGCTGATGTCCTTTATTGATTTGAAACTTTTAATGTTACTTCTGACGGTCTTCAGTTGTTTAAATTCTTTTTTTTTTTTTTCTTCAAAAAGAAGTTAAACATTTTTATGTTAAAAGCGCTATTTTTATTTTCTTATGTTTGTTAAACTTGAGGTGGCTTAAAACCTTTTTTGTTATCAAATTAATCAACACAATCGAATTAAATTATATAAAAATATAATAAATAGCGAAATATGTTTATTTGACATTTACTGCCTTATGATAAAAAATTATTAAACTTAAAGTTGGTTTAAAAAACGGGTTTTGTATTGCAAAAAATATTTTAACGCATGCTTTAAGTTTTACAATCGCTTTTGCATATAGGCGGGTATGTCTAAATTTCAAATTACCCTCCGTCTCCACTAGCCATCGACTTGGACATGACATGAACATGACGCCGGCAGAGCAACTTTGAAAAATTCATCAACTTCCTTGTTGTGGTGAACACGTGCGATGTCCATGTTCAGGCATATCAAAGTATTTTGCGGTAGAGCAACAGAGATGGAATATTTACCAATTTTGTTCTGTCTCTTTTCTTTCTATTGCAAATGGATGCGGACGTCAAATCTCATGGCGAACATTGTTGCTCAGACATATGCTCGGGCATTGATGTCAGAGCACGGACGAAAGTTCGACATGAGCGGTCTCCATTAGCCATTTACGATGTCCGACATGATGCCCATATCAAGTTCATGGCTAGTGGAGACCGCTAGTTAAATAACGATTTTAAAAACCCATGAAAAAACTAATCATAGCTTCAAAACGGATTAACCGATTTTTCTTCAAACATGGTGTGGCAACACTGGTCTATCCTTCTTCTTCCTCCCTCTGTTATTCACACAGCTGAATCAAGACTTTGCAAAGTAAACTTTGCGTGTCTAAAAGGGATATAAATAATTAATACTGTTATTATACCCCTTTTCCACACGCAAAGTTTACTTTGCAAAGTCTTAATTCAGCTGTATGAAAGACAGAGGTAGTAGTACAGTCTCTTTCTCCCAGCTGAATTAAGACTTTGCAACGTCAACTTTTTGTGGGTGTTACTTCTGGTAGTGGGGTTGCCATTTAACCACAACACTAAAGGCCTGGACCGATTTTCTTCAAATATATGTAGCTAAGAGCACTATCGACCTAGTCGGTCCAATCGTTTGTGCCCTAAGATGGCGGAGACAGGTTTTTCAAAAAAAATCTAAGTTCAGTTGTAAAGAAATTAGTTTTTATATAAAATGTTTCAGTATTTACTACTATGCTATTATGATTATAATTATGTAAAAAGGCACATACTTCTATAAAGTTAAGATAGTTAAGAAATTGTAAAGGCCCAGTAAAAAAATTGCTTCAAATAAAGCAGTTATCTACCTGCTGATATCGCTGCTGAGTCTTGTATTGCGAGCTTCCGGTTTGGAGCAGTAAATTTTTGCTTACAAAATCTAATTTTTTAAATCTAATAAAACATCAAACTTGGATTAATAATATAAACGTATAAAAGCACTTTTCGAGATGGTTTATTGGAGCTTTCTGACTTTAATAAGATAATTTTCCGGCGACAATGAAAGATATATCTATATAAGGAATACTTGCCTCCATTCGCTTTGAATAATTCGTTTAGCACAACGGGACCCTTCAGGACCCAAGTGACATGGTTTCTCATGAAACCGAATGCGTTATTGGGATGTCAAAATATATAGTGAAAAGTGTGTTGACATCTGAATTTTAAGCGGACTTTTTGTTATACATATTGAAGCTTACTACTTTATTCATAAAAAAATATTTTTGACTGATATAGAGTCTAAACACAATGTTTGCGGTGCGTTGCGGTGCGATTTCTCGTTGCGGGAGAGAAAAATAAACATAATACAAAGGAAGACGGCGACGGCAATACTTGTCATTGTTTGTTTAAATTTTTATTAATTTTTTTGTGCATATATTTTTATAAAAAAAAAACTACTCTTTCTGTTAAATATTTTGTAATGGCAGTAACTAAAAACAAAAAATTATTAAAATTTTATACATTCGCAGATATATTTGATAATTTTTTTAGGCTTTTATATTTTATGACAAAGATTTTTGAACTTCAAAATCATGTTTTTTGTTGTTATTCAAAAACTATGGCAACACCAGAAAGAGAAAGAGAGTAAAAAATTGGGAGAATAAGAAAGTCCGCAATGAAAATAAAATAGATTTTAAATTTATGCCGTCCGCACTGCGGGTTTTTACTTCAAAATCGTATGAAAAACCGCACCGCAGTGAATTCTCGTTACATTGTGTTCAGACTCATGTATATGTATATATCGTTACCCTAATATAGAAAGGACCTAACTCATTATTTTTTTAGAATTGAGATTTTTGGATTTTTTGCATATTTCGATAAAATCTCGTTTAAAAAAATAATGAGTTAGGGCCTTTCTATATTAAGGAAAGGCATATATATTATTTTATAAAAAAAATTTGCATTTAAATTTGATTTTTAACCCTTTTCTTAATCACAACTATTTTTATATATAAGCCCTGCGGAGTCAAAAATATTTTACTCAATTCCTTAATAAAATGTAATTATTATGTGTGTATTTTAAACTTTTATTTGCAGTTGTACTAATTGGTGATTCTGGAGTTGGTAAAAGTAATCTACTCTCACGTTTTACACGCAATGAATTTAATTTGGAATCGAAATCAACGATTGGTGTGGAATTCGCCACACGCAGCATAGAAGTAAGTGAATACTCCTTAAGATTGTAGGGTTACTAAACTGCAAAGAAATACAATAATAAACAACTATAGAATGTGTGAGTGTGAGGAAATAAAAACTGCTAAAAGGATGAACATTGAAAATGAACAAAGGATAGCTTATAGCAAACTAAACAGGTCTTGCAGTTGGGGGGGGGGGGGGGGGGCTTTATTATTGATTACTTTCTAATGAAAATTAAAATTTGACATTCTGTGTAGTTTTATATTTCTTCTATTTCCTAACTCCATTTTTAGTGCTTTTGTATTTGTACCTATTTCATGTTGTTTTTATTTAGCTTTTTAGACATTTTTGTACACAAGAAGCAAAGGTTAACAAAGTAATTGCTTAGGTCAGGGCTATGATAAAAAGAGCAATTTAATGATTTAATATAAATAAGTACATAACACTCCCCTTCATTGCAACATAGTCATAACACAAAAAAGCTAGTTTAGAGAAAATGATTTTAAAGTTTTCGATTTACATACAAATCAATATTAAATAATATTTCTTCTCACGATAAACTTTTAAACGATATAAAATACGATTTGGCGGAGTATGTCGCATTATTAGCGTTATCACTATGCTGAAATAAAGCAGCGATTTGTAATAATTTTCAGATGAGTACAGCTTTGGCAAAAACGAGTTGTGAAAGAGTTAGGGAAATTAAATAGAGAAATTGCATATAAAAATTTATTTTACGAAAGAAATGGTCGAAGAAAAAATAAAAATAAATAATATTTCCATATAAACTCTATTGAAATATATGGAAACTTTGTTGAATGCCTTAATTTGCCCACCAGCTTAAAAAGCGGATTTAGTATGTGTTATGAATAAAAATTGAATTGATAGATACTCGTAGCACTAAATTTGTATTTGAACTCCCCGTTTTACTTTAAGGCAATTCAAGTCAAACATACTAATTTTCACATTAACAATATTAAAATACAATAAGATAACAAAAAAGCAACGCCTCCATATTTTATTTTATTTTTTTTTAACATTTAAATTATTCTCTTATCTTTGTTTTCATCTTCAAAAAAAAAAAAAAATGAAATCTAAATAAATATACTTTATGTGTAAATGCATATTATATAAAGGTTGATGGTAAAACAATTAAGGCTCAGATATGGGATACAGCTGGACAGGAACGTTATCGTGCTATAACATCAGCTTATTATCGTGGAGCTGTTGGTGCTTTGCTTGTATACGATATAGCCAAGCATTTGACATACGAGAATGTGGACAGATGGTTGCGGGAGTTGCGTGATCATGCCGATCAAAATATTGTTATAATGCTGGTGGGTAATAAATCGGATCTAAGACATTTAAGATCCGTGCCCACCGATGAGGCGAAATTATTTGCTGAACGCAATGGCTTAAGTTTTATAGAGACTTCAGCGCTAGATTCTACTAATGTCGAAACTGCATTCCAGAATATACTCACAGGTAAGTTTAAAAGCATATGTATGTACATATGTATGTATAAATGATTTAATTTCTTTAACTTGTAGAAATTTATCGCATTGTTTCTCAAAAACAAATACGTGATCCCCCAGAAGGTGGTATTATTCGTGCTGGAGAAAATGTTCCCATTGATATTCAGCCGACTGTTAATCCCGATGTACGCAAACAGTGCTGTCAGTGACCGCCTTATAGCTGCCCCTGCAATTATTATACCCTTAATCAACAGCAACAACAACAACAACAACAGCAACACGCTAACAGCCCATGTTATCTTTTAAACATAATTTCCATATATTTTGTTTAAGAAGCCGTTATTTAGTGTGAGAAAAACAAACTATGATCCAAAATGAAAGCCTTCACTTAGAACATCCTTTCTGAAAGCTTTATTAATTAAACCCAACAAAAAAAGCTTCATTTCAATGAACAATTTTTATTTTCAAACATTAAAATTTCTTTATTTTATAATTTTTCCACTTTCTCCTAAATTAATATAATTTAAACTAAAAATAGCAAACTTTCCTTTTAAGAAAATATACATATATACAAATAATTTCACTTTTTAAGCAAAAGTTTTTTTTTCAAATTTCAATACCTTTGTCAAAAAATTTGTCCATTTTTAAGAATTCTCCTTAAATAGCTTTTTTCAATAATTTGCTACATTCAATAAAATTCAGCTTTCAAAAAGACTTTTATTTATGGTCTACTTCCCACCTGCGAAAGAAAACGTTCGACTTACAATTTATATTGAAAACAACAATAAAATATGAAAATTTGTTTTTGTTTTCAATATAAATTGTAAGTCGAACGTTTTCTTTCGCGGGTGGGAAATAGGCCATTAGTTTTTGCCTCTTAAAATATTTTTTTTTATACATAAATTGTAATATTTTTACATTTTAAATTTATAAAACAAACAACAAAAATTAAGAAATTTAGATGCAAAAATATATATGTAATATTAAATTTAAAAAAATTAAAATATATATATTTGCGCATAATTTAAAGAAATATAAAGTAAAATTTAATTATAATTTCAAATGAAATAAAATTAAAATTTTGAAAAATGAGCAACATTTTCTTTAATAAGGGTTTTCTTTTGAAGGGCTAAATACATACATACTTAGTTGTAAATCTGAACAATACAAATACATATCGAATATTATAGAAAATAGATTTTTGAAATACATATTTTTATTAAAACACAAATATTCGATGTGACCAGACATACATATCTGTCATCAAGTGCATATCTACGTACTTGAAGAGGAATGACTAAAAATATACATAATCGAAAATAAAGTCCGATTTAAATCAGAATTAGTCGATATACACTTTTGTTGTTAATGGCCTGGCCTGGCCTGTCCAACGATGTGGACAAGAAACGTTCAATCGATTACTTCAATACAAGTTGTTGATCGAACGTTTTCTGTCGACATAATGGTACAGACCATAGCATTTTCAACCTTTCTCTTCCAAAAATACCAAATCTGGATTAAATTTTTTCTTGTATTTAGGTTTTCCAATTCGAGTTAGAATATCTTTTGCATTAACCATTAATGCACACATTACAAAAATCCATAATTTAATCATTTCCTTTATTTGTATACGAAATATTGCAGATCATATAGCTCCTTTATTGCAGCATAGTCATGTCGTCGATTGGTTTGCTGGAGACAATGTATTTTGAATATACTGTGCCGCAAACCAATAACCAACCGACGATATCTCATAAAGCTTTTGGAACTAATAATTTACGTTTTGAGAAAAAAAAGATATTTCTATATAATCTTCATTCAGTTGTGTTTAAATTGAAAACAACTAATTTTCGCAAAACTATGAAATGTCTGTGGTGCAATGGAGCAGCGATATGTATAGCATGTTTTATTTAGCTCGTTGTGAACTACGTAGTTAAATTGTTTTAACGGGGCCCCCTACTTCACTAATGAACACTGCCAAAACAATGAGAACAGCGTTGCCATAACAGAAAATTAAAAAATTCATATGCAGTTACATAATTTTTTATTGAACAATAAAATTAGAAAATTATTTATTAATGATTCTTTGCTTGCATTAAATACACACCATCTTAAAAGAACTACCTAGTTGGGGCTGATAAGGTCTACCGAAATACATTAAATGGAAGTAAACGTAATTCAAACGTGATTTAATCGAAGAATTTTTCCCTCGTTTTTTCTTTAATGTTCTTACATAATGTCTACAGCTGATATAATATCAAATATATATCTATCAGCAAACGTCAAATATCATATTACGTGCGTACAAACGATTGCAATCCAAAAGCACCAGCGCGGCAACGCTGGCAATGTGAGAGAGGGAAACAAAAATTATATTAATGAACACCGCCATTATTTTGACATTTCTTATTTTACGTTTTTGTTTTGATTTCACTGCACACATAAAAAAAAACACGCGGTATAGCACAATCTAAATATTTAAACATTTTAAAATGGGCAAAGCAAAGAAAAAGCATCCTAAAAAACGAACCGCCGCCTTTAAGGAAAGTGAACCAAGTGAATTGGTGGAAGCTCCCCATTCTTTTATCATACATCGTGGCTTATCATGTCCGTATATTACGGATCTAACTCTGGACTTTCGCAGAATTATGGAGCCATTTACTGCCAGTGATTTAAAGGAAAAGAAAATGAACCGCATTAAGGATTTTGTGGCAGTTAGTAGCTTTTTCCATGTCTCACACATGGGTATTTTTAACAAGGCAGCTACACAATTATCTTTCAAAATTTTAAGGCTCCCACGCGGACCTACATTAACATTTAAGGTGCATCAGTTCACTTTGGCTCGCGATGTTATCTCCTCCAGCAAGAAACAATTTGTAGATGAAGATATTTTCCAACATTCGCCTTTAGTGGTAATGAATAATTTTACTGGAGATGGTAAGCATTTGAAATTAATGGCTCATACATTTCAAAATATGTTCCCTGCTATAAATTTGGCTGAGGTAAGTAAAGCAAAAAACAAAACAAACCGCATGGAATAAAGTCCATTTTATGCAATTATAGGTAAATATCGCTACAATTAGAAGATGTGTGCTATTTTCGTATAACCCTCAAGCCAGTTTAGTGGAAATGCGTCACTATTCCATACAAGTCGTGCCAGTGGGTTTGACGAAAGGTGTAAAAAAATTGGTAATGGGAAAAATCCCTAATCTTGCAAAATGTGAAGATATAGCAGATTTCATAATGCAGTGAGTGAAAGCTTTTTAAACAGACGTATTTAAATTAAAATTTATGGATACATATTTTCTTTTTATGCCTTTGTAGAGACGGTAATGCATCCGAGTCGGAAGCAGAAGATGATGAAAATGCTCAAGTAGTTTTGCCTCAATCCCTAAAACGCAAAGGGAATATAGAAAACAACAAGTCTGCAGTTCAACTATATGAAATTGGTCCACGCATGACCATGCAACTTATGAAAATTGAGGAAGGTTTACTGACTGGAGAAGTTCTCTATCACGATCATATAGTTAAAACGGAAGTAGAAAAGGAAGAACTCAGGAAAATTATTGAAAAGAAGCAAAAACTAAAGGAATACCGTAAAAAACAACAGACCGAAAATCGTGCTAAAAAATTAAAAGAATTGGAAAAGAAAAATAAGAGTTCAAATAACAGCACCACTAAAGAGGAGGACAAGCAATTCAGTGATATTGAAGATGATGCTGTTTACTACAAGGAAGAAGTGGGCGAGGAACCAGACGAGGAATTGTTTAAATCAGGTGATAACAGTAGTAGAAAGAGAGTAAAACTGCCTTATAGTTTCAAAAGTAAGAAATTGAAATTGGGAGATAAAAGTTCATCCACCAAGAATAAGGAATTCAAAGATAAGAAGAGAAACTTTAAAAATGGGTTTAAAGAGAAAAAATCGTTTAAATTCAACAAGAAGAAATAAAAAATTAAATTGTAGTTTTTATTATTTTGCTTTAATAAAATTAAAAAAAAAATTAACCAAACATTTTTTGAACCATGCCCTTATATTGTACATTACTATTTTTCCAACTATCTGAAACTTTTTTATACAAACTGGAAAATTCCTTTTTATCCTTAAAATCAGCTACTTTTTCGATGGTATTTTTGGCCAATTCATATTCGTGCATGTGATAATATGCCATAGCTCTTCGATAAATGCTTTTTTCCGTGGGATTGTCAATGCTGTCTACAAATTTGGTCTGATAGATAACATCATCGTAGCGCTTTTCGCTTAAGAGGCAAGCTGCCAAATTAGTTTGTATTTGTATAAAAAGATCATTCATATCTTGCTCCGACACACCGTCGCGTTTTTGTGTTAGTCCTTCAAAATTTTTATAGGATATCAGGCACTTGGCTGCTTTTGAAAAATACTCATGAGCAAATAGGGGATATTTTTTAAACATTTTTACTCCATTATCTTTATATTTCGAAGCTAAATTATACATTTCAATAACATTCAAGGTCTGTATTCCCCTTGATTCTTTAATTTCATGTAAACTCAGTATTATTTTTACATGTTCTCCTGACGTTTTAGTTCTGAAAGTACACTCTGCTGTTTCACCTAACATCATTTGCTGCACCAAAATTTCCAAATAGCAGTCAATTGGCGTTAATGCGGTACCCATTTCCATGATTTGATCGGAATTTAATGTATTTTCATTGAGAAATTGGCTTTCTCTTGACTTTAAATGTTCCACTTTTTCAACCTTTATTACAACTTTAGCAACTTGATGAGGTTTCTCCAATTTAGTGAATTTCAATGCTAGTACTTTTTTATATATACCCTTGCGTTCAATTTTCCAATCGGTGCCAACATACCATTCCATTTTATGAACCATTTTTGTAAATATGTATTTATCTTAGAATTTGTTTATTCGGATGTTGTTCTGAATTTGCATTTAATTTAACATATAGTTTTTTGCCAATTCTCGTATTTTCTACAGGTAAACATTCTCAAGTATGGCATCACATAAAATCTATGGAGCTGCCATTTACAAGTGCTGTAAGGTTAACTTAAAATTATTCGATTAAATTGAATACAGCCACTTCTATTTTAGTACGCTATAATTACAAAACGTTGATTTCTAGTTTAAAATGTTTTTTGTTGTTTTCTTATTATATATTTCTTGACAATATCTGTGTAAAAAATTGCGTGTATGTGCGATTAATAATTCAAATAAATAAATTACAGAGCAATGTCACTTCTGACCTACGACAGAATAAATCTCCCTTTTGCTTGAAAAATATCATAACTCGAAAAATTGTTCAACACTGAATTAATCCTCTTTTCATATATCACATTGTGTAAACATTTCATACAATTATCTTATATATATATTTAACTTTTGGGAGAAAAATTAAATTTTGTTTTCCCATTAAGTTGCTTGTCAACTGAAAACTTCAAACTTTGTTTTCTGTAAAACTAGTTGTGATGTTGTTCAAGTAAACGAGCGATGTGTTGATCATCAGCTGTAATTTAAGTTAAAATTTTTACATCAAGTTGGCATTACTAAATATAGTTACACTTGAATTTAAATTGTTTTTATCTAATTACAAAACATAAATACCAATAAAGTGCTTAAAATTAGGTTAAAATTATATATATGTATATATAATTATGACTTCTTCAATGAAACGTGGTGCATTTATAGTATTTGAAGGCTGTGATCGCTGTGGAAAGTCTACGCAATCAAGACTTTTAGTCGAGCACTTACAAAATTCTTCCATGCCTGTAAAGCACATGGTATTCCCAGAACGTTCTTCCTATATTGGACAATTGATAAATGGTTATCTCACCAGCAAGAGGGAATTAAATGACGAAACCATACATTTACTTTTCGCCGCTAACAGGTGGGAGCATAAAAATATCATAATGAATTTGTTAAAATCGGGCACAACAATAGTTGTCGATCGGTACTCTTATTCTGGGATAGTCTACAGCGCGGCCAAGGGTATGCATTTGAAGTGGTGCATGAGCCCCGAAAATGGTTTGCCACGTCCTGACTTGGTTTTCTACTTAAAAGCTGAAGCAGATGCTTTAACAGATCGTGGTAAATATGGCGAGGAGAGGTATGAAAAGATAGAGTTTCAAACGAAAGTTGCCAAACTTTATGAGGACATTTATGAAAAGGAAAAGGACTACTGGTATCAAATCGATGCTACACAAAGTCAAAACGATATACATGAAAATATTAAAGGGAAATTCCTAGAAATTCTTAAGAATATCGAGACAAGTGAGATTAACCGAATAAATTGGTAAAGGTGTGAAATATCTCTTGGAATAAATTTCTAAATACTGAATGGATACGCATATGCTTTAAATGTATGTATAAGCTATAATTATATTTCTTTTTTTTATTATCCCACTGAACGAAAAAAATCTGCATTCATTTAAAAGAACACTTTCTTATTCTTATTAAATATCAATATGTATGTATGAACAAAATCAGTTTAGAAAATTTCCTTGGAAACACAAATAGTTTAATATTACTTACTATAATTTAAAAAATTAAGGTTTTAAGACAGCGCAAAAACGGGTTTCAACTGATATTACGAGCGTTTTTAATAAAAATTTAAATATTTATTTAAACAATAAACATTAATTTTATACTAAAAACTATTCGTTAATACGCATTACAATGGTGTTTTTATATAAAAATATCAATATCAAATATCAATCACATATTAAATTTGTGTTTTTTATAAACATTCTTTATTATTCCATCACATGAGTCGAATTAACGCCACCATTTTCGCTAATTTTATTTGCTATTTCTGACAGTTGCTTATAATGTTCTACATGTTCCCTTGATATGGCATTTCGAAGATTTGATCTACATCTTTCGTTGGATTGATAACACCACGCTTTTGCCATCTCAACTTCATGTGAGGCGGTGGGCAATTGCTTTTGAACTGCACGGCTGGACCGTGATAGAACTACCGCCATAGCATAGATATCAATGGCGGCATCAGCTAATCTATTCAAAATGTTTTGTTCATGTATGATGTTTTTGCCATATTTGAAAAGAAGTGATTCCACCGTTTGACCAAACAAGTCGATACATTCTGCAGTGGCTTTCCCATGCGATTGTAACTCGCTCACCAAATAGGGAGATAAATCAGCGCCGCCTATACCAACGGTGGTAGCAGCACGACGCGAAGCCTCTTTAAATATCAGACCCAAATTAGCCACGGGGCTTCTGAATGCTTTTTGTAATTCCTTCAAGTGGGAGCCGGCGTACTGTATGCCAGTTAGTGCAACAAATAATCTTAAGATATCATTAGTGCCTTCGAAAATTCTGAATATACGTAAATCACGCAAAAAGCGTTCTAAACCAGTCTCCTTCATGAAACCCATACCCCCCAAAATCTGTATAGATTCATCGCACACATACCATGCGGCTTCAGAGGCAAATACTTTTGATATAGCTGCTTCTAAATGATAATCTTGACTTCCAGCATCCATATTTTGCGAAACAGTAAATGCCATTGCTTCCGTGGCGTATTGTAATAAATTCATTTGAGCAATTTTTTCTTTAATGCCTTCATACTCCTTGAGTTTTTTACCAAATTGCACACGATTATTGACATGGTCAACTGCCTTTTCGATACAATGCTTCATGGTGCCAGATAAGGTGGCACCCATACCAAATCGACCATTATTTAAAATGTTCATAGCAACTTTAAAGCCTTCACCTTCTTTACCCAATACATTTTCAATGGGTACTTTTACATCTTCAAAGTAGACTTCTGTGGTACTGGAAGCATTAATGCCCATTTTCTTTTCTGGAGCACCGTTCGTTACTCCTCCGAATGCCCGTTCGACAATAAATGCTGTAACTTTTTCCTTTTTTGCACCTGTGACTTTATCTGCTACTTCGGTCTGGGCAAATACAGTGAAAATATTTGCAATACCACCATTGGAAATCCAAATTTTAGAACCATTCAGTATATAATGCTTGCCATCGGCAGACTTGACAGCCTTGCATTTAATGGAACCTGCGTCTGAGCCGGCGCTGGGTTCTGTTAAAGCAAAAGCTGCAAACACTTTACCTGTAGACACTTGTGGCAAATATTTTGCTTTTTGTTCTGGAGTACCATACAACAGAATACCTTTGAAACCAATACTTTGGTGAGCTCCCAAGGTGACTCCCAGGCCCAAATCATTATATCCCACAATTTGCGCTAGACATCCATATTGTGTGTTATTCACTCCCAAGCCGCCATAATCTTGGGGAACTTGTAGACCAAAGCCTCCCAGTTCCCACAAATTATCAAGTGTACTATCGTCAGTTCTGCAGTTTTCATCACTTTTTGCTGCATTATTTACTTCATAAAATCGTTCAAAAGATTCTTTTAAGCTTTTCGTAAGTTCCTTGTCTTCAGCGTTTAAAACGTCAGGATATGGAAAAACCTGTGATGATACTATATTTCCTCGAAATATGTTGGCCATGAAAGAATAATTAGACTTTGTTTCTTCATTGACATCATGCTGCTGAACTTTCTCCTTAGGCAATGCGGATGTTGAGTATCGCAAAAAATACTGAGTTTTTGGTACTAGTATCAGTTGTTTACCAATTTTAAACATTTTGCAAAATAAACTTTATTTTGTTTAATGAGTATGCAAGTGTACTCCTACGTGTGCAAATACATATGTAGTTGTTTATTGGACTTTGTTCAATTCATGGTAAAATAAACAAGGTGAAAGAAATATTTTTTTGCAAAAAAGAACTACATTATTTGGATATAAGCAAAACTGTGTTGGAATAATAAATTTTGTATGCAGTTTGACAGTTGAGTATTCAATCTGTTGATGATGATTTTCGCGCTCATTTTGATCTATTGTCAGCGTTGCCATATTTTTTTTCTCAAAAACCTTCAAGTCGAAAATCTTTTTTGGAGTGATTTTACTCATAATATATTCAGCCTTATTCCAGGGGGTCTACTCTGTATTTCGAAACGAAAGAAAATTCTTTCCAATTTGCTTTCGTTTCGAATTACAGAGTAGACCCCCAGTTGTCGACATCGCCGTCACTTTAACACAATACCAACAAATTGGGCCTTGTTTACCCACTCTCGAGTGCAATTTGCCAGCAGGAGTCAGTTATTTTCGACGACGGGTACACAAGCCCCAATTTTTTGGTATTGTGCTAAAGTGACGTTTCAAACGCAAATGTAAATAACACAAAATATTTACTGAAAAAAATTCATACTTTTGATGAAGAAAAGAAGAAAATATGTCAGTTCTTTAGTCAAAAGGACCTTAAAGGCCGTGATACACTTTCATACACAGTCGTACGATTCATTCACTGGAAAATCGGATTGAATTCTGTCACACTCCAAAAAAATCGCAACAAAATCTCTTATAGGTGCCACACTATTCCACAAAAAAGATGCAAAAACATTTAAAATGGTTTTTATGTTTAATTATTTTGCATTTCTAAAGAAATAATAACGCAAAATGCAATTTTCAAAATGTATCTCTCTATCTTTAAATAAATGAAGCAAAATTTGCCGTTTTCTTATCAACTGCTTACAAAATGCATCTCCGATCTAATAGAAATTATCATTTTATGAAAATTTTCATAAACTTTTTGAAATCGGACAGACATCAAAAAATCTGTCACACATGTCAAATTTTAATCCACACTATCATACTTTTTGAGCACACGATTTTTTTGACAGATCGAACGACTGTGTATGATAGTGTATCAGAGCCTTAAATAATATACTTAAAGTACCAAATATCATATTCGATTAGTATCACAAAACATACAGAAGTGTCACGAGACGGAAGATTCGGGTATTTTTCTGTTTGTCTCGTTTTCCCTTAAATTTTGTCGTCGTTTTTGTTTTGCTACGTCTTTCTAGTGCAATAAATTTTTATTACCTATGTTAATTGGTAAGTAGTAATACACTACAGTATCAAATACACTATGCTTTTCTCTTTTTTCCACGAATTTTAACAAAAACCTGATTGGAGCTTTTTTTACCTGTCACTTTCTTCACTTCTGTGTATTCTGTGTTAGTATCTTTTATAGGATAGTTGGCCTGGATGTTTAAAAAATTCCATTGTGTATGTTACATGATTTCTCACAACACCTTTGAAAATTCTTAGCGGTATCGGCGAATTGCGAATATGTCTTGCTCGTAAATTAAAATACATAGTAACAGTTGTAAGTGTAAATAGAATATTTTGGTAAATAACAAAAATTAAAAATTTTAAAAACCCCCGACTTTTTGCAGAAAAGATGTTATATCTTCTAAACGGCTGGACTGATTTTTTTCAAACATAGCTAAGAACCATCTCGATCAAGTCATCTTTCAAACAGAAAAAACTAAATGAAAATCGGTCCAGCCGTTTGGCCTGTACGTGGATACAGACAGACACACAGATACACAGACACACACTACAAACTTATAACCCCTCTTTTTAGTCGGGGGTTAAAAATAGCATTTATATTAAATTCAACTTCAACAAGAACTATTATCTGATCTAATACTTTTAAGATTGTTGCCAATATTTAGATACAAGTTTCAATATACATACATACATATGTTTGTGCTTATTTGAGTTCACAAGTAACCTTTTACAGGCATTATAAATTAGTTTAAAACAAAATGATAAATGATGCATTGAAGTAGACTCATAAATTAAATTTATTTGTGACCAAGTCTAAAATTTGATGTTCGTCCAATTGATTGTCGTTCTCAATAACCAATCCCCAATTTTCATAGTCATCTAAGCCACATTCAGATTCAACATCATCGACACCGGCTGTGTATATCCAACCTCTTTGGTAACGTATATTTTCGGGGCAAGTTAAACGTATCGTAACAATTTTATTACCGTAATGTTCTTCAAAATATCGTATATCATTTTTACGTCTCACATCGCTGACAATAACAATCTCTGCTTTGGCTTTAAAAAAAAATATAGTATTATTACTGTATGAATGTGTGTCGATTTTGAAATTTTAAATAATCTTACCCTTCTCCATTGCCGCCTGACAAAAATAACCACTTTCTTTGGCCCTGACCTCATCGCTCCACGTAATCATATCTTTGCGATATTTTTCTTTATATGGACCATCACTCAATAATTCCTTAAAATCAAGATTCATTTTGTGAGCCCATTCTGATTTAATAGGCTCAGAAATTCGTATAATTTCACTTCGATCACCTAACCTTTATACATGTTAACATCATTATTTTTCTATAATTTAAGCATTTTTCCCTTACCGCTTTTGTAGCTTTTCTGATAGAAAGTCTTTACCACATTTTCTTTTGCCACTTATTAAAATAACCAGTTTTGGATTGTTGGTCATCTCCCAAGAAACTTTCACATCAAATCTGCGATGTCGACCATAGACAAATTATGAATCAATACGTACTGTTTCTTTGAACAATAATTACTTTTTTAATATATTAGATGATTTCTTAAAAATAACACAAAATCATTTGCATTTGAATATGATTTGTGATTTGAATTATAAAAGCTATTACATTTTTATGTAAATGTAAATAAAACTACTGCATACAAAACACACATAGTTGCCAGACATAGACGATTTCATAAATTGTCAAACTTTTTCAAGGAAATGGTTACCAGAGGCATTTGGTAGCAAATCGGCTAAGTTTGCATGAAAATCGCTATGTGGTTATAATTTTCATAAAAATAGTTTTTGAATTCGCATATGGGCGCATATGGTCTAGCTAGTCCGCCCATATTTGTGCAACACCATATTATGCAAATTTACTTCGTATAATATGTATCAATAAATAAATAAATAATTAGTTTTTGACTTCCAGTAACCATGTTCTGTAACTTTGGTGAGAACTTCTCACGTCGGAAAGATGTGAAACAAAATATTCCATCGTTTCTTAAAAAGTGAGAAAAAAGTGTGTCTGTTACCCATGGCGAAAACTATCAACATTGATTACGTCATTGCGTTAAAAATGTCATAATATACAACTCAAAGCCGACTTAAAATCGTAGACTTTGTTAGCGCTTATCAAAAATGTCTCTTACAAAAATTCACTAACAGTCGAAAACTTTCAACGACGGCGGCGAAAATAAAACCGTCGGCTATACCAGAACAAAATTCTTACCTTTTTTGCATTATTATTCATTTCATTTTTCATTTTGAACATGTATTTTTTGGTTAAAATTTTATCTCACCCCGTTTTTATTTGCGAGTATATATATTTGACAGTGCAAAGCGGAAACTTTTCTCACGAAAATTTTACATTACAGACACACTTTTTCTTTAAATTGTAGAGTAATTTCCTTACGTGACAGCTATTACTCGTCAAAAAAGGTTACAGACACAGGTTAGTGAGAAAAACAGCTCTTTGTTTCAATTTATGGAATTTTTGTTTCATTTGCTATTTCAAAAAATACGCAAACCAGAGCAAAATTAATTTTTTTTGTAGACCTATAAATTAGTAAGCATATTTAAATCATATTATAGAAGGCACATCATTTATTTTTACAATAATGAGCGAATTAACTAGTTTCTTCGTTCTGAAAAGTTAGCTTTTTTTGTGAAGTGCGTGGCTCCACAGAAAAATTCCGTCATTTCCCCGAGCTAAAAAAGTCTAGTTTAATTTTTCTTCTCTTTAGAAAATCACATTAATTAATGAAAATATTTCATTCAATAAGAATTGAAAATACTGAATTTAAGGCCGATTAAGAAATTATCCCTGATTAAAATTCATTCTACATAGTTCAATTAAATTTTATATGGGTCATCCTAAAAAAAATAATGATTTAGGGCCTTTCTATATTAAGGTAACGATATGTATGTATGTACATTATGTTTTACCTGTTGAATTTTTTGTCTTGCATTGAGAATTATGAGGGTTATCAACAGTCAATTATGATTTATAAGACCAAAATGTATGGAATAATTACTTACGATTTGAAGCGAATTTTTTTAAAGGACCAAGAGTTCGTTACGAATTATTGTGATTTTTATATTAAACTGGGTACCAATTTTTGAGGTTCTACTGTATTTTTGCGTTTAGGTGCATTACCCCATCTAGCATTTGGAAGATAGTTTTCTGAAAAATCACCTTGCTGAGTCTTTTTAGATCACTATTCGTGATCAAAAACTGATTAATCACTTACACGATCAAAAAAGGACTCGAAAAAGATTCGCGCTAATGGGTAAAAATAGTTTGATTTAAAACACAATAACAAATTGTATAGCAATCGCAAATTAATCATTCAGACGTGTAAAATGTGACTATTATTTCCGTTTGTTATTATCATATTTCGCTTACCAGGAAGACTGACAAATGCTTAATCAAAAACAAATCATGCAGGTGTTTTAAAAGTGATTATAATTACATATGTATTTTATGATCATATTTTACGCAGATAGATGATTAAACACTACTTGATATATTATTTTTAAGTATAACGGGGCACCCTTTACGTATAATGTCAAAAACATAATTTTTTTTTTTCATTTATAAAAGTTTAATCGAATATGAAATTAAATGATGAAACAGAATAAGTCTGCAGCTTCAGGAAAAATCGATTTCAAATTAACAGAGCCCATAATAAAATCAACGGCAGTAACTTCAACTGCTCTGTGAATTATGTTATATTTTCTTTCTGGTTATTTTTCTTTAAAAAATGTATGAATTTATTGAAAGTGTGGTAGCATAAGAAAAAACGCTGTCAAAATAGATTCTGTCTCTGGACTGCTTTCTGTAACTTTCTTTTGTTGTCAATTTGTATGGAAAATGTATTTGTGTCGTAATTCTGTTTGACCATTAAACGTAGGACTCAGAAAGCTGACTAAAAAATACTCGAAGAAAAGTCAAATACGATTATAAATGCGACTGATAAATGACTCAAATAACAGTCATAAATGACAATAATAAGACTCATAAACTGACTGATAAATTTCTCAAATATGACTCGTAAGCGATTAGAAACATGGCTGAAAGACAATTCGAAAAAGAGTAAAAAATGAACGGAAATAAGGAGAATAAATGATCAGAAAACGATTCGAAAAAGACCTTAAATAGTACTAGAAAAGGGGTCGAAAATGACTCTAAACTAATATAGAAAAAGACTCATAAATGACTTATCAAGAAGAGTCGCGGGTAGTCACGTTTTTCTACCGAAAAAAGTATAATTTATGATCAGAAAATGAGCGCATAAAATGAGCCATTTTCTGGCTAAATTTAGCCATTTTTCATCCCATTTATCTGGAAGAAAAGTGAGTTTAGCTATTAGCTATTTTTTAGCCATTTTTATTTTAATCTACCTATTTTTTAGCTATTTTTCCAAACATGAAATTTGTTTGTGATTTTTCACAAAAAAATTTAAACTCGGAACATGGGAACATTAATTAACTACCAAAAAAACACAACAGAGTAACATGTTATTGTTTTCGCATTAATATCTATAAATCCCGGTTCAAACTTGTCATTTTTGTTGCAGCAGTCTAAAAGCGCTTATATGAAAGAGATGGCTCAATTGGTAACAATAAGATTTGCTACTGCATTCTTATAATCGTTGCAAGGTGTTTATAAGTTGTCGGGTCTACAGTGAAACCTCTCATAACGGACACCTCCTATAACCGGACACCTCTAATAACCGCATTTTCAAAACATTTTTCTAGAGACGACTTTGTTGTAATCCAACAAATAAAATCATTGAAAGTCATTTGAAATCCAACAGCTGAAATTATACCAATCTAATTTGAAGAAGTCTACTCTTAAAATAATTTTTTAACTACAGTGAAATCCAAAAAAATGTGTAACTCTCTCATAAGCGGACACATCTAATAAACAGACAAAAACAGGGCGACCGTGAGTGTCCGGTTATGAGAGGTTTCACTGCAATTGGTGGTTTATGATATCAATCAAACAAGGGTCATATTTGTTTTACACGAGTGAAAATATCAAGAAAAATAAAAGTTTAAATGAAAGTTTAAAAAATAGAAAGCTAATAAAAAGTATAAACAAAAATTTCTCAAGGAATGGATTAGTATCCCAAAAATTTAAAGACTTAATAGCAGAATGTACAAATGAATAGAAGGCGTAATGCAAGTATTGTAAGTTTGCACTATATGCGCAGTTTTTTTCATTACCTGAAGAAAAATTATTTTATTTATTACTTCAATTTATTGTTTTTCTTTAACTTTAAAAAAGTTCCCGATTTGCCTTAAAAAAAAAACAATATATGAAATACCTTCTTGTTTTTGCTAAAGTTCATGATTTTTGCATTCGATTTTGCTTAGCCATTTTTCAGATAGTTTTTAGCTATTTTTTTTGTCTACATTTAGTCATTTTTGGTGTAGGAATTCTGGTATCACTGATCATGGTAATACCGCGAACTAGGGTTACCGTTAGGAATTTTTGAAAAGTCGCACAAAAGGTCGTTTTATAAAAATAAAGTCGCACAAAAAAGTCGTTTGAGAAAATAAAAGTTGCACATCTTTTTTACCGTCTTTTTATTAATAAAAAGCATAACACAACAAAAAAGTAAGTTGAAACAATGCATATTTCATAACACAGCACTTCAAAGCCCACAATTTTTATTTATTTTAAATTTTTTTTCCCAAAACTATTCTTTGAAACTTCTACTGAAAATTTGCGAAAATTTCTTAAATACATTGTGTACGTGACAAAGTTACAAAAATTTTGAATTTTTTTTTTTTTTTTTGATAAAAATAAGGAAATTTTTAATTTACAGCAATTTAAATGTTTTCTGTGAGAATCTTTATAAAAAAGGGTAAAAAGTTCCACAAAATTAAAAAAGTTGCAAAGGTCGGTGATAAAAAAAGTCTCACAAAAGTCGCACACCGCTAAAAAAGGGTCAAATTGCGACTTTAGTCGGATCAACGGTAACCCTGCCGCGAACATATATATCGTTAACTTAATACGAAAAGGCCCTAACTCATGTTTTTCATAGTTTACAGGAGGATGAAAAAATTAATTTAAAAAAATGCAATATTGATACAAAATTTTTTTAAACGCAATATTATGTGCTTATGTGAAGTGTTTTTAATAAAAATTGCGTTTAAAAAAATTTTGTATCAATATTGCATCTTTTTTTGTTTAGTTTTGTCGTCCTCCTGTAAACTATGAAAAACATGAGTTAGGGCCTTTTCGTATTAAGTTAACGATATGTACATTGGCAAAACCGTGCTTGCAGATGCAGAACAAGCTCTTTGGCAATTAACATTTTTTTTCTTTTGAAAAAGAAAAATGACTGTTGAAAGTTTTGATTGTGCAATTGTTGTACGAACGATTCTATCTTAGTTATTGTGTTTCGCATAAAAAAACTATGTTTGTGTGATTCCCAGAAAATATGAAAAACTTCCAACTTTTTAAAAATTTGCAATTTAATGAAAAAAGTAAAATTTTTCTTGTAACTTTGTGAAAATCTTATCGCATCCCTGCGCATAGGACTTAATAATCGTTTTTTATGAATGATATATTTTTGGTGACAAAAGTTAGGATTTTTCTGTTGAAATGGGGATTTTTGGGGACATGACGTTTTAAATTGGGGACAAGAGTCAAAATTTTTCTGGCAGCACTGATTTCGATAGAAGAACATCTAATGTTTCGAAACATGCTAGGGGCTTTCTTTATTAAGGTAACGATATGTACGTATGCATGTACATACATATATACATATTTATTGTTTGTTGCATTAATACTATCACAAATTTTCTGACAAAATTTGCAGAATAGAAAATAGTTCAACCCACGCAATGACGTATTAATGAAGAGAACTCGAATAAAATTATTTAAATATTATTTTGTTCGTTTAATCAACAGATTTGAAATCATAAAAGTTTATAGGAAAAATACATACATACGTACATACATATCGCACTTAATCAACAAGAGGGTATTAACTCAAAATTTTAAAATTTTCAGTAGAGCTGAAAATCTGTTGTGGTTACATTAACAATTTTATTATTTTTAACTTGAATAAAGGCTCAAGTCAAAATAATACTTTTTTATACGATACGTTTATAAGTCCACTTTTGTATTATTAATCACTACACTATCACAAAAACGGTCTTAAATTTGGGTTTTCCAGATGAAAGAGTAATCGGAGTACGTTGAAATTTTTACAGTAGATATATATTGATATTGTTAGTTGATTTCTTGCAAAAAATTAAAGTTTAAAAATTTTGAGTTAATACCATCCCTCTTGTTGATTAAGTGTGATATCTATTTATATAATATGTAATAATTTTTTTTTGTATTTTGGCTTGCGTAAAACGACGCTTGTGCTGTATGAAAATTGGTATAAAACAATTATTAAAATTAATTTAGGTTAACCTAAAAATAATTATAATTAAATAATTAGAAACAATTCCTTTTCTATTCTTGTATTCTGATAAATAAAAGAAACAAATCACGAATTTTGGTGGTCAACAGTTTGTTTCCAAATGTAATAAAAATTACATAATTTTTATATTGTTTTTTATTATATAAGCAAAAGAAGTAGAGAAATCTTTACAAAGGAACTTACAGAGGCACCAGGGGACTCACAAGTTATTCAACAAAAGCTAATAAAACGAAACTTGGGAACTACGCAAAATCATGAATAAAGAATATAATTTCCTATTTTGTAAATTGTGCTAATTTCAGTGCTTCCTTTTTAAAATTTTCCCACTTTTGTAGAGAAAAATTCAAGAAGTTTAAAAAAAGTATATGGTAATACTGCATACGACTAAAAGGAAAAAGGAAAGAGAGTTCAATAAATTGAATTCTATAGTTGAAGGGATCTTGTTTTTGTATTTTACCGTTTTTTACATTTTAGTATGTATAGTAAAGCTACCATATCGACCCATTACGATCGCAAATAATCAATTTTGGTAAAAAAATAAAGTTCGAAATGTATGTCGCTTGAGCTTTTTTTTGGCGGTTACGGCACAATATATCACTAATTAATTATACGTATGTAGTTAGTTGCATTATATATTGTGTGGCGTGTTTTACGAAATTTTTGAAAACGTTTGGATACTTTTTTTTCTATTAACGTTAATAAAGCAGGGAAAGTTGGCCATTTCGGTTACAAATAAATTTTTTATCGCTAATACGCATACATACATATATATACATATGTATCTACATATGTATGTATGTATATTAAATTTTGTGACTACTCGTATATTTAAATTAAAAATTTTCAATGCTTTATTTTTATTTTATAAAATTATTTTTAATTTAGAACTTATGTGAAAATAAAAGCATTTGCTTATTTTTCTTCAAAAGTTATCACTTCAAGTTCACCTAAAAACATTTTAATTGTTTCTTTTTTTTTTTTTTTTTGTTAATTTGTTACGTTAAATAAAATTATTTTATTTTATATTTGGTTAATAAATATTAAGCTATATGACAAAAAAACTGTATAACTTGTTGGAGAATTATATGCCTTTTTTGGCTAGAACAAACTTTTAAACTTTACAAGCAAGCAATGTCAATTAAAAAATTTACAAAATTGTTGTAAACGACAAATATACGAATCAACGATAATGTCAAGCTTTAGAACACGAAATAAATTCAGTTAACAGATAGTCGCATTATGGGAAAAATTGTTGATTGAATTGAACGATCAATGAATTTTTAAGAGTAAATTTTAGTTTTGTATTTTTCTATTGCGCCTTTTTGACGCCATAATGTGGTGGTCTCGCTGTGCGTGTGTATGTGCGTTTGTGTGTTTTAAGCCCCATTATCAACTAGTATAAGTACATATGCGGCTTGTTATTAATATAGGCTCGTTTTGTCTGACAGACTGATATGCCAAAGCTATGACTCAATTGTTTGCGTTCGGTTCGTAACAACTCCTTAAGATTTACTAACCATTGCAATTTTTTTTTTCGTTTCAATTAAGATCATGTTATTATCTTTTAATTTATTATTATTTTTTTTTTGTTTATTTTGATTTTACAAAAGGAAATGCAACTTTGAACTGTTTTACTGACCGAAAAAAATTTATTGTACCTACATTTATGGTCAAGGCAAACAACTTTTAAATGATTAATAATGATATTTTAATCATGTTCACTATTTGTTTTCGTATAGTAAGAGAAATAGTTCGTGATTAAAATAAAATACCTGTGTATGTATACAGGTTAGTAGGCTAGGTATTCCCTCATCTACTCTGGTAGTGCCCGGCATTGAATACATTTATTTATACATTTTTTTAGAGTACCATATGTATGCCAGGTATATGTATGGCAGGTATGACAGATTGATGTAGGTGACCTTATGTGGTAACTCAACGCAACGGTGTGAATCTAGTGCGACTTATTAATGGGTATAGCCTTGGAGTCAGAGTTTTTCATAGGTAAGGACCAGCCATGCAAACAAACCAAACTAACAGGTTTGCAGAAAAATTTCAGTAAAAAATTTCATGCCCGTCGATCAATGTTGTTGAGGAATCGTTTGGCTAGAAGCAAATGATATACATACATACATATGAAAATTACAAATTTTAAAGTGCCTAGCACCATCCAAGTGTATGTAGAAAGCTGCTAGGTAAAAGGACGTGAAATACAGTAAATTATGATCTGCGTGGTCCTGCTCATTTTTCCAAACGTGACATAGTGAAACTTAAAGAAACGGTTAAGAACAAGTTCATAAAGTTTAATATTAACGGTCTAATTCATAAAAAATATTTTAGGTCTATTACAGGTTTATTTGACAAATTTCCCATATAAATATGTCAAATAAGCGCTTAATAAACCTGAAATATTTTTTATGAATAAGGCAGTAAGTCTCAAAGGTCAAAATATGTAAATAATAATCGAAATTTCATAAGAAATAACAGAGTTCTGAAGTAACAAAAAAAAAAAAAAAAAAAAAAAAAACAATATGTAAATCAGTCCAATTCTAAATATGTATTTCTCGGGAGGTAATTAATTCTCAGGCAATCAGGGAATTTTTAAATAAAATCATCCTATCCTAAAAAGATGGCGTTAGGGAATTTCGAGTTTTTGAAGTGAGCCAGTGCCGTCGGATATGGCGATGTAGCGCCAAACGTGGTGATACAAAAAAATGAAAATTTTGAAAAGACGATTGCAAATTTACTTGGCGGTATTTGAACTCCTAGGCGATATTTTTTTGATTTAAATAGTGTAGAATAATATTTTTCTATATTTAAGGAAGTTATCAGTAATGGGCGATGGGACTCACTCCAGGCCAGAACGATTCCTTTGTTGAATTGTCCAAGCAGCTAAATACTTCCGGTCTTCGACCAAGTATCCCCGGGGCAATGGCTTTAATTCAACCGATTTAAAGCTAGTTAGAGTTAGAAGGCGCAGCAACCATGTATCCTGAGTGTCTGAGATGTCTCAGGAAAGTAGGCGGTAAACCGCTGAAATATGGTTGCATCGCGTGATTGGACGCGAAGATGGCAGCCCTATCACCAATCTAGGGGACGAGGGCTAGCAACCCACGTCTCCCGAAACCAGAAATTTGCTAACGAATAGCTATTATTTGGCACCCCATGCTCCAATGGGAGTTAAAGGAACTTATATATAGACATATATATATATTATCAGTAATGCTCGATCTACTTCGAGGAAATATATGGTTAGCTAAAATGCAAAAAGGCGTAACTAACAAAAAATTCAAAATTGAGTTTTTGATTGATTATTATGAATGCCATAAAACTACATGTCTTGAACAAATTTTACACTTCTGCAATCAAAAACTACAAGTTTGTTTAGTTTTTTGATTCTCTTGTAAAAATATATTTATTAGTTACGTATTTTTGCATTTTATCTAACGATATATTTATTTACATCTTATCATTTGGTCCTTGTAGAACCCAGTGGAGAAAACTTCCTTTTTAGGCTTGCGTACACCAAAGTTGAAACGGAACCCTATTGTTTTCGCTACACTGTCCGTCCGTCTGTTCTGTCTGTCATAGGATGTTTTCTCGAGAGCCGTAAGAGCTACGGACTTAAAATTTTCACAGAATATGTAAAACATTGGACGCTACAACAACAAATATAAGAGAGTTAAAAGTTATAATGTCTAATATACAGACAATTTTATAAATACGTATAGACACTTGAAATTTTCAAGGTTAGTGTATTTTTATGGAGACTACACCAATTAACACTGAAATAAATAAAATCTAAATTAAAGGGTATTCTATCAGTTAATGTAATTTTCAATGTCTAATTTTTATAACTTGCTGTATCTTGGAAACCGTAAGAGGCAAACTCTTGAAATTTTCAAAACCTCTAAAACTAAAACATTGCGAAATAAAAAAAATCTCCAAAACGAAAATAACGCCAAAAACAGAAAAAATTCGCCAAATCGAAAAAAGCGCCAAAACTAAAGAAAATCTCTTAAACTAAAATAAATCGGCAAAAAAATTGCTTAAACATGTCTACATCATTCTCGGGAATGTTATGAAATAGAAACTTGAGACTTTTTGCATTCATATAATAATTGCAATAGATTTTTTTTTTTGATTTATTTGAACTTTATAAATTTGTCATAGATCATGTCACTTTTGACTTAGAATCAGAAATCTATATAATAGTTAGGTTCTTTCTCACCTACAATGGTCATCTCAGTATGTACTAGTGTCCTGCACAAGACTATTTATAAGACCTTTCAAGACATGAGAGATTTTTTCAAATGCTTTACTACAGCGAAATATTCTAAAAGAATCGCTAAGCAACACTGTTGGCAAGTAATTTTTTTCAGTTGTTTGTCTTGCCAACAGTGTTGTTTAGCGATTCTTTTAGAATATTTCGCTGTAGTAAAGCATTTGAAAAAATCTCTCATGTCTTGAAAGGTCTTATAAATAGTCTTGTGCAGGACACTAGTATGTACATATAGCATATTTTAGTTTGCAGAAAAATTTAAATTAATTTTATTTTGACTACTTAATTCCAAAATTAATTATGCTAAGTTCCAATAATCGACTTCTCAATTAAGTGTCATTTAGCTAATAGCCACTTAATTTTGAGTTGCACTTAATTGCAGTTTCTTTTTTTTCAGTCGTAAAATTAAATGATCACTTAAATACTATGAAAGTGTGGTAGCACTGTGAAATGTTGATAGTTCTAGAAGAAAACAAATGCTTAATGTAAATAAGAAAGTTAGTTTATCGACATGTAGAAAATTAAAACTGCATAAAAACACATTTTATGAAATCAAAAGAGCATCAGAACGCATTTTTCTATTTATTTATTCCATGATATGATACTATGCATTGTATATGTTATATATTTATGAAAATTAAACGAAATTCTTTTTAATACGACCACATGATGTTTATGTACATGTTTTCAATAAACAAACACAAACAATAGACAAGGTTGGGCATTTAAATGGCTCTCAACTTTATACTGAAAAAATATGAATTCGGTACTTAAGAGACACTTAAAGATAAATGACACATAATTGGGAAGTCAATTATTGGGCCGAATTGTACTTAAAACATATAAAAAGGAAGGTTTTTTAAACTTGGCAAATTATGCTATGTAAGTCCATTTTTGCTCATAACTTTTGATAGAATAGTCCGATTACTATCAAAATTTTACAGAATCTAAGTTAATAAACGATGAATTCAGAAATGCTACTCCCAGCATAACATGTTATGTAGACTTAGCATGTTTTGGAATGGGACCGTTGAGGCAACATATTCGATTACATACATACGAGTATGTATTGTCCGTACGTAATTCTTCGTTGGCGAGTCAAAGTTGCACTTTACTGAATTTATTTAAATTGGAACCAACATTTTGATAATGAAGCAGCAATAAAACTGTATGAGTTCTGGCTTAAAGATTATGATAACCACGACGCTGCTGGTTCAGCTTCTAGAAGCTCGGTGTGGCCGTTCTTAATGTGCTGTCCTGTTCTCACAAGTAACGCTCGTGTTTAAAGAACAATTTTCCGTTATGAATTTTATTAAAACTTAATTAGGAAACAAAATGCAGTATGAGCTTCTCAATTATTTAAATATTTGTAATGCAATTACAAATTTAATATTTTATTCAAATTTAATATTTTATTCTCTTTTATCGTGGTTGGCGTATTTCGACTTCGACTACGACATTTTGTCCTAGATTAAAGAAAAAATGTTGCCATGTTCTTTAATCTATTACAAAATTTTTGTAGTCGCAATCGAAATACGCCAACCACGACAAGGGGGATTATATTCGCGACATTTGGCGATATTCGACAAGTCGTATCTAGGGGAACACGGAATATGCAAAAACCCTACGGGGAATTGTTACTCAGAATAAAACTGAATATGTTTTTATGCAAGGTCTATTAAATAAGCAAGCGCTCAGGTGATTAACTTTTTTTTTCAAGTGCTTGATGTCAATTTTTCTTCATATTTTGGTTGTCCGTTGCTTTCCATTTTTATAGATTTGCATTTACTTGATATAAAAATGCTTTTTATTTATATATGTATGTATAGTTTTTGGTTCCTATTTGTGAAGTTGGTTCAATTAAGTCGGTTAATGATATTTGTATATGTATTGAACAAATGCCTGATTATATTGTAGTATTTAAAAACAGCATGTAATATTTTTCTCTTTTAGTTGACTTTGAATACTCGTATCAAGGTTTTCTTTACAATTTTTTTTTTTTTTTTTTTGAATCACTTAGTAACTACTTACGAGGGTTAACATTTGTATTATTAGTAAAAACAAAAATTTATGACAACAATTTACAATTGTATATTTATGGTTTCATCAGTCTAAGGTTCGTATCGCTTTGTAAGCCAAATTACATGTGATAATTATTAATGAACATATAATACCAAAGTTAATTGTAATTATTCTGACAAACATGTAGTAGAACGGAACAACTAGCTGTTTTGGAAGGCCACTACACCCTCAAATCATAAATATAGAAACAAATGAAGTTCGAACAATAATAATTAAAATTAACTAAACTTACAATTTGATTTGCAAATAAGTCGTGCGTATAAGCATAGTATGAGTGTGTTAATTACTGTTGTATTATATTAGTCAACAACAACAAAGTCATTATGCATTTAATTTTTGACATATGACAATAAGAACTAGTCGATGGTTGCCAAATAAAAGTTTTATGACTTGTGTTCACAATGCCAATTTATTTCAGGCTGATAAACCCTGATGTAGGAGGATTCATCGTATATATCGATTTTCGAAACGTCTGAGAAAATTTCACAACATTAAGGGCCAAACCCACGATGTCGACAACGTTCGACTTGTCGCACACTTACATTTAAAACAAAAATAAATTTTAATATATTGTTCTTGTTTCAAATGCAAGTGTGCGACAAGTCGAACGTTGTCGATATCGTGGGTCAGGCCTTAAGAGTAACCCTCGTACAAATTTTTATTTATTTCTTATAAGTATCAAATGTTGAATAAATATTTACTAGATTAGTTGCCAGGAAATGTACTTAGATATGCATACATACATTTGTACGTGGCAAAAATTAGAAGAACTTTTAGTTTTTATCATTGTCATTTTATTTTTGTACAAACAAATGGGTTTATAGAAAATGAAATGAACTTGAAGAAAATGTGTCAAGTTGACCAATTTGTTAATGAAAATGATCTGAAGGCAATACTGCAATCAATTCTTTCAGTAGAGCCAAAATACTTCCTGTTTGAAAGTGTGCACAATAGCTGAAGAAATTGTTCGTATAATTATCATTTCTATAGGACCAAAAAACCTATCACGATTAATTGTAAGTGTGGCAAGTATTTAAAAATTTTTACGTTTTGTAAGTTGAAGAAAAATGGGAATCATGGTTCATGTTAATTGGAAGAATGAAGCGATTTTTCATTAATAATTTTGAGAAAATAATCTTTAAGGCTAGAACTCACTATCCTACAACAATCGTAAGTAAGACTTTTGAAAAAAATACAACCCTGATCTAATGGGTTCTTGTTGTCTATCATACCAGGGTTTTATTTGCTCAAAAGTTGTACGATTGTATAGGATAGTGAATCCTAGCCTTAGCAACTCCTGGAAAACTTATTTTTTTTGCGAAAAAATTGCCTTGTTTTTTGGCCATTTTTATTTGCGTTAATTTTTCTCTATTTTTTTTTTGTGATTTTTCAGTTTTCATAAAATTAAAAATGGCCCCAAACTTGAAAATGTTCCAAAAACTAAGCAAAAATGACCCCAAATTAAAGAATTAAAATTTTCCCCAAAAAAAGGGGAAATGCCCCTAAAAATCGTTTCTGTTTTCAATAGAAGATTTCTGGGTCCAATTTATATTTTTGGTTTGGTCCATTTTTCATATAATTACAAATATTTTTTTTGAGAAAATTTCCTTGTTTAGGGCCATTTTTAATTTGTGTTGGTTTTTTTTTTGGTGAGTTTTCAGTTTTCATAAAATCAAAAATGGCCACAAACTTAAAAATGTCCCAAAAAATAAGCAAAAAATCCCCCAAATTAAAAGTGGCCACAAAAAGAAGGAAAAATTATCCCCAAAAAGAAGGAAAAATTACTCCAAAAATTGTTGTTTTCAATAGAAGGTTTTTGGGACAATTTTACATTTCTGATTTGGCCCATTTTTCATTGGTGACATTTTTAATGGAGACATGTTTTCATGGAAATCGACTCATGTTACTTCGAAAAATTCAACGATTTTGCATGAATGAAAAGTTAAAAATATTTTTTTACGAAAAAATTTATTTTTTTGGGATTTTTCTGTTTAGGGCAATTTTTAAGTTTTTATAAAATTAAAAACGGCCACAAACTTGAAAATGTCAAAAAAAAAAAGCAAAAATTACCCAAAATAAAAAAATAAAATAAAAATTACCATAAAAAGAGGGGAAAATTGCATCAAAAATCGTTTTTTTTTCAATAGAAGATTTTTGAGGGCATTTTACATTCACCCTTATTCCAGTTGTCGTCATCGACGTCACTTTAACACAATACCAAAAAATTGGTGCTTGTTTACTCGCTCTCCAGAAAAATTTTGTGCTACTGATAATCTATTTCCGTTCCCTATGGTCTAGAAAATATTATAAAACTGTCAACAGGAGTCAGTTGTTTCGACGGCGGGTACACAAGCACCAATTTTTTGGTATTGTGTTAAAGTGACGTCGATGTCGACAACTGGAATGCGGGTGATTTTTGGTTTGGCCCATTTTTTCATTGAAGTCATTTTTAATGGAGGCATGTTTTCAAAATTTTAAGAGTTTAATTTGTATTTCTGCGTGATGTTTTTTAATTTGGTACCGATATAACGCCAATTTAAAAATAAATCTTATGTGAACCAAAATATGTTGAAAATAATTTTTATATGAATATACAATATGTTTGTATATATAAATTTAAGTTATAGCATTTTGCAAGGAAAAGCTCACATTTATTTCCACACACACATACATACATGTAGATGTAGATATGTATGTGTGCACACTGTATGTATAGATTCCAAAATAAAGTACCTTCAAAATATATAATAATAAATATATTTGTAAATACTGGGTCACCGTGAACGAAAAGAAAATTTCAAAATTAAATAAAGGGAAATTTATAAAATCAATTTTAGAAATAAAAAAAGAGAAGCACTCACACCAAGAACTTTTCACCAACACAGAAGCAACTGAAGCTGCTAGTATGGGTGATTTTAGCCAAAAAAAAAAACAAACAAAATGTCAGGTAAGATGAGATGAAAAAGAAATTATAAAAAGAGAAGAGAAAAGTTTTTGCTAATGATAAATAAAATGAAAAGTAAACACATGTGTGCCAATCTTCTCGTAAGAAATGTAAATCAACAATAAACATACATAGTATGTACGTTGCGTGTATGTTTGTACATATGTAAATGCGCTCGAACAATGCATTGGGCTGACTCTGAACTATACCCACCTACTAAATAAAGGTCGTAGCGGTGTAAAAATGGGTGGTGGGGGATAGAGAGAAAAGAATGATTAGCAGCTGCTTTAATGTTTAAAGTACTGCAATTTGGCTAAGCAGTTGGCCTAGCTGAAGATCAAACATAAAAAAAAAAAAACAAAAACAAAAGATTTAAAACAGATTTTGTAAAATAAATATACTTACATACATACATACACATAACACATGCGCAAAATGCTTTAACAAAGAAAAACAAAATTTTTTTAAGCACACGAGTACAAATATAAATTTTCTTCTTCAGATTGTTCTACCACAAAAATAAAATTGACTAACTAACACATCTAAACATACGCATACGAACACATCTACACACACTAACACACATTGCCTAACCATTGAGATCGCAGCCAGTTGATTCAACGGTTTGCACACAAATTTCAGTTGAACATCACAATCCGTTCAAGACGCGGATAACTCCGATATTTAGTATTTTTTATATTGTAAGTAAATTTTAAAAGACAAATATTAATGCAAAATATTTTACAAATAAAATTTATATGAACTTTAGAAAAATATACAAAAACTACAAAAACCGTAATAAAAATTAACCAAAAGGATTAGAAAAAATTATAAGAGTGGCAACATTTTTTTAGTGAATAAAATTCAAAAGATAAAAGGGTACTTTCAGTGTTGTTGAATTAACCAGTAACGGCTTTTTTCACTTTTCCGCAGTAAATAGTGTTGTAAAGTGTTGTGTAAATAGTAATACAAATTTCTTGAATATAAACGTTATTTGTTTGATTTTTTGCTAAAGATTTTTGTTTGCTTTATTTAAATCATTAACTTTTAAACCGCAGGTAACTAATACAGTTTGTGAATACATTATTTTGTTAAAGAACTTAAACTAGTTTAATTGAGGTTAAAAACCTTTTTGTCTCTAAATAAATAAAAACAATGATAAAATAATGCAAAATTGATGTCAGTTTCAACAATTTAAAATGACAGAAAAACCACAAACTTGCAGTTTGAATTTCCAGGTTATCACGAATAGAAGAATATGTAGTCTTAAAATTAATAAAATGTACATATGTCAAAAAGTTAAGTTTCGTGCTTGCAAAATTACGAACAAGACTTAAAATTTTAATAGCTATTATTTCAATGTAAATTCAATTTGTTCTAATAAAATAAATAAAATTATAATGTTAATACATAATTTATTGAGCCATTAACAAACAATTGGTTTTTATGTAGCCACAGCACTTTTAAACATGCAAAACTTTCTAAAATTAAAATCCTTAAGGCCTTATTCGGAAAAAAATAATTTAGGTTTACAAAACGTTTCACAGACAAACTTCCATACAAAATTTGTTTTGTAAACCTTTTGTAAACCAAAATAATTTTTTGTGTGAATACGGCAGTTAGGGCCAATCTCACCAACTTATTTAAATATCAATTCATATTTAAAAATAATTTTTCCATACAAAAATTAATCAAAATCGACATTTAAATATGAATTGATATTTAAATAGAGTTGGTGAAATTTGCCCTTAGAATTTAAATTAATATTTTTCTATGTTTTAAATTTTACAATAAAAATAAATAAATATAATATAAAAATAAAATAATTTAGTTTTACAAAACGTTTCACAGACAAACTTCCATACAAAATTTGTTTTGTAAACCAAAATAATTTTTTGTGTGAATACGGCAGTTAGACTTTAAATTAATTTTTTTCTATGTTTTAAATTTTACAATAAACACTTTAACATTACTATAAACTGCCAATATTTTTATTTTGTTTTTTATTTAAATTTCTACTAACAATAAATTACAGCCTTATTTATAAAAATTATTAAGGCTTTATAAAGGCTTAATAAGAAATTTTTTTTATAAAAATCTGTTTTATAAACCCTTTACAAAGCCTTAAGAATTTTTATAAATAAAGATTAACTATTTTTTGATTTAAATTATATTTCTTTTTATGAAAAACTGACCTTTTAGCTAAATAAAATGCATTTATGTATTTATTTATTAGGATTTTTTTAACAACATTATTATTGTTTTTTTAATTAAAGTATTTTCTCAAAGGAAATTGTTATTTTGCCGTTAATTGAAACCCCTGTAGGAATAAAACTTTTGTTAAGAAAATTTAGCTTTATGAAATGAATTAAATTCTTCTAGCTTATTTTTAAAAGAAAATTTAAAATACAATGTCTAAGGACGTTCATATATATGTATATAATTAAAATATTTCAAGCATTATAATAAATAATTTTATATATTTAATACCTAATGAAATTAGCAAAATTTTCGTATTAAAATTAGGTTAAGAAATCTCTACACCTCCTAGAATAGTTTATTTATAAAAAAAAAACTTTTCAACAGTTGCGCAATTATTTATTTCAACAGATCACGTATGTATGTAGGAAAAAAGCTTTTTTTGTGTGTTAAGAAAATTGTGAAAAATCCACATGAAACCGATTTTAGAGCCAAACAACTAATAGCGTCAAGAATATTAAACAGATGCCTTGAAATATGTATGTATGTACTTACATATGCATGCATACACATATATTATGTACATATTATTTTTAGCTATTGACCGAAAAGGAACGAACTTTTAAGCACCACCATTTGAACATTTTTGAGTCTACATGTATGTACACAACGCCCTAAATGATATAGAGAAAAAGAAGAAAAGAGATTTTCTTGTGCAAATTTTCTTCTGCGAGCGGCACGCAAATCAAGAGAAATTCTAATAATATCCAAAAAATTATTTTATTTTTTTATTTTATTCCATGATATATATGTATATTATTTTATTAAAAGACATATTATACTCACTCCCTGTGTGTAAGTAAAGTAGTTCACATGTTCAAAGAATTTGACACAGTTTACTGTAAAAAAAACACAAAAACAACAACTCGTTTTATCTTATTCTTTCGAATTTTGTGTTAAGAACCTTCTTCTTCTTCTCTTATTGAAATTAAAACTGAATCACTATTATATGTATATGTACGGTAGAGTATGTGATTGGAATTAAATTGACAAAAATTTACAATATTTGCTTAACAAACATTAAATTAAAAAAAAAACACACTCGTCGTCATACCTCATGCAAATACACATAAATACATTTCAACGTACAAACAACTAAATTATGTGTTTTTTGACTGGCAATAAGTTTTAAAATGCCAATAGCCCCTTCAATATGTTATGGTAGAACAATCAAACGATGTGTGCTCGCTCTGAATAAAGAAATCAAATGCTTATTGATTATCCTTTCAAATAATAAATAAAAATTTTAATTTCATTAACCGAAAAAACAAGAACTCAAAACTTGATGAATGTGTTGCGTTTTTTGGATTTAAAATTTTTTTTTCTTGCACATCACAGTGCAATTATTTTTGTTTTCACAATATTTTTGCTGGTCTTAGCTTTAATCATTTCTTATTTGCATTGTCATTTAAAATTAAAAAAAAAAAAGAAATCGTTAAGTTTGGTTAAGATAAACCTTAAATACGCCCTATTTAAAAACAAATTTTTTTATTTCATTATCTTTTAATTTTTGATGGAAATGGAAGAAAATTCAACACACTTTTTCCAAGTTTCACTTTTTATTTGTGATGTTAATTTTGACAATGGGATTTTAATTGGAGTCAAGTGTGCAAAACATTATTTACACGTAAAACTTTTTGCTAACAAAATTGCTAATGCAATAATATAAGCAATCACTCCTATTCTGCGTTTCGCATTCAGTTATGCACATATCGAAAAAATGTATTCTGCAAACAAACTGAATCGAAAGAAAAAGAAGACGAGTATAGTACTCGTATGTTTAAACCAGCTGCTTTGCTATGAAACGTGTGAAATAGGAACAGAAAATATAAACATTAAGTTAAATTTAGTGCAAAAAAACTACTACCCAAAAATCACAAATAAAGATTTAAGGCTCAATAATTGACTTCTCAATTACATATCATTTAAGTTGCACGTAAATGTAGTTGAATTTTTTCAGTGGTTAATTGAAGTTCTTATAAACTTACATTGAAAGTACGGCAGCACTACGAAATTTCCCAGTATTATGGAAGGCTTTTCAAACAACAGCTGTTTATCATAAATAATAAAGTTAGATTATCAAAATGTAGAAAACTAAAATTGTATAAAAACACATTTCATTTAATAAAAAGAGCATCAGAACGCATTTTCCTATTTATTTTTCCATGATATGAAACTATGTATTGCTTGTGTTATATATTTATGAAAATTAAACGAAATTATTTTCAATACGACCCCATGATGTTTATGTACATGTTTTCAACAAACTTAAAACTTAAGTAGGATTTAAATATGTTGGGCATTTAAGTTTCATTTAAATGTCTCTCAACTTTGTGCTGAAAAAATCAATTCGGTACTTAAATGGCACTTAAAGATAAATGACCTATTGGGTCTAAGGTTAATTTAAACTCTAGTCTTGAGCTCAAAAAGCGGCTCTAAGAATTTAAAAGTATTTTTACTAGATTTTGTAAATATTTTATTAAATGAGACAAAATTTGTGTAAAGCAGACTTAAACACATACAAAAAGTGGTATTTAAGTACCGTTGGATTTGTTTACATTTGTTGGGTATGCCATATCTGACGAATTTCAACCGGTACATTTTTTGAACAGAGGTGCCATAAAACATTAACTTATAATAACTACATATTTGTTCCGCACTATATATACATATATGGAATAAAATAATAAATAAAGTAAATAAAACTGTATGTCGTTTCTGTAAAATTTAAAAAAAAATATATATAGCTGTTCGCATTTTCCGTGACGATATATTTAATTTTAAATTCATTTCATTTTTTTATTATTATTTTTATAGTTTAAATACTTTTGTTTTGGGGGAAAAAATTATAAATAATAAAATTACAACAAGGTGAAGTTGCAATTTATGGAGCGTGTGCAATACAAAATTTAAGTTTAATTTTTCTTGTCGTGATTTAGGCTTGCAAAAAATTTTCTGATTTATAGTATTTTTTATATGTTGCTCATACCAACAGAGTAACCTTTATATGGTAAAATAAATTGTGAATAACTTGCAGTCATACATACATACATATGTATGTACGTACAATGTGCGTTGTGATGCCAAAAGAATAGCTTATGAAAAAAATACTACTTTGTAATTAATTTAATTACAATTTAGTTAAATATGTGCATACATACATACAAACATATACATATATAATATCAAACTTGATACATTTTATCTATTTTAAGAAAATTAATACCGAAGATAAAATTTTCAATTAATATAATTAATATTAAATAAAATTATTAAAAAAATATGCTTCAATATGCACATTTATCTATACATACAATAATTATTAATATAATAATAATTATATATACTCTTCAAAAAAGTAGTACATAAAGTTACAAGTCACCCAACAAAAAATTGCTGAGTGTGACTCCACTCTTAGGAAGTTCGATCTCAGAAAGATATTCAATACGAAATAATTGAATCGAATGAGGTTTCTTAGAAACAACGCTAACATTTTAATTCTTAAAATACTTAAATATGTATTATATCAGTTAGGGCCTTTTTGATGTCGGTTAATTTTTTTTTTAAAAGCTTTTTTCTAATAAATTTTGAATGGTATTTCCATTAAACAAATAAATTCTGTTTTTTTTTTAATTTAACATGTGTTAACGCACTAATAATCCCAAATTATTATTTTACTAATTCAGTAAAATATTTTTTTTTATTAAAAATACTTTGAAATTGATTATTGAGGGGCTTAGCTGGATCTTATTCGCATTTCAATGTTTCTAATGCAAATCATCAGGGAAACTTTACCCAAAAATTTCTTAGAACAACTAGAGTTATTATATAAAACTTTCATTTAAGCAAATGAGAAGTTCAACAAATATCAAAGTTGAAACAAGAAATCAATAATCAGCTGTATGTTTTTTTATTTACAGTTTCTTCTTAAGTAATTACACACAAAACCTACAGCCATGGATGCCATCAAGAAGAAGATGCAAGCGATGAAAATCGACAAGGATGCCGCCTTGGAACGTGCTGCTACTTGCGAACAAGAAGCACGCGATGCTAACACTCGTGCAGAAAAGGTACATTTTATAAATAATAATAGTTTTAATAACAATACATGCACCTACAATAAAAAGTAAAACTTAACATTCATAATAGAAATTATTATTTACTAGAAAACATTCAAGATAAACATTACTGTTTCTTTTTAAATATAGGCCGAAGAAGAAGCTCGCCAATTACAAAAGAAGATTCAAACAGTTGAAAATGAATTAGATCAAACACAAGAAGCTTTGACTTTAGTTACTGGCAAATTGGAGGAAAAGAACAAAGCTTTGCAAAACGTAAGTTTTTTATTCTTATTGTTATTTCTTTAAGGTAGAATATTTGTAGATATTTATTACGTATATTTTTTTATAAACTCAAATATATGCATCTCCTTAGATGAAACTATGTTTCATATACATACAAGGGTATATAAATTCGTTAAATTCAAATGTAAAGAAAGCCCTTGGCATTTTAAAGAAAGTAAGTTTGTTTTTCGAGATTTTGTGTGAGTTTAAAATACATACATATGTTATTTATATATACATATGTATGTATGTACACATACATTCAAAATTTTTTGTAATACCTACTCAATAATTTAATTTATACAATACAAATGGTAACTCTTATTCTGTTTACTACGGCATCACGGTTTTACTCATAACTGCTTTCCGAAATTTTCTTATGCATATGGCATCCTCATATGTTAGTTGACCGTTAGAAGTTGCCAACCAATGCAGAATTCAAAATTGTGCAATTTTAGCAATTAAAAAATCAAAAAGAAAAGAAAACTAATTACATTTTCTTATTTTTCTATTTTCATCTAACGATATATGTACGTACATATATACATGAATACATAAATGTACAGTCACATTCCTTGAGCGTATAGTATTAAAGTTCAAGTAGAGAAAATTCACTTTTTGCTATATCAAATAACGTAAAACAACTAAAACAAACTTTGAGAACGGAAATTGTAAAAAAAAAGAAAAAGAGCATGCGTTTAAACAAAAATATGGATGTTGTATGTATGTATAAAAAAGTTGGCAAAATGATTGTTAGGAATTTTAAAAAATTTGGTTTAGTAACGCTCATGCATATTTGGTTAATTAGAGAAATAAAGGAAATTAATGAAAACTCTGTCATTAGCCCTATATTTCACATAAATTTAATTTTCAAGGTAAATTAACGAAATTAATTTCAGCCAAATATTATTTTCTACCTACACACTACATACATACAACGGCTCCAGAAATAAATATTACGTACTTATGAGTAAATGCTGTATGTATGCATCCATATAAAATGAATTTAAATTTTCCTCAGATTTTTCTAGTTGAATATTCAACATGAACAACACCCCAAAAATGTGAGAGTTCTTAGTTGTATTTTTATTAAAGAATAGAGAATAAAAAAGCTAATGTGTGGGTTGTATAATGGCTGTGAAGATCGATAATTAGAAGAAAGAGGAGAAGAGATTGTGCACCGCTTGTGTTTGAGGGAGCATGGTTTCTTTTTTATTTTACTCTTTCTAACGCATTGTAATGAGTGTCATGGTTAACTTAAGTAAAAGAATACGGCAACGTTTTATAGTTTAGACGGTCAGAATTTTCTGTTTTTCGGGGGGAGCGTATTGTCGAATGGCTGAAAAATAAAAATAATATATACCAAATTTAAAACACAGAAAGGCAGCGCATCGTATGGACAGAGTATCACCAACACAGAAATAAGGCTATAATAATTTTTTTCATTACTTTCTTATGCTTCCGGAGTTTGGAAAATTCCAATTAGTTAATGGAACAAAAAATTGATTGTGTTTGAATAAAAGGCATTAATTAATACATATTAAAAAAAATTTTGCAAACTGTCGAAAACAAAAACAAACAAAAAACACAAACTGACGCAAATGGATGATGATGAGTATATGCAATAACTGTATGTTTAATTGTATGAGCAAGCCGGAAAGTCAAACTAAAAAAAAACTGTATAATTAAATATTCTACGCTGTGTTGTAATAAATAACATAAATAAAAACAATAAATATTATTATAAACTCAAGAAAATAGTGAAAAGTGTGCAAAAATGATTTAAAACGATAAAATATATACATACATACATACACACATATGTGCGTAATACGGGTATATATGTATTTAAAGAAATAAATGGAAACTTACAGCGTCTAGTGATGATGAACGAAGTTATGTTAAACTTGTAAAAGAAAGTACTAACATTCAAAAGCTTTATTTTATTTTAAATCTGAAATAAAATAACAAGTTTTGTACAAATGCAGTTTAAAACTTTTGGCAAGTTAACGTATTTCATTTGGAGTGATTAATATATAGATGTATGTATGTAAAGCGTGGTTTTGGAAAAAACATAATAAGTTTATGTAGATCAAGTGATTAATTATTTCAATAGTTGCTGAATATTAAAAACGTTTTGTTAATCTTATTTTCCATAGATATTATTGTTATACAAGAGATTTCGTTTACTTTTTATAAAATCGGCATTGAAAAAGAGACAACCGCAAACAGACTCGTTACATGAAATTGATTCAGATTTTATAAATTTATATTGAACGATTGCCAAAAACTTAAAATTTTACTATTTCAAGGAAATTTGTTTAAAATGTATTAAAATACCTTTTTATTTAAATAAAATATATATGTACATATGTATGTACATGAAAATTGTTTAGTTTTTAAACTACAAGAGAAAAGTTAATTACTTTAAATTAATATGGTGGAGAAAATATTACAAGAAACACAAAAAAATAATTACTACAATAGCTGGTATATAGTGACAAATGGCAAATCAAAACAATACAAAGCAACATTATTAGACAATATTAATAAAAGTGTTAAAACAGTGATTGACAAACAAACAACTATAAACAGACCGAAGAAAGAAACATTAACACCCAAAAAATTAGCGGTAAATAAAAATGATTCCAATGTGGCAGCACTGAAAAGTAATCAACAAAAGGAGAATAGCCAACAAACATTCTTGAAAAAATCCACATGCCTGGCGGCAGTTGGTAATTCTAAACCAATACAGCAACAAGTACGAAGAAAGCGCTCGAACCAGCAAGAAATACGTCAAATCAAACGTGCTCACCGCCATCTATTAACAAGTGGAGGCAACGATAAGCAACAAAAACAACCGAATTGTCTAAATAACAGCTGCTCACCATCATCATCATCGTCGTCGTCGTCAACCTCCTCCTCTGCATTAAAGAAAACATCAAAAAATTTAAAACTTAGCAGTGGTAATAATAAAAACTCTTTACAATTAAGTAATACTACTGACAAAAAGTTATTAAAACAATGCAAAGTAAAAACAACAAGTAAAACACAGCAACAAAAAGAGCAAGACAAACAAAGAAATAAAAAAAAGTTTCCAAACTCCAGTAAACAAAAGAATTTAAAACCGAAAAAAATTATTAATGATCAAGAGTCGATAATATCATCGCGTTGGTGTTCCATAGAAGAACAACTCAATTTGTTGGATAAACTATTGCATTATTGTGATGAGGACGAGAATGCGGCCCTGAAAGCGTGGTACGATTCCATTAATAAAGAACATTATTTTGATAGCAATTCTTCCCGTGGTGAAGAAGAACCAGATTCCTCCAGTGAATGTGATTGGAGTTGGAGTGACATTATGTCCTCCTCCTCAGCAGCAGTTTCTGCCGAAAACTCTCAGCTGGCTACTCAAAATGAGGATGCTCAATCTACTTTAAGCAACATTAGTTTAGCATCTACGGGCTCGTCGCTCGTGCCGTCCTCTTTAAAGCGACGTGGCCATCAGCACCATCCACGCTTTTCGGGTACTCGCAGACCCAATGTACCACCTAACGTTCAGGAAATTTTAGCGGCCTTATATAAAAGTGATGAAACAACTACAACTTCTACACAAAATGACAATTCCCATAATATGGACATAATAGACGTTATGGACGATTCCTATGCTCATCATTACACAGATGAACCGGAAGATGATCCCATAACAGCTCAACGCATTAAAGCCTCATTAAACTTGCCTTTAACAGATTCGGTAACCACCTCCATGGGTAGTAATAGCCCCACGCCTACTGACGACAGTAGTATGTTAGACGAAGGTGTGCTATCAGCGCCAATGCCTACCTCAGCTGCCTCTCCAACGCAGCAGACGCCCAAAGAGAGGAAATCCAAATCAAAACGTGATAAGTCTGATAAATCTGAAACTAACAAAGATAAAAAATCAAAAAAATCCAAAAAAGATAAATCAAAACGTTCTTCCGCTTGTTTAGAGTCGAACGAAACTCTAAACGATGTCGCTTCAGCAACTACCGACGAATATATAGCTGTTGATGACGATGACATTCAGTCGGCTGAATGGGCAAAATTGAGATGTACTAGTGAGGCAGCTGAAATAGTGGCCGAACGTGAAGCAAGGCGCAATAAAAATCGTTGTGCTGATTATCCAGGACTGGCTTTTGGACGATCAATATTTTCATCCGATACCATGATGAAATTCAATATTATACGTAATGAGCTACACAACATCATGAATACACAGTTAAAAAGGGTAATTGGAAAAAAATTCATACAGCTTATTTTGTTTTCTTAAATTTATATAATGGCAATTAAATTGTGTGATAGGTTTTATTATTGTAGTGCAGAGATATGAGAGGCTAGAGATATGTATGTGCATATTTTTAAATGAACAAATTATAAAAACGTACATACGTAGCTGCTGCACTATAAAAATAATTGCTTAAGTATATAAATTCAAAACAAAATAAGTCATTCTTTTAAAATTTTTAACAACATTATTAATATATATTTTCTTCAAAACTATGCTTAATATTTACTAGACGTTTTTCGCAAGGCAACAAAAACAAAACTATGCAAATATTTTTTTTTACAATTTTACAATGAATATTTCGGATTTCAAAAAATTTCAGTGAAAACGAAATTTTAGTAATTAATTAGCTTTTTTTAAATAGGAAAAAGTTCAATGAAATTTTTAAAGTAAATATACTTTAAATTTTTTGAAGAGCATTTTTGTTAAAGGGGGTTATGTAATTGATCGAAAATAAAACTGTTCGAATTTGTATGTTATTGATTTATAATTCGAAAATATTGCCGTTTTATGCTAGGAACACAACTGGGACGAACGACGAATTATTCGGTGCGAACTTTCGTCATAAAAAATAAAACACATTTGTTCATTTGAAAATGAACACAACACCGCCGTAGAACGAAATTCGTCGTGCGTGACGAACTCTGAGATAGATTTATTTCTATTTTGTACGCCGACGAACGACGAAAAAACAATATTCTCTCCCAATCACACAATAACCAGTGTGAACAGAATTTAAAATAAAATTAAGCTAAATCACGCATGTCTTTAATATATTTTTAGAGAATACGCAATTCGAATTAAAAAGGCTAAAAAAGCTAAATCCGTTTTTAAAAAACCTAAAAAATAAGCTAAGAGCTTAATGAAAATTTTAAAGCTAAATCCAGAAGAAATAAGGTAAATTTAGCCAAAATTAGCTAATATGGTCACACTGACAATAACCAACTTTATCAATTATAAGAGCAGAATTCGCTGAGTAAATTCGTCGTTATTGTGCTTCACACAACGAATTTACGCAGCGAATTCTTATCGACGAATTCGTTGACGTGGACGAAATTCGTCATTCGTGCCAATTGTGTTCCTAGCATTAGTCGATAATTAAACGTCATAACTCAAAAAACAGGATTTGGGAGTTAATGATGCAGAATTAATCCCCAGATTGTTATTCATATTGTGTAAAAATTTCATAAAAATATCTTGTTTACTCAACTATTGAGAGAAAAATAATTTTTTTTTCCTAATTTTTTAACTCATTTACCGCTAAATTGTTTTTTTTTTTAGTTATGACGTTGTTTTTTTTTTATAAACGAGCGATTTTTAGATTTAAATTGAAAGTAACAGCCAATGCATCGATTTACATTATATTTAACAAAGTGATAAATGATTGAAGTCATTCAGATTCAAATATTTTTTTTATCACAATTTGGACTTTTTATAAAATTAACAAAAGTTATTCGCCTGAAGAAGACACACACAAAAGGGCTTGTCGAAATATTGGGTTGGAATAAATTTTGTTAATTTTGTAAAAACAACTGAAGTTTGATAAAAAAATATGTAGTTTTAAAATAATAATGAAAAAAAGTCAAAGAAAAATTTCAAAAATTATTTAAAATAATTTTAGCAAAGTAAATTTTCTTATAAAAGTTTTAACTACACCCAGAAAAAAGTTTAAAATCAAGAAAACGCAATTTGATTTTAAAAAGAAACGTTTACGAAATAGAACTTAATTTTGTTAAATTTTTAAAACGAAACTGTAAAACTGTTTTAAAACTGCTTGGTTATAAAAATAGAAATTATTTTTAAAAATGCAACATTCTTGTTTAAAGAATGCTTTTTTGGTTCAATGTATTCAAGTGTATTTTAAGTATTAGGAATTTGCGAAATTCTACTCGAATGTTTTTCTTTGCAAAATGATATTCTTCTTATGTTTTTTCCTTTTAAAAAACTTTCCATATAATAATTTATGTGTGTGTGACTTTTTGTAAAATATTGAATTAAAGCCAATTCATTTATATTCCTAAAACATCTTCCCTTTTGCAATTCCTACTTTTTCTTTATAATGAATTATTTTGCAAATGATTACGTAGTACTTAAAGAATTTTCATTTTATTTGCTCTACATACTCTCTGCTCAAAACAATACTCTTGAAATTGTTTTTATACATATGTAGCATTTTGGTTTAATATTAAAAAGAACAAATTTATTGCTATAAAGCACATTAAAACATTTATAAACGATTTGCCGGTGAAGCTAAAATGTTTTACTTTTTATAATTGTAATGCTCTTTTAAAAGTGTTTTATTTTCCATTATTTTAATATCTAGTAGGTATTACATTAAAAAAAATATGTGTTTACTACTTACTCACTTGTATAAATAAATAAAAATAAATATGTATACATATGTATGTACATACACACATGCATATATACTATACATACATTCTGTATTGGTAGCATAATACAACAGTGTACATACATTTTGTTACGGCTTTCGTAAATATTCTTTCTTTTTGGCATTTAACATTCTTAGTCTTGGGTCGGTCTAGCTTTTTCTAGCTTTTTCACAATTCTGTTCTTAAAGCACATACCCATCATTCTGTATAAATACATACATACATAGTACAGATGTATATACATACATACCTATTTTAGTCTTTGAACTCGTTTGTTACATTTATTATTTGTACAATGACCCACTTTATTTGTGTTTAGTATAAACATACATATTTATACCTACTACAAATATATAGAAATATACTGGTGTATACATACATACATACATACATACTAATATTTTTGCTACATTCTTCCGTCACTCTTTTAAAGCAATGGGTATTTACTTAGCATATGTATGTACATATTTATGTAAGTATGTACCTATTTTGTTAGCAAAAAGTGATGATAGAAAAGTCATTCGTTCACTTTAGAAAAATACATTAAACATTTTTCAATATCAACGAGATACTATACGCTAATTTACAATGTAAATTTTACATACAAACATACATACATACGTACAAGGGAATACTTAAAAAAAGAGATTTTTAATCTTCACTCTAAGCAAACGACCTTCTCATTTTTAGGGTTCCGTACACCAAAGGTGAAAAGGAACCCTATTGTTTTCGCTACGCTGTCCGTCTGTCCGTCACACGGTATTTTCTCAGGAACCGTAAGAGCTACGGACCTGAAATTTGGACAGAGTATGTAGAACCTTGGCCGCTACAACAACAAATACATGAGAATTAAAAATTAAAGGGTGTTCCAAAACTAGCAACGAAAAATGTTAAAATCCCATGTAATATACATACAATTGTATGAACATATGTATGTACATTGAAACTTGAAATTTGTAAAATTAGTGTATTTTTATACAGACTACAACAATTAATACTAAAATTTAAAAAAAATTTAAATTAAAGGGTGGTCCATCAGTTAATCCAATTTTGACTAGGTAATTTTGACAATTTGCTATATCTTGGAAACCGTAAGAGGTAAACACTTGAAATTTTGAAAAACGGTAAAACTAAAAAAACCGAAAATTATAAAATCGCCAAACCAAAAAAAAATCGCCAAAAATTAAAAAAAAATCGCCAAAACGAAAAAAATCGCCAAAATTAAAAAAAATTTCTAACACTAAAATAAATCGCCAAATTCGAAAAAATCGCCAAAATGAAAAAATCGCCTAAATGAAAAAACGCCAAAAACCGAAAAAATTCGCCAAAACAAGAAAATAAAGTGTCAAAACTAAAAAAATAGCCAAAACTTAAAAAAATCGTCAAAACCGCAAAAAACGCCAAAACAAAAAAAACCGAAAAGACCCCAAAAACGAAAAAAATGCCAAAACTATATATTATATAGGATGAAGTTTGTATTAAATTAAATATCTAGTGTTCGTACGGAACCCTTCGTGCGCGAGTCAGAGTCGCACTTTACTGAATTTATTTGTCTTTTGATTTTTCTTTAATTTTTACATACCTACATAGTTGTCTGTAAACAAATAACAGGCTGTAATGTAGATATTTATTTACACAGTTACATATTTACATGCATACATACACACATATAGATGTACCCATTTCTCATTCATCTTCCTCAATTTGAACTCTCTAGATTTCGATAGCATACAAAATTGATTGTGTTACCTATTGTTTAATTCCACATTTAGTTTTTTATTTTTATTTTTTATAATTAAAACCATTACGCAATGTTTTTGTTTTTTGCTCTTTTTTCTAATCAACTGTAAAAAAGCATTTTAGTGGGAAACTTTGGCCATCATTAATTTAAAAATAATTCAATTGTAAAATCTATTTTTGTTTTTTCCTGCTAATCTGAACGATAAGTAAAAGAAATGTGAAAATTATAAATACAGTGTGGCAAACAAACTATAACAATTACTAAACAGAACTGGTTTTAAATTCTTCAATGTAATTTCGTAAGAAAATGGAACACAAACCTGAGAGCCTAACTAACTCTTAAAAAGGTTTTATTATGTGACCTTTGAGGCCGCATTAGAACAATTTACATTTCTATTTTTTTAGGTATATACAAATTTTTATTTCTCGTACCTACACATACTTAGGTAATATTTTTCATTATAACTAACATGGGATTTTAAAGAAAATACCGCCAAAAAGCGGGATTTAAAAATATGTAAATATATTTTAGAAGGCGGGATGTGTAATACGCACAGACACAGTTTCTATCAATCACAAAAAATATTTTTTGTTTATTTTTTAGAATTATAACAGAAAATATTTTTTTTTGTGATCGATAGAAAAAATTAAAAATTCAAATATGTATGTATATAAAAAATAGATTCTCTGATAAAAGTTAACAGAAGATTAACGAAATATTGATAGCAAAACTATAGATACAATAAATGAATTTAGAAAATTAACTTTATTGACGCGATCTTTTCGTTCCCGTTTCTTAGGAAGTGCAAAAGTCCAGGAAATCTCAAACCCTAGTCGTATTTCAACTTCTACTACGACGATTTTGAACTAGACACTAAGGAAAATTGCAAAATTTTTTCATTAATCTATACATATAACAAAAATTAAAAATTTTAAAAACCCCCGACTTTTTTCAGAAAAGGTGTTATATCTTCTAAACGGCTGGACCGATTTTTTTCAAACATAGCTAAGAACCCTCTCGATCAAGTCATCTTTCAAACAGATAAAAACTAAATGAAAATCGGTCCAGCCGTTTGGCCTGTACGTGGACACAGACACACAGACACACACTACAAACTTATAACACCCCTTTTTTTAGTCGGGGGTTAAAAATAAAGACCTAAAGCTTAAAGAAAAAAAAAATTGTTTGATTTAATATATAAAAAAGGTCGAAAAATTAGATAAAAATTTAGTTTTTAACAATGCTTGGAAATCAGAGACCACATTTTCTAAATTATGCTTATAAGCGGCACAAAACGCAAAACGGCTTAGCTAAAAAGAAAATTCAAGATCGACTTTTTTTTATAAATTCCGTATTTCATCAATATAATCGCTACACAAAAAAATCAAATCTACGCGAAGATTTGCGATTTTATTTATTTTATAAGATTTCAAAAATTGGCATTACATACCTAAATATTTTCGATTTTAACATGTTTTCTCCAGCTTCTGCAATATTACGAACATGTTAGTTAGTTTTGCGTTTCAGGTAACGATATATTGAATAACAGTATAACTATGACGATTGAAAAGGGCTTACTTGGGGGCCACATGTTAAATTTTTGCATTTCAATTCCATTTAATTTGCAATACAGTCACACTTTTTCACTAACACAATCAAACTTTTTAAATTGAAAACTAGATTGCTTTCAAATTCACTTATCCATTTATATGGCAATTTAATTTTCAATTTGAGGAGCTGGTCACAGCACACATTATTGAAGCTACAAATTTGAGTTGTAGGGTATCAAACCTATTATTTATTTATTGAAAAAAGCTTATAAAAATATTGAAAAAATTGGGCTTTTCTATGCAATATTATTTTCCTAAGCTTATCCTAAAATTTTTTGATTTTGTAATTTTTCTACAATTGTCAGGATAGAATTTTTATATGTTTTAAATTCTTCTTATTTTATTAAGCTTACTATAATATTTTTCTCAATGCATTTGGTATATTGGGAAGGAGCATGTGCATATTATAAAAAGGCTCTAACTCATTATTTTTTCGAAATCGAGATTTTTGCATTTTTCTATACATTAGATATTCTTCTATCGAAATATACAAAAAACTCGATTTCAAAAAAATAATGAGTTAGGGCCTTTCTATCTATATTAAGGTAACGATATGTATGTGTTAATAATAATAGCAATATTTCAATTGTCTGGAAAAACTCTTCCTGGTTTTGCATACGCTTCAATTACATATGGGCATTTCTACGAGAAAGTTCACTTTTTTTGTCGCGTGCTACAGCAAGCAATTAAGCTTATATACATATATTTCAGAACAATGTGACTCGATTTTTCTTAAAATTTTACCTAATTTAGAGCTGTTGACAGCCTACACAAATAAAAAAGTAAACAGTTTCGTTTTCTTAAAAAAAAATAAAAAATTTTTGTTTGGTGTCGCACGCTACAAAAAGTTGACATTCTTGTGAAAATGCCAATATGTATGTATACATATGTACATATATGCACATGTGGTCTCTAATAATATCTTATGAAAAAAGATAAAATAAAATTCGAAATTGACACACAACTACTTATTCTGAATAGTTATTTTAGTTTAAAAGCTAAAGCTTATTTCAAAATACAGCTGCTACTAACTCAAACTACTTGTTTTATATATTATTGTTTTTTTTTACTTTAAAAAGTAAAGCTTAAAAAAACTTCAATTTATAACTAATATTGTACTTTAAATTATTTAGAATAAAATGGATTTACAACGTGTTGTAGCTAAAAGTTTTCAAAACTTCAAAATCAATTTTTATTTTTATCCTTTTATGGCCGCTCAAACAATTCGAAACGTTTTTTACCATATTAATAATTCTTACAAAAGTCAAAAATATCATAATTGAAAAATACGTATGTACATACTCGTAAATTGAAAACGTGTTATTGTTTTTTTTCGTTTGTTTTCTATGTCACTGGCAAACATAAACTGTTTTGTCAACGACCTTCCTAATGACGTTTTGTAACCATATTTGTTGCAATTTACTCAATTTAATTGTTGAATCTAAATGGTGTGCATGATTTTCATTTGGATTTTTTATTTAGTTCCATAACAATACATATGAGGAATTCACTTTTAATTTCTTTTCATTGCTAGTCGAGTGTGTTTTTTTTTTATATTTTTAACACATGTATGTATATACATACGTATATTTTCGATTCATAATTTCAACAATTTTCAATTAAAAAAAGCTATTTATGGTTTCCTAACTTTTTATAGTTGAGGGATTGAAAGCTGTTATATTTATGTTTGCTCTTTCTATACAATATTAATTAAATAATAAGCAAAGAATACCGTATTTGGAACAATTTATTAGCGTTTGCTTTATTTAATTTTTATTTCGAAAATAGAAAAGGTTATTTTTTGTAACATTTGTATGTGAAGTTGGGACCGACACATTATTGGTGTTATTGTGCATTAATAAATTAAAAAGGATTTGGTGATAGATTTTTAAAGGTTTTGAATTAACGTCACTTTCAAATATTATTATTGAATAATGTAATGGTTAGTGAAAATAAAAATCTTATAATAAAAAGTCATCACATTCTGCATCAGAATGATGCTTTGTTGAACAAAGCAAAAGCAACAAACTGAGATACATATATAACCCTGCGTTTACACATGCAAGTGCCTTGCATGCAAGTTCTGTGTACGTATTATCAAGGAAAATTTCTCACAAATGCCCGACTGTCTTGCAAATTGCATGTTTGCCTTTTAGTGCAGAGTTGTCCATAACATAAAAAATTTTAATTTTAAGGGAACCAGATAGTGTTGAACTTTATTCGTATTGTTTCAATGTTATTTATGTATAAAAAATTAATAAACTGCTCGATTTATGAATATTTAAGAAAAAAAATTATTAAATTAGCTTTTAAATGTATTTAAAATGAAATCATATAACATTTAACTGAAATCCAGGTTATTTGTGCTAAACTATTAATAGGGCAACACTGTTAGCTAAATTTCCATTTACTTGCTACAAGTTCAACAAGTCACTGTCTTGTAAAATTCCTTGGCAGTTGAGTTGGAAGTAGACTGCAAGTGCCGAAAGTTTAGATGTGTTAGTAAAAGAGTTTGAGTGTATTGAGTTTTTCGAACTTGCACTTGCACGTGTAAACCCTAGGTAAATGAAGACCATTCTTTCAGAATATAATTTAATAATATAACCATATTTTTGTATATTTTCATATCGTCACCTTAATACAGAAAGGCCCTAACTCATTATTTTTTGGAAATCGATATTTTTGAATTTTTCGATACATTAGATGTTCTATCGAAATATACAAAAAACTTCATTTGCCTTTCTATATTAAGGTAACGATATGTACACATGTATATTTATATGTGCCCTTAATTATGAAAGTGGTCTAAGTCATATAACTATTTCTCTGGTCGAGATATTTCGTATGTAGATTACATTTGAACAAATTAAAAATTATTCTTATACTATGTAGCATTTTAATTTAGAGTTGTACTAGTCTCGATTTATATACATTTATTTAATAATGTTTCAATAATTATGGAAGTTTTTCAAAGATTTATTCAATATTTCGAAGCAAAAATGCACATGGCTTAGACCACTTTCATAATTAAGTGCACATACAGTGGTGGCCTTATAATTAGAAACGACTTCGCCGAATATATACTTGCTAATATATTTTAAAAATTTGTGTAAGTAAATTCAAACTAATAACTAGAAATTGCAAAGTAACTATGTATCATTGAGGAAAAATAAAAAAGATTTCACTTCATAAACAGAAAAAAAAACATTGGTCACATAATTAGAAACATCAAAAAATATTTACACAAAACTTAAAAATATCCTTGTAACTTAAACAAAATCGCTATATTCTTCAATATTTTGTTGGATATCCCTTATTTTTGACAACGTTCGCCAGTCTATTCGGTAAACTTTGTATTAAACGTCGGCATGTTTGGACTGACATCTTTTCCCAGCTTTGCTGTACCAACTGAAACAATTCATCATTATTTCGTGGATTTTTGTCCTTGAGATCTCTTTTCGCAATTGCCCACAAGTTTTCAATTGGATTGAGATCAGGACTTTGAGGCGGCCAGTCCAGAACATCAATATTTTGATCCAAAAGCCAATACTTCACTAACCTTGAAGTGTGCTTTGGGTCATTGTCATGTTCGAAAACGTAATGAACAGGCATATTCTCAAAGGAATACGGTTCCATCACATTTTCCAAAATGCTTTTATATTGATGTTGATCCATTATGCCCTGTATTTTCACAATCGGGCCAACACCACGCCAAGAAAAAGCGCCCCAAACCATAATCGATCCGCCACCATGTTTCACCGTGTATCTGGGGTCCAAGGCTTTGTTTGGGGGACGTCTTACATACGTTTTTCCATCATACTGGAACAAGTTGAACTTCGATTCGTCACTCTTTAAAACCCTATTCCAGTAACGTGGATCTTTTTTCAACATTTCCCTTGCAAACTGCAACCGCTTCTTAATATTTTTTTTTGACACATTCGGCTTTTTTTTTGTGCAATGCATCCACGAAGTCCCGACTCTTGCAAGCGCCTTCTTATTGTCCGTGTGGATATTTCCAAATTTATTTGCGGACCTATTTCAGCCTTTATTTCTCGAGATGGCAAGAATGGCTTTTTCTTACTGGCCCTACATATTACTCTATCTTCTGCTGGAGTAGTTTTTCGTGCCCTAGGTTTCCTGGCTGGAGTTTCAAACTCTTTTGTTTTCTTGTACAATTGAATTGCACCAAATACCATTTTTTTAGAGCAAGAAAACTTTTGTGCAATAGCCGACATTGAGAGTTTTTCATTTTGATAACATTGCACAATTAACTACATCATTTTTGGAGTACATGACTTATTTTTGCCCATTTCAGAAGCTAAACTATAACAAAATTATTATAACGGGTGTTTTTTTAGAGGTATAGAACTTCGAATTGAAATAAAACACAAGAAAATCGTTTTAATGTCCATCAATTTGGCTTTATTGGAAGGATAATTTTATGCCATTAATGTTTAAATATGATTTCGGGCATGCGGCCGCCGCGGCTGGCTCGAATAAAGCCAATTCTACAGGTCCAATTTTCAACCACTTTTTCGAGCATATGGGGCCGTATGTTGGCAATAACGCCACGAATGTTGGCTTCCAAGTCCCCTAACGTTTCTGGTTTGTTGGCGTAGACGAGCGACTTCACATATCCCCAAAGAAAATAATACAATGGTGTCAAATCACACGATCTTGGTGGCCAATTGACAGGTCCATTCCGCGAAATTATGCGCTCATCGAATGTTTCCTTCAATAAATCGATTGTGACGTGCGCTGTGTGGCATGTAGCGCCGTCTTGTTGGAACCACAACTCATCCACATTCATGCCATCCAACTCGGGAACAAAATAGTCGGTTATCATGGCTCTATACCGGCCTCCATTAACGGTAACTGACTCTCCAGCATTATTTCGGAAGAAGTATGGCCCAATGACTCCACCAGCCCATAGAGCACACCAAACAGTCAGTTTTTGTGGATGTAATGGCGTCTCAAGGGTCTCATGTGGATTCTCTTCACTCCAAATGCGGCAATTTTGCTTGTTGACGTAGTCATTCAACCAAAAATGAGCCTCATCACTGAACAAAATTTTGCGATGAAAATCAGCATCGAGATCAATCTCATTTTCGGCCCATACACCAAAATCACGACGCATTGCATGGTCTCGCGGCTTTAATTCTTGCACAAGCTGGATCTTGTAAGGTCGCAAGCCAAGATCTTTGCGCAAAATCTTCCATAAAGTTGATGGACAAAGCTCCAATTGCTGTGCACGGTGGCGAATCGATTCATTCGGGTCCTCTTCAACACTTTGCTCTACAGCGGCAATTGTTTCTTCGGTGCGCACTGTTCGACGTCTCTGCGGATGCGTATTATCACATAGAGTAAACGTAGTGCGGAAACGATCCATGGTTAACCGAATTAATTGCTCTGATGGACGATTATGTCGACCATAAAATGGACGGAGCTTGCGGTAAACTTCGCGAACTGAACCATTATTTTCGAAATAAATTTGCACGATTTGCAAGCGTTGTTCTTTTGTCAACCTGTTTATGATGAAATGGCAAACCAAACTAAATATTAATCACTTGACAGCTGACAAAATGGCCGCCAGTTAAAAAAGTGATGCCAACTTAAAGTTCTATACCTCAATAAAAAACACCCATTATGTTAATATATTGCATTTCAAATTACACTCACTTTGTCACTAATAAAGAGATAAGTTCAGAAATTAAAGCAAAAATTATGCGTTTCTAATTACGTGTCCAGCCAATTATACATAACTACTTGTGAAATATTCTTTATTTTTTTTTTTAATGAATAAACTTTAAACTCCACATGTTTTGCATCGACAACAATGTTTATTGTCAATGCGCTGATTTACACGGGCATAATTGTGCTGGCATAACATGCTAGTTTGTAGGTGAGAGAGGCAAAGAGAGTGGTTTTGCGGTTGGCATAACTTTTCAACCAGCTTCAACCCCGCATTAGCAGCATAAAACCAATACACATACAACTTAAAAAACAGCAAATGTTAAATGAATACTAAAAACACTAACACACACACAGCTGTGTATACGAATACATTTTGTGCCAGTTGAATTAGTCTCGTGTAATTTGGAAAAGAATAAAAATTGTGCGGCTTAAAAATTGTTCTCGTCTAAACTACCTCAATGAGTTTAATAACGGTGCTTATAATTTACAGTGCATGTTTTCAAAAGACATCCACTGCGATTTTATTTTCTCAAAATATCGTTTCTAATTATAAGGTCACCACTGTACATATGTATGTATATTTGCAGTATACCTTTGGCAATAGACAAAAAAGATAAATAATACGGAAGTTATGAAGTTGGTAGTAGAAAAGGGTAAAATACGTTCAATCGAGCAACAAGTCCAAAATATATTTTCTTAGATAGAAAATTTGTTTTTATTTAGTAACCGCCACACGCAAGTTGAAAAGTTAAGTTAAAGAATTTTCCTCCAAATCCCGTATAAAAGTACATTGTACATGCTATGTACATGCTATGTACATATGTATGTATTTTGTATATGCATATATGCATAATAAAATAAAATTAAAAATCAAATAAATAATGCAAATAATTAATTAAAAACATCATTATTTGAAAATTTTAAATTATACTAAACACGTCATTGGAGTAGTGCAGTACTTTTGCAATGCTAATCGTAGTGCAAAAAGTACAATTGTACTGACTTTCTTTATCATCCCTGGCAACTCTTCAAATAAAATTCCAATAAGAATTTTTCTATCAAAGGAATTTCCTAAATAAACAGTTGCATTTAGCATACATACACGCATAAATTATTCATTAATAAATAAAATAGTTTTATACATTATATTACTATGTATTTTTTTTTCTTTACAAATCCTCAAAAAACGCGAGAACGTTAAGCGGCACTAATAAATAGTTTTTATTTAATGCATGCTTTGTATACATGGCAAATAATACCTGTAAAACACATATTGTTGTCTCTGTCTTGCTCACTAATGGTCAAGTGTATGTTTATGTTTCAGAATGAATATTAAAAATTGAGTGTAGAAAATCTAGGCGAGGCTTTTTGTTGTAGATTTAACACTCACACAGCCGCACACACATTCATAGTTTACTCTTTTTTCTCTTATTTTCCTACAAAACGAAAAGCCGATATGCTTTGTCAACGTAATCGTTTGTCACCACTCAAAAAAAATTACTAAATGAGCTCATTCGCTGCAAAAAGTTCGAGACGTAAGCTTCGTTTTGTGTGTGGTTTTTACGTTGTTGGCATTTTTAAATAAAATTTTATAAATTTTTATATAATTAAAATAAAATATTTCTAGTTTAAACAAAGCTCATGTGTTTGTTTAAAATATATAAAGTGAAAACGTGAATTAATTAGGAAAATAAAAAAGTCAAGTTAAGAAACCACTCCAGAAAAGATAAAAATTTAAAGAAAAGTAGCAAGAAGAAGCAGAAAAACCGGTGGTCGTTTTTTATCTTACGTTCTGCTTTAGAAAATTATTCGTTGTCTCAGTCTGTCTTCAACACTTTATTTCTGCTATTACTAAAAAAAATACGAATAAAATTAAAACTAAAGTAAATTAAAAAGGTGCTTTTTAAAAGGAAATATTCTACTTGTTTAGAGTAAAGCAAGTGCTAAAACCATATATTGTTCATATTTATAAAAGCAATAAAAAAGGAAATCAAACAAAATGACCACCAACATTCCACAAGGCACTTTGTTGGATGTGCTGAAGAAAAAAATGCGTCAGACCAAAGAAGAAATGGAAAAATATAAAGACGAGTGTGAAGAATATCACAAACGCTTGCAATTAGAAGTTGTAAGACGGGAAGAAGTAAGTTGGAGTGTATTAAAAATATGATTTTCTATTGTTAAATTAAATGCTCCAAGATAGTTAAGAAAATATGCACCCATAAATAGTAGATTTATTTAAATATATGCAAGAACATTTTTTGAGAAAGAAATTAGTTACGAATAATTTTACTAGTTGATTTTTCTGCTACTTTAACCATAAAGAGCGACAAGGATAACTGTATGTTTAGTAACATAATGAAAATAATACTAAATAACTCAAGAGTAATAGAGTAATACATCGCTTAGTTTTTTTTTTGTAGTGTTTTGATAAATAAAGAGAATTTGTACATATGGATGAATTCATCATGGATGAATTCGATATAATCCTGCCAGGAAATCGCAAATGTTGCGAAATCGGCAAAAAAAACCTACCGACAAATGTATGATCTGACAAGTCCTGAATTAACTTTAGAAAATGTGCAGACCGACCATTCACTTAAATGTGTCAAGAAATTAAATTTTCTTTTGGAATTATGGTGGTAAGGGTCATATTAATTCTGCGGGTCTACTCTGTAATTCGAAACGAAAGAAAATGCTTTCGAATGTACATGTAATTAACATAAAAATTGTAATTAATTTCTTTTGTTTCGAATTAGAGAGTAGACTTCTTGGAAATATTTTGCTGATTTTGTATGCAATTCTACAACAATCGAACACAAGCTAACATATCGCTCACTTACTCAAAGAACGTCATAACTCAAAAAAAAAAATGGAATTTTTGAGTTAATAATACAGCATTAGTCCTCATATCGTTATTCATATTGTGTAAAAATTTCATAAAAATATTTTGTTTATTCTTGAGAGAAAAATTAAACTTTCTTCTTCCATTAAGTTTTTTGAGTTATGACGTTCTTTAAGTAAATGAGCGATATGTATTTTTGTAAAATACTTTTCAAAAAAGAATGGAAAAAATAAGTCCAACACAAAAAGTAAACCACCTTGTTTAATAGGAATAGGAATTTAATAGGAATAGGTCAGTTCCATAAAACTAAAAAAAATAATTTTGCACATCTTTAAAAAAATATTAAATCTGGCATTAAGTAAAAATTTTATTATGTGTTAAAAATGCCCTACACTGAACCATAAAAAGATAATTAAAACAAAAATTTTAGGGGTTCGGTTTAAATATGCTTAAATCAATATATGTAATTATGTAGGTAGCACATTTTTTTATAACGAAGCTGTTTTTATGTTGAAAATGATACAAACTGGAAATTAAATTGTTTCTTCTTGATTTGTAAACTTTTTTTTTGGGTATACGTACCTACATATCGTTACCTTAATAAAGAAAGTCCCTCATTATTATCATGAAATCGAGATTTTTGCATTTCTCGATACAGGAACATCTACTTTACCCAAAAATCGATTTAAAAAAATGAATCAGGGTCTTTCTATAATAAGGTAACGATATGAACATTTGATCAAAATAAGCTTTTTTTCTACCCAAATTTTAAATTGTTAGATAGGGCGGTTTGCATTTTCTAAACCGGTGTACAGTATACGTACATACATACATATGTATGTGCATATTTGTACATACATATATGATTTCTCAATTTGGTTTCCTTTTCCCTACAATTATCGTTCATTCTGTTGTTTGCTGTTGGGGGTGATTCGCGTAAGCTTGTGTTTTTATTGTTCTTAACAATGATTAGTAATTTGTATGGACACACAATCGCCAGCTCATTAAAAAAACAAAAAAGTAAAATGAATTTTTTTACCTTTTACGGCCATTTGTTTATTCTTTATTATGAGTAATATGGATGGGAAACATTACACCAAACCATATTTGTATGGTGATTAAATATAAAAAGTTCAATGTTACTTTTTTATTTCTAATTTCACTGTTTAGTAGTTCTCCCTTTTTTAAATGTAGTATATGTAAATTTTTGTATCATGCATTTGCCTGCATATGTATAGAATATTTTTGTTTAATTATTATGTAGTTAAAAAGCTTTAAAAAATAGACGCATCTATTATTTTGATCATTTCCAATTTGATTCATATTAAATTTTTATTTTATATTAATATCCCCATTTGTTGGTTTTACTTAGGGCCTAATCTTAGGCGTATCTAACTAGGTGGTAGCCCTATTTCATATGATGATTTTCTGTTCTTCTTCCTCTTCAATTCTTTACACAGTTGTGGTTGCCGTATTTTTGTACAAGAAATCCATATGCAGTCACCTGTGGGCAAATTACGGCACACGATATCAAACGAAATTACGAAATATTTCAACAGAGTTTATATTAAAATTTGCCTCCTGCTATACTTGCCCCAAGGGGCCTTAATTGTAAAAAAATTATATAAAAAAAAATTATAAATTTAAAAAACTGCTTTCATATATTCCTTTTTAACCCCCGACTAAAAAAAGGGGTGTTATAAGTTTGTAGTGTGTGTCTGTGTGTCTGTCCGTGTCCACGTACAGGCCAAACGGCTGGACCGATTTTCATTTAGTTTTTTCTGTTTGAAAGATGACTTGATCGAGAAGGTTCTTAGCTATGATTGAAGAAAATCGGTCCAGCCGTTTAGAAGATATAACATCTTTTCTGAAAAAAGCCGAGGGTTTTCAAAATTTTTAATTTTTGTTATTCAATATCAATATTAAACATGTGACAATATATTGCCTCGCAAAGATAAGAATTTTTTGGCTTTCAAAAACTACTACGAAGCAACAATTCAAATAAAATATTTAAATTAAATATATTTTAAAGTATGTATTGCCTAAAAATTATAAAAATAACAAAATATATTTTGACAATCAGAAAGTTTATGAAGGCATACATAGGTCGTGTATAGTCAGTCACAAAAACTTTTTAAAATTCTGTTAATAACAATTTGGACATATGGTCTAGTTACTCCGTCCATACTTGTGCAACCATATTCTACTAAATTTACTTTGTAGAATATGTCATAAATAAATATAGAAATAAATATTTTGAAAATGACAATGCATTAATTTATTTTCTACTGTCGCAGGTCAAGTAGAAATTTCGAAATAAAGAAGTTATCTGCATAGTATAATTATAAAAGCAAAAGATTTCTGTTCCTTTTCCATATTCAGCTCTCAATACTATTCTTCCTCGTGTCAAAACTTAAATTATCGAAATTTTCAATAGAAATACTAGTATGTACTTATTAACTCTCAAAATAAAACCAGGATTAAGTCCTAGTTACACTATGAAAGTCTTATTGCTAAGCTGATTAGTTTCTTAGCAGAGTGAGGCGACTTGCATGGTGTAAACTAGGACTAACAAATTAAATTTCAATAAGCCAGAGAGTAAGCAGTTAAGAAGCCTGTTAAATGAATTTAATTTATACAAGCATTAATAGGTATTACTTGATTGAGGAATAAAAACAAAATTAATGTGGCTTTCTTCCACCAATTTAGGTTAAATATCAAGCTAATGTTTATTAAAATATTTCTTGTTAAGAGTGTGAGATTTTGTCTTTTAATCCCCACTTGCACTATAATGTGTATGCTAAAAACCCAGTTATTAAGTAGCAACTCTACTAGTTTTTGCTAGTACAAACAACAAAAGCCTTAAACAGATGTACACACACATACAAACATATATACACTGTAAATTACTTAAATAATAAATTTAATTTTTCCAATCTTGTAAGCCAGAAATCAGCAGAAAAATTTTTTCGTAGGTATAAAATTCGTAAAACTCAATTCCATATTTAAGTGTTTCGCAGTGTGTGTAAGTGTGTTTGTACGTTCATATGGAAAAATTTTATATGACAAATACCACAGCTCGTATAAATGCACTTAAAATGTGCAAAACGTTTCAAATATTCAATTTTTGAGAATTTAGTGATTTTATTTATTTTTTATTATTATTGTGATGGGTGAGAAAAAAAGAAAAGGCCATACCCACATGCTGTTGTTCATTCAAAATATGTATTTAAAGTAATATAGAGGAAAAGAAAAACACAAAAACGAAAATCTGTTTTTATACCGATTCGACTCAAGATCATGTAAAATTCATGCTCAAAAAGAACTTTTTTAATACATACATACATAGGTTCCATATACATACATACACATACGTATATGTACACATGTATGTATGTTTGTATTTATATATGTAGGTACTTAATGTAAATTTGTTAATCTTGTTTTTAGGGTTTTATGTATGACTGGCTATACATAATTCTCCTTTTTGTGGATGTGTGTAAATTTTTTTTTATTGGTTGAATAATCATACCCCAAATATGCCCCTGCCAACGTTAATATTGTTAATATACTCGTATGTACATACATACGTACATACCTTCAAGCATTATTTGAACGTACCACTTCACTGCCTTTTGTGAATAACTTTTAATCATTTTGTATGCTTTTGGTGAACATATTCCACATCGAAATTATACCGCTCTCCTCCAGTAGCGCGTTGGGTGACGTAATATTGTGCTATTATTTTAAACATGACTTCTACTCGTATCAATAAAACTTACATGTTTATTTATATGTAGTATATCCGCTAAGCTACAATAGGATTAGTTCACATTCGCAGCTTAGGTTAAGATAAATAAATGCAGAAACTCCTATTACAAGGCTGAAGGAATACACCAAAGCCTAATATTCAACTTAAACACTAGAAATATCTAGCAAGGAACTAGAGATACTGGTAACATCTTAAACGTTCATTTACATATCTGAGAAGCTCAACTAGTACTCGTATCATAGTTGAAACAAGAACTCAATAACAAACACTCATTTTTATTTTCTTACTTCAGCATTATAACATATACTGACTCTATTTCAGTTCGAATTATAGTTGCAAAAATTATTAATGGAAAATAAATGTAAATAACAAAAGAACAGCTATACATTGCTTTTGCACGAAAAGAGTGTTGCCACACAAATATTTTTGACTTAGTGCTGTCATGTTAAAATTTTGCACTTTTTGGGAATTGTTACAGTTAAGTTTAACATTTGTAAATGCAAATTATTATTTTAATTAGTCAGTAAAACATTAATTAATTAATTGAGTTTAATTTTTAACATATTTCTGGTGTTTAAGTTGAATTTCGAAACTTGAAATATAGAATGTTATGGACAGCTGTTTTGTAGAAACATTTAACTCGTTTTATATCCGTTTAATGATATTTATTTGACAAATTTTTGCAGGAGATTATAGGTGCAAGATATTCTAGAAAAATTATTTATTATGGGATTTTACACAAAAACTGCTAACACGTACTATATCTAAACCGCAAGCCCGCATTTCAATAATTTCTGGTACCCAAATGAAATTTGGACGTTATTTTATTTTATTTAAAAAATAAAACATGTTTCTCAAATTGAGCACAACTTAAGTTTTGAATTAGGAAACTTTGATAAGTATCGACAATGTTTGCATAGTTTTGTTTAACGAAATTGAACAAAAAAAAAACGAAAAAGCATAGTTTTTTTTATTTTATTTTACAGCTGATGATGAGATGAAGAGAAATTCAAGCGAATAATTACAAATTTCTATAAAAAAGAGAGCGTTTAAACCCAGTTATAGGATTTAGTAATCGTTTAAAAAAAATTGAAAGGAATAATTGGGCTTCCATTTTAGTTCAAAAATAACTAGAATATTTTCTTTTAAACATATTTATGTATATATCTTGGAGCATATATTTGAGTTTATGAAACATTTAAGGCTAATCTTAAGCTATTGTAAAAAATATGAAAAAAAATACCTATTTATTTTTTATTCCAAATAAAAATTTTAGGCTGAATCTGAAGTTGCTGCTTTGAACCGTCGCATTCAATTGTTGGAAGAAGACTTGGAACGTTCTGAAGAACGTTTGGGTTCCGCCACAGCAAAGCTCTCTGAAGCTTCTCAAGCAGCTGATGAAAGTGAACGGTCAGTATTCCATTTCAATGCGAACTGTATTGAAATATTTTTAATTTTATATTTTAATAATGAATTTTTTAATATTAAAGAAAAAAAGAAATCAAAAAACATTAATAAGTTAAATTTTAAGTTATGGTGAAGGGCTTTACTATTATATTTTCTGGTTCATACATTTGTGAAATAATGGTAAACATTTTTTATAAATGATAATTATAAAAAAATTAGGATACGAAAGGCTCTTGAAAATCGTACAAATATGGAAGATGACAGAGTAGCTGTTTTGGAAGCCCAATTATCGCAGGCTAAATTAATTGCCGAAGAAGCCGATAAAAAATATGAAGAGGTATTTTTTTTTGTTCAAAGCAAATATTTATTCCAATTTTATTAGGGTAAGCGCAGGGTTTTAGGTATTTTAAAACAATATTTATTTATTATTTTTTTAATATTGAGGTTAGGTAAAACTGGGTAATGCTCTCTTTTCTTGTGTGTATGAAATGCTAAGGTAAAAAATCACTTTAAAGCTCCATAAAGTGGTTAAGTTAAATTTAAGACGCTTAATATAAATATAATTAAATAAAAATGTACAAAAAGATGTCTTACTCCCAAAACACACTGTGAAAGTCTTATTGCTAAGCTGATTAGTTTCATGGAGAGAGACGAGGGGAACAGCAACGTTTCTTTTCCCCCCGTCTCTCTCTCCTAATAAACTAATCAGCTTAGCAATAAGACTTGCATAGTGTAAATAGGGACATAATGAATAAAGAAAGACACCTTTTTATAACTTAAGTACCTATCAAATGTTTTATAAAATATTGTTAATTTATTTTATATTTTATGCTTATTGGGCATGCAACAATAGTAGTGTTTTATTTAGTACATAATAATATCCATTTATCTCCAGCTATTTGTAGTAGAAAATCTAGAGCTGACAAATATATACATACATACATATATCCCTTGTTTTAATTATGAGATTGTTGCACACCTAAGAATTAATTATCACTAGTTTAAGTATGTTTATTTAAAGAAATGATTTAATAGTATGTTTATGTCAAATGAAAGTGCTGTAGTAGATTTAATATATTTTTACAAAAACACATTTGCATACATATGTAAAATACATACCGTTATTATAAAAAGGCCCTAACTCATTATTTTTTTCTATATTTTGATAGAACATCTAATGTATCGAATATAGCAAAATTTGCGATTAAAAAAATATGGGTCACAAGGGCCTTTCCATATAAAGGTATCGATATATTCAGCCCAATCATGAATAAAAATTCCGCGCGAGTTTTTTACCTTCCCCTTTTCTCCTATTATGAATTTATTTTCCCCTTTTTTTACCAAATACGGGACTAAAAATTTCCCCGAAATAAACACAACTGGCTTCGTCGTAATGCAGTGATGCCAGTATTACACTTTTTTGTTCCCAAGGAATTCATGATTGGAGGATTTTTTTCTCTATAAAATTATTTTCCCTGGAAAATAAATTCCTAGGGAATATTCATGATGGGGCTGATTAAATATGATTAACTTGAGGGTTACACGATCAAGTTTTGCCTTTCAAATTTCAATACATTCACACTTTTTCACTAATAGATTCATACTTTTAGAATTTGATTCAACTTTGATTTCAAATTTTCTTTCCAATTGTGTGTTCAATTTATAGGCAAAAAAACAACTGACATCAATTTCAATGAGCACACTTTTCGTTTTTGTTTTAAAGTTTTCTGCCGACATAGAATTTTTGTGTTCTTTTATTACAAATAATGTTATATTCCACCGAAAATTTTAATTACATTTAAATAAATATGCTTAGGAACAAAAATAAAAGTATAATGATTTGTTGCGGTTTATAGATCTATATAGAAGTCATGAAGTTTTGTTGTCTTAAGCTGTTTTTTTTTATCAACGGCATATTGAAAATAAATTTGCTTGGAAATTGCGTGCAGCCTACGTCACAGCTTTCAATTTAAACGATTTTTGACAACCAGTATGTGTGAAAAACTTGAAAGCAAATCTTGGTCGTGTAACTGTAGCGTTAATCAATTATCTTTAATTTTTTTTTTTTTTGTAATTAATTCAAGTAAAGTAATTGAAATAATTAGCTTCACGCTGGAATTAAATATTTAAACACAAATGTGCGTTTGTAAAAACATATAAATAATCTTTAGAGAAATGGCTTAAAACTTTAGTTTAAAAATTTTGTAAAATTTTCTTGTTTTCCACCGTCAACATACATATTTTTGGATGCTATATAAAAACTACTATAATATATACTACCGCATATTCAACCATGTGAATGGCAACTTATCACCATGTCAATCAAATCACTATCGCTGCCAACCAACCACTACCGTTGCACCACCGCCACCGCCACCGCCAACCAACAATTTGTTGTCTATATTTTCTTGTGTGTTTTTGTGTCCATGTCTTTGTCGCTATCTATCTTTTTAAATATGTATACATATGTATGTATCCTTCGTAAATGTTGTTCAACTCCTGTGTGGACGATGAATGACACAACATCTCATGGTTTAACTATTGCAATACACTCTGCTATTAATCTTGGATGTCTTCTATGGGCAATTTCAAAACGAAAACTGCAACAGTGCTCGCAAGATCCTTGAGAACCGCGCCCTTGCTGATGAAGAACGCATGGACGCTCTTGAGAATCAATTGAAGGAAGCTCGTTTCCTTGCTGAGGAGGCTGACAAGAAATACGATGAGGTGCAAATTATAACCAATTTAAGAAATTTACTTATTGCCGATGCTAGTTGTTCATCATCTACCAACAATAATAATAATAATAATATTAACAACAACAACAATAATAATACTGATGCAAATCAATGTGCTGCTGCAACTACTAATAATTCAGATTGTATCACTAATACCAAAACTATAGATTCAGAAATGAGTATCGTCACATCACAACCACAACCACCACCAACTCCAGACACTTTGCAACAAACTTGATTAACTGCTGAAATTTCATTTACATATGGAATGTTTGCTGTGCATTCTAAAACGAAATATGTATTTGGTTTTGCAATCGAACAAAAATTAAAAAAATAAAAAAAACGGAAATTTAAACGAAAAACCATATTCACTGATAATGATAATTAAATAAATTTATACCGACTTGGAGGAAGTTTGAAAGCACACGAGTCTGCCTATTGAAAATTATAAAGCGTTTAAAAGCTCTTTGGACATAAGAAAACCTCTAAGGGTTTACTTTACGATCTTGAATGTTTGTCAAAGCGAAAGGAGTTGGTGTATGGTTACTTAAAAAAAAATTAAAATTGCCACAAGTAATGAGTTCTTATTGAAAACTTGTGCAGCTTGAAAACAAAAACAATCAACAAACATTTAGACTTTTTTTTGTGTAAAAATGAAATAATTTTTATTTGTTATACATTGAAATTGTATGTTAAACAAAAACTATATAAGCAGAATGGCAAAGCCTTAAAGTAAAAATTCTTAAGCGAAATTCTAAAAAAATATATAGAAAATTATATTTTTAAAAACAAAAAATTTTGTAAAAAGGTGCTTAGCACTTTTCTATGATTCAAAAAAAAAAAAAAAAAAAAAAAAAATAATTCTTTTAAAACTTCTAACAATATCTTTTTTGTGTTTATTTATCTTCCGATAAATTGTATGTTATATTTTTATTTATTATACGTATTTATACATACGTATGTAAGTATAAATCTTTTTGTTTCTTTTTTTTTGTGGTAAAGTGTATTTCCTATTATAATTATTTTTCCCCTTTAATTATTGTATTTATTCTGAGCAAATTTATAAAAAATTATACATATATCTTTTGTTGCTTTATTTAAATTTATTTTTCTAAAAACTAAAGTTTAATTATAAAGAAAATCTATTAAATAAAGATTAAACTGATCTTCCTATAATGAAAAAGCAAAAAAAAAAAAATATTGCATTTGTCTTATTTCTCAAAATGAATGGAGCATTACACAGAAGAGAGTAAAAGAATTATAATGAAATTGAAAGAGAGAGAGAGAGAGATCGATCGATCGATCGATCGGCAGAATCAAAATGTTATTGAAAGTTTTGTCATGGGTCACTGTTTTGTTTTTGATATTGCTAAAAAGGTATTTTTTTCAAGATAAATTACTTTAAATAATTTGCTTACACATTGCTTTATCAATTATTTTTTTATCAGTTTGAATTTAAACAATTTTTTGGTTGTTGTTTAAGTACATACAAAGAAATATATATAGATGTGCTTAACCAAACAAATAAACAATTAAACAATTACATTTCTTTTTATTAATCTAAAGTTTTCGCCAAAAATTGATTTGGCCAGGTCCACTTCTCGAAATCAGTTTATCGCTAAATTAAAATTATGGTTTGCGGTCGCCGTATGGCACGTAGCACCATAATGTTGAAACCACATCTCACTCGGATCAGTGTCATTAATTATCCTTAACGCGAGCTTTTTCTTAATTTTTAATGAAAAAATAAGGTCCCATGATGCCACCAGCATGTAATTCGCACCAAACCTTGAAGTTGTTGGGGTTGTAATGGAGTCTGTAGGGTCTGTTGCGGATTGGTTTCACTTAAAAAAAAAAAACTCGTTAAGCCAAAAAACTTAACGAAGAAGACAATTTTTGTGCTAAAACATCGTCTATAAGTTGCACAAATTGATATCTCATTTTCACAGCCAATCTGTGTAATACGTAAACTATTTCGGCTATAACGCAAGATGTTAAATGGCTAAAGGAAATTTACGAAGGACTATCTATTCATATACATATTTATAGATTGTAGAGAAGTTATCAAAGTCTTAAGCTGGGGTCACACGATTGGCACAATGTACCAATTTTCGTCGGCTCACTGAAATACATTCATAAGTAACAAAGTAAATTTGCCTTATTTCTCAACATATTACATAACTGTAACACACTGCATTAGCAATAAAGCCATATAAACTTATTCAAGAATTAATTAAGTAATAATGTAATTTTTGCTTATTACTTATGACTAGGGCTAATTAAAATATGCAAAAAAAAAAAATAAAAATATGCGCCAGAAATAGCACGAAAAAATTTAAAAATATGCACGGTTATATGCAGAAATGTGCAAAATATGCAAGAATAAAATCAACAATTTTGTTACTTCAAAGTATTTTTATTCAAAGAGATCTTTATTACAATGAACAATCATGTGTTTTTTTAAAATTTTCCCAAATCTAAAATACCCAAATTTTTTTGGATTCTGGTTTGGCTTGAAGCTCCTTAAGATAGGTTTCATAAATTGTCGGCAGATACTTTGTTCGCAATGTTGATTCAGATGGCAAAGAGTTTTTATGGTATATTTCTAAAAAAAGACCTCACGCCTGGATCGCTAATTTTGTGGAGTGGTATATCCAAATGATATGTGTTTAAGTCGCTGGTAAGGTTTTTTAAAAACGATTGTTTTGGAGCCAATGAATTCTTTTCCATTGCCTGGTTATGTTTCGAGGTTTTAAAATGCAGGTGGATATTGTAAGTGGTGGTGGTAGAAGTTATAGAAAAGTAAAGAAAAAAATTAATAACATGCAGATATACATGTGCAAGAGGAAAGAAATATATTTTATGTGAATTTCTTTTACACCAGTTTGAGTTATATGAGTCGTTATATCTTAATCGCGTTGCCAGAGTGAAAAAGCTTTTTTATGCAAGGTGATCCAAAATAAGCATTTTTCTACAAAAAAATTAAAATATGCAAAAAAATGCTTTTTCTGGCAAAAAGCCAGAAAAATTAGCCCTGCTTATGACTCTATCGCAGTGAGCCGACGAAAATTGGTAAATTGTTCCAATCGTGTGACCCCAGCTTTAAGAAATAAAAAACTTCCATCTGAAAACGTACTGCAATGCAAGAATGAGTTAAACTCACACAGATATTGTGGAAATATAGAGATAATATGGATTCAGAGTATCGCGTCAGAGTTTTGGAGTTTTCTAGTGATGATTCCATATTATCCGGCTAATGATGGGCTATAAAACAATGCAAACAATGTTTGCCCAGAATTCTACTGTTGGGAAAATCACCGAAATTCTCTGGGGAAACCCAGATCAATTGGCTCTTTTACTAATGTCTAAGACTTTGTAAATTAATGGAGCATATTAATGGTAGCCAATTGTTGTCGACAAAGAGTAGAGAAGTGACAATTTTTAATTTTGTCTTGATGTGACGTCGACGACGCCATTCACAATAAGTAGGAATAATTTGACATGGTGTTTGTTGATGAAATAGCATGTAGAGATTGTCATAACAATATTAATCGTAAATCATAGAATTCCCAAAAAGCACCAATTATTGACTTGGTAGCACTCGCTCAAAAATATTTGTGTGGCAACACTCTATTCTTTCAAAAGTAATGTATAGATGTTGTGGGTTTTTACATTTATTTTTAAAGTAGGATAATAAATAACATGTTGAATATTGAGTTTTTGGGAATAAGTGCGGTGCGATAAAAATATTAAACTTAAATATAAAAATTTCCAAAATGTTCCAACCATTGGCAAAATTATTTGAGCCACTGCCCAGCATTTAACCAGATCAGACAAAAAATCTTCTATATGGACAACTCAGCAGATATAGAATACATATATTAAAGATTCAGATTGGAAAAACTTAATAGGTTTCGTTTTCGATAGGTTTTCGTTTTCTTTATTTTGAACTCTTCGCCATATTATTAAAGTAGAGCGAACAACAATTTAAAATCATAAGAGTAATTCAGTAATACGTTCTAATTTTGTTGTAAGTACACAGTGGCGAGTGTAATAAGAGGGCTGTCTTCAATAAGTCTAATAAGCTCGCTAAACGAAAGAATTCGTTTTCAATGTAAAGTTTTGCAAAAATAAAATAACAAAATAATTCCTTCTGCCAAAAAACCCGACTTCAATGCAAAGATCTGATAGAAGAAGATAAGAAGTTCTTAAGTGTTAATTAAGTCTTGTAAAAATCGGTAGAGTAGAACCACTTAAAATAAAATATTACATTTTAACAGGCGTGACTCCACCCATTTTTTTAAATGGGTGATTGTGTCTATTTTAGAGCTAAAGTTGTGTGGTAAGATCGATTAAGTAGAACCGCGTAAAATATTATAATAAATTTTAATGGGCGTAACCCCACCTATTTTTTCAACTTTCAAATTGTTTAATTACAATAAACAAACGCGTTTTATAGGTTGTGCAGTAATCAAACAAGTAGAATATCATAAAACTAAATTTTAAAAATTTGTGGGCATGATCCCGCTCACTTTTTTACAATGGGAAGAGCTATACACTCCCAGACAAAAAAAGAATTTTTACAATCGCCAAAAAAAAAATAGAGACGAATTGTTAACCTCCCTCCGCCTTTTTTTGAAGTCGGTTAAGAATAGATATACATACATACATACTTCCAAAAATTCCAAAATGTTTCATTTTACTAAAAATAATTCAATTAGTAAAATAAGCACAATAAACAATTTATATTGAAATTTGTTCTCCATAAACTATGACGTCAACTATTTTAAATAAGCTGAATAAAAAATGCTCTTATCGATAATAAAATGAAAAACTCATTAACGATGTCTTTGAAAGTTTATACTGCAAACTATGAGCACCAACCAACCACACTCATGAAATAATTGACTAAAAATTTATTCTTGGAATATACATAACTACATACATAGGCAGAATAATATGTTTGTTACCTAATTTCCAAAAAAGAAAAGAAAAAAGCTAAATGAAAACATTTTTTTTGTGTATCTTCAAAAATATTTCTTGCAATAATCAGACATTTATTTATAAAATGACTCATGCACATACCACTAATAACTAAGAGACTACTTACTGCTCTTTGTTAAAAGCTTGAGTTTATGTAAGCGTAAAAGAAAGCTGCTTAGCTGATTTCGTATGAAAATATGTTCATATTCATTCGTTTGTATAAATTTATGCAAAAAAAAAAATTAAAATATACATACATACATATCCATATGTACTAGAGAGCTGTGTAAACAGTCTTGAAATGTAAAAACGTCATGATTTTTAAATGTATTCACGTCGCATGTATTATACTAAACCAATAATAAATGCTGTCGTACTATAAGCGAAGCACGATGGATGTATTGGTGTACGTGTATACCAGTGTTAACAAGCGATGACGTCAATACAGCTTGTCTGTAACAAACACTCAAAAGAAGTACTGTTGAGTTGTGTATGCTTGTTATTTTTCATAAGCGTATGTGTAATATGTAGATGGTAAGCTATTATATGATTAACCGCATACAACTAATGTTAATGCATGTGTGTGCCTTTGCATGTGCGCAAAAAAATAAAAGATCATACACACATACATGCATGACGTTTGTACACGCGCTTATGCGTAGAAAGAAGCTAGTATCACAAATTCTTCCGTCACGAAGTGTTTTCTTCTTTACTCTTATACCTACAATACTCAAATAAATTTCTTACAAACAGTGTTGTTAACGTTTGTTTTATAAGATTTCGCTGTAGCAAAGCATTTGAAAAATTCCTCATGTCTTAAAAGTTCTTATAAGATATCTTGTGCAGGAGACTAATATGTACATATGTATGTATGTATGTAAAATAAATCTTAAACATGCATACGTTAAAACACCGTTTTCGGCCATGAATGATTAACCACTAAAAACAGCTTCCAGCAGCTGCATAAATAAATTCCAAACATTCATTATTTATATTTGTATATTTTTAATAGTTGGAGTAGTTTACAGTACACTCGATGTTTGTATTTTAATAACCAAATGAACTAATGATTGAAATTATTATTGTTTTTTATTAAATAAATTTCACTTTTATTGTTCAAAGACAAAAAAAAAACAATTTAAAATCAGATTTTGTTTACTTGTTCAATTCATTCATAAAATAGGTTAAAAAACTTTTTTTTTTTTTTTGGTTAAAACTGTTGTCTACGTTAGGATGTATCTGGTTCGAAATACATATATGCTGATTTGTTTTTTGCAATAAATATATCTATATACATACATATCGTCAACTGAAATGCAAAATCACGTAACTAACAAAAAAATTCAAAACCACAATTTTAATTAATTACTGCATGTCCCTATAAATTAAAACTTTACTTCATACACTTGAATAGATTTGTTTAGTTTTTCTCTTTTATGAAATTTAAAAAAAATTTAGTTACGTGATTTTGCATTTAAATTCAAAAAAAAAATCAATTTAAAGATCGATGATGATAGAACTTGATTGAGTTCTCAGTTCAAATTAACAATCAACATCTTCAGTTAAAAAAGCGAATACATATACGAAAATACGATTTATTTGACACTGATCAAAAGTCATTCTTAAGGAACTACATTTTTATTGATTCCAAAAAAATCGATATTTTTAATATGTCGACAACTAGCAAGAAAAGCAACTAAAAGTTTACTTTAGTCTTACAAAAACTTGTAATTCCTTTATAGTTTTAAAAAATACTCACTGTTTTGCATTTAATTTCTTATAAAAGAAACTAATGGCGAAAATGGGTAAATTTTTATAATTTCTCCTAAATAACAATTTTATAGAACGCCAAAAATTTAAATTTTTCTTAACTTTGCTTCCAATTCGAGAACTTCAATGACAATGACAGCCCTATGTAAAAATCATTAGAAATTATGCAAATTTGCACTACTTCCTGATCGCAAATTCAACAGTTTTATGACTTTTTTGGAGTGTCTTTTTTTTATTGGGATATAGAGGCAAAATAAAAAATTTAGGCGGATTTTTAAAAGTAGATGCCGATCTTAAATATTTTGATACTGAAAAATAAATTTTCCGAGAACGTACTTTCATTTTCTTTTTTAAAATAAAGATTTACGAAATGGATATTGGTCTGCAGTAGTACATGGGGAATATTTCGTAAATGCAATCCTTAAAGGAATCTTACCCAAAAAGTATAAAAATTATTACAAAACTTGCTGTATTTATAAGCTATTAATATTAACAACAAACGAACCTCTCGGTAATGATTTCTTATCTTTTTTTTTATTTGTACACAGAATTTTATGAAATCTAAAATATTTTATGGAATGGCTGGACAGACAGTTAGCCGGATGGCTCAGACAGTCGCAATATTTAGATAAAATCATTACCAGCAAATTTTTGTGTTAGCTAAGTGCAAACTGAGAAGAAAAATTCAACTCCCAGTTAATCGCTTATTTTAGTTTTGCCAGTAACAGTTTTTTCTCATTTGAGACGTATTCTTTCCTAAATTTTGTTTTTTGTTTTTTTTTCGGTGTGATTTTAACTTGTTGAAGATACAAGAAAACAGCTGATTTCCCCACTTCCGGCAACACTTTCTTAAGCCCATGTCAGATAAAACTTTTGCTTCGCGTTGCGTTGAAGATTCGCCACAGAATACACAGAAGTGAAGAAAGTGACAGGTAAAAAAAGCTCCAATCAGGTTTTTGTTAAAATTCGTGGAAAAAAGAGAAAAGCATAGTGTATTTGATACTGTAGTGTATTACTACTTACCAATTAACACAGGTAATAAAAATTTATTGCACTAGAAAGACGTAGCAAAACAAAAACGACGACAAATTTTGAGGGAAAACGAGACAAACAGAAAAATACCCTTATCTTCCGTCTCGTGACACTTCTGTATGTTTTGTGGATTCGCTTTGAAATTTAAGATGAAATGTACGTGCCTATATGAAACATGTCACATAAAGAACTTTTAACGCAAAGCGAAGCGAAAAGTTAGGCAACTCTCAACTTTTCGCGTCCTTTGACAATCAGTTCGTATACTTTATTTACTTCGTCTGACCACACTCGTATGTAAATATGAAATTTTTATTAAAATGTCGGTAAATTTACATAAAAAACGAGTTCGTGGCATCAGAGTAATCGAATTGTGCAGAATAGTGAAACAAACAGTGAATGTTGTCAAAGTTTTTATTGTGTCATGCACACTTTACTTCACGCTTTTTTTCTAAAGTTAGAAACGACACGCAAAGCGTTGAAGTTGTATCTGACACCGCCTTTATGTTCTAACTAGATATGCCAAATGGGGAAATTCGGTGTTGGAATGGAATGTCCACATTTTTGGGATTTGCTTAAATCCCGTTTTTCTTACTATTATTTGAGCTTAAAATAACAACTTTGATACATTAGCGCATTTTAAGTGGAAAAAAGTAAAGAAAAAATAAAAAGAAATCATATATTAACTCTATTATGTTTGTACATAAAAATTAACTTTGAAAGAGCACAAAACATAGACTAATAATATTCGGTTTGGAGTCATTTTTTTTATTCAAATTAAAGGGGTGCAAAAATTTTTTGTGGGCGTAGCTAAGTACTAAATTTATTATTGTCTATATCCAATATTTCATTTCAGTGTCGTTACGGCATTTCTACTTCAAATAAAGATATCACGTAAGAAGTAGGGTCTGCCGAAAATTTATTACACTTCAGCATAGGTTAGGTTAGGCTAGGTAGGGGTGGCAGTCAGAAACCCGGACTCACTTAGACCATTTTGGTCCATTGTGATACCACGGAGACTCTGCTTATGCGGAGTCCCCACCGTCGAACCAAACAGAGCTCAGTATAAAGCTACTAATACGTTGAAGTTCAACACTAGCAGCGTCAGATAGTTCCCTGAATTCTAGAGCGCCCATTGTGGCCATTCTCTTCCCTGGACAGAGACAAAGAAACACTTCAGCATAATATTTTATGATTTTTCTGCAATGTTGATTAACAAAGCTGTTTCAAATTTTTTCCATTATTGCATTTGTTCATTCGCATTTGTGAACAAAAAATTAAAAAGTTTATATATGTATATAACAAATTCTGTTTGCGAATTAGATAATCAGGGCTATCATATAGGAATAAAATTCCGTTGGAATTGTTCCCAGGGAAAAATTTTACGCGGAATTTTATTCATGAAAGCGATATGTAATATATAAAACAAATGATAAATTTTTATAATTCATATTTGCGCCAAATAACACACTGCAGGTTTACATTTTCGTTTATCTTGAATATTCAGTGATGTCACCATTTGCGTTTACGAACGCGCTGTGTACAGTCAGGGATGGACAATAATTTTGAAGGACTACTTTTAGAAACACAAATTAAATGTTATAACGTGGATCAGACTGTAAATATTGAACTTATGGCCTTTTGGATTTTGAGTATTGATGTTCTATATTTTTGCTTCAATTTAAATTCGATCAAGTTTTGAAAAATCAGCAAAGCTCGAATCTACCTACATACATATGTATGTATGTATGTTATGAAGCCAAATCGTTTTAAGAGTTACGTAAACGATAAATAACCAATAATTTAAATTATAATGATGCAATAGAACGTAAGTAAAATATAATCTGATTTGTTTTGATTTCCGCCCTACGCTGTATTACGTTGCGTTTTTTTTTAAATTCTTATTTTATAAAAGATTCCCGATTCTCACAATAGAAGAGCATCAAGAAAACTAAATTTCATTTTAATAAATATCAATAGGCAAGAAAGTTAATAAAAGTAATTTTCTTTGTTTCCATTTTTAATTCTTATAAATTGCTGATTAATCATGAGCGCAAACTACAATTATGTATATTGCTTAATAAATTAAATAAGAGTATGTATTATATAATATTATATACATATATAGATATAAATGTGCACAGATATATATATATATATATATACATACATACATACATATGTACATACATATGTATTGGCATATATGCATGAGTTTATAATTTTTTCAAGTTTAGGGGAGAGGTTTAAATTAATTTTTTTTAAACTCATGCGGCTGTTGTCAACTTGCTATAAATAAAGTCGTCTATCTATTCTTGATCAGTGCAATTTCTAATTTTTTTTATTAATTATGTAAATATGACAAGGTGTTAAAAAGTTAATTAATCAGTATTAATTATTAATAAATTAGATCTTTTTTTAAAGGTTTTGTTGCGCAAATAATACAAAATATATTTCATGTCTGATGTTTCTTAACAAAATTTGAGTTGCATTTAAAACAATAAAATTAAACTCAACGTGGTCTGTCGCTTCTGAAATCGATAAATTAATTAATCAATGAATTAAATTTAAACAGCATGAATATTAATTCATGCTGAAATTTATTTAATTCATTGTTCTTGTGGTTGAATATTTACACAAGTGAAAGTGGGGTATTCCGGCCTTGGACATATTTAGACTGAATTTTTTCAATGAATGTGTAGAAAATCAATTTTTTTATATTAAATTATTATTAAAAAAAAATATTTAGAGAAAAAATAGAATAGAATAGAACTACAGTGAAACCTAAATACTTACACCCGAAAAAAAAATATTCGTAAAAAAATGGTTGAATTTTATGTTCAAATGATGAAGAGCTTATTCAATTTATGTCAAATATGTATGAATTGTATCGAAGCAATCAATGTTTCCTGGTTCGAAAAAGTTTTTTCTAGGCTTTATAAATTTTGTATTGAACCATTTGCATGTCGAGATTGTGGTTTTTGATTTTAATTCTAATCATTTTAATATTGCTGAATTATTCGACTTTAGTATAAATAATAACTATCTTCTTATATTGGCTGTATATTACACGCAAAAAATATTTGGGATGTTTTCACCAAATATGTTTTTTTAGCTTGAGTTTAGTCCACTGTGTGTGGTGTCAATTACTGTAAATTTCAGGTCTTCAGCCTTAATCCTCCGACTTCAAATACTTTTGAAACCCTGAACACCGGGAGTTGCCCGAACCGAACACCCATTTGATCAAATAATTTTTTTTGTCATTTGCGCACGTGTGTCGAACGCTGTAATCGGTCCATAGTGATCTTTCAAAGCAGTCTGCATAAATGGCAGCCAATGCGACAGATGTAGCTTTAGCAATATGGCCGTTAGCAACTGTCAAAGTTCGGATGTTACTATTGGAAGAACCTTTACATACACATAAACACGTGTATGTATACAAAAAATAGGATGACATTTAGAACCAAAAGTTTAAAATTGCGTGATTATTTTTAATTCGAAAAAAATTATGCAATGCAATACATACATAGCAGCATTCTTTGGGAAAAAATTAAAAATTCCATAATTATTTTTAATAATAGATACAATATGAAATGAAATGTAGTTGAAAGTTAGTATATATTCTCCCTTTTATTTCCAAAAAAGAAGTAAAATACTTCGCGGAATTTTGCTTTTTGACATGTATAAAAACGGAAAATTTCGAAGAAATAAAAGTTTTAGTCATGACGAAGGGCAATTAATGAAAATATTTATGAAGAAATCTTTATAATTTAATTGGACTAAAAGTAAAAATTTTTAAGAAAACAACAAATTTGGTTAAATTTGTTTTCTCTAAAGCAGAATTTAGAGCTAATTTCTTACTAATTAGTTAAACGTAGTTTAACATACGTTTGAGTTAAGAAATAAACAAATTTAAACGGGTGTTAACTGCCTATGCTATTCTTCAGTAATGTATATTAAGAGTTGCCAAATTAACTAGAAATGCCATACTTTGTTTTCAATCTAGATGTGGCATTCTGGGAAATCTTTTATGTAAATAGGGCAACACTTAAAAAGCGATGTCACAAAGCTTTAATTTTATTAAAGAAAAACTTCAATAACTGTTCTAAAATTTTTAGAAAATTATAAAATAAATAATATGGACTTGAAAAATAGTGACGCTCCAAAAATATCTAAACTAAAAAAGATCATCAAAATTTAAATCCAACAAAATAGAGGGTACGTTCGTAAATTCAGCAAAATTTATGCATCTATGCAGCAATTCTGTCAAGTTTTACTGTGTATACTGTGATCAGTTGTTGCACATGCTTTGCAACTAACTGTTCAATATCTGTGGACAGTTGGCATTTTTGAACGAACTGCAAGCAAATTTTTAAGTCGGCAATTAATTTTATTTAAGAAAATCATGATAAAAGTGACAATTTTCTTTCAAATTATATGTAGTAAGAAAAATATTGGAAAGAAAATCAAAGCGGCTATTTCTAATAAGAAGAAGGCGGTAAAAAGAATAAAACTAAAATAAAAAATTCGTTTGAAGTAATAAAAAACTACCAAGATTATGTGTTTCAAAGTCATTTTATCAATCTTCTTTTTTTGGTGAGATTCGAAACATGTAATTTAAATATCAAAATGCATACATAAATATATTCAACTTATTGTTCCACTACAACTTATTGCATTTTAAAATAATATACCGCGCCATTTGCACAGACTTGCGACATTAAAAAAAGGTTTGACACTAAACAGTGCTGCCAAGTTATGCATTTTTGAACGTTGATGTTCGTGATCAGGGATGATATTGAGAATTTTAAAATTGTACCAACAAATTTTAAAAATTGTACTTTTTGACCTTAATTTTACTAAAAGATTTTATTTTTTGTTCAAATTATGTTTATTAAAATAATCGTCGTTGTTCTGACTATCGAATCCTTTTTACAAATTTACAAATTTGATTGTGAGTTCGGATGTTAAACCATATGGCTATGAGTTAATGATGCAGAATTAATCCTCATATCGTTATTCATATTGTGTAACAATTCCATACAAGTATCTCGTTTACTCAGCGAAATTACAAAAAAAAAAGTTTGTTCCTGATATGCTGCAGACGTGCACTATAAATGCTTTTACGAACGTATCCAAAATTTCTTTCCAATTATGTACATATGTAATTCTAAAACGTCAAACGAAATCTTTGAATTTCCAATTCATTGAAGACATATTCTTATCTCTTTTTTTTCTCACAATTGTCCTATCCAAGTTATTATAGGTTTCATATATTTAAAAAATTTTAAGTGCTCGTAGAATAAGTAAAAACATTTCTTCTAGGATTTTTTTGGAATTTTATTTTTTGTGGCGAATATGTTGGTGAAAATAGTTTCAAACTAAAAACAACTTCACTCACAATATTTTTGCAATAAAAATAATAATTGACTTGGACATTCACAAAATTTAATGAAGTAGAATGCCGTTAATATGAATTTAAAAAAAATTGCAATGCGGCAACATTGATTTAATAAAATCGTAGGGTTACTATAAATCTGTTCTGCTATAGCAGATATAATTTTTTATTAAGCGTGGATTTTACAGTTTGAAAAAAGATAGGATATTGTAACAAAGTTATTGAGTTGAAATAAAATTAATAATTATGTTTAATAGTTTTTATAGAGATTTAGGGCCAATTTCACCAACTCTATTTAAATATCAATTCATAATTTAAATGTCGATTTTCATGAATTTTTGTATGGAAAAATTACTTTAAATATGAATTGATATTTAAATAAGTTGGTGAAATTGGCTCGTAATGGTTTGTAATATATGTGTAACACCCAAAGGGTTAATTTTGAACTACAGTTAACTGAAAAGTAGAGTTTATCTTTATGTTAAGAACTAGATCTTAAACTCTCAATCTCTCTTTCAAAAAAAAAAAAAATAATAATAATTCTGGGAAATAAAATAAGTCAATAAAAAATACATACACATCGCTCCTTTATTGCAACATAGTCATATGTATTTCATATAAAAGGAAAATAATTTTTACATCTTCACTGATTTGTATGTACATAAATTGAAAACTTAATTTTCTGCAAAATTAGCTTTTTGAGATATGCCTTTGTCGCAATAAAGGAGCGATGTACATATTTTCATATAGGAAGAATAAGAATTATTTTGAGGTTATGCCATTCATATGCTCAAGTTTTCAATAAAAAAATCCATAATTACTACAAAACATATATAAGTCTAAAATTCACAAATCATATGTATAACTCATAAGCCATATCAACAGCTAGGTATGATACTGGTTCTACTTCCAATAAATCTAAAACCTTAACTAATGCTATTAACTGAACCGGCTACTTACTGATTGTTGTTGCAACATGTATTTATGTATATACATATACAAAGATAAAAAAACTGATCTGTTTCTTGTGCTGTTGTGCTTAAATGCTTCTATCGTTGATTGTTGCCAAGAAAGCAAATTTTTAAGAAGAAAAAAAAAAAAAAAAAATTAAAAAAATAGCAGCGTTTGTTTTGTTAATATGTTGTTGATGTTACGTTACACGCCACCAAACCACCCACCTGGAAAGAAACTTCTTGTATACTTATGAAGACTTTTTTGTTTTTGTTTTATTTTCCCTTTCCTTCTCTCTGCAATATTGTACGCGTTATATCCCCTCACCATCCTACTTTGATTATGTGATATTGTTTTATTTAACTTACACATATGAATATTAAAAGGTTGCCCGTAAATTGGCCATGGTTGAAGCTGATTTGGAACGTGCTGAAGAACGTGCCGAACAAGGAGAAAAGTAGGTTTTAACATCAATGAAAATAATGTTAATGTGTTGTTTTTATGTTTCATATTTCATATTTTTTTTTAATGTTGACGTTTAAGCCTGGAATTAAAATAAGTGAATTTAAGCTTTTATTTACTCTAAAGAAAATTTAAAAACAAAATATAACTAAAACCTAAACCTAACCTCAAAAAAGCTAGCTAGTTATTGTTTCTTAATTAAATTATTAACAACTTGTTTTCTTGTACAAAAATGTGAATAATAATAGTTTGTAGCAATGGCATGTTATTTCTGTTTAATGTATGTATGTATTTATGTATATAATAAAGAAAAATTCACAAAATGTAAGAAAAAAAATCATTCACATTTTTTTGCCATAAATCAAGTTGTAAAAATATTTTTATTATTTTATTTTTAAGCTAATATACTTTTATTTTTAATTTTTTTATGCTTAAAATGAAAACATTTTATTTGAAACTGTTTGTGCGCTGCTAACCCAATCCTGCTCCTGTGTGTGCTAACTTTGCTATTTTATTTTCAAATACAATTTCTTAACAAATTTTTATCAATTGCTAATTGTTAATTATTTGTCAATGAAATTTGCTCGTGTATTTGAAACATAAAAATGATGCCACGTGTTTCTGTGTTGTACCAACTAACCTAAAAATAATAAAGGTGGCCAGAAAACTAGTCCTCATGGAACAAGACTTAGAGCGTTCTGAGGAAAAAGTTGAACTTGCTGAAAGGTTTGTTTTTTGTTTTTGTTTTCACTAACTTTAGTATGTTTGTATTTTATCTATCACACATTTATGCAGAAAATGGTAAAATGTTTTTTTGTTTACTGAGGGAATAATATTAAAGAAAAAAAAAAAAAAAAGAAAATCCTAAATATGCACATACAGTATTTATTTTAATACAAGAAACAAGTTTAAACTAAAATATGAGTAGCAAAAAATAAAATACTGCTAATTCGAAATATTAAAGAAATTTATTTACTAATTAATGTTTGCAAAACATTTTTGTTTTGCATTTAATTTCACTTTTGCGCCTACATATGAATGTACATATTGTTCAAAGAAAGTTTCAAATAAATATTGCATGTACGTGCTAATTTATTTTACAAGATTTTCTTTTTTTTTTTTCTTAATTTCAAAACTATGAAAACATTTTACCTTTTTCTTTGAAAACAAATATTAATTAAAATCTTTTAAATTTCCTTAGCAAAATTGTTGAACTTGAAGAAGAACTCCGCGTCGTTGGTAATAACTTGAAATCCCTTGAAGTTTCTGAAGAAAAGGTCAGTATGCAAAGTTTGAAATAAACTTGTAAATAAAATCATTCATAAAATAATTTATTTGGTGAAATCTTAAAAAAAAAGAAATGTTTTAGTAGTCGAATTAAAAAATACAAAATTTTAAATTTAGAAAGACAAAATGAAGAAGTAGAACAAAGTGTTATTAAGTTAAAAAATTTTTTTTATTCCTTTCGTAGGAACTAACAAATTTTATAAAATAGTTACTTTCATCTGTGAAAATTGACATTAACGAACGTTATGATATGGTAACATAGTAATGATATTCATTGTACTAAATCAAGATCTAACGGCTTTCATAGTTCTGCCACCAATGTTGCCATTTATACGTTTGATGAAAAACTGCCCGTATCGAATAAAAGAATTGTTTTTCCAAAGAGAAATTGCCCAAAAAAATTGTAACAGTTTATATATCTCTTATTAAAACGTAAAAATTCCATATAAATTGCACTTTGATACATGTGTTTGTATTCGTGTAATTGCTAATGGTTTGAAGAAATGTGTTTTGAAATTTAATAAATTTACTGAAAATTAAAAAAAGCAAAACCTAAAAACTGTAAAAGCAGATAAATTTAAAGAAAAACTGATTTTTTTTAAACAATAAACTGCATGGCTGATGAACATATCAAAAAAAGAAATGTGAAAAACAGATAAATTGCAAATTTGGCAACACTTTCTGCCACAATACATTTACAGCCTTATTTATAAAACTTATTAAAGCTTTATAAAGGGTTTTTAAAACAAATTTTCGTACATTTTTTTACAAAGCCTTTTAAAGCCTTAATAATTTTTACAAATAAGGCTGTCAGAATTTACTGTTGCTATTTACTTTTAGTTTATTTTAAAAAAAATTAATAAAGTTTTATTCCCAATGTTTAGTTCAGTTGAATAAATTAATCATATGCTACGCTATTTCCAAACTTTGTTTTGACGTTTTTTTTACCGGCATAAACATGATCAGCTCCTTCCCGTCATTTTAACTTGGCAGCACTGAATTTATTTAAGTGTACGTAATCGCTTTATTTATTTAAAATAATATATATAATTTAAAAAAGTGATTTGATATCGCCATGTAGTTTTCTGACCGGTTTAATCACGAGATTTCAAACATTTTTGTGAGCTGAATACCTTTTCAGTGAGTTCAAATCACTTTGGCATTAAGTGAATTACAGAACATGCTTGTGTATATGTACTCGTATACTATTTGGAGTGAAATTGAAATTAGCAGCATTCTCCAACGAAAAAACTAACAACTATTATTTTCTAAACATTTCTTAAAAAAATTAAGATTTTACTTAATAAAATATATTTTTATACTCGTTTTAATTTATATTTATAACTATAATATGTATTATTTATTTTCCTACTTTTTACATATAAAACAAAAAACCATCTACTCCTACCTAAAACAAAATATATACTTTTAATATCTTTATATAAATATAAAACAAATGAAATTTTATTTGTAATACATAAATCATTTGTATATATTATACCAATATATTATACCGATATCCCAAACCAAACCAAACAAATCCGACTATACTCCTGCTGTAAAACCACAAAAAACAACAACAATAAATAGGCCAACCAACGTGAAGAAGAATACAAGAACCAAATCAAGACCTTGAACACCCGTCTCAAGGAGGTATATATTGAAAATAAAAAGCAAATCCAATCTCTTTTCTTATTAACAAATAAGAAAAGCTGATTGAGATTATAAAAAAAAGTAACAAAACACTTCCCAAAAGTAATTGACAAAATGACAAAAATTGAAACCGTTGAAAACATTTTCTTTATGTATGAAAGATTGATTTTGATGTATTTTGAATACAAATCACAAATAGAACCAATTTATTTTTATACACATAAAAAAATAATATTGGTTCTCCCAAAGTCTAGGGGTTTGGTTTAAATGTTCTAACGAAAAAAGTTTTTATTGTTGTTGGCTGTACGAAAAAAATGTTCGCTCGAAACTGTTAAACATTTATTTATTATTATTTGTAAGCGTTCAGTTTTATAATATCACTTATTTTTAATCATATATTTTCTCTGTCTATCCTTTTAATTTAATTTAATTAATATTTTAGTTTACAAATCATATATTTTAAAAAATATTTATAAAATATCTACCGATTTTTTTTCTTATTATTAACTATTTTCGTATGCATATATGTATTTTAATATAAAATTTTGCATTTTTTTATTTTCATATTTTGTTGGCTGCATAAAATAAAAAATTTAACTTGAAACAAAAAATTTGTTGGCTAATTTATGGAACTTTTATAAATTTTCAAACAAATTTATTTAACGCATTTACAAAAAAAAAAAAAAAAAAAATACTGCTTCTGGTTGTAACTATTTAAATGTGCATGCTAATTTTCTTAATGAAAAATAACGAATTTTTACGTATGCAATAATTTGCTAAATGGAAAATTACTTTGGTGTGCCACTCATATTTGTTAAATGTGTGTTGTTGTCTGTCATATACACCCTAAACCACCAAACCCACCAAATCAATCAACCAATAACCAACCAATCCACCACAATTGCTACCACCAACAAAAATGTTGTGTTTGTTTAAATGTTAATTTAACATCTAATTAAAAAAAGGCCACACAAAAAGAAGAGACTTTCGAAACACAGATAAGAGTTTTGGATCATCAATTAAAAGAGGTATCAATACACAAGATTTCTAATTATTTTTATATGTAGTGAATTAGGTAGAGTTGTTATGTGGTGTGCGGTATTTTATTATATTAAGTTATTGTACATATAGATACATGTATATTTAATTAATTAATTAGGCGATGGCAGTATTTTTAGCAATAAATTTTAAAACATTAGAGTTTACATCTAAATATTTTTTTTTTTGACTTGAGCTCAGAAATGAAAGTACACAGTACATACTTCAAAAATCAATGAATTATTCACAATTTACATTAAAATTAAAAAAAGTTATTACTTGCTCCATCAAACTGTTTTCCAATTTAAAAGTTAATTTAAAATTTTTTAATTTAAATGAGTAGTATGTATTTCAAAAATCGGCGACATTAAAATTAAAAAAAAAACGTTATTTCTTGTTCTATCAAACTATGTTTTCCAACTGTACATATAAAAAAATGTATGTATGTATGAAATGTATGTATGAATTTAAATGTGGTGTTATTTGAACTTGCCAATTCGAAAAAAAATTCGACTATTCGAATTATTTTTTTTCACATCAGTTGGACTTAAAAATATATTTTCTTTTATTTTTCGAAAGCTTATCTATATATATATATAAAATCGTAGTGTGTGTTTGTTCCTAACGCATGATCTCTGGAACTATAAGAGCTGTTGGGCCGAATACCCGGAAGGTTTTTGTTTTGTTTCTGACCAAACAAGTGACCTCCGTGTGAAGTAATTTGTAGTTAAAAAAAATTTAACATAATTGATGGTAATACAACGTTTGCCGGGGGCTCAGCTAGTATGTTTATATATTCATAATGTTAAACACATGAAATTCAAATTCGATATGCGGGAATTGATACTCTTGAATAAATTAGTGTAAAAAACAAATTTTTTCTCTTTGAAAATTCGAAAAAAAATCCATTATTAATATATTATAACTTAAGAGTAATTATACATATTTACAGTTGCGAACATGGAAATAGCGGTACCACAGGTATATTTTTTTTGCACTGTATTCTTAAAAAAGCTCTGGGGGGTTATTATGTAATTCGATTCGAAACTTAAATGTGTTGTAATGTTAATAACATACAAATTCGAACAGTTTCCGTTTCAAATCGAATTACATAATAACCCCCCTGATTTCAATTTTATACCTCATAGTAATCTGGCAAGTCAGTTTATTCTTCTTCTTCCTGATGTGTAATGTCTGTTTATTGTTTGCAATAAATTATTTTTGGAATAACTTTGGCAACTCTGAAAATAACGGTATTTGATCAAGCGAAATATGTCCGTGACTGTCGAATTAACAAAGCCCATAACTAAATCTACGGCAGCAACTTCAAATACTCCCCAGTTTTGTTTTATTTTCTTTTGTGCTTATTTTTCTTTGTAGTCTTGAATAAAAAATGTATGAAATTTATTGAAAGTTTGGAAGCATTGCTGAGAGAATATTTATTAATGTGTGAGAGCATAAGAAAAAACGCTGTCAAATGATCATTAAATGTTATTTTCAAAGCGTATTTTTTGTTATATCACATTTTTTATAATTCGGGCTCAATACTATACCATTCTTCTCTTACGACTTTTTTCAGTGCGTCAAAAGCCTCTGCGGCCATTTTTTTAAGCCTGCCCTAGTAAGATTAAATTCTCGTGACCGAGGAGTAGTTTCCATTACTTTTGGGGAGTTATAAAGGAGCCAATTTCTTGCGTTCCAAGACTTATTGTTGACGGCGACTGTCCTGTTAGAATACTAATTCGCCTTTTCGGTCTTTTCCACCATGTTTTCATTAAGAACTTCACTGTAATACTTCAAATCCATAATCCATAGCAATTGAGTAATTAAATAGTTTGGGGTTACACCACTTTTGCTCTGATATCCTCAATCCCCTTATACAATATAATTTGCTTTAACAATATAATCTAGTACTTACATATGTTTGATCATCATTATTAATCATAAATATATACTAAAAAAAGAAAATATTAAATTGCACAAATTGTTATTCTCAATTTTAATATTTTTCAAAAAAAAAATGTACAGACATATATAAAATTATTAATTAAAACAGCATATTTTTTTCTTTTGTATAAATGAAATTACATATTTGATATTTTCTTTTGCAATTGTATTTTTAAGAATACAAAATTAACCATAACACGGACCTAAAAAAAATCATGACAAAGAAACATGAGTGTTTTAATAATGTGAAATTGAAAAAAATATAACAAAATACAGGAGCTCTAATTAAAACAAATAAATTGAAGAATAAAAAAAAAACAAACTACACGAATTAAAAAAAAAAATTAAAACAATGTACACTTTTTTCCTGTATATTAAATTGAAAACAACTTTTTGTGCATTAATTGCAATAAAATTTTTAAATTTTTGTAGAAAGAATATTACGAGGAATGCAATCTTTTTTAATCTCTAACTTTGGTCTTGCAAATAAAAAAAAAAGAAATGTATCCGAAATCGGTAGTTGTTTTGTAAAGATATTAAAAAGTTTTATAAACATACACAAATGCTCATGTTTTCTTTTAATATTACTTTAGGCCCGTGAAGCCCAAAGTCTTATCGAACAGGAAATCAGAAAAGAAAAAGAAACTTTAGAAATTGTAAGTTTTGGGTAAAAATTGTACAAAATGTAAAGAATAATTAATTAATTAATTAAAATTAATATTGTAGTTTTTCCAGGTAGTTTTTACTAAATATTTTGATTGACTTTATAGGATTTATCAAAAAGTCGCCCCTCTATAATAAAAGTATTGTAAAATGTGTAATTGTATAAAAAGAAAAGTAAAGCGTAGTAAATTATTATATGGAAAAGTTATAAAAAATATTTGACTATTATTTATTCTAACAAATTCATTATTTATGCTGTAGATGTGTGTATATATATTTAAAACTCTGTTTAGTATCAACAAATGTATTACTTTAAATGTTTGATTTGGCATATTAAATTTAAAAAATGCTTTTTTTTTTGCTTGGATTATAAAGTACTCGTAAAAAGCCTGTTCACAGATTTAGTTAAGCAACGGAATATGAAGAAAATGTAATGAGTTCATGAAAATAATTAAATTACATTTTCGTTCGAATCTTGAAATAAAAGTTTTCACGATGGTGTGCAAATCTGGCAACACTGTACTAACCAAAAAATACACAATCATCCCTATTGTGCATAAAATGTGAAATTTTTGTTCCCCATGAAGGGAAATTTGCAATCACAAATTTCATGGGAACGTTTGTTCCCGCTATCAATGCGTAGTGAATGTAAAAAACAGGAAGAAGACTTGCAAAGCTTAAAATTTAATAGAAAATCAAACAAAATTAAGTTTATAATACGTGTAATAAGAAATACACATAATTTGGGTTTCAAATTAAATATTTTTAAGGGTCAAGTTGTGTTTTTAAATATTCAGCTGCAGTTCATATTCATATTCTAGGTGGGGTTCATATTCCATGCGAAAATTAGTTACAGGGAATTATTTTTAACAATCGTGAATTTGATCTTGTACTAAAAATATTATTTACAACTCTTAATATTTAATTGGAAGGCTAACAGTGAAATTACTCGATGTATTAATTTAATTCGCTGCAAAAATGAAAAAATTGATGTGAAAAAAAAAATATTCACAATAAGGGAAATTAGAAAAGGGAACAATTATTCACGATGGCGATTTGTGGAAAAGGGCAATATTGCAAGAGAAAAACTGTTCACTATACGGGTGAATAACTATTACAAATAAACTATTAAATAAAGATTCACAAAAACGGCGAAAAAGAAAAAGTTTATAAATAAAAATATGGCGGTCCATATGCATATTCGCAACTGAGCAAATATGCACTACCATTTTTGTTCAATTTTTTTAGTGCAAAGGAAATAAAATGAAGCAAACTGCATATTTTGTTGTTTTGTTTAGCAAATGTGTGCAATTTTGCACTCATTTCACTTTGCACTACCCATCGTGAAACCCCTACATAATTTGGCATTGCACTCATACTTTGAAAGTATAAAATACATTTTCTTAAAAAAAAGCTAATATCTGAAGATATTCTTGCAAGCAAAGAAGCTCTTGTCTAATTATTAATTATTATCTGTTTGCACTAATAATTTATTATTAATTATTATCTGTTTGCACTAAAAATTTATTATTAATTATTATCTGTTTGCACTAATAAAAAATATATGTTATGCGCTTAAGTTACAAATAAAACTATTGTTTAATTATGTATTTGCACTAATAAAATTATATTTTATGCGCTTAAATTTTAAGTTGTATAGTTAATCTTTTTTAACATCTTTAAGACACGGAATTAACACAGAACGATCATTCAATAAGTGAAGTTAAAATGTGTATGTTTAACAATGGTTTTGGTAGTAAATTATTATAAAACATTTTGGGAAGCTTATGTTATTTTTCAGTTAAGCAAAACTTTTATAAAATTATAGAAAATAAAGACAATGGATAATCAGGGGGCAAATTACGGCATTCGATATGGAACGAAATTTCAAAATATTTCAAAAGAGTTTAAATGGAAATATTTTTAAATTTTGTAATTTGCCCCTTTGATTTTAAATCAAGATAAGGATATGTATTTCTATTTACATATATTGCGACATTGCCTCTATTTTTCATAATCAAGTTTTGCAAAATCACCATCAACAAACAACAAACAAAATTCTAATATATATAATTTTCTTCACCCTCTCCTAATTAAGGCTGAAGCTCGTGCTGAATTCGCCGAACGTTCCGTTCAAAAATTGCAAAAAGAAGTCGACAGGCTCGAAGGTAAGTTATGACTGCATTAATTTATTCTTTTAAACAATTAAAACTATTTAAAAATATAGGATTCGTTTTTCATTAAATTATAGAGAGAAAAAAAAGTAGAAAGTTTTACTGAGAAACTTTGTTTTGTATATTTATTTAAGAAAAAAGTATTAAAAATTTAAAATTATCCTTTTGTTTAGTTTAAATTTAAGATAACAGGAAAAGAATGTAAAATTTACACATATTGCTCATTAACTAAGACAGCGAGCGTAGCGTCATAACTCTAAAAATTTAATCTGTCGGAAAACGATTTTAAACGTTTTCAATTTACACACACAACTTAAAGGAAAAAGATAATTTTACTTTTCTGTCAAGAGTTGAGTTATGCAATATATTTGTATGAAATGTTTACACAATATGAAGATTAAATCTGTATGATTACTTTAAAAATTTCATTTTTTGAGTTATGACGTTGTTTTAGTAAATGCGTGATATTTTCTAGAACGCATATGAGTTGAGAGCGCAATCTTTGGTATTGGGAATAAATAAGTAAATTATTATGGATAGACTTTTTTTATATTAATTTTCAATCTTAATTATTTTTTAAGCAAGCGCTAACCTAAAAAAAACAGCGTACTTGAATTGGGTTTAACCCACCGGGTGTCCTCTTGTTACAAAAAAAGTTTCCGATTCGAGGACAGTGATATTAACCAATCGAACGAACTCTTTCATAAGGGATAAAAAAAAATCCTAAAAAATGTTCGTTATGACTCTTCATTAAACGCATAAAGGCTACATTAAAAATCTATAAGTTAAGACACGTTATTGAGCTGTTTTAAAGTTGTTATAAAGCATTTATGGGTTAATCTAGTTGAATAACAATGTGTTTAAAACTTTTTTGCTCTGGCAACCACAGTCGCATTTTTGATAAACAATATCAGCTGACTGTTGATAAGGAAAAAAGTAAGTCATGAAGAATATGAAATTGTGCTCAAAAAATATAGCGTTTCCATAAATTTGTACATTTTTAGATTCTTCTGTGTAAAAATAATTAATTTTATTGAAAAAACAAATAAAGAAGAAATCATATTAAAGTGTATGTTATTGTTTTATTGCCGAATTCAAGTAAAATGCTTAAAAATCGTTAGACTGGTTTCATATTACGAGATTTGAAATATTTTTATGCGCAGAACAACTTTTTAGTGATTTCATGATTATGTACATATGTGTATATAAAATAGCTTCCATTGCGATCTGCAAGCCCTCAATTCCATTTGTAAGTGAAATATTTATAAGTAACTTATTATAAGTTCACTACATGCGTATTATTTTTTTATTTAACTGGAAATGTTCATACTTCCGAAAAAACCTAAAAATATTTTTGGTTACCAAAGTTTTTTAGAAACAAAAAAAGTCCATTATGTATGCATATTGAAACTAAAAATTTCACACGTTATCGCTATTGACCGGTAAATGCGTTGTAGAAGTAATGGTGCTTGAATAAATGCATCTTTTCCTGTAATATTTAATTTTTATACTTATTATTTTATTTATTTTTTTATTAACATTTTGTTTTCCTTTGTTTATTTTGTTTTTATATATAAATTTCGCTTAAATTTAAATTATTTGCCGCCTCCTTCCTGCCTGCCATAACAAAATGTTATATGTTGTTTATAAATATTTAAAAAAAATGCTCAAAACCAAACTCGATATCCTGCGTTTTATGTGTGTGTGTGTACGTGCGTACCTGTGCTGCTGTGCATTAATCAAAAAAATCTTGTTTTTTTTAACACTTATTAACAAAAAACAGATGACTTAATGAACGAACGCTCCAAAAATAAACTATTACAAGAAGAAATGGAAGCCACTCTGCATGATATTCAAAATATGTGAAAAACTCTTAAACTAATAATAACATATTATACAATTATTAAACAACAACAAAGGAGATACAAAACTACCATACTAGCCTTAAAAGGATTCACTTACATTTTTTAATTCCATTTTCAAAATAAGACATAAAACAAAGTTCAGTGAATCCTTTTATTTTTTGTAATGAGCAGAAAAAAGAAAACTATTATACAAAAAAAAAATATTAATAATAGAAAAATGCAGCGTGTTTGTAAAAGAGATTTTCTTTATATACTTTTAATATAATATACTTACACATACATAATACATATATTTTGCTTTAAATTTTTAACTTCTATGATGTTAATTTAGACAAAACAAAAAAAAAAAAAAAACAAGTACGCCGCATTTTTACTAAACTTTAAAAATTCCAAGTTCAACATTTATATATTTTTCAAATTATTTTGAAAAAAAGGAAATCAAATAAGCATTCCAATCAAAGCTTTTCTTTGTAGTGCATTTGCCAGTAAATGATTCTTTTTAAAAAATTATTATTTTGATTTTAAGATTTTTATGTGTTTTCCCGTATTAATATTTTTCTTTTTTTCTATGTTGTAAAAAATACAATTCCATATTTTTATTTGTATTTTATTGTGTAATATTTTTTAAGTTATTTAATTAATGTTTTTGATCAAAATTTGTTCTTTCAAAAAAAAAAAAAAAAAAAAAAAAAAAAAAAAATCTATGACAACAAAGCAATCAAAAAATTTAAAGGAATTTTTAAGAAAAATTTAAAGGAATTTTTAAGAAAAATTTCGTTCCATAAAAAACAAAAAACATCTCTCAAAACGACGAAAAAATTTTGGTTTTTATGTTAAATATACAAATAATATTTATTCCTTTATAAATGTATTTCTTTAAAAAATATATTTCTAAAGAAATTAAAATAGTAATTATTTTGCATAAATTAATTAAAAAAAGAATACAAAAAAGACAATATAGTGTATTTTCCATATTTACAACTCCTTTTTTTAATTTTTATTTATAAACATACACATAAAAAACTATTATTTACAAAATAAACTATGAAACAACAAAAAATCAAAAGAAACAAATTTCGCTGCAATTTGCACAAAAAACAATAAAAGTATTTTAAAAAAAAAGTTATCTAAAAAATGTTAAAATGTGATTTATTTTAGTAATTCCCAACACAAACAAGAAAAGTGATAACAGTTATATTTGTTTTTGTAACTTGTGTAATTGTCTGTCATAATTCCATTTTGTTTGTTTTTTCCAAAGGATATTTATTAAGATATTAATTGAAAAAAAAAAACTTTATTTTAATTTACTACTCCCAACTCTGCTTTTAATATATTTCTTTTTAACATTTTTATTCTTATTTTTAATATTTTATTTTATACATTTGCTACTTCGTTCGCCTCCTGCTAATACCAAAAATAATGCTTCCCCAACCAATAAAAATAACCAAAAAAAATTTATATATATATATGCGACCCAATCCCTGAATTAAAATTTATGTGTTACACCTGAACCACCATACCTTCTTTATATAAACGATTTTGCAACGAATTGCCACAGATGAAATTATAACTGAAAAAGAACATTATGCCATTATTGGTGACAGTCTGGATATAACATTTGTAGAATTAATGGGAATGCCACCATTCTATACTGACCGCAATCCAAAACCACCAACACCTAGAGTTCCCACACCCACAGCAGAAGAAGTCGCAGCGGCAGAAGCTAAAGCTATCGAAGACGCGGCGGCTGAAGCTAAAGCCGCCGAGGATGCAGCAGCAACAGCGGCCAGTGAGGGAGCACAGCCAGAGGAAGGTGTTACAGCAGAGGGTGCACCCAGTGAAGAAGCCCCACCGCCGCCAAAAGAACCAACTCCCCCACCACCACCACCCCCACCATTTGAATATGCAATTGATTTGCCACCAGAAGGTGCTGAAGTCCCATATGTTAAAAACTTTGAACCAAGTCAAGAGCCACCACCACCACCAGCACCAGCGGAAGGGGAACCAGCGGCTGAAGGAGCGCCACTGCCAGAAGGTGCCGCTCCCCCAGCCGAAGGTGCTGCTCCCCCAGCTGAAGGTGCCGCTCCACCAGCTGAGGGCTCTACAGTCGCCCCAGCTGAGGGTGCTGCTCCAGTTGAGGGAGCTCCCGCCGCTCCAGCTGAGGATGCCCCTGCTGCTCCAACTGAAAGTGCCCCAACCGCTCCAACAGAAGCTACAGCTGCAGCAGATCCAACCCCTGCGCCTGCTAGTGATACTCCTGCTCAACCAGCCGAAGCTCCACCAGCTTAAAACCTGACACATTTTATAATGTTCAATAAACCTGTGATTTTATGTATACAAAATGCTTGCAAAATTTTATTCTTTTTTAACTTATATTTTCCACACTAATTTTTTCTACTTCTTGTAACTTTAATCTACACATTTTACCTCATTGTTCTATATCTATCGCACTGCACTTAATTCCTTTAATCCTATTTCCTTCTCTAATTTCTGTTCAAATAATTACTTACATAGATTAAACTAATCTCGTAAGGCTATTCTCTATATCTATTATCTTCTGTCATTCTAATTCTTTTCACTTTCTTTACGCTTTTATGCTTTTATATCGTTTTATCAAAGTTTTTATTTATTTTTTAATTTTTATTTTTGCTTCTGTGCTTCATACTTTTCTATCCATAAACCATTAAATATTCGACAACCAATTAAAAATGAAAAACGTCGTCCAAAAAAAAGATGATATCATTGTTGAAAAGGAACGTTATTGCTTGATTGGCGACAGTTTGGATTTGGCATTTATGGATTTGATTCCTGGTTTAGAGCCATTCTATACGCCGCGAAATCCCAAGCCACCTACACCGAAATTGCCAACACCTACGCCTGAAGAAATTGCCGCTCAAGAAGCCGCAAAAGCTGCAGCGGTGGCTGCAGCAGCTGCTGCTGCCGAAGGTGAGGATGCAGCTGCTGAAGGCGGTGAAGGTGTTGAAGGTGCTGCTTCACCTAAGGCTGCTGAGGCTGGGGCCGAAGGTGCTCCTGCGGCTGAAGGGAAAGCAGCACCTGCGCCTGAACCACCAAAGGAACCAACTCCACCACCACCGCCACCACCACCATTCGAATACGCTATTGATCTGCCACCAGAAGGTGCTGAAGTACCATTTGTTAAGAATTATGAACCACCACTACCCGGTTCGGAACCAGCCCCACCAGCTGAGGACGCTGCTCCACCTGCTGAAGGTGCTGCTCCAGCGCCGCTTGCTGATGGCGCAGCTCCACCAGCTGAAGGTGCTGCTCCTCCAGCAGCTGAGGGTGCTGCAGCTCCAGCAGCTGAGGGTGCCGCAGCACTAGCTGCTGAAGGTGCTGCTCCTGCACCAGCAGCCCCTGCCGCCGAAGGTGCTGCCCCTGCTGAAGCTGCACCTACACCAGCACCTGCGGATGCTGCTCCTGCAGCGCCAGAAGCAACTCCAGCACCATCAGAAGCGGCTCCTGCACCGGCAGAAGCAGCCCCAGAAGAAGCCCCTGCATCTTAAAAATGATCAATGATTTGCAAAAAAAAAACAAAAAATACTATTATCGGAAATCAATCTAATATTCACAATCACTGAATGTTGCCAACAAAATTGGAAATCAATTCAATAATCAATAATCCAGGGACCGCATATAACGATTACATATGTATTTTCCAAATTTAAACTAGAAAAAATCAAAATAAAAGACAAGTGCTACGTGCACAAGGAATACACCAAGATTATCCTTGTTACATGGACTGCCTTAGATGCATTAATTTTGATTTGTTTAAGTTTTATTTAAAAAATAATAATTTAACGATTATTTTTTGAGTTTCATTTATCCAAATTTTTATTTTTGCTTAGAAAATAAAAGTTATTTTTTGAGTTTATCATGACAAAATCATGAATAAAATTCCACGAGAAATTTCTCCCTTTTCCAATTAGAATTATTATTATTTTGCATGGAGTCTTGTGACAAATTCAACCTGAAATTGGTTGAATATTAAATTTAAAAATTATTTCTTTTTCGGAGAGAAAAATACATAAAATTCCAAAATGAACTGTTATTTCCCAAGCAAATAATAACTTACGTTCCTTTTCACAATGTATGATTAAGAGTTAACGTGAACTTTAACTGACAGTTCTTTATAAAAAACTTGCCGTTAAAGTCCCTATTAGCTTTTAATTGAACATTGTAAAAATAGCCGTTATTGTTTAATTAAAAAAATAAAATTAAGAACCATTTTCACAACTTGCCTTTAGCTAAAGGCAGGATTTTGCCTGGCTTTGCATGATAAAACCTTCATTTATTAATCTTGTTATTCGTTAAATATTATTATTATCGATAATAATAACAATAAAAAATTTAAGTTGCAATAATGCAAAAGATATATTTATCGGGCAGACAAAATCCTACCTTTTATAACTAAAGGCAAATTGTGCAAATGGCCCTAAAAGTAATTTTTATTTCTTGAAGAATAAATAAAATTCAAAAAATAACTTATATTTCCTGAGCAAAAGATAATTTTTGTTTGCTGAGGCATAAACAAAACTCAATAAAATAAAAATGTGGAAAATATTTAATTTTTTAAGCAAAAAAATAAAACTCGAGGAATAAATTTTATTTTCTGATCAATAAATAAAACTTGGAAAATAATTTGAATTTTCTGAGCAATAAATAAAACTCGGAAAATAAATTTTATATTCTAAAACTCAGAAAATAATGATTAAACAGTAACTATTAAAATAAAATTTATAACCTTTACGGTCCCTGCAATAATCACAACCGCTAACACTACACCGCCAATAAAAATACATGTGTAAAATCTTACTTACTACATACATTAGTACGTTCTTCATATGTACATAAGCATGGTTTTTATAAAATATATATTTTAAATTAAAAGAATTCTTTGAAATGTTTTATTTTAAATATTAACAATCTCCAAATAACTCAGCATTTAGCTCCAGAATTTATACTCGTAATTGCAGCCGCTTTAAAAAACTGAAATGCTTCCTTTTTTATTTGCTGCTACAAAGGTAATTTTTTTATTTGTTTTATATTAGGTTATGTTTTGTGTTTATGTAAACATGATAATTACAGTTATTGCAAGTATCAAAAAAAAAAAAAACAGTGTTGTAAACCACAATAATTGTCAGTGGTGTTGAGGAGAGTTTTATATGTATTTTTATGTTAAAATTTCACACACATACATATTTTTTATGATTTAACAATTTTGTTTTTATTTATTTTTCATTTATTATTTTAATTAGACGACCTTGTCATGGAAAAGGAAAGATACAAGGATATTGGCGACGATCTCGATACCGCCTTCGTCGAACTTATCCTCAAGGAATAAATGCAGAAAATCGTGCCTTAAACTCTCTAAATCCCTGGCAAATGCCATATTGTTATTGTTGTTTTTTCAGCGGCACTACGAGTACAGTAGACGTATTGAAGCTTTGGTTTTAGAGTAGTAAGGGAAAACAAATAAAGAAATTTATTGAAACAAAAAGAAACTTCCCCTGCGCCTTTATTATTTATATATTTTAAGTTGCTATATGTTTGGATTTTGGTTGCTTAACTCGTATTTATTTATTTATTTATTTTTTAGCTACAATGTACTTTGTGTAATTATAAAAAAAAGAAGAATAATTAAATAAACCCGTTGTAAGCATATTTATTTAAATTTTTATCTATATTTGTTTTTTAATTTTTATTTCAATAAACTAGAATCTTATTTGAATGGAAAGTAGAAAAAATTTGTTTTATTTTTTAATTAACAAAAAAAAAAAAAAAAAAAATTAAAACCATACATTTTCTTTCAGAGGAAGTGAGCAAAAGCAAAGAGAAGTACAAAAATATTGCCCAAGAATTGGAATATGCTGAAATGAATAATTACTAATTTCTTGATATTTAAGGGAAGGATAGCCAAACAACCCCGATTTAATTATTTCAACAAAAAAAAATACAAATTTTATTTACAAAAAAAAAAAACTGATAATTTACAAAGAGAAAAAAGCATTCCATATTACAAAAAAGAGTATTTAAACCAATGTATAACATTTAAACTATTTAAATCTTTTATAATTGAAAAAAAAAGTAAACTGCCTATTAAATTCAATATTTTAAGAAAATATGCAATTCAAATTTAATCCGCTATCGTACACAAAGTGTCCCACTAAGTTTTCATATTGGACGCATTTGATAATTAATTTTTAAATCATTTTGATTCTAAAGAAATACTGAATCCACCACTACACTTTAATATCAAGAAGGCAAATTCCGTGGGACTCTTTGGAATGTAATGTCCTTTTTCTTTTTTTAGACAAAGTGCAACATTATTTTTTTTAATTTTTATTAAAAAAAAAATGCAATTAAAAAAACATTTTATTGTGAATTTTCATTTCAAAACGCCATAAGTTTCGAAAGTGTAAAATTTTTAAAAATGCTTTCGTTAATTTTTTTATTAATTCAAAGATTTTTATTTCGTTTATATTCATTCAGTTGAGTTCTGCATAATAATTTCTTTGGAATTTTTTCCTTATCCTTGTTCCTCTAAATTAGCAGGTAAATCAGTTGGAAGCAATTAAAAATTGCTACAAAATTTTTGTTTGTAGATTTCATTTTGGGAAAAATTAATTATATGGAAATAAAAAAACTTATGTGGGACAATTTAAATAAATCATAAAATAAAGTCAATGTCATTTAATCATGAGAAAATACAATACATTCCTTAATACATATGCATACATATTAAAGGCTAGGATTTACATAATCGTACGACTTTTCAGAAAATACAACCCTGGGCGTCTAATGTAATACGAAACGAAAGCAAGTACTTTCGAATTTGTTGTTAATAACACGCAAATTCGAAAGCATTTTTTGTTCGTTTCGAATTAGAAGAGTAGTATACCTCCTGGTATGATGGAGTTTATGGAAATTTTCAGGATTACATTTTTTCAAAAGTCGTGCGATTGTATATGATAATAATAGAGTCCTAGCCTTAACATCATAGAACCCACCAATCAAATCAATTCACTATCCAAACTCTTAATTTGTTTTGTTTTGCCCGTTTTGTCATTTTTAACAATTACACTAAAATTTCTCAGTTATTAGTTTAGAATTAAATAAATAAATGTGTAAGTGTAATATGCATTTTTGCCTTTTTATGAAAATTTAAAATATAGTATTAGCTTAAAGTTAAAAAAAACAAATATTATGAAGCATTAAACTATTTTTATGGCATTACTTTTAGTTATTTTTTTCACAAGTACATAATAAAATTAATAATTTTACAAAAAAAAAAAAAAAGAAACGCATCTTGTTTTAAATTATTGGTAAACCGGTCTATACAACAGGTAAATAAATATGTATGTATGTATGCATATTGGCTGGCTGGCTCCCTAAACGCATTCTGCTTTGTTGTTACTCATCGTCGGCTGGTTATTGATTTGCTGCAGACATAATGTTTTTTGAATATACTGTGCCGCAAACCAATAAAAAACCGACATGGCAAATTGTTCCCAAATGCAACCCTTAAAAAATAATACACCCGTGTTATATGTTTAACAAATTTTATATGAAAAAATAAAAATTAAAAATTTAAAAAAACCCCGAATATTTCTAGAAAAGATGTAATATCTTCTAAGCGGCTGGACCGATTTTATTAAAACATAGCTAAGAACCTTTTCGATCAAGTCACCTTTCAAACAGAAAAAACTAAATCAAACTCGGTCCAGCCGTTTGGTCTGTACGTGTACTCGTTCGTACAGGCACACAGATACACAGTACAAACTTATAACACCCCTTTTTTTGGTCGGGGGCTTAATAATTCAAAAACATTAATAAATATACATATCGCCGGAAAAGGAGTTAAAGTTAAAGTTTTCAATTTACACGCAACTTAATTGAACAATATAATTTTATTTTTCTCTCAAGAGCTGAGTAATAAACAAGATATGAAATTTTTACACAGTATGAATAACGATATGAGGATTAATTCTGCACGACACTAACTTGAAAAAATTAATTTTTTGAGATAACTATTGCAATCAGTGTGCACACTTAATTTTTTTTTAAATTCGGTAGAATAGACAAAAAAAAAAAATCGGTAGATTTGAATGAAATTCGGTAGAAAATTTTTTTATTGAGAGAAACATAAAAAATAACAATTCAAAGAAACATAAAAAATAACAAAATATATGTACTTATTTATATATAAAGGGTAAGTGCAAGGAGTATCAAACGAAACAGGTTCCAAAAGCGCATTTAAAACTTCACATGTGATTGGAAATTAAACTGCCATAAACAAACAAAAAAAAGTGTCATCCCCAGTTATTTGCCCTTACCCTTTATATACATAGATATGCTATGCATATATAAAATAATATACATAAATAACAGGAATTCAGTTTTTGTACATAGGTTTTATAAAGCTACTAAAATAACTTTTATTTGACAAAAATTTGTAACTACAAAGATTATATCGTCACCTTAAAGACCAAACAACCTATCAGCAAAAATTTCAAAATTGAGTTTTTTATTTAATATTATTCCGTATATCATAACGCATATATATGCAAAATTTTGAACGCCTAATATTACAAATAAACAAGCTATTACCAAATTTCCAAATACCCTATCAGCAAGTGTACAATTTTCTGAAACCAAATAACCTATCAGCACTCATGCTAAAGAAGAATTCAGAGTAACTGTTTGAATTTTTTCTTTTTGAGAAACAGTTACTTTTGATTTGTTGTTCTTTGTTTTTTATTACATTTTATTTATTGTTAGAAGTGAAAAGAAAATAAAAAAGTTTTAAAACGCAATAAAATGCAGTAATGCCAAATTTTGAGACTCAAAACGCGTACAAATTTTTGAAAAAAGGGCTAGAAAGGGCTAAATTGAAAAAAATAAAAAAAATAGTAAAATTTTTCGAAAAAGCGCGAAAAGGGGATAGTATTATAATGTTTCTGTTGAAAATAAAAACATCAAATCAATTTTTTTAAAGTAATTTATTAGAATAAAAATAACTATCATGAGATCAACACATACATAGCTTGAGAGCTTTAATATTTTACATATTTCATACATACGTAGATTAAATAGTTAGCATATAATATATATATTAGAAATATATATACATATGTATGTTTACATAAGTAGATACATTTAAAATTGGCCGTTATTAAATAAAATTTCGATTTCTCGCTCTTCTAAAAACATACATTATCTGTCTGTACTGAATAACTTTCAAGGCATAAAAAATTTGGAAAAAATAAAAGATTACTCTATATTATTCTTCTTTTTTAAATTGGTAAAGCAATATCAACTTTTTACTCATTTTATTTTGGTAGATTAAAGGAAGAAAAAAATCGCAAAAGTTTAAATGTAGCTATATCGAGCAAAAACTAAAAAGGGGCTAAAAGATTACTGTAAAAAATGCTAGGTTTGCGCCTTTTTTAGTTTGGGGCAAAAAAAAATTTTTTTTCGCGTTTTGACTGACTGAAAACGGGCAAATATGGAAGTTCCTAAAAAAGTCAACAAAAAAGAAGAAAAAAAAAATAAAAATCGTATGAACGGTAAGGAATATGAAGATTTTTCAAAAGGCAAAATCGTTTACAGAAAGGCAAGAGAAATGGAACCTGGGTGCACATCAAAATGTTGTGAAAAAGCTTCAAATCGACATTGTTCTATTTTTTCCGAAAAATTAACTTTAATAACTTTTAATAACTTTATTTAAAAATTAAAAATTTTAGGGAAAATAAAAAATGTATACTTTAGAAGGCCGTGTGACGTACTAAAAAAGAGCAAAATAAATCATCAAAAATCATGATAAAATTTTAATTTTGTTGCATAGTGTAATTTAAGCAAACATTAGGCACTTTTTTGTTTAAACAAGTAAAATAAACTATAACTGTTAATATTTAATTTAAATAATATTCATGTGTTTAAAGGAATGCTTAATTATTCATACTAATTAGTATTGCTGATAAGTTGTTTGGTTTCAGATTTTTACAATTCCAAATAACCTAAGCTCCATATCATAGGCTGTGTTTAGAAAAACCGAGCTTTCTCAACCGATATATACTTCTGGTTTCATTTTAATCTGAATATATAATTTTCGTTTCAATATTGCAAATAGTTCCAACTTTATAACGTTTTTTCTCTCTCCTGTAAACTTTTGAAAACTGCTGATAGGTCGTTTGGTCTTTAAGGTGACGATATGTAAGATCCATTTATGAATTTAAACTTTTGTGCAACAATTATTAAATCATTGGTAGGAATAAATATTTCATTCCCAAGGCACAATTCTTTGGCAAATATTAGGTTACTTAAAGTTTCAGTTTTTAACCGATTTCTTTGTTCTGTTTTCATGATTTTTATGACATAAAATGACCGCTCTGCAGCCGCACTGCTATGTGGCAAAATAGGCAAATTACACATATATCGACTTAAATTACTAAATAACAATATTCGGTAGATTTCAGGCCTTGTTCGGTAGAATTGGTAGATTGTTAAATTCACGAACATATTCGGTAGAATCTACCGAATATCGGTAGAAGTGTGCACACTGGTTGCAATAAAGAAGCGATATGTATATTTTATATTCAGGCCAATTATGAATAAAATTCCGCGAGAAATTTCTCCCTCTTCCAATTACGAGTTTTTTTGTTTTCCCTATTAGTTGGTGTTGTTTGAAATTGTTCCCCGGGAAAAATTCCTCGGGAAATTTTATTTATATTTTTTTTCTTAGGGGCTGTTCATATATTACGTAACGCTGTTTTTCCCGATCGTAACAAAATTGTGAACCCCCCTCCCCCCCCCCCAGGAATAACGTAACAATGAGATAAAAATTAAATTAAATAGTTAAAAGTTTTTATAAAAAAAAAATAAATTTAACTTATTGCTTTAAATTCATTTTTACCCCCCGACTAAAAAAAGGGCTGTTATAAGTTTGTAGTGTGTGTCTGTCTGTGTCCACGTACAGGCCAAACGGCTGGACCGATTTTCATTTAGTTTTTTCTGTTTGAAAGATGACTTGATCGAGAGGGTTCTTAGCTATGTTTGAAAAAGATCGGTCCAGCCGTTTAGAAGATATAACATCTTTTCTGAAAAAAGTCGGGGGTTTTTAAAATTTTTAATTTTTGTTATTTAGACTAGCACAGTGCGTAGACAAAAATTAAATAAGCTTACATATGAACGTACTCCATATATTGGCGAAATTATTTTTTTAAATTTTTCCCCAAGTGTCTTCAACTCCAAAAATTATGGTTTTATAGAGAGCTTATTCCTAAACTGTATGTATGTATGTATTAGTGGTGTGTATTGGAATTCCAAAACATTCAGCCGTTTCTAGATATTTGTATTCGTTTGAAAAAAATATATAATGAAATTCATAAATCCAAAACGAAATTTAAATGAATGGCACACAAATATTAGTTTGTAATAATTGAAAAAAATGTATTTTTAATTTTTTTTGCTATGCATTTTTTGCCAAATAATCTGCTATAGTTTTCCGTATTGATGACTGAGCAGTATTTCAAACATCAAGAGGAGAATTGGCATTAGCCTTGCGGTCGCTTTCACTAGTTTCTATAAGTGAAGTCGTCGGGTATTTCAGAGAGCTTAAAGATGACTCCGTTTGGCCATATTCAAATCAATCTAAAATGTGCGTGAAATAAAAAAAAATATATCTTGGATCAATAAAGGTTGACATGGTGAATTATATTTCATTTACTAAAAGATAACATTTTTAACCCGCTTTAAACATACAGATTGTTGGGATATCAAATGACTCAAAATGATATCAATTACGAAAGATATGCAATTTTCCTTTTCTTAATTTTTGTCCCTTCTACAACATTACATTCTCAATAGATATTTGCCCTTAAAATTAGAGAGGCACACAATCTAGTTCCCAAGCGCATTTCACTGTTGTTTTCATATTTTTTTTTAAGTTCTGTTGTATAAAAAATTAAAATAATATCCTTATGAAAATACTTCTATGTATGGAAGTTTCCTTTAACACATCTCTCAAAACTTAAACATTGTAGCCTCAAGTTGACCAACAAAAATGTTAAAACTTAATAATTTGATATTGTCATGTACATTTATGGAAAAATATATTTTTTGAAAGGACATTTTTTTGTCCATGAGAATTGCAAAAAACCTTTTCTTAAACTTCTGCAAATACTATTTCCTTCTATGTATTTGATGGATTTAATGTTAATAAATGTAGCAGTTTAATATGGAAAGAAGTTTTTATGTACATGCATATATTAAGAATATTTAGAAATGTAAATGGATAAAGATGAGGAATTCAGAACCATCCCAGCAAAAAAAGTTTGCCTACTAGAATGCAAAAAAGTGTATGTACTCTCCAGTCGTGAGTACTTACAATTTGACTGAATAAGCCATTATTTTTGTATGAAAGTTCAAAAAGTATGCTTTACCCTATATTTTTTGCCTACAAATATCCAAAAGCTAATAGATTACTGATTGCCTAAAAGTATTCAAAATATAATGGGTTATTTTATGCTCACAAAAATGCAAAATTTAATATAATAGCCAAAAATTATAAACAAATAGAATTTTGTAACATAATTATAAAATTTGAACCTTTTTTGGGATTGTTAAAAATCATAATTTTACAAAGCAAATATATGAATACGTATATTGAAGAATGTGCGAAAATACTTAGATTTTGTAATAAATATTGTAGTAAACCAAAGTTATTTTATTGTTTTCGAAGCTCACTTTCACGATCAATAAATATTTTTTAGATAGATTTCAGGATTAACTAGGAAGTACTACAATAAGTACCTTCATGTAATGATATAAATAAGTTGTTATTTTATTCATTACAAGGCAGTCATTATTATACACATAAAATAATTAAATAAATAAGTACCACTCATTACTTTGTAAGCCATTAAAAGAGTACTACCCATTACAAAATCTTCAAATTTTTTTGCTGGGATGTATGTTCAGTTTGACTACAATTTATTTAATTTATTATAAAAACTTTGTATAATTTTCAAATTTTATTTAAATTTTTGGATAGTTTTCATAAACTTTAATGTACGCGGACAGAATTATGAAGTTCTTTTCCATACACATTTTTTTATTTAATTTTGCAGAATAAAATAGACCCCCAATTAAATGTCCATAAATTTCACATACAATAGATATTCGTATTCGCCAATATAGTTTTAAATATTCGTATTCGCGGATATCGTTTTAAATATTCGTATTCGCGGATATCGTTTTAAATATTCGAATTCGAATTCACGAATATCAAAAGTTGACATTCGGCAGATGTATGTAGTATACATACTCGTACATAATAATGTTATATGTATGTAGGCAACACGCATGATCAATTAAATAAATAAATGAGAAAAACATAAGTATTTTTGTACAAAATTAGTAATTTTTTCTGTTACGTAGCATTTTCATTTTGCTTCATAACGATCTTATACATATTCTATACAATCAATATTTTGTGTTATTTGGCTTTACTTTTAATAGTTCACAAGAAACAAAATAAATTTAAACTAATTTTCATTCAATAAAATAAAATGAAAGATTTTGGTAACAAAAAAAGATTTTTTTTTGCTCGACTTGAAGATTTTTGAAAAATAAATATGGCAACACTGACGCCGACGAACGACGAAAAAAAAACAATTTTCTCTCACTCTCTTTACATACACAATAAACAGTGTGACCAGATTTTAAAATAAAATTAAGCTAAATCACGTATGTCTTTAATATATTTTTAAAGAATATGCAATTTGGTTTAAAAAAGGCTAAAAAAGCTAAATGCATTTTTAAAAAAGCTAAAAAAAGAAGCTAAGAGCTTAATAAAAATTTTAAAGCTAAACCCAGAAAAAATAAGCTAAATTTACCCCAAAAATTAGCTAATATGGTCACACTGACAATAACCAACTTTATCAATTATAAGAGCTGAATTCGCTGAGTAAATTAGTCGTTATTGTGCTTCATACGACGAATTTACGCAGCGAATTCTTATAGACGAATTCGTCGACGTAGACGAAATTCGTCGTCGTTCGTCCCAATTGTGTTCCTACCATAAGGGGGATTTTTGTCACTTTGACGTATACTATGCGAATGGCATAATATTTTCAAAGAGAATATTGCCCAATTTTCCTGAAAGTGAAAAAGTAAACAACATTGGATAATCTTGCCAACACACTACACAATTGTCTTGATTGTACAATAAAAATCAAGTCTTTTGATATTTGCCAATGTATTGTGCCACCTTCGAATATGATATCCACATTGGCGATATTATTGTAAAGCGTGTTTTCTTTAGAGTATTACAACTTTGAGTTGGCATCACTGCTTTATTTGAGCACTCATTTAACAGCTAATAGTTTGATTTTTGTTTAGTTTGCTTTGAAATTTCATTATGAATCGACTTGAAATTTTTAATCAAAATAATTGTTCTATTCGTCAAACTCATCATTCAAAATTTTATTTTCCCATGAAGCCCATTTCTGGTTGAATGGGTACGTAAATAAGCAAAATTGTCGCATTTGGAGTGAGGAGAATGCACAAGCTTTTGCGGAAACACCATTACATCCACAGAAAATTACTGTTTAGTGCGCTTTATGCGCTGGCGTAGTCATTGGCCCATATGTCTTCAAAAACGATGATGGTCAGAATGTTACTGTCAATGGTGAACGGTATAGGAACATTAATCATTTCAGCATTAATCTTGCTGAAATGTGGTTCCAACAGGACTGACCCACATGCCACACAGCGGGTGCTACAATTGATTTACGCAAAGCAACTTTTGATGAAAAAATAGTTTCAAGTAATGGCCCAATTTGGGGTTATGTTAAGTTATTTGTCTACGTCGATAAACCACAAATAATTGAACATGTGGAAATCAACATTCCAAGAGTTATTGGCGAAATACGGCCGCAAATGCTGCGAAAAGTTGTTGAAAATTGGTATTCTGCATTGCACCTTCTACGCGCCAGCCGTGGCTGCCACATGGCAAAAATATTTAAACATTAATTTCATAAAATTTTCTTTCCAATAAAGCCCGTTTCATTGATATTAAAAATATATTTCCTTGTTTTATTATGATTTAAACTCGTGCCACTCCATAAAAAACACCTTTTACAATACGAAAAATTGCACAAGTAGGTGGGCCCGCTTAAAATACACAAATCTGTGTATACGTATACATTTTTTGCCAGATGAATTAGTCTCGTGTGTTTTGGAATAGAACAAAAATTGTGCGGCTTGAATAGTTCTCGTATATACACTGTGGTTTATCAGAATAGAACCAAGTAATTTTTTAAGCTAAATTTTTTTTATACATTTCGATTATAACAAAAATAAAAAGTTAGATTTGCGGAAAAGAAGAAGAAGCCTCAAATGACATCTAAAGCTTGGATCACACGATTGGCACAATCTACCAATTTTCGTCGGCTCACTACAATAAAGTCGTTTTGGCTTATTACTTATGATAAGCCAAAACGACATTATTACTTGAATAATTCTTGAATAAGTCTATGTAATTATATTTAAATTAGTTGAGAAATAAGGCAAATTTACCTTGTTACTGATGAACACATGGCTAATAACTTTCAAACCTTTATCATAAAAAACACAGCCGAATTAAAAAAGAATATAAAGAAACTTTACTTCAGTCACTTGAATTACTATCTTTAGTATATTCTCCCTCCTATAAAATTTAAAAAAGTGTAGTTACATAATTTTGTATTTAAGCTAACGATAGTGTAAGTATGTCTTTTCCAGAGCAATTCATTTGCATAAGCCAAGTTGATTCATTCCTTCGGCCAATCATTGAAAATAATTTTGCAGATTTAATAAGCAAAACTTGTTGAAATTTAGACAAAATACATAATTTGTATTTTTCTTTTCTTTATTTTTTTTTTCTTTTTTGAAATTTATACATCTACTTAAGTATAGAAATAATTTGTGAATTCCAATTCAAACACCCACATTTTTTTCATAAAAGAAAAAATATATGGTAGATATGCTTGAATATATAAAAACGAAACTCTCTCAATGATTAATGAAAATATATATACACATGTGCGTACTTACATACATACATACACACCATATGAATATTATATAGTATTTCTATAAATAAAATTTGAGAATATTATGATATTATTTTTATTATTATTTAATTATAAAATAATCTTTCTATTGTAGTTCAAATAAAATTATTAAGATATTTTATTTTTTATTTAATTATAAATCAATCTTTTTTCATTATAGTTCAAATAATATTTGAAAAATTTGCAATATTATGATATTTTTTTTTTATTATTATTTAATTATAAAATAATCTTCTTTCTATTGTAGTTCAAATGCTTGCAAAATTACAATATGTGTACATATATTGACCCAATTTGTTTTTTAAAGAAAAGTTTTGACCTACTTATCTTTGAAATAGTAACGAAATAAAATTTTTGGAATTATAAACGTTTTGTTTTAAACAAAATAAAATAAAAATGTATTCCAAAAATTTGATCTAACAAAAAAAAAAAGAACATGGAATTTATTATACATTAAGCAAAAAGCTTCATCAGATACACACTAATAGGCAGGGATCTATTTATAATATTGAAAAATTTAAATGTACTAAAATGCAGAGTATCAAGAGCGGAAATTATCACTGAGTGAGAGACAGAAAGAGTGAGGAAGAAAAAAAATGAAATTTTCTAAGATGTACACATGTTTGTATGAATGAAAATTAAAGAAAAATCAGAAAAACCAACAAGTGCATGTATACATCTATACAGAGCTTTACTGCTCACGCATACATATGTATCTATCTATACAGCCATAAGTATATACACATGTATATGTACATATACAACACACATATGCATGTATACATATACAGGAAATCCGTGGTGAATATGTATATGTATATTATAAGCTTGTGTACTCGTATCTGTGTGCTTTTAACACAAAATCCAACGCGTTTAATGTGTGTATGTGTGCACATCTGCTCATATACATATGTATGGAGTCTAGGAAAATGAGTAGGTGCAAGCAGGCAATTATTGAAAACATCTTTGATTTATCTTTGCGAAGGAAATTTTCTATGAATATCCACAGAATTGTATGGCCGTATTCTGAGAGACAAATTTAGTGGGAAATTATTTGTTTGTTCTTGTTGTAGGTATTTTATGAGATTTTTAAATGAAAACTTTCAAAATATCTAGACTCCGTGAAAAACACACACATAGAGTCGGTCGGTGTGTGTGTAAGTGAAACAAAATAATTTGTTTGCGACGAGGGCTTTGTGTGGCTAGAAAGTTGGTCTGCATCAGTGTTCTCGGGGTTTTGACAGCGTATAGTGTGTGTTGGAACGCTAAGGTTAGTCGCTGCTCTATAACTAAAATAAAGGATAACCTCAATTTTTTTCTTAAAGAAAACTATTAATAATATAAACGACAGACAATTCAAGCAAAATATTTAAAAATCTTTGCAACAAAGAAAGAAAAATAAAATATTAAATTTAAGTACATAGTACTTGCATATGTATGTATCTGTGTAAAAAATAAATTTATATGCATATATAATTTTTAATTGCAAAATCAAATATATAATATATTATATCAAATTGTGCTCTTGTGTGTGTGTGAGCTAAATATTAAAAAATATAATTAATGCTATAAAAAATACTGAAAGGAAATTGAACGAATTAATCAAACAATTAAAAATATGATATAACAAAAAAAAAAAAAAAATTTGCAAAAACTGTATAATGCCCTTTCTTACATTTCTATTAAAATGCATTTCAAACGAAAACGTCAAACATTAAAAAAAAACCGTTAACATACTGTTATATTTAGAGTCCAAAGAGAAAACTGTTGTTGCCTCTAATTTGGAAGTGTTTATGTTTAAACATACAGTAAAAAGAAAAATTATACACACATACATTTGTATGTTTGTATGTATCTAAAGACATACATGCAAAAGTATATTTTGAATTTTTACAAATAAGGCATTCTGTAATTGAATCTGTATAAAAATACTTTCAAAATATTATGAAAGTGTATGTTAAAATTTTGCAGACATGTATATGTATAAAAATACGCATACGTATGTGTATGTATATGTATATATGTATTCATACATTCTCACGTATGTATGTATTTACTTATACATTATTAACCACACATACATATATACATACATGTAAACAAACACATATTCCACCATTTTTATACATCGTTATAAAAATGTAACTCACACACACACACACACAAAAAGCTCAAACTTATAAAATTTCAAAAAACGAAATATTAATAAATCAAATGAAATAAATACCAAAAATACATATACACTCATATTTTTATAAAAATTAATACCGAAATTTGTGATTTTTTTCACAATTTTAACAGAAAGTAATAAAAATGAATATAAAATAAGCTTTTTTTAAAAGCTTTTTTTTTTTTTTTTGATATGCTATATATTTAAATAAATAGCCTTGAGTTTCGCACCCACAAATTAGTGAAAACTTGATTTTTTTGCTTTTGCAGTAATAATATCTAAATGAATAAATATAAGCAATTTAAAATTTTGCGAAATTGCACTTTTATAAATTTGATTTTGCTACAATATTTTTTATACACACATACACACACACATATACATATATAAATATGTACATATGTATTAATGTATATTTGACATTATTGAAAATTATTAAAGTGTCTAAACTTTGGCATTTATCCAAGATTTTAAAAATAAATAATAGAGAAAAAAAAAGTTCACCAACTTGTTTGTTTCTTTCATTATTTCTTTGATTTTGAAAGCTTATTTTTTTAATACTTTTCTAGATACAGTTCCAAAAAAAAAATTTAAACACATACTGGAAACTTTAAATTTAATGGTAGATTTTTTCGTTTTGAACTTTTGTTGTAAAAAAAGTTTTTAAACTAATTTTCTTTATTTTTTATACAAATTTGAAACGCTTAGAAACGAAATTTTAAGGTTTAGTATTTTCAATTCTTATTGAATGAAATATTTTTATTATTTAATGCGATTTCCTAAAGAGAAGAACAATTAAACTAGACTTTTTAGCTGGGGGGAATACCGACAGCCACTCACTTCATCAGCAACCATGTAGCATTTAATTATCTCTAAACACTTTTTGCACCAACTGTTAATATGCAAATTGTTGTTATATTTAATATTAAATAAATACCAGGCCTAAAAGTATGCAACAGTTTTTGGCAGACATTTGATGACAAGCTTCGCTTTTGTGACTTTAACCCCAGCGATTGGCAACCTATACTAGTACATTTTAAAGTTGTATGAGTTATATTCTCACCACGAACCGGTGTTGCCATTTCCCTAATTTGAAATCTCCAAAGAAAAACTTGATTTTAATATGGCCAGAAGAATCATTCACGTTTTGTTTATAAAGCAAGAATCGAATGAAAATATTCCCACCTTTCATTTTATTGAAAGAACAGCTTGAGGGAAAGTGGGGATACATAATTTTTCCATTTTCCTTACAATTATTTTTTAATTTAAGGATAAATGCTATATTTTTTATATATGTATATAGTCCAACTATGAATAAGAATTGCCGGGGAAATTTTTCCCTTTTCCCATTCCGCCTATTATGAATTACAATTTGAATGTGAAAGAAGTAAGTATTCAAAGGGTAAGGAAGAAGTGGAGTTTTTGCAAGTTTTTTTCCCAAACATTTTGAAGGGATTAATGCAAAAATTTAAAAATCAAATTAACAAAAGAAAACTAGAGATCATATGAAGTTACTGCCGTATCGTTCGATCGACAACTTGTATTGCAAACAACAATAACATTAGAAAATGTGTTATTGTTTTCAATACAAGTATTCGATCGAACGATTTCTGGTGACATCGTGGGATAGGCCGTAAATTTATATTATTGAACTCCTGCGTTAATGCAGAGTAAAATGTAAACATTAAACAGCTGATCCAGGTTATTCTCTCTCCCGCATTTGTTTATTCACCGGTCATTTAGAAAAGGAGAAGTTTTTCCCGTGAAGAAATGATTAGAAGGAGAAAAACTCACCAGGAAAATTTATAAGTGAACCGATTTTAATGTCAAATTGTATTATAGAGCAAATTATACATATATGGACCACTGAATTGCGTGAAAATATGCATCAGTTGTTGCTTGCGTATTACTCTTGCATCGACTTTGCTTAAATTTTTCAAAATTAAAATAAACAGCCTGACCAAGAAACTTTCGGTCGACAACTTATATTGAGAACAACAATAAAATATTTTTGTTTTCAATATAAGTAAGCTATAAAAAGAAAGTTTCTAAAATACGATAAATATATTTGAATATTATTATTTTTGAAATTGAGTGGTTGAAAAGTGGGGGGTTTGACACCAAAATTGCACTAAGGTCAGGCCACGAAGCGCTCCGTCTGAGTCATACGTTCTATTAACTCCTGGTAGAACATAGAACCTTTATGGATTCATTAGTCAATTAATTTCGAACAAGATGGGAGGATGGGAGATTGTCTGTTGTGGTGGCAGACAATGAAGTGGTCTTCAAGGTTTGCATACGAACTTAAGACTAATGGAGTATCCTAGCAGTATCCAACTAAACATATATGGAGCGTTTATACTGCCAGGGGTCGGTTTTTGGAGTCATATTTCAGAGGTTATGTGGTCGTAGTCGTCCTCTTACCTCCTGAGACGCCCGGCGACCCAACAGGGTTCATTAGGGTCCGTGGTGTTGTTAATACCGTTATTCTCGAGAGAAAATACTCTTGGCTTGAGAATGTAACTATTTAATCGATATGGTGCGACAAACCGTAAATTTTAATTTTAATTTCTCCTCCAGATTTTTCATTTCACCAGTAACGGGCTGATACTTTAACAATTTTTCTCTTTGTGCTGCCTATCTCGAAAAATCCTCTTTTTTATATTTTAAGACCTTTAAAGCCTACACAATGGCAGAATACCAACAAATGAGTATTAATTATATATAAATTTTACAATATTTAAGTTCAAACATTATAACCTTATATTAAATATCTTATTAGATACATGCATACACACATACACATTCAGGCCACTTTTTATTTAGAATTAAAAATAAACAAATAATTAAAAAAAGAACAAATAAACAAGAATATACTCACACTTGTTGTTCCAAGAAATTTAATTTTGAATGTTGAAAATTTTCATGTACATACGCCCACATATACATATGTATGTCTCAATGCATGTATTAATTTCTGTTAAAACTGGGCAAAATCTATTTTTAAAAACAAGGAAAAGCTCTTTTTTTATTAAAAAAAAAAAAAGAAAAAAGCTACAACTCATAAACGGAAAAGATAAATATGTGGGCAAAAAAAGTATATATTTTTTTCGAATTTAGAGGCTAATGGATAAAAAATCAAATATTTAATCAAATATTTTCTCTGACTGACTGTAAAGAGAGAAAGCTGAGGTGGGGGTGGGGGTGGGGGGAGGTGGAACAAATGCGACAAATGATAAGAAATATATGTATAACTTGAAGTAAAAAGAATTGAAATATGCAGTTCAGGTCAAATTAAATACAACTACTCGCATTAGATGCAACTCTGCGCTTGTAAACGTGTAAACAAAAAATCAGCTGGTTAGTAATTTTACTAATGACTGTTTGATACAGTTGGATTGTTTAATCAAATGTTTTACTGAGTGTAGAAAGAAAATCAAATAACAAATGTTTTTTCATTTTGTTTTTGGAAATATTTATTGCGAGTTACGGCAATTTATTCATGTTTGTGTAGATAAGATTTACAAAAATCACCTTAAGATTTTGAAAAATTTACAGAAAACGAAAAATCTTGTTAAGCATAAAACCATAGTGCATCAAAATTAGTTATTTATTGCCGGAAGAGTTTGAAGTTTTCCAAGAAGGTATATTTTGCCTTGCCAGACCGGCTTCAATAAAACCTTCAATATTTATTTTTTTGTTAGATAGGGCGGGACAGTACTCGTACAGACCAAACGGCTGTACCGATTTTGATTTAGTTTTTTCTGATTGAAAGGCGACTTGATCGAGAAGGTTCTTAGCAATGTTTTAATAAAATCGGTCCAGCCGCTTAGAAGATATTGCATCTTTTTTTAGAAATTATCGGGGGTTTTCAAAATTTAAAATTTTTGTAATTCTTTCAAAGTTTTCATGAAATTTTCATTTCGTATTAGAGAGATGGGAAAGATATACAGATATAATTCTCTTGTTCTTATTCAGTATAAAATCAAAACTTGATTAGTTGCAGCTTTCATCTTATTTTTCTAAATTAGCTTCTCCTATCTATCTAGTCTTATGCGGTTGACAGCAGCATTTGCCATTCCTTCTCATTTTGAAACAGGACAAGCCTTTCGTAGGTTGCAGCTAAAAGTCAGAATATGAATAATAATAATAGCGATATTGAGTTTATTTCGAATTGGGTCAATTTCAATGCTAAAAGACCCAATATTGTATGTAGACCAATGATAAGCAAACGGACGACGTTGGCAATTCGTTATACTCTTTTTACATGTAAATTCGTACAAGCATTCATTTTACTCTTCTTTATATTATATATGTAGTAATATAAAGAAGAGTAAAATGAATGCTTGTACGAATTTACATGTAAAAAGAGTATAACGAATTGCCAACGTCGTCCGTTTGCTTATCATTGGTCTACATACAATATTGGGTCTTTTAGCATTGAAATTGACCCAATTCGAAATAAACTGAATATCGCTATTATTATTATTCATATTCTGACTTTTAGCTGCAACCTACGAAAGGCTTCTGACTTTGATTTAGACATTTAGGCCGTTAATGCAGTTTCATTCGTAAATATGAATAGTGTAAATATTAGACAGGCAGAAAGAAGTTCTTTATGTTCTTGGCATGAAAATCCAGTGTGATGTTCGTTGGATTAACACATCTTCACATCTCAAAAAAAGAGTTACAAGTCCTTGAATTTTTAAATATTTTATTCCATCATACTGCTTATATCCTACCGAATGTGCGGAATTTCGAAAGATTCAAATCGAGTATCCACCAATACTACTCCTTATGTACTTCTTCCAATAACTTATTTTCCTAGTTCTGGCACAATGTATTGCATGAGCAACGACCAGCCTCCGAGTATTAGATCTATTTCGAATTCAATGTATTACAAATTCGAAAGCATTTTCTTTCATTACGAAATACAGAGTAGTCCTGGCAGCTGACGATATGAATCTTTTTTGCTAATTGTGCTAATGACGTTTTTTACATTTAGGGTTTTGCTCCTGCTACAGTCATTGAATTTTCTTTGGACTTTCCTTCGAAAAGCCTCGTGCATTTACAACACTGAAAGTGATTTGTAGGCGAGTCGTTCCGATGTTTAATGTACTCCCACTTTTTAATCATTCATTAGATATTGTGTTGTCATAAATAATTTACCAAACCTAATACAGAAATTAAGCACATTGGCAACACTGATTACACCCAACATGAAAAGAATACGAAAGACAGGAAAATGTAAACAAACAAATCAGTGTTGCCAAAAATTATGATAGCAGAATGTTGAATCGGTGGGAAGTATCTGTTAGAATATGCTACAGAAGAATAAATAAAATGGTAATTTTCAAATTTAAATACATACAGCCTTATTTATAAAACTTATTATGGCTTTATAAGGGGTTTTTAAAACAAATTTTCATAAAAAATTTTTAATAATAATAATAAGTTAATAAATAAAGCTGATAGATTTTTAGCATATTTTTAAAAACTTTAAAATAATATGCTAAATCTAGCAATGAAAATGATAAAATGGCAATATTGTTTGTAATATTTATGCCTATTTTAAGTTTCAAGGACAGTTTCATGGATATAACTAAAAGTTTAAGGCTGACTCAATAAAATTGGCCTTTTTTTAACAAAGATTAGGTAAAGTTGCAAGAGGGGCAATCAATGTTGGACCAATTCATGGTGCTCTTGCAGCATGTCGTGCGCTCTTTTTAACCGACTTCAAAAAAGGGAGGAGGTTAACAATTGGTCTCTATTTCTTTTTTTTAAGGTGTGTATCTTAAAAACTCAGTACATTTTAGGCCGATTATAAATTTTTTTTGTTGTCTGAGAGGGTATAGCTTCCTATTGGTCCCATTGTAAAAAAAAGTGGGCGGCCACAATTTTTTATATAATTTTATGATATTCTACTTATTTGATTGCTGCGAAACTTATCAAACACCTTTGGTTCTTGTAATTACACAATTTGAAAGTTGAAAAAATGGGCGGGGTTACGCCCTTTAAAATTTATTATAATATTTTACGCGGTTCTAAAATAGACACACCCATTAAAATTTAATATTTTATTTTAAGTGGTTCTACTTTACCGATTTTTACAAGACTTAAAAAACACACAATCTTGTATTTAAAAAATGAGCGGAGCCACGCCCGTTAAAATATAGTTTAATATTCTTGAGAAAAGCTAAACAAATCCGTATGCTTATAGAAAAACTCTGAAAATGTTATTGAGAATTACGTACACAAAAATAATAAGATAAAAAGTTTCAAACAAAAAAAGAAAACACTGGTTCACACACAGATATAAATACCGTTTGTATAATCAAAACTTGCGCCGGAAAACTTGATGTGTGTGAACAAACTCTAATTAATTAAGTTACCGTCACTTATTTCTCATTGTTTACAATTTAGTTATTCCATAATAATTAAATATTTCTTTTTTATTTTCTTTTACAGTGTTACATCTTCTCTAATTCTTTCCTTCCCGTATAGTAGTTAAAAAAAAAAACAAACAGAAACATGGATGCCATCAAAAAGAAGATGCAAGCGATGAAGCTTGAAAAGGATAATGCCGTTGACAAGGCTGATACGTGTGAAAATCAAGCCAAAGATGCCAATTCCCGTGCCGACAAATTGAAGGAAGAAGTACGTGATTTGGAGAAAAAATTAGTTCAAGTTGAAGCCGATTTAGTGTCATCGAAGGATGCTTTGGAAAAGGCCAACCAGGAATTGGATGAAAAAGAAAAACTATTGACCTCCACCGAATCTGAAGTTGCCACTTTGAATCGCAAGGTACAACAGATTGAAGAAGATTTGGAAAAATCCGAAGAACGCTCAACCAGTGCTCAACAAAAATTATTAGAAGCCACTCAGGCTGCTGATGAAAATAACCGGTAATTTAATTTTTATAGTTTTAGGAATCATTTTTCTTGGTCAGGCTTTTTAGTTCAGGGGGCCTACTACGTAATTCGAAACGAAATAAAATGTTTTCGAATTTGCGTGTTATTAACATAGAAATTGGAAAGTATTTGCTATCATTTCGAATTACAGAGTAAGCACCCAGTATTTATATTAGAATAATAAATACATTCGCACAAAGTCCAGGCAGCTGAACGGGACAGATCAGGACCCAAGTGAGCCGCTTTTTCGTGATTATAGCCCAATTCACAATATTCTGCAAATGGTCTTGCATCGTTGCACGTGCAAAACTGTATAATACGAGTATATTGATACTAACTACTTACAATTCTGAGTGGTGAGTATTCGTATCAACATGCTATAATATTTTGCACATGCAACGATGCAAGGACATTTGCACAAGATTGTGAACTGGGCTAATGTGATTTTCTTTAATAAGTCCCAATTTACATTTGAGACATTTCTTGCCGGACATTTTTTCAATTCTCTTTTGTTCTTGCCCGAAGCTTTTGCATATTGGAAATTAATAGACAGACAGAAATTTTGTAGTTTGTTTACTTCTTCTTCGCGTTTGCTAGTTACACACATACACATACATACCATATGCCTTGATAATACACATCAAGTATCCATACATGCGTTGAAATGAGAAAAATCATATGAAGCAACAAGAATAAATTGCGAAAAGTAGAAAAGAGAAGCAAAAAATGTCCGGTACAGAGTAGAGCTGGAAAACTATCGATAGTGGCTCCATTCGATAGTTGCGATAGTATTTTTTGATGCCATCGATAGTATCGATAGTTTTTGATTCTTAGAAACTTATTAATTGTGTATTTTTCCAATATAAAATCTTGAATTTTTTAATTATTCCATAAAGTAAAAAGAAATTTGATTTTTTTAAAACTTTTAGTTCCAATGTTTTTAATACATATATTCAACAAACCTGTATACACAGTTCTATAAAAAAAATAAACGAAAAATCAAACAGATAGATAGATAGATCAATAAGAAATAAATAAAAAAGGAATAAAATAAAACAAATCTTTGATCATTACTTAAGCGATTGCAGTTAGCTAAAAAGTATTGGTTTAACAGAAGGAGAAGCAAACTATTTAGCGTCACCTCGTCGGTTTGTTTCTGCTTTGATGTATAGGACAAAAATGTGTTTCCGAGAAAATCGATGAAGAATGTTTAGTTCATTAGTTTTATAAAAATACACGATAGAATTTTTTGTTTAATAATAAAAGTAATAGATACATATGTTTTTTATTCAAACTTAAAGTTTATAAACTTTTTACATCCAACTTGTAAAGTTATTAGGACTTAAAGAAAAAAGAACAAACAACTTTGTCAACGCATCCCACAATCATAACAACAATATTGTTCACTTTTAACAAGACTTGTTCAAGTAGGTTACATTATTGTATATATTTGAGTAGATAAAAAAAGTGAAAATATCAGCTTTATTCATATAACATGACTTTTAGAGGGAAAACAAAGGAAGAAATAAAAGACGGTGAATTTATTTAATAAAAGAAATTGTATTAATAATATATAAAAGCCAATTCATTTCATTCACAATAATTAAATTTTTGTACTTTGCTTTGTTTCACGTTCTTTGAGTAGAATATGCATTGATATGCATTGTAACAGCTGCGAATAAAAATATTAATACTTTTACTTGGGAAATGTGCCACATATCACAAAAATGGCCGATTGCGGTAAAACAGACTTTACAATGTTCAAAAATTGTGGAACTGACGCAAATTTCCACATCTATATCTCCAGATATATTCAAGATATCGGAAAACTGATAACGAATTTGGAAAGAGGACACATTATTCATATATAATCAATCAATAACTCTATTTTTTTTAAATGTCCCATACATCAAAGCAGAAACAAACCGACGACCTTTTATTTAAAAGTAAAGAGGGGAGACAAACCAGTAGTCGTCAAATTTAGCCGCCGTCAAATTTATTCATGTATCAAAGCCGTTGGTACATAATAATTGTATTTTTATGCAATTTGCATCTAGTAGATAAAAACTGACATCTTATGTTGAAACAAATCGAAGCTAATTGTTTTGTTTTCACATTTATATATGTAATAATAACCATTATTATAAAGGTTTACAGGCGGCGAAATTTGAATGTTGAATTTTTTATTACACAGTCGCCATCATTACATTTTTATTGGCTTTGATTTTTTCTCTTTTAGTAGCGTGTTTTGTCGATAGTATTGCTATCGAAAAAATATCGATAGTCCACTTAAAATAAAACTATCGATACTATCGATAGTACCATCGATAGTTTTGCAGCTCTAGTACAGAGGGTCATGTACTACACACTCTGCATCTTTACCCCTTCTTCAACAAACTTCGTCTGTCTGTCTTTCAATTTCCCAAATGTAAAAGGGCACTAAGACAATAAAAAGTTAATTTAGACAGGCTTTTTTGAGATCAATTAACATCAGCTGTTTAACACAATTTAAAATTTTTTCTCTACCTCTTTGCTTGAAAAAATTAAAAGTAGTGGCAACTCAGTTGTTCAACTTCTTCAGCAGGGTGACCGATGACATTTTTCAAAAAGTGGCACCAAATAGGGGATTTATCAAAAAAAAAAAAAAAGAGGGGCAACATAAAAAAACGAGACAACTACATACACTAAAGCTCTTATTTTTAATGTATTATTATATGATTCACTTTAAAAAAGGGGGACAAAAAGTGGCAAGACAGTCGAAAAAGTGTCAATTTGCCACTTTAGTCGGTCAAACGGTCACGCTGTTCTTCAGGGCAAAATATAAAATGAAACTAATTCAAGTTAAGGAGAACTGAGAACCAGGTGACCTTAACAGCTCTGATGATGATCAGCTGTTTGATGTCGAATTGAATTTCTTTAGACCCCAATTGTGGAAATATATTTTTTTCTAAAACGTTTTAGATGAAAAAAAGAACATTTCAATTAAGTGTTTTTGACAGATGGAGTTATTTGAAGCCGCACAAACTACATGTCATTTTTTGTATTGTTCTACATTTTGTAGCGATAAGGTCACTTTCGAATTAGATTCTCACAGTTCAATATATTAGCAATAAATATATGTATATTATTTTTTAAATCCACAATTGCAGTATGTGTAAAGTATTGGAAAATCGTTCCCAACAAGACGAAGAGCGTATGGATCAATTGACCAACCAATTGAAAGAAGCCCGTATGTTGGCTGAAGATGCTGATACCAAATCTGATGAAGTATCACGTAAGTTGGCCTTCGTTGAAGACGAATTGGAGGTTGCTGAAGATCGTGTCAGGTCCGGTGAAGCCAAGATCATGGAACTTGAAGAAGAATTGAAGGTAATGCAATAAAAATAATGCGATAATTAAAGAAATATATACCATATAACAATATTTATTAATAAAAATCAAGGTTGTCGGTAACTCTTTGAAATCTTTGGAAGTATCTGAAGAAAAGGCCAACCAACGTGTTGAAGAATTCAAACGTGAAATGAAGACTTTGACCGTTAAATTGAAGGAAGCCGAACAACGTGCCGAACATGCTGAGAAGCATGTCAAGCGTCTACAAAAGGAAGTCGACAGGCTAGAAGGTAAGTTTTATTTTTAAAGCGACAATATACACATTCCAAACGAATTTAAATGGTATACTTTTAACAAAAGGAAACAGAAAGAATTTTTTGCTTTAAATTCCACTAACCCTAATTAGAAATCAAACTTATTGTAAATAAGTACATACATATATTTTAATTATTAAAAAAAAATATTATATATTTTTATAATCGATTTTTAAGTTTTAATTATAAAAATATGCCAAAAAGCTTTTTAATATTATTTAACCAAAAACAAACATAAAAATGCCTTTTGCAGACCGTCTCTTCCATGAAAAAGAAAAATACAAAGCAATCTGCGATGATTTGGACTCCACCTTCGCCGAACTTACCGGATATTAAAAAAAATATAAACAATATATATACATATATATATATATATGTATACATATATACAATTTATTAAACCATTTACAAACAACACTTTACACTATTATGCAGCAACACTGCACCATGTCTTAGCAAAAAAAAAAAAAACGTCAAACACACAGAGAACAAACAGTTGACACTTACAAATCTTTTTCCCACAATTTTTCTTACTTTATTTAAAAAAGAAAAAACTTTTTTTAAATTAACTGGAGAATTTTTTAAACGATTTTCTTATCCTTATCCTTATGCTACTTTTTTTCAAAGATCAGATCATTCAACGTGTTGCTTTTTCCCTCCCTCTCAGGCTTCACAGTTGGCAAATAATTTTACTAATTTATTATCACATGTCTCATATACTATATATGTACATATCCATTTGAGCCACACACAGTCAGTCAGTCCATCATACATACAACATACACAACATAAAAATTTTGTGCTTTTATTCTTGTAAACATTTTTTTTCTTTAAGTGTATATATTTAAATTAAACACAAAAAACACACTGAAAAAAAACAACATTGTAAAAAGATTTACAAACAGCGTTTATTAAAAAAAAAAAAGAAACAAAAAAGCCAACCTGACCTGCCTTCAGCGATTCTTGTAAATTAGAAAAATGCCAACCAACCGTTCGTTATTAAGGTGATTGAATTCTCGCCCATCAGTATTAAAAATATCATAAATATCTTGTTGTAAGCCTTTATATAATTTTTTTTAATATCATATATAATTTTGAGTTAAATTTTACTTTTTTTTAATGTTTGATGTGGCATGAAGTTGATTCCAAAAAAAAACACCCTTGGTCACACAATAAGCACACGTTAATGTTTTTACTGATTATACATATATTCTATTTTCGTTATATATTTTTATTATTATTGTCATATTCGTATTAAAATTACATTGAGTTAATAATTTGACGAACTCATTTTTTTTTAATTTTCAAAAATATAGAAAACAATTACGAAATAAGCAAACACATATTTGTTTATTCGCCAATTTATTCAAGACTTCACTTATTCGAGATGATTTACTCGTTTCATTATAGAAAAATATTTTCTTTAAACAATATTCAATATTTATTTTTTTAAGGAAAGTGGATAGACAATTTTACACACATCGTCTAGAAAATTTTTATGAAAATCACTCAAAAAAAATTAGAGCTTTTCGAGTGAATTTTCTACTTAATTCGAACGTCTGCGTTGTGGAAACGTCCTGTTTTTTTACAAACTTCAAGAAAAATTTTCATTTTAAAATTTGTACTGATGTAGTCATAAAAATTATTTTAGGTTTATTACAGGTTTATTTGACAAATTTTCCATAGAAATATGTCAAATAATCCCTTAATAAACCTAAAATATTATTGATGAATACGCCAGGTAGAATTTTGTACATCCAGGCGAATTTGCTTACTGGTGCCATCCAAAGCATATTCATGTCATGTTGTAAAAGTCATACCAAGGCAAATTCATATAAGAAGGTACACTCGGCTCAATTCGCTTGGAAAAATGTATACTTTTAATGTCGAAAAAATGTGCTGAAAAATGTGGGTTGACATCCAACGTATGCAGTATATTCAAATTACAAGCGGCGAACATAATCACCTGATCCCTTGCGACCACCTAGTATGATTTCGCCTTGCTTGGGATGTCCAAAAAATTTCCTGAAAAGTTCGTGTTGACATTTGAGGGACAACAGTCATCTGGATTCGACTTAGATTTAGCTTAAAAAAAATGTAAATGTCAACTACATTTTAACATATCGATTAATTTTGGGAACGCCCTCGTTTGTGCAAAAAAAATTTAAATTAAACATCTTAAAACCATATCAAAACTTTTACTGAGAGCCGCTGGAAAGCAAGAAAGATGATGAGATTTTCTTTCGAATTGCTAATAACGACGCAACTATCACTAATTTGTTCAACATCTCCTTAAATGATTTAAAATACTCAATTGCATTTTAAATGCATTTTACGGACACAAAATCTCCCAACTTACGATGTTTACTCGTACATAGAGTTTTTGCAGTCTTTATAGCTAATAAAATGGCCTCGTTTTTTTTTTTAATATTAGACCGACGTTAGCAACATTGAAAAACTATGCGAGTTTTATTTTGTATTACTGTATTCCTTACGGTATAACCAACACCATCTGTAAAGTCAATTCGCTATTCTATATATGTATGTATGTATATATACATACATTCATTCATATGTAAATGCATACATATTTACAGCCAGTGTTGCTCAGTTTTACTTACGAGTATATTTTAACTGTCGTATCCATAAAAAATATTTATATTTATACATACTAATGAAAAATGTTTTGATTCAGATATGTGTTTGATAAGTTAACCAGTATAAAACATATGTAAGTACTAAACAATGTCATAGAATATTAGCATTAGTTGCTAACTATTTAGCTTAATAAACTTAAAAGATAAAACGAAAAGTTGCATAATTGTGCAAAATATTTGCATACTTGTTTAACGAAGAGAAAGAGCAATTTAGCAAAAAGAAAGTAGTAAAAAGAAGTTGAGAATTTTTTTAACACCTTCTATTTCGACCACAAATGTACATGTAAAAAAAATTTAATAACACGCCAGCTTTGTATACCTAAAAACGTTCTAATTGTTCTGCTGTATCTAAACCAACCACCCATTTTTTGTTTAATAAATTTAAATTTCTATAATATAACAGAAATTTAAATAAAAAAATGTATGGGACACATTATCACTTGTAAACCCTTTTTTTTTCTAAGTGTATGTCTGATTTAATACGTTACCAATGCACCATAAGAAATTTTCTGCACTAATCAAGAAAGTTTTTTTTTTCACTAACATAAAAAAAACGTTTGTTTAAGCACCACTACACTTTTTTTTTTCTTGTAATGTTATATGTCCCAATTTTCTAATAAACCTAAAAACTAATTTGAAATTTATTATTTTTCCCATTTTTATAGACGAATTGGGCATCAACAAGGATAGATACAAATCTTTGGCCGACGAAATGGACTCTACATTCGCCGAATTGGCTGGTTATTAAATTGTTGGTCTCTTTATACTTTGAATATGTTTTCCATCTTGTAAAAATAATAAAAAAATAATTAAAAAACTAAAAAAAAAATTAAATCTAACATCAACATACAAAATTTTACAACCAACACTTTCATAAGACACCATCACAATAAATGATGTTTCTTCCAGGGGAAGCTCACACTAATCACAGACTCACATCTATCGAAGCTATACGAGTGCTGTAGATTTTAAATAAAGGATTCAAACTGCAATTTTCCTATATAAAAAATGGTGTGTGCATTTGTCAGTGTGCGTGCACGCCAGTGTCAGTGTGTGTTACTGCAAAAGTTTTAAATGTGAATGAAAAATACTTAAGATCGATAATAAATTTGTTTTTGAAAAAAAAAGAAGCTTAAAACTTATAATCGTACATATTTTAAAATAATTTATAATTTTAATTACATCTTTTTTTAATTAAAAAAACAAATACATACCTAAAACAAACAAAAACTACAATTATGCAACTTATGTTCACACTATGCAAGTCTTTTTGACTGATAATATTTTTACTTATTATTCTTTGAACTAGTCTTATTTTTAACCCCCGACTAAAAAAAGGGGTGTTATAAGTTTGTAATGTGTGTCTGTGTATCTGTCCACATAGAGGCCAAACGGCTAGACCGATTTTCATTTAGTTTTTTCTGCTTGAAAGATGACTTGATCGAGAGGGTTCTTAGCTATGTTTGAAGAAAATCGGTCCAGCCTTTTAGAAGATATAACATCTTTTCTGAAAAAAGTCGGGGGTTTTTAAAATTTTTAATTTTTGTTATTATGTATAATTTCTTGTATGAATGTGCGACTATTTGACATTACGAATGAGAAAACAAAACGTATTGACAGCACATGAAGTTGAGTACTCGTTTCTTTTCCCCTCGTCTCTCTCGCCTACAAAGTATTAATGTTATCAATAAGACTTGCATGGTCTGAACACAGGCTATGCAATTATTTAATTATACACTAGTAATATATAGAAGTGGTAAGAACTATGTGACCAAAATACGACAAAAACTTAAAAGGCTCGCTTTTTAATTGTGAGCTTAACCCCCTGTTTGTGTAAGACGTTTGAGTTAAAAACGCCAAGATTTCTAACTCAAACGTCTTACACAAACAGGGGGTAAATAAATAAAATCGTTAGTCCTTTTCCAGACTATGGAACTTTTACTGCAGAAGAGAGGGAGTTTTTATTTTAAACTAATAGAACTTTATTTGGTGTAGATTTTTTGAATTGTTACATTTAATTTTAATATTTTTTAATGCACTAATAATCCCAAATTATTATTTAACTTATTCAGTAAAATATTTTTTTTATTAAAAATACATTGAAATTGATTATTGAGGAGTTAGCTGGATCCTATGCGCATTTCACAATTGCTAATGCAGATCATCAGGGAAGATTTACCCAAAAATTTCTTAAAACGACTAGAGATAATCCCCCATATGCAAAAAAAAAATAACGTGTGCTTGAAGTGTATGTTAAAACAAAATTTCCATACAAAAACCGGTTTTAACGTACACTTGAAGCACACTTTATTTTTATGTAGTTGAAAATAAATGTAAACAACAACAGCATTGCTTTTGCAAGAATAGAGTGTTGCCACACAAGTATTTTTGACCGGGTGCAATCAAGTTAAAAAAAAACACATATATGTATGTACATTAGAGTGGCCGTTAGTTGTAAGGAGATTTTTTTGGCGATTTCTTTTATTCTCACCCCCGAAATCGGTTCAGTTTTATGTAAAAAAAATACAAAAAAATTTTATAGCAATAAGTTGTCTTTTAGGGGGTGCGTCCGGCCCTCAAGCCCATATATTCAATGTATTTTTTTTTAGTTTTCTTATGGCTATACTCAATATATGTATGAAATAATTTAATAGATATAAACTCTTATTGTAAACGCGCAGTAAAATAATTTCCATATAAATGCTGTTATTTTTTTTTGGTAATTTTCTTCATTATTTCCTAAAATATTAATTTTAGCAAACAACTTTCTTTGAGACTAATGTTGTAGACTAGAAAAGCTAAAATATTGCCATGTATCATATTCTTGTAAAATGATTTTTTAAAAAGATAGTCATATGCAAAAAATTACATTGAAAAATGGGCTTGAAGGCCAACTTTAAGGGGCGGTCGCACCCCCTAAAACACAACTTATAGGCATGAAATTTTTTTGTATTTTTTTTACATAAAACTGAACCGATTTGGGGGTGAGAGTAGAATAAATAATAAAAAAAATAACGGCCACCCTAATGTAAATAGTACATATGTACGATAAATTTATTTGAGAAATAATATTTGGTGTCTATTGTATATAGAAAAATTAAAAAAAAGAGTGAAAAAATATCTGCGTGACCATTATTACTTTTAAAATCACATGTGATTTGAAAAATGTGATTTTCAGAACATGCCTGGCTATTGTTGTTTGGCTTTTTTATGAGGCTTTGTTTACATTTGCAACGGAAAAATCTGTTTTCTGTAGATTTCTACATGACAAGTGTTACCACCACATATTTTATAACCAACAACATGCATTACTTATGGTTAGTGATGGCACGATTAATCGAAAAATTTTTAATAATCGATCATTTTCCTTCAATTAACGATTTAATTGTATCGTGAATTCTCCTTCGATTAATTGAATTGATCGATTATTTCAAATAATAATCGATAGACATCCAGGAACAAAAAAGATTCGTCGCCAGGCGCCAAGCGTATTCATTGAGCCTTGACGGCTGACGACGAAAGGCCTAGAACTGCAACCCTAGTTATTAACGGCGTTAATTTAACCGTCGCTTTAGGGAAATGGAACATTCATTTCTACTGGCAGCATCAACTTTACTAGACCCAAGGTTTAAAAAAAATAATTTTGATGATCCCTTAGCTTTATCAAAAGTCTTGAGACAGCTAAGAAATGAAATTATAGAAATTTCTCATATAGATGACAGCATTGGGAGCGGCAGTGAAACGTCTTCTGTAGTGATGCTGAATTTGATTTATGGGCGCACCATAAATCTTTAGCCCACAAACGAAGAAGGAAGGACAATGAGTCAACACTTCCTCAAGATGAACTAAGCTTCTTTGTCAATGCTCCGGTACTAGAATTAAAGCGCAACGTAATAGACGCATGGGAAGAAATGAAATCGGTCTAACCTAAGCTATACTCTCTTGCACAAAAATATTGCTTTTTGATTGATACATCTGTACCATCAGACCGGCTTTTTCCAAAGCGGGTGCAATAATAACGGAAAAACGGAACAGATTAACCACGAAACGGCTATCAAAGCTCCTATTTTTAAATTCTGTACTAAACAAATAAATTCTTTTTTAATAAATTGAATAAACAAAAAATTTTGTAAATAATTAAATAATATTTTTTTTTATTTATGATAATTTTAAATTTTAGCTGAAAATATCGATTAATCGATTAATTGTTTCCAATTAATCGCGATTAATTATTTGTCGTTTCGATTAATCATATGATTCATTAATCGATTATTCTTTTTTTTTTTTGCCATCAGTACTTATATGGTACGGCATTTGTCAGCTGACGCTCAATATTACAATAGGATTTTATTAATTCTACCTTTAATCCCATTTTTGCAAAATCTATTCCACTCTGCAGGCGTACAAATGTCACATACAATAACATGGAAATGTCCATATGTTTGTATGTATAAGTGTGGGCTGATGATAGCACATGCATACATACATATGTACATATTAGGGATGTAACGAATGTTCGCATTCGCTTTCGCATTCGCAAATTATTCGCTTACTTTTGCTATTTGCATTCGCTTTTGCATTCGCTAAAATATGCGAATATTTCAAGCGAATACTAAAAACAACAAAACTTTGTACTTCTTTTACGAAAATAGCTTACGATTCTAAACAAAGCTTTAAAATTTTAGCTTAAAACTTTTCTATAAATAATAATTATCAGAATGAATTCAAAATCCAACTGTGTTTGGAAATATGTATCAGTTTTCGAAAAAGAAAAGGCAGTGTTTTATTTGCGCGAAAATATTTGTCTACTTAAGACTAGTCTGTTCAAACTTTTGAAAAATGTTGAGTACCATTCATTACTTCGTACAGAAAATTTTAAATGCTAAAATATTAACCAGCCCTTATTTGTTGTAAATTCCATGCGAAGCAAGTACCACTCATACGAGTATTATTTCACATGAAAACTTAAAATGTATATATATCTTATATTTTATATATTTTTCTCAAGTTTTATTTCATGAACAATTCATTACAATTTATCTTAATATGTATTTTGACAGCATTTCACATGAAATGTGGAACACAGTACTAGGCTTTAGGGCCAAAGTACGAATGGGTTGATTGCCTATGATTTTGTAAATTTTTTTTAATTCAAGACTCAATTTAAATATAACAAAAATTAAAAATTTTAAAAACCCCCGAATATATCTAGAGAAGATGCGATATCTTCTAAACGCCTGGACCGATTTTCTTAAAACATGGCTAAGAACCTTCTCGATCAAGTCGCCTTTCAAACAGAAAAAACTAAATCAAAATCGGTTTAGCCGTTTGGTCTGTACGTGGACACGGACAGACACACAGATACACAGACACACACTACAAACTTATAACACCCCTTTTTTTAGTCGGGGGTTAAAAATGTTATATGTAGTACAATTATTTATATCATACAACTTCATGTTCTTAAAAAAATTTAGTTTCGTGTGATTTTTTTTATCGTATTTTAAGCATTTGCATTCGCATTCGCTTTCGCAAAAATGCACATGCATTATTCGTTTTCGCATTCGCTTTCGCTAAACTGGTATTCGTTACATCCCTAGTACATACATATGTACATATGTATGTATGCATAATTGGAAACTAAATAAATATTCAGGGTTTTTTTAATTAATCATTATAAATTGAAAAATGAAACATTTGGCTTACAAAATATTGCCAAAAAAAACTTTAAATCTCTGAAATATATTCAAGTTTATATGGATGTATGTTAATACGATAATAGGTCTTTAAAACACACACACAAACATAAAATAAACAACAACATTATGCATAACTACGCGAAGAAAAACAAAAGTAAGTACAATGCATGTAAAAAAAAAGCACTGGTGGAGAAAGTTTGGGAGATTTCGCGTCAACACCGGTATTAAACAAATGTTTGTACGTAAGTTTAAAAGCCAAGAAATTGCCGCTCACACACACAAATCAATAACCCCCTGTTAACTTAAAAAAAGTATATACGCATGCGTGCAGTTGACTTGGAACAGTGAAGATATAAACAACACATTGAGAGTTGAATAAACAAGCTTATTTTGAAAATAAAAATAAAAAAATTATGTCCAAATAAAAATAAAAAAATTATGTTCAAATTAAAATAAAAAATTAAGTACTCGTAATAAAACTTACATAAAATATGTATATGAAAGAACATATTTTTATTGTAATATGTTGGGACACTGAAGAAACATAATTTGGCAAAAATATTTTTACTATTTAAATAAAGCTAAAAAATACTAAAACAGAAGATATTACATATGTACATACGTACCAACATTTATATTTATCGTGTTTATTCTCAAAACGAAAGCGAAAGTGTTGAATAATATTGAAAATATAAAATTTTTACTCAATGTCGTCAATGTCAACCAAACAAATTCATAATCGTTATAAAAATAATACCACAATGCTGTCGTGGTTTTTAGTAGTTTTACTTATAAATATAGTAAATTTAACATTATGTAATTATGTTAGTGAAAACGATAGTGAAAACGAATTGTCGTCAACACTAACAACGACTACAGAAAAAACTGCGATAAATTTAAATTCAACAACTATTGCGAATATAGTGACTAGAAAATATGGGAATGAATCATTATTGAATGCACGCAAATTGTGCGATTATTCAGCTGATATGGTGTGGTCGCAATTTCTAGAGGATTATGTTTTAAGGTAAATAAAAATAAATAATTAACTAATAGGCAGATTTGGTAAAAAATTTATTTTCTAAACGTTTCAAATTTGTATGAAAAATAGCGAAAATTCGTTCCAAAAAATATTTTTTCCATAAAAATTGCTAAACAAAAAAAAATTGTTTGTATATACAAAATCTACTCTTAAGTTTATTAATTGGGGACAGAAAATCCACAGCACTAAAAATTCAAGTTAAGTCAGCAATCAACAGTAGCGCATTTAGACTGAAGATTAATTTTAATTCTATCATTTACATATCGTCGGTTATTGGTTTGCGGCACAGTATATTCACAATACATTTTGTCTGCAGCAAACCAATAACCAACCGACGATATATGTGACCTTCTCCGAGAAAAGGTACCTAGTGTGCCAAAAAAAACGGGTTTGGACTTAAGAGTGGATTATGATACCTAAAAGAGTGTAGAATAAGATGAAATGAGTTAGATTTCTCATAAAAATTTAACCATACCAAATCGCATCTCCCAACTGAAGCGATAATGCATTATGAAATCCCTGTATAACGAACTATATAATCGCACATTTATCAAAACATTCGCTATATAAGGTAGTAAATTTAAAAAAAAATATTTCTAGCAAGGTTTTTTATTTTGCGATGTTTTTCTTTATCATTCATTATTTCCAGTATAAAATTAATATTTTTTCGCTATATAAGATTGTTAAAGTAAAAAATTTTAATGCTTGTTACATCGGATTTTGCTAAAGTTTTGCCTGTACATATTCCTTTGTGAACTCGGTTGTTTATATTTATGATATGTTTTTTTGTGTTTTTGTCTTTAATAAAATAAATAAACGTATTCACGTCAAGACTTAAAGTGTTGCGGATAAGCAAAATTGCAAGATTTTCAAAAAAAAAAAAAAATATAAGAACAACCACATAGAAAATTATTTTGCTTAATGCTAGGAAACAACTGGGGCGCGAACGATGAACGAATTCGTCGATAAGAATTCATAGCGTAAATTCATCGTGTGAAGCACAATAACGACGAATTTACTCAGCGAATTTTGCTCTTATAATTGGTTGTTTATTGTTTGGGGAAAGAGGAGAGTTCGTCATTTATGACGTCGTTCGCCCCAGTTGTGTTCCTAGCATAAATAATCACAAATATCACGGTCTGAGCAAGTTGCAAGATTATCAGAGTAAATTTTGCAAACTTGTGCAACTGTAAATGGCATTGCCAAGCCAAAAAATATGGACAAAACGTACTTAAAAAAACTATTCCTACACAAAATTACAACGCAGAAATACTGTTGTTGAACATGATTGATATTATAACTTTTTAAAAGAATACTAATACATACTCGCATCATTAATATTGATATTTTTTATTACTGAACTAATTACAGAATTAATCAGCGAAGGTCTGTCTAGACACTGTGTTAGTATTTTAACAAAATCTGTTAACAATCATGAAACATACGAGCATAATTAATTAAAAAAATCAATGCATTTACGGCTGTTTCGTTTCAGAAAAAGCGATACCAAAAGGCCATACTTACGGCCTCTGGAAAAACGACCAATGTTTATTCACTTTTTTATTGGACCACACCCGCTTTGGGTTTTCTTGTAGTGACGTTGCCTTATAACTATATACTGTAACATTTAATACTTGTTTATTTTGTTTGTTTCTTTTAAATAATTCCTGGATCTAGTTTGCTTTTAGATTATAATCAGTTTTGTATAAAAATAATTATTAAAAAATAGTTTTTCTTGTTTTGAATATTAATATTAATAAATAATCTTAAATAAATACTTTTACAAAATTAAGATCAATTTAATATATAATTAATTAACTATATTGGAAAGAAACAAACAAAATAAACAAGTATTAAATGTTACAGTATATATAAGGCAACGTCACTACATTCTAAGAAATAAATAGTCTTCAATTTATAAAGTTATCCTTGTACAAATAAGATGCAGTTACGTGTTTTTGAATTTTTAGTGACGATATACACATATGTATGTAGTATACATGGTTTTATTCACATATAATTATTCAAATCTTTTCGCTACTTCAAAGCAGTTTCATATCAAAATTATTTTACGTTTAATAATAATGGGCAATTTTTCAAGAGCGTTCGGATTCGATTTAAAAAACACTTAAAATTTAGAGAAATTTATGAAATCTTTATTTGAGTCGTTGGACCGCGGCTACGCCTCAAATACTTCATACGATGGGTCCTATTTTGGCACTCTCCAATATCATCCACAACAACACATTCCGATACAGCTGCGATATTTTCATCTGTCCGCACTCTACGTATGCGTGTTGGTGGTTTAATGACCAATAAAATTTGGTCACAAGATTCCGAATAGCCGCCATAGAAGGTCGCCCAAATTGACTATAAAATGGAAGAAGTGCACGATGCGTTTCTAGAACGATCGTGAATTTTAATAATAAAATTCAATAATCTGCAAGCGTTGTCCGTTTGTAAGTCGATTCATAGTTAAATTATAGACCAAACTGCACAACATGTTCAGTAACATGTAACAGTAACATGTTACATGAAAACAGCTGAGCTGCCAAAAACAGTGTTGCCAAAAAGAAAGTTGCTAAAAAATCACTGTTTACATTGCGTAATTTCAATATTTTGTTTTCAATTAAATATTAAATAACAAAAATTAAAAATTTTAAAAACCCTCGACTTTTTTCAGAAAAGATCTTATATCTTCTAAACGGCTGGACCGATTTTCTTCAAACATAGCTAAGAACCCTCTAGATCAAGTCATCTTTCAAAAAGAAAAAACTAAATGAAAATCGGTCGAGCTGTTTGGCCTGTACGTGGACACGGACAGACACACAGATACACAGACGCACACTACAAACTTATAACACCCCTTTTTTTAGTCGGGGGTTAAAAAAAAAGTTATAAATATTTACGTTGACATCTACATATATAATTCCCTGCAACACCTTCACATGCAGTAAATTTTATGGCACTGGCATACTCGAGAGTTGCATTTTTTGAGTCATGATGTTGTATAAGTAAATGAACGATATCCATGTATGCATTTTAAATCAGGTTTACAAGTTGTCGAGAGAAGCATAGAAAATGTAAATTTCTGATAACTGACGAAAACACTGAATGTGGCGGAACAATTATTTCATCTCCACCTTTTAAAAAAGTGATTTTTTTAATTTATTTTTAAAATCCTAAAAGTTATTTCGCCATTTTTATCAATTGTTTAATTCAAAATTTGTTTTTTTTTTTTTTTTTTTTTTGTTTTAGTCAAAGCTCTAGTGCACGCTCCTCTAAAGATTTACCCTACTACAGCGAGATGACAGGGCCCGGTGGTGGTTCACCATTTCAAATGATGGTAAATCCTGGTATGGGTCCTAACCCCACAAATCCACAACCACCCGTAAATTATCATTCTTCTGTCTATAAGAGACCAAATATTTTCATTAACAAGCGCATTGGTGAAGTTGGTGTGGAATTGGAACCGCATAAAAGGCCACCACAGCTGGTGGTAAACCCACAATTTCGACCCATGACAAATCAAATGGCACAACATCAACAAGCTGGATTTTTACAACAATTATTTGGATTAGGTGGATCGGAGTCGGGTATAATAACAAGGCCAACTTCGAATATTCCCACATCACCCGGGGGATCTTCAGTTACGCAACACGTAAGACCACTGCCATTGCAACAACAACAACAACTTCCGCAACAGCAGCAGCAACAGCAACAGCAACATGTTTCACACAATGGACCACAAACATTTAGAGCAGTCTCGGAAAATGATTTATATCTGCTGGGTGCAATAGAAAAATTAGTGTATCGAGTCGACTATTTGGAGAGCAGAGTAAGAAGAACAGAGCAATTGATTTATTATCTAATGGCTGGTAATAAGCAGCAAACGGAAGGTGCGTTGATCTCAGATTTTTTTTTAAATAAAGTTTTTAATTTGATGTTTATTTATAATTTTTCAGTGCGTGATCCCTGCCCTGCTAACTTTACCAGAATCAGCGATAACTGTTATTACATTAACAGTTATCAGGCTGTTAATTGGAAAACCGCCAATTCTGCCTGCAAAGCCTTAAACTCCCATTTGGCTGAATTTGAAAAGCCTTCTGAAAATGAAGAAATCATAGCCTACTTGTTGAATCAACCCAACCATCGCGGTCGTGATTACTGGTTAGGCGGATTGAATCCCGGTCTATTATGGATTTGGTCGAATTCAGCTAAGCCTGTTAATCCCAACATGAATTTAACCTCGATAGCTATGGCTCATAAACAACAAGCGGACCATAATAATACCGAATCCAATACTATTGATGTGGATAATAAAGATGATAAAAATAAAGTTGACAGCACGAAAATTTTAAATAATACTGTGGAAATCGAAGGACATGGCAGATGTTTGAGATTGTCTTATAACTCGGCCAAGCATAGTTACAATTATCATGGACAAGAATGCACTACGCGACATCATTATATTTGCGAATATGAAGATAAAACGTTAGATAATAAAATTAAGAAAATTGCCAGGGAACTGAAATTATTGGAGTGAGTTATTCGCAGTTTTTGAAGTATCGATGGAATGAATTTTATTTAAAAGGTGAATTTGTACAAATGCTTTATACTTATGTATAAGTTATTATTTAAATATGTTTTAACATCATATTATTGTTAAAAAAAAAGGTGATTTTGTACAAATCTTTATACATAAGTATAAAACGATATAATTTATTATTTAAATATATTTCAACATCACATTATTAAAAAAAAGATCTTTTAACATGAAAAGTATTACGCACAATTTATAATATATACTTCGACTTTGCGAAGTAAACTTTGCTTGTGTAAAAGCCATTTTACTTAAGTGAATAATGTGATTTTTTATATCACTTCGTATGATTTAGATCACTTTCGAAACAAACTGTTAGCTCGTGGAAAAACATATCAGACATTTTGTAATTTTTTTCACAATGGATTTAATAAATTATTTAAAAAAATATGTTAAAGTTAAATTTGTATGGTTAAGTTAGGTTAGGTTAAAGATGAACGTTGAGGGTCCAGCTCACTTGGGTCCAATACGAAGATCCGTTTGTGCTACCTCTAGGTTGGACAGTATTCCTCCTCTTCTTCATCATTAAAACTGGAGCAGTAATCATTGTACGGGAGACCCATACGTTTAGCATGGTTTCCGAAATTGTAGCCTGTAGACTAATCAAGTGCTTCCTAGTGAAGTTCATGAGGTTTTTAGTTCTGTGGGGGTTTAGGCGAGGGCAAGGCCAAAGGCTTCTCTCTATCACGCAAGTGGGGCAATTGCGTATCGGCCTTGAGATGAATTGAGAAAGGCAACATCGAATCTTCTCCACCAGGATGAGAGTGGGAATCCACAGACATTGTCGATATCGCCTACTCTGAGTAGGGTTCCTTTTGCGACATTCTTGCACAAGGAAAGATGTGGAGTACACACTAGTGAGGGACTTAATTGTAGATTGGCTGTCAGTTATAATATGGATATCCATATATCCATATAAAACCTTAGCTGGCGTGTTGACAGGTCGCCGCTCGGTCAGAGAAAGAACCAGTATTTGGAAGACACTATAGATTTTTGTAGGATGTGCGGAAATGAAGAGGAACCAGAAGCCATTGAACATATTATCTGTCCCTGCCCGAAGCTGCAACGTCATAGGATTAGACGGCTGAACAGACGTTTCCATGAAAACATTACTGATATTGGGAAGTGTAAACTGGAGGATATCAGGGGCTTTATCATGGGAATATGGTGGCTTAGTGATGGATAATAGGGTCACTTCTGGGTGCAAATGGGAAGGTAAATATTACTTTTTGGGCAACAGAAGGGAATCTCATTGGACCCCAATTGGGTCTCCGGGTGGAGGTGCGGTAAAGCACCACCCTTCCTAACCTAACTTAACCTTAGCTAGTGTGTTGCTCTTTTAATGGCAGGTATCTCTACCTGTAATATGATAGATTCGTCCGGGAGTCTAAATCGACATTTCAATTTATATATTTTTTGCATACAAATTTCATAACGATTGTATTTACAAAAGCTATCCTTAAATCATATTTCGAAGTTTTGAAGTCTTGCGATTCAGATTGAAACGATAGGAAAACTTCGAAAGCAACACGATACGAATCGACTAATTCTGCCGTAATTATAAAACATTGGGTCTAATTACGACTGTGTCGTATTTTGACAACGACTATTTTTTACTAGGCGTCGTCGTAGTCGAAATACGACACTCGTAATTAGGCCCATTTTCTTTCGCTTCAAATTACTTACGCATACGTCACACATGAATTCCCAATGTATAGAACAAAATCCCAGAAATACAGCCAGCATTTATTACAACCAGTGTTGCCATTGAAATTTCGAGAAAGATACATTTTAGTTTCCAGAAAGATACATTTTTTCTCAAAAAGATACATTTTGAAAAAAATTTTAAAATCCAATTTTAACGTTTAAATTTAGGTATGTAATTTTTAAAAATACAGAAAGCAAACTTTTAAATTAATTGTATGTAACTATCTTTGGATGTTATCAAAACAAATTCATTTTCGTAAAAATTAATATACGAGCGTTTATACTAATTCGATTATATCAAAAAGTTCGTACAAATTTCCTGAAAATAAAAACGATGTTACTATTTCCTCAGAACAACTTCGCACTACTAGTAATCATCAATTTAGTTGGATCGTATATTGAAACTTCCTTGATAGTGTTTTCACACTGACATGGTTTTAATAAAAGTTGGTTTTAACGTTACGACTGACATCCATCTGCCTATAAAAATCGTTTAGCTTATAATGTATTTATGCTTTTTTTATATATTATCCTCCATATGCAAAAAAAAATAACGTGTGCTTGAAGTGTATATTAAAACAAAATTTCCATACAAAAACCGGTTTTAACTTACATTTGAAGCACACTTTATTTTTTTGCATATGGGGGTAAAACTTTATTTCCAAGCTTCTTCAATTTTTATAATACGGGATTTACACGATGACTTTTTCTTGAATTCTTTTTTGTGTTGCTACCCTTTTGTTTGCCTTTGTAACCCGTTTATCTATAAACTCTAGAAAAGTCACATAAAAAGTCATAGTGTGAATCCTGTATAAGTAGTTCCATAATTTTAAAATGTTTATTTACAAAATATAAAATAATTTATATTTTAAAGCGTATTGTGCAATTTCTGAGTTTTTCACATGAACAAAAATAAGTGTTATAAATAAATGTTATAAAAAGCAAAAAAAAAAAAAAAATACAGCACCAAATACACGTATTTCTATACGAGATTTATTTTATTTGAAATTAAAGTTATTAGACAGCCTGTGAGCAGCGTTGCCGCTTTGGTTACTTTTAACCAAAATTGGTTACTTTTTTTCCAATGTGTACTTGTGTACTTTTTTCCCATTTTGGTTACTTTTCTTCAACACAAAAATAACCATTTTTATATGGTATATAAATTTGAATATAACTAACTATTGAGATAAACTATCACGCGATTGAAAGAATTTTCGTGGCTAAAAAAACATGGATGTGATTTTCAAACAGATGATAAATATTGTATCCCAATAGAAATTGCTCAGATGTTCTAAATTGGAAATAAGAAGTTGAATTTTGGGACAAAGTTTCAAAACATACAAATGAATTCAACAAAAATTTTTTGGTGTCTTTATTAAATTTTGTTTTTAGTTTAATGCTATTTTCCCAGCTAGGTTTAGTCAGAACTAAATGCAGGAATAATATTGATTTCAATACCAATTCTATAATGCATATGTATGTATATTTTAATAGTTTATCTATTCAGTCATGTGTTTGGATAACGCATATAACACTGTGTTTTTTTTAAGTCATGGAAATATAATCATATACGAACACCACTGCATGATAAAAGACAAAAAAAAAAAGACCGGTGTCTTGCCCCAGGTCATGCACATTTTTGTTTGCCCCCAAAGATTTGGGGCCTCGGTGTCATTTTTGCATTTTCTCCGGTTCATATCATTCGGAAGTTTGATTTACTCTTTGAGGCAAAGTTGTAGCTCTTGTCATATAACAAAAATTGTGAACACATAAAATTAAAAAAAAACATCTTCAAGATCAAAATCGAAAAAAAAAATTTTAAAAAAATTTAAAAAAAAATTTGAGTTTTATACCTTTTTCCCCTGTTCAGGTACATAGGTAGCAAGCGGTTCAAAATTCAAGGAAACTATCAACGATAAAAATGTGCCTAAGATCTCAATAAACAACTTTCTACAACATATGAATTTCCTAGGAATGATTCTTAACACCGTTTGGGTAGCGCTTAGGCAGCCACAAAATTAAAAAAATTTCAAAGCAAATGAAATTAAAAAAACGGTGTTAAGAATCGTTCCTAGGAAGTTAATATTTTCTAGAAAGTTGTTCATTGAGATCTTAGGTACATTTTGGTGGTTGATTGTTTCCTTGAATATTCAACGGTTTGCTACCTATGGACCTGAACAGGAGAAAAAATGTGAAAAAATCGAATTTTTTTAAATTTGCCACAGATACATATATTTCTTAACGGAAGTACAAATAAAACAGTACATATGTACATATATTAAATATATAGAGATTTTGGTTACTTTTTTTTCGCCTTTGGTTACTTTTTTTCCATATTTTGGTTACAAAAATATTTTGGTTGTGGCAACGCTGCCTGTGAGTTAAAACCTGAATTTATCGATGTGAACGCAAAATCAGCTGTCTATGGTCTTAACCTTAAAACCAGGTTTTAACTTTAGGTGTGAAAACACTATAAAAATCGTTATTGTTTTCTTCTAAAATTTCATCTTAACATACATACACACGAAAAAGCAGACGACAGAGGAACTTAGAAAACTTAGCAACAAAATACATGTTATTTTTGTATTTAGTTATCACTGTTAACGAAATTGATAACTTTAACAAACTTTGTCAGAAACGGAAAGTTTAATATTTTATTTCTGTAAATTTTGCATACAGATTCAAAAGATACGAAAAATGTCAGGATTATACATGGTACGTCAAGTTATCAAAAGATACGAAAAATTTATCTTTCGTATCCTAATGCGCTGATTTGCACGGGCATAATTGTGCTGGCATAACATGCCAGTTTGTAAGTGAGAGAGGCAAAGAGAGTGGTTTTGCGGTTGGCATAACTTTTCAACCAGCTACAACCCCGCATTAGCAGCATAAAACCAATACACACACAAATTACAAAACAGCAAGTCTTAAATGAATACGAAAAACACTAACACACACAAAGCTGTGTATACGTATACATTTTGTGCCAGATGAATTAGTCTCGTGTAATTTGGAAAAGAACAAAAATTGTGCGGCTTAAAAATTGTTCTCGTCTAAACTACCTCAATGGCATCACTGATTACAACCCTTAAAATAACATGGCATCTAGCGTTAAATAGCAAAAGTTTGTTCAATTTTAATGTGTTGGCAACACAGTACTGCATCGTGACGTTTAGAGAAAGTAAACAATATAGGCGGACGGGATTTTTTTTTGATGGATGAAATATACGCTTTCTGTGCAATTCATAAAAAATATAAATTATTCACGCGGTTTTAAGTAAAACTTACAGAAAGTATGAGTTTGCAACCGGCAAGTGCCCAAACTGCGACAACTTCCCAGGACGCCTGCTACATTTCGCTGTTGGGTTTGGCAGAATATTTTCGTACCTCACAACCACCAAACATAAAAAAATGTATACAATGTTTACAAGCACTGTTTACATTTCATCCACCTTCCAAGGTTGAGGCCAGGACTCATCTACAAATGGGACAGACCTTGATGGCGTATACCAATAACATTGACTTGGCAAAAACCCATTTAGAGACAGCATGGAAATTATCCGAGCCATTGTTAAATTTTGATGACGTAAAGTTCGATACTGCTTCTCTACTTTCGGAATTGTACAGACAAACGGAACAGACTTCTTTGGCAAAGGCCATGTTGCGAAGAGCCATAGAACTATCGCAAAATAACGTTTATTGGCACTGCAAACTATTGCTGCAGCTGGCTCAACTACATGCAAATGACAAGGAATACACTTTGGCTTCAGAACTTTTGGCTGTGGGCGCGGAGTCGGCAGAAGAAGCGAATGCAACTTATCTGAAAGTTTTATTTCTATTATCAAGAGCCATGATCTTAATGATAGAGCGCAAAACAAATGATGTCTTAGCTTTACTCAACTCTGCTGGTGCTATTATAGACAATCATATAACAAATCCACATCACAAGGAATACTTGAAGGTATTTTTCTTAGTGCTACAAGTATGTTACTATTTAGCATTAGGTCAGGTGAAGACAGTAAAGCCCAGCTTAAAACAATTGCAAATGTCTATACAAACAATAATGGCGCCAAATTGGCCGGCAGATGAAGGTGAGCAATTTTATGCCCGCTATTATTTTATTATTATTTTATTTTATTAGATATAAATCCCTTTTTCTCTTAGTAATATTTGGACAAAATCCACTGGATATGTTTGGATGGTTACCCAAGGAACAACTATATGTTTTAGTTTACTTAGTAACCGTATCACATTCCATGATGGCTGGCTACATGGATAAAGCACAAAAATATACTGAAAAGGCTTTAACACAAATCGAAAAGCTGAAAGCACAAGATGACAAACCCATATTATCTGTATTTAAAGTAATACTACTGGAGCACATTGTCATGTGTCGCATGGTTATGGGCAATCGTGAATTAGCTATACGAGAAATTGCAGCCTGTCGCGATGTGTGCTTAGACTCCGGCCCGAATGGTCAATTACTTAAGCGCCATTCAGCACAGCTGCACTGCTTAGTGGGCTTATATGCCATGTCCACTAGCTTCTTTGAACATGCCGAAAAACAATTTCTAACATGCGTAACTGAAACGAGCGAAAGAGATCTGAAATTATTTGCTAATTTAAATTTGGCTATCATATACTTAAGAACGAAAAGGGATCAAGATTTGAAGCAAATATTAGATGCTGTTTCCACAGAAAATACTCAAACATATAGTTCACAAGCTTTAATGGGAGGGTTTTATTATGTCCAGGGTCTTCATGCTTTTCATAAGGCAAGCTTTCACGAAGCCAAGTAAGTAAACATAAAGCATGTCTTGAATATCTCATTTTAACATTTACGATTTCAGACGTTTTCTGCGCGAAACATTGAAAATGGCCAATGCTGAGGATTTAAATCGTTTAACATCATGTTCTTTGGTATTGTTGTCACATGTCTTCCTTAGCATAGGCAACTCTAAAGAAAGCATGAATATGGTAACACCGGCTATGCAATTGGCTTCCAAAATTCCCGATATTCATGTCCAGTTGTGGGGTTCTGCAATACTTAAAGACTTGCATCGTATGTCAAAGGACATACTCCACGAAAAGGAAGCATACGCTAATCATGTAAAATATTCTGAAAACCTAATTGCTGATCAATTAAAGTGTGTACAGAGCATACATCACTCTTTAGTCGATTGGCTTAAAGGGCCGCCGCCCGCTACCAATGCTGTCGCTGCCATCACATCATCTGATGCAAGCAACACTTTAGTTGCAGCTAAACAGTTATTGCCTATAAATCAACAAATCATTCAACAGTCTCATCCAATGCCGATCGCTGCAATGGATTTAATGTCACATCCTCTGCAGCACCAACTGCAGCCAAATCCACATCAACTATCATCAAATCTCACCCTCACATCTCATCTACCTGCACAAACTGTAATACAGCAGCAGCATCATCAGCAGCAATTACCACAGCAATCATTTGCTTCAACTTCCGCGCAGCAGCACCTACAAATGATGCCACAACAGCCAATTATTATGCAGCATCAATTGCCTCCGCAACCTCAAGTGATTTTAAATCAACCTCAACAAAGTGTACAATATATACATCAGCCAATTGGCCCCCAAGTCCAACAACAACAGTTTGGCCAATATTATTAGATTTGTAAATTAAATTGAAATTAATTATAAATGGTGGTTTAAGTTTCTAAAAACACAAAAAAAAACTTCAAATGCAGACTACGTTTTTAATTCATACATACATAAAATAGTTTTAAATGAACGAAAAGAGTGTAAAGAAAAAATAAAGAAAGAAAGAAATCTTTTTAGAAACTGTTTTTTTTTTTCTTTCAGCAAATCACTGGATTCTTCCGCCACACGCACTTTTGGTTGAACAAATATTAATTAAGTAGATAGACTAACTAGTGCTATAAACATTCCCAAAGAGATATAATTGTGTGAAAGCATGATTTATGAATCAGTAACTAAGTTACTGTTTTAAAATCATCAGCACAACACATATAGTCAGCTGAAATGCAAAAACACCTGTCTTATCTATCCCTTTCCTAAAGAAGATAACACCCAGTAATAGTAGTAGGCATTCATTGGGTAAAGTGAATAAAAAAAGCATTTGCTTTTTACTAAAAAATTTGTTGTAAATCCTAAAATGTGTGTTTTTTGTTTTTTTTCATCAAATTTTTAAGTAAAAAGCAAATGCTTTTTTTTTTTTTTTATTCACTTTACCCATTGCCTGAGTGTTACTTCTCTTAAAAAAACCAACAAAAAATTAGGAATCACAGTTTTAATTAATTATTGCGTTTTGCATCTCTAAAATTTTTCATAAAAATCAGCCGAATTAAAAATGAAAATAAAGAAACTTTACTTCAGCCACTCGAATAACTTGTATAGTTTTTACTCTCTTCTATAAAATTTAAAAACTGTGGTTATGTGGTTTAGCCTTTCAGCTAACAATATACGGCCTTTTGTGCAAACCCAATCCGAGTAAATTTTCAAAACGAAGTAAAATTTTTTGGTGTTCTCTAAACCGAATTCACATAGTTCTAATCGGTTTTAAATCGAGTAAACAAACTTATCAGGTCGAGAGAAAACCGAATACATTATTTCAATAAATCACTGAAAAAACATTAAAATAAATTCAGTAAAGTGCCACTGTGACTCGCACACGAAGGGTTCCGTACGGACACACATACATATGTAATACTATACAAACTCTAGCCTATATAATCAAATATCTTAACTGATGTAGACATTTAAAAAAATTAATAACCCGGCAAAATTCTTTTTCGTTTTTTTTTGCGATTTTTCGAGTTTTGGATATTTTTCTTATTTTGGGCGCTTTTTTTCGATTTTGGGTTTTTTCGGTTTTTAGCGTTTTTTTAGTTGTGGTGATTTTTTCTTCTTGGAGATTTTTTCCGTTTTTGGCGATTTATTTTAGCTTTAAAGATTTTTTTATTTTGATGCTTTTTTCGTTTCGGCAATTTTTTTTCGGTTTTTGCCGATTTTTTTCCGTTTTGGGTTTTTTGGTTTTTGGCGTTTCTTTCGATTTTGTTTTTTTCGGTTTTAGCGTTTTTGAAAATTTCAAGATTTTGCCTTTTAAGGTTTCCAAGATATTGCTAACACAAATGCAACAATTTTATATTGAATTTTTGCTACCGGAGCTTCCATTCGGGTCTGTTCTGTAAAACGAATCTTTTTCCAAAACGAAAACTTTTCAAACACTAATAAATGTTTATACTAGTAAAACATGTGAATTCGGTTTAGAAAACATCATGACTTTTATTTCGTTTTGAAAACGAGAAATTTGTTCAGATTCGGTTTACAGAACAGGGCCTAGGCTAGATACTCTGGCGCAAAACCAGCTGGTTATAAGCAAAGTCGAGGAGGTAATTGCCTCAAACCAGAAAGAAATAGGCAAAATGTAAGTATTTGTCTCTTTTATAGTTATTCAAACGTCAATTAAATTTTTTGTAGATCTCGCTAAAACCGAAAATGATGGTACAGACGAAAGCATTGATGGAATGCAGTGTCCATAGAGAGGGTTGAGAGGTCGGTATGCCGAATTACTGGCGAAAACTCGGATGCCATATTATAATTCTAACTACAGAGATACCAGAGTTGAAGAAAATTAAACTAAAATCAGCTGATTTGTGTACCGTTAAAAACATTTGTTTACTGTTTTGCTCCAAGTGGGAAGAAAAATTATTTGTATAGATAAAAACACTTTTTCTGTCATAGATTTAGAGCCGGGCATTTTTTCTTTTATTACCAGCTGACTTTGGCGTTCAAATATTTTATGCCAGCTTAATTGCGAATGTCGCCAAAGCGATTAATTTGTTGAATACCAAATAGTCATTAACTCGTTTTTGAAAATTTGTCGTTTTTAAAAACGATTCGGTTTACAGAACAGGCCCGATTCGACACACAAACTTGTTATATACTGGATTGAAACATACAATCGATCGATTTCAAACCGCGCCAATTTCAGAAATCAAATTCCACAGAAAGATGACTTATTGAAGCTTTTTTTTATTATTTCCGAGGCATAAAATATTTTATTTGAACTTGAATTCTACTTTACTGTATTGTCAGATTTACAGAACACATATTTGGCTAACTTTTTGAGAAATTTATTATTCGACATATTGTCATAAGTATATTTTAATTTGAAATCCATTTGCTTTGTGTATATGCATTTCATTGTCGCTGGTTAAAGTCTACTGACGATTTGTTATAGCGATAAATTCGAAAGCATTTCGAATTACAGTGTAGAACCTTGTATTGTTATTAAAATTCCAATTAGGAGCATATTTTTGGTAACAGAATGAAAATGATTCTTGAGAAAAAGTTCTAAGATTTTTGACATGAATTAACATTAACCCATTACTTGCCAATAATCCTACTAATATTATAAAAATGTGAAAGTTTGTATGCTTATGAGTTTGGATTAAAATTTGTACACGGAAATCACATGGTCCAATTTAAAATATAAGGTACTTTTGAAGAGGTAAAACGGGTAAAAATTTGTACTTTTTGGTAATTTTTTCCGTTTTAGCTAAACTTGGTAGAAATAAATACATTTCATGGGACAATTTCAGTTTCTTTGTGGTTGCGAACGAAGACGCGGGAAGATGCTTGCATTCATATTGATATGTAAAATGTATATTCTTCGTTAAAAATAAGAAACCATTTCAGTTATTGAGAAGAAAACTTGATTTTAGAAAAGATGTATGTATGTAAATATAAAAATGTTTCCACTTACCTTTTACAACTCTTCATAATGTCTCTTTTTTCTTCATATATCAATTTGCAATATAAATTAAATTCCAGCTATTTCTATACAAAATTTTCCTTAAAATATAAGAATTTTCAAAATTTATTAGATAATTTTAATTTATCAATTTAATATCTAGGATAAAATATTTAACCTACATCTGCCAGAACAATTTCCAAAAGTTCCTCGTTGTTATTTGAAGTTTCTCTGCCAGTTTCTGTATTTTCGCTCAATGTTATATCGTATTCGGCATTATCATTGTCACTCAGGGATTTATCAAGCAAAACTTGTAGTTCTTGCTCACTGTAGTCGGGATGCTGGGTCTTTATGTGATAAGTTAAATTTGATTTTTTCGAGAATTTCGAGTCACAAAAACATTTGAAATAATTATTCAGATGTGTTCTCTCGTGCATTACACAGTCCCCTTTTTGTGTAAAAGCTTTCGGACAATGAACGCATTTGTAGGGTTTTTCGCCGGTATGAATTCGTCGATGATTTTTCAATACATTCAGTGAAGTAAAGCGCATGGCGCAACATTCACAAGCGTAAGGTCTTTCGCCAGTATGTTTTCGTAAATGTTTTTTCAATGAACAGGGAGTGGTAAAACGAACTTGGCAAGTGTCACATTTATAGGGATGATCGCCAGTGTGAGTACGTTTGTGAGAAAATAATTCTGCCTTGGTTACATAAGCATTGGGGCACATGTCGCATTTGAAATTTTTCTCATTTGTATGACGTACTAAATGTTGGCGTAGATTTGAATTCTGGCTAAAGCTTTTGCCACATATTGTACAGACGAAAGGTTTTTCACCGGTGTGTATGCGCAGATGGTCATTTAACGATGTTTTCATTGTAAAAACTGTAATTTAATTAATTGCTAATTACAATCCAATTGGCTGTATGTAGATGAATTTTTATTTAATTTTACCTTTTTTACAGACATGACATTGATTACGGGCACTCCTATTATGATTTTTAATCATATGCTGGCTTAATTCTTCAATAGTTTTACACATAGTATCACATTCAAGACACTTGTGTGGATTTTCGTGAGTTAGTTTATGAATTTCCAATTTTTTTTCAGAGACAAATATACCCTCACATATGTCGCACTTAAAAAATAAAATATATACGAGTAGGTATGTATATTAGTATAAAACATGGTATAATGGTAAATTTATATCATGCACTGGTACTTTTTCAAAAAAGAAATACAAAGCATCACAAACAAGCAAAAATTTAAAAATTCTTAAATTGGAAAACTGCCAGACAACGCAAAAAAAATAATTATATGCAATAGTTTTTATAACAACACGAACATTTTATAGAAAGATTAACTTAAAAATCAACAAACTTCTCAGCTTAAGTATGTTTCACTTCGTATAAATCTACGTAAGGTAAAATTGAAGATACATATCGATGGTTTACTAACGCAACCTCGTAACTTAAAAACTACTACTTTTCAGGAGAGACAAAAAATTATTTATAACAAGTATTTAAACATTTTTAATATATGTTTTTTTATAATCTAATTACTTGGATGATTTTTGTTAAATTTTCAATTAAATACTTGTAAATTTTCAATTAAATACTTGTAAATTTTCATTAAATACTTGTTATAAATCATTTTTTGTCTCTCCTGAAAAGTAGTAGTTTTTAAGTTACGAGGTTGCGTTAGTAAACCATCGATATAAAAAAAATAACTTACCTTGAAATTATTAGCCATACAGACTTGATTTTTAATATGTATGGTAAGTGTTTTACGTTGTGCAAATCCAGCTTGGCAGTTATTACAAAAATACTTTATATTTGTTAGCATTTCTTTATTTACTAATGACACTGTTCTTCCTTTGGTTAATTGTGGTTTAGCAACATTATCCGCGGTCAATTCTTCAATGGATTTATATGACTTCTTTTCAGCGTCCACTGTATCACAGTCTTCGGATGGTAAATAATCAATTATAAGTTCAGCATCTTTAATTTCATGCCTATTGGCTAAGTGCCTCTTAAGAACCTTCATGCTTACAAATGTCATGATGCATTGTGAGCATTTGTATTGTCCTTTAGGTTTGTTGTTCTTGTTATTACTTCTGGGTTTTATTATTGTTTCAGCTTCTTCATCAGATTTTGTTTTGCCTTCTGAACTATCAATTTCATAGACATTGTCAATTTTGAACTTTTCGTTATTATCACCATCTGCTACTTCATCAACTTCAGTTTCATAATATTCATAGCGATCACAATCAGAATAGGTTTGATTTTCAATAGTAGTTTCTGTATATATTTCTGTTCCTTCCGAGCAATTTGAGTCCTCAAGTAGTACATAGGCAGCCGTTTCTTGAGCACTAGACTGGGCATCCTCCACAGCTAAAAAATCATTTGTTTTACTGCTATCTAAACACAATTTTTTGCAAACTGGTTCACTTTCAGGTGAACATCGTCCGCCACGCTTTTCAGATTTATCACTTGAATTTTCGATTTCTTCATATATAAAAATATTGCCTTGATCCAATTGAGCTGCCTCATTTTCTGTTTGTACTTCCTTGTGATTCCCAAATGGCTTAACTGTTTGAACACTACTATGACGAACTAAAGGCTTCTCTTCAACTACTGTTTGTACCAGAGATGATACAAGTATTTTATCGTCTGTTTGCGCAGCAGAAGAGACTACAATAAGATTTTTGGGTATGACATCGAATGACTCAGGCACTGCCTCTGGTAACAACTGTCTAAGAGTTCTATTCGAATTTTCACATTTCATTTTAAACACAAAACAACGATTGATTTCACTAATACACTGCAGGCATGCTTTATCTGGCATATTATCATCGGGATGTGGCTAATAAAAAGAAATATGTTGGGGATACACCATATTAATTTTAGAAAAAGGTTTATATTACCATTAACTTGGCTATTTGCTTTAACATGTCCGCCACACAGCCCATTCCAGCTGAACCACCATCATAGATGGACAACAGTGGTCCATCCAAGACCAGGCAACATCTACATATTTTTTCCGTATTCATTTTATTTTATAATTAAATAATTTTTTTAATTGTGCTATAAGAAATATAACATAACTTTAAAAATATAATTTAATTCAGTGTATTTGTATCCTGTGTGGAATTTATTTCTGTGGCAGTGTTGCCAGATTAATTTTTAGCCTCCCCGCCAAATGAATTGTCGGGGAACATAGCCAAATTAACCAAAATATCGCCAATTTAGTACAATATTAAAGTTGAGCAATAAAAAATATTTTTATTTTGTAATTACATTACAAATACATACGGGCCTGTTCTGAAAATCACGGCAATTTAAATCACCGTTATTTCAAAAACAAACTATTAATAGCTGACTTGTTAGTGGGTTTTTGTTGTATTTTATGTTTTTGTCATGTATAATAGAATATTTTATTCCAACTCCTATCATTATAAATCGTGAAATTTACAGAAGCAATGATTTAGATTTTATTAATTTATGGAAATCACCGTGATTTAACATGTCGTGATATGCAGAACAAGGCTGATAATTTTAAACTTGAAATTCAATAGGTAATGCCTATAGGAATGAGTTTATCAATCAATTATGTGAGTATCGCTCATTTACTAAACAAACATCATAACTCAAAAGGAATTAGTTTGCCAGAAAACGAATTTAAAGTTTTCAATTTACACTCTTAATCAAGTGGGGAATATGACAAAGTATACATATTTTTATTAACTATAGATATATAATAATAGAATTCTACAGCAATGACAAATAAGCAAAAATTCTTTTGTGTTAAATACTTGTATTTGTCACACAACGCACAACAAATATATAAAGTAAAATTAGTGGAAATAGCATCATAAAATATATGACAATAAACAATAGAAGAAAAAAATCAATCATCTGAGCACTTCCATAAACATTTTTCAATAAACCATGATCTGTGAGAAGGCAGCTCAATCTGGTACCACCCACCACAATACATATGTACGTACGACATACGTATTTATGTACATGTGTTTCTGCAAAGCACATTAATATCACAAAGTGATTAATATCATTAATATTTTCGGAAGGAGCATTATTTTATGTCTGTGACCACAAAATATTCTGAATTTAAATATAATAATTGTTCTTTTTAATATGTTTAATATAACTGAATTAACATGTCGAGTTTGTTTAGAAGAAAAGAATGTAATGATAAACATTTTTGATGACTTGGAGAATTTCAATACAAATCTTAGCAACCTCTTAGAAACATGTGCAAATCTTGAGGTAGGTTACTTCATCTATTTTAAATAATATATTTATGTATTGCAAAACTAATTCGTTTCACAGATAAAAGAAGACGATATTTTTCCTAAATATTTATGTGATGAGTGTACCAGTGAATTACTTGTGACCTCAAATTTTCGGGAAAAATGCAGCAAATCTACAAAGATACTTTTGGAAATATTAGAGAATACGAAGGTAATAGATAATGAAGAGTTATCCAATTCAAATGATCTAATAGAGTACTGCCATGAGGATACAAATGATATTGAGATAGACGATTTGATAATTGAAGACTTCGTAGTATGCCACGAAGAACACGCAGAACAGTTAATTGATGAGGTAGAATATGCCAATCCAGATATTGGTAATTCATCATTTAATATCGTTGAGCCATTCAAAGATAACGAAGTGTCCAACCAAATTTTGCATGAATGTGTAATAGAAGAGACAAAATTATCTGAAGATTATTCTAATCAATCCCATATGAACATCGAGAAAACAATTGAGACAGAGTTTAATACAGTAAATGGATATGAAATTAATACACCTCCCCTTCTACTAGATGAATCAATTAATAAAAAGTTTAGTAAGCCGGTAAACGCAAAATCTAAAATGATTCAAATATTCAAATGCGATGTTTGTGGGGCCTTTTTTAAACAAGCTGTTAACTTACAAAAGCATTTACAAAAAGCGCACGATCTTATACACAGTTTTATCTGTAATAAATGTGACCACAGTTTCTCTTTAGAAACAGAATTTCACAAACACGTGGAAAAATGTAACTGCATTACAGAAGTAAGCGCAGGATATACAAAGCCTGAATCAGAAAAAAATGTTAGTACAACAGAGAAGACAGACGACAGTCGCAAATGCATATATTGCGAACGATGCTTTTCTACACCATTTGCTTTACGAATGCATTTAAGAACTCATACAGGAGAGAGACCATTTCTATGTAAATATTGCACAAAATCATTTAAAACACAGTCTCAACTTAATGTTCATCATAAAAGGTAATATATATAATAATAATAGAGGAAATGTTTTTTTAAGTTGTAACTTTGTTTTCTATTTCACAGGCACATTGGACAAGCTGATTTTATATGTGAATTCTGCAGCAAATCATTCTACGAACTAAGCAATCTTACTGCTCACATGCGTTTACATACGGGCGAACGCCCGCATGTCTGTACATTGTGTAATAAAACCTTTGCCCGTGTCTTTCTGCTGCAATTTCATATGAGAATACATACAGGAGAAAAACCATATAAATGTGATTACTGTGATAAAAGTTTTAGACAACATACGGATTTACGTAGTCATATGACCATACATACAGGAAAAAGGCAGCACTCATGTATCCTATGTGGGAAATCTTATATAAAACGTTCACATTTAATTCAACATATGCGTAAACACCAGTTTCATGTTAATAGTGAAGAAGTTGTTGAAACAGCAGAGTCTGAAAGCGAACATAACCCGGAAGAGCTTAACTCGGCTGGATATCGTAACAAAAATTGTGTTCAGAACTCGGAAACCACCTGTAATTTAACTGAAAATATAGATCATAATATTGTCACTCCTCCGGACAAATTTGAATAAAAAATAATAAAAGATTGCTTTTATTTAAAAACTATTTTTTTATTTACTTAAAATACTCTTCAATACGTTGTTTTAAAATGTACTTTTCATTTTGATTAGCAAAAGAAGCATTTATCGCATTCAAACTCAGTTTATAAATATCGGCTTTGCTCAATTGAAAATATTTACTTGCTAATGCAAACTCTTCCGTTAAAGTGGTATCGAAAACTCCACTATCGTCTGTACATAAAAGTACTTGAAGGTTATTTTGAAATATATTTTTAAAATGGTGATCACCATAGGAATTAACTGTTCCACATTTTACATTACTTGTTAAACAGCATTCAATAGCTATTTGCTGTTTAAGGCACTGCTGGAGTTGCTCCTGGCTTAAAAAAGTACCATGACCACAGCGTTGAAAGTTAAAATTTAACATTTCCTGAATTTCTTGAGGATCAGATACTTCGCCACAGTGTATTGCTAAATACAACTTGGATTGTTTGGCTTTGTTTAAAACATCTAAGAAATACTTGAACTTGCCCTTAGAAGGATTCCCACTTAGGTCCACACCTTTAATAATATCTGGATATTTTTCATTGAACTCCAAAGCCAAATTAACAGTTTCTTCAGCGCATTCCACAGATTGGGCACGATCTATGGATAGTAAAAGTTTTACTACTATATCATATTGTACGCTATACTCCCTTATAGCTTGAATAATAATTTCAATGTATTCTCTACGCGTCATATTTTCATTGACTTTAGGTGTAGTCCTTAGTTCTAAGTAAATAACATTGTCAGCGGAAAAATTCTTTATTACCATTTCACAAGCAGTTAGTAAGCCTCTTGGAGTAGAAGTTAATTCGTGCATAAATGCAAACTTTTGAAAACAACTGTCTAAATCGGTGCTATCAAAATTGATGAATTTCTCACATAGTTTCAAAAATGCTGTACTGTTTTCGCCATATAATTGTTGACCAAGTTGCTTAATGGAATCAACATTCAATGATCCATTAAGATGAGCATGGAGCTCGATTTTTGGTAAATTTTTTAGAAAAATATCCATACCGAATTAAAAATGAAGAACAAATGCAACAAAAAAAAGCGAAATACAAATTAATAAGCAAGCCCAGGGTTGCCATTTTCACTAATTGCCAAAGGCAATAGCATGGCCGCCGACAGTTTTCGACTGCGGTGAACAGCCCAACATGCTTGACTTGTCTCCTGTCATCAACAGTAAAAAACAACAGTAAAAAAAAAAGAAAAATTATTTATATATTTTTTTTAAATTTAACGTTGTCGTTTTATTAAAATAAGTCCAAAAATGTATAGATTTTTAGATACAACCTCAACGTCTTGTTTAAAAAAGAAAAAAATTAAAAAAGCAAATTTGCGTCGCCAGTACTACAGCGACGGAACCAAAAATATTTCGACGGCTGCAAGCCATTTATAAAACAAACTACGTGGATATTCATGTACTGAAAAAGAAGAAGTGATACCACATGTACGTTTGTGACCAAAAATTATAAACCTTATGTAAATTAACCAATATTGACAAGCATAAAGGGCTTTGGACACGATCAAAATGCTTGCTGTCAAGTTCGTGTACGTGTGCTTGTCGGCTTGATGTTACCATGCTTGATGACACACCAAGCATTCATTTTTATTTTGATTTTGTGCTGTTCGTTTGGTTGAAAAAAATATATAAAAATTTTTAAATAAAGAAATTCAATAGCAATAATGGCAGCACTGTTTACAAAAAAAAAAAGCAAAATAACTCTTCTTTTTTCTTCACCAGTGAAATTTATGTTTTTCTTCTTTTAATTCCGATGTTTTGGGCAACCGTTCACAATGAAAATATAATTATAATGAAAATTTGTTCGTGCTTGACGGGTTAACACATACACATATATAACAATTGACAGCAAGCATGCCAAAAATCAAAATTTTTTGATTTTGCATCAAGCATCGTTGGTGTCACACATACTAACAAATTTTCACTCATACTATAACCAATCTCAGCAAGCATTTTGACAGTGTCTAAACCCCTTAAAGAAAAACATACGAGTCGAAAACTTAAAAAACACATGTAAAAAACATGTCGTCTGTTGGTACCTTAAGCCAACTTTAAGATTAACAATCGTTTTTGCATAACGGGGTAAAATTCCTATTGGGCATATGTATCTGCAAAACGCACAAATTCACATATTTTCATTAAATATCTAAAGCGTAATAAAATCTTGGTAGCTGATGACCTTTGCATTAATTTTTTGGAGTAAATAAAATACAAATAATAATACTTATACAATATACTTATAATAATACTTATTAAAACAAATAATAATACTTACCTCCAATTCTGATTGTGTATAGTATGCATGCATATGCATGTATGCACGTTTGTTTTTTACATCCCTGCAGTCAGACTGGGGCCAAGTGTCTCTATGTCAACACTAAAACTCTAGTAGTAGTTACATTGTCTACAATTTCTCTTTTATTCGTCAGTATAAAATAAAGAGAGAAAACAGATGTGGTGTATTTCTGGTGGATTTTGCAACAACTTGTCAATATACATAAATAAGTTATAGAAATGTACCAGTAAATTTCTGGTTGGTACATATGTCTCCATGTTCCCATAAGAACTATGAATTCACTATCTAGTCAATTGTTTTAGTGTTACTAGTAGAATTTCAATGACAAGCACATGTTAAATGTCTATAGCACAAAGTATTATATGGGGAAAAATTGTAGAGTAGTACAGGTGACAAAGTCAAAAGCGACTCAGTACATTTTCACCATCGACGTTTAATTCAGGGATGTAAGGCACACATACATACATACATATTTGGCTTGAAATTTTAGGATATGTATTATTGCATCACTTTAATCACAACGAATTTCTTTCCTCTATTTCAACACAAATTCATTCATTTAACTGCTCCATTCACTTTTTTTTCTAAAGTAACTACTATTTGCTTAATTTATAAACAGAAATTATAATTTTTTTACTTTTATGTCTGATTTGATAAACATTTACTGAACTCAAAACAATAACGCCAAGCTAATCCAAATGTTGCCAACATAGTATGCTTAATGTTAAGTTGCGCAGTCTTTGAAACAGTGTGACCAGATCTAAAAAATATTTATTTATTTATTTATTTAGTACATATTATACAAAGTAAATTTGTATAATATGGTGTTGCACAAGTATGGGCGGAGTAACTAGACCATATGCCCAAGATGGTATTAACAGTATTTTAAAAGTTTTTGTGACTGACTGTACACGACCTATGCCTTCACATAGGAAGAAGCAACGTGGTTGTTAAAGAAATTCCACAAAAAACCGCAAGGTTATACGGTTATCCGTGGCAGATCAGTCAACCAGTGCGAGCGAGACGAAAAACTCTCGAAGGCCAAACAACACGCACAAGCCTGACCGCACTTAAGAAATAATTACGATGACGCGAGAGATGTACCTCAACCCAGAGCTGCTTAACGACTGATCTAAAAAATATATTTGAGTAATAGAACGTTCATTTTTGATGTTTGACTATGGGCCAGTTACGGCGTAGGACAAAGAACGAAATTGAAATAAATTTAAACTCTTGTTGAAATTTCGTTCGATATATGTATATGTATATAAAACTTCCCCCGATGTAAAAAGTTTTGCACTAAGATCCGATTGCAGTACAATTTGGCTTATAAAAACTTCTTTTCAAGGCCTATAAATAAAAATGTTTGGAAACACGTTTATTGTCCTATCTGGAGTAAAATCACAGATTTATTCAAATACATATCGCTAACATAATATAGAAAGGCCCTAACTCATTGTTTTTTTTTTGAAATCGAGATTTTTATATGTTTCGATAGAACATCTAATGCATCGAAAAAAGTTAGGGCCTTTCCATATTAAGGTAACGATATTAATATTTAGGTAGGAGTGATTTGTAGTAAAAAAAATTCAACGTCAATGTTTCCTTATAGTTTTATTTCATTTTTCATATTTTTTTTTGTTTCATTTTCAAATGTTTTTAATACTAATAATATTTATTTCTTTCGAAGGATTTGTTTCTAACTGCTTTGCAATAAATTTAGTTTTAATGACGGTTTTAATTTTTTATAGGATTCAATATTTATAGTCATAATAAAGATACATAACAAAATCAGTGTCATTCATAGACATGTCTGTATGTATGTATATGCGTGAATTTTAATATATAAAAATATGAGAAGTAACAAAACCATTTTTGTCTTAAACTTTAGTTTAGGTGTGTTGTTGATTTCTTAATACCATTGTTTATTAATTTTTTAATAAAGTAATTGCCAATTTCTACATATTTTATTTAGTATTTAATTTTTTTTTGTCCTTTTAAATTAAAAAAAACAATATCTGTTATTTTTTGTGTATGAAAAAATTTTTGTTTATTTTTTATTGTAAGTGATGACTAGAAATAAAAATACGATATTAAATAAAAAATATAATTAAAAAATACAATTTAAAACAAATACAAAATCAAAGTTATTGTAATATCTTTTTAATGAATTGTTAATGTCTTCCTTTCTTGTGAACCAAAATAAAATTATAATTAAATTTTATTTAAAAAGTTAAAAAAAATTAAATGTAAATTAAGAAATAAATTAAAAACTAAGTTTTGGGCTAATCTTTGCATGTAAATTAAATATGTATATATATATATTGAGCATTTGGGATTCAGTGGGTAGTGTGGTTTAGGTTTGTATATCTTTTATTTCAAAAAAATTACTTTGCTTTTATTAAATCTTTTTTTATTTCATATATCATTGTTTGTCGTTTTTACATGTAAAGTTCTTATATTGTTTTGAAACAAAATCAAAGTGGGTTTAAAATATTTTTTTTTAATTTATCATGATTTATTTTTGAAATTCATTTATTTTTTTTATTTTAAAGTAACATTTTGATTTCACAAAAATGTTTAGTCAAATTATCTATTGAATGTTTAGAAGTATTTTAAATTTTAGGAAGAAAAAAATTATTTCAATGCAAACTAGATACAAATTTACGAGTACAGAAAGATTTGTAGTTGAAGTCAGAATTGAAATTGAAATATGAAATTGGAAATTTAGATAAAATTATTCTTGCAAAAAATTGTGATTCAATCTTATATTTATTTTCAATTCTTTGTATGTAGTGAAGTTATTTATTTTTATTTCATAATTTTTATTATTCTTTTCATTTTTGCTTTCAGTTCAAAAACTTTTGTCATTTCTTGAAATTAGCACCAAAACTTCATTTGTTTGCATATAAAAAAATTTATCCAAATGTTGCACTTTAAAAATTTTTGAAAAACGAATCTAGAAAAAAACTAAAAACGCAATGTACTAAAACAAGACAAACAATACTTTGGTGTAAGAACTATAATTTGGATTATGCTTTAAATAAAAAAAAATAATATGTAATAATAAATTTTCTATTATACGGGCCTGTTCTGCAAATCAATACATGTCAAATCACGGTGATTTCAAAAAATTAATAAAAGCTAAATCATTGTTTTTGTAAATTTCACGATTTATAGCGATGGAAGTTGAAATAAAATATTCTATTATACATGAAAAAATCTTAAAATACAATAAAACCCACTTACAAGTCAGTTATTAATATTTTGTTTTTGAAATCACCGTGCTTTAAATCACCGTGATTTTCAGAACAGGCCCGATAGTTACTTGATAATATTGAGTAAAAAAAACCCGAAAAAGCAAATTTTATTTAAATAAAAAGCCCTAATTTTCATTTTAGTCTTAAGTATAAAAAATTACAATTTAATTCAAGTTTATACAAAATGTTTTTTTTTTTAATTTTAAAAACTATAATACAATTATTAATAAAATCACATAATACTTATAATAAATCTAAGCAAATACATTTATATATAATTTAAATTTCGTCCATATTAATACTCGTATGAATAAAAAGTTCACAATTTGTTTTACAATTTCAGGCTGAGAACACCGCCAATGATTCTAATTAAAAATTCTAATTATTAACTGATTTTTCATTATTATTTTTTTATTAAATAATATTTTATTAAGTTTTAGTATTTTCTTATTTGATTTCAGTTTTTTGCGAGTTCTTTTCTTCTATTAAAAATATATTTAAATTTCCATAATTTCTTTTTTACTTTCAAATCATGTTGTTTTTAGCATTCTTTTAGTTTTTAGAAAGAGCAACTGTCAGTCCTTCATTTTTAACTTACGTTGTATAAGTTCGTATAACATCTCTGATAATAGCACGGCAAAGAGGACATTGTCCGCCGCCTACACCACGCCATTGTTCGATAGCACAATCGTAGCACATGCACATATGACCACAACTATAAAGTACAGAATCAATTTGATTTTCATAGCAAATAGTACATTCAGCACCAGCTGAATCAGAGTGATCTACTAATTTATTACTGGCACAACCAGCTCTAGAGGAGGCAGTACTGGGCTGAAATTGAAAAAAAATTAAATGCCTTAAAATATGTTCCAGACATACATATGTATGTACATACATTTATAATTAATTGTCGTTTGATAGTTTTTTTTTGCATTAATTTATTTTCAAGTATGATAATATAGAAAGAAAAATTGATGTTATTTGTAATTTCATTGTGTCTTTGCAATTCCACAGTCGTACTACGTTTTGTAACGTGGGGATTCGTCCGAACTTCTGGCAACACTGCCAGCAATAAGACAAGAAAATTAAAAAATTTTCATTCCATTTGCTAAATTTTCGATTTTATCGCCTAATGAATCAATTACTGCGTTTACAGGAACGTCTTATTTGCAAATAAACATGGAAAATATTGCAACATAAGTTTTTTAGTCCAATTTATTAATACACGAAAAAAATTCGTATTAACGCACTATTTGCAAATAAGGTGTACAGTGTTGCCAATTATTTTTTTGTAAGCAATATATATTTACATTAGTGTCCTGCACAAGACTATTTATAAGACCTTTCAAGACATGAGAGATTTTTTCAAATGCTTTACTACAGCGAAATATTCTAAAAGAATCGCTAAGCAACACTTTTGGCAAGTAATTTTTTTCGGTGGTTTGTCTTGCCAACAGTGTAGTTTAGCGATTCTTTTAGAATATTTCTCTATAGTAAAGCATTTCAAAAAAATCTCTCATGTCATGAAAAGTCTTATAAATACTCTTGTGCAGGACACTAATTTACATAGATAAACATATGTGCGATCTACAGTAATTCTTGACAGTACTTTGCACAATTAAATTTTTTGAAATTTATTAATAAAAAATTTAATTTTGTTTTATTACGTTTTTTTAGCTCATATATCTTGTAAAATATCACGGTTAGTGAAAAATAAACAAAAAATGCAACAAAAACAAATATGTACATATGTATGTATGTACCCAAAAAGAAAAAAAAATTGTTTATGTGCCCAAAATCGAATCTACTAAAAGCTTAAAATTTTCATATTAGACTGCTAACAAACAGATGTACGATAAATTTCGTAAAAATTAATATTCAATAGCAAATGATTTTAAAAATACCAAATAATTCTTCTCAATTGCTAATGAATGACCTTGACTTAAAAAAACAAACATCATCAAATTTTACTCAATTGAAAGAATCTTGGAATAGCAACAATTTTTACATAATTACAACAAAAAAAAAATCATGCATTAAGTAATATTTACCTCCATAAATTGTGCATTATTAATATTTCCTACTAATGTATTAACATTTGAACTGCTGCTGGCACCACTTGAGCATGTGGCCGCTACGCTGTTGTTCGTTGTATTCGTTGTCTGATTGATGCGTGCCTGTGAAGCCGTCAAGGCACTATTCAAATCCACGGCTGAAGTGGCAGGCGGTAAGTTCACAACCAGTACTGTGCCCCCACCGTTTGGCTGAATTTGTATCATTTCACCATTTGAGGGTACGCTGATCAAACGACTTCCGCCCGTTGAAGGTGGCGAGCAAGTACCATTTAATATACCTGAGGTGGTACCTGTCGCTAAGTTATTGGTTGATTGCATTGATGCCAATGTGGAACTGGAGGCGCTTATAGTGCCATGTGTTACATTTAACTGGGATGGGTGTATGCTTTTACGATTATCGGAGATTTGGCTATTCAGACTATTTATTGACTCGGACACGGGTATGTTGACTATACGCTGGGAAGAGCCAGCCACAGCCGAGGGCGGGTAATTCACCATATTGGGCAGTTGTTGGCGAAACATGCGCACCGATTGGGTGGAACCATAGACATCCAAAAAGGCCCATAATTGTAAAGATTGATCGACATGCATTACCACCACCGCTGGGCCATTGTTTTTGCTGATCGTCACTTCCCCATTGGGCGCCACAAAGAACGCAATCTCATCACCCCTTTGTGGAGCAGCGGCTATATCTTTGCTAACCACCCAGTATTCGGGACGATCTAAGAGGAAGTCAGAGTCATTGGGCAAGTCTCCGGGCTGCAAGGCAGCTGGATTACAAGAGGTCAACCCTAAAGCTAAAGCACCCACATACATTTGTTCGGTTTTTAAAATCTGCACGATAATTTTCTCGCCTATTCTGATGGGACGGGCAGTGAATACGTAACCTTGGCAGAAATCATTTTCCGTACGAGAAGCTATAAAACGATCGTGTGATAAACGCACATTACGTCCCTTGGTAATGTGAAAGGGTACAGGAATCAAACGACCATTGCTATTATATCTTAGAGGAGGCAGTCCATTGGCTAGATCAGATGCCAAGGCCACTTGATCTCCAGTCAAATTCAGCGACTGCATAGATGTCATAACAGTGCGTTCCAATTCGTGATCGTATTGGCTTGTTGGCAAAGACCTTCTCGACTGTTGGTTAAGATGTTGCCCCAAAGCGGCTATCTGTGGTCCCGGCAATGTACCGGTCATACCGGGGGCCAGTAAAGTGGGCGGCATACCAACACCGCCACTTTGTTGATACATATAAATGCGTGCATCTAAGAATTCAATAGCCGTGCAATTTCCATAAATGTCTATAATAGTCCACAGTAAACCTCGGGTATCTATGCCGGATAATATTACACCTTTTTCTTCATTGTTTATGCCGTAAATAACATCACCCGCTGTATTGACATAATAGTACAGAACATTATCTTTCTCACAGTATTGTTCATGTAAGGCTTTAGCCCAGAAACCAGGACGATTCGTTAAATCCGGGCAGGCGTATTTGGGCAAGGAGCCCTCTAGAGTGGATGGATCATTGCTGGTGAAGCCGAAACGTATGCCCCCATTCCAATTATTAGAAATTTCTGCAAATTTGACACAAATGCGTTCGTTAATGCGCACGGGACGGGCTGAGAATGTGATGGCACGACAAAAGCTCTCGAAACGTCGCGCCAAAGAGCCATCGCGAGAAATGCGTATATTATCGCCATGAACATGGTGAAATTGTAGTGGTGGCAAGTTATTGGGACCAGGGCAAGATGATGGTGAACGTCGTACTAAAAAGAAAATATAAAATATAACAGATTTAATTAAGTATTTATTAAGTGTGTTTGTACAATTCTCCCGCTCCCAACGCTAAAAAGAAAATACAAATAAAAAAAAAACAGCACGGAGTCTACTCCGTAATTAGAAAGATTGTTTTAAATTTGAGTGTTAATAACGTGCAAATTTGAAAGCATTTTCTTTAGAAGATTCTTGCAAAAAATAAATTAACAAAAAAGCGCTAATCTAACGCAAATAGCATGGAATTAACAACAATGGAACTAACGGATTCTAGAAATAAATACCTGGAAAATGTTCTAATTTAGAGGGTTTTCAAAAAAAAAAGATAAATAATTTCAGAAATTGACAACTCTGGAACCATCGGATTCAACAAATGCATCCCCGAGAAAAACGCTAATTTATCATGTTTTCAAAAAAAAAATTAGGAATTGGCAATTCTGAAACTAACGGATTCTACAAACGCATCTCTGAGAAAAGAAGATAAAAGAGGAATAAAACTTCGACCTTTTGGTTGTTAAAATGTGATAAATCTAGCGCAAATGGAGTGGAATTTTCAACCCTGTAACTAACGGAACCTATAAAGGCATCCCTAAGAAGAGTTGTATTTTTAATCCAAATCAAATTGAAAGCCATTCACACACGAGAACAATTGTGCTGGCTAACATGCCAGTTTGATGGTGAGCGAGGCAAATAGAGTGGTTTTGTGGTTGAAACAATTTTTCAACCCGGCACAACCCCGCATCAGCAGCACAAACCAATACCAATGACGGTGGCGTTGGCTGAAGTAGTTAGCACGTTGACTACAAAACTGAAGATCCTGGGTTCAATACCTGTGCCCGACAGTTATCAAAATAACAACACCACCCATTTTTTGATGTGCATTAGAGTCCCTTTGCATCAGTTGTTGTAGGAAAGTTCAAGTGATGAAGGCTTAGTCACTGGTCACTGAACTATACCGACTTCAGCAGATGCTAATCCTATAATGTAACATCAGAGCGCCCTCCTTCGTCGGTATTGTGTAGCAAAATCATCGGCGAAGTAAAATAACCAATAGTAGCCATTTACTAAACACAGCTTCAAAATTTAATACGCCTCCTTTAGCACCAGAAGGCGCTTCAACACTGCATTATTAAAAAAAAGCGTGCAAAAAGCAGAGTTGTAAAAAAAATTAAGCTTTCTTCTATTTCTTCCTTCACCAGCTGTCTTCTATCACTATCCCTTTCCTAAAGAAGGTCACACTTAGTAATAGTAGTAGGCATTAATTGCCTGAGTGTTACTTCTCTTTAAAAAAAAAAACAAACCAATACACACACAACTTAAAAAACAACAATTGTTAAAAGAATACAAAAAACACAAGGCTGTGTGTACGTATACATTTTTATGTCAGATGAATTAGTCTCGTGTGTTCTAAAAAGGACAAAAATTGTGCCGGCACAATAATTACTCCCGTGTGTGAAACGCGATTCGTATTGACTCTCCGATTACAATGAATTTTGCAATATATATTGTTCCAATATGTCCAAAGTTTCAATTGAAACTTCTGAAATAATAAATGCACAACGTTATGTTTAATAATTGTTAAAAGTTAAAATAAAGCCCTTACTGTGTTGAATTTTTTTTAAGTCCAAAGGCCATTTGTAAAGGTCTTGAGATAAAATGCCTATACCAGTTTATTTTTTAAAAGCTTAAAAAATTATACTTCAGTTATTGAACTCTTTTTCTTTACACTTTGAAAGTTTTAAGGTGATGCTGCTGCTACTTTTCGAGTTATAGAGGGACAAAATTGCCCAATGTTTATATTTTATAAATTATACTTTAACCTCCATATTCATAAAATTTAAAATGAGTTTGAACTGTATTTTATTACGAATTTTTCATACAAAATTTTCTTAAAATGGATTTCAATTTTATTTTATATTTTTTATGATTTTTTAAATTTGTATAAAGTTTGATTTAAGAAACGTGAAAGGTCTAAGTATTGAGATATGGGGGCAATTTATGGTATCCGATATCTATCGAAATTTCCATACAAACGATTAAAATTGTATAAAAATTTCCTCGATAATTTTTTTAATGGGTTATCCATATATGTATATGATGAATATCACGGAAATCGGAGTTGGTATTTTCAAAAGTTCCATATTTTGTTTATTTGACATGGATTTGCCCAACAAAAAGAAAATTAACACACAACAATTTTTATTTGTTTATTTTTAAGCTAAAGTTTGTACTTTGAGGAAGCCAAAACAATAATTACTAATTTTAATTATTTTAATATTAACTTTATAAAGTTAGACTGGTTTAAATGATTGTTTGGTCTTGTTGCACCCTGATAGATACCAGGAAAGAAAAAATTCTGCTCGCAAATACAATTATATTTGTTTTGTTCGTTCGTTTTAAAATTTGTTTTGGCAATTTTAAAAATAAAGTTCGAAAAATAAGAATAATTCTTTACAGTATAAAAAATAAAATTCGTTCGTATCCTGATAAATACCCCACGGCTGCACGGGCCTGAAAATGAGGAGATTTTACTGACGACTGTCAATACCTTTATCTGGTATCAGGGTACCAGATTGTAAATTTGCTGTTTTGGCTTTTTTATTTCTGGATTTCTTTATACAACAACAATCGTCATTGGAAATTTTATACAACTTTACCGTATTTGGGTTTTAACTTTTGAATATTTTCTACTTTAAAACGTTTTTCCTTGGAAACCCAAAGTTACATATATCAAATATCACGGAATATTTTTCAAATGTTGCTAATTGTTGTTGTGTGATTCATCGCAATTACTTAAATAAACAGGTATAATTGTTCTTTCTTTTCGTATGCGGTTTGAATTATGTAAGTTTTTTTGCATTTTACCAACTTAAGGATGTGGTTAGTTTAAATTTAGGTCTAAAAACAACATGTGTATTCGAAGCATAAAGAATTAAAAAAAAAACTTAAAAAACAAGTGCAAAAATAACATTTACAAGAGAAGCTTTATGATAAATGGAACAAACAAAGCAACAACATGCCTATTTTTATTATGTGCAGGGACAGAGCATAAGGACGATGGCTTGTCTTGGCGCGTGCCGACATTCACAATAAAACTAACTGGTGACAACAATAAAAAAATGCACATGTTTTCCGCTTAACATTTCAGCATTTGCCCCCATACTACTCGTATTATTGATGATGTACATATGTATGTATGTATGTACATGAAATGAAAGATATGCTTTTTATAAAGCATATTTATAAAGAAACATTAAACATTCTATATAAACAAAGGGCATGTGCCAGCTGGCTTTTTAAGCAAAAGACATTAAAATAAGACTTAAAATAAAACCTGATTTTAAACAACGCAAAAGGTCTGTAGATCTTTTTCTTTATGTTTGAAAAAGTTGAAAAGAAAACCTACATACGAAATAGCTAAGAAGAGACAATTATAGAAAAAGAGCAGGTAATTTATAACAAGAAAGAAATAGGGGTTGATCATGATCATATTTAATTTTAGATAAGAAGAAATGAGCAGTGATGCCAACTTAGCCCTTTTAGGGCTAGATTTAGCCCGTTTTCAGCCAGTCAAAACGCGAAAAAAAATTTTTAGCCCCAAACTAAAAAAGTCGCAAACCTAGCACTTTTTACAATAATCTTTCAGCCCTTTTAGCCCCTTTTTAGTTTTCGTTCGATATGGCTACATTTAAACTTTTGCGAACTTCTTTGTATGTTTTTGGAAGAGCGAGAAATCGAAATTTTATTTAATAACGGCCAATTTTAAATGTATCTACTAGTGTCCTGCATAAGATATCTTATAAGAACTTTCAAGACATGAGGGATTTTTCAAATGCTTTACTACAGCGAAATCTTATGAAACAAACGTTAACAACACTGTTTGCAAGAAATTTGTTTGAGTATTGTAGGTATAAGAGTAAAGAAGAAAACACTTCGTGAAGGAAGAATTTGTGATACTTGCTTCTTTCTACGCATGATCGCGTGTACAAACGTCATGCATGTATGTGTGTATGATTTTTTATTTTTCTGTGCACATGCAAAGGCACATTTGCATTAACATTAGTTGTATGCGGTTAACCACATAATAGCTTACCATCTACATATTACACACACACTCAAACGTACAATATGAAAAATAACAAGCATACACTAATCAACACTACTTCTTTTGAGTGTTTGTTACAAACAAGCTGTCTTGCGACATCGCTTGTTACAACTGATATACACATACACCAATACATCAATCGTGCTTCGCTTATAGTACGACAGCATTTATTATTGGTTTAGTATCCATGCAGTCAGACTGGGGTCAAGTGTCTCTATGTCAGCACTAAAACTCTAGTAGTACAATTTCTATTTTATTCGTCAGTATAAAATAAGGAGAGAAAACAGATGTGGTGTATTTCTGGTGGATTTTGCAACAACTTGTCAATATACATAAATTAAGGTATAGAAATGTACCAGTAAATTTCTGGTTGGTATGTCTCCATGTTCCCATAAGAACTATGAATTCACTATCTAGTCAATTGTTTTAGTGTTACTAGTAGAATTTCAATGACAAGCACATGATAAATGTCTATAACACAAAGTATTATATGGGGAATAATTGTAGTGTAGTACTGGTGACAAAGTCAGAATGCGACTCAGTACATTTTCACCATCGACATTTCCTTCAGGGATAATACATGCGACGTAATATATTTAAAAATCATGACGTATTTACATTTAAAGACCTTTTACGCAGGTCTCTAGTATCTACTTATGTAAACATACATATGTATACATGATATAAATATAGAAGGTACTTCCATTCTCTCAATTTTTCTTGAAATTCACCATCTGACAAGTATAAGTATTGTGAAGTTTCCGGTAAAATCGTGCTACCGTATTAATTTAATATTTCCCCCTCTATTTCCTGTTTTTTTGAAAATTTTGTTCAAAAATTATTTCAAAATTGTTTTTATAAAATACAGAATGTATAAATTAAACAATTAATGTCCAAATTGTGTTCGACGGTTGTATCGTCTTGTCTATGGACGAAAAAAAAGAAGCAGAATCTTTAAAACAATTATTAGTTATTGTTTATGCTAGAAGGTTCGTGTATTTGCTTTATGATTTTGTTTCAAACATTATATCCAACACATATTTTTTCCTTTATTTTTCAAACTTTTGTATAATAATTTCTTTTTATTTTTTAAAAACATGGTAATAATATTTTCATTTTTCATTATGAAAGACAAAAACCATTTTTGAAGAAAATAATTTAGAGAATTCAAAAACAAGAAAATTATTTTAAAACAATCATAAATCTTCTTACTAAATTAGGTCATAAGCAAAAAAATAAGAGTGCAGCATTTTTTAAATTCCCTGCATTTCCTGGTGTTCGCCAACAGTGGCTAAGAGCCTATAAGATCTGTGAAATATAATTGACAAAAGATCTGACCGGTTATTAAACCAGTTTTTTTAGAAAAGGATGTTACAAACAACAAGAAACACATTATGTAAATTAAACAGAATGCAATATCAATTAGTATTTGTTAAACTTAATGAAAATTAGTTGTCAAATAATCCAAATCATCAATCAATTTGGTTTCTCAGCGCCAATGTAAATGAAATATGTACAATATTGAAGCTCTAAAGCTACGTATGTGTTGATCTCATGATAGTTATTTATATTCTAATAAATTACTTTACAAAAATTGATTTAATGTTTTTATTTTCAACAGAAACATTTTAATACTAGCCCCTTTTCGCGCTTTTTAGAAAAATTTTACTATTTTTTTTTATTTTTGAATATTTTTTCAATTTAGCCCTTTCTAGTCCTTTTTTCAAAAGTTTTTACGCGTTTTGAGTCTCAAAATTGGCATCACTGGAAATGAGAAAGAGTATTACAAATAATTTTTATTTTTCATTAGTTTACTTAGCCTGTACTTTAGTATTAGGGGTTGATTTGTTCCCCTTAAAATTAAACAGCAAAACGTAAAAACGACAGATGTTATTTGATATACAAATAATTAATTTTTTTTCTTAGTTTCTTTTAAAAGGGGGAGAATTTGAAAAGCAAAATAAAAAAATCGTTTTAGAAAGTATGCAAGTAGTAGGTATACGTATCTATATAAAGATTAACAACAAAAATAATTTAAAGAAATATAATATAATTCAAGCCAGTTTCGATGCATTCAAGAAGGTATTTATAAAAAGAAGAAGAAAATAAACTCCCTAAAATTATGAATATTAGTTTAACTTCCGCTTTATATCATGTCCACTTTAATATGTTTAAGTATGTACGCACGTACATGCATACATGTCTAAACCGCATTTTAAGGAAGTTTAAACTTGTTTTAACAGCTCTATTTTTTATAATACAAGAAGAATGATAAAAAGCATAAAAAAACTTAAAGACTGGCACATTGAATCTACTTCCGTTCTAAGAAACACTACTTCAAAGATTTGCTTGCAAAAGAGACAAAAAAAGAAATTATGCATAAATGGCGTTTTTTTTTCTCTTTATACATACACACATACGTATTTAGGTTAGAAGTTTGTTATGTATAGGCCATACGTTAAGACATTTACTATTCTTATAACGTCTGTAGAAAATTCCACATACACACATATTAAGTACCCCGGTTTACAAGGTACAAATGCAATATACAATTAAGTTAAGAGGAAATCACGTTTTCATAACTTTTTTTCATTAAGTTTTATAATTCTCTTCAAATGCTTTACAATTTGTTCATTAAACACCAGAGAGGTAATGTTAAAAAAATATTTTTTTTTGTTTCTGATTTCTCAAAGTATTGATAAAAAATTTTATTCATTATTTTTTTTATTGTAAGTAAATTAATCATTCATGTTATCGCTTATTGGGATTGTTATGTTGAGGAAATCATTAGGAAAACATGACATATTGTATGCATGCATGTGTGTGTATTATTAAAGAAAATAAAAAATGCTTACCCAAATACCAGAGATAATTTGACAATTGTTCTTTTAACATTTAAACGAATGTAATATAATATAGCAAAACACGCCTAAATCAAACCTATTGGCACTACTTATTTACCGTTGCATTTCATTGCTTTTTTAATCAAACTATGTTGTTGTGTATGTAGTGACAGAGTTGCCAGTTTGTAAGAAAATCATAAAAATATACCTATTCACCATTCAAAGATTAGATTTTATTTGACAAAAACTCAAATACATTATTTTTAATTGTATATAATTTAATAAAAAAATACAAGTTTAAGTAATATTTGTACTTTCAATTAAGTAAAGCACGCTTAAATCAAACATATTGGCACTCTTTTACCGTTGCTTTTCATACTATGGCATGTAGTAATAGAGTTGCCAGTATATAAGAAAATCATATAAAAATATTCCCTATTTAAATATATAAATTTTAAAGAAAATCCATTATTTGACATATTGTCAGAAGTGTACATAAAATAATTGAAATTTATTTGCTGGTAGTTTAGCATGTCTATATACGTATTTCATTAGCGCTTGAACCAAATCATCAGTAGACTTTAACCACACATTTTAAACAGTCACAAACCTCTTACTTTATGCATAGACTTTCAAAAACTATATGAGAATTCATAAAATAATAATACTTTTGAAAATCACAAAAGAAAAAAATAAGCTTAGTAGGCTTTGAAACTGATACAAAACCCAGCAAATAATTTATATCCAGGTGAACTCATTTTATTTTTCTACATCCTTATACAATTAGAAATCCATTGGATAACAATAAAAGTATTTACAAGGCTAAATGAAAAATAAAACATTAATCGAACTTTAAAGAAAATCCATTATTTGACATATTGTCAGAAGTGTACATAAAATAATTGAAATTTATTTGCTGGTAGTTTAGCATGTCTATATACGTATTTCATTGGCGCTTGAACCAAATCATCAGTAGACTTTAACCACAAATTTTAAACAGTCACAAACCTCTTACTTTATGCATAGACTTTCAAAAACTATATGAGAATTCATAAAATAATAATACTTTTGAAAATCACAAAAGAAAAAAATAAGCTTAGTAGGCTTTGAAACTGATACAAAACCCAGCAAATAATTTATATCCAGGTGAACTCATTTTATTTTTCTACATCCTTATACAATTAGAAATCCATTGGATAACAATAAAAGTATTTACAAGGCTAAATGAAAAATAAAACATTAATCGAACTTTAAAGAAAATCCATTATTTGACATATTGTCAGAAGTGTACATAAAATAATTGAAATTTATTTGCTGGTAGTTTAGCATGTCATATTTCATTGGCGCTTGAACCAAATCATCAGTAGACTTTAACCACAAATTTTAAACAGTCACAAACCTCTTACTTTATGATTGGTTCAAGCGCCAATGAAATACGTATATAGACATGCTAGACTACCAGCAAATAAATTTCAATTATTTTATATATAAATTTTATATAACAATATCTCTAATATTTCTAATTGCGTACTTACAGAAATTTAATAAAAATAAATGAAACTTTCAAGCAATATTTGTAGACATGAAATAAGTTTTTGGTAAAAAATCCGAAGACCAACAAAAAAATATCAATGTTTAGTAAAACCTTGTCCACAGACATCAAGTTTTCTTACTCAGGATTTTATTTTATGCAGAGAGAGAAAGAGAGAAATATCATGTCTCATACAATATGAAAACTGGAGGAAGTAAACTTGATGTGTGTGAAGGAGGTACTACACATACAAAAATGATCAAATGAATCATAAAAATTTCAAAATGAAATGTTATTCAAATGCCGGTTAAACTTGTTCTCCAATTATTAAAAGAAGAACAAGAAGTAGCACTCTTCAAAAGGATAAGAATTTTTTTTTCAGATATCATAATATGTACATTTAATGTTTTTAGTTCATAAGAACAAATTTCTTCCAACAATTTTCCAAACAAGTGTTCTTTATTTTCTATGTTATTTGACATATGTATGTATTTATTTATGTACACTTATGTCTGTATGTAGTAAAGGTTATAAATGCTTCATCCACCTTTGAAAAAATTTAAAAATATGTTCTTACAATAATAAATTTCAACGTTTTTTTTACTTGCCCATAAATTTTCACCCTCTTAAGAAGTTCTTAATAATTTAAGCAGCTACAATAACAGGCATATGTATTAATTTTTGTTTTAGAACTCAAATAATTTAAGATTTTTCAATGCATATACAATATATTAGGGTGGATCAAATTCTATGGCTGAAAAATTAAGAAAAAGAACATTCTAAGAAAAATTTTTCAAGCAACTTTAAAATTAACAGGCATCCCCCATATTTATTGCGTAGTTTGCATTGCGTAGATTGCGTTTCAGTTTTGTCGTCTTCTACAATCTGGCTGTAAGTTTTACAGCTTAATATGTATGTACGATTAAGTAGCTAATAATAACACTGAGTGATGTCATTGGTGCTACATGTGCAGAAAATTTGAATTTTATGCGCGGAATAATATAATCTTGCATGCTGTCATACTTGTTTTGTACCTATGATTTCTTGGGAATTTTTCTTAATTTTTACTATAGGATTTTTTGACAAAAAAGTATCCATTCTAATGTACATGCCCATAATAAGTGTGTATACATGCGAGTATTCGGATTATTTTAGTTTGCTATAACTATGCGTAAGTAAATTTGATTACTTACATAGCAAGAATTTTCCTTTTTAGGCACTTATAAAAAACCGCAAATAAATATGTACATAAATAAGTACTTACATCATACATATGTAGATAAATCAATATGTTTGCATCTACGTACATACATAAAAACAATTTACATATTTACATGCTTATATTGAAATTTAATGATTTCATGTAACTACAAAAACCTGATTTACATTTACTATTTAATTTTCTTCAACTTTTTTGCTGGTCGTCGTTTGCTCGTTTAACTTTATTAATGCCGATCAAAATGTTTATATATGTATTTGAAATACAAAAAATATTCCCACGCTCAACTAACTGAAGAAACATAAAAACGATTAAACTTAGAAAAGATGTCGTGAATCAGTTGTTAGTTTCAAATGCACTTACATATCGTACATACATACATACATACATACATTCATATACAAAGACAATATATAATGCTTTTTTTTCTAATACTTTAAAAAGCAACAATTGCAAATTGCACAAAAAAATTACATGCAGGTTGTAGAAAATTACAGCGAGATAGAGAAAAAATCATTGACATAACTGAGAGCAGCCATACGAGAGACGGTCGGCTCTCTGGTTTACAGATGGATTTGTATAGATTTTTCCCACGCTATTTAGGTTTGTAAGATTTCCGTTTTTTTTTGGAGGGTTTAAAAAAAAACAAAAGAAAAAATAGAAATATGAAGTACATACATACATATTTATGTACATCCATATGCATCTAATGACTGGTGCAAGAAAGTAATTAGAAAAGAATAATACACAATAATAAAAAATATGTATGCTCACATGCAAACATACATACATACATATGTATATGGAAAAAGTACAAGTGCATGTGCAGCCAGCGTTGCCAACTATTTATAACAAAAACACGCTATTTCCCTTATCAAAAGACGGTAGAACGCGCTGTCTTTTCACACCTGAAGTTAAAACCTGATTGCAAATTACGGCACTCGTTATAGCACGAAATTATGAAATATTTCAATAGGGTTTATATGGAAATATTTTAAAATTTCGAACGGTATCGATGCCGTAATTTGTCCCCTGGCTTTAACGTTAAAATCATAAACAGCTGATATTGCGTTCACACTGCAAGTTTGATCAATTCTGATTTTATCTCACTAATAAAATTGTTCAAAATAAAATAAACCTCCTGTAGAAACACGCGTATTTTTGCTGTATTTTTATTTTTGCTTTTTTATAACACTTATTTGACAAACTGTACAACAACTGTTATTGTTTGTATGAAAAACTCGAAAATTTTACCATGCGCTCCGAAATGGAAGTTATTTTATATTTTTTAAACAAACATTTTAAAATTATGGAAAGTATATGTATGTATGTACATATATACAAAGAAAAGAACTGTTTGAAAATCAAGTTATTGCATATAAAACAAGTAAGAGTGCTATATTCGCCTGTGCCGAATCTTATATACCCTTTACCAAAGTGCGTTTATGTAGTATAGAGATACATACATAAGCACATAGTTACTTTTATGTACAAAGAAAAAAATAATAATTTTCAAACCCTAGAATCATAGTTTTAGATTTTTATGATTACTTATACCAATCTAGTAGTTCTTAAAAAAATATAGAAAGTGTGTTAAGTGAAAAAAAAAGGAAATTAAAAAAAAATGTTTTATTTAGTTACTTTAATGTCCAGAAAAAAATCATAGTTTCCAGCTCTGGAGCTGTGGTTTTTATTTTTATAATTTTCTATACCAAACTTTTCTTTCCAAAACGTAAAATATATATAATTAATAAAGGAAAAGATAAAAATTAATTAGACTTAGTTACTTTTATATATCAAAAAAGTGTAAGTGTCCCAACCGTGAACTCATCCTTTTTGATTTTCGGATTTCTTGCACCAATCTCTTTCTTTTAAGAATTTAAGAAATGTTTAATTTATAAAAAAAGGAAAAATTTGTTTTAGTAACTTACTTTTGTACAAAAAGGTTAGTTTTCCAACCCTGGAATTGTCTTTAAATTTTTTAATTGTTTTTTTTTTATTTGAAATACCAATTTTATTCGTTTTCAAGCATAAAATAAGTTTATTTAATAAAAATAGATAAAAATTAGTTTTCGGTACTTAATTTTTTATATCACAAAGAGTGTAAGTTTCCCAACCCTGGAATCCTCCTTTTTTATTTATTTTTTTTATTTCTTACACCATATTTTTTTAAGAATATAAGATATGTTTAATTTATAGTAAAAAAGAAAAAATTTGTTTTAGTAAGTTACTTTTGTATAAAAAATAAGGTTTTCCAACCCTATAAACGTCCTTTTAATTTTTTTAATTTTTTTTTATTTTGAAATACTAAATTCATTCGTACTCAAGTATAAAATAAGTTTATTTTATAAAAAAAAATAAAAATTAGTTTTCGGTAGCTAATTTTTTATATCACAAAAAGTGTGGGGTTTCCAACCCTGAAATCAAACTTTTTGACTTTTCTGATTTCTTATACTAATCTCTTTCTTTTAAGAATATGAGATATCTTTAATTTATAGAGAAAAAGGGAAAATTTGCTTTAGTAAGTTACTTTTCTATAAAAAAGGTAAGGTTTTCCAACCCTGGAAACGTGTTTTAAACTTTTTTAAATTGAAATACCAATTTTATTCGTACTGAAGTATAAAATAATTTTATTTATTTAAAAAAAATTAAAATTAGTTTTCGGTAGTTAATTTTTTATATCACAAAGAGTAAGTTTCCCAACCCTGGAATCATCCTTTTTAATTCTTCTGATTTCTTACACCAATCTCTTTCTTTTAAGAATATAAGATATCTTTAATTTATAGAGAAAAAGGAAAAATTTGCTTTAGTAAGTTACTTTTGTATAAGAAAAAAAGTTAAAGTTTTCCAATTCTGGAAACGTCTTTTTAAATTTTTTAATTTTTTTTTTAATTTGAAATACCAATTTTATTCGTGGTGAAGTATAAAATAAATTTATTTAATAAAAATATTTGAAAAATTAGTTTACGGTAGTTAATTGTAAAGGGTGTCCCAACAAGAACGCAAGATTTAAATTTGGCGCCATTCGAAGTGTCATTGTTTGACATTTGAACAATTGTTATTGTTTGCTAGTAGAAGGTACGAGGAATGGAGCGCTACACGAATGAACAACGCATTCTCATTGTGAAATTGTTTTACCATAATGGTGAAAGTTTTGCGGCTACAGTTCGCAAATTTGCGATCAATTTGGGGTCACAATAATGCTCCAAAAGAGTCAACTGTAAAGAGATTAATGGATAAATTTGCCGAAACTGGGTCTGTTAGTGATGTGTAAGGACAACAACGCGCCTTCGACCAGGTCGATCGACCGAAAATGTCGCAGCTGTACGTGATGATGTCGCTCAAACGCAGGTCAAGCGCAAACAGTCAATGGTGTTCGGTATCGTGAAATGATAACCAGTTTTTTCGTGCCTAGAATTGAAGAAATTAATGTGAAGGGCATGTGGTTTCAACAAGACGGCGCCACATGTCATACAGCCAGAGAAACAATTCAATTGCTACATCAGTCATTTCCCGGTCGTGTTACTTCGCGTTTTGGAGACCAGAATTGGCCGCCTAGATCGTGCGATTTAACACCATTAGACTTTTTTCTTTGGGGTTTTTTGAAGTCGATGGTTTACGCGAATAAGCCGACGACGAATCAAGCCTTAAAAGAGGAAATTGGACGCTGCAGTAATGAAATACCGCAGCATTTATGCAAAACGGCCATTGAAAATTTCATTAAAAGATCGCGTGTGTGCCAGCAAGGCCGCGGCGGCCATCTGCCCGATTTGTTGTTTCACACATAACCTCATTTTGTCTACTTTACGATATAATAAAGTTTGACGATTTTTTTTTAAATATCTGTGTTTTATTAAAAATTTAAATCTTGCGTTCTTGTTGGGACACCCTTTATATATCACAAAAATCGTAGGTTTTCCAACCCTGGAATCATCCTTTTTGTTTTTCTGTTTTCTTATATCAATCTCCTTCTTTTAAGAACATTACATATGTTTAGTTTATAGAAAAAAAAGGAAAAATTTGTTTTAGTAAGTTACATTTGCATAACAAAAAAAGTTAAGGTTTTCCAACCCTGGAAACGTCTTTTTAATTTTTTTTAATTTTTGTTTATTTTTTTTTTTAGTTAGAAATATCAATTTTATTCATACTGAAGTATAAAATAAGTTTATTTAATAAAAAGTTATTAAAAACTAGTTTTCGGTAGTTATTTTGTATGGCAAAATGAAGTTTAAGTCTGCCAGCTCTGAAACCGTCTGCTCGATTTTGCTGATTTTCAATACCAATCTTTTTCAGACTATTTCCGATACACCAGTCCTAGAACGAAGTCTCTAGCTTTTCTGGGAGCTTCGGAAAACCGATTTCACGTACAGACAGACGGACAGCCGGACATCGCTTATTCGTCTTCCCTATGCATAAGGATCCAGAATACATATACTTTATGACTCGCTTATTAATATTCTAGAAATTACAAACGGAATGACAAACCTATATATGTATGCCTTTTTACCATTTTTTGGTAAAGGGTATAAAAATGCAAAAATACATCACAAAATGAACCTTTTTAACCGACTTAAAAAAAAAGGAGGAGGTTAACAATTTGTCTCTATTTTTTTGGAGTGTTACTTCATAACTAGGTACATTTTTGGCCGATTGTAAAAATTCTTTTTTTGTCTGATAGGGTATAGCTTCCTATTGGTGTCATTGCAAAAACGTGGGCGGGGATACGCCCACAATTTTTTATTTAATTTTATGATATTCTACTTATTTGATTGTTGCGAAACCTATAAAACACCTTTGTTTTTTCTAATTACACAATTTGAAAGTTGAAAAATGGGCGGTGTTACGCCCATTTAAATTTATTATAATATTTCACGCGGTTTTACTTAACCGATTTTTACGAAACTTAGCACACACCTTGAGCTCTAAAATAGACACAATTAAAGGAATGGGCGAAGTCACGTCCATTAAAATCTAATATTTTACAATACAAGACTTAACACGCATCCTGAGCTCTAAGAAACACACAATCTTGCATTTAAAAAATGGGAGGAGGCACGCCCATTAAAATTTAATTTTATATTTCAATCAGATCTTTTTTTTTTTGGCAGAAAGAATTATTTATCGGCAGATCGATATCAGTTATATCGTATATTTTCACTTCTCAGAGGTCAATGAAAATATTTCCGTTGTTTTCTGTCCAAAAGATTATTTTTGCGGCTGCATCCATTTTTAAGTTGAAAATATATCAATTATTATCTATTCTTCTTCACTGCCATAAACATTATCAGCTGCTTCCGGCCATTTTAACTTGGCAGCACTGAATTTAGCAAAGCGAAAATAAGGTTGCATTTCATAAAACTAACATAAATTAAAACCAATTTAAAAATGGTTTTAAGTTGGTTTTAACAAAATCATTTTGTATCGTAAAACCAGGTTTTAAAAGTTGGTTTTAATTTTAAAACCAAATTTTATTAAAACCATGTCAGTGTGAAAACACTAATATTCATAAATAAATACATCTTTGTAAGATTTATTATAAGTAATGTTTCCTGAGATTTATTTTATAACAAAATTAAAGGTTTAAACGTAATTTTATATCTTCTAATACCTTTTTTTAAGAAGCCATATAAATTCATAATACCAGTAATTTTCTTTAGCAGCAAGATTTGGAATATAATCTCATACATATGTAAGTATGTATGCATGTATATTAAAAACAACCGCGCTTTAAAATGAGACGCAAAGAATTGACATAAATCAACAGCACACTACTTCCGTTTTGTGCACATTCAGTAACAGCAAAAACAAGCAAACTAGATAAAACTTGCAAAAAATAAACAATAATCGCTATATTGTATTACATACAAGTGCAAAAAATATGGATGGGTCACTATACAAAGTTTAATAAACTCTTACAACAGACATGTACTACAAATTATAGCAGCAATAATTAAATAAAACAAGAGTAATTTGATAACTCACACATATTACAATTTATGTAACTAGAACAATATAATAATGTAGCCAATCAACAATTTAAACTTTGGAGAACATCCAGTTTTGATAATTATATCGAGCCTTTGCTGCAATAGAGTCATAACTCCAAAATTAATCGTTACATCGTTTTTCGTGTTGTTTAAAAATTTCATAAAAATATTTTGTTTACTCAACTCTTGGAAGGAAAATAAAAGTTTCTTTTTCCATTACGTTGTGTGTAAATTAAAAACTTTAAACTGGTTTTTTCGCAAACTGGTTTTTTTGAGTTATAACGTTCTTTGAGTAAATGAACGATATGTTTATGTATAAAACAAAAAGTGTGAGTCAACAGACAGACAAAGCTAAAAAGTATATGATATATAAATGATCACGGTTCATACAGCAAACGTTTTTCTTTTACGTAAGCACCCTTTTCCGCTTTTTCTTTGAAGATGTTTACGACAGTTATAAGTGCTCTTATGACCTCTCATGTTTGTATTTTAAGTGATTATTTGAACTACTTGAGCAGCATTATCATCATCTTTGTGTACTCGAAATACAGCCGGGCATGGTATAAAAAAGAAAGATAAAAAGTTTTATGATATAATTATTACTTTTTAATTACAATAGAATTTAAAATAAACAATTAATTCACTGCTTATTGCGCACTCACTTAAACCATTATTTAATGGAGTGTTAATTTCATTACATGTGTGTATAAATATGTATGTATATGTATTATTAATTGAACAAAAAAGAAAACATTTTATAGCGTTCTTAATATACCGAGCGAGCCCTTGCTGCAAGATAGTCCTAACAGAGTAGATTTTTTTACTATATATTTTATATTTTTCATAAAAACAATCAGTTTTTGCTCCATATATTTCTTTAGCAAATCACTGTATTAATTTTAAAAAATATTTGATTTTTTATTTATTTAATACATATTCTACAGAGTAAGCAGTTGCACAAATATGAGCGGACTAACTGGAGCATATGCCCAAGATGTTATTAACAGTATTTTTAAAAAGTTTTGTGACTAACTGTACACGACCTATGGTTGCACATAGGAAGTAGCAACGTGTTTGTTAAAGAAATTCCACAAAAGAGCGGCAAGATTATACGGTTATCCGTAGCAGATCAGTCAATCAGTGAGAGCGAGACGAAAAACTCTCGAAGGAAAAAAAACAACACACACAAGCCTGGCCGCACTTAAGAAATAATTACCATGACGCGAGAGCTGTTCTTCAGCCCAGAGCTACTTAGTCCCAAATCACACTGTGCAAGTCTTATTGCTAAGCTGATTAGTTTCAGGGAGAGAGAGACGAGGGGACCAGCAACGTTTCTTTACCCCCCGTCTCTCTCTCCTATTAAACTAATCAGCTTAGCAATAAGACTTGCATAGTGTAAATAGGGACTTAAGGACTGAAATATTTGTTTTATTTTTGAAATTATGTATGTAAAGTAGTTTAAGCTCAAAATCGCCGTTTAAATGAGTTCCATTTAATTGCGTTACCCTTTTTGCCTATACAATTAAATACCCTTTTTAAAAAACCCGAGCAAAAGGATGTGAAATAAAAGGATGTGGCAACTCTTCACATGGTATGTTTTATCTACTTTTTTCATTGCATATGCAAATGTGTACATACATACATAATCATTTCAGTCTATTGTAGCCAGTGTTGGTATCTCTATGAAGAGCAAAAGCACATTAAGCTGTTGCAAAAAGGGTAAAAAGCGCAAAAAAATACGAAAAGGAGGGTAAAAAAGCACCAACATATTTTTTTTTTAATTTTAATACATTAAGGGCGACTTTTTGGGTACGAGATTAAGATTAGTTTATTTCTATAATTAGCTAATCCGAAAATTAACTTAATCTCAAATTAATTAGTTTGATATTTTTGAGTGGTAGTTTAAACTTCTTATTCACCCTTATTCTAATTGTCGGCATCGACGTCACTTTAACACAATACCAAAAAATTGGGGCTTGTGTACCTGTTGTCGAAAACAACTGACTCCTGTTGGAAGATTTATGCTATTTTGTAGACCTCAAGGAACGGAAATAGATTGTCAGTTGCACAAAATTGTTCTTGAGAGCGAGTACACACGCCCCAATTTTTTGGTATTGTGTTAAAGTGACGTCGATGCCGACAACTGGAATAAGGGTGATTATTTGTAGTATTACCATACTGAGGAACAAAATAGTGGCAACATTTTCTGTGTATAAGTCATGCATGTTATCAACACACTTTGATTTTTTGTGGAAAGAAGAAGAAACTGCCATGTTTTATTATTTACAAGTAAAATATTGCGCGTCTTAAAGGAAATAGATAAATAATATAAAATATATATATTTATTTATGTGTTTTTAAATTATTTTATAATATAATTTTTACAAAAAGTTATAAGTTTCACAATTGTATGTTGTCAATGTTAATGTATGATTAACCCACCACGATTGCCCGCTTAAACTAGCAAGTAAAGCATATAATCGACTACCCAAAAATCACAAATGAAGATTAAGGTTAATTTAATCTCTAATCTTGAACTCAAAAAGCCGCCCTAAGCCATTTAAAAAGGAGAGTTTAGAGTGTAAAACTCAAAACATAATTTAAAATTTTTTGCTTCGAAATAAACAAACTATTTGAGATATAATAACAGAATTTATTAACATATTAATTTAAACAAAATCTTGTTTAATTTAATAAAAATAAGTATGTGAAAACAAATAATAAAAAAACATGAGTCAAATAATTGGGTATGTTCTGCATTCCACGTGAAATTAAAACGTGTGGAATTGCCGTAGAATTGTTGTTGGAAATATGTATTTACAACAACAATGCTATGGCAATTCCGAACGATTTAATTTCACGTGAAATACAGCACATACCCGAATATAGTAGCATATACTCGCATACATTCGTACATACAATAGTAGGTGAAGCTTAGGCTTAGATTAAGAATGCATTAAAAGCGCCACTCTTTTCTTTAGTACTCTTAACTTAAAAGTTTTTATTTTTGCGATATTCACCCTTATTCCAGTTGTCAACATTGACAGCACGTCAATACGATATGAAAAAATTGGGGGTTGGCTACGCGCTGTCTAAAACAACTGACTGCTATTGATAACCTCATGCTTTCAATCGAAATCGGCCCTTAAAATTTAACCACCCTATAGTATGATTAAATATTTGTGTAAGCTTTAACAAATGTGTTATTCCCTACTACTTTCAATCAATTATTATGCAGAGAATTATGTGGTACTTTCCAGTTACTTCCGTTTTTTATTTTCCAAAAAAAAAATAAATTTTTTAATCCCAATTATGCAAAGTTTTCTAGATGTTTTTAACATAGTTTCCGTTATTGTCATTAAAACCAATTTAATAAGCCTCAAATAAAATATGCTGATATTAGCTCTTAAAAGTATTTTAGTTTTGTAAATTAATATTTTTATTTAACAAAAAAGCACCAAAAGCACTGTAAGAAATTGTTAAAAGCACTGTAAATAAACGCTTTTTAAAAAAGGGTATTAGCCAAAATTTCGCGTTTATGAAGAAGCAAAAAGCACCAAAAAATACCCGAAACGCACCAAAATACCATCACTGATTGTGAATCAAAACAACAAGATTACGCATTGCGAAGGTCCGTTATTTTGTCTGCTTGTATGACGTAGACACAGAATATGTATGTATGTGTTGTAAACAAAGTACATTTGTGTATGAAAAGTGCTTTCTCTCTCACACACACTTTTTACAAAAAACACTCATTTGTATTCTATGATGACGTTGATGCGCAGTACAAAATTGTTTTTGTACGGCTGAGTGCTTTTGATTCATGCTATTGTAGCATGTTTTGCATTATTGATCTCAATACTTAATTAATTAAAAGGGTTTTTTTATATTGCTTAATGGATTAATTAACAGAGTATCGAATATATCTGTGGCAAAAAGGAAAAAGTGCTTAAGTCGAGATAAGCTGGTCAAAATAATTTAACCTTAAAAAAATCACCTCTTCTTATATTACAAAATGGAGAAAGAAAACCGAAAAAAATTAAAATTTTATAGATTTAAATGATAACGATAATAATAATGGTATCATTTCTGTATTTGTTTAAACGGTTTTATATAAAGTTATTAGATATTAAGGAAAATCCATTTTAAGAAATGTGTTTACAACAGTCTCTTTTAAACTTTGTTTTTACTCATACATGCATACATGCAAATGAATGAAGGACAAATCAAGTTTAGGAGTAAAAGAATACATATGTGGACTGTACTGCAGAGAAAATGCATCATAATTGATAATTCATTTGTTAGAAATGTGTATGAAACAAATTCATTATTTGTAAAATATGTACCCGATATCAGGACTTCACTTCATGGGCTTTTACTTTCTATAAAGCTTAACAACTTGTTGCACTGTTTTTCATTAAATATCTTTCTACTAAAACTTTGATTAAGTCACTTTTTAATAAACTTATTGTTTTAGATTAAAAAAAAATGTATGGGTGGAGAGGCATTTTTTCCATTGACTTTTTACATAAATACGATTTCAGTGACACCACGCATATGCAGATAATTTGGTTATTTAAATAATTTATGTGGGTTTAGTTGATAGGAAAAACGGCTTTTATAGTAAATTACAGGTGTAGTAAAGACACCACGCATTTTTTGCTTTTGAAATTCATTGATGATTTTCTTCTTTATTTATTTTTTATTATTTTTTTTTTTTTTTTTTTTGTAAAAGTTGAATTAACATAGTTTAATATGCCAATTATAGTTTTTAATTAATGTAGGAGTATTTATTTATGATCAAATCTATATATTATATTACACATATAATAAACAATATAATGAAATTAAATGAAAAATATGTGATTTTCAAAACAAAGAGCTCATTTTTTTTATATGAAAATACTCGTATTTTACAAATTAAAATTCATATTATTGTTTTTCACTTCCGTTCATTATATCAAAAAGACCTTTGAGGCGGTTTCATTGACTAAATGAAAATTTTTGTTGTTTGTTGGAAGTTATTTGTGTAGTTTAATGCAAACAAACTAATTGTTGACACACTTACTTACCGCCGGACAATTTAAAAATTAAATAGCTTTTAGCTTTATAATGATAAAAAGGTTACACATAATGATAGTGATTTTCAAATGCATTGCTGAAGAGTCATTAAAATTAACAGGGTGTTGGGGTGTTGTTAATGTTGAAGTGTGCACAGGCATAATAATCAACTGGTAAGACACGTGACCTGAGCGCCATGCAGCTATCCAGCCACTGTCATGGCAAATAAGACAACCACGCAAGATTTCTAATTTTTTTATGATTTGATGACAAACGCCCATACAAATACGAGTATCTATACATGAATTATTCCTTAATAAATTAAAATAATTTTTCAACTATGTATCTATAAAGTTATATTAATATAAGCGTATAAATTTCCATAATTTTGTAATTTAAAAATAAACACGTACATATACATACATACACAAATATATATACGAAATATACGATTTCATTTTCTTCAAATCACTGATGCATAAGACCCCTTCTAAGAATTTACAAAATCTACTCTGCACGTCCATACAAAAATGTGTATATGCATCACTGAACCATAAATTTGACAAGTTATTTTTACTTGTGTATTTAGAATCCCTACAAAAACAAATGCACACACACATACATATATACACACACACATCTGCATTTGCCCCAAAGTATTTTAAGAAACTATTTTTACGTACAGAAATCACAAAGAAACACAAAATATATACATATGGATGTAGGTATTAAAGTTTATTCGCCTTTTTCTTTGTGTGTATTGCAATAAAATTTTCTCTTCCGTTTCATTATCTTTTAAATATCAGTCTGTATACAACAGTACAGAAACAAATAGAAATTACAACAAAGTTTGTTTATCGAAGCATTGCAATGTAACAGAATAAAAAAAACATGTTAATATCAAATTAACAGAAATAATAAAAGAAACATTTAATTTAATACCTTATGTTAAAGAAAATGTATTCCTTTTAGTTTTATATTTTTTGTTTGTTTTATTTTTATTTTTTATTTTTTATTTTTTTAACCAATTTAAGCACTGAAGCATACTAAAGTTTCATTTCGTTTAAATACTCGCATTAACGAAACTCTACAAGTTGGTTGGTTAAAAAAGAAATTTTTATAAAAATAAGCATCTATGTACATATGTAATTAAAATGCACGCTTTTTATTTGAAACTTTTGATTGTAATGAATTAAAAAGCAAGATAAATACTAATACAGTCTACTCTTGATAATTTGAAACTTTTTAATTTGGGACTGTTCCCCAGGTCCCCTGGAAAAAAAATAATCTCAGGGACCAATCCCTGGTTACTATGAAATTATTTTAGTGCAATTTAATTTTTTTTCAGCGCTATACTCTATAATTTGAAATATTTTAATGTGTTGAATTTTATGAAAAAAAAAATTTAACAAAAACAAAATAAGCATTCGCTTTAGTTGCATTGCTCTATGCACCTTGCTTTTAAGCTTGGCTTTTCTACACTTTATGCATATCGCTCATTTACTTCAATAGTGGCACAACTCAAAAAAACCAGTTTTGCAGAAAATGCGTTTTAATTTTTCAATTTGCATACAACTCAATGCAGAAATGAAAAAAAATTCTTCTCTTAGGAGGTGATGGTACAAGCTATTTATATGAAATTTTTACACAAGATAAAATACGAAATGCCGCATCTTTCTGCAAAAATGAGTTTTTTGAGTTATGCCACTATTGAAGTAAATGAGCGATATGTATATATGTGATAATATATATGTACGTGTTTTTAAACATGTGGATATGAATATGACAGAAAAGTCCACCTTTTGCCACTTTACGTCACCAATCAATTACGAGTATTTTAGGGTCATGCTGTTCGATTTTCTCCTATTTCTTGCCAATCCCTGGTTTTCAACTTTATATTTGGGTACGCTGATTAATTTAATATCCAATGTATTTATTATTCAGTGCTTTTTAATGCACAGGTCTGGCACCGCCTGATACGGCAACACATGCAGAAACCTAACAACTGAAATTGTACAACTCTGTTATTGTGCTTTACAGTAACATCCAACAAAATTATATAATGCTGAGTACATATCTGACGTTTCTTTTGTCATTTTCAAAATTTGTTCAAAACCGTTTACATTATGATTTTTATAAGGAAATAAATGCAACAGAACGAAAAATATCGGAAATGACAAATGTACACACTATTAAAATGTCACAAAATGCCATAGTGTGTACTCGGCATAAGACATAGGGCCTGTTCGTAAATGCAACACTGCGAAGCAAATGAAAATTTAAATATCACAAAGTGCTTCGCTGTAGTAGATAACGCACAAATAAATGTTAAATATTAGTTAAAAATATGGCTACTACTAAAAAAGATATTTCAAATTTTATTGCATTTCAAATTAAAGTTTGCTAGTATGTTGCAGAGCAGTCATGCATTTCCGAACAGGCCAATTGATTTCTTTGCTACGTCACTACACAACGTAACGTGACAAGTGGACTTTTCTGTGGAAATCAATGCCCATTATAATGCCCATATACACACATATGTATGTAAATGCTGATTTCTTCCCACTTCTCATTGCAATCGGAGCGTCATTAAATAAAAGCACATATAAATAGCTTGTACTATCACCTCGTGACAGAAGAATACTTTTTCATGTCTTCATTGAGTTCGTTGTATGTAAATTGAAAACTTTAAACACGTTTTCTGCAAAACTCGTTTTTTTTAGTTGTGACACTATTGAAGTAAATGAGCGTTATATATTAAAAATATGTATGTCTATCACATAACAAGCTTCTAAATAAACAATAAGAAATTTTAATCAAAATTTTGTTCATTTGAACTCTCGATTATTTGAACTTTATCTCTGGTGCGCTGAATTTCAAATTATCGAGATTCCACTGTACACACATACTTCCCTTTAGTCTATCACATTTGAAAATAAAATTGTCGTAAAATTAAATTTTATGACTTCAACATCTAAAAGAAACTAATGTTAGCGCGTCTTCTTATACAACTAATTCAATGAAGCATGCCAAAGTTTCATTTAATTAAAGATTAATGAAATACCACAAGTTTATGTATGTATATATGGAGTTTTTTATAGCTTACAAATCTTTTGGTTGGATTCGAGGCTTTTCAGCTATACGACTCATATGTGTGTAATTTAGTCCGCCAAAATCATCATTTTACATCTGACATAAATTATTTCTTTACAGCTGATGTCATATGCTTTGTGAGATCAAAATATAACGGCCTCTAACAGAAATTTCGTCATCTGACTTTCACAAATGCAAAGTTTCAATGATTTCACAGGACATGTATGTATTTTGAAGTGGAAGTTTGACATGTCAGATGTAAAAAGCTACAGTTCCACATTTTGCTCGAGAATTCGCTAATTGACAGCTCTGGCAGTGTGAATTGATGCATGGTCGTGTTTTTAGGTTAGATGTTGCATAATAGAGGAATAAGTGTCCAAAATTTCAAATTAATAGCATTTTAATATATGAGCTAATATTGCAATGCTTCATTCAATTTTAATACTTTAATATGAGTTGACAAGTTGTTTTTTTTTTGTGTATAAATCAAATTTATTACTAGGTGGCAAATTTAAAAGCATAAAAAGCAATGTCATTTTAAATATGGCAACATGGTAACCTTATAATTTATATAATATAAACAATCTTATTTTAATACTACTGTGATTTATATCGTTGCCTGCTCACAATGAAAATTTTAAGATTTCACAATGTTGCCACATTAAAATTTTAAATGTGTTAAAATGTATAAACACACCGTATAAGCTCAATTATAACATAATTAAAAAAATCAGAAACCCTTCTTCGTAAGCATTAGCCATTGCCGGCTTAAACAGAATCAAATACTATAAACAATTATAAAGATATTAACGCCAACTTCAGATAAATTTAATTAAAACAGTAAAAACAATAAATAAAATGTGTTAGTATACTTTAAAGATATCATTATAGACATCAATGAAACTCGTTTAAAAGTATGAACGCTGAACAAATGTTGTGTTAAGAAGTCATTATAAAAATAAATAAACAAATTTTAATCCAGTTTCTGATTGAGAAAACATATTGCCCGCCACAAGAACAAAAACAAATATTTTACATATCAAGAAAGTAATAATTAAATTTGATTTTATTGAAAAATCTCCCACACCACACAAGACTTCATTTAAAAAATTTTAATCGTATAACTTTGCATTGGCATAAAGCAATGTGATTTGACATGTGATTTCCATTAAATATTCTTAAATTAAAAACCGACTAAACTTAATTGTAACTTAAAGACCTATATCACATAAATTTAATCAAATATATTTATCACCTCTTTTAGACACGAAAAGTAAACTTTGTTTATAATTGTCTAAAAAGACATCAAGCGTATTCTTAACAATAACTATAAATGGGGTTTTTTTTAGAAAATAATGTTCATTTATTGCTCTTTGCAGTGAAAATTCACAATACAATAGCCCAATTCACAAACATGTGCAAATGGTCTTGCATCGTAGCATGTGCAAAATGGTTAGTATATTTATACTCACCACTTAACAATTCTTAGTGGTGAGTATCAATATACTATACCATTTTGCAAATGCTACGATGCAAGACCATTTGCACAAGATTGTGAATTGGGCTAATGTTTTTTTTTTAATAGAGAGTTTATTATAAATTATTTTATATTTTTTATTTCCTTTTTTGCTTTAAACGAACGCTAAATTGCATTTTTCTTAATAAGAAGTTAAAAAATTGCACTTTTTCAAGAAAATAAAATGACAAGGCATTCATTCTGCTTAGATTCACAAGCAATTTACGAATGCATTTAAAATTGAATCAATTAAACGTGACAACCATAACCAAACAAAACAGCTGTTCGAACAAAGCTTATGGGCAACACTGTATTTGATTATATGTAAGTGACTCGCCATAACACCGTAACCATAACCGTAGAAACTAGTTGAATTTTGGTTTTTTGCCGTAATCATAAACAGTGTTTGCTGCATAGACATATTAGTTGTTGCACTTTTGGAATGAATAAACAAATGAGAACATAAGCAGCTGTTTATGCTTATGGCAGCACTAATATGTGAAGAAAATTTACTTATGATTATGTTATGTTAGTTATGGCACGTCTGATTGATTGAACCTTAAAGAATCGTGGTCGAAAAATTCATTAAGAATCTTTAAATTTTTTTTTGTTTTCTTTTTACTTGAAAATTAAAGAAACTAACGTGTTCATTAGCAGTGATGCCAGAAATTCTTCACATCAATAAAAAAAAACGCCCACGGTAGAAATTAATCCAAAAACTTTTGTTTATTTAAGAAGTCTTATCTGGTGAAATTACAATAAGACCATAACAAGACTTTCAAAGAATAACATAAAAATTTCAAGTTACTGCCAGCTTTAAGATACAATAAGGGCAAATGAATATACTATATGTACATATGTATGAATGTACATATGTATTTTTTTATAAAGAGTAAATAAATAACAAAACTCAAAATCGAACACCTAGAGAGTAAAAAAATTAAATTTGTTGTTGAAAAACAGCTGCAAGTGGTTGGTTGGTAACGCCTTGTCCGTCCAATACCTACCAAATGCAGGTGAGATAAAATTACGAACTCAAAATAATAAATATGAGGGCCATTTTTTTTTTGCTTCTAAACTCAGCTCAAAGGAATTTTAATAATTTTTGTGTGTCTTTTTCTTCTGTAAGCCGCGATATGTTTGCGTAAAGATAACAAGGTAAATAAATGTACACACATGTTGTTGACCTGTTAAGCGATAAAGTTATGTTAAAGTACATACAAATGTACATATTCCTCTTCAGAATACGCATAGGTATCGCAAAGTAGCAGCTGTTTAACATGAAAATTTCAATTGCTAGGAATGCTTAAATATGTATCATACGTAAATTCAAGAAATTATTGCCTACTATGTTTTAAATAATTTGCTACAGTTTCTTGGGAAAACATTTAACAGCAGCTGCTGCTTCTTCAGATAAAACATTCTTGTAATAGTTAACCAAAAAAAAAGTTTTATTATTAAACTATATGTAAACTGGTTTTATAATTTGTTATTAGTTTTTAAACTACAAAGCTAACTGCCGCCCATTTCGTATTCATTATGAATTTAAATGAAAACAAAGAAAGAACATAAACTTCATTAAATCTAAAGAACGGTTCATATAAAATCTGTACGCGCTACACTTGGCAAGGCAAAAAAAAATCAAAATATGTTATTGAAAGTAGTTGTAGCCTTATGAGATCAAAATCTATAAATAGTTTTCTTTAAATTTTTACTGACGTATTCATAAAAATTATTATAGGTTTATTAAGGTTTTATTAAGGGCAGAAATTTTTTCTATGGCTTAGTGCGCAATCTTCATGTTTTCTTGATTTATGCATAGAAACCAATTGATGATGTTGGCTTTTTCGCCGTAACCATAAACAGCTGTTTGCTGATTAAATGCATTTGGATTAATTGCAGTCTTTATGATGATAATAAATTTTTTTCCTTGCAAACTGAACGTATATGAATGTGTCATGCGTATTGAAATATGTATATTCCTCAAATTAAAGTGTATAAAATGTTGGTCAAATCGGGCAGCTTACCTACCTACCACCCACTACTTTTATGCAAATATGAAAAATTAAATTCGTTTGGCATTGCCATATCAACAAAGTGTTTTTATGGGGAACTCAATGTGTACAAATTTTATGTGAACCGTTATTTACAAAGAATTATTTTCAAAACAATTACTAATTCGTTATACAAATAATCTTATCTTTTATAAAGAGGTGTATGTTTTTAAAATATAAAATAATATCCTCTCCTAGATTATTAGGCAATTTCAGAAATAAAAAGTGCGGAACGGAAGTTAGTTATTTGTGGAAAAAATCCCCTAATTTTTTTATATACAATTTAATGAGTCAAACTGTTTTTAAAAAGAATTATTGTAATAAATTTTATTTGCTGATTTGATTTCTTTAATAACATACTACTAAAAATTTTTAACCATTTCACTAAAGAACAATTTAGTTATTTACATGATTTCCCTATAAAAGTACATCTAAATTGGAAATAATAACAATAATAATGAAAGAAATAAATACAAAGAAAAATAAAAAAAATAATAAAAAGAAAAACAATAATAAACTTTGAAATGAAATAGCAAACAAGATTGCAAAAAATGACTGAAGGAAAAATGTAGATGGGTTAAAAGTAAACCGTGAGAAGTTAAAGAAATTTATTTAAGCATTTTCAAGAAATTTGAAGTTGGCAAGAGAGCATACTCATACAGACATACAAACTGCATATACAAACATATGTATGTATGTATAAGATCTGATAAAATAATACCTTTAAAATACACTGACGAAAATACTAACTTATTAGACATAAATTAATTTCAGAAAAAATATTTGTGCTGATCTAAATTTTTGGAACCTGGTTAGCACCCACACTTCCTTATCGTCTAAGGAAGAAAGCAGTAAAATCAGATTGTAGTGATAAATTTGAGCAGAACAAGAAAAACTGACGAGATCTATGTATGCAATAAATTGTAATAAGGCCCATGGCCTTGGAAGCCAGTGCTATCAATATATATATATATATATATATATATATATATATATATATATATATATATATATATATATATATATATATATATGCACGAATATTCGTATTCGTATTCGACTTGCCGGATATTCGGCCATTTTTAATGCGAATAAGAAGCATTCGTCTTCGTCAAATTCAGGCGAATACGAATATTTTTCCAAAAAGATTAAATAAATAAATGCATAAAAATATTAGTTTGTACGAACCCATTAAATTTTTATAGAAATTTGTACTTTTTATCATTTCCAAATATTATTTACTGACGAGCATTAAAATTTTGGGTAGTTTTTATTAACTTTAAAGTACGCCAACAGGAGTATGAAGTTCTTTTTCATAAAAATTTTTTAATATTTTATATTGCAGGCGGAAATAGAGCCCTAATTTAATGTCTATAAATTTCACATGAAGTATTCGCATTCGTATTCGCGAATATCAAAAATTGACATTCGTTATACATATATATATATATATATATATATATATATATATATATATATATACACACATATTAATGTTATATTTTTACAATTTTAATATCAAGTAAATAAATATTTAGGAAATTCACAATGACTAGCTGAAAATTTTAAAGTGGCAATATTGTGCCATCTTAAAATTTCTATTGCGAGCAGGCAACGATATAAAACACAGTCAGGGACTTCACAATGAGTGTTTGAAAATTTCAATGTGGCAACATTGTGCCATCTTAAAATTTCCATTGTGAGCAGGCAACGATATAAAACACAGTATATTGAAGTATTAAAATAACAAAATTTTTAAATTAAAAATTATTGTTGAATAAATTTATCAAAATAATTTTTTTTCTGCAAAATGCCTAAAGACTGGGAGAAATAGAAATATTTTTACGATTTTTATACTTTTAAATTTGTCATTTTGGATATTTTGTCACAGAGCTTAGAGTACGGGTGTAAAATAAAAAGGACATTCTTATGTTAAAAATTATCTTAAGAAATAACATTTACCAGCAGTAGAGGCGGTAATTCCATATAATTCGTATTGTCCCTTAAGTGCCGTCTAATAGATGCTAAATTTTGTACTTTCTTCTCAAATAAGGTAGTTATAAAGGATTTGAATTGTCCCCTTACTTCCTTCTCGTCGAGAAAAAATAATTCCACTGAACTAATCATCTTTATTATAAGTAATTTTTTAATCACTTTTACTTGAAATTGTTTTAGTTCTTATATTTATTATATTTTAAATCCTTGTTTACTTCATTTTGAATTGCCAATCTGTCACAATTGTATTTCTGATAACTTGTTGGCAACTGGAGAAAGATGTCATACATAATACTAATTTTAATTCATTTGCGTTGTATAAACTTTAAATTCATTCATAATTCATAATTCAACGTCCCTTTTCACAATGTATGATTAAGGGCTAATAAATCAGCTAAAGTTTAAACGCTGGTTAGGTTGAACTAAACTTTAATTCGTATGTGGTTTAAACTCAACAGGAGTAAATCAGTGAACCATATCTTATATGTAGTTTAAATAATACTGTGGCAGCACTTGAATAAATGTCAAAAAAAAAACAACTGTTTTGCAGCAGGCTATCAGTTTTTTGTACAATCAAAAAGGCAAAAAATTTAACATTTAATTAAAAGTACCCAAATTTTATTGAGAAAGAAATTATATACATTCTTGGCAAAGTAGAATAGTATAAAAGAACAATAGAGTGTAAGAGAACAAATCGAACATAATCTGAAGAAAAAGTAGAAGCTTGGAGATAAATTGAATGCTTTTTAAATGCAAAACATATGGTCTGTGAGTAATAAAATCATGTGGCCTGTATTGGTAGTTTAAACGCCCAATTTTATTGGTTTACAGATGGTTTAAATACTGCACTGATTTATAGGTTTGCTGGTTTAAACACATTTTAAACCAAAAACAGAGATTAACTTGAACTGATTTATTAGCCCTAATAGTTAACGTGAACTTTAACTGACAGGTCTCCATACAAAACTTGCCTGTTAGCTTTTAATTGTACATTGTGAAAAGGGCCGTAAATAAATAATATGACAACAACATTTATTGCATCGTTTAAAGTTTTACGTATTTGCAAAGGCAATTTCAAATCAAACATCTTAAAACAAAAACGTTTCACAAATAACTTGTTCTTGTTATCAAATCCAACTTTAAACAATACAACACAAGGCTTGTGAATTGAACAATTGTTGTTTCAGTTTAATAACATAAAGTCACTTATTTCTTTCAGTGTTGTTATAGAATAACACAACATTGACGGCTTTTAAATGTGTTTAATAAAACTTACTCATAGATTGTTCGTTAATTTATGAAAGAATACAAAAATACTTAATCAAGCAGGTAGAAGAAAAAGACAAATAAAAGCAACATGTATGTACGTTGTTTTAATTCATCGATGATAAAAATCTCTTCTAACTCTGGGTTAAAGAGATGAAACTTTACCAGAAGCTTTTCTTTACAATAAATAATTGTAAAGAGAGATAAATTACGCAGCCAAGACGTGCGTAGAAAAATTAAATCACTCAAACAAATAATAATGGTTTGAAATAAAGGTAAATAAAACAAAGAAACAAACAAAAAATCAAGTTGGGATTTGATGAATGGAAGATGCCATAATTATTATGTTTTAGGTTTCTGGGAAAATGCCCAATGAACATTTATTTTTTTTATGCTGAGTAATCAGAAATAACCTAAGAATCTCTTAGACATAAAATCATTTTCTACGAAATTATTTTAAACATTTATCAAAATAATTGTCATTCTTTCCATCGCCACAGTAAGAGAATTAAATCTTCAGCTATTAATCCAAAAAGTTCAGTTTAAAAGTCCAACATTCTTTTATCCCCCAATATCTAATAGAGAAGAAAAGTATATACATACATACATATCGTCGGTTGGTTATTGGTTTGCGGCACAGTATATTCAAAATACATTCTGTCTGCAGCAAACCAATAACCAACCGATGATATGTCTGTAAGATAAAATGTCAAAGTCTAGAATAATTCTTATACATTTCATTACGATAATGTGGCATCCTTAAAATTCAGCGTTGACATTTAAGAAGTTAGCAGATTGATTAAAAGGTGTTATGCTTAACGCCAAACTAACTAACTAACGCAGCTCGTTGTATGTTGTAAGCTGTATACATAAGGTCGTAAATATCCTAAAAGACTGGTTGGTGTTCACTATACTCGATAATGGAATACGGTTTATGAAAATTTTCAATAGACAGTCGACACTACTCTGAATAACAATTCCTCGTGAGATTTTTTCTTATTTCTTGTTCCACTATTTAAAAAAAAAAAACATTTCCAATTTCTCAGGTAAAATTAAACTACTGGAAACAAAATATCTGATTTCGAAAATTCAAAATCCTCTTTCTTCAGCCATCTGCTTAGAATAAAAGGATTTTATTTTAGGAAAAAATTAATTCCTTGTAACAACTCATTAGATCAGGGTTTCATTTTCTTGGACTTTTTATTCGCGAATTAGGGAAAAAATTTATTGAAAATATTCGCTCTTCGTCGGCGTTACGACTTGAACAAATAAAACTTTTATTTATAATAACTTGCTGTAAAAGTTTTTAAAAACAAAAAATTTTAAAGGATTAAACAAAAAATTTTATTTGATAATTTTTAAAAGCTTGGGCCGGGCCCATAAAATTATCATTATTAAAATAAAAAATTGGTCTGCAGTTTTATAATGAATTTTTTTCCCCAATTTGAAATATTTTCCTAGAAATAATTCCCACGAAATTCATTGTTTCCGCGAATAAAGTCCTCATATTCAGGGTTGCCAGATTTTTTCCGACCAATTTCACCAAATTGACTTTAAAAATCCCCAAAATCAATTTTATGTAGACTTCCTTAAAATATATTCGATAATAAATTTGTTTTTATATAACACTTTTTTAATACAAATTTTTATGAAATATATAATTGCATAAAAATTTAGCAGAAAATCACCAAAAAAATAAATAAAATCGCCAAAAATCATTTCTTGTAAATTTAATTAATGTAAGAAAAATCATCAAAATCAAATTGTTTTAATTTCTTGCAGACGAATTTCGGTAGGATTTATTTTTGAAACTACTCCTTTAACAAACTAATTTTCCTGGAATTACAAAAAATTCGATATTCAATTTTGTTGAAAAATAACCATAAAAATCGCCAATAGATTCACTTATCAGCAGGAAAAGCGCCATGTCGCCAAATCAAAAATTTAGACGCCAATCAAGTTGAAAAATCGCCACGTTTGGCGAGAAATTGCCACATCTGACAACCAGATGGAGAGAAAAATAAAAAGTGAACAGGATTTTTTTAAAATGGCGGAACAAGGATTAAGAAAAGAACTCTCGGAGAATTGTTACTCAGAATAGGACTGATTATGGCAATAAATGGAGAAAAACGTTTGAGTTTTTATAGCTTTAAATGTAATATAGTTTTTCGTGTGAAGCTTTTAATTAATTTATGACGGTACCTGGGAATACATAGTAATGATGTGAAAAAAATATTAAAAGAAATAATTGCATTCAAATACATACCTACATAGTTTATAAACAAGAAAAATCTTTACTTGTTAGCAAACTAAAAGTGTAACAATTTAAAATGCTTTCACACAAAACACCGCCTTTTGTTTATGAAATATTTTCCCAGACATTTGCACCAACTATTTAGTTACTAGATGATGGTTTGAAAAAAAAATCAAGGTTCATAAGTGCGGTTTCATAAAAAAAAATTCTTGTGAATGCCAGAGAGTTTTTTCACATCTTTGAAGCGTAAATATTTGTTACCATATTTTTTTTTATTCAAAAATGTTTGTTTTATTTATTAGTTTTTTTGTTTTCTATTTATTTCCCTAATGCATGTTTATATTTATATATGCCTATTTCTTGGTTAGTTTTTTTAATAATGAAATCTATTGTTTTCTTTAAAAAAATATTACATGGCTGCTATGAAAAATTACAAGATATTCTTTTTTTAATGGCTTACAATTTTGAAATTGTTCGATCCATGTTGTGTCATGTAAAAAAAATGTTTAATTAACGGTCTAATAGCGTGTGGCATGCTACACTATATACATACAAACACCATATGTATGCATATATGTATATGTATAAATAATAAAGGGTTCATTTCTCCTAAGGCAAAAGTATCTATTTAATAGTATAACTAAGAAAAACTAATGCAATATTAATGTTTTTCAAATGTGATTAGGAAGAGCGAATTAATAAGATCACAATATAAGTGCAACTAAAATTGAAATCAGTAGTTAGCAAATAGGTACCTACAACAAATTTAAAATATCTACATTTTATATGCTACATACGAGTACATATGTAAAACAATTTGTCATAATTGTTTCTGCCAAAAAAATCGGCTTCAATGCAAAGATCTGATAACAGAAGTACGTGATATATAAAAATAAATTTTAATGGGCGTGCCTCCGCCCATTTTTTAAACGCAAGATTGCGTGTTTTTCAGAGCTCAGGGTGCGTGTTAAGTCTTGCAAAAATCGGTAAAGTAGAACCACTCAAAATAAAATATATTTTAATGGGCGTGGCTCCACCCATTTTTTAAATGGAGGATTTTGTCTATTTTAGAGCTCAAGGTGTGTGCTAAGTTTCGTAAAAATTGTCTAGGTAGAACCACGTGAAATGTTATAATAAATTTTAATGGACATAATCCCAGAACAAGAACCAAAGGTGTTTGATAGGCTTCTCTGCAATCAAATAAGTGTAAAATCATAAAGTTTAAGAAAAAAATTTGTGGGCGTGTCTCCGCCCACTTTTTTTACAATGCGACCAATGGGAAGCTATACCCTCTCAGACAATAAAAGAGATTTTACGATCGGTCTAAAATGTACCGAGTTATGAAGAAACACCCCCAAAAGAATATAGAGACGAATTGTTAACCTACTCCTTTTTTGAAGTCGTTTCATTTCCAAGAAAACCAAAATATCCCAAATAATGAAATGGATACTTCAACTCTTCATTATATGTAATTGTATTAAAGTTGTTTAAAAAAATTTAATTTATAAAAACATATGTACTAACCTAATCCAAAACGTCGTTTGATTTTTTTCAACAAATGCATTTTCTTTTTACTACTCATTTTATCCTTGTCATGATGCTCGTCATGATGATGATGGTGATGATGTTGCTCCATAACCATAACGTGGCTGACAGTATTTCGAGTCCTATAACCAGCTGACATTTCAGTAAGTCCCATTTTTACTTCCGTTTCGGCAATTATTTAACAATTTATAAACTTTTTGAAAAAAAAAATAATATACAGGATTCTCAAGGATATTTCTCAAAAACTAAAACGCTTTTTGTATAAACACAGTATTTTTCTATTCAATACATTTTTGTATACATGGGTAGTTAGCTTTTTTCTTCTTTTAATTATCCTGGAAAGTATTATCCGTTTAAATCCGTTTTTTTAATAAAATTTTGATATGCAAGAAAAATCAACCCCTATATGTAGGTAAATTTAATTTATTTGTTTTTTTTTCTGAAGAGAGCTATTTTACCCGACCGGTATTAAAAAAAAAGCTCAACGAAATAACACGCAGCAGTAATGGATCTTAACGCTATGACGTGAAAATTATAACTGATTACTAAAATTCACAACAAACGACCTCAACTGAATTGCACCATTCAAAAGAAACTTCAGCAGACAGCAAATTCACACATAAACACAAACACACAGCCAGTAGCACACACAGATATAAATATATAGAATTTTATTAACAGAGTGTGTGCGTGTGCGAGCAGCAGTGCTCGGGCTAAAAAAAAACATAAACATTGTGTAGTTCAAAACAACAGGAGCAGTTGTTTTCTGTTACCTTTGGTAGACTTCTTTATTGTTTTTATACAATTACTTTACTGTTGTTGTTGTTAGTGCTGGTTTAGCTTGAGAAACATTTTGTTTAACAACCAGCCAGACAGACAGACAGCAGATAGAAGCGTAGACATTACAAAAAGGAGTCTACAAAAAACTTAAACAAGGGCCGAAAAAAACCGAGTAGCTAAAGGAGAGAGAGAAATATGTTCATACATCAGACATTTCAAGGACTTTCTTGTTAAGTTCAAGCCAGCGTTGCCATTTTGGTGCTTTACGGGTATTTTTTTGGTGCTTTTTTTCTAAGGGCCTGTGCCAAACGGTAGCAAAGTACTAGTGTAAGTAAATTTTTGACATTTCTGAGGTGAGTAAAATTTCACTAGCCCTGGGGGCTAGTAGAAATTTTGACACAACAGGTAAATTTTTGACAAGCTGCAATAAAAAGCATGGTATCATAAAATTTAAATCCAACGCCGTCGCTTCGAGCCGTCGCCCAATACAAAAATTTTTACGTCTTTTAAGTTTAATTAGACTGTGAAAAAATCATTGTTTATTTTAGTTTGCGAAAAATGTTGCATCATGTATATAATATTATATAATTTATTGCTACAAGAATATTGTTTTATATAAAAATGTCCTCTTAAAAATTTGTTGGTAGCCGGCGGCTTGTAGTCAGGCGAAGCAAAACCGCCGCCGCAGCATTTGTTTCATCAGCTTCTTTCTATGCTAAAGCGAATTTGTCAAAATTTTACATTGTCAAAAAAGATATCATTTGGCACAGCAGAAAAATTAAATTTTTCCCCACAGGCAAGTATTTTTTTACCACAGTACTTTTCTGCATTTTGACACACGCCCTAAGTACCCGAAACTTTATTAAATAGCCATTTCAGAAAAACGTGCATATTTAAATAATACTTAAATTCCCAACCCTGTGTATTTAAATTCTATTTAAGTTTTATGTGCATACATACCATGTGTGTTTGTGCGTGTGTGTGTTTATTGAAAACATACATACATGAATATCATGTGGTCGTATTAAAAAGAGTTTCGTTTAATTTTCATAAATATGTAACATATAGAATACATACATAGTTTCATATCATGGAATAAATAAATAGAAATATATGTACATTTTAATGCTCTTTTGGTTTCATAAAATAGTTATGTTTTTATGGAATTTTAGTTTTCTGCATTTTGATAACCCAACTTTTTTATTTATGATAAACAGCTGTTGCCTGAAAAGCTTTTGTAGTGCTGCCGTACTTTCAATGAAATTGAATAAGAACTTTAATTAACCACTGAAGAAATTAAAACGAATTTTAATACAATATAAGTTTAAATAAATACGTATTTAAATATTTAGTTAAAAACTAGGGGTAAGCTAATAAGAAAATAAAGTTATTTATTGGAAAAAAAATTATCTTGATGGACATAAAAACTATTTAACTAAAAATGAAAATAAAGAACATATCGAGCCATAACCTCCGAAAAAGTTTAACCGATAAACCGATTTTGGTAAAAAAAAATTATTTTGCTTAAGCTTTTTTGGCGGTTATGGCACGATATGGGTAAAAAGTGATTTAACTAAGTTAAAAAATATTTTCTCAAAAGAATCTTGTGGCATTTTCTATTTATATATGTATGTATATGTCTGTATTTTAAGACATACAATCTGAGTCCAAGAGTTTGAAACGACCTTGTTTTGGTTGCTTTGGAAAAATAAGACTGTTAGACATACTTTGTTATTTTTTATACAAGTTTTGCCTGTTAATTACACTGTGCTATGTAACAGGGGAGGCCCTGGTTGGTAAAACTAATTCGGATATGCTGAATTCAGTGGTGTTAACTGTTTAATTAAGATTGAAAACTTCCTTAAAAGTACCTAAGAATCGCAAGTTTCCCACTTTTCTAACTAACTGTGCTAAGTACTTCAGTCAACGCCACCCTCGAAATTCAGCAGGACCAAACGCATCATAATATTAAAACACTTGCGATAACGAGTTTCGCGACGTTGAATGAGTATATTTAAGATTTTTTTTTATAAAGTTTTCTTAAGATCTCATACTTTTAAGTCCCTGTCACATACATATGTACTAGTGTCCTGCACAAGACTATTTATAAGACCTTTCAAGACGTGAGAGATTTTTTCAAATGCTTTGCTACAGCGAAATCTTATAAAACAAACGTTAACAACACTGTTTGCAAGAAATTTATTTGAGTATTGTATGTATAAAGGTAGAGGTCCATAGCTCGCTTTTTGCGCGTTATGCTTTACACGCGTTTCATCCTCTTGTTTCATTCTATACTTTGTTCGCGTTGAGTTACATGCACTGCTCTTCATGCGGCATTTTATTTTTGTTGTGAACAGCTGTGTGCGTTTGTTTATAAATACTTATAAAGAAAAAATGGAGAGTGAAATCGAGTTTTTAAAAGAATTTGTGGAGTTAGTCGAGTTTGTATATTTAATTTATTAAATTTTCTTCCATTTTATTGTTTAAAAATATGTAATGCACACAAAGTAAATAATACAGATTTAGTAAAAGTAATCGATAACTAATATGCAAAATTTGTTACTGAGAAAAGTGTGGTGAAAAGTTAATTAAAATACATCGCATTAATGAAAATATTCACATATTTTATTAAACAAGTTTTTTTTTACTAAGAAATTTTTTTTATTAAAAAAAAATGAAAAAAAATATCCAATATCCACGTCAAAATAATATTTATCGATAACGTCAGAAATAAAGTATTATTTAACATCTTTAGCTTTCAAGAACAGCTGACTTTCTTTCATGGTGCTTGTAACGCGTACAAAAGTAGAAAGTAAACCTACTTGTTGCTTTGAACGCGCCTACTCGTGCTGCGCTTTTTGCAATGTAACTTGTCACATACTATTACATTGATTCTAATTTTTTGACAGATGCATAGAAATCGTAACGCGCACAAAGCGAGCTATGGACCTCTACCTTAAGAGTAAAGAAGAAAACACTTCGTGACGGAAGAATTTGTGATACTAGCTTCTTTCTACACATAAGAGCGTATACAAACGTCAAGCATGTATGTGTGTATGATATTTTATTTTTCTGCCCACATGCAAAGGCACACACATGCATTGAAATTAGTTGTATGCGGTTAATCACATAATAGCTTACCATCTACATATTACACACACACTCAAACGTACAATATGAAAAATAACAAGCATACACTAATCAACAGTACTTCTTTTGAGTGTTTGTTACAGACAAGCTGTCTTGACGTCATCGCTTGTTAACACTGGTATACACGTACACCAATACATCCATCGTGCTTCGCTTATAGTACGACAGCATTTATTATTGGTTTAGTATAATACATGCGACGTGATTACATTTAAAAATCATGACGTATTTACATTTAAAGACTGTTTACGCAGGCCTCTAATATGTACATCAGAAAACAGTGTGAACAGTGTTGCCATTCGGAAAATTTCAGGCATTTGAAAAAATAATTTTTACTCAGTTTTGAAATAATATCATGAGAATTACATTTTGATTTTTTCTGTTGATATCGATTTAAAATCGTTTATTCTACAGTTCTATTTCACAAAGGGAAAATACTGATATGGAAGAGGTGTATTCTTGCTTATTTAGATTTCTTTTTTATTCACAACGTTTATATAAAGTTTAGCAAGATTTAGTTAATCGTTCCACCAACTCTGACACATTGCATAAAACGCAGCTGTTAAGAAGTTTTTAATGCAGTTTTATTCTCTCATGTAGTAAAATTATTAATCTCTTCTTTTTCTCTCTTTTCCCCTGTAGTTCAAGTTTTAATTCGTCAATATAGACAGGCATGGATAACATATAGTTTGAAATTATAACAAACTAAACTTTGATACAATCACCTCTATTCTACATTTTCATTGCATTTCCGCAATCATTTACGCAAAAATCGAAACAGATATTCCAATAAGAAGAATACAAGATTATTTTGAGAGCCAGCTTTTCGCTGAGGAATATATGAAATAGTAACACAAAAAATAAGCAATTTTCTAAACATTTTAAGAAAAAATTAAATTTAGTGGAGTTAGGGCCAATTTTTAATGTCTTTGAGTGATCGTTTACACTTGTTATTGTATGTGGTATTACCATACTGGGGAACAATATAGTGGCAACATTTTATCTTCAAAAGGTATAAGTTATTAACACACTTTGGTTTTTTTGTGGGAAGAAGAAGAAGAAACTGCCTCATTTTAATGTTTACAAGTAAAATATTTTAAACCACCAGCATTGGCCGCTTACACTGCAACCAGACAGTATAGTTCGTCATATGGTATTTTAGCTTGTGTAAATTTTACACAAACTTTAACACCCACCACTTGATCAAATAAAAATATTTTAATATACATATTTATAGAGTTTTGTGTACGACCAAAGTTCCCATTTTTAAGGAGTCTTCCAATAGAGGCTTCCGTACTTTGGCGGTTAATAGTGGCTAAATCCAGGGGTGTTCTGTAAATTGGTATTCTGCCCGGGCAACATTCCACCATCTTCCGACAAATTTGAGTCCATTGGTTCAGTAAACAATCAACCAACAATCATGTGTCGACGAAACGCAACACCTTCCAAGAACATCGACGCGTTCCATGCACCCCAAAAAAGGCACTGTTTGGTGTGTATCTTGGGCTGGCAGTGTCATCGGTCCATATTTCTTACCCAGGCTATCACCATCCATATCATCCAATCAGAATTGGATGATATGGACACCAACGACATATGATTCCAACAGGACGGCGCTATGTGCAAAGCAGCTCAAGCCACACTGGACATTCTGTACGAGCGCTTTGAGAGCCTGGTAATCTCACGCAGAGGTGATGTGAACTGGCCACCGAGATTGTACGATTTGACTCTGTTAGACTTTTTCTTGTGGGTTTTCTTAGGTAGGAGCTCTATGTGAATAAGGCACAGCGGCCCTCAAAGGCAACATAATATATATTACTGGTCGAATTCAGCCTTATTTATGTGTCTGTCATAAAAAAAAAAAATTTAAAATTTCGGTGACATTGCACAAACACTTTTTTATTTGAATTCGTCGATATTTGTTATTCGTCGGCGAAGTAAAATAACTAATAAAATTGCTACATAGCTAAAAGTAATACGCCAACTTAACACCAGAGTCGCTGCAACGCTGCTATACAAAAAGACAAAACGCGCAATATCAGAGTTGTCAAAACGGAAAAATTTATTAAGCTTCAATTCTCTCTATCTATCTGTCACTTCACCATCTGTACTTGCACTATCCCTTACCTCATTTTCAGGTAAAAGAAAGGGTATCCTGTGATTTGGACAAAAGTGAGCCAAAAACTTTCTTTCTCTTCTCAGAAACCTGCAAACTTAACCTAAGCGCTTAGTGAAAGACTCTTTAGACTCCTTTTTTCTCTAAAGGGGATCAACTTAAAATTCACAAATTCTCAGTAAATGAAAAAAAAGCAGAGTGGCTTTTATATATCTTTAGCTTAACATAGTAGAAAGGCCCTATAAAGTTATTTTTTTAAACTCGAGATTTTTGCATTTTTCGATTTATTAGATGTTCTTCTATCGAAATATTCAAAAAACTCGATTTCAAAACATAGTGAGTTAGGGCCTTTCTGTATTAAGATACCGATATACTAGAGTATATACCGTTAATTTAATATATAACTCATTATTTTTTTGAAATCGAGTTTTTTGTATATTTCGATAGAAGAATATCTAATGCATCGAAAAATGCAGAAATAATGAATTAGGGTATTTCTATATTAAGATAACGATATGTAAGTATATCGTTTCTTTGTAAAAAGTGAAAACTGCAAAATTTTCAGTTGAACCCCTTGAGAGGACTTAGTGCGATATGTACATAAAATGTACGTGTGTATGTACTAAAACTTTTAGATCGAAAAAATTTTTCTTTTTATCGTAGGGGATAGTAGTGCCCTTGCGACATAAGAACATCACAAGAAATGACTGAGAAATATTAGTGAACTATCCATCTCTGATCTAAAATGGAGTCGAGTTTCTAATTGAAATTTTGTATGTGTGGATTATATATAGTATTTGTTTGACTGCAGTTTTTTTTGTAGCCTCCCTTATAGCAAATGAAAATACATAATGATTTTGTTATTGTTTCTGCTGCCGTAACAAGCGAATACTCTTATAATGATGTTAAATTCTAAATTGAAGGTGTAGTGAATGAAGTTTTTTTGTTGGTTTAATTTTTGCATTCTGTTGTTTAGAATTTTGCAGATGTCAGGTCATGGTATGGGTCTATAGTAGAGTAGTGGTGCATATTGCAAATATCTGCTTGATATATACATATGTATGTATGTATGTGCATTTATGCACACATACATTTATATGCACTTGGAGTACGTACAGAAATCAGCATGTGCAGATACATACAAGTCTTACATGTGAAATAATAAGATAAATATAGTACGATCGTCTCTACATTATGGGAGTTTTTTTTTCAGTTGTGAGGAGTATTTTCAGTTTCAGTTTATCATTATTTTTTTTCTTAGCTTGATGTGAATGTTTGTTTAATGCTCAGTTGGTGGTTGATGAACTTCTTTATTTTGTCTTGAAGATTTTTGCTTTTATTATTATGATTGTTGTTGGTTAAAATTACGGATATTTGTGCCTGGGTGTATGTCACTGCTGGCCAGAGAAGCGCCAGAGTGCCGAACATCAATCGGCTTTTTGTACAAATGAATGCACATACGCTTATACATTTCTCTCGGTTTTCTCTCTGTGGGCAGCATTAGTGTATGTGCCTTTGCATGTGTTGTACATGGGAACATTATTTTTGCATACGTATCACAGTTGGTCAGCTTGTCGCAGAGGACACTTTAATCAACGACTATTTATCGAAATTTCGACATTTGTCATGCACGATACCTATAAGTAGATTACAGGGGCCTTCTTCCTGCACTCGTGATCGGAATTGCATTCGAATAGAAATTAATTTCGATGGCAAGAAATTTTCCAAAATTTCACTCGTCACCATGTGAATCGAGTTTTTGTTTCAGTGTTGTAAAAAGGCAAATAAATTAATTTAACAACATTGAATAAATTGTAAGCAAAGGCATATGTTTGTATATATGTATGTGTGCAAAAAATAATATACATAAATGTTATTTTCATTTTTATTTAATTAATAACTTAATAATAATAAATTAGTGTAAAGTTAGAGAATATAGCACTATCCACATTTTCGATTCTCTTATTGGTTGGCCAGAAGCAGTTAATTTGTTATTTGGATGCTCCCACAGTTGGTTGATTTTTTTTATTTTCCCCCACAATTCTTAGGCAAAACATTATTTACCAAACCAGTGTGTTTTGTTATATTTAAAGTCACCTAGAAATTCTTTATATTTCGCACATTTATAGGGTGTTTTCTTAGAGGTATAGAACTTCGAATTGAAATAAAACACAAGAAAATCGTTTTAATGTCCATCAATTTGGCTTTATTGGAAGGATAATTTTATGCCATTAATGTTTAAATATGATTTCGGGCATGTGGCCGCCGCGGCTGGCTCGAATAAAGCCAATTCTACAGGTCCAATTTTCAACCACTTTTTCGAGCATATGGGGCCGTATGTTGGCAATAACGCCACGAATGTTGGCTTCCAAGTCCCCTAACGTTTCTGGTTTGTTGGCGTAGACGAGCGACTTCACATATCCCCAAAGAAAATAATCCAATGGTGTCAAATCACACGATCTTGGTGGCCAATTGACAGGTCCATTCCGCGAAATTATGCGCTCATCGAATGTTTCCTTCAATAAATCGATTGTGACGTGCGCTGTGTGGCATGTAGCGCCGTCTTGTTGGAACCACAACTCATTCACATTGATGCCATCCAATTCGGGAACAAAATAGTCGGTTAGTCGGCTCCAATTGCTGTGCACGGTGGCGGATCGATTCATTCGGGTCCTCTTCAACACTTTGCTCTACAGCGGCAATTGTTTCTTCGGTGCGCACTGTTCGACGTCTCTGCGGATGCGTATTATCACATAGAGTAAACGTATTGCGAAAACGATCCATGGTTAACCGAATTAATTGCTCTGATGGACGATTATGTCGACCATAAAATGGACGGAGCTTGCGGTAAACTTCGCCAACTGAACCATTATTTTCGAAATAAATTTGCACGATTTGCAAGCGTTGTTCTTTTGTCAACCTGTTCATGATGAAATGGCAAACCAAACTAAATATTAATCACTTGACAGCTGACAAAATGGCCGCCAGTTAAAAAAGTGATGCCAACTTAAAGTTCTATACCTCAATAAAAAACACCATTTACTTCAATAGTGGCATAATACAAAAAAAAACCAGTTTTGCAGAAAGCGCGATTTAAGTTTTCAATTTGCATACAACTCAATGGAGAAATGAAAAAAAAATCTTCTCTCAGGAGGTGATGGTACAAGCTATTTATATGAAATTTTAGCACAAGATAAAATACAAAATGCCGCATCTTTCAGCGTTATTAACTCAAAAAACTCATTTTTTGAGTTATGCCACTATTGAAGCAAATGAGCGATTTGTACATTCATTCAATTATAGATAAATAAGTAAAATATCGAACATACATTTTCTTTTCCTTCGCTTTTTCTCTGTTAAACATGATTTCGAATGCCTTTTTGCTTGCGAGTAAAAACACGAACGGTTGCATTCGAATGTATATTTTGATATGTGTTATTCGAAACCGAATGCGAAAAATCCGAAAAGTTAAAAAACTTGCACATTCGAGTAATAACTCGCTCGCAATCGAATGCGGGAATTAGGCCCCAGTTTCTGTTAAAAAGGACTGGGTGAAAGAAAAACTACTCAACTTTTCATGCATCAAACTACAACAAACAAAACATTAATTAAAATGTTATAGAAATTGTCAGTTGTACAGGGACAAGGAAAATATGCGCGAGAATGTCGCTCTTGTTGTCATGTTTTGAACCAATTGTTCGAAAATTGCCTCAATGAGCTATCGCCAACAGGCCCTACACGCTTTAACATTACCGTGCATCCGTCTTGCAAGATGCCCGTATAACATGGCCAACTGGGATATTTTGACATACTAAAACAGTTACAAAGTCTGGTCTGCTCAGTACCTTTATTAGGGTAAATATCGTGGTAATTCTTGTATTTTAACATATGGTATATGGCAATAGGTGTGCAGACACACGCATCCATACATATATGTATGCATGTACCTATTTGTTTTATAAAGAATGTATTTGAAGTTACCCTGCAGAAAGTGCGAATAGTGAAATTGTGGTGATTTACTAGTGACGTTGTCAGTAGTACTACTGACCAGGTGTACCCCAGCCAATGTAATCATCTATTGACATTTAACATTAGCTTGTCATTGAAAATCCACCACTAGACTGTAGCACTACTGACTAAGTAGTTCTTTTGGGACCACATGGAGACATTGGCACCAAAGATTCACTAGTAAATTTTAGGGGCTCTAGTATACAATATCGATATTTTCTCGCTCGTTGTCAATAGTAAAATTATAGTGATTTTCTAGTGACATTGTCAATAGTACTGCTGACTAGGTGTACTCCAGCCAATGTAATCGCCTATTGACATATAACATAGGATTGAAAATCTACCAGTAGACTTTAGCACTATTGAGAAGGTAGTTCTTTTATGACCATATAGAGATATTTGAACCAAAGATTCACTAGTAGATTTTAGTGACGCTCGTCTACATATATTTTTTTTAATATTATTGCACAACGTAATAAAAAAGAAAAACAAACTATTGATGCGTTCTTTGAAAATATCACCAGAAACACACTAGAACTGTTGTCTCTAACGTATCTCTACTCGCGCATAAAAGGAAAGTTGTCGACATTTTAACTAGTGCAATTGTCGCTGGAGAAAGAGTATTGACATAGAGACATATGGTTCTAGGCTGACTAGAGGTTACAAATCGATACGTTTGTAGCTACACATCTATGTATTTATGTATTATAAATGTAAAACTTTAAAAATTATCAAATGTCAAATAAATTTGGCTTTGTCAGTTTTACGAACATTGTCCTAATTTTTTAAGAAAACTTACTCCATCAATTTTAGCGTTCATTTCTTATTATCTATCACAAGAAGTATTTTAAAAATCGAAAATCGAGTTTTCATTATACATTATTAGACATTTTGAGGTCCTGGGGGTGGATTCTGACTATTTTATCGATGATCTTAGCAGCGCTCTAAATTTTGGGGATTCGTCCCCAAAAAAGAGCTTTTTTGTGATTGGGGATAAAAATTTCATGAAAATCCCTAGTGTTTTTTTTTTTTTTTTGAAAATAACTTTCACATTTCTTGGAAATTTTTAGGGTTAATACCAGTGATGCCAATTTAGCAATTTTCTAGCTAAATTTAGCTATTTTTCAGCATATTTAGCCAGAAGAAAAGTGAACTTAGCTTAGCTATTTTTAGCCATTTTTATTTTAATCTTGCTATTTTTCCAGACATGAAATTTGTTTGTGGTTTTTCATAAAAAATTTATATTCACAACAAAGGAATATTTATTTACTAAAACAGACCAATATGTTATTGTTTTCGCATTAATATCAATAAATTCCGGTTCAAACTTGCAATTTTTGTTACAGCAACTCTTTATTTTTGTGTGAAAAGGATGTAGAGAGTGTAATTCTGTTTCAATACTCTCCTACATATTCAAGAATTGCTACAACAAAAATTACAAGTCTAAAAGAGTTTATGTGAAAGAGATGACTGATGATGATTGGGTAACAATAAGATTTGCTACTCCGTTCTTATTATCGTTGCAATGTTGTTATAGTTTGTCGGGTCTTCATGGTGGTTTATGATATCAATCAAACAAGGGTCATTTTTGTTTTACACGAGTGAAAATAAAATATAAATTAAAAAGTTTAAATGAATGTTTAAAAAATAGAAAATGAACAAAAAGTATAAATAAAAATTTCGCAAGGAATTTAAAGACTGAGTACATCTGAATAGAAGGCGTACTCCAAGTATTGCAAGTTTTTTTACTTGTTTCTTTATTACCTGAATAAATAATTTTATTTTTTACTTAAATTTATTGTTTTTATTTACTTTAAAAAAGTTCCCGATTTGCTTTACAAAAATAATATATGAAATACCATCTTGTTTTTGCTTAAAGTTCATGATTTTTGCATTCGAAAGTGATGAGCCATTTTTTTTAGCTATTTTTTGTCTATTTATTATTGGTGAAGGAATTCTGGCATCACTGGTTAATACATACATAACTAAGTAAAAATCTTGTTATTTAGTTTTTCTTCTTTATGTTTGTTTCAAATTTATGTAAACATATTTTATACTGATGGTAACATCGAAAAAATCAGGGACCGTAATTGTTATGAATTTTATAACAAAAGTCAAAAGATAACAGTTATTATTTTTTTGATTTTATCAGCCTGTTTTTCGAAAATGAATAAGTGTATACGTTCTTTAAAATAACGAATGAAACCATGTTTTCGTTTTTAAAACATTTATGTATTTTCATCAGTCGTAAAGCAGCTCTGGGCGAGTCAACATCACGCGTCGTTGGCAATTATCTCTTAAGTGCAACCAGGCCACTGTTGTTTATTGGCCTTCGAGAGTTTTGCGTCTCACACCGCATGTGATTAATGGTTGGCGTCGGTTAACGGTACCCTTTGCGGTATCCCTTTGGTTTCCATTAACCAAATTCAAAAACACAGAATAAGAATTATTAAAAATAAAAATATTGAAAATTAACAATACTATTTGCAGTTAAACCTGGCATTTGTGAATGATTTATTCCGCCAACCTTATTTAATTAATCGCATGGGTTTGACAGTTGGCGTCGACTAGCTGTACCGCGTTACGGTTGTTGGTTGCTTGCTGCTAACCACATGCAAAGGATTCAACATAATCCTACTTTTGGGATGAATATACATATAATTGTTTTGAGTTTAACCTGGCAATTTGTGAATCTTTGAATTCCGCCAACCATATTTAGAATTAATTAGAATTTTCATGTGTGTGACAACAAAAGAGCTTTCAGTTTTCCACACTCATAAAATTTTTTATGTAAAATTAATTAAAAATCAGTCTACATATTTTTCATTTGACTTTAAAGAAAATGTTATTTAATTTTTAATGTTAGAATGTGAACTGACTTAAAACAGTGAAAAGCAATTTTTTCCTTTTATTTTTTACTATAAATTACAAAAAATTGAATAAACGAAAAAATCTAAATGGTTTTTTCTATAACCGGATTGATTTAACCCCCTGTTTGTGTAAGACGTTTGAGTTAGAAATCTTGGCGTTTCTGTAATAGATTAAAGAAAACTTGTACAAGTTTCCTTTAGTCCATTACAAATACTCCAAGATTTTTAACTCAAACGTTTTACACAAACAGGGGGTAACTTATTAAAGCTTTCTAAAGAGTTTATAAAACATATTTTCATACAAAATTTTTGTTACTAAACCTTAATAATTTTTATAAATAAAGCCTGGCACTCTGTTCGAAGTTGTGAAAAATTTTCCGTAACATTGATTGTTTCGCGTAAAAAATTTGACATGTACTAAATGTAGGGCAAAAGGCGTATTTTTTATTAATTTCTCGATTTTATTGCTTGAAAGTATGCAACATTGTTAAAATTCCGTCCGAAAAGAGTACTGCTCAAGGCACACCAATCAGGTACCCGCGATTCTACAACAAATATTACAACAGCAACAACCACATGTAATTTGTTGGTATAAATTGCCTTCTTACTTTTCAAAACAGGGTAGTATCGTCAGATTGCGTGTTTCTTATAGGAAATGTCAAACACCATACAAAACTGAAAGGTGTTTATGGATACCCAAACAAAAGCATGCTTTTAGGCTTATACCTACACAATCCAAATTTGACATTTAGATTGGTATAATGATATTAGTCACCTGGTGCAGTGCTGCCACCTAATAAATGCGCCTTGGTACTGCTCATGTTGTTTCCCAGCTGAAACTAAAATGATGCAAGATTCATTTTGCATGGAAAAACATGCTGCCAGATAGCTTTTGCGTGTTTTTCGCAATAAGACCAGGGGGTCGATTCTGGTTCTGTGATAATGTGAAATGAAAACTTTTTTCATCTTATCATAGTGTTTCTGATTCTAGTTCAGTGAAAAAATAAAAACCAAATTGAAATGATTTCATATGAAAAAAACAATCGGAATGAAATAAAGCGTTTTCACAGTTACACATTATTACTGATTCTCGTTTTATGGAAAAGTGCAAACAAGTGTCAAAACCTTTTCATATGAAAAGTTTTTTTACACACACAATTCATTAGTGAAAAAGCATGGAAACCCATGAAAAACGAATACAAATACTACTTCTACACTTTTAAAATATTTAATTCACTTATCCTCATCCCTAATTTCGTCTGATAGGTCCATTAAAACATTTTATCAAGACATTTTCTATTTTTATTCATGTTCATATTTGCATAATTTGGCAATTGATCAGAAGCCGAGGGAGGCATAAGTTAAGTTATTATCGGCGGCAAAAAAATAATTTGGCGCCGAGTGAAAGTTAACTTGAAATGTTATTTATAATAGTTTTTATTATGAAATTTTATAGTAATTAATATATCAAAATGCCATACCACACAAAAATTAATATGTTTTCTTGAAAAAAGTTTCAAACTCCAATTGCGAAAGAAAATATGTAGCTTTCTAGTACTGAAAAGAGAAATCAATGTAAGAATTCCAAAGTCTTTAAAAACAGTTTTTATTATTTTTATAATATGTCAATTTCTACATGAAAAATATGTGTATTTACATAAATGTGTACATATATACGTATGCTAATTTGTGGGTGTTGGCACATTCATATGTACATATGTATGTTTAAATCTTCGTATGCACATTCTTAAAAAAAATAGGTAAAAAAACGCATTTTGTTTAGCTTGTTTGTCCTTTTTTTGAAATCCTGGTTTATGCTGGTATTTTACACTTTTCTCTACCTGCCAGAAACATGCACACTAGAATAAAATACATAACATATATATGTATGCATGTTCATGAGTATGCATGAAAAAAAGCAAAGCAACTGTGTTGTTTGAACTTAACTTTTCCTCATGTATTTAAATTACGTATTTATGTATGTACATTGTACACATGTGTGTAGTTGCAAAAACAGTTACTATTTCTTATTATTTATACATTTGTTTTTTAATAAACAAATGAGACTCAAAACATAAGCCAGATTATATACTTCGATCATAAATATAAGCAGCGGCAGCGGCTCAAGCAATAACAAAAATTACATGCGGCTTAGCGCGGCATCATAACTGCGAAACTTAGATCTCTGCTTTTGACAATTAAAGTTAAATGACATGAATACAAGCTTTTCACAGCTACACTGGAATGAAACATTTTTTCATTACTTGAACCAGAATCGCAATCTGTGAAACTGTGAAAAGACGGTGTGAAAAGTTGCTATGAAAACGAAACGTTTTTTTTCACTTCACATTATCACAGAACCAGAATCGACCCCCAGAGTACTGCTTTTGCGAATTTATTTCGCAAATATATTACACCAAATACCTTTACATGTACTTTGACAGCATTTCGCACAAAATTGTAAACAGAGTACCAGGCTTAAGGCTGTAAGAATTTTGAATTTAAAAAAAAAGTTTAAGTGAAGCGCAAATACTTTTTTTTATTCATACAACCCAATATCTCAAAGATATGAAATTTTAAAACCAAATAAAAATCTGCAATAAGTGAGCATTTTGAAATGTTTCCTTGAGTTTGTTGAATGCTGTTGTTGTTGTTGTTGTTGAATTCGTGATCCATTCGCACATTTTCGAAAATAAAATTTTCAAAAAACTTTTTATTTTTTTCAAGCAAATTTTAGACTAGTAAGCCGATCGGTTCAAAATCTAATCAGTTTCTAACCTCAAAAAGGCATGTCGATTGCTGCTGAAAAACAAGTTTCGAAAATCATGATGATGTAATCACAAGCATCCGCGCCCTTGACTATCAGCTTATATCTTGCTGTTTTTGAAAGCACTTATGGGCCTTCCCTCGTAATTGATTGATCAAATTCCTTCATTTAATATATTTATCGATTAAAAGGGCATGCTGCAGAAATGAAATTTTAATAAATAGCATAAAATATGTTTCTAGTTCTAAATGTTATTTCAAAAGGGAAGAAAGAAAAAGTTGAGTAGTTAATGAGTATGCATTGCAAACGAATGTCGTCGATGGCAGATGTTTGAAACACCCCTTGTCTTTCTGCTTCCCTCGCAACATAGGAGCGAGTGCAAGTATTGATATGTTGCTGATTTTTATCGTGCATACATATTTTAACTTTATTGTTGTTTTTGTATGTATAAAACCAGCAGATTGTTTTTAATATTGCGCTGGAGTATTAAGCAAACACTTATACAAAAACAAAACCGTTGCAGTGCAACAAAAATAAAAGTATAAGTGTGCCAAGGTAAGACAAATTAAAGGGGGAGAAAAGTAACAGAGAACGAATGAGGATAGGAAAAAAGGAAAATAAATTTTAAGATGATATGATGATGCCTTGAAATGTGTTGAAATGTTTAAATATTTGGCAAAGGAAGCGGAAAGCGGAAGCGAATTTTTTATAAAGTTAATAACACATCGTTTTTTTTCTAAAAAAAAACTAAATAAAGATATAACAATACCGTTGGACAACAAATTTTTGAATGATACTTCAACTTACGGCGAGACAGTCATATTGATGATATCACATAGTGGCCACCAATAAAAATATGTATATACACTGAAAGGAAAATCATTCATTCAGAGAATGAAACAGTTTCATTAAATGTTCTGCATTACATTAATGAAGCTTTTCATTAATACAATGAAGAATTTCATGTAAATGTTTTACGTTAATAAATACATACATATGCGCATATATTAAGTAAATAAATAAAATAAAAAAATCTATATATCTTTTATGAAGTAGGTGGTTTGGAAGGGATATGATTTCATGTTTTTAATAGAAAATTTTCATTATTTACTGCTTATATTTCATTATTATTATGAAATTTTCTCTATATTAATGAATAAACTTCATTTATAGTGTGTAAAAACTTCATTAAATCAATGAAAAACTACATTATATTCATGAAAAAGTTTCATTGAACTAATGAAATAGTTTCATTCTATTTATGACATAGCCGCCTAAATTAAATTCATAAATATAGGGTGTTTTTTTCAGAGGTATAGAACTTCGAATTGAAATAAAACACAAGAAAATCGTTTTAATGTCCATCAATTTGGCTTTATTAGAAGGATAATTTTATGCCATTAATGTTTAAATATGATTTCGGGCATGTGGCCGCCGCCGCTGGCTCGAATAAAGCCAATTCTACAGGTCCAATTTTCAACCACTTTTTCGAGCATATGGGGCCGTATGTTGGCAATAACGCCACGAATGTTGGCTTCCAAGTCCCCTAACATTTCTGGTTTGTTGGCGTAGACGAGCGACTTCACATATCCCCAAAGAAAATAATCCAATGGTGTCAAATCACACGATCTTGGTGGCCAATTGACAGGTCCATTCCGCGAAATTATGCGCTAATCGAATGTTTCCTTCAATAAATCGATTGTGACGTGCGCTGTGTGGCATGTAGCGCCGTCTTGTTGGAACCACAACTCATCCACATTCATGCCATCCAATTCGGGAACAAAATGAATAATTACAATGAATAATTTTTCATTGATCCAATGAAGGGCTTCATTAGCTGACTTTTAATGAAACATTTCATTAATACAATGAAGAATTTCATTGTCTGAATGAAGGTTTTCCTTTCAGTGTACATATGTACTATGTACGTATTTAAATTGGTCAAATTTTCGGCATCCGATAAACTTTTTAAGTCTATAAAAATCAGTGAATATCTAAAATTAACAACAACAAAAAACGATTTGTTTAAATTTTTCATCAACGAACGAACCACTCGAGATACATATATCGTTGATGAAATATTTTTAAAAAATCTGTTTTTTTTTAATCTAATGACCTACGAAGTTTTCATCAAGTCGATTTTAGATGTTCATTGAATTTTATACACTTAAAAATTTTTATGATTTTTAAAGTTTTAGTCAAATCGTCAGCAATCGACTATTCTTTTTGAGGTTAACGACCTGGCCCACGATATCGACAGCGAACGTTTGATCGGCAACTTGTAGTGAAAACAAGAAACTTTGTTTTTGCTCTCAACATAAGTAATCGATCGAACGTTATATGTCGACATCGCTGCCCACAATTTTCATTAGCTTTATAATTTAATAGGCTCAGTCGTTTAAAATTTATTTCTAAAAATAAACTGTTTTGTGACAATTTTCTAAATATGCGAAACTGAATCGATTCAATATCTGGCAATACCTGAACGAGCTCAACATCTTTCGAATGTAGCAAATTTGCTTCCGATCACTTGATCCGTTCTGAAGATATGAAATATTTACAGACATACGCACACATTCATACGGACATCATTGCGAAAATAGTCAGAACCGACTCCCAAGAGTTCAACAAATAATATTAAAAACTATTTATTCTCTTTTTTTTAATAAAGATTACTGCATGTCTGTGTTTGTGTAGACTCCGTTTATACTTAAGGCTCAATTAGCCGACTATAATGGAATGTAACTGCAACTATAGGAAACAGCTGATCGATACTGTTATTTGAACAGTAAAGTACAGCTTCTTAAAGGCTCAGTTAGCCGACTGTAATGGAATGTAATCAAAATGGTTATAGAGATGTAATGTAACGTAACCTACTTTTCATATAAAAATTTAGATCAGCTGTTTCCTACCGTTGCAGTTACATTCCGTTACAGTCGGCTAACTGAGCCTTCACATTCCGGTTACATCTCTATAACCATTTTCATTACTTTTAACACTAACAATATCGATCAGCTGTTTTCTACCGCTGAGCCTTTACAGTCGGCTACGGCCTTTAAACTTAAAACGGTTTTAAATTCTTTATTCGAATTGAAAATATGATTTAACAAGACATACATAAAAAGTTCGATATGGTTGAAAATTGTGTTTTATGTTTCTTATGAAAACGATATGAACAAATACGATTTAAAAAAAATTCTTAACATGAAATTTTTCAACAATTTTTTTAGATAAGATCTAGAATGAAAGAAACGTGACTAACAAAAATAATCCCCACAAAAAAAAAAAAGATTGACAAATTTTTTAACTTCTATTGAAGAGTGTTAAATTTTAATACAATAAAAAAACATACTTCAAATTTAAAAAAAGAGCGATCGATAGTCAAATCAATACAAGTAAAAAAAACGATTTTTAACATAATAAATAACAACATGTATAAATAACCAAGTAAATAAAGAGGAAATTAAATGCTCAACACACGTATGCTAGACACACGTCCAGTGTTTAATCAGAATGTGACTGGCTGGGGTTCTGTCTGTCTGTTATTGAATATTTTTGTTGGGGTTGTTTGATGATTTTGTCATTAAATTTTATAACAAAACCCTTTTCATCAGCACAATAATGAGAGTGTGTAGTAGACATTGGTGGCATTTAAATTTACACCTGGATTTTTTGCAAACAATTTTTTTTTTCAAGAAACAAACGAGTAAAACAAAATTTAAGCAGATGAAATATTGGGAGTAAAATTAATAAATTATCATAGTGGAATAAATTCGCGCTGTAAATGAATGTGAAGGTCTTAAAACGAGAAGTTTTCTTTTCGAGTGGTACAGAATAAAGGCAGCAACACGATACATATTTGTAAAATTATGCCATATATTTTTATGTAACATTTTAACGCTCTAAGTCCTGGTTCACACACGACAACTTCTGCGTATCTACAAAGATATTTGCCATAAGATTCTACTATAATTTTCTGAATACACAGAAGCTTCAAATAAAATCGGACATCAGGAAATAAATCCGTTTTACAGTTAATTTTGCATTTACATAAACTGTAAATGCATTTACATAGGCTTCCATTTAAAAATAGCAATTGTTTTTCCGATGGTGATTGTGTGTATATTTTAAATACTCGTATTTATAACCGTAATTTTGTGAAAAGCATATAATTTGTTTTAAAAAAATCTGGCAACTCACACAAAGTTATTTATTAGCTTGATAATATACAAAACTACACAATCAGGCCTGTTCTGCAAATCACGACAGGTTAAATAACGGTGATTTCCAAAAAGTAATAAAAGCTAACAATTTTCATAAAAAATATGAAGACATTTTATATCTACCATTTAGAAATTAGTCAATTGCATAGCTTTTTTTTATTTTTTCGTTTTTTTGTAATATGTAAGTATGTAACTAACTTTTTTCTTTATTTCTTTTAGTACTTACATACAGTTTAGAAATAAACTCTACATACACCCATCATTTTTGGGGTTTGTGGAAACTTGGAAAGAAATTAAAAAAATTAATTATGGTGTTATTTGTTCATTAATAATTATCACATGTAATTTGGCTTAAAAAGCGATACGAACTTTAGCCCGTTCAAATCACAAATATAGAAACAAATGGAGTTCGAATAATAATTAAAATTAACTAAAAATTAATAGCCATGGGCCTGTGGCAAAAATTAAATAAAAATATACTTAATAGTAACAAACCAAAAAAGTTTGTCTTAAGTAGAACAAAAAATAAGCAAATTAAGTAACATGTGTATAATTAGTAAAAAGAACAAAACGATAATGGTAAGACTGTTGTAAATATAGTGATGGTAAAATTGTGCTTACAATACAAAAAAGCTTTCAGCAAATTGAAATACGATGAATCAAAACAATTCACATATTCCATTTGCAATAAAATGCTAAGTATATAAAGCAGAAATCTACATCAACTGACACCACACACAGTGGACCAAACACAAAAGAACGCTGATGATGAAGGTTTAGTGGCCTTCGAAAACGGCTGGCTGTTCCGTTCAACTATGTGTTGTTAGTCAGAATATTTACAACAGACTTTGGTGTTATTTGTTCATTAATAATTATCACATGTAATTTGGCTTAAAAAGCGATACGAACTTTAGCCCGTTCAAATCATAATTATGCCAATATTTAGGATGCTAATAAATATGTTTATACATAATATATAAAATAAAAAAATAATTATAATAACAACAACAGTGGCAAAAATATTCAAAATTCATAGGAACAAATTCTACATACAGGCATAAAATATATGAAAAACTACGTGCAAATTGTTTGAGGTCGTCAACTTTTTTGAAAATTCTGTGATTTCCGGTACCAAGCCGTGAACAAATGGCATCCAAATATGGTCTAATATGTTCTTAAAATATCAGAAATTGACAATAGCTCTGAACGAATCTAAGCATTTACCACAAATGACGCCATTGCCTTTTAAACCTTAATATTCAAAATTCATAGGAACAAATTCTATATACATACAGGCATAAAATATATGAAAAACTACGTGCAAATTGTTTGAGGTCGTCAACTTGTTTGAAAATTCTGTGATTTCCAGTACCAAGCCGTGAACAAATGGCATCCAAATATGGTCTAATATGTTCTTTTAAACCTTAACCAGTTTAACTAGAGATAAAATTAAGTAATTATTACACATGACGTAACCTTAAATTCAATAGCGTCATTTCTGGTAAATGTTTTAGATTCTTTCGAGGTTAATATCAATTGTTGCTTCTTTAAGAACATATTAGACCATATTTGGATGCCATTTGTTGACGGCTTGTTACCGGAAATCACAGAATTTTCAAACAAGTTGACGACCTCAAACATTTTGCACCAAAAAAGTTTTAAAACCTCTATTATCACTTGTATTCCTTTTCCGCGAGAAAAAAATCGTTAGAAAAATTTCTTAGTTAAACAAATAGAAAATTCGAGTAATCTCATAGTTGAAACAAGAACTCGATAATCAAGAATTGTATGAATATGTGAGAAAAATTGAAAATTACTGTAAAAAACAACAACAACAGCTACATATATACTGCTTTCTCCAAGAATAGAGTGTTGCCATACAAGTATTTTTAACCTGGTGCTTTTTGCGAATTGTTACAATCAAGATTAACATTTGTTAACGCACTAATTATTTAAAATTATTATTTTCATAATTATTCCGTAAAATGTTTTGCTTCTTAAAAATACATTGAAACTTATTATTGCATTTCACTGATGCTAATATATATCATCAAAGAGTCTTCACTCAAAAATTTACTTAGTTCAACTATAGATATTGGGGCTTATCGTTTTTGGCATATTTCGACTTCATCTACGACATTGTGGTCCTAGATTAAAGAAAATATGTTGCCGTGTTCTTTAATATATTACAAAAACGTTGTAGTTGAAGTAGAAAAACACCATCCACGATAAGCGGGATTATGTTAAACCTTCATTTAAAGAAATGAGAAATTCGAACAATATCATAGTTGAAATAAATATTAAATAATCAATATTTTCTTAATCTTTTAGTTTTACCACTACTATATTCATATGCTGATTTTATTTCAGCTCCAATTGTAGTTGTAAGAAATGTAAACAAACAACAACAGCTACACATTGCTTTCAGGCAAGAATAGATTGTTGCCGCACAAGTATTTTTGGGAATTGTTACAATTAAGTGTAATTTTTTTAAACGCACTAATTATCCCAAATTAGTATTTTAGTTATACAGTAAAATATTGTTTCTGTGCTATTACGTCGTTCCACTACAAAATTCATAAAATTTTAAAAATCGTACATATGTAAGGCCGGGTTTCCATCTGTGTGTCATGTGCCACACAAGCGTAAAAAAAGTGTAACCACTAATTACTAATGAAAAACAGTTTGACTCAGACACGTATTTATTAAGTTAAACAGTTTCATACATAACTAATAGACAATTTTATAGAATCCAACATGATTGGAAACTATTTAATTAAATCAATAAATATATGTCTGAATCAAACAGTTTTTCATTAGTACTTAGTTGGTTACGCTTTTTTGGGCAAATGACACACAAGAAATGCCAGATGTAAACTCAGCCTAAGACTACTTTTCAAATTACTAAAACAAAACACTAAGAAACGAATCGCCTGTCGCACCAATTGTAATTTTAATACCCCATTATCATGCTTAAATTTATCGAAAATGTCCTTGTAAGACTTCGGTGGTAGTTTGTAAAAATGTAGTTCAGCTTTCGGACTGGCATTGTTTTGGCTGCATAAGCATTTTGTCATACTGAAATTATTCATAATTTTGTGTGTTGCAAACACATTGCTTGTTGGCTTTTGTTTAAGAAAAACTCTTCTTTTTTCTTTTAGCATCAGGCATCAGTGGATGGAATAAGGAGGGGGGAAGGACGAAAGACTGATTGTCTGTGTTTATACATTCGTACTTAAATGCATAAATGCAAACATAAAGAGAATTTTAGTTCCTTTTCAAAATATGTATTAATTGTGACTGACTGTGTGCTGGCTACATATGCATTCACAAATGTTTTTGTTAAATTTGTTTTAGTGGTTTTAGTTTCTTATCTGTATATGAGTGACTGATTATAACAGCTGTCCCGGAGGCCGTCACAGGATGCTGTATAGCTTTGCTTAAGACAGGATATGAATGAATATGCATTCTTTCTTGATCATAAAAGCCATCAGAATCGTTTAATACACAAAATATTCCGATTAAATTATGTATTTGAAAACAGAAATTAAATGAATTACATAAAAATCACCATTTGATTTCCCAAAGAACACAAATTTTTAATACAAATTATATCAAAACAAAAGAATTTTTACGCTTTTTGAAGCTATCAAATACTTTTGGCAACTTTTTATAAACATGCATATGTACATCCATACATAAGCCATCTGCGTTTCTGTCTGGCCATTTTACCAGATCAAAATGCAGGAGGAAAAAAACCTTAAAAAGGGACTTTTAATAACATTTGTTCAGGACAATAATTATTTGCACATAATATGCATTTAATTAACAATATATGTATGTATGCATGTATGTAAGTATGTATGTACTTTATCTTTTTACCTGTATTTAATAAAGAAATTGTGGGGAGAGCAACTTGGCATACGAACATATGTTTTAAATATAATTTACATACTTACAGACATATGTACATACATATGTGTATGTATGTATGTATTTATTTATATATGTTTGTTTTATCCATTTTCATCTAAATTTAATTTTTTTTGGGGTAGACAATAAATTGTTTAATCAATGCATTTTATTTTATAAATAAATATAGCTTAAAATAAAAATTGTATTGCGGTTGTTGTGCGCAGTTTCTGTGTTTCTAAATTTAACTCCAAAAATTCATTTCCGCGCATGCGCATCCTTCTTGAATTGTATTGTAAACCAGCTGTATTGAATACGAAATTTGAGTAGTATTACAGTTTTATCATCTGCATTTCAAATTTAATAGCAAGCAAAATTATATTTGAAAATATGTATTTAAGTATATAGGGATTTATTTAAATAAAGTAGAGTTAGAGAGTACCTACATGTTTACAATAAATTTAATAAAAATTCACCTTTCGAATTATAAATGTATATATGTATGTTAAAAGCTGTATAATACTTGAGTTAAAAATACATTTATTTATTTTTATTTTAAATTAATTTTGTGTTAAAATTTATAATATTATAAAATTGTGTCCAAAGCTCAACAAAAAATAATAATTAACAGCAAAATATGAGATTTTTGAGTTAATGATGCAGAATTAATCCTCATATCATTAGTCAGTCATATTGTGTAAATATCTCATACAAAAACTTTGTTTACTCAACTCTTGAGAAAAAAAAATATTTTCCTATTCCATAAAGTTGTTTGTAAATAGGAAATTTTAAACTCGTTTTCTGGCAAACTAGTTTTTTTAGTTATGGCGTTGTTTTAGCAAATGAAAACTGTAAAATAAATTGGGAAATACCTAATAACTATTTGGATATAGTTTCCATAAACGTAAGTAAAACACTCATTTGCTGTTAACCTTGGCCAGGTAGTAATAAAGTACAAAATACCATAGGGAAACTCTAAGCAATGTAAATGTGGGTGCGAATATTTTAACAATTTCTTAACATACATATGTTCATTGATCGATCATTGCTGTGCGTATACTTAGCATGAAGTGGGAAGTATGCACGTGAAGCTTTTGTTTTCAAATCAATAAAGGAAATTTCTACAAGGAGAAACATATTTTTGAGCATTTTGGTTTTCCCTGCGAAATTCAGATACCAAACATTTTCTTATCTCCCAGCTAGTACCATACAGACATATGCATGTACATGTGTGTATATTAATGTAGTATAGAATGTATGCTTTTGATCAAACCATGTCGACTCAGCATTTGTTCACGTTTAAAAGAAATAATTTCTGGCTACATTTATTAGGAAAAACCTTTTTTATCTGAAAACCACACGTTTTTAATTTGTTTTTCAGTGTTCAGCAGGTAAGGGACTGCTGCATACATACATACATATCTGCATGTACATATATTTGTATGTATTTATGTCTCTTTGCATACATACATATGTATGTATGTACATATGTACATTTAAGTGGCTATGAAAAGCCCGGGCGGATTATTATGACTCTTCGTATAAAACCGTTATGGTGAAAATTTGAGCTAAATGTGACAACTCTAAGCCGTGCCCTGCTGAGGTCAAAGATTGTTTTTTTTTTAATTCACCGATTTACCAGCACTTAATTAAAAAATTCACAATTTTAAACCAATTCGTCTGAAAATATATAATGAATAATTTGTTAATAGAGCTTAAGTTCAGTATTTTAAATTTTTATGGAATTAATTAATTTGATTTTCTAAAGACAAGCAAAATTAAACTAGACTTTAGCTGATATTCTCGTAGCTTAAAGTAATGCGCCTATTAATTCATACATACTTATTTATATACATATGTTCCCTTAATTATGAAAGTGGTCAAAGTCATATGCATTTTTGCTTCGAAATTTTAAATTAATCCTAAATAAATTTCAATAAATATTTAATCAATATTAAACAAATTTATATTAATCGACACTAGCAAACCTTTAAATTAAAATGTTGCATAATATAAAAATATTTTTTGTTTTGTTCATATGTAATCTACTTTCATAATTAAGGGCACATACATATGTATGTATTAGATTAATATATTGTTTAACATCTCATATTCAACATTCAATATTCGGCAATGTTCTGTAAACCGAATCCGAGTAAATTTCTCGTTTTCCAAAAATAAATAATGGCCCCATTGATGTGTTTAAAATCATACATACTTAATTAATTGCAGATATGATATTTCAAGCTCTAAAAAATAGAAAACTACAAAAAAGTTTAAAAAAATTCGCTATTTTTAATCGAGCGCTTTTAAATCGACTCGATTTACAGAACAGGCAGAATTACCTCTTATTATTTGCTATCGTTTTATAACTGTCTCATCCTAGTGTTAATTTAGATGCCACAATATGGCAACCTTGCACTAAGGCAGAATAAAATTTTCTCACGTTACAAAAACAACAAGCAAACACACTATAGCTGCACCACCACCCACCCAATTAACAGAAGGGGTACACGCATGCTGATACATGACACAAGCAAATGTGCCGCACACATTCCATTGTGGAGATTTTGCAATAAAATCAGAAAATTTAATTTGTTCTGCTAAAATTAAGTATATTGTAATTAATAAAACATTTTGCTAGACAAATTTGCAAAACAAAAAAAAAATTTCATGGAACAGACAATAAAGAAAAATGAAAAAATAACTCACCAATTTTACTTGCCGACTGACCCATGTTCACACAATTTATATTTCTACTTTTCTTTTATAAAAAAAACTTTTTATATTTATTTTGGCTTATTAACTAATTTGACACTTTTATATCATAGAAAACTTTAGCACTTTAATTATACTTTTAATTTTACCATTATTTAAAACACATTGCACAAATTAAATAACTTGTTTAGCATTTTCTCTTTTGTTAAATAAATTTACACATGCAGCAAGACTGCAAAATAAATATCTTGACATTTCTTATTGGAGGACAGTTGCCAGACTATGCTATTACTCGGACGATTTTTAAGACTGGAACAAGTACTCGATTACTTTTAGAGTGGATTTAGACACATCAATTTTATTTAATATGTAATAGCTCAAATAATTCCATTTTCAATTTGATTTTCTTGACATTATTTTAAAATGCGCTACGTAAAATCATACACATTTGCAATAGTAACTTTTTTCTGTTACTTTTTTAAAATTTAATACATTAAAAAAACGTATAACTCAATGAAAAATGTCAACAATACCCCTGACATTACAATACCTGTTTTTTCGTTTGTATAGCCTTTTTAAGGAAGTGAACTTTATGCTAGGCTAGCAATTATATGAGCCTCCTGCTAACCTGCCACCTTTAACATGCTACTCTATTAAAAATATAAGCAACCTGTCTTAATATTAAAAATCTTAATCATCTTCTAACGACTTCTCAGAAAAATTATTTGAGATTAGTACTATATCAGTTAATTAGTTTTTAACGCTTTTGAGCAGGTAGAATACAAAACCAACCATTATATATAAATGTGTACATAACTAGACGCACATGTATGTATGTATGTATATGCATATAGCTCTCCTTTTCTAAGAGAGTGCGAAAAATGTAATGTGCACTAGTTAAAAGTTTTGTAAGTTTTGTAAGTTTAGTAATTATCTGGCGTCCTACAAGTTCAGTAATTATTATTCCGAAATAATTGACTTTAATGTGTTGAATATAACGATATAGCTAAGGAGTTCGATAAAATAGTATTTATTCCATATATTCATCTTTATGCAGAAAAGTATTAAATAGGTATGAATATTAATTTTAGAACAAAGAGAAACATTTTCGATTGAATTTAAAAAAACGTTCAAGTAAAACATCTGCAGTAGCGGACTTAGGTCGCTATTGAACATTAACTTTCTATTAATTTATTTACATATGCTTACATTCTTATTATTCACACATGTACATTGATTGCAATAATTTGTCCAATTTGAAGTTAATCTTATATATCATTAATTTAATAGGAATTTACCTTAAAACGAAACTTAGCTAAATCGATTGTCGAGTTTTAATTGCACTTCATTCTTTTAACTTTAAATTTTGGTACCCACTATATTATACCACCCTAGGATCGAGCCTAAGGATCCCAGGCCTAAGTCCGCCTCTGGAAATACAAATGTGCTTATGAGGATTTGAGTACTTTATGCTTTTTTTCATAGAAGTATTCTTTTTTTAAGCAATATTACAGATTTTATATACATATTACTATTTAATAATTATTGGCGAATCATTTCATTTCAGCAATTAACTTATACGTTGAAATAGTGGCTTAAGTATATTGGTGGAATTAATGCGATATAGTCTGGCAGCTTAAGAAACGATATCTAAGACAGAGATATACATTACCACACGTTGACGGCTACTGTCAAACGAAAAAAATTAGCAACTGCATCTGCATAAAAATTGATAAAAACGAATTAGTTTATAATTAAATAGTGAGAGGATAAAAAAATTGATTTATATAATTTATATTGTGAACAAGCTACCTATGTGAAAAAAGGTCTAAAACTTAAAGAAATTTCAAAAGATTTGTTAAAAATAGAGTAAAAAATGGCGGATCCTTTGAGTTTGTTGCGGCAGTATAATATAAACAAACGAGATATTATAGAACGTGAGGACCAAATTATATTCGGTGAATTCTCTTGGCCGAAAAATGTTAAAACAAACTATCTAAAATATGGGTAAGTACTAAAAATATTTTAAGATTTTTCTTTTTTTATTAATATCATCAATATATTACAGTTCCGGCAAAAAGGGTGGACCACGCGAATATTATACTTTAGAATGCTTGCTATATTTGCTGAAAAATGTTATGTTGCAGCATTCGGTTTATGTTAGGCAATGTGCTGCCGAAGACATACCAGCCGTTAACCGTCCCGATCGTAAAGAACTCTTGGCTTATCTAAATGGCGAGACCACAACATGTCCTAGCATTGATAAGAGCGCTCCTCTGGAAATACCCACCCAAGTTAAAAGATTAGCCGATGGGGACACAATTGGAGGGGAGTCAGCAGCTAAAAAGGCACGTTTCGAAGAAACCCAAGTACAAAAAGTCAGAGAACAGTTGGCGGCTCGTTGGGATGTCAACAAGAAGGAAGCGACTGTCAATATGGATAATATTAAATCTTTGTCTGAAACCATGTCGGTTGAAAAGATTGCTGCCATTAAAGCAAAACGTTTGGCAAACAAGAGAACAACTATTAAACGTACTGACAATGAAGATGCTATGGCTACCGACTTGAGAGCTATATTGGATTTCGATGTTGACTCAACTAAGGATATTATAAGTCGTGAGCGTCAATGGCGAACACGTACAACCATACTTCAGAGCAATGGTAAAATATTCGCCAAAAATATATTTGCCATTTTACAAGGGATAAAGGCTAGAGAAGAGGGTCGTAACAGACCCATACAACCGAATCCAATAAAATTGCCAGAATCAAGAATAAATAAACCGCAACCTCAACTAACACAATATAATCGTTACGATCAGGAGAGATTCTACCGACAAAAAGAAGGTACGTATTATAAAACGCATATTTATGTATATATTTTAAAGTAGGCTCAATCAAAAATAGTCCCAATGAAAAACGAAAAATATCCAGTTTTTATTTGTTAAAGCCATTTTTATAAATGGGGTTATTTTTTATAAAATAATATGTCTACATTTGTATTTACAGAAACTGAGGGTTTCAAGATCGATACTATGGGTACTTATCATGGAATGTCTTTAAAATCCGTGACTGAGGGATCGCAAACTCAAAGAAGGGCTCAATCGCAGCCACAACCGCCAGGTACTATTGGAAGAAATATATTAATAATTACAACTATTAATTAAAGCAATAAATATCTTTAGTTGCAGGTCGTCCTAAGGAATTAATGCCTACTGCGCAGGCGCGCCAGGTGGCCCCAACACCACAAAAGCGTACCTCTCGAACTCCAATTATTATCATACCCTCAGCCAATACTAGCCTTATAACCATGTACAATGTCAAGGATTTGTTGCAAGACTTAAAGTACGTGAGCACAGAAGAGAAGAAACGGGCAGGTTGTGCTAGAGATAACGAAGTACTCTTACAGGTAAGCTCAACTATTGTTTTTATATTCTATTTTTATTTGTGTACACATATCAGTCGTATGCTTGAACAACGTCATAACTCAAAAAATTTGATTTTTTTATTTAATAATGATAAATTAACTATCATTTTATTAATATTGTGTAAAAATTTTATACAAATATATACAGAAATGTTTAACGTGAAATGAAAATATATTTTAAAATAATTTTCGTTTTCCATTAAGCTGTGCAATTTTCTGTAAAACTAGTTTTTTGAGTTATGCCGTTATTGAAGTAAATGTACATATATAACAAATAAAGGAAAAATTTGCGCGCCAACCGACATGTTAATGTTTTAATATTATTATGTTTACTTATATTTTCAGCGAAAGAAGCAAAATATGACAGTCCCGTATCGTGTAATTGATAATCCCCAGAAACTAAGTGCTCAGGATTGGCAACGTGTTGTGGCTGTTTTTGTTATGGGACCTGCTTGGCAATTTAAGGGATGGCCTTGGGATGGTAATCCCGTAGAAATTTTTGCAAAAAGTATGTAAAATATTATTTTTTCTTAGTAGAAATTAAACCACAATTTTTATATATATATATATTTCAGTATCTGCATTTCATTTGCGTTTTTCGGAATTAAAGCTGGACGCTAATGTGGCCAAATGGTCTGTTACTTTATTAAACCTTTCACAAAACAAGCGACATTTAGATCGTGCAGTATTAATGACATTTTGGGAAACTCTGGACAAGTAAGTTAAATAAATATTTGTATGTGATCATAAGGATTTGACCATATTTTAATATTAAGCTTTTATTAAGTTCATAAAGTCTCATTTATTTAATTTTTAATTTTCTTTTTAGATACATGGCAAAATATAAACCAGATCTAAGATACTGAATGAACATGGCCTATCCCTGTTGTTGTTTATAACCTACGATTAAATAATCATTTTATATGCATATATAGTTTTAAATAGTCATATTTGTTCTTTAATTCTCTAGATTAGTTGTTTGAAAAAAAAAACATGTATACATATATTTTAATTTAGTTTTTGCAAAACAACATAAACCAACCATTTCTTAATCAATAATAAGTAAAACGTAAATGTTTTATTAAATAAAAATCAAGATTTTTATAAAATTATAAAGAACTTATTTATTCATCGTCTATAGGGAAGGAAGTTAATTCTCAAAAAAGGAATTTAATAACAAACTCAGACTTTGCTAGCTACTACATTCTATTGGGTAAAGCATTTTCTAGTTGTTTAATATGACAATACATGCCACCGCGCTTTTTGAAGGTTTATTACAGTTACAATTATTGAAGGAATAAATCAGGGCTATCATGAATAAAATTCCACTTGAAATTTTTCACGGGGAACAATTCCAACTAATAGCAATAGGCAAAACAAAAAATTCTAACTGGAAAAGGGAGAAATTTCACGTGAAATTTTATTCATGATAGCCATGTTTTAGCTCTATCAATATAGGCAGACTATTTTAATACATATTTCTATATAGAGTCCAAGAAAAGCCCGTTCAATAGAGATAAAATCAGCAATTTTCTTGTTGCATTTTTTTTTACTTTTAGATAATCAGAAATTTATTATAATACTACATTTATTAAAGACACAAATAACAATAACGTAAAAAATTAAACGTTACAGTAATGATTATTCTCTATAAATTTGATTACATATGTTGGAGTAAGATTTGACAATTTGTATGCTAGGGACTCAATTAAACTGCTCCTATTTGCAGTATGGGAATAAATAGCTGAAAAGCCTTCTCAATTTGCTGACGAGCTTGTACCATATCAGCAAACAGTGTGTTTATATGGGACTTGGCTTCATTTTGTTCCTGGTGTTTGGAAAGATGAGCAGCAAAAAGATTTGCGGTTGTTTGTAGATGTATGCAGAATTGTTTGCACAACTGGACAATACCATCAACTTCATTGGCGGTGCTATGATGTTCTTTCACCAGCAAAAGTTCAGCAATTTTCTGTAAAACTAGTTTTTTGAGTTATGCCGTTATTGAAGTAAATGTACATATATAACAAATAAAGGAAAAATTTGCGCGCCAACCGACATGTTAATGTTTTAATATTATTATGTTTACTTATATTTTCAGCGAAAGAAGCAAAATATGACAGTCCCGTATCGTGTAATTGATAATCCCCAGAAACTAAGTGCTCAGGATTGGCAACGTGTTGTGGCTGTTTTTGTTATGGGACCTGCTTGGCAATTTAAGGGATGGCCTTGGGATGGTAATCCCGTAGAAATTTTTGCAAAAAGTATGTAAAATATTATTTTTTCTTAGTAGAAATTAAACCACAATTTTTATATATATATATATTTCAGTATCTGCATTTCATTTGCGTTTTTCGGAATTAAAGCTGGACGCTAATGTGGCCAAATGGTCTGTTACTTTATTAAACCTTTCACAAAACAAGCGACATTTAGATCGTGCAGTATTAATGACATTTTGGGAAACTCTGGACAAGTAAGTTAAATAAATATTTGTATGTGATCATAAGGATTTGACCATATTTTAATATTAAGCTTTTATTAAGTTCATAAAGTCTCATTTATTTAATTTTTAATTTTCTTTTTAGATACATGGCAAAATATAAACCAGATCTAAGATACTGAATGAACATGGCCTATCCCTGTTGTTGTTTATAACCTACGATTAAATAATCATTTTATATGCATATATAGTTTTAAATAGTCATATTTGTTCTTTAATTCTCTAGATTAGTTGTTTGAAAAAAAAACATGTATACATATATTTTAATTTAGTTTTTGCAAAACAACATAAACCAACCATTTCTTAATCAATAATAAGTAAAACGTAAATGTTTTATTAAATAAAAATCAAGATTTTTATAAAATTATAAAGAACTTATTTATTCATCGTCTATAGGGAAGGAAGTTAATTCTCAAAAAAGGAATTTAATAACAAACTCAGACTTTGCTAGCTACTACATTCTATTGGGTAAAGCATTTTCTAGTTGTTTAATATGACAATACATGCCACCGCGCTTTTTGAAGGTTTATTACAGTTACAATTATTGAAGGAATAAATCAGGGCTATCATGAATAAAATTCCACTTGAAATTTTTCACGGGGAACAATTCCAACTAATAGCAATAGGCAAAACAAAAAATTCTAACTGGAAAAGGGAGAAATTTCACGTGAAATTTTATTCATGATAGCCATGTTTTAGCTCTATCAATATAGGCAGACTATTTTAATACATATTTCTATATAGAGTCCAAGAAAAGCCCGTTCAATAGAGATAAAATCAGCAATTTTCTTGTTGCATTTTTTTTTACTTTTAGATAATCAGAAATTTATTATAATACTACATTTATTAAAGACACAAATAACAATAACGTAAAAAATTAAACGTTACAGTAATGATTATTCTCTATAAATTTGATTACATATGTTGGAGTAAGATTTGACAATTTGTATGCTAGGGACTCAATTAAACTGCTCCTATTTGCAGTATGGGAATAAATAGCTGAAAAGCCTTCTCAATTTGCTGACGAGCTTGTACCATATCAGCAAACAGTGTGTTTATATGGGACTTGGCTTCATTTTGTTCCTGGTGTTTGGAAAGATGAGCAGCAAAAAGATTTGCGGTTGTTTGTAGATGTATGCAGAATTGTTTGCACAACTGGACAATACCATCAACTTCATTGGCGGTGCTATGATGTTCTTTCACCAGCAAAAGTTCAGCAATTTTATGTAGTTTCAACATTTCGTAAGCACACGTCTTTGACAAAGAAGTAATGCCCTTAGCAAATACTGTCTGGACATCTATGTTATTTGTTCCTTCGCTGCTAAGCCATGCATTACTGTCCGACCATAAGCTATAATATTTATTTTGTTATATTTATGTGTCATGTTTTTTTCTTGGACTTTTATTACTTACTTGGCAATATCATCAAATTGAATTTGCAATCCAGTATCCTCTATGGCTTGCTTTAAATTATCTAACAGCTCCTGTTCGCCGTACTCTTCATTTTCAGCTTCACCATCCAAGTCTTCTAATTCCATCAACTCTTTTACCTCGTTAATGGTCTCCATCAGTTCTTCCAATGCCTTGCCAGACACAGATTCTTTCAAAGTTTGTATTTTTAGCTGCGATTCTTTGGATAAGATTTCCAAAGCTTCCAAATGCACCAAACCACAATAATTTTCAAATAAAACTTCAAACCTTAGTTGCGTTCTAGATTTTTCTAAATTCAATTCTTTTAAAGATTGTTCCAATTGTTCATTTTCCTGTTTGGCTTCTTTTAGAACCTTTAGTATCATATATATAAACATATTTAGAAGTAATAAAAGTTATGACTTATAAGGCTTACCTCGCTTAAATTAGGCTTGTCTTGCTCTAAGCCTAATCTTTTTATTTTATTCTTTAACATCGGATCGTTTTCTTGTAATATATTCATAGTTTTCTTGCCAATTCCTTCTAATGTATCTAAGCCGGTATTCAAAACTTTGCTTCCCAACGATGTAACATTATTAACTAGGCCTAATCCAAAACCTGGTGCCGCATTTGGAGTGGTAAGCGATGAATCTTCTGCACTCCCAGTTTGTTGAATTTTGTGTATATTTTCTTGAAGTTTAGCTTCTTGTAATGTATTCATTCGAGCTAACTCAGCGGGATCGGGCACGCCAATAACTTTATCTAGTCCGTGTGATACTGTAGTTGTCAATTCAGTAGCAGTAGTTAGCACCGAAGAAACTACGCCGCCAAATAGACTGCCCCATCCTGATGAGGGCTGCTTATTTAGCATTGATTGCTGCAGTGTTTGGGATGTAATATTATTATTTAGATATTTCGAAGATGTTTCATTTATTTTCAAATCTGTGTTATTATTTGCCAATTTTGATGATTCATTTAGCGCTGGTGATTTTTTGCATTCTGAGTTAGATTGAGCCTCTTCAGGCATATTATCTTCTGCGTCGTTCCAATCATCCCAGTCGTTGTCGTCATCAACATCCCAACCATTTTGGTTGTTATCTTCAGTTTTGGTAGTCATTGTGATGTTTTTTTGTGATTGAATTGTAAGCAATTCTTTTTGCGGAAAAATATTTATTTTTTTATTTACGTGTCTTTTCTTTTTATTCGCTTTGTTTTTTTTTTGCAAAAACTAACAGTTGTATAGTGATGTTATTAAAATACCTGTGTTGAGTTGGTTTAATCTTACTTCATAAATAATGTTAGTGGGATCAATGTTAGTGGTGAAAACTACAAGTCAGTGCTGGCATTGTCAGCTCCTCTTACATTCGAAATGATTCATTTCCATGTAACTCAATATTTTTTCGGAATTTTGTTAGTACCTGAGGTAATGTTTTCCTTTTATTTGAATTTTCGGGGCATACACCCACAGACTGATACATTTAGTGTAATTTTATTCGGAAATGCATTTATGGACTTGTAACAAAAATATTCAAAATTGCACTTGTAATTAATTATTATTACATCGAAACATGTCCCTATAAACTTTCAAATACTTATCATAAAAATCAGCTGGGGGGTTATTAAGTAATTGTAATGCTAATAACAAACTTAAACGGATTGTCAATATGATAGTCCGTTTTGTATACAATATTGGTTTTCGTGACCACATTTCAGAATTTGTGTAATTTTTTTTGGCTATTCGTTTCAAAACTTTCTTGTTTTTAGGAATTTCTAAGGTGACATTAGAAGTGGTAATCCAATCACTCTTCGTAATAGATTTGTATTCTCTCGGCCAGGAAGGAATCCGCAGGTTATTATTCCTAGAATATCTTGATATGCTTTTGAAAAAAATCATTTTTAATTCGTGTTGTCCGATCTTTTAACCGTTTACCAAGCAACCTCAAAAATTTTTTTGTTAACATATTATACATATCGTAAAAAACTGCTAGAACGTCTATTGAATCCGTCAAGCATGCGCACCACCGCTCAGTTGGACCTGGTTATTATTATTTTAAACTTTTTTCTAATTTTTAATTACTACGTAAACGGCCGGTGAGCCATGAAAAGTAACGAAATCGTATATTGTCTGCCGGTATATCATTCCTATTAATTTTAATAGTATATATTTTTTTATTGTAGCTCTTATGTAATAAATTGTTCGGCCTTATAGGATTTATTATTGAGTTTTGTATCCGTTTTGTTTATTTTTTGTGATTTTCGAAAATATTATTATTTGTGAATTCTCATATAGTTTTTGAAAGCTTGTGCATAAAATGAGAGGTTTGTGACTGTTCAAAATTTGTGGTTGAAGCTCACGATATGGTTGAAGCGCCAATGAAATACGTATAGACTATAGCATTGCACAGATACATCTGTTTGCACTAGTTTTGCGTGTTTTTGGTTCTGGTACGAACAAATATGTTATTTAGCGTTTTCTGTTACTAGTTGTAAATGTTGATTTTTTAAGCAATTATTGTATGGTTGGCCAATGAGAAAATGAAAACAACACATTTATTTTTTTTGTTTTTCTAAATCAAATAAGATACATAAAACTGCTTTTACCATAAGTGCCTTATGATGTGTTGGGAAAAAATCTACAAGGCTGATGAATGAATGAATGAAAGCAAAATTTCACATACATATATAAGTAAATGATACATTTACATGAAACACATGCATGTGTAATTACTCTCAGAGCAAAATTCTCTCTCTCTCTATACTTGGCTGCGCCACAAAATACATAACGAACGTCCGCACATGCTCCTGCACATCATGTATAGTGTTTTTTTTCATATATTTGTATTACAATATGTATTTTTGAGCAAAAACAGATCAAACAGTTGCTCAGCAGCAATACAATAAGCAATTGTTTTTTGTTTTCAACTGTATCGTAATTTTGAAAAGCACGCACACACAACTCTTATACTAGTTCTGTCGCTCACACTACAATTATATGGTACATACCATGGTATATTTGTTTTGGCTATAAAAACGAGTATACAAATGCAACCCTTTAATATAGACATGCTTGACCAGCAGAAAATAAATTTCAATTATTGTAAAAATAAATACAAACATACAAATTCGAACAGTTTTCTTTTCGAAACGAATTACATAACTCCCCCTGAATTAAAACAAGGAGGAAATTTCTTCTCACTTGAATTTTATTTATTTTTTCCTCTCAAATAAAATTTTAAAGTGTAGTTACGAGATTTTGCATTTCATCTAACGATATATGAATATTTGTACGTACACCAACTAAACGTTAGCATAGAACAATAATCAGCTTTGCATACTAGATTCAGTACATTTGCATTTACCAACAGGCGTCGTATACATACATATTCCCCACGATTTGGGGAATTCGAACATTCGCACAACCCATATACAAATGAATATGGTATACATATATTTAAAAAAAAAACGTGCTAAACTCCGCGTAGATACTTTTCCGATCAACTTTAATTAATAAAATAAATTCAAAATAAGTTTACAGGGTTTTTACGTTTTTTTTCTAATTTTTTATTGATTTTTTAATAGTTAGCGATTTTTGTATTTTATTTTTCTTGTAATATTTCAGATTTAAAACATTTATATTTTTCATGATTTTGTGTATTTATTTTAAAGATTGGGTGTTGTATGAAAGAATAAAAAATAAACAAACTGAATAAATTCCTAATGGTTATAAAAGTAAAAGTCTGAACACCTTTTCATTCGAATTTTTTTTTTCTAATTTCTTGACTGTGTAAACTATAAATGTAAAGGTTAAGCTATTTGTATTTATATTATAAAAATAAAAAATGAAAAAGGTTGTTGTTTTTAAATAATACATATGTATATGTATATATTATGTAATATATTTTTGTAATATATTTATTTCAAAGGATTTTTTTTCTTGAAAATTTATTAATGAAATTAATTTACTGATATTTTGTTTTTATCAAATACATTTTTGTGTTTATTTCTTACTCATTTTCGGGATTCTTCTTCGCATAGAAATTCATCCATCAAGTACATATTCTACTTATTAATTCTTCTTTAAATAATTTCTTGCGATTAATAACTTTACTGGTCCCACCAGTCGGGACCAGAAGAAGAGTTTCCACCATAATTACCGCCATCATTACCGTAATTACTGCTGTAGTATCCACCGCCAGAGCTGCCACCGCCACTGCCTCCGCCGGCTGAAGTCCCATTGCTACGGTAAGAGCCACCTCCTCCGCCACCACCAGAACTACCGCCACGACTACTGTTGCGGTTTCCTCCACCACCAGACGTTTGACGATAATCACGTGAACCAAATCCACCGCCATAACGACCACCAGCGCCGCCACCACCACCACCACCGCCGCCGCCACGTCGTTTATTTCCGCCATGAGAACGCTCTGATGCCATCATTTCTTCCAAGAAGCCGGGTACTTCCTGCTTCGTTTCAATAAGAAGTTCCATAAGATCACCACATATATTCCGATTTCGCTCATTAAAGAATGATGTGGCTACACCCAAGTTACCCATACGTCCGGTACGGCCAATACGATGTACATATTCCTCTACATCTGAGGGCAAGTCAAAGTTGATGACATGCTTAACATGAGGAATGTCTAAGCCACGAGCAGCGACGGCAGTGGCAACCAAAATTGGACATTCTCCGGAACGGAAACAACGCAATGCATCCTCACGTTCTTTCTGTGTGCGATCACCATGAATACTGGTAACCGGATGGTTGCACTGGTATAGGAATTCTTCGAGTGCATCGGCACCCTTCTTTGTTTCAACGAAAATCAAACACAAATTGTCTTTGGAGTACTCCAAACCGTCGCGTATAGTTTGCAAAAGATCCAAGAGGTATGAACGTTTATCGTGTTCATACACCCACAAAAGAGTTTGCGTAATATTCTCGGAAGTCGATCCTACACGTCCGACAGCCAAGAATATGTAGTTACTTAAGAAATCTGAGGCCAACTCCTGTATCTGTTTTGGGAATGTCGCTGAAAACATAAGAGTTTGGCGTTGCCCAGTTGCAGGCATGTTTGATTGTTCAACAATACGTCTAATCTGAGGTTCGAAACCCATGTCCAACATACGATCAGCTTCATCCAAAACTAAGAAACGAATATTGTCCAAGCATACTTTGCCACGAGTAATCATATCTTCTAAGCGACCTGGAGTAGCCACAACCAAGTGGCAACCACGATCTAATTCACGCATCTGTTCAGATGTATTGTTGCCGCCGTACAGAACGGCCGGACGCATACGAGAGCGGTAGGCAAATTTCTTGGCTTCTTCGAAGATTTGCGTGGCCAATTCACGAGTTGGCGCCAACACCAATCCCAAGGGATACTGCTTGCGACGATTGTAGCCGCGAGTGTTTTGGGGAGGTGGTGGTATACCATGTTCGTACATTTGATTCAATATCGGCAATAAAAAGGCAGCCGTTTTGCCTGAACCTGTTTGGGCACAAGCCATCAAGTCGCGTCCGCTTATAATAATTGGAATCGCATGCTTTTGTACCGGTGTAGGTTTATCATATCTAGCCATTTGCACATTATGCTGTATAATTTCGGTCAACTGAACATCATCGAAGGATGTGATATTTGGGGGCACATTTTGTCCCGTCGCTTCCACGGGTATATCCTCGTATTTGTCGAAATTGATGCCCGTATTACCGGTGCCGAACAGTTCTTGTTCAAGTCTTTCGTCTCGCGGTCCCAGCTTGGTGTAATCAACGTCACCACGACGGTCTTCATTCCAGCGACCGCCAAGTTTTCTTTCGCCGCTGGCGCCACCACCGCCGCCATTTCGTTGCTCTTCGGGACGGCGCTCTGGTTCTTGCCAACGATTGTTGCGAGGCTGTTGATCGTCATTCGTTTCATTACGACTATTTGAACGATCTCCACCACGATAGTTACTGCTACCACGATCGTCGTCTCGGCGTTCGTAGTTGCGATTATTTTGAGATCGTCCTCCGCCGCGGTTCCAATTATCTCCACCCCGCCTCGAATCGTTATCACCTGTTGCGAGATTATTGATAATAAAAGCAGATTAATAATATATTTCAAATTGTATAATTTTAAAATCATCATAATAATTTAAAAAATGTCAAACATTTTCAAAACTACGGAAGTACATACATATGTACACACACACACACATATATATATATATATATATATATATATATATATATATATATATATATATATATATATATATATATATATATATATATATATATATATATATATATATATATATATATATATATATATATATATATATATTTACCTGACGTTAAGTCTGCAATGTATTAACATGAAGTATGCATTTCAATTCTACTTAAGAAACTCATCATCATTGAAATGCATATATGTAGATGTTGATTAGCCAACAACAAAACAAAAATTTAGGCTAAAAAGTTTGTAAATGCATCACTGCTCTGTATCATAAGAGAAATTTTACTTTTTTGTAGTTCCCTAATTAAGATATTTATTAATTTAAGTTTATGTTAATTTTAAAAATATGTATATTTAAAAAAATGTGTGATTACAACGTTTTGATGTTAGCGTTCACAGTGCTGAAATTTCTATATAGTCCTATTACTCAATTACATATGTCAATTAATAAGGTGGCGGTACACAGTTCTATTACTTATTATTCTTCATACTCGTAATTGTATAAGGTATATTCATATTCATAATTTGTTGAGTTACGAGTGCATATACATACATATGTATATAGTTGCAATTATAGGTCAGGATATACAAATATTGTGTAACTTACCGTTATAATTATCTTCGTATCTATTTCCACCGCCACGACGTCCACCGCCGCTATTTCCTCCACTACCGAAGGTGCTAAAGTCACCACTCTGACGATCACCACGTGAACTAAAATTGCGACCACCGCCTCCTCTGCGATAATCACCACCACGTTGTTGATCTCTATTATCGTATTTACTACTATTGCCACCTCCTCTTGTATCCTCGCGATGCTGTGAAACGTCAGTTGAAGATGAAGCTTTTAATGTACTATTACTGTCACCTCTTAAATGTGGAGGCACATAAACGCCACCAGAGCTGGAAGTTGTAGAATTTTTACTTGTTATGGGGCTGCTATTATTAGCTTTGCCGCCATTCAAGTCCAGACCAGCAACCTAAAATTATAATTAAATCAATTAAATAAGGGATCAGAGCAAAAACATTATATGTATGTACATATCGTCACTTAAAATGCAAAATAACGTAACATTACTTTTCATAAGTTTACAGGCGAAGCAAAAAACTGCACATAAAATGGAAACTATCAGACATTATACATAAGTATATTACTATGTAATATGCTTTTTTTGGCCTTAAGGGCTTTTGTATTATGAATGAATAAATAAAATAAATATTAAGTTAAAATTTTTAAATCATGGTTTAAATAAAACAAGAAATAATGGCTGGCCTGTTTCACAATAACGAAAGAAAACTGAAACGAAACTTTCGACTGAAAATTTATTTTGAAACAATAAAATATGAAAATTTTGTTTTTGTTTTCAATATAAATTGTAAGTCGAAAGTATCGCTTGGTTATTGTGAAACAGGCCATTAATTTTGGATAAAAATTATCCGTTATTTTGAATTGTGGTTTTCTGAAAAAACGAAAGCTAATATAAAATTATAGTTTTTATTAATAATTGAACTAATGTTTGGTGTTTTTTACCTTTGCATATTATGTTAACAATACTAATTGAAAAAAAAAAGAGTTTCTTTAACTTTTAAAAGGACAATAAAAATAGGATTTAATTTATTAAGAGAATAGGTTGATAACAAAAATAGGATAATAACCAGCTATTAATTTACTTGTTACTAAAAATGTATTTATTTATTTATTTATTTATTTAATTCAGTCTATGGACAGAAAGTCCTTTCAGACTACGATAAAAAGGTACATTTTTCTTAATAACTAAGATTGAATAAATTATATATATATATATATATATATATATATATATATATATATATATACTATCGTAGAAGATATGACAGTTTGGAAGCAAAGATTTTAGATCTTGCATATGTTGCCTTTGTGGTAGAAGCTGATATTAATTCTTAATATTGGCTTTGAATGATAATTTTTTTTACTAAAACTAAGGCTGAGTTTACATCTGGCATTTCTTGTGTCATTTGCCCAAAAAAGAGTAACCAACTAATTACTAACGAAAAACTGTTTGATTTAGACATGTATTTATTGATTTAAACAGTTTGCAACCCTGCTGGATTCTATAAAATTATCTATTAGTTATGTATGAAACTATTTAACTTAATAACTACATGTCTGAATCTAAGTTTTTTATTACTAATTAGTGGTTACTCTTTTTTACGCTTGTGTGGCACATGGCACACAGATGGAAACCCGCCCTAAGATGAAATCAAATTGAATATACATGCATAACTAAAAAGTAAGTGCTTATTCCAATTAAGGACAAGAAAATAAATGTTCTGTAGTTTCGTATGAGTGATGCATACATAATACGTTACATTGTTTAAGAAAATCATGCACATGATGATACGTTAATTTGAATTTTTCTTATAACTTTGGTATTTTTATATAAGACCTGCAAAATTCTGTACACACATGTAATATTATGTAGTGAATCCTAATCAATAAAAAATTAATTTTGAATTTTTTGATACGTTATTTTACATTTTAGGTGACAATATGTACATACATATTTACAAATAAATTTGTATTCTTTTATATTAGATGTAAATTGAAAATAATTTCCCCTACAAGAAATGAATGACTGAAACTAACACAAACAACATTTTTTACTAACACCCCTACAAGAAATGAATGACTGAAACTAACACAAACATTTTTTACTAACACATTTGCAACAATTTTACATTCAATTCAACAGTTATTATAGTTGCTCTACTCTAACATATATGCTAGAGTGGAACGACTAATGTACATATGTCAGTATTTTTAAAATATTGAATTTTATTGAAAATAATTTATAGTTCGTTTTTTGTAAAATTAAAATGTAAATATAAAAGTGCTAAAAAAAATTATGGTGTTTATGAAAAAGGTAAGATAAAAACAATAATGAACAAAAGAAATTTTATACAATTTAATTGAAAATATACATATGTATGTATGTTTCGTTTCATTTTCAATTTTTAGATATTTGGAAATATCAAGATGCGTTGGGAGTTGAAGAAGGCAGTAATACAATTCATTCTGCCTGTGAAAAGTTTACAAAAGTGTTAAAAAGATAAGTAAAATAGCGAATAAAAGAATTCACATTAATTTAATATGTATATTTATTTTCAATATTTCAGATATTTGTCAAGAGCTAGGTGCGTTGGAGATGAAAAGGTGTGAAGAGGGCTAGATACCACTGAAGTTGTTTTGTGTTTTTATTTGTATTTTTTGTTTTAAATATGCATGTTATTTAGTTGTGTAATTTAGTTATTTTTTATAATAAAAAGCAAATAAAATAAAAACTATATTTGCTGTCAATATATAAATCATAAATGAATACTCAATTGTGGGGTATATATTATTCAATTATGAACAGTCAAACTTAAGTAATATTTATGCTATCATTGATTAGTAAAAGGCACTGGAGTGAGCAGTTCATATATATGTTATATTCATTGGTTAGAGAGAGATACAACATCACATGTACACAAAAGTTTCCATCACATTTTACATTTTGCCTTTAACAATGTGATAGAAACTTTGTTCTACGCATTGATGGATATATCCTGCATGACTTCCGATCAAATGAGCAGTCAATTGACTGGTAGTGTTCTTGTAGGGTAATTTTAAATAATTTTTATTACGTTTATATACATACATATCTATTTTAACTTTAGCTTCACCATTTTTGTATTCGATATAATAATTTCGCAGAAATTTTTGAACATCTTGGAGATAAATACCTTAAGACACTGGGAATTGCCTAAGTAAGAATTTAATAATATAAATTTTGAACGCATATTACATACATATTCACGGCATATTTTTAAATCATGCTCACGCACGCACGCGTCATTTGATCATTTTTTCTCACAATTTGCGTGGTTGACGCGTGACACGAAAAAAACACATTTGCACATCTCTAGTTGGCAGTTAAATTTTATATACATACATACATAGGTATGTATGTACTATAGGGTTGCATTTGTATACTCGTTTGTATAGCCAAAACAAATATACCATGGTATGTACCATATAATTGTAGTGTGAGCGACAGAACTAGTATAAGAGTTATTGTGTGTGCGTGCTTTTCCAAATTAAAATACAATTAAAACAAATAACAATTGCTTATTATATTGCTGCTAAGCAACTGTTTGATCTGTTTTTGACCAAAAATACATATTGTAATACAAACATATGAAAAAAAACCATTGTTGAAACAAATACATGATGGACAGATGTATTTGAAGACGTTCGCTATGTTATTTTGTGGCGCAGCCAAGTATACAGAGAGAGAGACAATTTTGCTCTGAGAGTAATTACACATGCATGTGTTTCATGTACATGTATCATTTACTTACATGTGTATGTGAAATTTTACTTTCATTCATTCATTCATCAACCATGGATTTTTTTTTCAACACACCATGTGGTACTTATGTTAAAACCAGTTTTATGTATCTTATTTGTTATAGAAAAACAAATACATACAAACGTGTTTTTCTCATTTGGCCATTGCACAACCATAACTTCTTTCAAAATCCACAACCATACAATAACTGCTTTAAAAATCAACATTTACAACTAGTAAAAGAAACGCTAAATAACATATTTTTTCATACAAGAACCAAAAAACACGCAAAACTGGTGCAAACAGATGCATCTGTGCAATGCTATAGTATGTACGAGTATATGACATTGTACTTGATGGTAAAAAACGTTCGATGCCTGCTTTGAGGCTTACAACCACTTTATTTATATGCTTATCTACAAATTAATTATAGTATGAAAATAGAGATAATTAAAAATAAATTCACCAAAATTATAATAATAAAGTTCAATATAATTATTATACATAGCAATTCTACAAAAAATACTATACTATATATAATTAATAAAAAATAATATATATATATATATATATATATATATATATATATATCCTTCCTCTTAAATGAGGACAAAGACAGCGCGAAAGAACAAATATAAATTGGCAGTATATTCCACAGCCGTGCGACACGAATAACAAATGAGGTATGATAATTTGAGGGTTTCTAGAGAACCTTACATATAAATATAAATTAGGAAGTAACATTAAATTAAAATTAACAATTATTTTATTGCATTGAAAAGTAAGAGGTTAAACTCTGAGTTACAGTGCTGAATTTGATAAACGTTTTAAAATATTTCTGAAAATCAAGATTAATTCCATTTAACTGAGTGAATGCAGGAGTTAAAGTGCCATTACAAGCAAAATTATTTCGATGAAGAGGTACATCAAACAGCTTGGCTAACCTTAGATTTACTTGAGAACTTTTTACTCCTTCAACTTTGCTTTTAATTTCGTAAATCACTGAATGGTTATATTATTTAAACAGATTTATTTTTGTAAATCCTTTAGATCTGAAAAGTCCAATAATATATTTTTTGTAGCCTATGTACGCATAGTATTAATTACGCTATGAATGAGCTACCATCTTTAATTACTTAGTAGTAGTAGTAGTAGTATTATTTATATATACTTTAAAGAACAAAAACAATTTCCTTATATCAAAAAATTACAAATTATGTTTTACAAAATATACAGCATATTTTCTAAATAAATTATTGTTTCTTTCGGTTTTGATATTATTAGGTAAAGCGTTGTATAGTAGTAAACCCTTATAGAACAGTGACCGCTGCATTGCACTGGTTGATACCCTTTCGATCCTGAAGTGCTCAGCATTTCTTAGTTGATATGACTGGACCTCCCTTACATGCGCTATTTGCTCCGTTAAATATTTTGGCGCTTCGCCTCTTTTTATTTTTTGTATAAAAGTTAACGTGTTTAGTTCAAGTCTTTGTTTTATATTTAGCCATTTTAGCGTTTCTAGCATAAAGTTTATTGATGTATATCTGTTAAGTTTTAATATTACCCGCATTGCTTTGTTTTGTAATTTCTGCAGTCGTTCAATTTGGCGCGCCGTACAACATGAGTATAATATAGTCGAACCGAATTCGAAATGAGGCTTTATTATTGTATTATAAATATTTATTGCTGTTATGTATGATATTTGTTTTCTTATTCGTTTAAAAAAATTAATTTTTTTACAAATCTTTTTACATATGTAGTCAATATGATTATTAAATTTTAGATCTTGATCAATGACGAAGCCTAGATACTTTATTTGATTCACCTTTTCTATTAATTCATTATTTATTTTGAAGATTTCATTACTATTTGCGTTCACTTCCATTATTTTCGTTTTATTTTCGTTTAACTTAAGCTTGTTCATATTGAGCCATATTTTAATTTTTTCCATATCTTGAGTAAGGTTCAGGTAGCATTGCTCAATTGACTTCGCTTCTGTAAAAATAAGTGTATCGTCAGCGTATAGGGTTATTTCACATATATCCATTACGTTCGGCATATCATTAATATACACAATAAATAATAGTGCACCCAAAATCGATCCCTGTGGTACTCCGTAATCATTGTTAATTATACTGGATTTTTCATTATTGACTTTAGTAATTTGTTTTCTGTTTGTTAAATAAGACTCAAACCACTTTAATTCTGTATTCATGATGCCATAGTTATACAATTTTTGTAGAAGTATATCCCTGTCGATTGTTTCAAAAGCTCTTTTAAAATCGAGAAAAATTGCCAAAATTTTGTTTTTTTTTTCTATCTTTTTCCACCTATTTATTAGGTAATTAACTGCAGTTTCGCACGAAAATTTCTTTCTAAAACCGGAGTGGTATTTTGATAGCAATTGATTTGTTTCTAAATATTCTTCAAGTTGTTCCTTTACGACTTTTTCCAATATCTTCTCGCATGTCTTCAGGGTATTAATTGGACGAAATTCTTCACATTTTCTTGATTTGGCTACCTTTTCTATTGGAGTTATCATCGAAGTTTTCCAGTTCTCTGGGAATATACCTGTTTTTAGTGATTCATTTATTATATTTAACATTGTTTTCCCAACTATATTCCAACTATTTAATATTATTTTAGTGGAGATTTTATTATAGTCTGATTTGTTTTTTAGGTTCATACATATATTTTTCAGTTCTTCTAGTGTTATTGCACGAAATATGAATCTAGGGTTTATCACAGATATGTTGACATGGTTGATATATTGCACATTATTATCTATCGTCTCCCTTATCGACCTAATACTATTAACGAAATAATTATTAAATTTATTGGCTATGTCAAAATTTTCCTTATATTCTATTTGGTTAAATATCACAGATTGGATTGCACTTTGGTTTTTCTTTAGAATTTGTTTCTTTATTTCCCTCCACATCTCTTTCTGATCTTTGGCATCATTTATTTTTTTATTAATATATTCTTTTTTCGCGTTTTCAATTTTTACTTTATATATATTTCGAATTGTTATGTAATTATTCCACGCTTCTTCACTATTTTGAATCCTTGCGATTTGGTATTTTGTAATTTTTTGATTTTTTAAACGCCTTATTTCATCAGTAAACCATATGTTTTTATTGTTTTCACTAATTGTCTTTTTTATTGTTAGTTTTTTAACTGCATTTTCTAAATATCCATCAAATTCATAAACGGTGTTATTTATGTTATTTCTAGTATTTATATGCTGTATGTCTACTATTTCTCTATTATATATATCGCGGTTATATTTAAATATCTCAACTTCTTTATATGTGTTCTGATTAGGATTATAATTAACATTATTAATTGTTATATCAATGGATTCATGATCTGAGATTTTGTTTTCATAATTCACTTTACCCGTAATATTTTTATTATTTGTGATAGTCTATTATTGTTTTAGAGTTCTTTGTTATTCTTGTGAATTCATTCATAACTTGTTTAAGGCCGTTCTCATTAAATAAGCAATATTTTTAATTTTTTTTTTATCAGAGCATGTCTCGGTCCAGACTAGCAATTTTTTATTTTTTAGTGAAAAAGAGCGAGAGAGGAATACAAAGTGTATATATTTCTATTTCAAAACTCGTAACACATATTCAAGAAATCCTGCAACAAAAGTTGCAAGTCTGGACCGGGACCATGATTTCAAATTGTTTTGAATAGTGGGATTTAGTGAATGAATTATATCTATATAATACTGAATTTTATTGAACAAATTAATGAACCAATTTACACCCAAAAAGGAATATAGTTCTATATATATATTATATATATAAATATATATATATATATATAAATATATATATATATATATATATATATATATATATATATATATATATATATATATATATATATATATATATATATATATATATATATATATATTCTTTGTCTAAATGAAGAAACAAAAAAAAATTTATTTAACTTCCATCAATTGTCCAAAACCTTGGACTTATCGGTATTTGCTTTAACATTTATTCTTAATAATCTTAAAAAGTTGGCAGCTCTTGTTCATGAAACACAGTTTATAGAATTCCGTACTATGTTTATTAAACATAACCTTTAAAATCACGAAATAGCACAAAATGAAATAAAGGATCTAATATGAGATGCAAATGATAAATAATTATAATTAACAAAGAACGAATGTGGCAAAAGAACAAAATATATATTGTAAATTACAACAACGTGGATGGCAATCTTTTCATAATCATAACCTAGAGAAAAAATTACACACAAGGCACAATAGCTATCCATATAAAAAATTCACAACACATTCGTGTAATATATAGGGGGAAAGAGATTCAAGGTATTTTTGTGTTGCTGAGCATGATTAGTGCCGCCACCGCGTTTGGGTACCAGCAATAACAAAAATGTTATGAAATCAATATACATACACACATATGCATATATACATTTTAACTATACATATATGTATATATAGAATCCCATTATGATAAAACAATATTATGGAAGCAATAATCTTTTTACTTACTTGCTGCTCTAGACCTGTGCCATTTTGGTTAATAGCATTACTCATATTACTTTCCAATCACTTGCTAGTTTTTTCGGTGCTTTCCCCTTAGGAAAATTTTCAATATTCGAACAATTGTATAGAAAACAAGTCTTATTTTGAATAATAGTTTAAAAAAATTATTTTAAGAAAAAGTTATCTATGTATATCAATCAACTCAGTAGCACACGAATAAACGAAAAAAGTTCCGTATATTCACAAACACATAGACAAATTGCAGGAAATTTTTTTTATTTAATATTCTTTTGCATATAATACATATATATCACGTACTTTCTTTAATATTTTTTTAATTGTTTTTTATTGTCAATTGTTTTTATTCAAATAGATTCCTTTTCTATTAAATTAGATACACTATAAATGTGTAGAAAATCTTTTAATCTGATAATTTCTTCACTACAAGCAACGCGTGAAAAAATGGTCGACATAAGTATTCACGAAGACTAAAAATTAGTGTTGGTCGTTTTTATTTTTCACTTCGTTCTAAAGTAATCGGTAGCCAATGCCAACTCGTAAACAACAATGATGTGTTTAATATGTATAGAAATTTGTTATCGGTACATTTGTTTTGCCGCTTAATTTTTTAGTTTGGTGCAGATCACGAAGTAATGTATAGAATTTTTTTAGATTTTATTAATATATTTTTAAATAAGTGGAGCCGAAAAATTGTGATGTTGAATAATTTTATGAAAATGAAAATTGTTAATATAAATTAATGATCTTACCAAAGTATGCTAACAAAAAATATACATAATGAAAATTAGAGTTAGGTACAAACAATTTTTTTACGTAAAGTTGTTACAGTATTTAAAATAAAAATTGTGTTAAAAATAATTGCGATTTTGTGCACTTTTGGAAACATAACAAATGCTCTAAATTATAAAATTGTAGGAAAAGTTTTCACAGCCAAATAAAATCTACACTAAGCTACATCATTAAAGGATTAAGAACTTAGAAGGAGCTGATAATGTAATTGTAAGTACATGCATTGTACATATATGAACATAGTCTACTTTATAAAGTCTTGATTTTTTTGGAGAGAAGGGAAAAGAGCTCCCATTCACAACAGAACCACAAAGCTACGCGGTTATTTGACTCAAATATAATTACGATGACGCGAGAGCTGTCCTTCGGCCCAGAGCTGCTCTACGGCTGTGCAAGTGCAAAAAATGCAAATTATCTATTTCTATTCAAAACACATCTTCAAATAGAACGGATAGTGTTGAATAAGACATTGGTAAAACGACTAATTACATTTATTATCGAAATAGAGTAAGAACAGGATAACTAACTTCAAGCAAATTTCATAGGCACACGAGATACTGCCAAAATTGTATTTTTATAACAAACAGTACATATATGTATGTACAATAGAGTTTCCGTTAGTTGTATGAAGAATTTTTTTGAATTCTTTATTCGAGAATTCTTTAAAACGAGTGGAATTGCCATAGATTGTTGTTATAATTGCAAATTTTCAACAACAATTTTATGGCAATTCCACTCGTTTTAATTTCACGTGGAATGCAGAACATACCTGAATATGTTAAGTTTTATGTAAAAAAAAATACAAAAAAATTTCATAGCGATAAGTTGTGTTTTAGGGGATGTGTCCGGCCATCAAAGTTAGCCTTCAGCCCATTTTATTCAATGCAATTTTTTTTAGTTTTCTATAGACTTTTTGTATGTGTATGAAATAATTTAATAGATATAAACTCTTATTGTACATGCTTAACATACATATATATTTTTCATATAAATATAATTTTGGTATATACAGGGTGGCTGATGAATTTTGCTACATTAAGAAACTGGAATAACTTTGTTTGTAATGCATTGAATTAATTCAATCTTTTTTCATTTCAAAGCTCATTGAATTATATTAAAAGTACTTGAAGTACTCTTAAAGATAATTGAATTTAAATGCCCACCCTTCTCGTTAATGAAGGTGGGGCATCATAACAAAACGGTGCTCATCACTGCCCGCAATTTGATGTCGGAATTGCAGCTATTGTCGCAGTTGAACCATCTTGTTGAAACCACACAGAGTTGAAAGGAATTCTCTTTTGGCGTGGTTCCGACTAAAAAATTATTTAACCATGCTCAAGTAACGGTCTCCATCAACCGTAATGCTGCGTCCGTTTTGTTAAAAAAAGTAAAGATCCACAATACAACGTGAAGCAACTGCACACAACACTGTGACGCAAATTGGATGAAATTCCCTCTCATGCAGTTGGAACCACTTCATATGCGACAATTTTGTTGGTTTATATTTCCGTTCAGATCGAAATGAGTCTCATCAGACAAGAAAAGACAATTCAGTTTTCTCTTGGTAGCGGCTTTCATCAGCCACCCTGTATGTATAATTATTGGTATTTTGGTGGTCATTTTCTTCATTATTTCCTTAAATTTTAATTTTATCAAAAAACTCTCAGACTAATGTTGTATAATAGAAGAGCTAAAATATTGCCATATATCATATTCTTGTAAAATGTTTTTTTTTAAGATAGTCATTTGCAACCAAATTACATACATTGAAAATGGGCTTGAAGGCACATCCTAAAACACAACTTATCGCGATGAAATTTTTTTGTATATTTTTTTTTTGCATAAAACTGAACCGATTTGCGGGGAGAGAATATAAGAAATAAAAAAAAGCGGCCACTCTAATGTACATACGTAGTTGGTTTATAGAATAGGTACCTATAACAAATCACTAACCGTAACAGTTGCCAGAAAGGAAAAAAAGAAATAACAAAAAGAGAAATAATAGAATAGCCTGTTCAACGATATCGAAAGTATAAGTTCGTTTTATAATTTACATTGAAAGCAAAAACAAAGTTAAATCGTATTTTATTGCAGTTTTCAATTTAAAACGAATACCTATGTTCTTTCGATATCGTTAAGTAACTGCAATACATTTGTGTTAAAAAAATAAGAATACGTGTTTGGAATAACAAGCATACGTGGATGTAGTTTATTAAATTAACTTAACAAATCAAGTTTACGCACAAATATGTTTACCATTCAACATGTGGCTATTTTTCTTTTCGTAGACAATTCTGTATTTTTAAGCAAGTACTGCTCTAACTTAATAAGTATGCATAGAGATTTTAAACTGAAGTAATTTATCTTAATATTCTAGTCTCACAGTTAATATGGAAATTGTTTTCCTATTTTAATATCATACATCTGATTTTTGATTTAAAGCTGAATACCCAACTGGGATTTCTTTAAGTTCGGACTTTAAGCATAGAAATTCTCCACCAATGCACATAATGGTGGCAGTAATACAATTCAGAAGCCACCAAGATAAATTCGAAGGAAAGGCATTATTATACCACCAACATATTAACAAGTGGAAAATATGGAAAGTGCAACTACAAAAGAAATTAAAAATATTTTATTAATAGATTGCACACGCATGTGCTTTGCACACATTAATGTTTTCTTTTCTAAACCTACCTAAAATCTAAGCACAACTTTGCCCTTCTCACTATGCACCACAGCACCAAAGAAGCCAGAAATGAATTTGTAACAAACGCACAAATTAGAAGTCTTCCTCCTAAATCCGAGACATGGATTTCCTGCATGAAATATAATAAGCATTTCGTTTTATTTATACATATTTATATGTACTTACATGATATTCAAATATGTTGTCCAAACGATAATTATCCCCTGCCAGAAGATTAGCAATACACACTAACATACCCAATGTAAAGTAAACACAGAATTGCACTGAGATTATTTGAGATATCAGAAGTATAGGATCCCAATGTGTATTTCGAAATGAGCCAGTTTTCATTTTTTTATAAAAAATAATAATTATTGACCATAAAATAAAATATGTGTTATTTGAAAACAATCAGAGATTTTAATTTTTTGATGGTAAATTCACAATGAATTGATGACTTAAGCCAATAAACAAAAAACAGCTGACAATTACAGTGCTAAGTTGGAAATATGATACTCTTGAATAAAATATGATGTTTTTTATTATTTAATCCTTGGAATAAATATTCAATGAATACAAGACAAATAAGTTGCATCTCGATGGCGAAACTAAAACGAATTCATAAACATTACAAATAATTATTCAAATCTCGATTTGTAAAGTTCCAGTGTAAAGTTGTTTTTCATGAAGTGTGAGAGATGGAGTGAAAGGATGAGCTCCTTCCAACTATATAACTATTGTATTATTTTTATCTGTGATCTTTCTAGACATGTAGTAAAAACCCTTATTTTATTATACAAATAAGTCGTCGGTTTGTTATTGGTTTGCGGCACAGTATATTCAAAATACATTATGTCTGTAGCAAACCAATAACCAACCGAATGAGTGTTATCTTTTTATTCCCTTTAAACATTCACTTGTTTTTCAAAGCAAATGCTAAGTTTTGACATTACCCTAAATGAATTAAACCAACTCTTACAAGATTACCTTAAAATTAAAATCATATCTTAGAAATTATCAGTCAGAAATAATAAATATTAGTTTGTTTACTGCTGAAAATTATTATACAAATGGTCTTTTAAATGCTGCTTTAAAATGGGCATGTTCTTAGCTATGAAATGACAATGGTTGCACTTCAATTCCATGCTACTTAATTCTTTTACAGTAGCGCTATCCAAACGTTTAACTTGTCCATACTCTATTATCTGCTGACGAAGATCTGCACCAAAATAAAGTTCTATGAAATAATATTTTTAAGTTTCTTATTCTTTGCTTACCTTTATATGATAAAAACAATTCTGTATTAAAACTATTCCAATGTTTCTTAGTCTTCAAACAATCGGAAACGAAGTCCTTAGAGACAACATGTAAATGTAAACGTTCCATGCTGGGTTGATTGTGAAAACCAATCTTAAAATTATTTAATTTCTCTTGCTTGACTTCGATTATATTTAAAGCCAATAGATATAACTCTTCCAGCAACGAGATATGCGACTTATTCAACTAAAATAGTTTTTTTTTTGTAAAATAAAATAGAATGCATTTGAAAATAAATTAATTTTACTCACACTAAATATCGAGGGTATGTTTTCATGTGGCAATACTAAATAATGATGTTTGGCTTTTGGATATTTATCGCATATAACTACGGCCAAATTTGAGGATATAATATGCGTGGAAGGATCTTTCAGTGTTTTAACTATACCATTAGCCCAATAATTCGCAGACATTGAAAATTCGGTTTAAATTACTAATAGATATTTTTGTAGCAAACCTTTTTACTTTTCAATGAAAATTTTGTAAACACAAGACAGCTGCTTTTCACAAGGTAAATAGGTAGAGTCAAAGTGTATTTGCACAAAATACTTGCACATCAACATCTAATAAAAAAATTGTCTTCATAAAATATCTTTTTTATGCAAATTCACATGTGAAATTATGCACCAGGTTTCACCCTATCAAAAATGATAGCTTTTGTGCAAAAGGATGAACTAATAAATCTTATACCTGTAAAGTTCCGTATTATTAAACTTAATATCGGTGGGATTTCGTTTCCAAAGTTAATTTTGTAGTGCTCTAATACTAGTATGTGACCTCCTTTAATATGCCCGAGAATTAGTAACAAGTTAACAAAATTTTAGTGTTTATTTTCACATACATATGGATTTGTAAATAAACTTTATTTAACAGTTTTTTAAATAAAACATCAAATATAATACAACTTATTAAACTTAGTTTTTAAGATAATATTTATCTATTAGTAGTAATATTATTTTTTAATACATGTGAAGTAAATTTCACTTGTTTTTTTTTTTTTAAATAATTTCCCCTAAAAGCAGAATAATTTTTTATTTCAAGACAACATAAAGTCTAATTAAGCAAAAAACTGTCATTTTCTGAACTTAAAATGATTAAAAAAATTAAAATGGAATTTTCAACTCTTTAGTATGAGGATTTTATTTTCGTTTTTTTTTTTTTAAATTATATCATTATTTTATGATTTTAATCCTTATGCATTCCTGTTTATTGAAATGCAGATAATTATTTCGTGCATACATACTTATTCGCAATCTAACGAAATATATTTAAGATGGTATAAATTTCGTATGAACTTTAAAGCATTGTACACAAGAAAACAAACTTTTAAAGAGTTGACAAATTATTGTTTCTGTAATTGAAATTACTTTTTGTGATAAAAGTTTTTATGCATTTCGGGCGTTATATTGTAAACGTACTGCAAAATTTCTTGAATAACTGGCTCTTTGCGGGAGGCAATGGCACGGTTCATTTCATCTAACTTAATTCTGGTATCAGCTTCAATTTTGGCGGCTACACCTTCCCGGGAACCCATGTGCTGAAAATATTTAATATAAATTTTAAATTCTCTTTCCTCTAGCTTTTAACTGCCGAACAGTTCTCCCGCCAACCCTGACATTCTGTTTCTTATTTTGTATATTACTTCAACCCTCACCTTGGCTTCAAATTCCTTGAATTGACGTTCCCTTTCTTGACGATATTTTTCAATTTCTTCTGTGGCTTCATCCTTGGCTTGCTTCAATCTTCTTGCTTTGCCTGCAAAAAGATACATATATACACCTGCTTTAAAATTTTCATAAAGTTAACAATTTTTTTCATATCATAAGCTTATCATGTGACCCCCTTTTTTCTTCAATGAGGTTTTTTTTATTCCTTTTCCATCTCTTTCTATGTATGTATCAAACCCATTAAGAATTTATAACTTACGTTTCCTGGCTTCTGCAACCTTCTCGGCAGCCTTTTTTTCAGCGGCCAACAATTGCTGGATACCCTGGGTTTGGCTAGTCATTTTTTAATTATATTTTATAACTTTTCACTTGTTAAAAACTGCAATTACGTGCACTGTTCGCGATACAGGTAGACAAATACAAGTGACGACTTTATTATACTTTAGTGGACTGCGAAAAATGTCATATGACACATAAAAATATTGATTAAACTTGTGGACTGCGAGTCTTGATAGCCACAATTGGATTTCAAGTGTGTTTAATGCTCATTGTTTAGGAAGTGTTGCCGGTCTAGTTTTGAATAAAACAAAGTATAGTATTTGTTAATATGTCCTGATTCACACACATCAGGTTTAGCTGATCAGTTTTTGTTCAATTTTCTTTTGAACCTGCATTTACGTTCATACACACCGTCAAGTTTGTTTCATCAAGTCTCATCAATTTGTATTGTAGTAGAGTATTACGAATGGCAAAACAAAAGGAAAAAACTTGACTGGCACGGTCAAGTCTGTACCCCTTTCCATTCTCTTTTCCTCTCTCTCCTAAAAACTCAAGACTTGACGACACAGACCTGACGTGTGTGAATCAGGACTATATGACGATAATTACGACAAATTATTTATTCAAAAGCATTTGTCTAAGGTATTTCGTCACTATTTAAGCCTATAGTAAGCGATATGTAAAAATCAACATGCATATGCTGCTATGATGCTATGAAAACTTCCAGCATATTGGTTAAATTTTTTTAAAATAAGTTATATTGCGTATATTTTTTATATACAGGGTGGGCCAAAAGAAACCAAGGGGTGTAAAAGTTTAATAACTTTTTTGTTTATTAATTTTATTTTATTTTTTCTTTTAGATTATATAGACAACACTTGGAGAATTTATAATGGAGAGGTTCCCAACTGAACAGAGAACCAAAACAATAGAATTTTATTATTTAAAGTGTGATGAAGAGTGATGAAGCTCATTTCCATTTGAATGGCTTTGTTAATAAGCAGAACTGTAGGTTCTGGGGTTCTCAAAATCCAAGAGCCATTCATCAACGCCAATTGCACCCCACCAGGTGTACAGTATGGTGTGGGATCACATCTGAAAATGTCATTGGGCCCTACTTCTTCGAGAATGAAGATGGAAGTGCTGTAACCGTAAATGGAGAGCGGTATCGGTTTATGATAGAAAATTTTTACCTTCTTCCTCCTGCTCTTGAAAACAGACCTGGTATGTGGTTTCAGCAGGACGGAGCCACTGCCCATACTGCCCGAGACACAATGGCACTTTTAAGTCAAATTTTTGGAGAGCGAATAATTACTCGAAATTCGGAAATTATTTGGCCAGCGCGATCGCCAGATTTGACAGCACCCGACTATTTTCTTTGGGGTTTTTTGAAGGAGCGAGTGTATGTGAACAAGCCAGAGACAATCCTTGAACTCAAGGCAAACATTGTTGCAGAAATTCGAACGCTACAGCCACAAGTTTTGAAAGATGTTATTTAAAATGCTCTAAAAAGAGCCCATCAGTGCGAAGCTGAAAACGGTGGTCATTTAAGAGACATCATTTTTCATACTTAGTGTAAAAAAATTTCCATTTTGTATATTATATAATCTGAAAGAAAAAATAAAAAAAAGTTAATAAACAAAAAAGTTATTAAACTTTTACACCCCTTGGTTTCTTTTGGCCCACCCTGTAGTAATTGAGTCATAAAATCCAATTGTGACACGTGTAGCCGAAGCAGGCACATTTTAAGTCAAAAAGCTTCTAAATACTTTATTGCGACCCTATGAGAAAGTAATTGAGAAAAAGTTGTGAGAACAATAAAAATTGGTTCAAAGTTATAAAACTGTTAATGTTCTAAAAATTTTTATAGAAAATTGAACATTGAGTTAGTTCCTATACCTATTTTACTGCTTATAGTTCGGATAATGAGAGAAGTTTTATCTCTGGTTATCTCAATTCACAAGAGTGAAGTGCGCATAGGAACTATCCTTACTCCTCAATAATCGACTTCATTGCTTAAAAAACAATTATTGTTGGGAAAATAAGTGATAAAAATATTAAACTTGGCATGAAGGATTTTTATTGGTTGTTGGTTGGACACGTCTGTATGCATTTCGTTTCTGCTTAAGAAACTTATCAGTAGACTTCAAACAAACAATTCTTGAAAAAATTTAAACAACTTCATATGGGGCACTGTTATAGCATCCAAGTTAGGGAGAATTCAACGAAGTCTAATAACATCGTCTCCATGGCACATCAAAAATTCAAATTGACATCGTCCTCTAAGTGCACCACTTGTGACTACTAAAATTGCAAAATACGCAGGCAATTATTTAATAAAACTAAAGTTACATCCTAATCCACTTGCTCGTAATATCTTGAACTTTACTGGACACATCCGCTTAAAAAAGAGGGACACTAGGCCCTAATAGCCAACACTCCAGTGCTTAATACGACATTTATGTATCATTAATTACTATAACTAAGTTTGTGTCCGACACTGGTTGGGTCTAATTATTATATCCAGATTTAAGATCTGAATACTTATTGTGAGTTCATTTTTGAAGATACAATAATAAATAAATATAATCGTGTAAAATAATTAATTATGTTTAGAAAAACTTTCAAAATATTATTGAGAATTACTGACATAAACGTAATAAGTTAAAATGCTTCACAAAACTTAACTTTACAGCGATTTTCTTTCGACCAAATAATTATCTGTTATTGCAAATTGGATCCGTTTTTATTTTCCTACAACTTTTCTACAATTAGTTGCCCATTGGGTAACAATAACAAACTCAACTTCAAAAATTCTTACATAGCGTCTATACCTGATATAACATAGCGTCTATACCTGATATAATATCAAATATATTTCTATCAGCAAACGTCAAATTTCATAGCAGAAGGAATTATATTACGTGTGGACTGCAATATTAGTATTATATTAATATTATATCAGATATTATAATATTGTTTTCATAACACATATCTAGAAAACAATATTATGATATCATCTGTCAAAACACATACATACATACGTGAACAGAATTTTTTGTATTAAAGTGAAAATTAATATTTTTTAATAAAAAAAGAGGAAATGCTTTAATTATACACGATGTATTATGGAAATACCACAATTTTTTATGAAACACACATTAGTATTACAATAAACGAAGATGATTACTGCACGGCTGCCTGATATTTATGAAATATTATGATATTTACAAGAGTACGTTTTCCCCTACATAGATATTAATATCAATATTAATATATTTTTCTTCTTATTCTGAGGACGTTCTCTCTCATATTATATCAGAGTTAATGTCAGGTATAGACGCTATGTAATATCAAATCCCATAGAGCACAAAATATTGCTGGAATTTTGCAGGAATATTTTTTCGCAACATTGTAATGTCACAGGCAATATCCCTGCAGTATTCCTGCAATATTCATATGTCCGCTTTTTTGTCTTGCCAGCAAGATTGAGGAAATATTGCACTGCAACGTTGCAAAGATATTGCAAAAATTTCTATTATGTCACACGGGAAATTTTTATTTTGGAATTAACACATGTACTTTCGCCTGAAACGTCCAGAATTATAAAAAAATGTCTCAAAATTTTAATTTTTTTAGCAGAGAAATAATTGAATTTTTGAAGGAAACAATTGTTTTTTTGCAAATCGACGTATTTTTACTAGAAAAAAACATAATTTTTATTGTACGCCTTTATGCCTTTTCGTTGGTACTTTTGCCGGTATAAGCCCTTATGGCATCTGTAACGCGATATATTAACTTAACAAAAACAATTTTGCTAGATATAATATTATCTAATAATTTTTTGTAATATTATAATAATAATGGTACTATGTTGCAAATGTAATATTACCGAAAAACTATTTCGACAATATTCCTGCAATATTACCGATTAACTGCAACTTAATAACATTCCAGCAAAATTCCAGCAATATTTTGTACTCTTTGGGATATATTTCTATCAGCAAACGTCAAATCTCATAGCAGAGCAAATTATATTACGTGTGGGCTGCAATATTAGTATTATATTAATATTATATCAGATATTATAATATTGTTGTATTAAGGAAATACCAAAATTTTTATGAAACACACATTACTATTACAATAAACGAAGATGTTTACTCCACGGCTGCCTGATATTTATGAAATATTATGATATTTACAAGAGTACGTTTTCCCCTACATAGATAGATATATATATTTTTTCTAATTCTGCCGACGTTCTCTCTCATATTATATCAGAGTTAATATCAGGTATAGACGCTATGTTAAAATAGAGCTTTTCGCTCTAACGCTGCAGCCACACGTTCAATAAATGACTTTCAATTTCATTACACATATTGTGTGTCAAAATTCTTTGAAATTGATAACTGTTACACAAATGCCACCGACGAAGAAACAACTCAAATTTGTAGCTTCAATCAATGTGTGCTGTGACCAGCCGTTCAAATTGAAAACTAAATTGCCATTTAAATGGATAGATGAATTTGATATCAATTTAGCTTTCATTTTAAAAAGTTTGATTGTGTTTGTGAAAAAAGTGTGAGTGTATTGAAAATTGAATGGAATTGAAAGTCAAAAATTTAATGTGTCGCCCCAAAGCAGTGTGCATACTTAATTTTTTTAAAGTCGGTAGAATCGACAAAAAAAATCGGTAGATTTGAATGAAATTCGGTAGAAAATTTTTTCTATTCAGAGAAACATGAAAAATAATAATTCAAAGAAACAAAAAATAACAAAATATATGTACTTATATAAAGATAAAGGGCAAGTGCAAGGAGTATCAAACTAAACAGGTTCCAAAAGCACATTTAAAACTTCACATGTGATTGGAAATTAAACTCCCATGAATAATGAAGCATTTCCAATAAAAAAGTGTCATCCCCAGTTATTTATCCTTACGCTTTATGTACATGTATATGCTATGCATATATAAAATAATATACATAAGTAACAGGAATTCAGTTTTTGTACATAGGTCTTATAAAGCTACTAAAATAACTTTTATTTGGGAAACATTTGTAACTACAAAGATTATATGTAAGATCCATTTATGAATTTAAACTTTTGTGCAACAATTATTAAATCATTAGTAGAAATAAATATTTCATCTCCAAGGCACAATTCTTTGGCAAATATTAGGTTATTTATAGTTTCAGTTTTTAACCGATTTCTTTGTTCTGTTTTGATGATTTTTACGACAGAAAATGTAGAATATCGGTAGAAGTGTACACACTGCACCCAAGTAATTACACCATGGCTCTAACTTGCATACGAATTTTAATTTATCGCTGCATTGCAACACTGGCATATATGCTTACTGAACACTTGCCACACTAAACAAATTCCTTTATTTTTAAACGAAAAAAAAACATTTTCCACCAAATACGGCAAATAACACAAGAGGTAAATATACTACACCTTGCTTGCAGCTGTAAGTGCAAATTAAACAGTTTGAGTAAAATTTATAAAAATAAGTTAAAGTAATTAACAAAATGGAACAGACGAAGAAAAATAAAAAGGAGGCCAAAGATGAAAAAGTAAAAGATCAAAAACTGGAAGATCAGGTGAGTGTGTATGTCGAGGACAGATTCGAATGAGAAAAATACTATCCTCCATTAGCCAAAAATATAATGGATCTCAATTGGGTCATTTGATTGTGTATATTTTCTTAAGATCTTAAAATCATTGGAAGAGGCTAAGACAACGGACGATAAATTTCAACTGCTGCTCAGTAAATACATAGAAAGTGAACGCACAAATAGGCGTTTCAAACAGGATCTCAAGGTCCACGAAAAACAGCTGGAGACGATAATGCGTGAGAAGGAAAACCTCCAGAGGGAATACAATAAAAATGTGTTGATGAGGTGAGTTGAATTACAAAGAAAATCTTACAAAAATAAATTTATTTGTTTTATTTAGGGATAAATTAGAGGAAGTGTGCAGGGAGCAGCAAAAGCTAATTAAGTCGGTTAAAAATGAAAGCATGCAAAAAATACGCGAAGAAGAGGAAAGACGTAAGGAAAGCCAATCCAGATTTCAAAGTTCCTTGAATGAAATTAACCAGTCGTTGAGTAAAAATAATGAAGAAAATAATAAATTACGTGACCACAATATCGAAATGACCAAAAAGTAAGTACGACTGTTATGTGCTAAATTGTTTATTTAAGGTGTTTGTGAGGAAGGGTTTTCATAAATACAAATTTTAAAGTGAGGTTAACTCTTCCCTGCCGGCCTCACATCACAAAAGTAATTCAACTATAAGGTGCTTTTTGATGATGCCATGTGCGGTTTTGTTATCGTATTTGGTGCTTACATGCCTAAATATTTGTATCCATATGATGATCATAGATACATACATACATAAGTACGATGATATGAACATACATACGTATGTACACATATGTTGCGAATGTGGGGGTGGAGAGTAGTCTATTTTTAAACAAAAATAAACTTGTTTTTTTTTTACTTTGAAATAGTTTTTGGCACAAAACTTTTTGTTTGTTCAAACTAATGCAGTAATAATAACGTCTGCAATTACATGTAAGACAAAAAAAGATGCTATGTAAAAAAGAAGGGAAATAATACCAAGAAAAAACCAACCGAAATTCAACAATAATTCCTATATTTGCTATATGTTTTTGAAATCGACAACTATGTACAAGATGTCAAAAAATATTCTTATGCCGAGTACACATCTTGCTCACATGGGCCCCAAAAACCGTAACCGCTAATAACTTAGTCATGTTTTAGACTCGGCAGTTTTTTCTTGTTCAACTTTTGATTTTGTATGAGAGAGTTGAGAAAGTATTATGTATATACCTTTTGTATACCTTTCTTTTTCTTTCTCATTAATGACTTCAATAGATGCGCTTTGCTTTTCAATAGAATAATACATTTTGTTTATAAATTAAAGCTTCACGGCCATGTTTCACCACACGTGATAGACTTTTTGGGTTGCAACTTCAGGAGTTTCGTTAACATCCGACTTTTGTTCTTTTATTACAAGGTACTGGTAAATAACTGTCCAGAGTATGTCTGTAGACAATTTGTATTTTTACGATCTGAAAGAACCCCACAACTGTTATTTCCAGTAAGAAACCATGTTATTGATGAAAGATCATTTCATGTGCGAGTTATCAAGTTATGGAACTATTTACTCCGTTCTCTAAAAGCATTTCACGTCGCCCCTATCACATTCAAGAGAAATCTTGCAGTATATTCTTCTTCGAATAGTTTTTAACTGTTAAATTTTTCCTTTTTTTAGACATTTTTACTTATACAATTTACAGCGCATCACATATTGTCATTTTGGAGTGATGTCTAAAACATGACTAATCTAAAAGTGTTTGAATGTGCTGATTTAAACGGGCGTAATTATGCTGGCAGTTTGTTACATTTTATGACAGATGAATTAGTCTCGTGTAATTTTCAAAAGAACAAAAATTGTGCGGCTTATAATTTGTTCTCGTGTAAATTACCTCATTCAGACACTTATATACTGATAATGTAAATCTGGCAACACTTACACTTGGAAAAAAATGTGACCCATTTGTTAGTTACTGATACCGTTATTTTTATTTTTGTAAATACTTGTAAATCATTTTTGCAATAAGAAAAATTTCGTTTTATTTAAAATTAAAAAAAAAAATAAAAATACACTACAAGGCAATTGGAATACAATTAATTTAAGTTTATAAAAAAGTTATTTTTTTATACATACAAGGAACCATGTCTATAACTTTATTAAATACAACAAAAAAGAAGACCAGTAAACCCAAAGTACCATTTGAATTCGACATCCAAACAGTCGAAGTTAGACCATTTTTACACACGCAAAGTTTGATTTGCAAAGTCTTAATTCAGCTGTGTGAAAAACAGAGGGAAAAATTCTTTCCCTTTCTGTATGAATTAAGACTTTGCGATGGAACGAAAATAAATAGCGGCATCACTTCAGTAATATGTATTAGACTATAAAATTAAGCCAATGTCATTTCATGATAGGGATGGGGAATCCTTTTTAGAATCGCAGGTGTAATGAAAGCAGTAAATTATATAGAAATTTTGCAGGATTCGTATCTAGCTAATCTGGAATTTTTTGGATGCAAACTAGACGATAAACAATTCATGCAGGATAATAACCAACATAAAGTAACAACTAAAAGTGGCTTATGAATCATAAAATTAAATGCTTAATTCCGATCGAAAAACCTTTGGAAAGTCTCAAATAAGAAAATTATTATGAGAAATCCAGTTTCACAAGACTGAAATAGCTATGGTCTTTTAATTAATTCAAATTTATTCTCAAATCAAATATAGAGGAATATTTTTTTTTAGAAAAAACATTTGGCAAATATTTAATTTTTTTGAACAGTTTTGAAAGTCACTGTAGGTCAAAGTGAAAGTGAGAACCAACTGTCATAGTAGAAGAAAAATTTTCCTTATATATAATTTCCCATGCAAAATTATATTAGACTAAAATTCTACTTTATTATTTCTTAGATTGAGATTTTTGGCTGAACAGTACCAGGCTCGCGAACAGCAACTGGAAAAGCTCAATGAGCAAGTGCAGCTGGAATCGCAACTGCACCAGGCCAAATTAAGTAAAGTGCAAGTGGAAGCAGCCATGGAGAAAGAAATTCTTATCAAGTAAGTTCAATAAATATTTAAACAATCGCATTTAAATGGATTTCAAGTTCAACTTTAATCATTTCTCATCAGAGAAAAACAAATTGCTTTGGAAAAACTCTTGAACACTCAAAAAATGCTTAAAGAAATTACCGAGCGAGAAAAGGAACTCAAAGAGCAATTGAGTATTTACACTGCCAAATATGACGACTTTCAAAATTCATTACAAAAGTCCAATGATATTTTTGCCACTTACAAAGTTGAGTTGGAAAAAATGTCCAAGAATACACGCAAACTAGAAAAGGAGGCAATGGAATGGAAACGCAAATGGGAGAAAAGTAATGCCACCTTGATTGAATTGGCAACAGAAAAAAAGGAGCGTGACGATCATGCCATACGCTGTAATAAACAAGTTGATCAGTTGCAAAAGCTTTTAAGAGCCTTGCAAAATGAACGCAGTCACTTGTATAAAGTTATTAAGGAAAATAATTTTGAAGTACCACCACTCCCAGCCTTGCCCTCGGAACCGGAGCTAATGAATACCGCTCCCATAAGCAATGGTGCTGATAAGGATAAGATGGATATGATGTCGAAGAATTGTGCAGAACTTAAGCAAACTTTAGCCAATTTGCAAAATCAAATGAAAATTTTAAATCTAAAAGGTGCTGAAGCTGAAGAGCAATGCAAACAATTACAAGCACAAGAGGAGACAATTAAAAAGAAGAAAAATAAAAAATCCAAATCGAAGAAGAACAATAATAATAACAATACTAATAAGGAATCATCTCCGATTATTTGCGAAGATGCTTCCAGTGTTAAGGAGGTTGAATTGGAAACAGAGCAAGTGGTGGTGGTGGTAAATCCTCAAGATTCGAATAACACCGAAAAAGAAATTGCAACAGAACAGACGACGCCAGAAAATAAAGTCACACCTGAAGAGATGGAGGCAGAGCCTAAGCATGACTTAGAGGAAGTAACTAAAACCGCAGAGCCAATTATTGCAGTTGAAGTCAATTAAATACACAAGTTTATCCTTGAGGGTTTTTACAAAACCATAATAATTTTTTAAAGCCTAGAATCTTAAGAATTCTTCTCCATATTTATATTATGGTTTTTGTAGTTAACAGTTCACAATTAAACAATTAAAAAAAAGTATAAATATTCATAAACCCATCTGATTTTTCTGTACATTTTATCATGTTTTTACAACTCTATTCAAGAGCTTTAAGAGTTATGCATTATAAAACTTACAACAATACATAATAAATAATCAATCTCATTAAACGTTTTATTTTCAGCTGTTTTGAGTCTACATTTTAGTTAAGTTGTGTCTCAAGTTTTAAGTTTTATTTTTTTATATTTATTTAGTGTCTACACAATTAATGCCCAATTATATCACGATAGAGACATCACAAATTCAATATGTAAATCCAAAAATTTTTTTACTGCTTTTTTTACACGTAATTAAATATTGTAGACACTAAAGAAACATCAAATATTTTTTATATCTTCTTTATTTGTATTATTTTTTAGTTTTGTATTTTATTTATTCAAATGATGTTCAAGTTATTATTTAATAAATTCATAAGGTTGTACTACTTACTACTGTTGTATACCTTGTATGTGTTGAAATTTCACAAAACTTATAATTTTTTTCATTTTTACTTGATTTTTTTTTATACGTATAACTGATGCAAGCGTTAGCATACTCTTGTGAATACCTTTATTATTTTATAAAGATTTATTTTTATTATTTTTATAAAACATTTCACTTTATTAGTATTGATTGAATTGAAATTTTTAATAGTTTTCACAACAAAGGAAGATGTTTTTTTCATTTACAAACATTTAAAATAAAACGTTACGAAAAGGAAAATTTTTCATGCAAAATTAAAGTAAAGCAGAGGGATAATGAAGAATTTTATTTAACACTTGAAGTTTCGTAATGAAGTGTGCGATTATCAGAGCTTGATTTGAAAAGGGCAGATTTCTAGTAACAAAAACTCTTCCACAATACTTAGTTATTATTATTGTTTAATGATTTTTTCGTTTTAGAGGCATAACATGTTTTTAAATTCCCGCTATGGTGTTTTCAACATGTTTCGACGCTTTGAGGTTCTGGAAGTCGATTCTGACTATTTTGGAGATTATGTCTGTATGTATGTATTTATGTATACATGCATGTGTGCGTGTTCGTCGTTGCCACTACGATGTCATATGCCATAACAAAAAAAGTAAAAGTATGCTTTCGAAAATGCCCTATAATATAAAAAATAATAGCACAAAATTCTAGTTTTCATTATCCGAGACAACAACCATTTTTTTTGCTGAAAATGAGTTGCAGCCTGTTTGTGCAAAACGTTGACGTCAACGTCTTATAGCTGTATTTTTTTTACTGAATTCTTATATAAAATAGTCTGATTAAAATAAATTAATAAAAAATATCACATTAAAATTTTTCTAACTTCGACCCTTGTTTGCTTTATTAGTTCTTATATTATTGTAAAAGCTTGGCAATGACATCTTCATATGCTTTAGAGTTATTCAATTTAATTTCACGCGTAACGAACGCACTGCAAAATCGGAAATGAACAGTTCATATTAAAATTTTTCTAATCTTGGCAAATTTTTTTTTAATATTATTTTTTTTTTCAAGAAAATTGTCTTAGGATGTTCTTATTATACTGCAAAAGTTTGAAGACGGAGTCTTCAAAATGTTGTGAGTTAGGTAATACCCCTTTTAGACACGCAAAGTTTACTTTGCAAAGTCTTAATTCAGCTGTGTGAAAGACAGAGGGAGGAATACTATCTCTTTCTGTCTTTCTCCCAGCTGAATTAAGACTTAATTTTCGCACTAATTTTAGAAATCATAGACCACAGTGCAATGCCACAATTCTGTAAAGAAAGAAAAAATTAAAGTAAAGAAGAACCAGCAAGCATTTTTATATATTAAACTTTTTTATAAGGGAGCTTCTGGGAGCATAGAGCTTATGAAAATTAAGTCCTTAACATTTAAAATCAGTTGTGTACGTAACGCGAGCGTCAACTGGTGTATGAACGTGTAAGTTATTTTCTAAAAAGTCGTTTGTTGTGCGGAAAGTATAAAAATTAAAGAAACAAGTGTATATAGTGTTTTTCAGAAAAAAGTGCCAACTTATAGAATTTATTCTATTATGGAAGTTATAAAAAGTTAAAAGAAAATATTTATTTATAAATTAGTAAAATGTGTATGTTTGCTGTAATTAATGTTGTGGAATTTTTGCTGTTGCTGTAAATGAATATAATTTATGTACTAAAGGGAAAAGTAATGCCAAGGGAGAGGAAAAGACAGTTATCGAGAGTCAAAGATAGAGAGAGAGACTGAGAAAAGAGAGCTGTTGTAAAGGAAATTAAACAACAGTGATGTCAACTCTTTAGAATACATAATTTCAAACATTTTGAAGGGAGTAAAGTCAATGAAATTTATTTATTTATTTCATAAATACTTTACAAAATAAATTTGCAAAGTATTGTTGCACAAATATTGGCGGGTTAACTAGACCATATGCCCAAGATGTTATTGACAGTAATTTAAAGAAGTTTTGTGACTGACTATACACGACCTATACCTTCACATGGGAGGTAGCAACGTGGTTGTCAACGAAATTCTACAAAAGAACTGCAAGATTTTAGGTTATCCGTAGCATTTCATTCAACCAGTGCGAGCAAGTCGAAAAACTCCCGAAGGCCAAAAAAACAACACACACAAGCCTGACCGCACTTAAATAATTACGATGACGCGAGAGCTGTTCTTCAACATAGAAATATAGGAATATGTGCACATTCATACATATATGGAAAAAAGCATATTTGTTTTTTAATAATAGACAGATTTTATAAAAAAATTCGTTTCTAAACGTTTCAAATTTGTATGAAAAATAACGAAAATTCCCTTCAACTTCAACAATGCTTAACCACCAGCAAATAAATTTCAATTAAAATAAACTTATGACAATATGTTAAATAATAACTGCCTTATTCATAAAAAATATTTCAGGTTTATTAAGCGCTTATTTGACATATTTCTATGGGAAATTTGTCAAATAAACCTGTAATAAACCTAAAATATTTTTTTATGAATTAGACCGTAAATGTCTTAAATGTTAAATTTAGATTTTACTTTTCATTTTGCCTTATAAATACTTTTATTTTTATCCTATAGATTTCTAATTGTATAAAGGTGTAGAAAAATTAAATAGATTCATATCGAATATAAATTATTTGCTGTCAGAAGATGTTTCTAAAAAAGAGTATTTTTAAAAAACTTAATATAGTATGGTCTTGGATAATATTATATTGTTATTTACATTATATTATTTTTAAATGATAATACTGCACAATAAAATACAGTTTTTTTTATGATGTTTAAATAAAAATTACTGATCCTTATGTATTTTTGTCTCCTGATTACGATGGCGTCATTTTTCTCTATCAGCTCTAGTTTTGAAGATATAGTGTCATTTAGGATTTGCATAATTTGCATCTCTTTTTGTATTATTCCGTTAATATATTACAAATGGTACTCCAAACTTAAAAATACTTTTTGAATATCTCTGAAACTAGAGGTGTTAGAAAAAAACCTGTTTTTGTAATCAGCAAACAAAAATACATAAGAATTAGCTATATTTGGTAAAAAAATTATAATGAAAAAATTTTCAAGGAATAAACTAAAAACACACGATTTTTAATATCCTTGCAATAATAGTCAGATACCCTGATATATGTGCAATTATTAAAATGAAAGGGATTTTCGTGTAGATTTATAATACAGAAAGTATTTTTAAGTTTGGAGTACCATTCGTAATATATTAACGGTATAATACAAAAAGAGATGAAAATTATGCAAATCCTAAATGACACTATATCTTCAAAACTAGAGCTGATAGAGAAAAACTAAAATACATAAGGATCGGTCATTTTTATTTAAACATCCAAATCACTGTTGTGCAGTGTAATAATACAAATTATGTTGGGGTCATAAATTTTTAACAAAACTATATTGTTAAACTCTAACAATATCACATTTTTTTTTTAAGAATATAAAAATTAAATTGTCATATTCAAACATTACTTTGTTTATCATAACGAAATTTCCAACGACCACACATTTGTTTCAGAGAACATAATAGTGTTTTTTTTAACCATTTTACAACCATATCTTTTCTCTGCGTACATGTTTGAAATTTACTTAAATAAAATATATATATATATATTTTGGAAAGGTCTACGTCTATTCTATGTAAAACCGTTTAAAAATTTAAAATCGGTCGATATGCAACCTCGTTAGAGATTGATAAGTGCATACGGGTACGAAAAACCGGGTTTTTACCCGTAACTCAAGATTTTGGAGATGTTTGGTAAATTTTAAAAACAGATTGTTATACTTAACAATATCTACCAGCTTTGTCACACAGTGTTATCTACATATGTTTTTTCGCTAAGCTTAAAAGTTGTTGTTTTTATTCTCATGCTATCTTTTGTACGCAATAATATTTATAAACTTTTTTGGCGATATTTATTATGTATATATAGAAAGAAAAAATCACTAAATTGGATACACTTTTAAACAAATTAAATTAAAACAAAGCAGCAAAAAACCGTAGTAGAAAAATGTAGTAGATTCTTAAATACGTGCACATACAAATAACAGTTAAATAAAGTATACATACGTATATTGTGTGTGCGTATATGGCAAAATGTTTATTACTGTGAAGCAACTGATAAAAGAATAGACATCCAGGATAATATTCGAAAAGAAAATAAAGGGAAAGATACACACAACGTGCGCAGATTTTGAAGTGCTGAAAAGTAAGAAAAGAGCACGTAGAAGAAGAAGAAAAAAATTACAGTTTGCTTCTAAAAGCCACCAAGAAAGAACTCGCATGTTTTATACTAAATTTTTTTTTTAACTAAACTTAAAAATTAAAAGATAAAAGAAATTAAAAAAAAGATATCACAAATGTCAGCTGTAACCAGAAATTTTAGTTATAAAACAAAACTGAAAATTATTCAATAAAAATATTTTACACATTAAAATGTATGTTTTATTTGAAATTAAAACAAAACGGGATACATTTAATTTTACTGCTGAAATAAATATCCAAACAAGCAGGTGAAATAAGATATAAGTGTAAGGAAATTAAAACGTCTAACCTCCCAATGCAGTAATTAAACACAAAGCTTTAAGTTATTTGATTGTTAACACCAAATTGCAACAAAAAAAGAAAATTAATTAATTAAAGCTAAGTTTTCGTTAAATCTAAAAATATTAATAATAATAATCATCATAAAGAAAATTGACAATTCAACACGCAAACTTCAATTAATTAACTAAAAATTTAACTATATAGTTACATATACATACATACGAGTGTGTACATACATATGTATGTACATTTTCAAAAGCTATAAAAAGCAACAAATACAACAACAATTTTGTCTATAATGTTAATAGTTTACTAAAAGAATAAAATTTTAAATATATGCATGTACATATGTATGTAAACACATACATATATACATATGTATACCAAGGCAAAAGAAAAACATAAAGCAAGAAAAAAACCTAAAAATTACCAAAAATAAAATACACACACACAAAAACAACATTAATAACAACAACAGGAGCAAAAAGTTAAAAAAATAAAGAAACAGACAAAAAACCGTTAGACAACAAGCACAACTACTTACTATAAGCTTAAGCACAATACGAAAGAAATACACACACACCAGCAAGTTTGGCGTATGTATGTACATAAAACGGAAATATACACCATAAAGGAAGTGAGAACCGACAGCAAGATGCTCACAAACACACACACAAAGCAATTGACAGCACTCCTACATTAGATACGAGTATTCACAATACAGCAAAAGCCTAAAACTAAGTGCAAGGGTGTGTGCATGCATGTGTGTATGTGTGTGTGTGTGTGTGTGTGTGTGCATATGAGTGATAAACAAAACGGCAGCAGCATCTTCTCAAGCAGAGCAGAATAGAAAGAAGCATATCCACCAGATTCTCATGTGACCGTGTGTGTTTTATGTAAAAGTTTGCCAGTGAGTGCCATTCATTTAGTTTACCTTTTTTTTTATATGTTTCGACTACCATTTCTTTTTGTCTTTATTAAGGTAATTATTTTTAAATTAAGCGTTTTATTTCAATCCTTCATATTTAATATTTATTTAGGAAAATATTTTTAATTTTGTATATTTATTTTTATTATATCATAAAGCGTTTGTTAATGAATATGAGGAGACTCTTGTAGAATAATTAAATTGAAATTTTAGGAGTTTGAAGCTATAACAACTTAAAACTATTTGCTTTTATGTTACCTATTTCCTTTATTTTGATTAAAAATTTAACCAAAAAAATAGGGCATTGAAAGTAATTTGATAATTTTTATAGAAAATAAAATTTAGCTGCCCTTATTGCAAAGAAAAGGCGAAGAATTTGTTCACGTGGAATTTTTGTCATTTTGTATGGAATAAAATAATTGTTTCATACTAAAAAAACTGTTTGGTTTTCTTCTCCCGATAAGAAAGGAATATTTCACTGGTTATATTATTAATTTTTCCCAAGTGATCTTTTATGGAATCTAATATAAAATACGAGTAGATTAACTCTTTCTTTTTGTCAACACTGTGTTTCACAACTCAGCTGTTTTCGTGTATCATGTTACTGTTGAACATGTTCATTTTAGTCTACAGTTTAACCATGAATCGTCTTACAAATGAACAACGCTTGCAGATTATTAAATTTTATTATCAAAATTCATTCACGGTTAAGAAAATGCATCCGTGCATTTCTTTCATTTTATGGCCAGTTTGGCCGACCTTCTGAGGCGGCTATTCCGAATCTTGTGATTAAATTTCGCACCAAGATTACATTATTGATCATTAAACTACCAACACGCATACATAGAGTGTGAACAGAGAAATATATTGCAACTGTATCCGCCACTGTTGTTGATGTCCTGTTACTTTTTTGTTAAATCTCTGTTACTTTTTGTCACCCAAAATGGAAGAGCTGGACTTGGCTGACATGTGATTTCAGCAAGACGGTGTCATATGCAACACATCACGCGAAACAATGGACGATTTGAGAGCTGAGTTCGGTAAACAGTTTATTTCACATTTGGGGCCGGTCAATTGGCCGCCAATATCGTGTGATTTAACGCCTTTATAATATTTTTAGTGGGGCTATGTTAAGGTTCATGTCTATAGGAACAAGCCCGCAACGGTTGACTCACTGCAAGACAATATTGAAGAATTTATTTGTGAGATTCCGGCGATATGATGGAGAAATTACCCCGAAATTGCACCCAGATATATCCGCGGTCAAAATTTACGTGAAATCATCTTTAAACATTGAGTTATATCTATCGTTCTACCGACTCAAATAAAGATTTCCATTTCTCTAAATTTGATATGCTTTTTTTTTTAAATCAATCTTAAAAATCACCCTATATATGTATGAATATAAATACATATAACATTCACTTGCCGATCACTACATACCACCGTGGGATAGCTTCATTCATTTTTGTGTCAAAACTATAAAGTGTGGTTCCTCAATCATTCAAAGTTGGTACTGAGTATTGTATTGACTATATTATAAGAAATGTAATTTTATTAAAACGCCCACCGGCAGCAACCCGTGCAAATTAAATCTATTTTGCATAAAATATTTCCTGCTCTTAAAATACGCCTGCCGAGTTTCATCACCCTTGCAACCCATATAAAGTATATTAGATACAATTTTTTTAAATATCTTGTTTACACCATTCGACAAAAAACTTTAGTTATTCTTCATATATAAATTCTTTGGCTACATTGTCACATTCCCAACTATGTTTGGATGGCTCATGTCTTAAGCTGGTTATAAAAAGAGTCTGATGAAACCAGTGAGTAACGAAAATGATTAAGAAGGAACAATAGTTATTTTAACATCTTCAACTTCTAAAGTATGTTTCGAATTTTTGGATTTTATAAAACGGTTTTATAATTTAATTTCTTCATTTAATTTCTTCTTATTTCTTTTGTTAACTACAAAAATTATAAATTATAATATAAATATATAAATTATAACTTAAAAAGTCTTTATAAAGATTTTTTAAAACAAATTTTCATACAAAATTTTTCTTAAAAAGCCTTTATAAAGCCTTTTTATGTTTTATAAATAAGGCTGTTATTTGCTATTTTGTTTTTAATTATCTCTATACAACTCTACGCCCCCATTTGTTGACAAATTCTTGTTATACGAGTATTCAATAAATATCTGGCCTAAAAGTAGGCAATAGTTTTTTTTTTTTTGCAAATATTTCGTGAGAAGTTTCGTAACTCTTGCCCGAAACTTATAGTTTTCTTCCTGTTCCGGAAATTTACGAGAATTATTTATTTTTAAGCGAAAGAAGACATTTCCACCTTTCATTTTATTGCAAGAACAGCTTGCGCACAAAAATTAATTACAATTTGATGAAAATTAGAAATGTCAAATATTCCGTGACCAAACTACTGTATGTATAAACATTAATTTTTGTTTCAGTTGACTGAAAAAAGTCTAGACTTATATTTATAACATTCAGGTTGGTAAATTTCATAAAGAAATTTCCGTTTACTAGTACGAACTTTCAAAAGAAAAATACACGGAATTTTTTGAAATTTATTGCCTATCTTATAATTTCTATTTTTGTGACTTCCGTTTCTCGGTAATATTTGCTTATATCTTTTTACTATGTTATCGATATCGCCCAAGATTTTTTTAAATATACTACTGCTCCATTGCTTTAAAACACTTAAGATACATATTTGATCTTTCCATTTCTTTTCCATTTTTCAACTAAAAGTGTACGAATGTCGCGTCCATTGCCTGGGAATTGCTCATATGTATATGGATACCTGGATAATTTTCAAGTTTACTTAAATACACTTTTACTGTGATGTTAATTTTAAGATCAATTATGTGCTTTTTTTTAACAAGGCACATTAATTTCCAGGGAATTTAAAATTTTTTATTAAGATTGAATGTAAACTGGCACTGCAGATTTATGTAAAACCATTAAACCATTATTTGTCATTGACCGAAACTGCAACGCCATAGGCTTAGATGGCTGAGCAGACTTTTCCATGAGAGCATTTGTGATATCGGGAAGTGTAAAATGGAGAACATCAGGGGTTTCATTATGGGAATTCAGTGGATTAATGACGGGTAATACGAGCACTTCTGGGTAAAAATGGGGGGGGGGTGGGGGTAAATATAGCTATAAACGGGCAATATAAGGGAATCACAAAGCACCCACCCTTCCTAACCTTACCTAACTTTATATCTATGTATTTATATTAAATTCAAAAAAAACCAAACATCCCGGAAAAATCTGGGATTCTCCAACAGAACGTCGGATGATATTAAAAAATTAAAATATACTTTTATTTAAATTTTAATAGCCTTAAAAGCCAATTGATAGTTTAAAAAAGAACTCGGTGCTGTTGTCTGAAGTAGTTAGTACATTGACTACAAAAAAAATGAGGGCCTACGAGAGCCCAAGTTCGATAAGTCCTCTTCCACACAAGAAAACATTTGCTGCAAAACTTTTGAGTTTTTATGAAGAAAGGAGAGAGAGGAATGAAAAAGGGTAATTTGTTTCATCTACATGAAGTTCTTTGTTGAGTATTTCATTCTCATGATAAATATATGAGAAAACACAAAAAATTTCACGGTGTAGACACGAATGCAGTTTAAAAAGAGAATTTAAAAAAGTTTTGCAGCAAATGTTTTCTCTAGTGTGGAGTAGGACTAATGGGCATACTTAACATCAGAGACGCTGCAACGATAATATAAAAATTAAGAAAACGTACAACATCAGAGTTGTATAAACGAAAATAAAAATGAATTAAACTACTCTTCTCTCTATCTATCTTTTACTTCACCATCTTCATCTGCACCTACACCCAGCGTTGCCAAATATGCAGATTTATTTGTTTTCGCAGTTTTTTAAAATTGTGTAGCAGTAGTGCAATTTTTTATTTCAAACTTTAATTTTTGTCGTAATCGTATAAAAGCCCTGTGAGCTAAAAGCATAAGGTAAAATATATGATTCAATGCCGCAGACTGTACGTAGCGATGCTATGATAGTTCTACATTCTAATAAGAAATATGTTATTGTTAAACAATCTTGGGCAGTTTTTGGTTCAGAAAACCTGGGGGCAAATCGCGGCACTTGTTATCGAGCGAAATTACGAAATATTTCCATATAAACTCTATTGAAATATTTCGTAATTTCGTTCGATAACGAGTGCCGCGATTTGCCCCCGAATTTGTTTGTTCCTTATGGGCAGTTTTTCTCTCAAACATATATGGCAGCACTGCCTACACCATACTTATTGTACTCAAGTACGTAACACAAGTTAAGCTTAAATTAGACGTGCCATACCATATTGCCATAGCAATAACCAAACCAAAATTCAATTGGTTATGGCTATGGCTTTATGGCGAGTCATATATAATCAAATACAGTGTTGCCCATTGGATCCAAGTGAGCTGAAAACTTATTTTCTCTTCTCAGCTCTGCAATTTCCATGTTTTTGAGTAAACGTCAATTCTGTTGAGCTTGCATCTTTAGATTAATTGTCAGCTTGTTGTTGTTGATTGTCTTTTGCAATAAGTGAGAGTCCAATTATCAGATGTTTTGATTCTCCAGAACTGCACGGCTTCTCGCATATCTGCATACATATGCACATATCATGTTTGTTGAAGTATAAATAAAATGTATTTCAACTATTCATCGTGTTGTAAATTAAATTAAAAAGTGTATAGTGACTGTGTATATATACTGTATATATATCTATAGTTACTAGTAGTATATTACATTTGATAATTTATTGCTGACTGTAATTTGTATTTATACTCGTATTGCAAGTGCTAAACTGTGGGAGGCAAGAAATAAAATATTAATATGAGATTATGTATTTGCCATCGGAATAATTTGTATTTATTTTTTAAATTGCGATAAAAAAATGAGCTAATAAGATAAACTGCACGCGACTTTTTTTGCAAAACTTAGTTCTATTTTAATGATAAAAGAAATATAGAGTTATGACTGATTTCATTACTTCTGTGCTATGAGTTGTTTTTCTTTCTATATAATTTGCGAAAATTAGTCAATTACGTTTTAAATGAGACATACTCGCAGATGGACAGTTTCACGCAAAACGATTCTACATAAAAAAAATAATTATTAAGAAAAATCATTTAACTAATGTACAGAAGACAAAATATAAAAGAATTTCAAAATTTTATATTTTCAAAAATTTAGAAACGCTTTGAACTGAGTATAAACGGAATAGTCTGCTCTATCTTTTTGTATGCTTGGTCTTTATTTTATGCTTTCTCTTATTACCTTTCTTTCTCATGTTTAAAAAAAAATCGTTATCTCTCAAAAGAATTATATTCTTGTTTGCTTTTTGTTGAAGTTTCGCCTTTGTATGTCTTATAATGAAAGCTTTGTGAACAGATTGAAAAATTTAAATTTTCTGTCACACCCGTCACATTGAAAACTGAAATTTGATACTTTGATTGATACTTTCCAACAATAAAAAAGTAAGCGCAATTAATGACAATAAAATTTTAATATGTTGGTAATTAGTTACAGTAAATATTTGGTCACACCCGCTCACCAAAGATTAAATGCTATTTTTTCAATGGATATGAAAAATAGAAAACGGAAAGAAAGCAAGAAATTTAAAGCAAGTAAAGGAAAATATGAACTCTAATTAATGTTAGAGAGAGAGAGAGAGATAGAGAGAAAGAACAGGAAACTATCGAATGCTAAGAAAATTATGATGGATAAAGAATGATTAGAGGAAAAAATGATCTAGAAAAAAAAACGAAAGAGCAGACAGCGGAGGAAGGATAAAAGGAAAATTGCGAACATTTTGAATACATCTAAAATTAATAATTATTAATCCCAGTTGCCATTTAAAAGTAAAGTGATTACATTTTTCAATCGTTAATCTGTGTTTTAGTCAATAAAAATGCAGACATGTACGTGTTACATCTACCCATTTTTATTACATTAATAATACATACATGTATGTATGTATGTCTATAATTTAAAAATGTATGTGTGTATGTTAGTTGAAAAGTTAAACTTAATTAAATTTCTTCCTTGAAATATATTAAAATTCTTTCGTAAAAAATTTCCACCTGCTTTCTCATTCACTCAACACAACAACAACAACAACAACAACGAAAACAACAACAATAACAACAACACAACGAACGGTTCTTGTAAAATGTTCAAAATATTCAACTCACCACATTGTTGAACTTTTTTTAATAGGGATTTTACAATACGAGTGTGTATGTATGTTGGTATACGTATGTATGTATGTATATATGTGTATGTAAGTCCCTTATTTTCATTAGTAATATACAAGTGAGAGTCTATAATATAAACATATTATTGCCATAAATTATTAACAAGTTTAATTACAGTTGTTGCAATAAACATACACATACTATAAATTACTAAATTAAACAGCCATTGTTTTTAACACATCTTTAAAATGTTAACAATTATGGCGTGTATGTTGTATTATAAAGTATCTTATGAGAGCGATAAAATAACAATATTGTTATATTTGTTATTCTAAAAAAAAAAACTTGTGTGCACATGAGGATTGTACACGAAAAAAATTGAGGCATATTTTAAGGCGCTTAACTATTGTGATACATGAAATATGTAAATGGATTAATACCGGAAGCTAAAATGTGGATGGAAATACGATCTAAAAGTAACTCGGTAGAATCCTATATATTTTTTATTTTTTTTTTTTTTTGATAATATTTGCTATTAAAAAATGTATTACCGAAGTAATTATCAAAAAATTTGATGCTATCAAAGTATATACATATGTATATGTAATATATGTGTATCAGGAATGGGAAAGTTGGTACAATTGTACCATATCACACAATGACCAATTTAGGATTATTTAAATTTTTTTCCTATTATATTACATGCAAAAAATGGCACAAAAATATGATTAACCGCCTGTCCCACGATGTGAACAGAAATCGTTCGATCGAATAATTGTATTCAAAACAACAACAAAATTTTCTAATGTTATTGTTGTTTTCAATACAAGTTGTCGATCGAAGGATTTTGGGTGATATCGTGGGACAGGTCGTAAGTCTTTATCAACGACAACATATGTACCTTCTGCTTGTAGGTAAAAATGAAGTAAATGCACCGATGTTTTAAGATATTTCAAGAATTGCTGCAGGAATATTATCTATTCTTCATTCATCTGAAAATGTGGAGAAAGTATTTTATTATAAATAATAATATTATCATATAATAAACACCAAAGAGAGTAATAGATTGTTTGCTTCAACTGTCTACAATCAAATCAATACAAAGGATGAAACAACGTTATTTACAAAAATTATTAAGGCTTTATAAAGGGTTTATAAAACAGTTTTTTATAAAAATTTTTTTCTTATTAAGGGTTTATAAAGCCTTAATAATTTTTATAAATAAGGCTGTAAAGGCCTTCTAGAAGGCATCCTTACTCTTTATTTTTTCCTCTCGGAAGTTATCCATACATATGTACATATTTATGTAAATATTTATCTAAATGTATACATACATACATACATATGTATATATGCATGTGCATTGACGTGAGTGTAGACCTTAGTTTCATAATCATTTTTATAACTATTGCAGCTATTATTTATTTAAAAAATAAGTAAATAAAATAAATGAAAGAGTGAGATAGAAAATAGTAAAAAATACATTTATGCACAATATGCAAAAAAAAAAGATTTGTTGTTGTGCTTATTTGAGGGATTTACTTATTTTCAAATAAAACAAATTGTTTTTTCAGCAGTTTTTCTTTATTTCGCTTTACATAGTTTGAATAAAATAAACATTTATGTAGTTAAGTATGTATGCATGCATACATATGTATGGTTGTATGTACATATGTATACGAAAAAGGCATCATTAGCAATAGTTTGTGGCGTCAAACAGACTGATAGTTTCATTTTTATAAAGTATAGAGCTAAAATAATGTCTTCAGGAAAGCATTATTTCACATCATAAATGTACTTACTATACATTGTATGCATACATTGTATGTATCTATGCATGTAGTATCTATTAATACCCTCTAGTCAGCCTAGAACCATATGTCTCTATGTCAATACTCTTTCTCCAGCGACAATTGCACTAGTTAAAATGTCGACAACTTTCCTTTTGTGCGTGAGTAGAGATACGTTAGAGACAACAGTTCAGTGTATTTCTGGTGATATTGTCAGTAAACGCGTCAATAGTTTGTTTTTCTTTTTTATTATGTTGTGCAATAATATTAAAAAATATATGTAGACGAGGGTCACTAAAATCTACGAGTGAATCTTTGGTTCAAATATCTCCATATAGTCGTAAAAGAACTACCTTCTCAGTAGTGCTAAAGTCTACTGGCAGATTTTTAATGACAACCCTATGTTATGTGTCAATAGGCATTTACATTGGCTTGGGTACACCTAGTCAGTAGCACTATCGACAATGTTACTAGAAAATCACTATAATCTTACTATTGAGAACGAGCAGAGAAATATCGATATTGTAGACTAGAGCTCCTAAAATTTACTAGTGAATCTTTGCTGTCAATGTCTCCATGTGGTCCCAAAAGAACTAGTTAGTCAGTAGTGCTAAGGTCTAGTGGTAGATTTTCAATGACAAGCTAATGTTAAATGTCAATAGATGATTATATTGGCTGGGGTACACTTGGTCAGTAGTACTGGTGACAATGTCAGTAGTAAATCACTACAATTTCACTATTCGCACTTTCTGCAGGGTATATATAAACACATACATACATATTTATGTCAGTGCACATACATATACGAAAGTAGTTTCGAAACTATCTTAATGTTATTAATTTAATTAGATTTTTTTTTATTAAAATTAATTTGTTGAAAACAGTTGAAATAAAATAGTTTGCTTAGTTTCTTATCCGAAGTGTAATATCGTGGGCATTTTTTTATTTATTTATTTTGTTGGTAAAATGCCACGCACCACTAGAACATAAAATTTGCTGCTTTTATTTCTACACAAATTCTAGTAACGCATTACGTACTGAGAAAACTCTATGCAATGTTCAATTGGATTATCGTGGCCCTCCTGGCTAAATAATTTATTTTTGGATTATCTTCTTTTACAGTCTAAAAACGTTTTTATAACACAACTACCCTAGTTAGGCAAAAGTGAAATATGCATTGGCTTACATATTTGTGCTTGTGTGACGTGTGAAGGCAAGTCGAAGCTACATACTATTTATAACCAAGACGAATTAATTATACAACTGGTGGTAATTTTACAAAATGTACAACAATGCTTTTGAGCTTTTTTTGTTGGCCCAAAATGTTAAAAATAGAATCAATAAATAACTAAAAAAATAGTCGGTAACGTACTAATTATTCCAAATTATTATTTAAGTTATTCTTGTCAATATTGTTTCTTAAAAATAGTACATTGATTACGGGGTCGTTAACCCGTTTCACAACAACAAAACCAACAATTTCTTAGAACAACTAGAGATGTTATGTTAAACTTTCATTTAAACAATTGAGAAGTGCAACTAATATCGTAGTTAAAACTTAAACTCAATAATCAATCATGTATTTTTGTTTTCTTATATTATGGGCTATAAAGTGCTATAAAAATCTTAAAAAATATTTTTAACTAAAGGTTCAATCAGACGTGCCATAACCATAAATATATTTGTTGCTTCACCTGTTATTGCTGCCATAACAGTAAACAGCTGTTTATGTTTTCCTTTGTCTATTCATTTCAAAAGCGCAGCAACAAATATGTCTAACCAGCAAACAGCTGTTTATGGTGATGGCGAAAATTAAATTAGTTTCTATGGTTATGGTTATGGCTAAGCCGTTACATAGTGTCAACAGCTGACAAATTTATATCATGATGAATGCCAAATTGATATCATGATAAAAATTAATCACGTATAGACTTAATTTATTAACATTATGGGAGCGTTATGATGTAGTCATCAAAGCTCACTGCCTGATATGTATATTCATCTTGATATCAAATGTCATTTTATGTTTCGTTGTACACTTGACATTTATTTATTACACAATTTTCATTTAAAAAGGCGGCACTACAATTATTTATGACCAAAAAATTAAACAACACGCAAATTATAATTTTTTTGTGGCAAGTATTTTTCAAATATTTATGTGATTCATCATGATATAAAATCATCAACGTCTAGCTGTTTGTGTTGATACTCGTATTAATGAAAAAATTACTGCTGCTCTGCCGTCGTTATATTACGACTTATGATACACAATCATCAGGTGTGGACACTATGTTATGGCGTGTAAGCTATAATCAAATACAGTGCTGCCCATAAGTTTGGTTTAAGCAGCTGTTTTATATGGCTATGGTTATGGCACGTTTAGTTGAACCTTATAGTGTTTTCACACTGAAAGTTAAAACCTGCTTGCATTCACACTGCAAGTTTGTTAAATTCAGGTTTTAACTCACAGACTGTCTAATAACTTTGCTAAAAAATAAAATAAATCTCCTGCAGAAATGCGTGTATTTGTTGTTGTATTTTTTCAGCTTATTATGACACTTATTTGAAAAACTGTACAACAACTGTTTTTGTTTGTATGAAAAACTTGGAAGTTTTACAATGCGTTGTAAAATGGAAACTATTTTATATTTTGTAAATAAATATTTTAAAATTATGGAACTAGTAATACAAAGTGAAGAAGTCCAAGAAATCCACCATTCGACATATTGTCAGAAGTTTATTTTAATTTGAAATTTATTTGCTGGTGGCTTAGCGTTGTCTATATGCATTTCATTGTTGCTGTAACAAATCATCAGTAGACTTCAACCACACATTCTGAATAGTCACAAACCTCTTATCTTATGCACAGACTTTCAAGAACTATTTGAGAATTCACAAATAATAATATTTTTGAAAATCACAAAAGAAAAACAAGCGTAGTATCCTTAGAAACTAATACAAACAACCCAGCAAATAATGGGTTCGGACCGAATAAAAATATATTCTATATTACTCTAGAAAATCAACAGTTGTTATGCAATTTATCCACAGTTCGACGAATGGCTTGCTCAGATGGAGAATTATATGCCTCGATAAGAATCACGAAGTTTTCTATAAGTTGCGTGAATTGATGTCTGATTTTCAAAGTAAATCTGGATAAATGTATAGCGTTGTTCAAGTGCCAGTCTATTCACGATTATACCGATATTTGACATTTATGTCGACAAGTGAGCGCAGTATTACAATTTTTTTGACAGTTAACCATTTCGTAAGTTCTATCAGGCTTTGTGTAGTAAAAATTATTTCAATCTTATTTAATTACAATAAGCACTTTTAAAGCGTGCTTAGTTATAAAACGAAATAGTATTTCAAAAAAAGTGTAGCGAAAATTCCCACAAAGCTCGAAAAAAAGCATATACTCGTATTTTTTAGAATTTGTTGAAACACATTCAAGCATTAATACTTCTGATTTATCCAACACAGTTTGAAAAATCAGTTTCAGAATTTAAAACAGCATGTGCAATATAACTTTTTGGTGCATATACATATAATTTAAAACAATTTTTCATCTGCCCTTCATGTATGTAGTTTTTTGTCTCTGCCTTTTTTGTTTTTAAAGTTTTGAAGTTGCGAAATAAAACAAAATAAAGAATTATAAGACAACTTTATGTACATACATTACGAACCAACTAAATAAGGCATTAAAAATTTTTTTGAACGAATTTTCTTGTGAATCAGATATTGAGGGATAACAAAATTTTGGACTTGTAAGCTCCAAATATATTTTTTATATTTAATTTACCTGTAATAAACTAAGGGCCTAATTTTGTAAAACGCAACCGCAAAGCGTTCCCTTGGTGGTAACTATTCGTCTTCCTTTCTTAATTGGTGGAGATCAAAGTTGTATTCATCTGGATTATGGATTATAAACTTTTTTTCGCCAGAATAATTTTCGTTCAAAATTTATAAAATTAAATTCCTTATTTAAATAATTGGCAGTGTATGTGTATCACTTGCAAAAGATTTCTGGAGTCATATTTTAACCTCTTTGCATTAGTGTTTTTTTTTTTCATTCATTGCATCAACTTGTTTTTTTTTTGAATGTTCTACGAAAGTTATTTAACAAACAAAATAAAAAAGCTAATATTTTTTTGAGACAAGTGACAAACAACTTTTTTCTGTTAACATAAAGTTTCTTTGCATATTTGTAAGAAAAATGTGAATAAAAATTTTGTATAAGCAGCTTAATTAAAAAAAAATGTTAAAAATATTGTCAAAACTTTTTATTTGTTTATCTTGAATAACAATGTAATATAAGCTGTCAGAAGTAATAAATATACTGCATATGATTGAAAAGCTTTTGAATATTTAAGATTGTTTTGGATTACTAAAATATTATTCACCCCTATCGAAATATTTTCCCTTTTCCCCAAATTGCAATCGTGAATAATTTTCCCCTTTTGTTTTCCCTGTTTTGATTTCATTTAATTTTTCCACGGCATCTAAAACATTTGAAAACTTACAAACATTTCATTTGAAATCCCGAATTTGTGTATTTATTACTATTAATCTCAAATTGGACAGATTTTCAATTAATTTTTAATATTTAAAGTCTTCTTCACGTTTTATACATTCACTACGCATTGATAGTGAGAACAAATGTTTCAATGAAATTTGCGATAGCAAATTTCCCTTCATGGTGAATGAAAATTTCATGGGAACAAAAATTTCACATTTTATTCACAATAAGGGTGATTAAGGAATGCAAAAAAAAATCATTTGTTATTAGTGTTGCCAATTATATGTCATGACCGGTACTTATGTAATGATGCCTTACCCTACGTCTCCACTAGCCATCGACTTGGACATGACATGGACGTGACGCCGGCAGAGCGGCTGTAAAAAATTCATCAACTTCCTTGTTGTGGTGAACACGCGCGATATCCATGTTCAGGCATATCAAAGTATTTAGCGGTAGTGCAACAGAGATGGAATATTTACCAATTTTGTTCTGTCTCTTTTCATTCTATTGCAAATGGTTGCGGACGTCAAATCTCATGGCGAACATTGTTGCTCAGGCATATGCTCGGGCATTGATGTCAAAGAATGGACGAAAGTTGGACATGAGCAGTCTCCATTAGCCATTTGCAATGTCCGACATGATGCCCATACCAAGTTCATGGCTAGTGGAGACCGTTAGTTACGTACTTCCATATGCGCAAACAGTGTAGCCACATAATTAAATCTATTTAAGATCTTCAGTGTTAATGATTTTTCCCGTTATTCCTTAAGTGGACGAGCAACTTTGTTTTCAATACAAAACACGTTGAATTCAAAGCTTGCTGTAAAAAAAATACAATATTTAATTTTAACTGGCCATGTAGTTAAAAACATATAAATCTTTGCTTAAATTTGGAAAATGTTAATACCTTGTCGATAGTTTGTAATGTAAGATTATGCTGCCTGCTCTGAAAAACTTGATTTTTCTACTTACGCTGTTATTGAGTAAAACCACCTGTATTTCTTTTTCACTTTACTACGAAATTTCAATTATATCAAAAAAAGGTTTTCGTTTTTTCTCTTAACCTTTTAGCCTCTGCTTATATTTCGCCACTTATAATAAATTAAAGTCAACAATTCTCTCTCTTTAATAATTTATTTCTTCTTTTAACACTCACTATCTATTCACTAAATAATGTGTGACCTCGCTACGGACATCGAAGAATTTATTTCAGTCATTTAATTAACATTTCCAACTTGGACAAGCAAGCAAGTTTAAAAGTTTTATGTGAGTGTTTGTTTTGGGTGAAAACATGTGGCAAAACTATCAATTAAACGTCTTTTAGTTTTATGACCTCTAATAAAAACGCCATCGCGACCCCAGGACACTTAAAGTCATTACCGTGCACCGTGCATATACATATACACCTTAAATAAATTTTCCACAAAATCAAGATATTGAAGGAAGGAGCGGAGAAAGAACAAAGAGAGAGAGACACAAATTATAATGTGGCTAAAGATAATTCATAAGCTGGTAAAAACCAAATACTGCTGCAGGCAAAAAACTACATACTTAGATTGGCATTATGACATTTTTTTTTAATTTAAGGCCAGGTGTTTTTTTTTAATTTTTTTACTGCAAAAAATGTAATCAAACATTGTCTTGTTTTCAGGACAAATTAAATTTAATGGAATATGTATGTGTGTAGGGATATAAAGCATTTACAATTCTTTAACTAGTTCGTGGTTTTTGAGGCACTATTTTATTTGACCTCAACACTAGTCATTAGTTAAAGTAGTGTGGCAATAACGCTAAAACATTAAGCCAAAAAATAGGCAACAAAAAAGGAAAAGAATTAATGTAGTACGCATTTCCTGTCCCAAAACTAATGGCAGTAAATAGTGTTTCATATCCGTTAGCATGTTTTTATGTATTCGTAACAAAATGAAAAATCGAAAATTAACATTTTTAAAATAAATAACTGCTTTATTTATAAAACTTAAAAAGTCTTTATAAAGATTTTTTAAAACAAGTTTCCATACAAAATTTTTCTTAAAAAGCCGTTATAAAGCCTTTTTAAGTTTTATAAATAAGGATAAGAATTTAATTGAAATTTAAAGAATTTAAGCGGTTCTGCTATTTTTTTTATTTATACCCAAAAATTTCTTAGAACAACTAAACTAAATCAGAATCTCAACTAATATCATAGTTGAAACAAAAACTCAATAATCAACATGTTTTTTTTACTTTACCATTCTTAAATAAAAAGGCTGAGTTTACTGCGGCTTGAATTGTAGTTGTAACAGACCGTTTCGATGAAGGGTGACGTAGCTGCGACAACGCTTATGTTCTCTTTTGGAGTCCCTTTTTAAAACCACTCGCGTTTACATGAAGACATTTTTGTCGCAATAGTCAGGGGACTTTTTGCTTTTTATTCCTGCATTCATAGCGGTGCTGCCATAAAGGATCTAATTGTTAGTTTGGAAAATGTAGAATTAATCACCCTTATTCTATTTGGCGTCGGCAACATCGTCATCAATTTTGAAACAACATCAATATAACACAACATCAATGCTAACTTTGTATTCCCTAACAGTGTTATGACGACGTTGCCTGTTTATCGATAAATACAATACACATATTCAATATTTGAGTCAGCTGGTTCATTTTGTTTACTATTTTTGGTAAAAGTATTTTTGAATAAGTAAAAGCTTTGTAAATAAATTAAAATAAAATGTTTTTCTTTCCTATTGAGACGATGAAAAAAAAATTAATAGTGAAAATAAGATTTCTCAGACAAAAGTGATGCATTTGCCAGTTACCCAAGGAAAAGTAAGTGATAAGCTCTCTCATGTTTTTGGAAAATAATGGGTAATGTTCATCCTTTTAATATTTTACAAATATTTTCGGCTGAACAAAACATCATTTAGGAATGTATTGGATACAATAGAGCCTAACTTTTGAAACAAAAGGGATCATATCAACGTTTATTGGAGCTTGGAGCTTCCTCCAAAGGTACTCAGTGCTAATTGTTTATATACCCCGCCTTCAGTTGCTTCGCTGTTGTTGTTTGCAACCTTTTTTTTAATTTAAACCTCAGTATACTTTCCCAACACACTATTTACTTTACATTTTACCATCCACCACTAGTTCTAATTGGTGGACCGAGGGAATTTAGTGCAGTCTCACTTTCTCACTGCACCTTGAAATTATTAGGAAACTACCCCTGAGGAATCCTCTTTTCCAACTCTTCCACAAGCTTTTCAAATTGGTTGGGGTTGGTAATTTTAATTTTGTCCATATTATATTTTTCACTTTTTTTAAGAACTTTTTTCAAATAAATATGTACATTTTTATATCTACTTATATTTCACTTTTTTACCATTTAAATTATTTTTCAAATTCGTTGAGGCATGCCACAACAGAACACTACATCAAAAACACTGACGACAAAATGAACGGCAACATCAACATCAATGTTTCTTTCAGAATACCAAACATATGCTGACAGTCATCGATAAATGGCAATACTATCTACGGGAATACCGATTTGATAAAAAACATTAAAAACGACGTCGTGTTATGTTGCCGACGCCAAATAGAATAAGGGTGAATATGTCGACATAGTTTTACTTATTTTAATTTACCGCCAAAATACAATATGTAATTCTTTTTCTCTTCTTGATTTATTTGCTTATAATTTGTATGCTATAACTGTGTTTTTTATGCACGTTATGACTTAACTAATCACTAATTTCGCAATCACATAAACACTAGGTCTAACTGGCAACACTGATCGTACATACCATGACCAGGGTTCTCAGTTATGGCGATTTCTTGTGAAATGGGCAATTTTTCAACTTGTTTGGCGTCTAAATTTTTAATTTGGCTACCTAGTGATTTTTCTGGCGTTAAAAAAATTTCTTGGCGATTTTTTCGACTATTTTTTTTTGTTGCAAAATTGAATTTCAAAATTTTTGTAATTCCGCGAAAATTAGTTTGTTGAAGATGTAGTTTAAAAAATAAATCCCACAAAACTGTTCTGCAAGAAATTAAAACAATTTGATTTCGATAATTTTTCGAATAATTAATGCGTTTTGAATTTGGATGAGAAAAATTTACCAAAAATAATTTTTGGCGATTTAATTCCTACTTTTCGCGATTTTCTGGAACGTTTATGTACAAATTAATGTATCCAATAAATAATAATTGATTAAAAAAAATTAATTTTATAAAAATTTATATTAAAAAAATTTTATATGAAAAGAAAGTTATTATCAAATACATATACATATGTATATTAAGAAAAACTCCATAAAATTGAGTTTGGAGATTTTCAAAATCAAAACAACCCTGATCACGACAAAAAATACGAGAGTAAGAATTATGTTAAAGAGAAGAGTTAACATTGTCGCTTCAATACTAATTACGTGCAACTTTTACTATCCCGCAAGCTTCTCTTCACTTCCTGCAACAAAAACGATTCGCAGTTATGTTACCCATCACGTAAGCTGGCTCTAAGAAGTATGCAATTTAAAATAACTGTAAAAAAACAACAACAGCTGTAAATTGTTTTCACCAATAATAGAGTGTTGCCACACCAATATTTTTGACCAAGTGCTGCCAAGTTAATAATTGATGCAAATTGTTAAATAAAATAACTTTTTTTATTAATAAACTTAAAAAAGTTTAAATATTTACAATTTGCAAAGTAATTCTTGACATACTGCATATCAACGAGTATCTACATATATTATATGTACATATATAAAGAAATACATTTAAATACTTAACTAAAACTTAGGCAAAACCTAAAAGCCGAAAAAATAAAGAAACACCAAGTGATTACTTACATTTAAGTTAGTTTCTCAACGAATTTGTATTTTTATAGTGGTAATAAAATTAAATACAGTTCTACCCTCTTATTTCCTTTTGTTATTTATGGAAACTAAAAGGCCAGGCAGAGCAAACTATACAAGGCAACGAAAGACGGCCTCATAAATAAAGGATATTCATTTAAATAGGAAAAATAAAAAAAATTGCAAAAATCTTAAAAGATTTATAGTTTCAAATAAATTTATTAGGTTTGTTTTTTTTTGGCTTTTCTTTAATTGAAGTGTTTTATTTTCCATAATTCAACTAAAATGTCCAACATAATAATGAAGACAATTTTTTGCGCTTTTCTTTTTCAATAAATTCTCATAAAACGCCTTTTTTCTTTTGTGGAATATAATAAAATATTTCGTTTGCAAAAACTTGCTGATGTTATAAGCAAAATTGTTTGAAAAGAAAAAAAAAACACAAATATTTATGTCTCCATCATCATCACGACAGCTAGTAATGATGACAAAAGTCCTTATAAGTATTTCAACTTTATATAAAAACTGAACTTTTTGCATTATCATTAGAAACACTGTCTTGTGTCAGTGAATTCTAAACTGCAACATTTTAAAATTTTAGCTGATTTTTTATATATATTTTTCGTTTATTTAATTTCATCAATTGCCAATTTTAGGAAACAAGTTGTTGCAACACCAACAATAGTCGAGCTTTCATGTTATTGTAGTTGAATTATACAAAAAAAAAAATAATTACGATTTTTTCTTGTGGGTTCATTGCAATCAAATTCTTGGCAAAATTTCTCAGTTTCATTACTTGTAGTACATTTATGAAAGATGTTATTAGGCAAATGCTTGTTTTGCATGGAGGTGGGTGTTAAGCAAGCACTAAAATAAACAAGGAATGGGAATATTACGTAAAATATTAACAGCCATATTTATAAAATTTATAAAGGCTTTATGAAGGGGTTTTAAAACAAATTTCGTACAAAATTTTTTTTAAAAAGCTTTTATAAAAGCTTAATAATTTTTATAAATAAGAGTGTAAGTGTTTCCCTGCCAACAGTGAATTCTTAAGCATTTTTAATTTTTCTAAAAAGAGATCACTCCATTTTGTGTTTAAAAATATATTGCCAACTTTTGCATTTGTATATATCTGTGGCAATAAGGAAAAAGTGCTTAAGTCATATTTTACTGTTTTGCAGGAGAGCACTTTTAAGCTTTCAAGTCGATTTTCAGAAATTGGGTTATTTTACGGTTATATTGAAAAATTCTCTAGTAAGCTTAATTTTTTTAAGTAAACATCGTTCTACATACTATAATTAATACATTTAAGTTGAAATATACTAAATTATAGCCTAAATTAAGCTATTATTCCAAATGAGATAGTAAGTCTAAAAAAGATAAGTCCCAAGCAATAGTGCTATAACTTCCTGAAAAATCACACAAATTAATTGAGATTTTGACCAGGGGGTATTTTTAAATATGCAGATTACATAGGTAATATTAACTCAAAATTTGCTTATCTCGACTTAAGCACTTTTTCTTTTTTGCCACAGATATATTTAACTCGAGTAATAATGTTTTGTTAAACTGAAACTGAACTATTTTTAATTTATTAGTGTCTATATTTGAGGTTGGACCGACCAATTTCATTTAACACTTTTATTTAACTTTTCACTTTATATTTTTTAAAGTCTGGCAACACTGATGTAACATGTACAAGATCTCTTACTGCCCACTTTGTTTATCAATTGATGTAAACAAAATTTCGTAGGAATATTTTGGGTAGAAATACATGACATATCAATTGAAATTTGAATGGGTGTAGTAATGCTCAACTTTCCTAAAAGCTCAAGATGTGTGCGCGCGCAGTTTTGTAGGAGCGTTTCCGGACCGCCCAATTTTCTATGAAGCCATTTAGATGAAGGGTGACATAGCTGCGACACGTCGCCTGCGAGTTGTGTTTGTAGCAAAAGTCTCATGTTATCAAAATAGAAGCGACAGTCTTAACTCTTCTGTCTCACATATTTCTTTCTCTCTAATTTTTGTTATCATATGTACAAGCAGTGTTAATAGTCAGATCAATTATTTATAACATTCATTAGATAAATAGTTATAATATAAAAATTATAAGCAAATAAAGTGAGGAGAGAAATGGAATTCTTGTATTTTTTTAGTAAATTACAATTTTTAGTAAAATACAATTCCCAAACTAACAAACAATTAGTTCCTTTATGGCAACACTGCTACGAATGAATGATTAAAAAAAAGCATTGATCAAATTACGAGCAATATCAAAAAGTCGCCTTACTATTGTGAAAAAAAGTCTGCATGTCAGCGCGCGTGGATTTAAGAAGGGACTCCAAAAGATAACTCATGCGTGGTCGCAGCTAGTCCACCTTTCATTTAAACGGGCTCTATGCAAGAAATTTTGTCAGTAAAAAAAGGATTGTTTTGCTAAAAGTACATGAAATTAAATATTAAATTTTAGTTTCGGTTGTTCCACAGACTTTTTTTATCAAATAAATTAAAATGTGTTTTTAAGCAGGTCTAACAAATGGCGACCCTACAAGAAATGAATGACCGCAACTAGCATAAACAAAATTTTTTACCTAACACTTGAACAATTTTAAATTGCATTTTTCCTACCAGTGCCGCTGTTGTTCGCTTTTGCAATAAAATTTTAAGGATTGTTTTTGGAACGCCTATTGCAAATTTTGGAATACGCATTGAATTACTTATTAAGTTGTTTTTTTTTCATTTGAATTTAAATTCTATTTAAATATATATATATATATATATATATATATATATATATATATATATATATATATATATATATATTTTATATTGATTCTTTTTCATAAATTTTATTTATTTACTTATTAAGTGTCATGAAACAATATAATATATACAAATAGGTTTTTGGGGAATTTCGGGCATATTTAAAAAAATATATTGAGTAAAAACATTTTTCCAATGGTAACACTGCAACCACACGTACATAAAAGTTACCGTCATGTTTTTCATTTTTCTCTTAATAACCTAATAGAAAGTTATACTATGTTCACAATTACGTGTTTAACGTCTCATTGGTGTTTAAGAGCTTAAACACGACGATTTTGAGATGTTTTACCATACATTGGCTTGTTTTGTTAAACTTCTCAAATAAGGTGTTTTAGATTTGCACACTTCGATAAACACGTAAATGGAGTATGTATGTATGTGGAGAGTTACGCGATAATACAACGCTTCTTCATTATTGAACAATATTACAAAAATAATGAAAGCTTGTCGGCCGTAGTTCGAAAATTTTATACAAAATATGGTTGTCAATTGTGAAGAAACTAATTGAAAAATTCAAATATCAATATCGAAGCAGTGTGTGAGTGTCGGTAACAATCCAGAAACCTCAATTCGGCGTCGTGAACAAGAATTGCTCGTTAACGTGACATGATAACACAGTTTTTTTCTGCTGAAGTTGGGTTATGGATTAGATTAAAACTATGACACATGCCATACAGGCCTTGAAATAAACTAAATTACTGCATAAAACATTTCCAGGTCATATACACTAATGTTTCGGTGATCAGAATTGGCCCCTGGATCGTGTGATTTAACACCATTAGAGTTATTTTTACGGGGTTATTTGAAATCACAGGTCTACGTCTACAAGCCCACAACAACCTGTGCATTAAGGGAGGAGATTCAACGTTGCATTAACGAAATTCAGGGACATTTACATATGTAAAATGGTCATGGAAATTTTCGAGAAATGAGTGCGTATGTGTATGCAAGGCCGCATAAATAAAACTATCTTTTGCTTTATATTATACTTATAATTCAATAAAAAAATAACAATCAAAAGACTAAAAACTGTATTTAAATAAAATTTTGCGTTCATTTTGGGACACCATTTATGTGTAACCTGTTGTTGAGGTTACCATATCTTCAGCAAAAAATATGGCAACTTCAAATTATTAAAGTTTATCGGAAGGGCAAACCTGCTGTTAAAAAAATATTTATCTGTCCAAAAAATCCTGACTAACTATTTATTTAGAATTTTTAAAAATTAACCTTAAAAACTAGCTATAATATCCATTAAATAAAATGCTTTTAACACTCTTCCCCATACTTCCGTCTCTGCTGTCAATAGATGAAAATTTATTGCAAGTCTCGTTTCCAATTTCGACACAAACCCCATCAGTTAGTAAACTTCTTTGTGAAAATGTGATAAGCCTGTATTAATATTTTATTTTTTATTTTGTAATTGGCTTTGATTTATGACTGTCGTCTACTTCATGACTTCCTTCACTACATATTTCATCTTTGTTGCTGCTGTATCAGAGTAACTTCTCAACTCGAGTCGATTCAGTTTATCTCCCATAAAACTGTTGGCATTACAAGTGTAAAGGTTGGTTGCCAAAAAATTCTGCTTTCAAATACATATGTACAATAAAAAGTTGAAGAAAAGAAAAATCATTTATTTATTCATTCTAGCAATAGCCTTCTTTTGTGCGAAATTTAAAGGATAAAATGGTTCTTTGAATTAGTCATAACTGCCAAATGTAACACCAAAACCACAAAAGCTCATAAAATGTAACCAATAATATTATTTAATGTACTAGAAAGTAGACACAGCAATCTGATCAATTCAGAAAAGGTTATAGACGGATGTAAGGAGGTGAGAGTGGATGAAGTATTAAATTATTAAGCTCAAAGGCTCAGTTAGCCGACTGTAATGGAATGTAACTGTGAAAAGTAATGTACAGGTTCTTATATTCCGGTTACATCTCTATAATCATTTTCATTACTTTTTACATAACAATATATATGAGTTGTTTCCTACCATTGCAGTTACATTTCATTACAGACGGCTAACTGAGCCTTAACTCTTTTTACAAACCTGCTGTTGGGTGTTTTGTTAAATTTTATAACATTGTTGCAGCGCCTCTGGTGTTAATTAGGCTCACTATTTTTATTTTATGCAACCATTTTATTAGTTATATTACCTCACGGACTGTTCATTCCTACAAAAATCGTCAAAGACACTAATAAATATCAAAAAAGTCTATGATATTGATGTGACTGAGTCTAGCCAAAAGTCGAACTCGGGCTTTCGAACAGCATTATTTGCTTCAGTCAATAGCAACCTCGAAATATACATAAAATAGCACAAATGGTTTTCTTACTTTTCAATCCGAAAATTCAGCTCATTATCGACGATTTTGCTTGATTTGCGCTAATCATATAAATTAATCGCTTGTTTGTAATTGTAAATTTTATAGCATAAATAAATTTTACTCTGCTCTAAAAAAATCTATATCTATATGTGAACATTTCCAGTGAAATATCTATTTCAAACGCCCCATCACCGTACCTTCTTTTAATTGTTTATATTTTTATAGCAGATTTTTTTTTCTTTTTATACCAAATAAATAAAAAATGTAGGCTATTTTCAATAATATTATATGTTACACACATATGAATTATTGCATAGTCCTAAAATAACAACAGGCAATTAATGATGTTGACGTGACGGAAATGGACTTTCCTGTGCAAATGCCCATAATCAATTAAATTTTATTAAATACAATTCATTACATTTAAAAAGCATTTTTACAATATTTGTTTATATATTTCTTAATGATATTTTTCTGTATTTTTTATTACCTCGAATAAAGTTTGTTTATACCGCCGTAGTCTAGTTATAAAAGTAAACAAAGTGTTTTATATTTAAACAGTAAAAATAACTAGAAAACAAGTAAGCATGTAAAAATAAACATAAATAAAACACTCCCTTTTCTTTTTGTGTTTTGTTGTGGTTTTTTTGTTGCCCTCCTTCTGCCGCTCACTCCCTATAAAAATAAAAAACAAAAACTATTGTATACAGTGATGCCAAGTTAGCTCTTTTCGTTATTTAACTAACAATACCATACCGTTTTAGGAACTTTTTTTAATTAAACAAGGCTTAAAATTTTTGGGGTGTTATAAATATGTGAGCTTATTTTGTTGTCAAAACTGACTAATGGCATTTCTTGTGTTTTCATTTTGTGGTGTCATTTTCAAAATATGAGTAATACCGTTCACGTTATGTTTTTTTTTTAAATGGAAAGCAATGCCACACAATGAAAAATATTGGAAATGACAAAAGTTTCCACCAGTACACACTATTGCGATGCCATAAGATGCCACAATGAATACTCGGCATTAGAGCTGTGCCAAATCGTTCATTCAAGTGACCGCTCATTTTCGTTCATTTTCTAAAAAAGAACGAGTTCGTTCAATTCGTTCATCCGCTCTTTTCAAGAAATAGAACGAAATAAAAACAAAGAAACAAAAGCTGATTCGTCAAATAAAAAGGGCATTTGTCCAGTGAGTTTGTTATGAATTGTTTAGCAAAGTAAGCAAAACAAACAATAGAAAATATAAGAAAAAAAAATCAGCATGTAAAATGCTTAAAATTTTAAAGTAATAAGAAATCAAAAGATTCATATTGGCAAAAGAGCCACATATAAAGAATCAAAATAGACTGTTTATAATATTATTATCTACATAGGTAAATTTGTTTAAAAAAACTCTTAATATATTCTAAAAACTTAAGGCAAATGAAAACCAGAATGTAACAAAAAATCTCGCACGAATAAAAGCAAAAAAAAAAAAAAACAAAACAAAAACACCCAAGTGCGCTCGTTCGTTCATTTCGTTCAATTGTACTTTTTATCAGCACTGCTGAGCCAAAACAGCTCAGTAAAGTGACCGGCTCACTTCGTTCATTTTACTGATTCGTTCATTTATACTCGTTCGTTCATGAACGACACAGTTCTACTCGGCATAACTAACTAGAGGCAAATGTCTGTTTTTATTTTCTATATAGTTGATAGAACTATATATTTTTTTTTTATTTTTTTGGCGAGAGAGTAGAGAAAATAATGCAATATTTTTACATGACTACAGATCCTACTAGAGTTGTCAGATATGGCGTTTTCAGTTTCCAAGTTTTTGATTTTGTGACATGGGGATTTTCTGACAGAAAATAATTTTGTTACCGATTTTTACGGATATTTTTTTTTACAAAATTGAACTGCAAAATTTTTGTAATTCATAAAAATTATTTTCTTGAATGAGTAGTTTAAAAAATATATCCTGCCGAAAATTATCTGCAAACAATTTGATTTTGATGATTTTTCTTATATAAATTATAGTAATTAATTCATTTTTAATTTGGATGATAAAAGTTTACTAGATATAATTTTTGGCGAAATTATTTCTACTTTTGGCAATATTCTGATAAATTTTTATACGATTATTTTACAAAAATTTATATTAAAAAAAGTGTTAAATAAAAACAAATTTACTACATAAAATTTATTTTCGCGAACTCTGGCGATTTTTCAAATCAATCTGGCGAAATAAGTCGGAAAAACTCTGTCAACAATGGATATGAGACTGTATATCTTTTACTTGTAAAAAGATAGAATTGAAACAGTCACTCGTTGAGGATAGAGAAGATTTTCAATTATAATTCTTGGGTTTTCCAAGCACCATCACTCAAGATGATTTGCATTTGAAGAACCCAATCAGCAAAGAAACAACGTTGTTGATGGTCGGTAGGCATTAGGCCTTATGTCAACTGAACTTCAAAAGTCTTAGGACCTAAGTCTTTTTAAAAAATACTGCATAATGTCTCTCGTGGAATGGAAATGGATAAAACTGGGTTTTTCTCAACAGTATCGGCTCAGTTGCTCTTGAGTGACGTGCAAGAGTTCGATGCTTCACGTCAATAACTTGCCCACAGAGGATACATAGAGTTATTCGGATGGTCTCGCTCACACAGTCATAAATTTTTTTTCACGTGATGTTATTTTAACATAATTTCATTTTATATTTTATGGTCTTATTCGCTTTGTGATTTTTGTGAGTCAATGATAAAATTTAATTTTAATTTCAATGTACATATTTTTAATAAAAAATATTTTACTGAATAAGTAAAATAATAATTTGGGATTATTAGTGCGTTAACAAATGTTAAACTTAAATTGTAACAATTCCCAAAAAAAACACTAAACGAAGTCTGTAATCATTTGAAAACAAATTTTAATCACTTTTTTAATACTAATAATTTTTCACATTGTGTTTTCTAATTCAATACAGCAAATTCTTTCATTTAATTTTGTAAAAATGTTCAGCTGTTCATTTCACAAAGTATTATTGATTATTGTACCAAAAATTTAATATCAAGAGACACTACATTTAACCATTTTTAATAAATATATAGTAACCAAATCAGCGGATTTTTAGCGTTTTTCATCAGTCACTTTTTTCAACTATGGTATCCTCTGTGAAATTCTCTTAGCAGCTCAAAATTTCCACCACTTTCACAATTGATGGCCGAGAAGATGCTTTCGTTCTAATTGAATGAATTTTGATATTCCAGTGCGTTGCTGAAGCGTATACCGTTCCATTTCTATCAATGGCGTAGTTTTTAACTTTCATCTATTCAATAATTACAGGTTGAGTCATCATAATATTAAAAAGAAATCGAATTATATCTTTTGTGTCCAAAATTTAATGATGTAGGAATTAATACACACTTATATACATATTTGTATACATTTCAGTTTTTTCCTTAAAATTACTGTTATTCTAACAGCTTTAATTTGCATAAATCGTTCTTTAGTTCAAAATCGCCAATGTGAAGAAAGCAACCAAAATCGTTGGCAACATTCAACTTTAAAATATGGCACAACAATGTTTTCATAGAACTCGTAAATATAAATATGTTTGTATGTATGAATGTATGTAAATATGTATGTATGCAGGTGTGTGTGCATGGATTCAAATCTTATAATGTTTGCATACTTTTAGGTTTCGGTTTTCATTTCTCCTTGTTTGTTACTTAATTTTATTTTTTTGTTCATTTAAGTTGATGTTGGTTTTTCACGTAAAGTCCTTATCAGATGCGAAATATTTATTATTACATGCAAGCATGTATTGTCCTTCATTTTTTAATTCCAACGAAATTTACCACCTCACCTCATTGCGGTGAGAGTGTTGAACATAAATACACGCACGCACGCTTAAAAAAGCAGTTATCTTTCCACATACACACACACACACACACACACACACACACACAGACACACACCCATTAACACATATTGCGATTATGTATGTAAATTTGAAGTAAATATTTTGCGTTTAAGAATCAGTTAATTTGATGTAAAAGTTTGTTTGAGTGTAAACGTTGTTTTGTTTTCTTTAAGCTTTTTTCTTTCTTATCAACATATGCCGGCACAATGGGAAAAATGAGATGGTGGTACAAATTTTGGAGGGTTATTTTTTGAATTAATATTTGTTTTTATTGTATTTTTGGTAAAAAAAGAGTCTTTCCTTAAGCACTTTCTAGCTTTAAATTTAAATAAAACAAAGTATGTATAAGTTTTTGTTTTTATCGAATTTTTTTTATATAACCTATATATAGATGCCATTAGCGCTATGAAATATGGCTCAAGGAAATAACGCCCAATAAAACTAAGTAATTTTTAATTGACCTTTTTTTAACTTGAATTTGGTTGGACTTTATTTCAGTTTTTGGGCTTTACATCATTTTTAGTTTGGTTGGTTATTATTTCTCTGCACTTTTTTTATTTGGCTTTATTTCATTTTGGTTGGATGTGTTTTGATAAATTTTCTATTGGGTCTTATTTTGTTTTTTTTGGGCTTTATATAATTGGGGCTTGTTTAATATTTTCTTCATTTAGGCAATGAGAGAGAAGGCAAGTGGTGAAGGAAGAGACAAAGGAAAGCTTTATTCTTTTACAACTCTGCTTTTTAGCACGTTTATTTTTTTTTTTTGAAATAATGCAGTGTTGTAGCGCCTCTGGTGTCAATGAGTTAATACGCCTTTTAAAGTTGTGCTTAGTAGCCATTTTATTGTTTATTTTACTTCACCAATGATTCTGCTACACAATAGTGTCCTGCACAAGACTATTTATAAGACCTTTCAAGACATGAGAGATTTTTCAAATGCTTTACTACAGCGAAATATTCTAAAACAAACGCTAAACAACACTGTTGGCAAGACAAACAACTGAAAGGTCTTATAAATGGTCTTGTGCAGGACTTTACTATACAATACCTGCGAAGGAGGGCGCTCTGATGTTACATTAGGATTATCATCCACTGAAGCCTGCGTAGTTTAGTGACCACTGCCTCTATGAATTCATCACCTGAACCTTCCCACAACAATTGACATAAAGAGACTTTAGTGCACATTAGAAAAATGCATGGTGTTTTTATATAATGACTTTATCCATGACCATGGCTCGATTCCAGGACCTTCGGTTTTGTAGTCAATGTGCTAACTACTTCAGCCAATGCCACTCTCAAAAGGGTAAAATAATCAATGGTGAATACTATGCCAACTTATTGAAAAATAGTATGATCGTGTTTGGCCAAGAAGTTGTCATGGCATAAGTCCATGAATTCTACGAATTGCTGCTTAACCCGTCCTATTCTTCGGCTTAAGCCCCGAGAGTGACTATTTCTTGTTTCCAAATCTGAAAAAACAACTAGGGGGAAAGAGATTTGACTCCAACGATGAAATCATCTCACAAACAAATACCTTTTTTGATGACCTCGATAAATCTTATTTTTGAAAGCAATAAAAAATATTGAAGAAATGCTGGACAAACTGTGTAGACACTAAAGAAGACTACGTTAAAAAAAAAGTTATGTTTCATTAATAAAATGAAGAAACCGCTCTCGTATTTAAAAGAAAATTAATTAACACACTACCGGACTAGAAAAAGTCCTTGTTCACTACTCTTTCCAAATTAAACTATTAAAGTGAATATGTTTGACCATGGGGATGTACATACGAGATAATAAATGAAAAACGTCTTTCAAATATTTAATATTTGATATTTAATCATTGTTTTGTTTTAGTGCTTTTCGAATTGGCTCCTTTTTTGTATTATCCTTCAGTGTTTTTATTTGAAATTAATGTTGCTGTTAAAATAAAAAATAAAAAATTAAGTTTGCCATATTCTCGTGCATTTATCTGTTTTAGCTTGTGTTTTTAGCGTCATAAATGAATCATCACAGCAATTTATTAAGTTTAGTTTCTATTTGTTTTTTGTATTTTTTTTTTTTTTTTTTTTGTTTGAAGATTTTATTAGAAAAGATGTCCTTCAGTTATTGTTTTTTCAGGCTTTATTTTTTTATAACGAAATATCATAAAGAGTGTTTTTTTCTTCTGTTTCTAGTGTTTTGCAAAAGTCATAAAAAATGTTAAGTTTTTTTTCTGCTGCTACAAAAACATGCATGCGCATTTATGAATGTGTGTGTGTGTGTGTGTATGTGGTTTTGTTTGCTGGCTCTTCCTTTTCCTGTGTGTCTGTGTGTGTACTCACACATGTTTTTAAAGAACACTATGTTGTCGTGGCGCTTGTAAATCAGTTTTAACAACATTGTTTTTGGTTGTTATTCTGTTTCATTTAAATGTTTCATCATTTCAGCAACATTATATGTTTTTATATCTTTCTTTTTTTCCTATATTTAAAATTTTTCTTCATACACCACAAAGAATCTCTTAGTGAGTGACTGACAAACAGCAAGAAAAAAATCCTTTAAGTTAAGTTTATTATATCTTTAATGGCTTTTGTTTTCAGCATTTGAATGACCCTGATAGCAGAGACATTGTTGTCAAGAAAATCTTAAGATTATGGCACTTGCCGGGTGGTGGAAGAAGATTTTGCTATTTAATAAAAATTTCATTAAAAAAAATAATAGTAACTTGTGCAACAACTAATTATTATCTGCAAAAGCATCTTAATGAAAGAAAAGACTAGTCGTTTATTTTTTTGATGATCTTAACAGACAATTTATCAATTTGTACGCAATTTCGAAAGTATTCTTATTCAATAATGTTATTTCTGCTTCTGAGTAAGTAACTTAGTTTAATCATGTCCGCCGTCTGGTAGCACGTGTGTACTAGAGGGGTGCGTAAACTGTCTTGAATTGCAAACACGTCTAGTTTTTTAATGTATTGTCATAGCATGTATAATAGTAAACCATAATAAATGCTGTCGTTTAATGAGTGAGGCACGATGGATGTATTGATGTACGTGTATATGAGTGTTTTTAAGCGATGTCGCGAAGACCTCTTGTTCGTAACAAAAACTCAAAAGAAGTAGTGTTGATGCGGGTATGCTTGTTATTTTGCATTTGAGTGTGTGTGTAAGATGTAGATGGTAAGCTATCATGTGTTTAAGGGGTGATTTTTTAAAGCAAGCGCGCACAACTAGAAAAGATCACACACACAACGTGGATGTGTATGTACATGCATGACGTTTGTATACTCGCCCATGCCTATGAAGAAGCAAGCATCTCAAAAATACTTCAGTGACGAAGTATTTTCTTCTTTACTCCTATACCTGCAATAGCTAAAACAAATTTCTTGCAAACAGTGTTGTTTAGCGTTTGTTTAAGATGTTTTCGTTGAAAAATCCTTCATGTCTTAAAAGCTCTTGTAAGTGGTCTTGTTCAGGAGTCTAGTGTGTGCGTACGTACAATTCATCTCTCATCCATAAATGGCCTTGCAATAAGAAGTTTAATTTTGATAAACGATGGTCCAACCAAATCGCACGATGTTAATTTTAAATAAAACAAAAAAATGTCAAAGAATTATCTTTATATTTTTTTTTATTAGGATAGAAGGATTTGTGTAAATTATGTGTAAAACAAAATATCGGCCAAATGCTTGCCGCGACTTCGGTTGCATACCTCTATCAAATGGTTGATATTTTCAATAACTGAGACATAATTGAAGTGGAATGTCGTTAATGTGCCGAACTATGTCATAATTTAGCTCTTGAATGATTCTTGGCCAAATGACGTAAAAATTTTATTTTAAATATTTTTAAAGAAAGAAGTGCAACGGTGTCAAATAGAGATGAGCAATCCCGGGATTTTTTAATAATGTTGCTCCTAGTGAACGTGATCGCTGTTATTTTAAACTGTAACTGTGATTACAGTTTAGCAGTATTTTGTTTGTTTGTAGCATCTCTGTTATTTTGAGAAAATCTAACAAGAAGAGTATCAGTGAAATTCAACAGTGACTATGATCACGGTTTAACACATTTCAACTCTTCTGCTTTTAAAGTATTTATTAGTTCGAGTTTACACTATGCAAATCTTATTGCTAAGCTAATTATTTTGTTAGGAGGGAGAGACGAGGGGAAAAGAAACGTTTCTGTTATCCTCGTCTCTCTCTCCCTCAAACTAATCAGCTTAGCAATAAGACTTGTATAGTATAAACTAGGACTTAGTATTACTATTGATAAGTACTGATAAAAAGAGGGACTGGAACAAAAATATATATACAATTCTTTGAGTTGAGTGGAAAGTGCATTTAGTGGCATGAATTTACTTAAAACAAAAACTAAAAATAGATTTACTTTAATTAACATTAAATCACTTTTATAAAAAGCTTTCGTATTTTAGTATAAATATATTTACATTTTAAAAGTATTTTTTAGCTTATTTTGGGAAGTTTTTGTTTTGTTTTTCCTCAAATCTAAAATATATAAATATTATATATTATTAGTGAGTTAACGAATGTTAAACTTAAATTGCAACAATTTCCGAAAAAACACTAATTATTAACTAACCCGGTAAAAAAATTCTTGTGTGGCAACACTCTATTCTTAAATAGTTGTTGTTGTTATTTACATTTATTAGCTTTACATACTTCTTATGCAGGGTATATACGTAACTTAATTTCGTACTTACCGTAGTATGAGTTGTAGTACGATTTTAAAATACACGTCACTACAAATCATACTAATTCATTTGAAAGAAATTTTTTAAGGCAATACACACCCGGATAAATGAATAATGTAGTGCACTTATTAATAATAAGTGAACTGGAGTTGAAATAATGTTTTATGTTCTTTTTTTAATTAAAATATCCGCGTTTTCTAAATCAGCTCCTCATAAAACAAATTTTGCTGTACAACAGCATGATACAGAATAATTATCATCGTACTTATCGAAGCTCCTCCCACAAAAATCAAATACTTTTGATTTTCATACTACAAAGTATATTTCATAAGTTAATTTAATTATTATTTTTCGTACTTCATTTGTTTCTATATTTATGATTTGAACAGGCTAAAGTTCGTATCGCTTTTTAAGCCAAATTACATGTGATAATTATTAATGAACAAATAACACCAAAGTTAGTTGTAAATATTCTGACAACACATAGTTGAACGGAACCGCTAGCCGTTTTCGAAGTCCACTAAACCTTCATCATCAGCGTTCTTCTGTGTTTTGTCCACTGTGTGTGGTGTCAGTTGATGTAGATTTCTGCTTTATATACGAAACTTTTTTGCAAATGGAATATGTGAATTGTTTTGATTCATCGTATTTCAATTTGCTGAAAGCTCGCCTTACCATCTCTAAATTTACAACAGTCTTACCATTAATAGTCATTGGCTTGTGGCAAAAATTAAATAAATATACTTAATAGTAACAAACCAAAAAAGTTTGTCTTAAGTAGAACAAAAACAAGCAAATTAACTAACATGTGTATAATTAGTAAAGAACAAACGACAATGGTAAGACTGTTATAAATTTAGAGATGGTAAGGTGAGCTTTCATTACAAAACATCTTTCAGCAAATTGAAATACGATGAATCAAAACAATTCACATATTCCATTTGCAAAAAAATTTCGTATATAAAGCGGAAATCTACATCAACTGACATCACACACAGTGGACCAAACACAGAAGAACGCTGATGATGAAGGTTTAGTGGCCTTCGAAAACGGCTAGCGGTTCCGTTCAACTATTTGTTGTCAGAATATTTACAACTAACTTTGGTGTTATTTGCTCATTAATAATTATCACATGTAATTTGGCTTAAAAAGCGATACGAACTTTAGCCTGTTCAAATCATATATATTTCATAAGTACGATAGCATGATAAACGTTACTAATTTCATACTTGTACAATTTATCGTACGATATGTAGTAACGTATATACTCGCCATTACATCTACAACTCGAGCTGAAAAAGGCAGTAAATGTAGCAAAGCAAGAAAATAAAAAAAAACATGTTGATTATTGAATTCTTGTTTCAACATTGTTATTTGTTGAGCTTCTTATTTGTTTAAATAAAAGTTTAATATAATAACTCTAGTTGTTCTAGTTGTTGTGGCTATAGGTTCCCTAATTATTTGCATTAGCAAGCGTGAAATGAGCATACGATCCAGCTAAACCCCTCAATAATCAATTTCAATGTATTTTTAATAAAAAAATATTTTACTGAATAATTAAAATAATAATTTGGCATTATTAGTGCCTTAACGAATGTTAAATAACAGTTCCCAAAAAAAACAATAAACAAAGATTATTTTTGAGAAAACAAATATGGCAACACTGTTCGTTCGTTCGGGTCTTGGCTTTGTATGTGTCTATCATTCTTTGAGGTGACTAGCGCAACTGTTTTTTTTACTCTATCTAATGTAGGTAGTATATCCGTGGCAATATGGAATAATAGCTTAAGTCGACTTAAGCAAAGTTGTGCTTTTCGAAAGTTTAACGCTACCACTAAGACATTCAAAGGCTCTAACGCATGGTTTTACTCTCACCTTAAGGCCGGGGCACAATGAATCCGTCATACGTTAAACTTCGCCTTTTTCAACTGACAGCTAAGTTGACATACATGGTTTCTTATGAGGTCTGTTACATTCAGTACGTGCCCGTCAATGCAAAGTACAAACTTTGGTCAACTTTTAACTTTTTGTGCACGTTGAGTAGTTTGACACATATTGGTTGATTTTTTGGTATGTTCTGATTTAGTTTTTTGTGTTTTGTGGCAGCAAAAATAAAATTAAACAAAAGAAATAAACAAAATGAATACAAAAAATTGAATTTAATAAATTAAATGGAGAATCGACCTATTGAAGCTGTTCAAATGCTTCCGTCAATAAAGTACTCATTGTGCCACCCTTCTCCGTCGTTACGTTAATGTCAGTTGAAAAAGGCGAAGTTTAACGTATGACGGATTCATTGTGCCCCGGCCTTTATTCTTTCTTTCCAACTGGAACATAAGTAATACAGCATAATAATACTAAAGGCCGGGGCACAATGAATTCGTCATACGTTAAACTTCATCTTTTTCAACTGACATACGCAATGATGGAGAAGGTTGGCACAATGAATACTTTTTTGACTACTCAACGTGCGTTAAAACTTAAAAGTTGACCAAATTTTATACTTTGCGTTGACGGAGACGTACTGAATGTAACAGATCTCATAAGAAACCATGTATTTCAACTTAGCTGTCAGTTGAAAGAGGCGAATAATAACTTATGATGAATTCATTGTGCCCCGACCTTTAGGGCCTAATTTTGTAATACGCCACGCCAAGCATTGACAAATCTTTTTATCGGAAAAATTTTAATTACAAGAACAAAATATATACAAAACTTGTCAACAAACAACTTGTTACAAGATGAGGCCCTAAATTTTCTTAAGTCTACTTAAGCTGCTATTCCATATTGTCACATACATACATATATGTAGTATATTTCAATTGAGAATTCATTGGACATAACGCACACTAAAACATAAACAGTCACAAACCAAAAAATTTCTTTTGCAACACAGTCTTCTTGAACAGTGTAAAATACAATTATGTCTGGTTTTATCAAAAATTTTTTTAGCCACAACTGAAAATCTGGGATTTTTTGAGTTGTGACTGTTTATGACTTAGCGAGCGATATATTTTTTCTGGAGTTTACTATTCAACCCATATTCATTTCCAAAACTGTCATTCGATTTTAATAGAGATTGATTGCTTAGATTTTTGTTGTGCAAACTGTAATGCAACTATAATTTAATAATTTGAAAAGTTTATTTATATGACTTTTATCTAATACGATTATTTAACTTTTTTCATTGCAGTCAAATGTCGTGACATTTTTTTATTATTTTTGAGTTCAGCGTTCAGCAAAAACAGAAAGAAAAAAAAAGGAAAGCAATCGAGAAGAAAAATAACTAAAAACTAAAAACTGCAACTGTAATTGTAACTGCAACCATAAACTAAATAAAACAAAGTACACCGAGCTGACAACAAAAAGTTAACAGTTGTTAAAATATGCAAACTTGAAAAAAGAGAAAATATTGAAACAACAACAACAACAACAACAACAACAACAACAGTAATAACAAATTTATTATGTATATGTAAGTATACAAACAAATGCACTTTCACACATTTACTCTAGATCCTAAAAGTATGCTATAGTTTAATAAATTACAGCAAAACACCAACGCAAACCACCAAATTGAGCCCAACAAGCAGGATCAGCTAAAATTGCATCAAGAAATCAAAGATTTTAAAACGAAATTATTTTAAAGCGAATTTAAAGTAGAAAACCAAAAACCAAGTTTACTTGCTATCACTCACATCAAACAACAAAAGTAACGGCTAAAATAAAGTTTAGTTTAAAATCTTTCGCTCTCAGCTTACATACAAAAAAAAATGCCAATTGATGACTAAATAACAAAATCAATCATTCAACACAACTCACATTATACCTTCATACTACACACAAAAACAGGCTAGAGAAAAAAAGCAACAAGATAAATATTTATTTGGAATTATTTATTTTAAATAAATATGGCTTCGCCACCTGAAAGTCCCATCGAGGAGGTGGTCTATGAACTAGAACAAACACGAGTGCCTAAACCAATACCCGTTGCACTGGAGGACTTGTGCCGTCAAACAAAGTTTACAAAACAGGAAATACGTGTTATGTATAGAGGATTTAAAACGGTAAATGTTTTTTTTATATTTCTTACATTTATTTCAATTCAATTCTATTTCATATGCAATCTAAGCGAATTGAAATGCACGTCTGTATTTGTGAATTTCATTTGCATGAGATGTTTTTATTTCCAGTCAAGCACTACGCGCTGCTGTTAAATAAAAAAAATAATATTAAATATACATGCATATCGCTGCCTTGATATAGAAAGGTCCTAACTCATTATTTTTTAAATCGAGATTTTTGCATTTTTCGTTACATTAGATGTTTTTCAATCGAAGTATACAAAAAGTTCGATTTCAAGAAAATAATTAGTTAGGGCCTTTCTATATTAAGGTAACGATATTTATATAGTTTTTAAGCCAGAGCTTTCAAGGAGCGAATAAAAAAAATCAAAATGTAATTTTTAATGTTTTAAATATTTATGTAATATTCATTTGTATTGATGAATTTCTGAGCAGAAAATCAGTAGAAAAGTTACAATAAAAACTCAAGTTGAATTTCTCCCCTTTTACAAATTATTATAGCAAATCGGCATAGAAAAGCATGAAGCCATTGCATTTTAGCTATAGAATACGCTCAATACTTTTATGTAACATCTAACATTTTTGTGGAACATTTTACCCGTCAAACTTTTCTACATATCGGTCATTTCCATCCCTTTCGAAGAAGTGGTCGAAGAGTACCCGTAAACGGAGATATCATGTGTTAAAATATTCTAAAAAAATACTCGCCGTAGAAACTCTGAAATGAAACGTAAACTAAATTTTTCTAAATTTTTGCAACATAAATAATTTTTCCAAGTTTTCGATAGTTACTGCAAATTTTTTAATCTGTTTCCTATTTTCATTGAAAAGTGGTTTATTAGAGCACAGACACCATTTTTTCAACTATGGCAACACCTTAAGAAAGTGTTAAGGCAGAATTAGTCAAACGTCTACGTCACCTAACGTTATTTGAAACAGTAGAAGAAGATTTTTAATTTTTACATAAATTAAACTGAGAAGATAGAGATTTTAGAAAAACGGTTGTTATAAAATTTGTATTTATCAATATTTTCAGTTGAATATGATGTAATTAGTGCAGAGAGTATAAAAACAAATGAGGTTTGCTTATGAGAACTTCGCAATTGCCAAAGATATTCCAAAAAATCCCAAAAAATGGGAATTTTCAATACTTCCATTCGCTATTGTGCTGAGATTTTATAGGCTATATATTGCTCTATTAAATTCAAAATTGCGGACATGGGATAACATAATGTTACCCTATGTCTCCACTAGCCATCAACTTGGACATGACATGGACATGACGCCGGCAGAGCAACTGTGAAAAATTCATCAACTTCTTTGTTATGGTGAACACGTGCGATGTCCATATTCAGGCATATCAAAGTGATTTGCGTTAGTGCAATAGAGATTGAATATTTACCAATTTTGTTCTGTCTCTTTTCTTTCTATTGCAAATGGTTGCGTACTGAGAATCTCATGGCGAACATTGCTGCTCAGACATATGTTCGGGCATCTATGTCAGAGCATTGACGAAAGTTAGACATGAGCGGTCTCCATTAGCCATTTGCGATGTCCGACATGAAGTCCATACCAACCAAGTTCATGGCTAGTGGAGACAGCTAATTAGGGATCGAAATCAAAACTTATCTTGATTGGTATCATATTAAAGGGAATGACATGCAGATTCTAACAGCATATATGCGACTAATTTAAAATGGCTGCCACGGGACACTATAATGTTAAAAAAGTTCAAATAATCAAAAATATCGAGATATGTATTATATATATGTAAGAGCGTAAATGTAACATTCTAAAGATAAAAAATAAATTCAAAATGGCGGCCATTGAAGAGCATAAAATTCAGAACAAAAGACAGTTGTCAAAATTAAAACATTTTTGGTTCATGGTTAAGCACTTTTCGAATAGCAATTGTGAAACTGGTGGAAAACTTTGATATGTTGGGACCAGATACTGATGTGAAGAATCAAAATCGTGCACGGCGCTCAAGAACCATTGCGAATATTGCTCTTGTAGGCCATATTGCTGAGAAAAACTAAGTTTATCAATTTCTCGTCGATCTTTGGAATTGGGCATTGCACAAGCTACATTACAGCTAATTTTGCACAAAGACTTAGGACTTAAGGTCCAGTTAACAAAATAAGTTATGCTTACCGAGCAGAGAAAAAACCGGATCGACTCACAGTCGGCTCAAGAGCCGCCACCGACTTTCAATGTAACTTCAAGCCGCCGCAGATGCATGCGGCTAGCTTCGGCTCAAAATTGCAGCAAGCTAATTGCTTTTTGTAGTTGCAAAGTGTTTAAAAAACTTATAAAAAGCGGCTTTCAATGTCGGATGGCTCAAGCCGGCTTATGAGGCATCGTCGACTATTTTTACATAAGCCGCCGCCGTCGACTTTTTAAGGCGGCTTGTTTCTCTGTTACTGACCATCAATAACGTCGTGTCCTTGCGGATTGAGTCATTTAAATGCAAACTGATACGTAATTTTGTGGAAAAATCATCTCGACGGGTGAGTCCCATTTTCAACTCGGAGGCTACGTAGAATTGTGTATTTGGTGCTCGGAAAACACAAGAATAATTATTCTTAAGATGCCTCTCCATACTCACTGACTAGCTGGTTTGCTTTGACGGCGTAATTTTTTTTACAATGAGGCTGGAGCAACCGTTGCGGTGAATGGATTGCGCTTTCGAGTGATGATTAATGATGTTGTATGGCCGGAACTAGAAGACACTGATGTGGACCACACTAACTGCGAACCTACTACACAAGTAAGGATACCATCGTTCTTGTGTTTCCTGACCGAAGAGGACGAATTGCCCACCAGGATCTTGTGATTTAAATCTCGAAATTTTTCTCTGAAACTGCGTGAAATATAAAGCCTACGATAATAGCTCATAATCAATTCAAGACAACAAAGAGTGAATTCATGAAGTTATCGAGAACATATAGCCGAAAATGTTCGAATTGGGGATGGATAATTTCATTAAAAGGATGTGGCCATGCAAACGTTTCGCCTAAAAACACTCAATTTTTTACATTATAAGGGTCTTCATATAAATACGTACATACAAACATAAATATATACATACTTTTGATCCATTCTACGTATATACAATTATTGTGTCTCGTTACTTATTTAACTTATTACGATATTATAACTCACTGCCTAATAAGTTTTTACTACCGTTATAAATTTTATAAAAAATGTATTTGATTTATTCATTTATCACCAAATGCTTGACAATCTTGAAAGCTCTGCAAAATATTTAACCAAATACCTTTTCCTTTAATGAACTAAGTACATGTGTATGTATACATGCATACACATGTATGTCTACATATTTAAAACAATTTCAAAAAAAAAAACATTATTTTCCTCTAATGACATTTATAGAGTCTTGTTGTGTGAATAAATGCAAATGTTGTAGACAAAATGTTAAGAAAACTAAAAAAAAATTATAATAAACCTGCAGTTTTGGCATCACTGCCACCACCTGCCAGCCAAACCAAGCCAAGCCAAGCCGAGCCACTTGGTCTGGCCGACTTCCTTTTAAATGATGTTTGCTTTGTTTTCTCTTATCGTTAATCTTTTCTCTCTTCTTCTTCTTCTTCTGCTTCTTCCCCTTTGTGAAATGTTAACAGGAATGTCCTGAAGGTGTGGTGCACGAAGACTGTTTCAAGGATATTTATGCAAAATTTTTTCCACATGGCAGTAAGTAAATAGAACAACAACAAATAAAAATACTACACAAATACACAAAAATGAACAGGAACACACATACACACACAAGTTTCTGTACAGCGACTTTTAAAAGTTGTTAACTAAATATGCACAGACACACATGCACACATACACACACTTGCACACACACACACATATATATGTACATGCATGCACACATTCATAGAAAATATTTACACCAGCTGCAGCAATAAGGCAAATAAAACAGTTGAATCTGGCTAAAGTAAACTGCTAGATAACCCAAAATTGTTATTCATTACAGCGCGGTTCTACTGTCTAAGCAGCGCTGCCCCGTACAAACAGTTCATGCCTTATCTCTGTTGCAATTTCCTATTCTAAAATATTTATTTTACTTCATAGATACCACTATTTTAATATGCTGATCTTTTTTTTCTTTCTATTACAGATTCAAGTTTATACGCTCATTATGTGTTCAAAGCATTCGATGTGAACTGCAATGGTGCCATAAGTTTTCGGGTAATAAATTTTTATAGAATCAACATAAATATTGGCTTAACATTTTATAATCTCTATTTGTTTGCTTGCGGTTTTTCTTGCTGCTATCGCAAAATTTTATGTAATTTTTTTTAATGTCGTTCTTGTTTTTAGGACTTGCTGGTTACGCTATCAACGCTACTACGCGGTTCAGTTTACGAGCGTTTACGTTGGACATTTAAACTTTATGATTTAAATGGTGATGGCCGCATCAGTCGCTCTGAATTGAGTGAAATTGTTTTGGCCATACACGAGTTGATGGGTCGGAGGCCACATCAGCCGGAAGATGATCGAAAAGCTAGAGATCAAGTGCGTATATTAAAACTACTCGTATTTTGCTTAAGGCTGGTACTCACTATTCTACACAATCGCATGACTTGCCAAAAAATACAACCCTGTTCTAAGGAATTGTTATTGAATTTTGAACATTTTCATAAACTCCATCATCTCTGATTGTATTTTGTCAAAAGTCGCACGATTGTTTAGAATAGTCGGTACCATTTTCTTAAAACTACATAACCAAGTCATCAAATATTATATTTGCTTGAATTAATTTTACAGGTTGATCGAGTTTTTCGCAAACTGGACCTAAATCAGGATGGCATTATAACAATTGAAGAATTTCTGGAGGCATGCCTTAAAGATGATCTTGTCACAAGATCTTTACAAATGTTCGATAATGACCTTTGATGACCGGCAAACGATTATGAAATACGAAATAATCGCAACACTATATCTTTAATAGACCTTTAAACTGTCAAATAGAAACTCTAGTAGAAAAAAAGCAAACAAAAAATTATTTTTAAACATATTGTTAATTGATAATTAGTATTAAACTAAGAGAAAGCAAGAAGAATTCCAATAATAACTTGAACGAGTTGAGAGCTCATACACCAGTCAAATGTACTAACTTACATATATATGTATGTATTTAGTACATAGCTATAGGATTTGTTAAGTTAAAATTTAAAATAAATCACAAGAATTTTTTTAGATAAAAACTTAATTTAGTTGGTATGAAAAACAATAAGAAACAAATAAAACAATTAAATAATTGCAAATAAACAAAATTAATCCTGCCATTATTACAAATAGAATGAAAATTTATTAAATGTGGCAACTATTGAAGAAAAACAACAACAACAACAATAATAATAACAGCATCAGCAACAAACACAACAACTTTAAAATAAAACTCAAATAACGGTAAACAATAAAACCACCAACTAACAGCAACAACAACAACAAAAACAACCTAACGAATTGAAATAGTAGACAATTTTAACAAAAAACAACAAATCAATGAAAATATTTAATAATTAAAATTAAAAATAATTGATAACTAACTTAATATGGTGGTAATTGTAGGAAAATTGAGGTTTAGATTTTAAATTTTTTTCTAGATTTTATTTCTTTACGGAGTTTTGTGTTTAAGGAGCAAGATTTTTTTTTAATTTTCAATTGTTCCAAAACTTCAAAATTTGCAAGGCCCAATTTTAAGTACACCTATTCCTCGATTTACACGATAGATACGTTCCTGAGAAAGTCGTGTAAATAGAAAATTTTAGAAATTTGAAATTGAGTATGAATCTAAAAAAAAAATTTAAATTATTTTAAATAATTTATGAATTCGAAATTCATTTTAAAAGCTTTATTTTTTAAGTTTTTCTAAATTCGAAAATAAGTTCGTAATTTAAAAATATAATCAGATGAATTCTAAATTATTCCAGTAAATAAATCCTCATATTCTAAACAGAGGGCGAGAAAACTATAAAGTGAGACAATTTCGAATTTTCGAAGTCAGCTATTTTTATGCGACTCGATATTTTTTTCGTTTTTTTATTGTTTCCAGTTTTTTTATTTTACCTGCAAGTTCGCATATGAAATTTGTAAATAGGGGAAAAAGGGCAATTGTTATTCAGAATAGGGAGGAAAAAAGTGCAACTAAATTCAAATTTTTTTAAAAAATTGCTATACCTTCATGTTAATATATTATTAAAAATCTAAATTACATCATATAATTATTTAGCCATATGGTTTAGAAATTTAAAATTGTATTGTTATTTCAGAAACAATAAAGCTATGCACAAGGGATGATTGATTTTCGACTGCTGTAAGGCTGAGTTGTACAAAAGTTATAAATAAAACAAAACATCAATAAAAAATTGTATAATGATTAGTACAGCCACTCCTTGCAACAGTTACTATGCCCTAGTGAATACCCTTAATATTTATATTAATTCAAAACAGGAATTTAGCAAACAGACGACTTAATCATGAAAATAAAAAATTAAAATTAAATGATAACCAATTGATAATAAAAGTTTAAATAAATTATTAAATAAATTTAATAAAAGAATACAAAAGCAACATTAATTACTTTATAAATATAAATTTAAATTAAATAGAAAAAAAGACAAACAATCAATATATAAAAAGAGTAATAGAAAGAATTTTAATTGTAGGTAAACTTAATTTAATTTTATAATTTTATTTTTAAAACTTGTTAAGTGCAGTTTTTACAAAAAGTTCTCTTAACTAGACTGAAAATGTTTTTTGTAGAAATTACTCAACAAAAAACTGATTGCTATTCATAAAAAATTTCTAAACGTATTGTTATATTATTTATTGTGGAAACAGCAAATTAAAACACAAAGGCAATAATGTTTCTTATCTTCTTATTTTTTATTGCAATTCCTATGGACAAATTTAATTCTTTCTTTACTTTGCAGTATCTGTTTTAACAGCTTGTTTGTGCAAGACATTGACGTTGAAAATCTTGAAAATCATAATCTGCAATAACAATAACTAGAATAAAAGTTTGAAGCAAGGCGAATTCATATCAGCTGTTAATTTCTCTTGTGTCAAATTAAAGCAAAACGTTGGGAAATTTTCTGACAGCAGAAAATTTTACACTAACATATATGTATGTACATATATATGCAATTCGAATATGCAGAATTCCAAATCGAGATTATCTGTTATCAATTCGCCTTGGTTTGAAGTAAGCAAGGAAAAATAATATCGTTTTGAGTCGATGTTGACAAATATAATAAGGATGACTATCTAATTGATTAACTAAAAAGTTGGAACTATTTTTTTTTCTATTTTCTTTAATTAAATAAGTACAATAAATTATCATTATCAATAAAGACATATGCTATATTATGTCATTAAAACTTATTTTAAAGTTTTCTTTTAACAAAAAAAAAAAAAAAAAATAATAATGACTATAACTCCTAAATCTAAATACAATGCAACTTGTTCTAAAAGAATATATTAAAATGTATTTAAATTTTAATTATGTAATTGTAAAGAACAAATTAAAACCTAAACTCTTAAAAATAATTAATTTTAATTAGTAATCCAATTGATAATCCTTTAAAAAGAAAACTACTAAATTAAATTTTAAGTTATAAAATTGCAAAATTTAAACTTTTTATTAAATTAACAAGACAATTTGTAATTAATTGGCAACTCAGTAGTTTATATTCGTATAAATGTAAAAAAATTAAATAAAATCTATTCACAAAAAGTAAAACAAAACATATGTATGTGTAATTAATTCTATATTAAATTAAAAAAAAATCTTAAACAAAATTGAAAAGTATTTAATTAAGAGCAACTTAGCAGAGGAACAGCCTTCCAATAGTTTTTAGTGCAAAGAAAAAAAAAAGCAAAGAAACTATTTTAAAAAATACCTTTTTTTTATTTAAAATTGGTGTGTGATTGAAATGGCAACAAGAAGAAAAAATAAATAAGAAAACTTAAAAAAAAGAAATAAAAAATTTATATTATTTTGTTAAACAACTAATATTGTTAAAAAATTATTGTAGAAAATGTAAGCGAAGTTTTGTTTTTAGTTAATTGGATTAATTTGTATTTCTTATTTAAAGCTATTGAATATTAATTCGAGATTCTATGGTAGATTAAAATTAATTGCATTAACAAATATTTCCGAATAATTGCTGTTTAAAAAAAATTAAACACTATCGTATTAAATGCTTCAACATTTAGATTTGTTTTTTTATACTTGCTGCTCTAAAAGTGTCATGACTCAATAATGGATAGCAACTGAACGTTAGTGGCATTGCCAGCTGCCAAAATATTATTACGTATGGCAACTGGCAACTAAGAACTGTTAATTTATGTTATCATATTGCAATAATCAGGCCAACCACAAATTTTAATAATTTTGTGGCAATAAGGAAAAAGTGCTTAAGTCACATTTTACTGTTTTGCAGGGTAGTACTTTTAAGCGTTCAAGTGGATTTTCAGAAATTTCTCTAACAGTTAAATTGGGAAATTCTCTCCTGTTAATCTTTAGTTTTGTTAACAAAGATTGTTTTGTACAGTATAAGTAATACATTTAAGTTTTAATATAACAAAGTATAACCTTAATTAAGCTATTATTCCAAATGTGATTAGAAGTCCAACAAAGATAAGTCTCAAGTCATAGTGCTATAACTTCCTGAAAAATCACACAAATTAATTGAGATTTTGACCAAGGGTCCTTTCAAATATGCGGAGATTGCGGAGGAATCATTAACTCAAAATCAGCTAATCTCGACTTAAGCACTTATTTCTTTTTGCGACATAATGACTAATAGACATTGTGGAGTGGATCCAACGCATTAGATCCAAACTAGATAAATACTAGAGTTAAATACGTTGCAAAAAATATGGCATGCGACAAAGAAGCAACTACAACTCTTTTTATAGAAGTTACATATTTTATATATAATTTTTTTTTATAATTTTATCTACATATGGTGTACCATCACATCATAAAACGCGTATATCTCTGGGAGGGAACACTTTTGGGGCATGGGATCGGTCTCATTCCATGCTCAGATGTTGTCAACATAAAAAAAAGTGAAAATTGATTTTTTTTACCCTTAGGTCCCTTTCTCTATGCACTGTCACATATACATACATATATGTACGTATACATAAAACGGAATGTGTGTTTGTTTGTTTGTTTGTTGGTGCGCTATAGGCGATCACATCTCTAGACCGATCTTCCTGAAATTTTTAGAACATTTAACTGGGAGTCTGAAATGTATGAATTATAGTCTACTTTGTTCAACCACGTTCACTTTTATGCCCTCTTTTTAAATTATGTTACTCCTTCCACATAGTTTTTAAAATATTTTATAATCACCCTTAACATGAACAGTTTTTCCCTCGAAATATTTCCCTTTTCCCCATATTGCAATCGTTAATACATTTTTTCTACAAGTGTATTCCCTTTTTTTATTTCCCTTATCATGAATAATACTTTTCATATGTATTAGTGTCCTGCACAATACTACTTAGAAGACCTTTCAAGACATGTGACATTTTTTCAAATGCTTTTACTACAGCGAAATATTCGGTTGTTTGTCTTGCCAACAGTGTTGTTTAGCGATTCTTTTAGAACATTTCGCTGTAGTAAAGCATTTGAAAAAATCTCGCTTGTCTTGAAAGGTCTTATAAATAGTCTTGTGCAGGACACTAATATGTATGTATTTTTTCACTATTCCATTGGTTTTGTTCACTTTGTTTTTGTAGACGTAATATTATCCTTCCAAATTGAATAAAAATTATAAAAAATTAGTTTTAGGGCAAGATCTGTAAATAATCACCCTTATCGGGAATAAAAGTTCACGTGAAAAGTGTTCCCTTTCCCTAAAATTGTGATCGCCAATGTTTGCGTTGTTGTTGTGTTAGTATACTATTTTCTAATTTTGTTCACCATTTTTTTGTTGACGGGAAATATTTCACGTGAACAAACTGTTCGCCTTTTATTCCCGATAAGGGTGAATGTCTACGATTATTAACAATGATTCATTTCCTGCAACACCTTTTTGCATAGACTATGAACCTTTTTGTTTCACATGCAGTAAATTTTAAGGCGGGGATATACTAAAGAATTTTTTCCACTGCAGCGAAAATATTTAAAAAATAAACCTTACACTTAAAAACATCTCATTTGAAAATCAAAATTTTTATATTTCTTACTATTAAACTTAAATTTTTTTGTTTTGTGAAAAGTAATGAAAATGGTTATAGAGATGTAATGTAACGTAATCTTCTTTTCATATAAAAATATCTATCAGCTGTTTCCTACGTTGCAGTTACATTACATTAAATGAATACAAAAAACACTAATACACATAAAGCTGTGTATATGTATACATTTTATGCCAAATGAATTAAATGAAATTATTATAATTTTGTAAAATTATACTAATCTAAAATGCATATCGTTATCTGATATAGAAAGGCTCTAACTCATTGGTTTTTTTAAAATCGCTTTTTTTATATTTCTATAGAGGAATATCTTACACATATGTATGTATATAGAAAAATTAAAAAAATCTCGATTTCAAACAAATAATGAGTTAGGGCCTTTCTATATTAAGGTAACGATATATCTATTATATTTTGAAGCTTTGCTTACATAGTTTTCAGTTGTCAATCTGTTATAATTGTGTTTGCAGAAAGTTGCCACACATAATAATAATTTTTATTTAGGTTGCGTTGCCAGTTGACAAGGCAACTGAATGAAGTTGGTTGCCATCCATAAACGAGTCATTAATATTTTTGTAATTTTATATAAAATACCTGAAGAGAGCTAAAAATTTTCTACAAAGAAATTAAGTGACTAAAAAGCATTCAGAATAGAAAAAACTTGCAAGCGCTGATCTTAGCTTTACCCGAATTTAAGCAAACCACAAATACATATAACTATTTATTTTTTAATTTTACGCTTATTTATTCACCTGTATTGCGTTTGTCACGTCGAATATTCGTGAATTCGAGAATTTCCTACTAGATTAAAGAAAATGTGTCAAAGGTTTGTTTAATCTAAGACAAAATTCTCTTAGTCGAATATTCGACGTGACATATGCAATACTGGTGATTATATTTTTAATCAAGAAACTACTTTTATTTAAACATTGTGTCAATAAGATTAATATAAAAAAAACAATACAGATAATAAATAAATAAATAACAACAAAATGTGGTTAGTGATTTCGGAATGTTTAAAGGCAAACTCCTATTTTTTTTTGGGAATTTTATTCAATAAAAATCATTATTTTGACTTTTTGTAAAATACATAAATATTTTTTCGAAATATTTAGAAATGGTAAAACTTAAACTTAACAACACTACTAAAATACTTTAATAATAAAAATAATAATAATGATGAAACTCTATTAAAACACTGCAAAGAAAAAATTTAAAGAATCTTACATTATAATAACCTGGTCCACAAATTGCAAAAAACAAGACAAAAAACAAACAATGGCTTTCAAATAGATATTAAAACAATTTTGAAAAATTTTATTTATTATCAAATAATTTAATATATTTTCTCTTATTCTAAGTAAATTAAGTTTGTTTTCAAAGTATATTTTTTAAGCAAAGCTGACTAAAGAATTTTTAATATTTATTGTATTCAAATTCTTTTAAATATCAATAATATGTATAACAGAAATGCATTAATAAATAATATGATGATTGATAAACTTATATTATATTGTACTATATTTGTTAATAATTTATTTTTCATAAATAATCTTGAAAATAATAAAGAAGTAAAATTATTAAATATAAAAGGAAATTTTTAGTTAAATAAAGCTAAAGAAAAGAAGATGATCTAAAAGGAAAGTACATCAATTGAATTTTAATGACGGCTTTTCCAAGTGCTAAATGTCCTCTGCAAGTTTTTTAATTTGTTGGAGAGAAGGGTAAAGAGCTTCCATTATTTCATACATAATTTGGTATACGAAATTTAAAAATATATAAAAAAAATAAAAAAATGCGAAGCTAGAAAAATTTTAATGTCAAGTTGTCATTACCGGTTTGCACATTAAAATTTTTTATTTTTTAATATCAGAAAATATTCTATACGAACATGTAAATTTTATTTTGATTCGAATTAAAACAAACAAAAAAAAAATTAAAAAGGGCAACACTTTCCTCCCCATAAATCGACAAATCATACTAAAAATATATCACATTTAGACACGGAAAGGTTACTTTGCAAAGTCTTAATTCAGCTGGGAGAAAGACAGAAAGAGATAGTATTCCTCCCTCTGTTTTTCACCCAGCTGAATTAAGACTATTCAAAGTGAACTTTCCGTGTGTAAAAGTGCTGATATAAAAAAATAAATTAACTCACTGTTTACACGGCATAGCAAAAGTATACAAACTTAGTAGCACTTCTATAGAAAACTTACTTATGTTGACAAAAAAATAGTGTAAATGCGTAAAATATGAAATAATTATTTGTTTTAATTGTCATTATTTGCTTCGTATCAATGTTTCTTGTGCAATATTTATCCATTTATTGTTTTTTGTTATCAAACATTTGTAAGAGGGGCAAGCTCAAGCCTTTTATTTGCAAATAGTGTTAGTCAGAAATTGTATTTGTGAGTAAATAAAAAATTAATTGTCTATTAACAAAATGTTTATACGCGCACTAATTGCAAATAAATTAACTCACTGTTTATACAGCATTGTAAATATATAAAAACTTGGTAGCACTTCTATTGAAATGTTACTTATGTATGTTTACAAAAAAATTGTGTGAATGTACAAAATAACAAATAATAATTGGTTTTTATTGTCATTATTTTCTTCTATCAATGTATTTTGTGCAATATTTATCAATTTATTGTTTTTTATTAGCAAACATTTCTAAGTGTGGCAACCTCAAGCATTTTGTTTGCAAATAGGGCATTAATCGTGAATAGTTTTCTGAATTAGTAATTCACAATAAAACAATAATATGGAAAAAATTTACAGTTTTATTTGCTAATAAGGTGTGCGTATAAACGTAGTAATACACATTTATCTATTGCAGGGTTGGCAAAATTGGTGCTATTGAACTTTTTTTTTGGCGTTATTCCAACTCGAAAAGTACAATAGCACACCAGTGGTTAATTTAGCACATTTAAGGAATTTCTCCAGTTTCACTTCGCATTTATTTTCAAACAATTGCATGTGTAAATTTTCACTTTTAGACAATGAAACTCATATTGAATTAAACAAATTTAAAAAAAAAAAACGCTCAATCCAGTACATCGTTTATGTAAGTTATGAGAAGTTTTCGCATAGAAAAAAATTAAATAATTATCAGCCTAACAAAGACGTCAAACTACAGTTGAAAAAGTTTATGCACGAAAATTTTTTTTCAAGGCAATTGGGTGAATTAAGCTTAACTGATCACCAAAATAATTTATTTCATTTTTAAAATTTCAAAATTAATATATTTTTTTCATGTTTGTGTCTTAAGTCTTTTGGTCATCATGTTCCAATCATGTGGCAACGACGAAAAACAAAAGACTTAAGACGTGAACCTAATTTTCAAGAATATTCAGCGGGAGGAATTAATTTTTCCTAATGTCTCTTGGGTGCAAAAAAAAACTATAAACATGCGTTAAATTTTTACTCACTTCTTTCCTTTCATATAATTAAAAACATTTTTTTTAAGTTTTATTTCTTTTAACCTTACTTTTAATTAGATTTATTTTTATTCCGGTCCTTAAATTTTGTAAAAATTTATTTCATATTGCACAATTTTTTATGCTTTCAATTCATTCATAAATATTTAGCTTCTCTCACTTGCTGTTCTGTTGCGGCTGTCAGCTTATACAGCAATTACAAAATTTCATAGAAATCAGCCTCATACCTTTTTATTTTTATATGAAATTAAGTAATTTACATATCTTTTTTATTATTATGATGAATATTAATTAATGCTTAATTATTAGTTTTAGTTTTATGTAATATATATTTAATGAGTTGTTTTGGTTTTAAATGTTTTTTTGTGTGTGTTTATTTGTTTAATTTCACTCTAAAAACGACAATTATGATTTTTAAATGCTAAAACGTGTTTGAATTTTATTTTTTTTTTATATATTTTTTGTAGTTCTAGAAAAAAAGTTTTTCAATACTTAAAAAAAATTATAAGAAATACTACATATAGAATTTCTACTTTAGTTTTTATGATTTTTATGTAAATATTCGGAAATTTATTTATATATATTTTTTTAAGTTTTTAAATTTATTTTATGTATGTATATATTTTTTATAATTTGAATGCTCTGTAGGATTTGAAACTAAATTTTATTTGTCTAAGTCTGTCTTGGTTTCATAACTATCAAAATAAAAAACTTTTAAATATAATCTTAAATCGTTGCCAAGAATAGGTTCATATTTGTAAGGCCAATTTATAAAAATTATTATTTTATTAAGCACTTATAAAGCAGTAATATTTTTTCAGTCATATTTATAAATATTTTTTATTAAAATTTGTTTTAAAAACCCTATATAAAGCCTTAATAATTTTTATAAATTAGACAGGTAATATATGATAATCTCTAAAATTATCAAGCTTAAGGTCTATTGTTTTTATATAAATAGAGAATTTTTGATACTTTTAGAAATTATTATAATTAAAAATAAAAATTATATATAAAATAACAGATTGAAAATGCAAACTTTTCGGGTTTGTATATTGCTATAAATGTTGATTGCATTAGAATTCTACTAAATTTACTGAGTCCTATTCTGCATAACAATTCCTCAATAGTTTTCTTCCCTATTTTAAAAACCATTTACAAGCTTTCGGGGAAAATAAAACAACCGGAAAGAATATAACTGACATCGAAATTTTCTTACACTTTTTATTTCTATTCCGATTATTTTTAGAAAAGAGGGTTTTAGTTGGGGAAAAAATATGTACCTGGGAATTATTTCTCGTGTTATTTATTTTGTTTAATAAAAGTATGAAATTTAATGAAAATATGGTAGCATTGTTGAAATAGTGATTATCTATGTATATGTGAGAGCATAAGAAAAACAGTGTTGCCGATTTCGGTGTTATTATCTAAAAATGGTACAAACATATAACGTATTTCTTGAACTATTTTTGAACCATAACATTTCTGTGCAATTTCACCTCAACATTACAAGCAAGTAAATTTTTTAATCAAAAGTTTTCTTTTCATTCAAAAACTATTTCACTCCATAAATTTACTACCAAAAGTTTTTATATTTTCGAACTGTTCAATGGAAAAAATTTTCAGCTAAAAAAATTAACAAAAAACTGACATGATAAATAAATTGTTGTCTTACGACAAGGGGTAACCATTTTTAATCAACCAAAGAAATATTGAAAAAATAAATATTAGTCCCGGCTCACATACTTCAACTTTTGTTGATCAATTCATAATTCAGCTGTAAGAAAAAGAGATATTTGTATTTTAATATTTTTCATTCTGCAGTGCACTCCATAGTCGTCATGTGCCGACCATTATCTCGTCTGAACATATGTTTTGGTTTATATTTTCTGTAAATTGTATGAATAGTTTACATCTTTTTTTTAAAACTAATTTAGATTTTAACCTATAAAATGTTTTTAATAAATATTCAAATATTTGTGTTTATTTTAATTTTTAAAGTTTATTTTTTCTTCTTAAAATTCAACAATTAAAGTAAATATATTTTATGACAATTGTTTATATATCAAATCTTTAAGTTTTAATATTTAGGGAACTTTAGAGAAAAGTGTTGGAGAGTTATTTTGCAAAAATGCAACACGAACACGACATTTTTATGAAATAAAAAACTCAAACAAACTAAAAACTCAATTGTTTCTATTTCTTATAGAAACCAATCTATTAAAATTCTTATTATAAAGTATTTAGGAGCATGACTTTTAAAAAAAATGACTTACAAAGTCTAAAAAAGGTGCCGAAGTAAGTTACTGAGAAAAATAAAAATAATTACGAAGTCCTAGGATAATATTTCATAATTTCTTTTCTTATACCCCGTATTTTAAACTTCTATAACAATGGCAAAACCAAGGCGTGCTTATCATTTGATAATTTTTTGTCGTGCATATTTGCTTTGTATCTGGCAACTATCAAAAACTTGTTTTTGTTTTGCCTACGGTACAATTATCATTTAGGGAGTTCACAAAAGCATTTTAAAATATGTATGTCTTAAGATTGCAACGTTTACATTTTAATTCATTAAAATGGGTTTGCAAGACATGTTGTTTTTTTTTTTTTGGTGTACCAAGAGTCAAACTTAAGTCTGGAAAACGTGTCATTTTTAATTTGGTAATGTTAAACTAAACAAGTTAAAACTGCCAGCTCAGCTGTAGTGGGTGAGAAAAATATAAAAAAAATATTAATTGTTAAAAAATTTTGTTATCATTCAATAAAAAGTGTTTTATATCGTTGCCTGCTAACAATGACAATTTGAACATGTTGCCACATTAAAATTTTAAGATACTCATTGTGAATGGTTGTTGTATTTTGATACACCACCGACAAAATTATAGCAAAAGTGAAATAAAATGCATATTTTATTATTTTGTTATTTCTGAAATATACATTTTTTATGACATTTTCCGAAATGTATCTTGTTATAGTTTTGATTTTGCCACCAAGTTCAGAAAACGGAAGTTATTATTATCAATTTTATATACTGAGTTTAAGTTCTTAAAGTTTTTTTTACTTTGTCTCTGTTTTTTTTTTACATCTAAACAATTATAAATTTTTGAGCTTTTGTTGTTTTGTTTGTTTTAATACAATAATCAATAAATTGTTATTATTTATTTGTATATATATTTTTCTATCTTATATCTGTTCAACTATTAAATAAACATCTTACTGCTGTTATTTTGTTTTTGTTTTAATGCTTTCATAATTTGTGCTTTTTTCCGGCTTTTTAAATTTGAATGAAAGTTTTGTAAATATATTGTTTTTTTTTCTTTTATAATTATTATTGCTATAACGTTTAATCTATATATAATTATGAGCTAATTGTTTAATGATAATTGTTAATAGGTTATTTTAAAATATGAAATGTTGACTTAAATACTAGTTTTAAATATTATTTTAACAAAAAAGTTCATTGTATAAATAAAGTTTTTTTTTTTTTTTTTTTGGATTACAATAAATATAAATAACAAAGTTTTTGTTAGAAATTTTCTTGGCGCTTTTTAAACAAGTAAATATTTCTTAAATACTCGTATGAGGTATTAAAAACGAAATAACCGGGAAAATGGATCGATAACACCATGTTATGCCTTTATTATGAACATCTTTCGATCTTCAACTGTAGTCGCAAGTGCTGATCGAACGAATTTTCATTTAGTATTGAGAATTCGAAAATAAATCGCCATTGAGAATATACGTCTCTCACTATGATTTTCAAAATTTGCAACAATTTAAAGATTTTGAGGTCAAAAATCATTTAGTGTAATGTATTTAAATAACACGGGTTCTGTACAGTAAATTAAGGATTTTCCTATATAAGTGCAACTCTTCGAATTCTTTAGTTTTTACCATCTTACATCAACACAAAATCGACATAAATAGTTTACAATTCGTGTTTGTGAAAAGTCGATGCTTAATAATAATATGAATTTGACATTTGATTTTCAAAAATCGAATGTAACTCACAGAATGGTCTATGAAGGGTGTATGTGACGACAATTGCATTTGATCAATTACAGATTCATAAATAAACTTTTATAAGCCGTCATTCAGTTAAATAATAATATATCAAAGCATCTATAAAATAATTGTATTACGTTCGAAGACAAAAAACTCAAGACTTTGCAAAGTACACTTTGCGTGTGTAAAAGCCGTCATAGCGGCATCACAAATAGCTGATATTCAAGTATGCACACATATTTCAGAGTTGCCACCTTCAAATATTTCACATTTATAAAAATTAAATTATTCTCTTAAAGTGTACACAGAAAAAATTATTCCCAAAAAATTTTCAAACAAACGTGTGTTTTGAAATATAATTTAGTTTCAGTAAATATTTTTTACTGTTCCAGTAAATTATTTGAACCAATTTTATTTGATGTAAAAAAAACTATAGAATGAAAATTATCTATATAAAGTAAAATTTGTAAAAAAAAAATTTAGATTTATTTTTTTTATATTTAAATTTGTTATTTTCAATTGAATTTATTTTTATATACTGTAAAAAAAATTTGTCTGATTTTTTTTTAAATTTTTTCTACAAATTATTTTATAGATATAAAAAACATTTTATTTTTTTATAAAGATTTTTGTTTGCGGTTTTCAAACTAATTATCTTTGTATAGTGATTCTCAATATAGTATTAAGAGTCTTACTATAAACATACGGAGTTTGTTAGCTAAATTCAAAAATTTTTTGGGTTGAAGTCTACTAACGAGTTCCAAAAGCGGGAACGAAATGCTTAACCATAAAAACAACCCAATTTTTGAAAAAAAAAAAATATAGTTGAACTTTTTATATGAATAAGTTTTTTTTTCTCAAATAAAACTTTTGCTAATTTTTTTTAGAAAAATTGGTAAGAATTGTTATTGATTCAGTTAATTTATTTTCTGATATTTAGTGAATGTGTTTGTATATTATAAAAAAAATTTGCTGAATAATACAAAAAAAAATCTGCAAAAATGTTTTTCTGTTCCTATTAATACATTTGACTGAAAATATTTTGAGTTTCAGTTAAATTTCTTCTCTAATGCCATAATAGGTTAACTAAAAATAATTTTTTTTCCAGTTAAATTTTTACAAAATTGTTATGAGAATCTACAAATTTCTTTGTAGGTCCGCATTCATACAAAATATTTACTGATTCATTGAATTTAGTTACTGAAAACGAAATTAAGTTTTTTTGTGTACTTACATATATCACGTAAAAGTATAAAAATGAATCAATTTACATATTTCTTAACATGAATTTCGGGATATTCTTAAAAAAGTCACCCTTATTCCAGTTGACAACATCGACGTCACGTCAGTACAGTGCCGAAAAATTGGGGCTTGTCTACTCGCTCTCGAGAATAATTTTGTGTTACTGACAGTATCTTTCTGTTTTCTAAGGTACATAAAAAAAAGAACTTGTTTTCAATAACGGGTAGACAAGCTTCAATTTTTTGGTATTATATTGGCGTGACATAATGATACTGAGTTCCTATAAAGGTGTGTTTCGTTTTTAATTCTTATGAGAGTGCACAACGGGCCTATACTGCCTTATGTGAATGTCCGCAGTCATAAGGGTAATTGCTCCTCTTTTCAACCTAACCTAACCTTGATGTGACGTCAATGTTGCAAACGTGAATAAGGATAACTAAAAAAACATAATTGTAATCTATCATTCATTCCACATTTTATATTATATTGACTGGTTTGGTTTGTCGCACACTTGCATTCAAAACGAAAGCAAATTTTAAGATTTTGCTTCTATTTCAAATTGACGAACTGGCCCTATATTTGTTCATTGTCGCCAGCAAAAATAGAAATTAGTTTCATTTGACTACAACGACAAAAGCAGCATGGACAAACACCTGTCGTCGTCATTCTCTCTGAGTAGACCCTCAGACATACAAGTTATACGTGTGTATGCAGCTTAAAATATACAAAAAACTTTCCATCGCTTTGATAAACTAGGATTCGACGGAATTTAAAAAAAAAACTATTATTGTTGGTTTTGTCTTATTATTACTGTAATATTTCACTGTGCACCTCATTTTAATTTTTAATTTATATTTTCCGCAATTTTTTTTCACAATTGATTTAAAATGTTTGGCTTTCAAAAACAAAACACAAAGGCCTTTGCCTCCATTAAGCAAACAGCTGACTAATAGCAACAACAGTAACGTTATTTCATTCGTGGGTGTTGCCATTAGCAACTTAATTAACTACTAAGTTGGTATGCGTAATCTTGTTTATTTGATTTATGGGTATTGCCATTCGCAACTTGCATAAATAACGGTTAATTTCAAAATCATTAAAAAAAATGAAAGCTTTTCCTAGATTTTTTCTATAATTAACTTTTAAGAACAAGTTCTGAAAATAATATTCAAGAAACTGTTTCATTTCCATTTCATTCCCAGTTTTAAGGAAGTTATACCCTTTTCACACTCGCTCACATCTTTGAGGAATGCGTGGAATTTGTTGAAAATTTAAAAAACCTGTTCACATTACAACATCTTTCATCTGTCATGTATTATAATACTATTTTTACGAGTGTGAGCAACTAAAAATTAAATAATAAAATGCAATTAAAAATTCACTAGAAATTGATTTAATTACTGGCTCCTGAGGAGCAGAAACAAATAATGCTACAATATGCAGAATTAGTAGAAACTATGCCAGCAGACAATGATGATGAAGAAATATTATGAACTTTATCCGCAAAGATTTCGCGTAGACATTTGCAACTACTTTTATGTAATTTATTTCGATTAGGAAAAATATATACAAGATTTAATTATATATATGAATATACATACATGTGTATATAATAAAATTTTGGAGTAATTACGGATCTCTTTTTGGGAAGGATATTCCAAAATGTAGCCTTGAATGTATGTACATATGTACATGCATATGTAGATATACATACAAACATATGAATACATTTTTATAGTATGTATGCATGTATGTATATAGTTGTATACATTTTTTCTAGTGATGACACTAAAATAATCGAAAGATGTTGAGCGGAACAAAGTGAGATAGGAACATCTTTTGAAGATGTTGAAAGATGTTGAACATTCAGCCCCGTATAATTCTTATGGGAAGATGTTATCATCTTGCCAAATTGATGAAAGATGAAAGATGTGAGTAAGTGTGAAAAGGCTATTACTTAAGAATCTGAAGAACATATTTTTTTATACGATTTATACGAGTACTTTCTTGGAAACTTGTAGCAGAAAGTTCTGAAACTATTATTTTAGGAATTGCATCATTTTCCCTAATTCAAGTAATATTTTATTACATGTACTCGTATGTGGAAAACAAGTTCGGAAAACTTTCCCGGGTATTTATATTTTTCAATAACAAAATAACTCATTTATTAAGCAAGTATTTTCTAACAATTTAGTTACAAAGAATTTTTATTTATTTTTTCTTAATAAAATATGGTGTAAATTGAAAAAAAAATCAATTTTAAAAGCAGGTAAACAGTTACAAATTTTAAGGTTTCATTTTGGATTACACAGGATTTATTAAATTATTTGTGTGTTGGGTTTTTAAATATTTTTCTTTAAAAAATTTAACTAACAGCTTTGTATTTATTTTTATTTAAGTTGTTTTTTTTTGGTAAAGACATACATTTACATATTAATATCTATAAAAGTAGTTTTAAAAAAACTTTAACTAAGTATAATAATGTAAATAATTTTGTTAGACATTTTCTTTTATTTTTTGGCCATATTTATGAAAATTTTTGGGATAAATTTTTTTTCTCAAAAATTTTATTACAATTTCAATTATTAAAAATATAAAGAGAGTTGGATTAAACAAAGATTTAAGAACATTTTTTTAAGTCAAATTTTAGTTCGTACATGATTATTCCGCCTGATTATAGTTGTCAACAGCGACACAAAACGATATTGTTCGTTATCGCAGATTGTCGCTAATTGTCAACATATGATTTTTTTCTACAAGAGAAAATTAGACGACATTATGTTGAAACGACTTTGAATCCGACATCGCTATTTTTTATTGAATTAAAGCAAACAGCCTGATTATGTAACGCGTTGGTTAAAGGAAGCTCGCACTAGTTTCATTTCAATCTCTGAACTTTTTTAAACCTTTGTTTAGCCAATTATGATTTAAATTAAAAAAAATTTTTATAAAAATGTATACATTTTTTTCTGTAATTTATTTTACATTCACAAGTAAAATATTATAACAAATTTGGGTTACAAGGGGATTTTGTGCGGAATTTCAGCACTGTTTTGCCCAACATACTGACATATAAATATCACCCAAAATTTTTCTTTCATTTTGAACTTGTGGAATGCACTTTACTTGTATATTATAAAATAATAAACAGCTCAACTTATTTTAATAAAATTAAATTTGGCAAATATTCATGTTTAAAATTATTGCAATAAAGCGGAAGACTTAAACTATTAAACAGTATAAATTATATATTTTTTTATTGATTTAATAAAATTATGTTTGTATTCGAAGTTATGTGGGACGATCGAGCAAATTAATTTAAATTTCGTATTGGTGTTATCGTATAAGTTTAAATTTTAGGTAGAGAATCGTATTAAGTAGTAAATGTTATTTTATTATATTATTATTTATTTCATTATGAATTCATGATTTCAAAAGAATTCAAATATTTTTACATACATATTGTTTGCAAAAAGTACCTTTGAAAGAATTATGTATCAAAAATGTAAGATTCTAAAGTCTGTACCTTTTAAGCAGCGTCTTTGAAAAGACTGTTTTTAAGAAAAATATTTTTTTTTTAAGAAAGTAACTTTTAAAAATATGTTTTAAAAATATGGATATTAAAAAATTTTAATTTTTAAAAAAGTACCGTTAATAGAAGTTTCATACTGCAAAAAAATTACTTTTTATGAAAAGTGCGATAACTTAAAAAAGTTGAAGACTTAAGAAAAGTATTTTTTAAGTATCTTTAGAAAAAGAATACCTTCTAAAAATTACATTTTAAAAAGGTAGCTTTGAAAAAAGTACCTTCTCAAATCTCGGGGGGCTATTATGTAATCCGAATAGAACGGAAATGTGTTCGAACTGTAATGTTAATAACATACAAATTCGAACAGTTTTCTTTTCTTTGCTTATGAAATATTTTACCTTTTGAACAGCACTTTATGAAAAAATCAGATTTTAAGATATATATATATTTTTTTTTTTTTGTAAAAAGTACCTTTAAAAAGTATATTTTACAAAGCAAAAGTTTTAAGAAAGTGACTTGTAAAAAAGTACTTTAAAAAAAGTACCTTTAAAGAAATCTTTCAAAAGTACCTTTTTTTAAAAAAGTACCCTTAACAAAAAATTAGTTTTAAGAAAGTGACTTTTAAAAAAGTACCTTTAAATAAAGTCTTTCAAAAGTACATTTTTAAAAAAAGTACTTTTTCAAAAAAGTATGTTTTCAAAAGAGTATATTAAAAAAAAACTTTTCTAAAAGGTACTTTTTCAAAAAAGAGCTTTTTAAGAAATTAATGTTTGAAAAAAATTACGTTTTTAAAGAAGTACGTTTTACAAAAGGTAACTTTTAAAAAAGTACCTTTTATAAGAAGCACCTTTTAAAAGAAGTACCTTTTTAAAAAAGTACATTTAAAGAAAAGGACATTTAAAGAAAAGTACCTGTTAAAAAAAAGTACCTTTTAAAAAAAGTACATTTTAAAAATATACCTACAAAAAGTTCTTTTAAAGAGAAGTCCTTGGTTGCCATTTTTCATTGTAGTCTTATCGTAAAAAATATCGCAAAATTTTTTCTTCAATCTGGGACCCCAAAATGTCGTATTCGAAGTCGAAATATGCCCTCCAAGATGTGGACCAATTACTTGAAAACAGTGTGCGATTAAAATAAAGTATCTTTAAAATAAAAAAAACATAAAGAACTATCTACTTCTTTCAAAAAAGCAGCTTTTTGAAAAAAGTATATTTTGCGAAAAGTACATTTTAAGAAGTTTTCCTTAGAATAGAACTTTTCAAAAATTAGCTTTGAAATATATTTTTAAAAGAAAGTACTTTTAAAAAAGTACCTTTTGATTAAATTATTTTCTAAAAGTGTTACTTTTATTGCTTAAAATAGGTACCTTTTAAAAAACAATGTTTAGAAAAAAGTACTTTAAAAAATGGCTTTTATAAAAGTACATATCTTTGAAAAGAACTATCAAGAATTTTTTTAAAAAAAGTACCTTTAAAAGAAAGTATTAAAAGAAGTACCTTTTGTTAAAAAGGTAGCTTTAAAACGAATATACATATTTGTTTAAAAGTATCCTTTAGGCATATAGATTTGGCTAATTAAATTTTCTTTTTGACATTAATATTATTATTAGCAAATTTTTAAATATTTGTTTTACTTTTTTTTACTTTTTAGCCTAAATAATTTTTAAAAATTGGGGACACGGGGATTTTATACTAGATTAAAGAAAAATGTTTCAATGTTCTTTAGTCTAGTACAAAATCGCCGTTGTCGTAGTCGAAATAAGACACTCGTATTAGGGCTATTATATTATGTTTTATATTAAGGACTTTCACGATAGGTAGTACAAAATGTGCAAATGATGCAAAAAAGTGCAAAAATGCACACATTTGCACAACACAATTTGCTATTTTAAATTAAACTTTAATTAAAATTGTTTGTGGCATACATATGAGCACAGTGCTGCCTGAATTTTTGATGAGTTGCCAAATTATTTTTTTTTTAAACAAATTAGATGCTTTTCGCAAAAAATACAATTATGTATATTTAAAATTACTGCACATTTAAACAATTTTTACAATCACCATCGTGATAACCCTTATTGCCGGATACAAAGCAACATTTTTAAATATTTTAGTTGCAGTAGAAAAAAATTCTTTAGTATACCACATAAATTCTACGGCATAAAATCTACTGCATGTGAACCAGAGAACTGCAAGAGTGCTATTTCTGTGAAAACATTTTGTGTTTCTTAGTTTCGTACTATGTATTCCAAAATCTAATGATGTCGAGTTGTATTTATTTCCTTGGAGTTATTTACTTAAATATTATATTTTCTTTTAATACTACAGGTGGTCTGTATATAAGTGAGGTTTTTTTTAATATTACTTATTTTGTTATAAAATTTTAACATAAACTTTCTTAGTGAAAAATTGCTCTTTATCTTTTATTAGTCTTCCATAAGGCTCAAAAAAATTAAACAGATCATTTCTATTTACTTTTATATTTCTTGTCTAAAATATTAAATTTATCGAAAAAAAAATTGTGTAGTATTATAAAATTTTTTTAATTGAGTTCCCCTTTATTTTTATTACTTATGTAATTAAGTAGTATATATTTAATTTTTTTTATTTATGGTGTATCTTTGATTAATAAAGTACAAAGATGTTCTAAATTTGTTAATGAAAATGTGGCTTCAGAGCAAATACTCAGTTAAGGGGATTAAAGTTAAGAGTTAATGCAAAAAACACAAAATTTTAATTGCCCAAAAGAAAATTTAAAAGTTTCAAAAAATTTTAATAAACTTCTGAAAATTTAAATATGTTGAAATGTTGAAAGCATGTGAGTTATGTTCAAGTATAATATTAAGCATTTTGTTTTAAGACCAACAGAAATTTTATAATCACCCATATCGTGAATAAGACCGCTTTTAGACACGCAAATTCTTCAATTTATAGCAGAGAGGGAAAAAGAAAATAACGGGTAGCACAGGCTTTGTTCTTCGTACATTTCTTTTGTTGTTGCCTTCATTAAATGTATATACTTACGTTGTAGTACAGTGAACATTTTTCAAAGTCAAGTTTGTAGGTTGAAGAACCAAACAAAGTTTAAAAGAAATTATAATAAACTTAGTCCAAGTAAGCTCTGTGTGTCTAAAAGGGATCTTACGATGTAATTTTTGTTCCCAAGAACTTTTTATTCTCCGCAAAGGGAAAATGCTATTGTGAATCTTCCTTGCATTTTTCCCCGCTATCAGTTCTCAGTGAATGTAAAAACAGAAAGAAGATTTGAATATCAGTATCAATTGAAAATTAAATAAATTTAAGTTTAATAATGAAGAAATACAAAGTTTTGGGTTCCAAATGATATCTTTTTAAACATAAAGTGGCATTTTTAAATACTTTAGGTGCAGTAGAAAAAAATTCTTTAGTATACCAACGACATAAACTCTACTGCATGTGAACCAGAGAACTGCACGAGTGCTATTTCTGTGAAAACATTTTGGGAAACATTTCTAGTGAAAAATGATTCACGGTTGCAACTTTGGTAAAGGAAAAGGGAATATACTTATTTCGTAATACAATATGTTCGCGATAAGGGTGAGATTATCTGAGAGCCAATTATTATTATTATGCATCAAAATAAATTTCAGATATGATATCAAAATAAATTTCAGAAAACTAATAGAGTTTTTAAATTTTTCTCTCTTTTAAGATAAATAATGTATTTAGCGTTGTCTTTCAAGAATACTCAGTTTTAATGAATTTTCGCACTCTAATTAATATGAAAATTATTTCTCTGTTTCTCTGAAAAATTAAAAATTTACTTTTTTAAGTTTTTCTTTTAAAATTAATCCCATTTTCTGAGTACTTTTTCAATTATTTATGTATGTATATAATGTCCGCAGTATCCTTCTGATTTTCCAAGATTGCATTTCAAACAAGAAAATTATTTTTACTATATACAAATAAATTGCTTAATTTGCGGATTTGACTTTCTTTCTTAAGAATGATTTAAGTAAGATTCTTTGCTAATAATGCCTTGGCTTATAACAGTTTTCATTTTCTATTTTACTAGTCGAAGTGTTTAAAATATTTCAATTTAATAACAGACTTCATTTAAACACTTTTAATACGTTTTTTTTGCTCAATTCAAAATCTTTTCTCGCATTTCCCTTTAACATAAAATTATTTTTCTAACTCTCTCTCGCCACTCTCTCTTCACTGTCGTTATATTCTCTATCGCTTTGCTTATGCTGCTTACTTTTTTATTTTCTTTCCATGCTTCAAATCTCTTTCCAGGTCGAATCATTTAAGGTCGTTTAGTTCTTAATTTATTTTTATGTTGCGGCCGTTGTTGCTGTTGTTGTTGTTTGCTTAAAGAATATGGTTAGTACTTTTCATCATCAGATATTTCCCTATGGGAATTCTGTAATTCTCAGGCCTTGTATTGCTGATTTCTCACGGCACAGCATAAGCTTAAAGAGAAGGTCAAGGCCAATAACTCCAACAAGATAACACCACCCGTAATGCCGAATATTAAAATCCAATTTTCATATATTAAATCAATCAGTTTGTCAACGCAGCCCTACCAAATAAACACAGAGTGTAAATAATATATTAATATATTTATAAAATACCTGCTTTCATACCTGCTGATGTATGGCGGAATTTAGAGCACCGCCGAATTTCAACTTCCTGGACATTTCACACACATTTTCCTTAAGTTCGTCCTTGCAACAAGATTCGGGAATATTGTAGAAAGCATTCATGGACGAAATGGCAATGTCAACAATATTTGTACGATCTACATTGTTGAAGCGACTGGTGGCCCAATCGCCGGGACCATCAGCTCCACAGCATTGTAGCTAAAATTATAAAAAAGTATATGTTACATATTTAAGCAGTTTTATGGAATAATCGAGGGTAGCTTGTAAGTAAAATAAACTGCTATGAATGTCAGCTGTTCCTGAAGCTTAAATTAAACGTGTCATAGCCATAATGCCATAGCCATAACCAAACAAAAATTCAGTTAGTTTCTATGGTAATGAGTATGGTGAGTCAATTTTAACCAAATACAGTTTGGCAATACTGCTGTTTGGTTCGACCATCTGTTTTCTATGGTAATGGTTGTGGCACGTCCGATTGAAGGCTCAGTTAGCCGACTGTAATGGAATGTAACGGCAACTGTAGGAAACAGCCAATCGATATTGTTATATAAAAAGTAATGTACAAATTTTTACATTCTGGTTACATCTCTATAATTATTCTCATTGTTCAATTTCCAGTGTTGCATTATTAAAAAAAATTAATTAAAAAAATTATAAATAATGCAATTATGTTGAAGCTTTTCGCCATATAAAGCAGCTGTGCCTGATTGGTACATATATGCAAAAAGGTATTATTAGTATTAAGAATAATTAACACTATTTACCGATTTTGTCCTACAAACAAATATTTAAAAGTTTTCATAGGTAATTGAAATTAAAATATTGAATTAAAAAAAATTTATTTGTTGTTGGTTTAGCATACGAAATTATTTTTTATGAATATGGCACTGAATCTTCATGGAGTTGTATATAAATTGGAAACTTTAAACTCATTTTCTTTAAACCAATTTTCTTTTTTTAAAGAAACGATACTTTCATGCAACTGCATGTCTCTGGTTGCTTAGTCTCTCACTCTCTCTCTCCCAATTAAGTTCAAATAAATTTGTCTTTGTTATTGAAAACTAATATGCATTTTGATAAGTATTAATTGATAACTTTTATCATCAAAGAAAATCTTAGACAACTTTAAACTTTCTATTCATTCTTTGTGTGTGTTGTAAGACTTCTTTCTTGCTTCTTTTATGTAAATTTCTTTTGGTTAAAGAAAGAAAACCGTGGGTGATAATAGTAGACTCGCATTATAAATTTACTCACATTCTTCTGCAGCGTATCGAAGGTAACTGTACGTGAACTCATGCTTGATTGGCCATACTCCTCTTGCACCGAATATTTCACTGAAGCTCTAACAATGTCATCAAGTTTATCTTTATTATGGAATGCCCAAGCGCCAGCGGCTATTTGTGCCACCATCACCACCAAAATCACACAGAAAAACTTGCAATAGACAAAAGAAAAGAAAGAGAGAAAGAAATTTAAATATTTTCTTCTAGAAAATCATATAAAATAAAAATAAATTAAAATATAATTTTAACGAAATAAATTAAATTATTTTATATGCTTTAGTAGGCGTGAAAAAATTGTATATTGCATTTAGTCATGCAATTAAGTTGAAATATATTTATGAATATATGCTTTAATTATAACTTTTAATTTAATTTAATTTAAACAGTTATTGTGGGAGGAATTTAAAAGAAAATATTTCTAGTTACTTACCGAGATCAGCAGGCACTGTGACTCCTTTAGAACACCACAGCAGCCAAAGAAGGCGCCCAGTGTAATTAGAATACCAATGCCCAAAAATACATACAAAGCTATGAAATAGTGATTGTACGATTGTGTCATGGACAGCACATAAGTTGGATCTGTCAGCATCCAAGATGAGCCAATAACAATTGTTAAGCCAATAATCTGTAAAACAAAAGAATGCAAATAGGCAATTAACAAAATGAAAAATATAAAACAATTTAATAACTTAAGTAACGGGATTACAACTACATAAATATACATATGTATGTACATGCATACATACATACATACATAATAATGTATGTATGTATATCCATATGCATATCGTTATATAAGTTTTTTAAGCCTAAAGGAATTATTAAATGCTAAATATCTGAAATGTCAAAACAAAACACACAGATGGACTTTAGGCTATAACTCACAAAAACAAATGTTTTCATACCAAAATCGGTATTAGGTAAGGGAAAAAATATATACATACACATATACATATATATGTATATATATGTGTATACTGAATATATAAAAAAGATAAAAAATATATAAATAAATAAGTAAAAAATATTTCAAAAACTTTTCGCATTTTAAATAATATATTAAATAAAATATTAAAATATTTCTGATTTCTTAAAATTAGCTTAAAATTTTAATTAAAAAATTTAATGTATGTATGTTTAAAACTGAATTTATTAAATAACACATTTGTTTGTTTTTTTTTTAATTTAGTGAAAGTTTATATAAATTTCGAAAATATTATTTCGAAAATAAGAACTTTTTCACACACAACGTTTTTTTGTTTTGCTCATACATAAAATCAAAACTAGATAAATATTTAATAAAACAAATTAAATTACAGACCAAATGATTGGACCGATTTTCTTCAAGTAAAAAATTAAAATCGGTCTAACCGTTTGGGAGCTACATATAAAAAATATTTAGAATTGATGTAAAAGCAAACCTAACTAAATTAAATTAAATATACATAATAAACAAATAAAATTAAATAAAATAATACATATAAAATAAAATAAAAATAATTAAATAAAAAAGTTCAATAAAAAATAATATGTATATAAAAAATAAAAAAAGTACAATTTATATAAAAGAAAACCTAAAGCTAAGGTGTTTATTAAATTTAAAAAAAGATCAAAAAAATCTGATTATTAAAAAAGTAAAATAAATAAAATAAAATAAAGTTAAATAAATAAAATAAATTAAAATAAAATAAAATAAAATAAAAATAAATAAAATTAAATCAAATAAAAATTAAATAAAATAATATATAACAAATATAAAATAAAATAAAATAAAATAAAATAAAATAAAATAAAATAAAATGAAATAAAATAAAATAAAATAAAATAAAATAAAATAAAATAATATTAAATAAAATAAAATAAAATGAAATAAAATAAAATAAAATAAAATAAAATAAAATAAAATAAAATAAAATAAAATATAAAATTAAATAAATTAAAATAGAGCAAAAGTAAAATAATATAAAATAAAAGAAATAAAATAAAATGAAATAAAATAAAATTAAATAAAATGAAATAAAATACAATGAAATTAAATAAAATAAGATAAAATAAAATAAAATAAAATGAAATGAAATGAAACAAAATAAAAGAAATAAAATAAAAAAAATTAATAAAATAAAATAAAATATAAAATTAAAGAAAATAAATATAGAACAAAAATAAATAAAATAAAATTAAATTAAATAAACTAGAAAAAAAATAAAATAAAATAAAAGAAATACAAAAAAAAAGATTAAATAAAATAAAATTAAATTGAATGAAATAAAATAGAAAAATAAAATAAAATGAAACGATATAAAATAAAATAAAATGAAATAAAATAAAATAATAATAAATAAAATAAAATGAAATAAAATAAAATAAAATTAAATAAGATTAAATTGAACAAAAATAAAATAAAATAAAATATAAAATTAAATAAATTAAAATAGAGCGAAAGTAAAATAATATAAAATAAAAGAAATAAAATAAAATGAAATAAAATTAAATTAAATAAAATGAAATAAAATACAATGAAATTAAATAAAATAAGATAAAATAAAATAAAATAAAATGAAATAAAATTAAATAAAATAAAATGAAATAAAATAATATAAGATTAAATAAAATAAAATAATACCAAATAAAATACAATAAAATTAATAAAAATAAAATAAAACTCTATAAGATAATAGAAAATAAAATAAAATAAAATATAACAAAATAAAATAAATAAAGAAATATAAAATAAAACAAAATAACCTAAAGTAAAACAGAATAAAAAAATAAAATAAAATGAAGCAAAATAAATTTAAATAAAATAATAATAATAAATAATAAAATTAAATAAAATTAACTAAAATAATAATAAAATCAAAAGATTTTATGATAATTCAAATTAATCCCTCCAAAACACAAACAACATCACCTTTAGTAATATTTTATACTGAAAAAGTGCTGCTGTAAATTAAAATGCCACCAAGATCCAATAAAAATTTTGTCATTAAACTGAATGTGACCCGCTATTAAATTTATGTGCGTAAAACAAAATTAACAAAGAATAAAAATGTTGATTATAGTATAAAATAAACTAGAGCAAAAATATGCGGCAGTAAAATATTTACTTTTTCTATTAAAATACCATAAACTCAACGAAATTTTCTTTTGTAACAAATTTAGAAAGGGTTATATTTTTTAAATATTTAAAAAAATTAATTTTTATTAATTTAGTTTAAAATTGTCATATGTACATATGTATGTATGTATGTATGTATTAGGTTCAAAAGTATGCCCCGAAATTGTGAAAGTGGTCGAAGTCATTTACATATATTTTTCTTTTTGTTTTGAATAAATTAAAAAATTGTTTTATATCATACAAGATTTTAATATAGATATTTATTTAATTTTGTCTAATATTTTTTTAATATGTATTTCAAAGCAAAAACATACATACGTACATACTTACATAAGTATATTAAACTACTTTCACTCATTTATACAAATAAATTTTTAAGTCAAGTCAACTTTTTCACTAAAATTTTCGTTAACAGCACGAAAATCCCTTTCATTTACACACCCATCATCGAGTGTATAGTAAAAATTTTATTACAAATTATTTAGAGAGTAATTTAAACAAATTTAATGTTTAAATAAAAAAAAAATCTTTAAACTCATCAATGGAAATATATAAATAAAATCTAGAAAGAAAAAATCCCAGCATGCCAACAATCGTTCCCTCAATGGTTGACCGAAACTAGAGGGAGTGTGTCACATGTAATTACGTACAATGGGAAGCCAATGTTTTATAATTGAGATAAAAAGAAGAAGAAGAAAACAGCCGAAGTACATATTATGGTCCAATGAGACATGCCTTATGGCATGGCATTACCATAAATATATTTTCTTCACCTATTACTGCTGCTTCACCTAAACAACAGTTTATGTTTTCACTTGTTTATTCATTTCAAATGTGCACGGCTTAGCAAGCTTTCCGTCATCTCTTTAATTAACTACAAAATTTAAAATAAACAAATTAAAATAAGAAGTAGAAAAAAAAACAAAAATATAAATCAAAACTTATCAAACAATCCATAAAAAAATGTCTAACTAACAATCAGCTATTTATGGTTACGGCGAAAAACCAAAATTCAAGTAGTTTCTATGATTATGGTTATGATTATGGCGTTATAGCAAGTCAGCTATAAGGTGCAATCAGACGTGCCATAGCCATAACCATAGAAAACAACTGTTCGAACCAAACTAATGGGCAGCAATGTATTTGATTATTACCACGTTTATGCGCGCAAAATTTGCAAATAAAAATAAATTAACTCACTGTCAATACGGCATTGTAAATGTAAAAAAAACTTGGTAGCACTTCTATAGAAAAGTTACTTATTACTACGTTTATTGCGACTTCTTACTAATTCAGAAAACTATTCACGATTAACGCACTATTTGCAAATAAAATGCTTGAGGTTGCCACGCTTACAAATGTTTTATAACAAAAAAAAAAAAAAAAAAAAAATAAGTGGAATAATATTGCACAAAAAACAGTAATAGAAGCAAATAATGATAATTAAAACAAATAATTATTTGATATTTTGTAAATTTACACTATTTTTTTTTGTCAAAAAAAGTAACTTTTCTATAGAAGTGCTACCAAGTTTGTGTGCTTTTAATATGCCGTATAAATAGTGAGTTAATTTATTTGCGAATATTTTTTTTGCAAATAGTGCGTGTATGTATAAACGTAGTATATGTTAACAAAAAAATTGTGTAAATGTATAACGCAATAAATAATCATTTGTTTTTATTTTTGTGCAATATGTATTTTATTTTATTTTAATTTATTGTTTTTTATTAGCAAACATTTGTAAGTATGGCAACCTCAAGTATTTTATTTGCAAATAATGCGTTAATCGTGAATATAATAATATGGCAACAATTTGCAGTCTTATTTGCAAATAAGCCGTGCGTATAAACGTAGTATATAGCTTTAATTAGACGTGAAATACCCATAATGCCATAGCCATAACCAAACCAAAATTCAATTGGTTTCTATGGTAATGGCTATGGCGTTATGGCGAGTCACCTATAATCAAATACAGTGTTGACCATAAGGTTGGTTCGACCAGCTGTTTTTTATGGTTCTGATTATGACATGTCTAATTAAAGCTGTGCTAAATTTTATACATACACCCTTGAGTATAGTGCAAAAATCAGAGAATAATTACTAGAATTAACATAGAGATTATTAACTTTTAGTAACGTGCATAGTAGCGCAATTCACAATCTTGTGCAAATGATCTTGCATCTTTGCATGTGCAAAATGGTATAGTAGTTATATTGATACTCACCACTAAGAATTGTTAAGTGGTGAGTATCAAGACCATTTGCACAAGACTGTGAATTGGGCTAGTATATATGTATATCTGAACTCAAACCATAAATTTTGGTTGGCAATTATTTAAGTAGTTTTAATTTAATAACGGATATTTACTCCTAAAAGTATGCTAACATACTGTGATTGTTGTAATAATAGCAGTATGTTGATTTTACCATAATTTCCCGCCAAAATTGTACTATAATAAATGTGTTGACTAACTTTTTCCAACTGTTTGAATATATTTAGTTTAATCAATTATGCTGATTGGCGCAATTTTTATCGTAAAAATAGTTTAAATATAACTAAAACTGTCTTTAACTGCATTAGGTTATCAACTGTCTGCTGATGCGGTGGCGAATTTAAACTTTTTCAATAAATGCTTATGTTGGATCAGCGCCAGCTGATATATCGTTTCATAGATCGACAAAAAATTATTCCCCTTCATAAAAGTATGAAATTTAATTTATACTATAAATACATTCGGAGCCACAAAGTCAAGATACTACAGCACTAAATACATACATTTGTATGTATGTATGTAAATATGTTCATACCCAGTTGTCCAAATCGTCCTAGACGACATTGTCTTCGACGATTCATGTACGACATGTCGTCTGTAGATTAAGTTTTCTAATCGACAATTTAAAAGAAATCGGCGTTCATGACTATCTGAACGACAATGTCACACGTTTTCTCTTCAATAAAACTTTGTTGGGGACCATCTGAGCGACAGTGTCATACGTTTTGTCTTCAATAAAGCCTTGTCGAGGACAATCTGAGCGACAATGTCCCTCGTTGTGTCTTCAATAAAGCCTTGTTGATGACAATCTGAGCGACAGTGTCACACGTTTTGTCTTCAATAAAGCCTTGTTGAGGACAATCTGAGCGACAATGTCGCTCATCTGGTCTTGTGTGACCTCGCCGCCATTTGTATGAAAATTTCGTCAACGATTTGTATGGAGTTGTCTTTAATATGTCTTCTACGACTTACCATTGTTTTGTACCCGTCGTCAAAGATGTCTTAAAGACGTGGCCAACTGGGTATAGTACATTCATACTCCCATAGTTTCTAACTAATTCCCTTAAGAACATTAATTTCAGTTGACACAGAAACAATAAAGACAGATGTAAAGCAACAAAAAAAATGTATCTATCTATCACACATCAATTAGCTACTTGAAGCATCGTTAACTAGTGGCAGACAGTAAGTAAATTTATAAATAAGACCTAAGCATACATACATTTTACATATAAATTTAAAATATGTATATAGTGCCTACACAGCAATAAAGTGAAATCTGAATTCGTTTACGAAAACTTCACACACGCCCATTTTAGTTGAGCAACTTTTGAGTTAATACAGGAAAGAGGAGAATATAATAAAGAGGGGAGGCATCATATTTCATCTCTAGCCCACGAAGTAAAAAGTTGTTCAATTAAAATTGGATTAAAATTATAAATTTTATTTTATATCGAGCCTTAACCGCCAAAAAAGCTTAAACTACAAATTTTTTGAACCTCGTTTTTATTGTACGAAAATCTATTATTTGCGATTGTAAATAATCGATTTTTGTAAAAAAAATATCAATTACAAAAATTATGTCGCTTAAGCTTTTTTGGCCGTTATGGCACGAAATATTATTTTATTTGCAGTTGCTTACAATATAATTTATCGAACTTAACTTCACTTTAGTTTTATAAGAACTGGGGGTTGTAGACAATCTTAGGCGGCCCACCTACTTGCAATATAATTGTGCAATTTTTCGTATTGTGCAATAATATCGCCAATGTGTATGGCATATTCGAAGGTGGCACAATATATTGGCAAATATCAAAAGACTTGATTTTTATTGTACAATCAAGACAATTGTGTAATGTGCTGACAACATTGATCAATGTTGTTAACCTTTTCACTCTCAGGAAAATTGAGCAATATTTTCTTTGAAAATATTGTGCCATTTATTGCATAGTATAGGTCAAAACGACAATAATATGTACAACAACATATGCAATAATATTGTTTAATGGATGGGCCGCTTTAGTCATTTGAGTCAGAACTTTTATCATCAAAATTATAAATCTTGCATTTGTGTATATACTTTTTATATTTTATAATTCTTTTCAATAAAATTTATTGTACAAAATTTCTTGTTCGTTTTATGAAATCAGACAGTTGTTGCACTTGGAGAGTAATTTTATTCAGCAACATTTAGCATCAATATTATTTATTTTGCTCCATATTTTGGTTTTATTTTACAGTTGTTTTCATTATAAATTATCAAACGGAATTTCGAATATCAAAGTCATTTATTTTAAGAACTTTTAGCAAATATATTATAACTCTTACTTTAATTGTGCAAATTTGAAAAACTAGATACATATACCCGTTTTCGACATGGAAAGTTTACTTTGCGAATTCTTAATTCAGCTGAGAGTAAGATAGAAAGAGATAGCATTCCTCCCTATGTCTTTCACAAGGCCGAATTAAGAATTTGCAAAGTAAACTTTCATTTTCTAAAATAGGTACGTACATACTTCATATAAACGTTGCTTTCAACAAGAACAAGTGACCTTATCATAAAGACGCGGTGTACATTATATTTAATTATAACAAAAAAAGACATCTGGCTCGAAACATAATGCTTTTGCCCCTTAAATTCTAACATTTAACAAAAATTAAAAGACTCCAGCCGCACTTTACATACATTTCCCACATAAAGAACGATCAAGTTAATGAACAATTTTGCATTGATACAGAATTTATTTGCGAGTCTAAAAATATTTTCTTAATTTGTGAATGAATGAAGTGCGATAATAGGTTTTCACAGCATTTGCAAACGAGTACGAACATTAATAATGATGTCAGCAAAATAAGTTTAAGCGAAATATTTATGATTTGAAAGCAAAAAAAAAAATTTTTTTTAGCAAAAAAATTTCATTTATTATATTTCTTTTATAAAAATAATTCATGCAGAGATTTATTTTCATACATCAATAACCCATGAGAGGCCAAGAAGAAATAATTATAATTATTATTAAATTAACTAAAAATATTACAGATGGAATTGCAAATAAATTGAATTTAACGATTATAATAACAAAGACTAGTATCGCTATAATAAATATACAACCCTATCGTGAACAGCTTTTCCCTCAAAATATTTTCCCTTTTCCACAAATTGCAATCGTGAATAATTGTTCCCCTGAAATATGTTCCATTTCTTGATTACCCTTATCGTGAATAATATTTTTCACATGAGCCCACTTCACAATAGCCCAATTCACAATCTTGTGCAAATGGTATTGCATCGCTGCATGTGCAAAATAGTATAGCATGTTGATACTCACCACTTAACAATTCTTAGTGGTAAGTATAAATATACTACACCATTTTCCACATACTACGATGCAAGACCATTTGCACAAGATTGTGAATTGGGCAATGGATTTTTTCACTTTTCCCTTCGTTTTGTTCAATTTATTTTTGCATGCGAACTGAATTAATACACTGCGTAATTTCAATATTATACTTGCAACTAGAACAAGTTCAATAAATAATGTCAACGATTAATAACAATTATTTTATGGCTATCTATGGTACACTTAAAAAATTTTTGCACGGCGCGTCAAACAATTAAAAACACAACTTTACACTCTATAACATTTCATTTGAAACCCAAAATATGTGTATTTCTTATTATTAGGCCGGGTTTCCATCTGTATGCCATGTGCCACACAAGCGTAAAAAAAACGTAACCACTAATTACTAATGGAAAACTTTTAGATTCAGACATGTATTTATTAAGTTAAATAGTATCATACATAACTAATAGACAATTTTATAGAATCCAGCATGATTGCAATCTTTTTAAATCAATAAATACATGTCTGAATCAAACAGTTTTTCATTAGTAATTAGTTGGTTACGCTTTTTTGGGCAAATGACACACAAGAAATGCCAGATGTAAACTCAGCCTTAAGCCTACAGTACACGGCATGTAAAAAGTCACATGCGTATGTGGCGATGACGTCACGAGAATTTTCAGCATGCTCGTTGCATTTTTTAAAATTACTAGTAGTGGCTAGATGCCGTAAAAATTTTATAGTATTGTTGTTCCAAAATACATATTTGGCACATGTAGCCGAATCGAAGACATTTTCTGGGGCAGCTCATCTGTAAGCATGTTAATGTCTACATGTACATATGTTGCTAGTACACGGCATGTAGCAAATGTAGCATCGTGATGACGTCAAAATTACGTCAGAACTACATGCGCATGTGGTTTTTTAAATGCCGTGTGCTGTAGGCATAAGACTTAATTTGTTTGATTTTCAATTAATTTTGAAGCTTTACAAGTCTTCTTAGCGTTTTTTACATTCAGTACAAATTGGTAGCAAATTTCCCTTCATGGGGAATGAAAATCTCATAGGAACAAAAATTTCACATTTTATTCTCGATAGGAGGTGATAATGAACATTTATCGAAGTCGGTTGAAGTAAAAAAAAAATAAAATCCCAAGGTCCAACTCATTTAGTTTTTTCTATAATTCTTTGCTCTTTTCGTTTATTTTGCCATTTTCTATGCAGAGATGCCACACAGAGATCTCCACAATTAAGTGGGGAGTAACGGAAAAAGTTTTCGGAAAAAGTTACTGAACCAGGTGCATATTTCAATTAAAGCGTAGGAGTAGAGTGGGGTAACCGGTTTAAATATGTTTCTTATATTATAAAGCCTTATTTACATTATTTTCAGCTTCCAATCTTTCATAACTTTTAGGCAAAGTTGCCATACATAATATAGGGTGTTTTTTTAAGAGGTATAGAACTTTGAATTGAAATAAAACACAAGAAAATCGTTTTAATGTCCATCAATTTGGCTTTATTGGAAGGATAATTTTATGCCATTAATGCTTAAATATGATTTCGGGCAGGTGGCCGCCGCGGCTGGCTCGAATAAAGCCAATTCTACAGGTCCAATTTTAAACCACTTTTTCGAGCATATGGGGCCGTATGTTGGCAATAGCGCCACGAATGTTGGCTTCCAAGTCCCCTAACGTTTCTGGTTTGTTGGCGTAGACGATCGACTTCACATATCCCCAAAGAAAATAATTCAATGGTGTCAAATCACACGATCTTGGTGGCCAATTGACAGGTCCATTCCGCGAAATTATGCGCTCATCGAATGTTTCCTTCAATAAATCGATTGTGACGTGCGCTGTGTGGCATGTAGCGCCGTCTTGTTGGAACCACAACTCATCCACATTCATGCCATCCAATTCGGGAACAAAATAGTCGGTTAGTCGGCTCCAATTGCTGTGCACGGTGGCGAATCGATTCATTCGGGTCCTCTTCAACACTTTGCTCTACAGCGGCAATTGTTTCTTCGGTGCACACTGTTCGACGTCTCTGCGGACGCGTATCATCACATAGAGTAAACGTAGTGCGAAAACGATCCATGGTTAACCGAATTAATTGCTCTGATGGACGATTATGTCGACCATAAAATGGACGGAGCTTGCGGTAAACTTCGCGAACTGAACCATTATTTTCGAAATAAATTTGCACGATTTGCAAGCGTTGTTCTTTTGTCAACCTGTTCATGATGAAATGGCAAACAAAACTAAATATTAATCACTTGACAGCTGACAAAATGGCCGCCAGTTAAAAAAGTGATGCCAACTTAAAGTTCTATACCTCAATAAAAACACCCTTTAATAATTTGAATTTCCATCAAACTAATTTTTTGTTTACTTGTTGACGTTAATGAGCGATAAATATTTTTCGATCTCCTCAGTCGTTAGAAACTTGTAATTTTGTAAGAAAAAAAAATGATTCTGTTGCCCAGTGTTATAAGTCGAGACAGCTGTTGAAACTTTTTCATTCAATCATTTCAAGTAAAAATAATGTCTTCTTTGTTTTTAATGGGACAATTTAAAACACAAAATCATCATAAATGACTATGAAACACTTGTCGGCACACTTGATGGGGAAAAATTAATGCATGTGTATTTTTTACATTATAAAAATAAATATTCAAAAATAGAAATGTAATCTGTTGTTTTTAGTAAAAAGTTCAAGGATAGAATTTCTTATTTAAAAACAGTTCTTTGCTTATAAAAATGTATTTCTGTTTGAACATAATTATTTTTAAAGAAAAATATATTATTGTAAATAATTTTTTATAAAATACATTAAACTTAATGTTATTGTTAAGTAAAAATTAATTTAGAAAAATTTAAATTTGAACCAGATATTTTTAAAAATTTGAAACTAAAACAAAAACAACAAAGAAACAAAAAGCAAAAATAGAGTGTTTTTCCAAATAAACCATAAATTATGTCACAATTTTATATTATTTTTTTATTTAGCAGAGAAGTTAAAAAACTTTTATGAATAACAAAAAAAAAAAAAAAAAAAGAATTTATTATACTGTGAAAAACAAGCATATTTTTAAATATTTTTTTTATTATAAAAATATGTGTTCTGGAACAAACATTTGGATTGCATTTTATTTAAGAAAGTGGGAGAATATATTCTCCCATATATATATATATATATATATATATATATATATATATATATAAATATATATATATGTATATCTATATAATAATATATAAGAATATATATATAATAAAAACACTAAAAATCATGAATTTATTTTAAAGTGAAATGACATTTTAGACAATCACAAGTAAGAAAGGAAATATACTTATGTACATACATATGTATTTATTCGAAGCAGAGGCAGGCGGCGGCTTTACAGTGGGACAAAGTTCATCATCCAGACTGGAAAATTTAAATGGAAAAATAATTAAATATTTGTCCCTTCAATGCTTAAAAATTATTTAATCATTTACCATTTGAAAAGAATTTGAAATGTATTTTACAGTAGTTTTCGCTTATAGTCACATTTAAAATTGCACAGAAATTGTGGACTATATCGCTAATGTGACTATAAGCCTAATTTTTTTATATGCCACGCAGAGGTATATAAAAGAATTTCCATACAATCCAATTATGTCAATTACAAAACAATGTTGTATTTAAAACGCACATTTGTGTGGCCTTTTATGCAACAATGTTTTGTTCTAAAGACATGTTCTTCTACTAAACAGTAGATGGAGATTGAAATTTAGATTAATTTTTTGGTTTATGACTTAAATAAATAACTAAAAAAATCTGTTGAAAATTTTTGTGTCTATAACGCGAATTGTTTGCTTACAATTTGGATTTTGACTACCACAAAGTGGGTGCATATACATATGTCAAATATGACTATATAGTAAATGGACTATATCGTCAACTTTTTGAATGAAATTAAGTTCGAAAGTCACAAAAAACATTAAATATGGACTATATCATTAATGTGACAATAAGCGGTAGTGACTTTAAACGAAAACTACTGTATTTCAAATTTTCCGTACAAAATTTTCCTAAAATGAATTTCAAATTCATTTTATTTTTTTATGAATATGGGGGTTAGTGTGGAAACTTACTGAAAAACGACGGATTCTTATTGCCGTTGTTTATATTTTTTTGCACTCCAATTTTCTTTTATATATATATATATATATATATATATATATATATATATATATAAATATATATGTATATATATATTTTTTTTTCTGAAATTTTCAATTGATTTGCATTAAAATATTGAAGAAATTTTATTAAATTTAACAAGTTATATTATTATGTTTAGTTTTCAATTTATTAGCGGAACTTTTGCATATTATTGTGAATTAAAATGTTCGCAAATATGTGACTGTTAATAGAAATTTATGGCAACATTGTTATATGAGAGAACTGTAAAAAGTGATGAGAAACTCCAATACAGTTATTTATCAGGGGGCAAATTACGGCACTCGTTATCGAACGAAATTGCGAAATATTTCAATAGAGTTTATATGGAAATATTTCGTAATTTCGTTCGATAACGAGTGCCGTAATTTGCCTCCAGATTAATTGACAAAAAAAAAATTATGTTGTCAAAATTAAAAAAAATATGTATTTATACATATCGTGCCCTATTTTCGATTTAATCGTAAGCGACAAAAAATAAAGTTTTCATTAGAAGGTTTTTTATAATATTCTAATATGTTTTACATACTAAGTAAATCAATTGTCGTTTGCGCTAAAATTAAAAGTTATCAACAATTTTGCCATTTTGATGATTTAGGGGCCATAGCTTGTCCCTAAAATTTGAATTTCAATTAAAAATTTATTTTCATCGCTTACGATTAAATCGAAAATGGGGCTCGATATTTTTATTGTAACTTAAGCTGTCGCTTTCGATAGCGAGCTAATTCGATCACGGTTTTTCAGCTTCAGATTATGGCATGCGATATCGAACAATATTATCACATTGATCCATAAAGATGTTTGTGATCTTTCTTTCTTCAGCATCAATTTCAATGTTAAAAAAATTGATTTACTGAATTTCGTTGTGGCCGTACAAGCACGGAACAAGCCGAATGTTCTGGACGCCCATTTGAGGTCTCTACACACGAAACAATTGATATGGATGTGGTGTTGGCCAAGGGGAGATTACAGGAAATAGTGATTTTGGACGCCATAGGCATCTTACATAGATCAGTGCTTTAAATTTTTAACCATTACTTGGATATAAAAAAGCTTTCTGCAAGTCACGGCGACCGTTTTCTCTATAACCCACATTGACTCCAACGATAAAAATCATCTCGCAAGCAAATACCTATTCCGATGACCTCTACAAATTTTATTTTTTGGATGGGATAAAAAAACTGAAGCTAGGTTTAACAAAGTGAAAAGAGCTCAAAGTAGCGCATATATTTAAAAAAATTATTCCAAAATCTTTTCAAAAAGTCATGGAATTTCAACAGCAAAAACAGACAGTTAAACTTTTATATGACTCCTTAATCAATCGTTGCAGTATTTCAGGCGTTATTTCGAAATAGAATCGCACACCAAACCCATAATTATTTTTGATTTGTGAACATAAACATTACATTTTATGTTTATCAAAAAGTTGTGTATCTAAATGTTGATTTTTAATTTTTTTTTATTTAACAAATTTGCATACAGTTTTGAGACTATACAATTATTTTATTTAAATTAAAATATTGCTCATTTTTCTATAATGATGTTAAAAATAGACAAATTCGTATTTTCAATATAATTTATGAAATATCATCATCATCATCATTTATACCCTCAGACTAAATTGCCTCACTGCACTGATATCACACATTTGATTGGATTTGATTAGTCATAATGCAACTTTAAATTTAATAGTAATATATATATGTATATATATATATGTATATAAGTTTATATGTACATACGTATGTATGAATGTATGTACATATGAAATTATGTATACATATTTAAATCCAATATACAATATTTTTTTTGTATAATTTTTTTTAATTTCATGAAAAATTCTTACTTAAATATTTATTTATAGAAATTCACATAATTTTAAATATTATTTCATCTCTTTGTACCATCATTACAATAATATGTATGACTTTTCTTTTAGTGAAATACATAAATAATTTTCCGTTTATTGACATCTACAACAACGATAAGAAGACTTAATAACTTTATTACAGTATTTAATTGATAAATATTTATTTAAAAAATAGCATACAACAGATAAAGGACTAAATTTTATTTCATAAAACATTTCTTTCCACTTTACATTGACATGCATGCTCTAAATGGTCTTATTAACACTGGCTTACAAAGAACATTTTTATAATTGAAAATAAGAAATATGCTTGATGTTACAGGATATCATTAAAATTTTCTGCCAAGAATTTTTGCAAAAATATAAAAAATGTTATTTCAAATATTGTCGATAATAAAACAGACAAACAGAAGAAAATCGATAACTTTGGAATAATTAAATACAAAACACTCTTTCGAACTTTCTCAACAATGATATCTGTCAAAAAAATATAGCACAAATAATGGAGTTTGTTATGAGTTAATTAAATAAAAACAGCTGATCCTTAAGAATTTTCATCTTGTGATTATAATTTCATCATTAATTTCATCAGCAGCTCTAGTTTAAAATGTATAGTGCCATTTAACATTTGAATACCGTTGTACAAAAAAACTGCTCCATGCTGTTTATTAATATTATATCTATTAATTTGAAAACTCCTCTCACCACCACCTGATTAATAAATTAAATTGAATGAATTTAAAAAAGAATATTTATTCCTATTATCAGGTGTAAAAAACTTAAATAACCCTTTTATCTCATTCTCATCAATTAAAAAACCTCTACTGCAGCAACAAACACACACACTCACTCAAACTTTAACGAATGCAGTTCTCATTTATTACACCCTTTTTCAATTCAGTGAATGAGTTTGAATGTGTGTCTGTGAGTATGTGTGTGCGTTTGCTCGTCAGTATCAGTGTTACCACTAGCAAAATTCAAAATTGCATTTAGGACGAAAAAAATTACTCGATTTAACAAACGATTGATCACAATTAAACGTTTAATATATTTTGAAAAAAAAAATACAAGAAATAAAAACACAGAAAATTCATTTAATATTAAACTAAAAATAACAAAAATTAAAAATTTTAAAAACCCCCGACTTTTTTCAGAAAAGATATTATATCTTCTAAACGGCTGGACCGATTTTTTACAAACATAGCTAAGAACCCTCTCGATCAAGTCATCTTTCAAACAGAAAAAACTAAATGAAAATCGGTCCAGCCGTTTGGCCTGTACGTGGACACAGACAGACACACAGATACACAGACACACACTACAAACTTATAACACCCCTTTTTTTAGTCGGGGGTTAAAAATAAAAACCTTAAAATAAATTTACAAAAAAAAATTAAATAAGAAGACTTAAAAAATAGTGAGTCCCACTTCTAAATTTGAAAGGTTCGAAATGTTCACTGCCGTTTCTTTGAATACCTTCTTTAGTAAATAAAATTCCTTTAATGATTTTAGAGGACAGTCTGTATTTAAAGTCAGTTTTACAAATGTTGATTATGCGAAATATTCTCATAATTAAAGCACTTAAAAAAATGGCAAAGTAAAAATCAAATTTATGAAATATTGGAAGCATATCTTCTCCCCCTGTTATCTCTTAGTTTGAATGCCTTCTATAAAAAAAATTCAGGTTCACTATGAGGCTAATTTTTATAGTATATTAATTAATCTATTATGTTATATACATTGTATTGTATGAACATATATATTATACTATATATTAAATCTAAATTTTTTCTTAAAAACAGTGACTTTTTTGAAGCAACGATATATAAAATTGTTTGAATTTCAAATACTGATTTTATTTTGGAAACTACTTGAATATAAAATGCTCTACTATTTTCAATATTCCTTCCCATATCGGATCACAATGAATAAAATTAAAAAAAAAATCAAGCCGACTTTATGCACTAAAAAGTTAAAAATAACAAAACTATTATTAAGCCTTATTCCAGTTGTCGACATCGACGTCACTTTAACACCATTCCGAAAAATTGTGGCTTGTGTACTCGCTCTCAAGAGAGACCGTTCCCTAAGGTCTAGAAAATAGCATAAACCTGCCAAACGGAGTCAATTGTTTTCGACAACGGGTACACAAGCCCCAATTTCTTGGTATTGTAATGAAGTGACGTCGATGCCGACAACTGGAATAAGGGTGATTATATGCGTTAATTAACTATTTGTAGTCGGTGCCAAGCAGGCAGAATGTATTCTTTAATTGACAACCTATTATTACGCTTACTTATGCGTTTAGTTAACATCTTTCTTGCCACAAACTGCAAATATTTAAGTAGTTAACGCATATAATAATACTTTTGTTATTTTTAAATTCTTAGAGCATAAATTCGGTTTAACTTTTTCGTTCTTAATTTTATTTTTTACTTTTTAGAGCTTTTCCCCTGCTCTTACACCACCACTTTCCTGCTGGAATTCGGTCATTGACAATAAAGTAATATTATCAATATGCAATAATTAGCTGTTTCTTTGTATGGCAACTCTTACATCACCACTTTTTTGCTGGATTCATCACATTAACTATAAAGTAATTCTCACCAACTTTGAAGTCTCTCAATGACATAGTATTTCACATATGTCATAATTAGGGAAAGGATTTCCATGCATTTAAAATCACGTTTTATGTACATAAAATATGCAGTAAAAATATGTATTTAAAACTGATAATATATGCATTTGTCAACTCTTTTTTCAACATTTAATAACATTAAAAGCTTTAAAAAATCACCTTCATTGCTTTTTAAACAAACATTTTGTCATTAAAAACTTAAAAAAAAACATAAAAAGCTCAGCTTCAATGCCTTCTTAATTAATATTTTGTCAAATCATATGAAATAAAAAATAAAGTTCAATCGAACTTTTATTTACGTGCATGAATTAATAAATATTTTTTTTTAATTTTCAAAGATAAATCTTTGAAAATTGCTGTTATTTCATTTGTGGAATATTTTCTAAATTTCTAAATTTTCGTTATTAGAACTATAAACTACTGATCCAATTTGTTGCATATATTTTAAGTCCATAATTTTTTTGTTAAGTATTTCTAATTTATTTTTATCTCTTCATTTATTCTCCCTTTCAGAGCACACTTTTTTACCGCATCTTCAGTTAATTCAACTTGAGGTGTTAAAGTAACGAAAGCCTCTAATTGTTCTATAATGTGAACAATTATGCAGAAGGATGTCGGGTCCAAAAACTTGCACCAATATGCAAAAAATAAAGTTTTTTAAACGGCTAACCCCATGCTATTTTTTTTAATTTTCAATGGTATTGGTATTCTTGACTAAAGTCAAGGCACAGAACTTTTTAAATGAGTTGAAGGAGTCATACGGTGTTTTTCAATATCGAATAATATCACCAAAAATGCGATCGTAAATTTTTCTCGTTTTCCTCTTTTTTGTCTTACAAAGTCGTAAAAACTGCAACTTTTAATTAATTTACAACTAATAAAAAAACAAAACAAAATTAGATTTATAGCATGAAAAAACTTAAAAATGTGTTAAAAATATACATTTACAATGAAATATGCAAAAATATGTATTTATTATAAAATATGCAAAAATATGCACTAACAAATCGATGCCATTTTGTCACAAATTTGTTGATTCGCAAAGATATTTTATTTACGTTGATCTAAGATCAACGACAGAATACATGTATTTACATGAAAATCCTTTCCCTAGTCATAATTAATAATTTCTTTGTATGGGGGTACCCATTCCCCTGGGATTACCTGTGGAGCATATCATTTCATATAGAAAAATAATTTTTAAAATCGCTTTACAAATGACGGAGAAATAAGTGAATATAGAAAAAAACAATATACATTCATGACGAACATAATATGTTATATTATACTCGTAACCTCTTCCTTTTTTGAAAAAAGACTCATATGTAAATGAAATACATACATAAGTATATGTACATATGTATTTCATTTACATACGTTCAAAAATAAAATTTCTTCTGCATTATTAATTTCCCATAAGCTGTGTATTTTAACGAATAGGTTTTTATATAGTTAGAGGAAATTAAAGCACGGGGCACCACACAACTTAAAAAAGAAAAAAAATTCTTAATCATAGCTAAAGTAAAAACGCATATACATACATACATACATATGTACATAGGTATACTTTTGTTTATTTAAGTATTTCATATACATAATATCTTAAGTGCGGAAAATCGAAACCAAAATTAAAAAAGGGTAGGTTTTTAAAACGAAAGAAATTTCAATTACACCTGATCTCCTCCACCTTTAAAAAAAATTACCCACGCTCTACCCAATTCTGATAATTACCCACAAAGTGGCAACACTGACTCAGTATGCAAGTGTTTAAAAAAAAAATTTTTGCATGTGTGTTTCCAGGAGTATGAAGGTGTGCCTTGTGACCGCTTAACACAGTTACGGTACTTTTACACTTTTTTCATTGTTTTTTGTTTGTTTTTATTTCCATATACTTATTGAGTTTGTTTTTGTTGGTTTTCCTTTTTATTGTTGTTGTTTCACACATAATTTTTTTTTCGTTTTAGTCGTTGTTGTTTCATTGCATTGTTGCAAGTGCTCATAACGGATGCACTAAAAAGGACAAAACGAAAACACACAGTGTTAATATTTTAGAAACATTTCATTGAAATGTTTGAAATGTCTGAATGAGAGAGAAGATAAAGAAATTATAAATTGGCTTTAAGAAACAAATATAATTTGGGTTTAAAGTGCATGTTAAAATAAAATATGTATCCATAAAAATTTTGACTAAAGCGCACTGAAATAAAAATTTATTTTTTTACGACACGTCTGTGAATATTTAAAGTTATTTAAATTTTACTGAAAGGTTCTTTGTATAGTTTTTGTGATACCAAAATATCAAAAAAATAAATAAAACAAAAATACAGTAGAGTTCGATTATAACGAACTACGGGTAGCTTTTGTCTGCTAATTTTTAAAACAGAATTTAGCTTATAAATAAAAATCATAGTATAAGAACTCCTTTTTTCCTGTTAATATGATACAAATATTTTGGACAATTTTGTCAAACTTATTTGACATAACTGAAACCATTTTTTTTGTTTGTTTTTCTAAAATGTTTTTTTTTTAATATTAAATAGAACATTGTAGGAAGAGCATCATAAGCATCCTTTCCCAAACAAACCGGAACTGTTAAAACTTTTCAAGAAAAAACAAAAATGACTTTTTGACATGGTTGGCAGGCAGGCTGACGAAGTCTACTTATGCCTGTGTTCTTTTACAAGCGTACAGTTGTAGCACAAGAGACGGATAAAATAACACATCTATTAATATTTACATACATACATATGTATGTATTTATGTATGTACACTTTTGTAGTTACATTCAAGCATATACAAATAATTTTTTTTTTTGTAATGCATGTATTTATTTATTGTATCTTCATATATACAAATAAATGTACGTACATTGTATGTACACACATACATACATATGTACATGTACTTACACAATGTAATTACGAATTTTATATAAAACCCAACAAAAAAGTTGAAATTTCATTTACAGGTTAATATTTTATTTCGAGCATAAAACATTTATACCGGTATTCATAAACGATTATTAAAGTTAAAGCTTTTTCTCATAAAAAATTCGAACGTTAAGCCAACATTAAATTAAACAATCGTTTGTGACTATCGCCGTAAGGATTTTCTCAAAGAAATAATTGGGACTAGCTGGTGACAATGAACACTTTTTCAAGAAATAATTTATACAAAAAGAAATATTTGACATATATATTTCCAAATTAATAATTTAAAAAAATTAAATTACCAAATATGTAAGTAAAATATGTAAATAAGAAATAATATTCTCTAATTTTATTCAGCTTAAGGTCTTTTGATTTTATATTAAAATTATATAAGGACAATATTAAACTTGAAAAATTTTTACATTTAATAAAGAATGGCAGAATTAGCAAAAAAAAATATATATTTTAAAGTTTTAATATCAATACGTAACAGAATATTTTTTTTACAATTACAGTCAATAACCATATGCGATTATGATTACATTGCATCCATTGGTTAATAAATAAATAAAATAATTTCGAAAAGCAGATCTGTTTTTTTCTTAGAATATTTGGTGTAACCTCCAAATGTGCACAATAACATTTAAATTTGCTTTTTATTTTTTTTTAATTACTCATTAAAATTAAAATATTATTTAAAAAATACATAATACTAATGCTCCTTAAATTTTATTTGAGAACAATCACAATTAAAATGGCGAACAGGTTCCCATGCAAAAATCATTCATAATGAGGGAATATTTTTAAAAGTTGCCATATGCTCAGCAAAATTTGACGATAACAAATTTGTGAACAGGGAATAAAATCCAAGGGAAATTTTATTCACGATAAGGTTGAATATATTTACAATAATATATAGCAAGACGTCTGTCTGATGGATTAGGTTGGCGGTAAAGGAATAATTCCAAAATTTTCAATATACATAATTGCTTTAATAATAATCATAAACATTAACTGCCGCATTCAGAAAAAAATATTTTGATTTACAAAAGGTTTACAAAACAAATTTTGTATGAAAATTTGTTTCTTAAACGTTTTGTAAACATAAATTATTTTCTTCCGAATAAGGCCTTAAAAGTAGACATCGTAATATTTTTTAGAGTTGAAACATAAAAAATATTAAGGCTTTATAAAGGCTTATAAAGAAAAATTTTGTATGAAAATCTGTTTTATAAACCCTTTATAAAGCCTTAATAATTTTTTAAATAAGACTGATTATGTTCACATTTTATTTTAATTGTTATCAACCAATTTTGTTGGGTTATAGCAGAGAAAATATTTCTTTAAACATACATAAATAATAAAGGTTTGTAGTCTAGGCGAAAAATGTTTCTGTCTGTCAATTTGTAAAAAAAAATTACATAAAGAGCAAAGCCCTGTTGTAATCAATGTAAAGTTGACCCAGATTCAAAGACATATTGTGTGGATTATGGATGTTTTTTTTTGTATTGATCATTTACGAATTCGTTTATATTAAAAATAAAAAAACTTAAAATCTATGTACTTGTATGAGTAAATAAATATTTTGTAAATGTTGGGAAAAAACAATTTTGTGTAATTTCATTTAATGGAAGATTATTGCAGAAACTTTTTCAAGTGTTGTATAGTATATACGTACACATAAGCCTTTATATATGAACTTACATATTCTACATACATAAATGCTTGTATGTTTTTCTTCTCAAATTAAATATAGTAAGCTAATGAAATTGTGAAGATACATACACATAATCGTATATGTTGTAAATAAATACTTTTTCCAGGCTATTGAAAACTAATAGAAATGTATTTTTCCTTCTTAGGACAAACGAAAAATTTTATTACTTTACCACAACATCACAGATGCTTACGTATGTTAAAAATAATCCCAGCAATTCTAGTTCAAATAAGAAAACAAATCTCTTCAAAATACCAAAACATTAGCATTATCATTACCATTACAAGCACCATTACCATTACCATACAATGAAATTTATAACACATGTTTCATAAGGTTGCCATTTTTCACCAATTTTTTTTTCTAAACTACTGCTGCCATCTATACGTCAGGTCTGCTAGTTTTGGGACCGTTTTAAAAACAGTTCTTTAAAAAAAGTAACACAAAAACTTTTTTTTAGAAAAAATAGATTTTTTTTAAATAAAATCTTTTACAAAAGTATCTTTCGAATAATTACGGTTTGAAAACAGTTTATTTGAAAAAAGTAAATTATGGAAAAAAATACGTTTAGAAACAAAAAAATATTATGGAAAAAGTATCTTTCGATAAAGTACGGTTTGAAAGCAGTATCTTTGAGAAAAAGTACCTTTTAGTAAAAAATATCTTTTGATGAAGTAGATTTTGGAAAATCATTTCAAAAAAGTATGTTATGAAAAAAATACCTTTGGAAAAAGTATCTAAAGTACCTTTTGAAACTTTTTCCTTTGAAACAAAAAATTTTGGAAAATGTACCTTTCGAAAAAAACTATCTAACTTGTGAAAAAGTACCTTTGGTACAACTTTATTTTGATAAGGTACCTTTAAAAATGACATTTTTTTTTAAATATATTTCTTACTTTCTTATTTTTTGAAAAAAAACCCTTTTAAAAAAATCCTTTTAAGGGAACTTAAGTCACTTTTGAAAAAATACCTTTAAAAATACTTTTTAAAATAAATACCTTTTGAAAAAGTACTTTTTTAACAAAATATATTTTGCAAAAATCATCTTTCAAAAAAGGTACCGCTAGAAAAAAAGTACCATTCGCCAATAACATCTTATGAAAAAAGTACCTTTGGAAAAAAGTACCCTTTGAAAAATTACCTCTCGAAAGAAAGTTCCATTTAAAAACAAACCCTTTTATAAAAAAGTACCTTTTGAGCAAAATGTTTGAAAAAGTGCCTTTCAAAATAAATACCTTTAATAAATCACATGTCAAATCAAGTTATTTTCCTCCTTATCTGATCAAACATTTTTATTTTTATAAACTTGACCATAAATAGTTTATGTTTTATTTTTGCTATCACTTGTAAATTATAAAACAGGCAAAAACTCATTAAATAAATGTGCAAAACAAATAAAGCTCAGCGTTAATTTATGCACAAGTATGTACGATAGACATAATTCTATAGTTGTAAAACAAAAAAATAAAACGAAATGGGAAAATATTTAAAAAGAGTTTAAAAGGAAAAAAGTATAATAAAAATGTATACTTAAACTGAATTTTAAATTTAAATTAACAAACGCTCATTGTAAGACGCACTGTTGTGAATGCAAATCTTTTGTAATTAAGCCGATGCATCTGGCTCGCAGCAAAAATATTTAAAGAAGCAAAAAATAATGATACTAATAATTCATCTTCCAGCAAATTAGACTAAAGCAAAATTTGTAGCGTTTCCAGCTTATTGCAACAATTTCATGCCTTTGATGTGAAATACATTAAAATAAATAAAACTAAAATAAATTACAATAAAATAAAACAAAATCAATAAAAATTATACTTAAAATTAAAATTTAAATAATATTAAAATTAAAATGAAATAAAATAAAATAAAACAAAATTAGATAAATAAAAATAAAATAAAATACAATAAAACAAAACGAAATAAATCAAAATATAATACAGTAAAATAAAATAAAATAAAATAAAATAAAATAAAATAAAATAAAATAAAATAAAATAAAATAAAATAAAATAAAATAAAATAAAATAAAAATAAAATAAATACAATAAAATAAAATACAATAAAATAAAATAAAATAAAATAAAATAAAATAAAATAAAATAAAATAAAATAAAATAAAATAAAATAAAATAAAATAAAATAAAATAAAATAAAATAAAATAAAATTAAATAAATAAAAATAAATTAAAAGAAAACGAAATAAATCAAAATATAATACAATAAAATAAAATAAAATAAAATAAAATAAAATAAAATAAAATAAAATAAAATAAAATAAAATAAAATGCAATAAAATAAAGTAAAATAAAATAAAATAAAATAAAATAAAATAAAATAAAAATAAAATAAATACAATAAAATAAAATAAAATAAAATAAAATAAAAATAAAATAAATACAATAAAATAAAATAAAATAAAATAAAATGCAATAAAATAAAGTAAAATAAAATAAAATAAAATAAAATAAAATAAAATAAAATAAAATAAAATAAAATAAAATAAAATAAAATAAAAGAAAATAAAATAAAAGAAAATAAAATAAAAGAAAATAAAAATAATATAAAAAAATAAAACAAAATAAAATGCAATAAAATAAAAACAAATCAAATACAATAATATAAATATAATAATAGAATAATAAAAAATAAAATAGAATAATATGAAATAATATAATATAAAAATAAAATAAAACAATATAATATGAAAAAAATAAAAATAAATGAAATAAATATAATAAAATAAAATAAAAAACAAAGTTAAAGTAAATAAATAGATAATAAAATAAATCGTAATAAAATAAAATAGAATGTTATTACAACAAAACAAAAGAAAATTAAACAAAATAAAATAAAATAAGTTTAAAAAAAATTTTTATTTATTAAAAAAATAATGAAATAAATAGAATATGTACAACAAAATAAAATAAAATAATATAAGATAAAGTAATATTAAATATAAATTACATTAGACAAAATTAAATTGAATTAAAGTGAATAGAATAAAATAAAATTAAATTAAGTTAAATAAAATATGCAACATAGTAAAATTAAACAAAAATAGTTTTCCATTGTCATAATATTTTAAATTATTTCAGTAAAGATATCAGTATATATGTATGTGTATATATATATATTTTTTTTGTTTTAAACAAAATTTTTAGCATATTATGACGGTATGACATAATAGAACACTTTTGGAATTGGCCAATTATATAAAATCAAATCATGTTAAATAAAATTACATAAATGATATAAATTAAATTAAACTATTTTCTTGAGCTTTATTTCAGTTAATATTTTTAATTTATTGGTTCAATATTTCGTTAACCTTCGGTTAACTTCTTCAGGATATATATAAAAAAAGGTCGAAAAATTAAATAAAAATAAATGATATAAAGCAAATTTTAAAAAATTTAATGATTTAATTTAATAGTTAAAATAAAATCCATTAAATAATTAAAATAAAATCAAATAAGACTTCCTGCATATTTAATCTCAAACACATTAACTGAAACGAAATACATATATTAATAATTATTTAAATTTTTTTTTTTTCTCTTTACTTAAAAATGTTAAAAGCATTTAAAAGATATTTATTTAAATAAAAAACACATTTTAAAACATGAATTTTATACATATGTTGTACATAGTTACAATTCTCTATGTTTAGTTCAGTCATTGATCTCGAAACTTCAACATTTTCAATATTTTTAGAAATTTGTTAAAACAATTTGTTATAATAATTTTCTTGATAACAGCAACTGCTCTGCATGTAGGAGATGTCGAAAACGACCCACGCGCCATAAACATTGTTTAAGAATTAATTAATGAATGACACTTTGAGTAAATTTGTTCACATATTGTTGGAATAGAATTGAAGCGAACAAAAATGTTAGGTATTGTATGTAATTTCAAATAAATTTCTTTAAAATTAGAATTTAAAAAAAGATCACTAAAGCGACTGTTCATATAATTTTTTTTTTAATACAATTTTTTTCTATGCTTATTTTGTTTTGTTGTTTGTTGGTCTTACATACAAAAAATGTTTTTTTTTTTAATTTTATTCACAGAATAAAAATTACTCGTTATACATGCATATTTGTGTTTTTGTTCCCCAGTGTAACGAACGAAATTCCCTCAATACTTGTTCAGAATTTGTATTTATTTCCAGCGTAAGTTCGTTCTCATTTATGCAGACATCAACTTGTTTCGTAGTTGTTGCTGTTGTTGTTGCTGTTGCTTTTTTAACTGCACGAGTATTTGAAGGAAATGCAAATAGTGGGAGTATTTTTTTTTTGTCTCTAAAGACCTGAAAATAACGTGATTTAATTGCAGTGATGAATAAGTTAATGCCCTGTTTTTATGGTTTTTTCTTCTTTCCTTATTATTATTATGTATTTTTTTTTGTCTTTCCTTTTGCCTTCGTACTTTTTATCCGTTAAAGCAGAGCTACAGTCATACAGTCATATTTATTACTTTTATAAAGACAATAGTTGGTTGTTTTGCCTCTTCCCACTCTGCTGCACCATCCTACTCCGCCGCGCGTTCCTTGAGAAAAGTTAAATGTTGTTTAGAAGACAAAACTACACACAGCTTAAAGTAAAAAATCCAAAATGACAGTTAAGCAGACATATGGTGGGACCACGAATGGGGACGACTTACATGCATGTACATATTTATAGCAATAAATTCTTTCTATTTTGAGAAGTTTGTAGCTTAGAAAACGACAAATAGATGGGCAAAAGAAATTCCATATATGGAAGACTTTTTGCAGAAACTTAACTAAAGTTTTCTTTGTCGTACGTGGAAATAGTCAAACTCCTCTCAAGAGAAGACCACATAAAAAGTATTGTGACATTTTTCTTTTATTTTTTTTATTATTCATTTTGTTGCTACTGTTACACTGGTTCCAAAAAAAAAAATACATTAAAATGTATGGTACATATGAAGGAAAGTTTATGGGTCTATGATGGATAGCAACGAAACTTAAGTTTGTTTGCCAATCAAGCAAGCAAAAATTTGTTGATTGCAGAAGCCAAAAAAAATTTCATTGGAAATAACCGCCAAAAATGCTTAAGAGACATATATTTTGAACTTTGTTTTTTGACGACAATCGATTATTTACGATCATAGATACTCGATTTTCGTCAAAAATGTAAGATCTAAAATTATGCCGCTTAAACTTTTTCGGCGGTTCTGGCACGATATCTTGGTTATCCTTATTTGACAGTTTCCATCGTTAACACAGTTTTTCGCAACTGGCAAAATCTTTTTGCGAGACATATGTATTTTGTAAATGTATTATAATTTTCCCAAAGCCATTTCATTCAAACTTTGTTTTCAAAAGTTATTTTAGAAAGAAGTTTCTTAAAGTTATTTTTTTTTCTAAAACAACGATTTTACCAAAACTGTTCACTCTTCCAAACGTATTTTTATCAAAAAGTACTTTTCCCAAATGTTTGCATAAATGCTTTTGAAAAAAGGCTTTTTTCAAAAAGTACTTTTTTCAAAAGGTATTTTCCGCAGCAAGGACTTTTTCAGCTAGGTATTTTTTAATTTTCTTTTTTAATAAATTCACGCATTTTTTTAATAAAGGTACTTGTTTCAATAAGGTACTTTTTACAAAAAATGTACTTTTTCAAATAGTTACTTTTTTTAAAAGTATATTGTTTCTGGAAAATATATGCACATACTTTTTCCAAAATGGAATTTTTTCAACAAAGTACTATTTAAAAATTGTACTATTTCAAAAAGCTACTTTTTCAAACAGTTATTTCAAAAAGGAACTGTTTTAAAAAATGTACTTTTCTTATCATACTTTTCTTAGAAATATACTATTTTCAACAAGGTGCTTTTGACAAAAAAGTACTATTTTAATAAGTTACTTTTTTTTTAAATATGTAATACTTTTTTAAAAAAGTACTTTTTTAGAAACATATGTATTTAATTTAGAAAAAATACTTTTAGCAATAAGGTACTTTTTCAAAATATGTAGTCTTTTAAAAAAACTTTTTTAAAAAAAGTACTTAGATTAGAAAAAATATTTTTTGCAATAAGGTACTTTTTCAAAATATGTAGCGCTTTCTTTCAATGGGGTACTTTAAAAAAAAGTACTATTCCAAAAAGGTACTTTTTCAACAGGATGCTTTTTAAAAAGTTTAAAAAATACTTTTCTAAAAAAAGTTACTTTTCTTATGGTACTTTTTTAGAAAGGTACTTTTTTCAACAAGGTGCTTTCCACAAAAAAAATATACTTTTTCAACATACATATGTAGTACTTAAAAAAAATACTTTTTTCAAAAACATATTTAATTTAAGAAAAATACTTTTTACAATAGGGTACTTTTTTAAAATATGTAGTACTTTTTTAAAAAAGTACTTTTTTCACAAGCATATTTAATTTAGAAAAAATATTTTTTGGAACAAGGTACTTTTTCAAAGAGGTAGTTTTTTCAATAGGGTACTTTTTTCAAAAAAGTACTATGCATACATTTAGAAGATATTTTTTAACAATGCATAGTACTTTCTCAGAAAGCAAGATGTCGGGGCTTCATCATAGGAATTGAGTAGCTTAATGGCAGGTTATGTGGGTTTTTCTGGATAAATGTGGTTAATTTTACTAATCACGCAAAATATAGAGGAATCACAGTAGACCTAAAAAAGTCTCCGAGTGGATGTGTGTTACTAACACATTAATCTAACCTTTCTAACCTGAACTAAATCTAAGCTAGAAATATTTTATTTTGACAAAATGTTTATTTAAAATCTTTTTAACAGCTTCAGAGTGGTTGTTTTAACAAATGTTTAGAAATTGATGCAAGGTGCAAATTTAATCAGCGTTATTGATCCCTATTCTCATTCTAGATGCATTTCAGTTTAGTCGTCTGAGAGTCAAGGCAACTATCACTCAAACCAATTATTTTTTAGTATTGTGAATCACAACAAATTTTTAATTGAAATTGTAGTGTAACGCAATTTTATTTAAGTTGTGAATGGCAATGCCTTAACTTTCAGACAACCAAAGTGAGTTGAACTGAGAACGTCAATTAGAACTTGTAGTATTGGAAAAGTTTTTGGCGCAGCCTTATATTATGGCAGAGAACATAATATGATTATCTTAGTCATGCACAAGATATTTAGTTACTGTCTATTATCAGGGAAATTGTGTATAATTTTTCTTTTTATTATCATACCAACGCATAAATTACTAAATACGACTTACAACTACATTTTACTACTGTATGCCTCTATTACATACTTGTTTCTGCATACATCCCAGCAAACATTTTTATATGTACATCAAATAGAAAGCTTATACTGACAGCATTAAGTATCGATTCCTTATGGATACGAATTAGTCTCCAGAAGAGACACATATCTCCAACACGAATTCATATTAGGTGGCCTCTATTTTGCAACTCTGCATAAAATTCATTTATATTTTTGTTAGTGTAAAATTTCCTGCTGTCAGAAAATTTGCGAATGTTTTGCTTGATTTGACACAAGAGAAATTAACAGCTGATCACGATTTCCTGAATCGAAATCATTCGCCAGTAATTCCCGGTTCAAACACGTAAATTTTTTTTTTTTTTTTGATCAACTCCTTATTCAGTTGTAAGACAAATGGAGAAGGAAATGCAAATATCTCTTTTTTCTACCAGCTGAATTAAAAAATGATCAACAAAAGTTGACGTGTGTGAACCAGAATTAACCAACCAACTTGCTGAGAAATTTATTCCAAAATGTTTGTAGGGGGAGCATGATAAAAGTGCTTCCGTATGTGAGAATAATTTTATGGTGTTATTTTGTACACACATATAAACAGACAGACACACACATACGCAAACACACACACACATGTTTAAAATCAACAAAAACATAAAAAGTCATCTTTTTTTATTTTGATAAAAACTGGGCTGTGGAAGTGATAACAACACAAGTATATACATACTTACAGATGTTTGTATGTATATATGTACGTATTTATGTATGTATGCTGGGAAAAGATGTCATAAAAGAATGAAGCGTACAATTTTAAATGAATACAAATAATAGAATTAATACCAGAAAAAAAACATAAATACAATACAATATTTATCAAACAAATAACAATGACAGTATTAGTGAGAACTCTAAACAGAATCCCAACCAAGGAAAGCGAATATTATTATGGCACAGCCAAAGTATGGAAAATAACTTTGAAAATATTCAAAAGAAATGGGAGTTTTAAAGCATATAGGTTTGTACATACGAGTACATAATAACTGATAGTTGATGAATATTATAAATTAAGCGTAAATAACTGAATGCTAAGTTAAAGCTTAAGACAATACAGTAGTTTCTGCTTAATTGATTTGCTCACTCAATTGATCCAAAACCACATGCAATTGAGTCAGAGAAATTATTTACGAAATATCTTATAAATTAAAAGAAAATCATTTAAGCGGAAATTACTGTAGTAATACTGTTTAGTTGAAAAATTCAATAAGTGGGGCACCCGGTGGATACACTTAATTTGAGGGCGCTGAATTCATTGGTGCAGGCCGTGTTATTTTGATAAATCTTGTTTAAAGAACAATTAAGAATAAAAAGTAAACACAATTTCTATCATTTGTGATTTGAACGGGCTAAAGTTCGTATCGCTTTTTAAGCCAAATTACATGTGATAATTATTAATGAACAAATAACACCAAAGTCTGTTGTAAATATTCTGACTAACAACACATAGTTGAACGGAACAGCCAGCCGTTTTCGAAGGCCACTAAACCTTCATCATCAGCGTTCTTCTGTGTTTTGTCCACTGTGTGTGGTGTCAGTTGATATAGATTTCTGCTTTATATACTTAGCATTTTATTGCAAATGGAATATGTGAATTGTTTTGATTCATCGTATTTCAATTTGCTGAAAGCTTTTTTGTATTGTAAGCTCAATTTTACCATCACTATATTTACAACAGTCTTACCATTGTCGTTTTGTTCTTTTTACTAATTATACACATGTTACTTAATTTGCTTATTTTTTGTTCTACTTAAGACAAACTTTTTTGGTTTGTTACTATTAAGTATATTTTTATTTAATTTTTGCCACAGGCCCATGGCTATTAATTTTTAGTTAATTTTAATTATTATTCGAACTCCATTTGTTTCTATATTTGTGATTTGAACGGGCTAAAGTTCGTATCGCTTTTTAAGCCAAATTACTACCATTTATTAATTTTTTTATCGAGCAATTAAGAATAAAAAGTACTTTCAAAACGCAATTTCACAAATTTCTAACTACCATTTATTAATTTTTTTATCGAGCCTTATTTTCGATTTTATCGTATGAGACAAAAATAAAATTTTTCAGGAGAAGGTCTTTTTTTGGATGCAAATTGTCGCTTACGATAAAGTTTTACAGCCTGTATCTTAAAATTTATCAACAATTTTTGCATTTTGATAATTCTAAACTATGGGTAGGCCCATAAAATTTTAATTTCAATAAAAAAATTATATTTTCGATAACCTGTCACTTACGATAAATTCGAAAATAAGGCTCGATATAATGGTTGAAGGCAGAAATTTAAAAAATCACTCTATCAGATGGACGTTTTACTTGTAAAAATTTGCAAGAAAATTTCGTAAAAATCGATTAGGTATATAGAACCGAATGAAATATTATAATAAATTTTAATGGGCGTAACCCCGCCCATTTTTTCAACTTTCAAATTGTGTTTTGTAGGTTTCGCAGAATATCATAAAATTATATTAAAAATTGTGGGCGTGTTCGCTCCCACTTTTTACAATCAAACCAATGGGAAGCTATACCCTCTCAGACAAATAAATTTACAATCGGTATAAAATTCACAGAGTTATGAAAAAACATCAAAAAAAAATAGAGGCGAATTATTAACCTCCTCCTTTTTTTGAAGTCGGTTAAAAATACACAAATAAATTGCAAATTAATTTTTTTTTTCATCGGCAAATTAATGTCAGTCATATCGTTTATTTTCTCCTTCCATAAGGTCAATGAAAATATTTTCGTTCTTTCCTGAATTTTTTGATTGTTATTGCGGCTGCATCCAATCTTAACAATTCTTATTCACTAGCATAAACAATATTTGCTGTTTCCGGTCAATTTAACTTGGCAGCACTAAATTTAGCACAGCAAAATTCATAAAAACCAGCGTTGTCAACTTTTAAATTTCAAAAAGCACTGAAACCAGGAAAAAAAGTTACAAAATTAAAAAAAAAGTAATTTGCAAGTTAACCAAGTTATATAAACTTAAATTATATGTACTATTATTTTAGAAAAAAGGAACGAAGTAGGTTATAAATATGTAACCTAAAACGGCAGCTCTATTAGGAACACAATTTTCTCGTTTTAGACCGCTTTTAAATATATAAAGCCAAGTGCAAGGATAATTTTTTACGTATTTTAGATCTAAATAAAGCAATAAAGGTAAAAACGTGATCAACTTCTGCGATTAAACATTGAAGTTTGACTAGAAAATATTTCGCTATTAGACTATATTTGCATTATGTCTTCTTTGTCGAGTGGCAAAACACTGTTTCCATTAATTGTGCTTAAAATGTGAAAGTTTGAGAATAAAATGCACGTATGTATTTCTTCAACCAAGTTTTGTACAATCTTATTAGAATATCTTGAAATGTTCCATTTAACTTCAGTGCTTATGTTTTTTAAATGTTAGACTTCTTCAAAAATATATATATATATATATATTATATAAGGAAAATTCTTTTTGAATTTTGGGTTTGGTGCCACCGCCAAAAAATAAAAAGCACCAAAAATTAGTTTAAAAAAGCACCGAGCACTAACTTCAAAATTTTTCGCGTCGAAAATTTCAAAAAGCACTAAAAACGGTGCGAAAAGCACCGAGTTGACAACGCTGATAAAAACCTACTTAAAAGTCCCAATTTACACTATTCAAGTCTTATTGCTAAGCTGATTAGTTTGAGAGAGAGAGAGAGAGACGAGGGGAACAGAGACGTTTCTTGCATAGTGTAAATTGGGCCAAACCAATTCAAAAAAATGTTTTACGTTGGCCTTAACAAAATCATTTGTATGATAAGACCAGTTTTTATTAGTGAAAACACTATTAGGGCGTTTCTATCTATATTAAGGCAACGATATGTACATCTTTAGGTACCTTCTCCCCATAATTATGTTACTTTAATTCAATTTCTTTTTTTTTTTTGCCTTCCACAAGTTTTATTTTTAAAACTCTCCTATTCAATGGAAAGGGACACATTAAAAACCCCAACTAATAAAATAAAAAGAGAGAGAGAAAAAAAGTAACGGAAAAATAGGGAGTTAAATGAATTAAGGAATTTTAACACAAGAGTGAATGGGAGGAGTGGGAGGGATGGAGAAAGTTAGAAGGTGTATGTTATTAAAAGAGAAATTTGTGTGTAGAGATTTTTCTTTTTCTGATGCTGCTCATAAGTTTTCAAACTAAACGAAAAAAATAACAGACAAATACTACGCACACAAATGTACACAAAATAAAAGAAAAATAAGGAGCCTTAATTTGGTTTCTTTAAATTTGGTTTTTTTATAAAGTTAATTTTCATTAGAATTTACTTTTACATACGTGTATTAATTTTATTGATATTTGCTACTTACCCAAAATAAAATATTGATTAAAACCATTAAGAATTTCACACATGAACAGCAGCCGTTCAGACCCATTTTTTAAATGTTTTCCTTTATCTTTTTTTGCTTACAAAGAAAATTGCGTAGTTGCTAATTTATCCAGTGTATAGTTCTAATGAACGCCTGGTATTTTCTTTTTTGCAGGTTTTTATTTCATTTATTTTATTTCTTTTTAACAACAAGGACAAATGCCATTAATTTGCAGTCTTTTTAAGAAATTTTTCGACACATTGTTTTGTGGGAACCACTTTTCGCTTTTCTTTAATCACTTCTCTACAACTCTATGTATTTAGTGGAGTACATAACATAGTTTTTGTAAAATAGATTTAGGTGGCAGTATAGGTATTACAATATATATATTTTTTTCAGGTATTATATTTAATACTTATTTTATTTAAAGGTTTGAAACGCATATATTTACATACATATATACACACACATACTAAGTACATATATTATACTTTATATGACATTTACACCTGCACGAAATCTAGTAGATTTCAATTGAAATCTTTTTAAAGATCTTTACCGTTTACACCTAGCTTTTTCGCATTTATTAAGATTTCTTATCTAAAACAAGAACCACCAACATTTTTCTTAAACTATAACTAAGGCCGGGTTTCCATCTGTGTGCTATGTGCCACACAAGCGTAAAAAAGCGTAACCACTAATTACTAATGAAAAACAGTTTGATTCAGACACGTATTTATTAAGTTAAACAGTTTCATAGATAACTAATAGACAATTTGGTAGAATCCAACATGATTGGAAACTGTTTAAATCAATAAATACATGTCTGAATCAAACAGCTTTTCATTAGTAATTAGTTGGTTACGCTTTTTTGGGAAAATGACACACAAGAAATGCCAGATGTAAACTCAGCCTAAATAACTGCAAGATAGCCAAGACACACACCGTTTTAAGCACGTCAGCTTATTTTAAGAGTATAATTAAAAACAACCATAGTAGCTTCACTAAGTTCTACTAGATTTTAAGCAGATTCCGACAAAATCTAATGAAGAAGTACATTTTATTTTGTAGTGGAAATCTACTCGAAATCTGCTAGATTTTGCTCGAAATCTCGTACGTACTAGATTTTGCTCAGATTCAAAGGCACTATTAAATATTTTTTCATTTTCATTCGGTATTTTTTTATTAACAAAAAAATTATTTATACTATTATATATGTACATACATATCGCTCATTTACTACAACACAACATCACAACTGAAAAAAAAAATTTTAACACCAAACTAGTTTAAAGTTTTCAATTCCCATACAACTCATGCTGTTTTCTTTTCTAGAAAAAGTGCAAACGTTTTTACTTTTTATTAAGAAAAAAATGCAATTTAGCATTCTTTTAAAGAAAAAATTTACGCTCGTAAGGGATGATACAATAATTTCTAATAAAATTTCTATTTCAAAATACCATTTCATTTTGAATTTTCAATGGAAAGCAGGACTGTCAGATAAGGCGATTTTTCAACTTGTTTGGCGTCCAAATTTTTGGTTTGGCAACATGGCGATTTTCTGGCGATAAATAAATTTGTTGGCGATTATTATGGCTATTTTTTTTTAAACAAAATTGAACATTAAAATTTTTCTGATTCAAGAAAATTAGTTTGTTGAAGGATAGTTTCAAAAATAAATCCTACCAAAACTCATCTGCAAGAAGTTAAAACATTTTGATTTTGATGATGTTTCTTATATTAATTATAGTCATTAATGCATTTTGAATTTGGATGAGAAAAATTTACAAGAAATAATTTTTGGCGATTTTATTTCCTGTTTTGGCGATTTTCTGATCAATTTTGGTACGATCATTTTATAAAAATTTATATTAAAAAAAGTTTTATATAAAAACAAATTTATTTTCAAAGATTTATTAATAAAAACTACATAAAACTGGTTTTTTTTTGGCGATTTTTAGAATCAATTTGGCGAAATAAGTTGGAAAAAATCTGACAACCCTAATGGAAAGTACAATATATGTATGTAAAATTTTTTTCTAGAAAAGAAAATACCATTATTCACCCCTACTGTGAATAAAATTTGAGATTTTTATTCCCATGAAATTTTCATTCCCCATTAAGAGAAATTTGCAATCCCGATTTTCTTAGAACGTTTGTTCCCGCTATCAATGCGTAATGAATGTTAAACACGGGAGCAAGACTTACAAAGCTTAAAAATTAATTGAAAATCAAGCAAAATTAAGTTTAATATCAAAAAATATACATATTTTAGGTTTCAAATGAAATGTTTTTAATGTTCTAGTTGCAATGGAAAAAAATCTTTAGTACCTATACCACTGTCATAAATTGACTTGATGTCAATCAAAGAGGTTCATACTCCATGCAAAAGGGTGTTGCAGGGAATTATTGTTAACAATCATGAATTGTATTTACTGATCTTGTTCCAAAAATAAATATTTCTAACTTTTAATATTTAATTGGAAGGAAAATATTGAAAAATGCCAAATACATATTTATTGAAATAATTTTTTTTTTAATCTTTCTAGGGAGCAAAGTATTTATACATACGAGGATGGCTCCAAAAACTTTCCCAAATGAAAAAAAACACCATCTTCTTTATTACCAAATCTTTTACCACCGAGCCATATTTTCAAGTTTGTTAAGAGAAAATAATCTAAAGGAGCTAAACATAGCGAACAAGGTAAGTGATGGAGTTCGAACTTTAGTTCACTGATTTTAGTCATCACTATAATTTATGTGTAAACTTTGTGGAATTTCTTGATCTAACAACACTTTCTTTTTCGCCAAATTCGGCATTTTTTACTCTAATTTCATCTCTTAAACATTCCCTGAACTTTTTTTTCTTACATACATACATATGTACATATTTCTATTGTAAGGCTGGAGTGACATATTTTTGGTTCTTTACTATTTCATAAAAAATAAAATTAGTAAAACTATGTAGCAAGACGTACAGTGGCTCACATCAAAAGTCGGACAAATTATTAAAAAGGTGTAGCAGCCTTGACAAAATATGCGTGAAGATTTTCCGATCAAATTTTTAAGAACATACTTTGTATATATTGTATGTGATATAAAATTTGGATCAAACTATTGGCACAATGTACAATTTCCACACAATTTAATGGAAAAAGCAAATTTTATTTTTTGTCTCGAGTTGAGTTTGAGTATAGAAGATACCCAGCGGGAAAAGTGGTCATTAATTACATAATGGGAGAAATAATGTATTTTTGTCCAAAGCAAGACAAACGAGAGAGTAATTTGATAGAACACAATAAATTCACATTGATTACCACATTAAAATAATTCATTACTTTCCTAGGACATATTCTGTGTTAACAGTAATGAGTTCTGGAATGAAAATTATACACGCTGTCCATTACCTTCTCCTTTACTATTCATTACCTTTTCCCCCTGAGTATTTGTATGAAATTTTTACACAATATTAAGAACAATATGAGGACTAATTCTGCATCTTGGCCCTTATTATGAGCAATTTTCGATCTTTCCATGTAGACAGAAAGTACTGATCGAACGAATTTGCCTTTGGTATTATGACGAGCATTCGACAAAGAATGTCCTTATTGTGAATGTCACTCAAAGTGATTTTTAAAATTTGCAACAACTTTTCATAAAAATGAAAAACAATCGTTTATAATAATTTTTTATACTAAAATACTTCATCGAAAGCTAAATTCTGTTCGATAGAGAATTCGTTGCTTATAATATGAATTTTATAGCAAGCGAAAATCGAATGCAACTCATAATAAGGGCCATTAACTTGAAATTTCCATGTTTGAGTTATGACGTTCTTTGGGTAAATGAGCGATATGTACATGTATGTATGTATGTACATAGATATTATAGGTCTGCACAGATATACCTGTTTGCACCAGTTTTGCGTGTGTTGGTTCTGGTATGTACAGATACTGTATGTTATTCAGCGTTTCTGCTACTAGTCATGTTTTAGACTCGATTGTTTTTCTTGAATGAAGTCTGAGCTTATGAAAGAGGGAGGAAAGAAGAAAGAAGAGGGATACTAACTTGCTTGCACCGATAAGTTATGACTAGTAACAGAAACGCTGAATAACATATGTACCTGTACATACCAGAACCAACACACGTAAAACTGGTGCAAACAGTTATATCTGTGCAAACCTATAATAGATATGTATATGCAATAATAAGGACAATAACAAACCGAAATCAGTATGTACATATGTATGTGTCTGTATAAAAATTAGAATTTAAAAATAAGTATGTGTGTTGTAATACTTTTTTAAGCAACTGTGTATGTTTGTAAAAATATGTACATATTGTATAAATATGTATGCATGTATGTTAAAATGTATATGCAGAAATTTCTAAATATCTTTTTTTAATTTTACAACATTTATTAATATCGTTTTTTTATTTATTATCCTTTTTTAATTAGAACTGTAAATTTTATTTATTTATGTTATCTTTTTCTTCAATTTGTTTTACGTACTCGAGATTTTTTAATTCCTTTAGTTCTCTTCTTTTATTACATATACACACACCAACACTAACGCACTTTCACTCCATTTAGTTCGCACTCAAATCATATCTCAAACACTAAACTGGGGCTTCCTTTGACCTCTTTTAACTTTTTCTATCTTGAGTGTGTGTGTGTGTTCGTTTGTCAAAGTGTTTGTTGTTTTCACTGTTTTTTTAATTCTCCTTTAATTTTCTACATATAGAATGAGTACATACATAATTGTCTGGCTGAATGACTTTATTACTGGAATTCATTGACTCTTGTAATTTTTTTATTGAGTTAATTTCACTTTTATTGGCAATATTTATAATAAATCCTATAAACCTAAGATATTATGTATAGCCACAAAATACACACACGAATCTTTTTGGAATATTTCTTTCTTCTCTAAAGGAAGTAGATATTTTCATACAAATTTCTTTGCCTTTTTACCCAATTTTTTACGCTTCACTCACACAATTATACACGATTTTAAAACGCGTCTTTCGTTACACCAATTTTTTTGGTTTAATTATATGTAGATATTTGCTTATTTTATTAGATATTTCATTAAACAATTTCCTTACGAAACAACTTTCCACCGCTCGATTCGTTCTCTTGCAACTGTCTGATTTTAAAACTAATAGAATCTGTTTTCCCTTCTTAGCATTTTCCAAATAATAAAACACAAAAGACCCATTTGCAATGAAGTACAACAACAAAAGGCATTTCAATCCACCAAACTGTGTATTTAGTAGATACTCTCGCTATTTTGATTGAGATACTTGAGTAAATAGGAGAAGAAAATTCACCTTACTCTCTGGTTCACATCAGCCCAGTGCTGCCGGACTGAGTGATTTATACCATGAAAATGCCTGCTTAAAGTTTTTTCTGAACACTTTGGAGATTTTCATTTTATTTGAACATATGCAATTGATAATATGTATACATATCTAATAATTTCTTCAGTAATGAACTTAACAAAGAATTACATTATTGCATAGCAAAATGTCATATCAATATAGAGAGGAAATAATATCTTTATTGTATTTTTAATCAAGTTAGCATAGAAGTTAGTAAAGTATATATAAATATATGAGAATTTAAATTAAGTTGAATTGCTTTACAAATTTTTGTAGAATTATTTCCCCTGGAGATTGCTTGCAATGAGAATTGTACTCGGAAAACATCTGGTAGCCCTGCATCAACTCTCGAAAGGGATAGAAAGTAGGAATTAACAAAAATTTAGTATACAGAGACGGAAACTTCAGTTCTTTTAATGATTGATGATACTGATGATACATATGTATGTATAACTGTATCGAACAAATTTTAATTGTGTTTGCATAGAAATTTCGATGATATCCAATGGGAGAATTAAAATAATAAAATAAGTAGTAATTCAAGAAGACAATTTAAGTGCACACAATAGACCAAAACAAGATTGAGAGTAGAAAACAAACTGTAAATATGAAAAAAATAAAACCTACTTTAGTTCTATTTCATCGTAAGCGACATGTAATCAAAAACACACTTTTTTCTTGAAATTAAAATATTATGGGCCTACTCATAGTTTGCAATTATCAAAGTGACAAAACTGTTGATAACTGTCAAGAAACGGGCTGTTAAATTTTATTGTAAGCGACAGTTTGAGTATATAAAACATATTTTAGTATATAAAAAAGTTTCTCCTGAAAACTTTAATTTTTGTCGCTAACGATTAAATCGAATATAAGGCTCGATATGTTTATTAACAAATTAAGTTAATATATATAATTTACACAGAACTTCAATTACGATTAAAAGTCCCACCACTGGCTATTATTTTAGATAGCATTCAGATAATAAACACGGTTGCATTTGCTAAAGTCCTAAATTTTTTTGTATGAACAACGACAACACTAAGCGAATAGGAAAAATCTTTTTGACATTTTGCAGATGAAGAGCAGAAGACAAGAACAAGAAAAAAAGTGTACAGCTATTTGCAAATATTTAATAATTTCTGGCTTTTTCTATAAAGGAATTTATAACATTAAGAAAAGAAATAATAACCAGTGAAAATAATAGTATTTAATTATAAATATGTGTATATAAAAGTGTTTAAAATAAACACCACAATCGTAATTGTTGATGAAAAGATAAGATAAATTTAATAAAAAGGGTAAACCTGGGTAAAAGAATTATACTTGGTTAAATAATTTGTGAGAGAAGGAAGAAACTAAATAAAATTAATTAATTAAAACAGCAATGAAAGCAAGAAGTGAAAAAGTGAATAAAAAAATTAAATATATGCATATTAAATAATTTAAAATAAAATAGGTAGAGAGCACTCAAGAAAAACAACGGGTAGATACGTGCAACTAATTTACGGATGTCGAAAATTCATAAGACATTCAATAACTAAGCAGTTCAAACAAGGCAAGCCAAAAGGTTCACAATTACAGCTACAACGACAATAATAATAATAAAAATATGGCCAATAATGTTGTGACTGCTACAACATTGGCTGTAGCCCCCTACATTAAATTGCCAATACCAACTCCTTCCACACATAATTGGAATACTCAACAGCTGACGGTGGTATGTGTTATAGATACCCAATTGGGCGATCATTTGAAGGACCGAGAATGTGCACTGGATGAAATACAACAAGCAGTTCTGTCAGTGGGAGCCAATTTTCAAAGAGTTCAGGTAAGAGTGTTGAGAATTCCGGGAATACGGGAATCGATTTCTTTGCTTTACTAGAGCAAGGTCCTTATTATTATGCAACTTTATTATATTTAGTATTATATTTGTAGTTATACAACTTAACGACTTATTTTGAAGTAGTTAACCGATTACCAGAAAATCCTTGCAGGTTATGAAAAATCAAACCTGATTGATAATATAATAATAGGATATTTATTGATTTGAACTTCCCAAAATAAAGCAAAGAAAAGATTTTTAGAAAAGAATTAGCCAGATATTATTATTTTGCTTGTAAAGTTACAACTTCCAAACTTGTTTATAGTTCCTTTAAATTCAAAGCAGAGATGGAAAATACAATTTTTAAGTTTAATTGATGATGAAACTTAAGCCCCCTTATGCAAAAACGTTTGTTAAAGTTAAATTAAAACCGGTTTTGCAATACAAAATTCGTTTGTTAAACCAACTTTAAGTTTAGCAATCGTTTTTGCATAAGGGGGAAGGTCTTCAACTGGCCTGCATAATTTAATATTATATCTTTGGTCCGATAACAGCGTAAGTCGAAAAATATAGTTTCGAGAAAAAAAAATACTTTAAACGAATGAATGCTATTTGTTTTGAAAAAATCAAAATGGGCAAACTAAACTCATTTTGTAAAGATTAACAAATACACCCATGATTTAAAAGAAATATATATTTTAGAATAATTTGGCCCTTATTACACATTTTATTGGAAATTTTTTTAGAACTTAGATCAATATTGGTGAGAAACATGGAGATTTCAAGTAAATACGACGATGCGTTTGTAGAATTTTATAGTACATAACATGTATAACACAATTTTGTCTTAAGTCGACTTAACCTGTTATGAATTTTAAGCACAGATATGTATGTATATAGTACATACATGCATTATACATACACTATACATATATAAATAATAATCATATTAATATCAACATATAATATTAAAAATATACGTATATTCAATCAATCAAAAACTATTTTGCAATCTAAACTGTTTCTAATAATTAAATTTAAATTCTTATTAATTTTGAAAACAAATACACAATTTAAAATTTTACCATCAATTATTTTAAAAATAAAAAACGAAACAAAAATATATTATTGCATTTGAGGACTTTGAACTCTGTCCGAAAATAAATTCAATTACATCAATAAACTAACTAAATTTCATTATTTGTTACGTATTTGCTACAACATTTTCTAAATATCTTTCTTATATTTTTTTTTCAGTTTGACAAATTAGATTTTGGCGAAACGAAAAAATTGGAAACATTTTACAATGCAGATGTAGCTGTCATCGATTTGAGCATACAGGCGCATCAGAGATCACTCTCATATCATTTGGGTGTACGAGAATCGTTCAATATGAAGGAAAATATTCTCATCTACAATGATGTGCACTCAAAACAGACCTTAAGTTTGAAAGTAAGTGTAAAAGTCCTCGACTGGGTTAAATTAATTTATTCTTTTGTTTAATTTGCTTTTTTAATATATCGACTATATTTCCGTTTCAAATTTTAGTTTTTTACATGAAACTGCATTAATTTTAATTAACTATAAGCTTTATTATTCAAATTTGATTTTATGACACCTACTCGGTTAAATTTAATTTACACATTATTGTTGATTTTTTATTACAAACAATTTCTTGTTTCCAATTTTTGATCTGCTATTGATAATTTTCAAATATTATAAAGCAATCAGAGAAGGGAGTAGAGACGCATATATTAATATTGATATTGTAGAATTATAACGTATTAATGCTGATTCGATAAAGTGGAGTTGTTTTCATGTTATATGACATGCAAACTTTTACCTAAATTCATACATATCGTGACTGTTTTAACTAACTGGCCTGACTAACATTTTAAAAACTTTTGCAGGAGAGCAGCTTTTATGATTATATGTACGTGCATTCTCATACTTCTGAAATGATTTATCGAACAATTTTTATTATTTTTTTTTATTATTATATTTATATTCGAATTTTCGAGCAAAGCAAAAAATGTAATTTTATTTGCGAGAAATAAATAAATAATGCCGTCACTCTAAACAAAAAAAAATTAAAAATCATTTTTAATGTAATTTTTTGGTGCTCATTTGCTAGACAGCTTTCAAGTGTACATAAAATTTAAGTTTATAAGGTTCTCTACATAATTATATACATCATAAAGTACATTTCTGTGGCAACAAGGAAAAAGTGCTTAAGTCATATTTTACTGTTTTGCAGGATAGCACTTTTAAGCGTTCAAGTCGATTTTCAGAAATTTATTTCTTTTGCAGTTAAGTTGGAAAATTCTCTGTAAACCTTTAGTTTTTTAAGCAAAGGTCTTTCTAGACACTATAAGTAATACATTTAAGTTGAAGTATACCAAAGTATAACCTAAATTAAGCTGTTATTCCAAATGAGATTAGAAGTCTAAAAAAGATAAGTCGCACGTCATGGTGCTATAACTTCTTGAAAAATCACACAAATTAATTGAGATTTTGACCAGGGGTGCTTTCGAACATGTATATTACAGAGGTACCATTAACTCAAAATCAGCTTATCTCGACTTAAGCACTTTTTCCTTTTTGTCACTGATTTATAGCGAGATGCCCTTGTTTTTAGGTAGGTTAAAGATTTGTTAAATTGCATTTCACAATGGGTTAGTGAACTTGAAAAATTTATATACCATTCAAAAGACACTTTTAAATTATTTCCATATTGCTTATATCGATTTTATATTGTAAAAGTCATGAACAATTTTGAATGAATGAATGAATGAATGAACAAAATTTGTTACTATTTTTGATTTTTCAAAGCTTCTATTTTAAACACTTACAATTTGAACTTTCATTTGTTTGTCTACTCCCTTCATTTTTTTTAGATATCTAACCCTGCGTTTACACATGCAAGTACATTTCATGCAAGCTCTGTGTACGTATTATCAACGAAAATGTCATACAAATGCCCGACTGTCTTGCAACTTGCATGTTTGCCTTTTATTGCAGAGTTGTCCATAACATAAAAATGTTTAATTTTGAGGGAACCAGATAGTATTGAACTTAATTCGTGTTATTTTAATGTTATTTATGTCTAAAAAATTCATTAAACGCTTGATTTATGAATATTTAAGAAAATAAATATTAAAAACTCATATAACATTACACTGAGATCCAGTTAATTTCTACTAAAGTGTTAATAGGGCAACACTGTTAGCTAACTTTCCATTTACTTGCTGCAAGTGAAACAAGTCACTGTCAAGGCACATTTATTTCCAGGTAATATCAGGATTACAAGAACCAATAAAAAATACAACAATGAAAAAAACAACATGGCTTTTAGTTGATCCAAAATATCAAAAATAGAATTTGTTGTAAAATAATAATAATGAAAATTATTCACATAAATTTGAAAAAATTTCTTCACGGCAGCTACCACTAACAAAATTTGCAACGTTTAGGCACTTTTTACAATTTTTTAATAGTTTTTTCATATTTTTAAATTTGTTTCAAAAGAATTTTTTTAATAAAATATTTTTCACATTGAAAATTTTTTAACTTTTTTTAATTTCTCTTTCGTAAACAATTTTCGAAGCTTCGAATGAACTATAATTTAAAGAAAAAAAAAATAGCTCAGCTGCGTTTCCGCTACTACCTGGTGAATGTGCCTTGGTCACTGTCTTGTAAAATTCCTTGGCAGTTGAGTTGGAAGTAGACTGCAAGTGCCGAAAGTGTTGTTGTGTTAGTAAAAGAGTTTCGAGTGTATTGAGTTTTTCGAACTTGCACTTGCACGTGTAAACCCTAGGTAAAAAAATATATTTTTTTATTTGTATATCTGCACTAAAAAAGCCATTAACGCCAATTGTATCTAGTTTACATAAAGCATTTGTTCATGAAAATAGTCAATAGGAGGCCTGGAGAAGCAAATCAGATAAAAAAAGTTGCTGAAAATGGTTCGCAGATTCATGCTACGTAATTTTTGTATATCAGTCTCTTCTATATCGCTGCGATTAGCAAATAGATAAAGTTTCGTGCATCAAATTCATAATATAAATTAGGTTTGAATAATTCACAAAATAAATAATTATAAATAATTATTAAACTATGAAATTAATTAATTATTAGCTCTTGAAATCAGTGTATTGAGCTCGGTGTATTAACTACAATTATTTTCTCTTCATTTTTCAGTTTGTTTTTATAGCCCATTCAGGCTGACACGAAATTAAGTAATTTCAAGCTCAAATTACGAACGAAATGAAAGGTGTTTATGCAGGCACTGAATGACATTTGAGTTGATTTCGCGACCATCTTTTTCACTGCGGCAGACATTGAAGTACTTTTTTCAGTTGAATAAATTCTTTGTTACACTTGAACACATTTTTCTTTAAAAAATTTTCATACATTTAATAACTTTCAATATTTTTTTAATTTAATATTGAATGTCAAAATTTTTATTTCTTTCAATTGTTGTTTCTCATAGTAAATTGACTCATATTTGAAAAAAAAATAAGTAGTTTTAGTACAAAAACAGAGTTGTATATTGTAATTTCTTGTTAATTTAATCGAAATTGAGTAAAATAACTTAATTTGAAAAATGTCAAAATATATGGGATTTTACTTAATTTTATCTTGATTTCGGCCGAAATCACGAAATTTGCTTAATTTGGCGTCAGCCTGAATGGGCTATTAAACATTTTAAACTGAAAAAAAAGTATTTTATAAACATTTTCAACCACACAGATGTTAACATCTCTGATGTATATATATATATATATATATATATATATATATATATATATATATATATGTATATACATATGTAAATTTCTTTGTAACAACAGACAATAGGCAGTAATTGATTGTGGCCGCACGTTAGTGTTGTTATTATTGATACTGATCGATACAACAAATTTTTTATTGAATAATAGTTGCCAATGCTGATTTTTTCTTTTCTCGATATGTACATATACATAAGTATGTATGTATGTATACCGTTAGCTAAAATGCAAAAAGGCATAACTAGCAACAAATTAAAAATCGAGTTTTTAATAGATAGTCAGTCATGTAGTTTAATGGCATTCATAATAATCAATCAAAAACTCGATATTGATTTTTTTTTTAATTACGCCTATTTGCATTTAAGCTAACGATATGTACTACACATATTATTTTCATTATACATAGATATGTAATTATTTTCGAAATTTAAAGTGATATTCTAAGCTAATTTTTTTAAATCTGAACTTATATTGGGCAAAGAAATGGAAAGAGGTCTGTCTGCTGTATATAATCTGTGTCCGGACTACGGAGTGAAGTTAGATTAAAATGAGAATAAGTAAAAAATAATCTCAATAGTACACATAAATGCTTTGTTGCACTGTTTTTGTTGCACAATTTGTAGCGTTGGAAGTTGGAATAAAGACAGCTATAAATTTTCAGTTTAGAGATTTTTAAAAATTTTCTAACATACTATTTATTTTTTATTGATTTTCCTTTGAATTATGTATTGCGATGAATGAATGATTTTTTTTTCTGCTAGGCGATTATTTTGATGGATTTAATATTTCCCGAATAATTTCTGCTTTTTATATTTTGCAGTTGGAGAATTTTTTTAATAATTTACTAATATTTTTCCGATTTTAACAATACCTATGTGAATTTGCTTAATTTTATAGTTTATTTTTATTTATAAATGCTGGCAACACTGACTTATAGTTTTTGCTGCTTTTTTTAAACCTTCGTTAAACCCGTTCTTTTATATTTATTTTTCTTTTACTTGTTAATATTTTGATGCGGATTGCCATTCAAAACAGTGTTGTTGTTGTCGATATTAAGTGCTTAGCTGTGTTTATTTTTGTTGTTTATAAATATTTTGTGGTTTCTAAACTGGTTTTGTTTATATCTAAAATGTTATGTTTCCCTCCCACTCGTTTACTCGTTTGATTCCATTTGTGGCTTCAATTCCTTCATTCATTTATTTTGATTTCATTTCTTTTTTGTTTATTTGCGGTTTTTTGTTTTGCTCTTAATTTTTGGTTTTGTTTATATTACACAACAAATTTTTCATTTATTGTAAAATTTAATTGTCTTGTAGCATATTAATTGCCATGCATACATTTGTGTGTTAAGCAGTGGGTCTGGTTTAGTTGCTGTTAATCATCATAATTAAATAGTATTTTCTATTTTTTTTTTTTTTTTTTTTTTTTTTTTTTTGAAATTTAAATGTTTGAATTAACATTATACCTAGGGTTGCCAGTTTTGAAATCGTAGAAATCAGTACATGAGAGAAAAAAATCAGTACAATTGAAAAAAAATCAGTACATTAATTTTTTCCATATAAAAGTCTTTAACTAGGAATGTAACTAATACCAGTTTAGCGCATGCGAATGCGAATACTACATTTTAATTTTTGCGAAAGCGAATGCAAATATTACAATACGTTAAAAATCACATGAAAATTAATTTATATAAGAACATGAAGTTGTATAACATTAATGAATGTACTACATATAGCATTTTATTTAAACTGAGTCTTGCATTGAGTGACACTTGTTTCGCGTGGAATTTACTACAACAATGACTAATTAATATTGTTTGCGATTCAAATTTGTTTGTACGAAGTAATGAATGGTGCTCAAAACAGTTCTTAAAAGTTTTAACAGACTAGTCTTAGGTAGAAAATACTGCTGCCGAAAATACAATGCCTTTTCTTTTTCAAAAAATGAAATAGGTATATTTCCAAACACCGCTGGATTTTAGTTTAATTTTGATTCTCATGAGAACTTTTTTATAGAAAAGCTTTCTGATAAAGCTTTGAAGAATGCCTTACTTATAAGTCAGCTACGTCCAAGCCATGTGCACAATGTGCAAACTTTTATAAAGAGTTTTTTGTGCTTTCACATCGACGAGATGTCAACTTTCTTAAATAAAATTACTTGCCGGCTTAAAAATTGTTTGTAGTTCGTTCAAAAATGCCAACTATGCACAGATATTGAGCAGTTGCAAAGCATGTGCAATAGTTGATCACGCATACGCAGAAAAAATTCGCAGAACTTCTGCATAAATTTGCTGAATCTACGAACGTACTCTATATTTATCTTTTTCATGCTGGCTTAAAATAATTTTCGTGTTTTTGACGTTTGTTAATGGCAAACTTTTTTCGTAAAAGAAGTACAAAATTTTTTTGTCTTAAATATTCCCATACATTTTAGCAAATGCAAATATCAAAAATAAGCGAAAAATTTGCAAATGCGAACATTCGTTATATTCCCAGCTTTAACCATTCTTAAAACAAAACATGAATTCAATGTATACTTTGTATGTATGTAATTAATAAAATAATATTATCGAAACAATTTTCGAAAAAGAAACTTTAAATTCATTATTTGCATGTATCAGAAATCACTTATAGCAAATCTTTCTTGCAAATTTAAATTAAAAAAATCTCAATAAAATTAACATTAACTTAAACTAAAATTTATATGATCTCTGACAGTTTTGGCAGAATTTGCTTGAGCATTATATGGATACCACTTTGAAAATAAATTCGCCTTAAAGCGATCGTAAAGTAAAGATCACTGGTGATTCAAAGAAAATAAATAAACACTATTACCTAATTTACATTAAGCATTTTTTTCATGAAACTAGTTGCATGAAAGTTTTTTATTTGTCAATAGGAGGCCTGGAGGAGCAACTTATATCAAAAAAGTTGTAAAAAATGTATCAAAGATTCATTCTACGCCCTTTTTTATATGAAATTCTCTTTTATAGCGCTGCAATTAGCAAATAAAAAAAGTTGCGTGCAACAAAATTCATGAAATTTCATGAAAAAATGCTCAATGTAAATCAGGTATATGACAGGCTTTCTTATACATTGATCATAATTAATATATAAAAACAGTACATACATGAAAAAATCAGTACATTTGCGTACTGATTTGCTAGTTATGCATAAATCAGTACTTTAAACAAAAATCAGTACATGTACTGACAAAATCAGTACGACTGGCAACCCTAATTATACCTAAATGTTTAAACAAATTTTTGTTATTAAAATTACATGTATGAATTTATCTTTCGTACTTTCCAGCTTTCATTTCCCAATTATACATTTTTATCGTACAAACTGAATGCAGAATATGGTGTCTGTAATTTAACCAATTTCAACAAAGAGTTGCCAGCTGATACAAAAATACCAACGTTGCAGTCGAGACTCAAACGTCTATTGCAAGATGTTGAAATACAATCCAAGTAAGATATTTAATACATCCTTTTATAATATTAAACTTTACAATAATGTTTCACTTATATTTTTAGAGCTCACATGCGTGAGAAATTTCTTATTGACCTGAGACAGGCGCGTGAAACGTATGCTACAAACTCCAACAAGCTGCAAAATATTTTACATGAAATGCGCAAACGTTTGGATGATGCCCATGTCCTGTCTGGAGAAGTAGTGCACAGTTTTATGTGTTCGCTACGTGATGTGCAAGACTATGATGCCATGGTGTGTCTGGTTAATGATCTTAAGAATATACCGAATACACGTAAATACGTGGAAACGGGTAACATGAGCTTCCTCTATGCATTCGCCTTAAATCGTCGCAATAAAAAAGGTGATCGTGAAAAGGCCTTGGAGTCTTCCCTGAAAGCTTTGGAAAAGAAAGAAAATGAATTTCCCGACATGTTGTGTCTCTGTGGTCGCATCTACAAAGATATATTTGTCGAGTCGGATTACACGGATACGGTTAGTTTGAAGAATGCCATTAAGTGGTATCGTCAAAGTTTTGAGGTCCAACCAAATGAATATGCCGGCATTAATTTGGCCACTCTACTGGTAATTGATGGCAAAGAATTCTCTAATACCGAAGAATTACAACACATTGGCATGACCCTAAATAATTTGATTGGTAAAAAGGGAAGTCTATCATCGTTGACGGAATACTGGGATGTGGCAACATTCTTCGAAATATCGGTATTGGCTGAAGATTATGCGAAAGCAATAAAGGCGGCAGAATGTATGTTTAAGCTTAAACCGCCAAACTGGTATTTGAAATCGACAATTGGTAATATCAGCTTAATACATCGTTTTCGCAAAAAGAACGATGACCATCAGCTGACCATAGAGGAACAAATTTTTCAATTTTGGATGGATTTTTTCTTGGATGCCACCGACAGTAGCAAAATAAGTAATATACGGTTTCCAATATTGGTGAGTACGATGAAGAATTGCTATTAACTGGTTTTTTTTTTCAAATAAGATAACAATTTTCGTTTGGGAATTTATATTAAAAGAACAATAAATTAAGCTCAATGTAAAAATACTCCAACGAAATTATTTACAAAAACAGGCAGTAAAAATTTTTATATGTTAGACGATTTTAGGAATTCGAATATAAATTCAAAATATTGGAGTTTGCTGAAATTTTAAAAAAAAAAATAAGTTCTAATGAACAGGAAAACAGAACTTTTATACACATAAAATCTTACTCAATTATAAATTCTTAAAAGAGCGGCTTTTATATTGAAGAATTAAATACTTCAAAGCCCATATTCGAAATTTCAAATATTGCAATTTGTTTAAAATTCGGTATTTATATGTTTAAATTTTCTAGAATTTTTTAATGAAAAATTTTGCATAAAAATATTCTTGTGAAGCTTTCATAAATTTCGTGTAAATGATAACAATAAATATGCTTTTTTTAAACTTAAATATTTTGAGAGTTCTACTAAAAGCCATTGAACTTCATAACTTATGTTATTTTTCTATAAAATTTTTCGAACTTGAAAAGATTTTAGAAAATATTTTTGGCTTCGGTTACAAACTAATTTCAAAACTTAAAAAAGAAAAATGAGGTATATTCTTTTCTCCGTTTTTTCATATTTTTGTTGCCGAAATTTAGCATTTTGATTTCGAAAATACATACATACATACATATGTACATACATACATACATATATATGTAAATATGAGCATATTAAAAAATGTTCATCCTCTAAAAGCTTACTCGAATGATTAAATATTATATTAATATATAAAAAGTTAATTTGTTTTTAATTTCGATATTAAAACTTTTTTATAAAAGTGCCAAAGTATGTTTAAGAGAAGAAAAAAACGATAAAAGTAATATAAATGCTTATGAAACAGCTCACGCATAACTTATAAAGATTCAAACTTAATTTCGAAATTTCGAAATTTCGAACTTAATTTCGAAAATTCGAATTTGACTTTAAAATTTATATTTGAGTACTAAACGCTACATTTTGCCTTAAAATTTTATTAATAGTAATGTTGTAAATAAGCATGTCCTGATGGTCCTGGCAGTTTTTACATGCTTTTGAAAACATTTACAGCTTCAAAAAAAATTCTAAATATATTTCATATTTCACCATGATTTTCGAAAATCCAGCTGAAACAAAATTTTATTTTGAAATTAATACTTTACATAAAAGGGTGTTGAAGACAACTTTCAAAATGATAAAAAATAATATAAATGCATTGAAACAGCTCTGGCATACATTTTGAAGATTAGAACTTGATTTCGAAAATTCGAATTTGACCTTAAAATTTATATTTGAGTATTAAAACGGTAGATTTTTGCCTTAAAGTAACGAATTATCAAAACAAAAAAATTAAAATATTTAATATTTCATATTTAATAATTCATATTGCTTGCCTTAGATCTTGGAACCCCAAAAAATCTACATGCCCAGTTATGTTAACATCAATATGGATGCAGAAGAAAAGTCCATACAAATCATTAACATTTGCTTGGCTCATGCCAAAAATGAATGCAAAAAGGTGCATGATTTCGTTTTCACTGCCTCCCAAATCAAATCGGTCAGTTTGTATAAACGGGACGATCGCTGTGCCTATTTATATGTGCATCATAATTCAGATGACTTCCAAATATATTTCCCATCGACCGAGTGTCGCCAACGATTCTATGAATTGATATGGGAAATGGCTTCTGATCAGGATGTGTTTGTAAATCTCAATGAAGAAGAACCACCACAAATAGAAGTAAGATAGATGTCTTGTTAATTTTAAAATTTTCTAATATATTTTCTCTCATTAGTATGAATATGACTACGATGAACAGAATCGTAGAATTGTACTGGGTAAAGGTACTTATGGTACTGTGTATGCGGCTCGCGATAAGCATACACAAGTAAGAATTGCCATAAAAGAAGTACCGGAAAAAAATTCCCAAGACGTACAACCTTTGCACGAAGAAATCAAATTGCATTCGCAGTTAAGGCATCGCAATATTGTTAGAGTAAGTTTAGCAAATGTTGGTTTTTTCCTTAGAGACATTTGCTTTAAATTTTTGATTTTTGCAGTACATTGGTTCTTTGTCGGAGGATGGTTTCTTTAAAATCTTTATGGAACAAGTTCCTGGTGGTTCATTGTCCGATTTACTGGAAAAGAAATGGGGTCCCTTGAAAGACAACGAATCGACCATGGCGTTCTATTCAAAACAAATTCTGGAAGGTCTCAAGTATTTACATGAACAAAAAATTGTCCATCGTGATATTAAGGGTGACAATGTGCTGGTGAACACCTACAGCGGAGTGGTGAAAATATCAGATTTTGGCACTTCAAAGCGTTTGGCTGGAATAAATCCCATGGTGTCCACCTTCACCGGTACGCTGCAGTACATGGCTCCGGAAGTTATAGATCTGGGCTTTCGTGGCTACGGACCAGCTGCAGATATTTGGTCATTTGGTTGTACAAATGTTGAAATGGCCACGGGTAAGAGGCCTTTTATTGAGCTGGGCTCTGCACAGGCGGCCATGTTCAAAGTGGGTTATTATAAAAAACATCCCACAATACCCGATGAATTGTCGCATGCGGCAAAGAATTTTATTTTAAGATGTTTCGCCATACAGGAATCGGAAAGACCAACAGCGGCCCAGTTATTAGAAGATCCCTTTTTAACAGAGTGAGTGTAATTACTTCCCAATAGTTGGAATAAAAACTTTAAAACTTTATTATTATTATTGTTAAAAGTAAACACCGTAAATTACGTTTGGGTGCTCCTTCGAGCACGGACTTTAGTCGCAGTATATCAGTGCCAGCTGATCGTTTAGTAAATCGCCCAAGGTCAGGCAATACACCCACCACACCAGAAATAGAGTGAGTTAGAGAAAATATTGTTTACGTATCACTTTCTTTTAAATTGTTTGTGCATTTTGCAGAGGCTTCCACAGCACCTCTGTCGATATAGAAAATCTGCCCAGCCATCAATCGTTTAACATGGAAAGACGCAATTCCTCCGGCACTCTGTTGTCACCAGAAATTGAAGTTTCCACGCCCTCGCTGCGCACTGGAGGCAGTTCAGAAACCAGCGAGACTAATGATTTCTATCATCTCAAAAAAGAATCTCAACGTCGTACCACTTTGTCGAAAGTTCTAACGACGGATGAGTCAAAGATATGTGACCTATGGCTGGAGAAGTTGAACGATGAACATGGCAATATAGTGGCCATAACTAAAAGCGAATTGCAGAAACTCTTACACGGCATACGCGAATACATAATGAACGAAAAGGAGAAACATCTAGAGGCATGCATAAATAGTTTGAAAGAGGAACTAAACTTTGATACTGCTGCTCTGGATCATTTGCATTTGGCCTTGTATTCATTTCAAGATGCTGTTATATCGGTGCTGAGATTGCACTCCATAAAACCCCATTGGATGTTTGCCTTAGACAATTTAGTAAAGCAGGCTGTGCAGGCCTGTGTTATGATCTTGTCTCCCGAACTGGGCGCTAATCTTTTGGGCAAAGATCCCTCCCTAATAGACGATGAAAGCGTGCATAATCAACAGCAAACTTCCACTGATAGCCAAGAGAAAATTGCCGTTTTTGATTCCCACCAAATGGCAAGCAGCAATACGCCCGCCATGGATGAAGATAGCAATAGTTTCTCCTCCTCGGAATGTGTACGTCTACTCAAAGATATTAAAGAATCCAATCGCAAGTTTCATCATCAGCATTTGGAACATCAGAAGCAGAGTTTAAAGGCTTTGCAAAATATCAGCAAGGAATTAGCACACTTCTATATGGGTCGCAAGCGCACCAGACGTACCAAATATACGGCGGGTAATAAGAAACCTAATCGCCAGTTGAAACGTCAGTTTTCCAAAAGATCTGTTAGCAATATTAGTACTTATAATGGTGGCCTCGAAGAGGTCGACGAGCAGTTGGAGGAGTGGCTAACGCAGCATGATATTGATGAAGTCTCAAAAAATACCATATTGAATGAAGGCTTCTCCTACGAGGATTTCATATACAATATGGAAAAGTTGGACTTGATGAGATTAGATCTAAGGTAAGCTAATATTTATTCTTAAAATATTATATTAAAATGTTCGTATAGTTAAATTTATACAGTCACTATAGAACGAACGGCTTATTTATGGGTTTATGTTGAATTTTTTTTTTCGACCATTAACCTTTTTATTTCTATTTCAAAATAATGGAATTGAAAATTTTATCCGTCTTGCTCTTAATCATTCCCCGAAAAATAACTCCCCATGAATTCATTTCTTCCGAGAATAAAATCTTTCTATACCAAACATATGGCGAGAGAAACTGAAACTGAGTCAGCTATTTCGTTTCCAGTTATTTCATTTTAACCGACAGCTTTTAAATTATTTTTTAAAATAGGGGAACAAAGAATAGGGGAATTTCTATTATTCGAACACAATTACATATATTCCTAGAATTCGAACACAATTTCGATAATTCGAATAGAACTTCATACATATGTATATCTTGTTACAAAAGAATTTTCTTATTCACTTTTGTTTTAAATTTCGAAATATATCAGTAATTCGCAAATTCAGAAGTTCGAACGCACTTGCAAAATTTTTGTTTATTATTTAAAAATTAAAATTTTAAAAATAATGGAATCGAAAATTGTGTGGAAATTTTATATTTCAGTTTTATTTACTGCGGAACGAAATTTCTGTTATTCGAATATCTCTATAATTCGAATACGATTTCGATAATTCGAATACGATTTCGAATATTTCGATAATTCGAGTAAAATTTCGTGCATGTATCTTGCTACGAAAAAATTCTTATTCACTCTCTTTTTAAATTTCGAAATATATCAGAAATATATTTTTGGGGAAAATTTCAGTAATTCGAACACACTTGCGAAATTCTTGATTTTTATTTCAAAATTCAATTTTTAAAGACAAGAAAATCCAAAATTTTGTGTTTCTATTTTATTTACTTCAGAAAGAAATTTCGAATATTTCTAGAATTCGATTTCGAATATTTTGATAATTCGAATAAAATTTCGTATATCTTATCAAAAAAATTTTAAATTTCGAAACATAATGTCAAAAATATTTTTCGAAGAAAATTTCAGTAATTCTAACACACTTGCGTAATTTTTATTCATTATTTCAAAATTAAAATACATAACGCAAACGAAATTTTTTTTGTAATTTCATGTTTCTATTTTCTTTGTTATTCAAATATTCGAATATTTCTTGAATTCGAACACGATTTTGATTATTACGATAATTGTAATAAGATGTCAAATTTGTTTCAAATTAAGAGGAAATTTAAGTAAAAAAATATGTTTCTATTAAAATTTTAGAAATTCGAATATAAGCACGAATTTTCGAAGTTCAAAGTCTACTTTGAAAATTCATTAACATAGTTAAGATTTATAAAATTAAGTAAAAAGTATTGGTTTTTGAAATTGAACATTTTTAATAACTTCGAAATTTCTATTTTGTAAAAGTATGATTGAAAAATATAAAAATTAACTGATTTCAACATTTTTCTCTAATACAATACTGTCGAAATTTAAAATTTTCTTAAACTTAAAACTAATAAAAAAATTGTAAAAAATAATTGGATTTCGTTATTATTCACTTTCGGTTTCGAAATTTTGAGCACGAATTTTTGCTTAAGCAGCAACGAAATGCCTCTATATGTGCTTAACCAACAACAAATAAATTTTTAAAATTTGAAAAATTTTATAAATTAACTAACCTTACAATTGCACTTTTTCTTACACTATTGTTTAGTTATTTCTAGTCAATTAAAAAAATTGGATACCTTCTTTAAGATAATATAGAAAACATTTTGTTACTGTCTATATTTAAAAAAAAGTTCTTCTTGAAGTTATTCAACGCATTCTTACGTATCTCTTTCAGATTAGGCATTGAAGTTCGCCTGTGGTCGTTAATCAACCAAAAGCGTTCAGAGAATTTCTCATCTACTGTTAATTTAGATGAACGTCAAACAAATTCTTATATTAATAACAATGTTGTTCATAGCAGCGGCAACAGCACTACTAGCAACAACAATAATAATTTAAATAATAATTTTACCAACAACAATAATAATTCAGTGGCCTTAAATCATAAAAACACACGCAGCTCTTTAAGACGCAATAGTAACAAACGTTGTGACAGTGAATATGATTCTTGTAGTGAATAAGTTAATAAAAAGTAAAAAAATGCAAACAAATCATCACATTAATTTCATAAAATATAAGTTTTCATTGATATAATAATGAAATAAATATATGTATTTTTTCAAGAACAACGCACACATTATTAGCTTATGTTGATTATATTAACGTCGTTTACACATGTTTTTGTTATTATTGTTAATATTTTTCTAACAATACTTACTTATATATTTAATTTTTATTATTGTACAATTTTTATTACAAATTTTTATATATTTTTATTTCAATTTAATTTTTTTCTTTTTGCGAAAAAAATGTACGTATAACCCCCCGTCCTTATACCTGCCTTAAAAACCCATCTAAAATTCATAAATAATTTATTAAGTTAAAAAAGAAATAAAACAAAAAATATGTTACAAATTAAAATATTAAATGGGCTTTGATTTATGTAATTCGAAAAACTTGACAGACAGTTAGGAACGTATCAGCGCTTACAAAGCACACGTATAACTTAGAATTTCCAAAAAAATTTTGCTTATCAAAACAGTGATGGCAGAAATATAACAAGAAAATGTTTGTAATTACTGATTTAGTTGAAATTGTTACCAAACTGAATTTAATATGAAGATTTAAATTTAACGGGCATGCTATAATTGCTGTGCTGTTATCTACATCAGTATCATCTGCTAAAAAACGCCATGCACAAATGTAATTTACATCACAGCGTTGCCAACCTACAGCATAGCTAACAGCAATGTTTTAAATTTATTATAACGGAAAATTTTCAACACACAAGGTAAGCTTACCAGACTGTTGGAGAGTGTTTGATGTTGGAGATAAAACAGTGCTGCCACAAGAAAATTAGAAGTTATACAATTACATTGAAATCCTCTATGTTCGTTCTTCCGGTTGTTATTAATAATTAAATAAAGTGAAGGGAATCTTTTCAACAGTGTTTGTGGTAAATAATATTGCAGAATTTAAAATGACTTGTAATCCAATAATATAATACACGGAATTGCACATTGTTTTTATGCCATATTATAAATGATATCGCTTTGTTTTTGATATTCACAAAATTTTATAAAAAAAGGACAGCAAGTGATCCGAAGAGAAAATTACACGTATGCTAAATTAATTGAAGGACTCTACTTGCATAGGTGTGAGTGCATAATTAATTAATTTAATTTTGTAATTGTTAGCTGGTTGCAGCTTAAACATTTTTTTACCAAAGAATTGGAGTAGAGTATTGATGTGCCTGCCAGGCGCTGAAGTGATAAAAAACTTTCTTTGAACCGTTATAGTGGCCTTGGTATTAAATTTAAAACATTTGAATTTAATTTTTTTGTAAACTTTTTACAAGCTTGCATGCTCTTCATTTATTTCCAAATTAAATTTCACTTTTTTTTGTGTGTTTTTTTACGTCCTTAATGACGATTGCAAGTTTTACATTTTGTAATTATTTTTATAAATTTTTGTTTTTCTTTTTTTTATAAATAAAATACACACTTTTTATAGCTTGACAAATACAACAATCAAAAAATAGTTAGTGCTACATACACATACATATGTTTTCTTCCTTAAAGCTGTATACTACGAAAGCGTTCGTTTTGTTGCTGCAGTTGATAATAGGATATTTGCTTACAGTACTTCTTAGAATTCCTATTAATAATATAATATACTACATATAGAGGTGGTACCGGTTATGATAGATGGTATTTTATCTAACCGTGGTATTTAGGCCTTCGATTCGGATTCATTGTTTGTAGCTTGAGAAGTAGCATCACTGGACTTGCCATCATCAACTTTGCCAAAGACGCAGCAGGGACATTTCTCTTTCAAGGCTATGCGATACTTAGGATGGCTAAAAGAAAAATAAATTAAATTGCATTATATATAAAAAAATATGGAGAAAAATGTTTTCTACAATTAACACCTATCTTTAATCAACAAAAAAATTAAAATCAATTAAAAATTTAATTTGGTAAATTAAAATTTTGTTTAAAAATTTAACTAATGGAAAGTTTAATCAAACATCTAATTGAATCTGTTTAAATTTTTTTTTAAAATTTAACTATTATTATTAAAAGTTTAATAAAAAATTTAGAAACCTAGAAAAATTAGTTAATTAAAAATTTAATTGATTTTTGGTGTTGTTTGAAGAAATGTATACATACATATTTGTTTCTGTTTAGCTGGAGATAGATTTACCTGATACCATAGACAATAGGATTATAGCAGGCTGCTGATTTGGCAAAGCAAGCTCCCCAAATTGTATTTAAAGGTGTAAGACCCTCGTATTTGAAAAGACCTAAAGTGTTTATAATCATATAAGGAGTCCAGGCCATGAACCACAAGGAAATAGTAACTAAAGCAACTTTGGCCAATTTGCCCTCAGCACTCTTTTCGGCATCCTCAGATGATCGCAAAGATTTTACATTCATTTTCTTGGCTTGTTCGCGCATGGCTTTTTCGTGAGCTGACACAGCCTGTGATGGAAAGAGAAAAGCAGGAGAGAGAGAGAGAGAATCGAAATGAATAATGTATAATTTATTATTTATTATATTCCAGATGGTTCACACACATCAATTTTTCTTGCTTGATTTGATAATGAGAACGCTAGAAAACTTGATGTGTTTGCACCAAGTCTTAATTTTCACCTACCGCAATTATAAACCAATAGGAATAGCAGATCAAGAACAAAGGAAGATAGTACACGAATATTGTGTAAAATATTAAATAAGAACGTGGATTCCAGTCACGTTCCAAATAATCAATACCGCATGAAGTCAAATTACCCTCGGGTACATACCTAAATTAATATTTGTTTAAATGTTTTTAATATTTATTAATATAAAAATTTTGATGATTTTTAAAGGGTCCCATGAAACAGAGAGCAATTCACCGCACTTGACAATGAGCTAAATTATATTTAAATGGAGTTTACATGAAACAATTTTAAAGTTTCGTTCAATATCACGTGCCTTAATTTGCTCTCAGGTTTTCATAAAAAATTTGTTTTATAAACCCTTTATAAAGCAGTCCACACTCATATAATTTACCTGCTCCAACCAAATATTGGCGCCAATGTCCAAATGCTAGCCATAAACCAAATCAAAGCAATTTTAATAATAGCCAACTTTATGGTCATCGGCTGGCCGGCCATACCCTTCACAATCACATTGTAACGATCCAAGGAGATCACACACATCGACAATATTGAGCTGCAACCGAAGGCTGAACCTAAGCCAGCGTATATATCACACATCATTGGACCCAAAACCCATGTCTCGTAGAAGAGATTTATACCCATCATGGGCGTGTTGGTAATCATGATGCCAAAATCGGACAACGCTAGATTGATAACTAATAAATTTGCAGGTGTGCGCAGAGATTTTGTTGTGGAGAATATATAAATCACAACACCATTTCCGCACCATGCTATTGTGGCAATTACGACCATATATGCTGCTAATATTTTAGACCAGATGGGGTCCATAGCAGGAAATTGATTCCAGTATGGATGGACTAAATGAGCCATATCAGGTGTAACCTACATAAAATATATGAAACATGTTTTAACAAGCAAGGTATATCGTCGGTTGGTTATTGGTTTGCTGCAGACATAATGTATTTTGAATATACTGTGCCGCAAACCAATAACCAACCGACGATATGATGCTAATTGGTTGCTAAAATGTATATTATATAATCTTTAATGCTTAAGTATGTATGTGCGTGAAATGTATTACACACTCTGTTCTTTGGTAGTATAGCATATCCAGCCATAACCGCCAAAAAGGCTTAAACGACATACATATATTTTGAACTTCGGTTTTTTGATGAAAATCGATCATTTCTAATTTCAAAATTCGAACTTAAGTTCAAAATTTCGAACATACTTTAAAATACTGTATTTAGATTTTTTGAATTAAATTATTTTCATGACATTAAAGCTTTAAAGCGTATATTGTATATGTAGATTAAAAATTTAAATTTTTTTAAGATTTTCGAAATTGATAGAAGTGATTTAAAAATTTGATTCTAAAGCGAAATTAGTGCAATAAAAAAATAATTCGAATTTTACCATCGCTATTTGTTCTTTAAATTATGCCTGCCTTAATACGAAAATTCGAAGTTAAGTTCGAAATTTCGAACATACTTTAATATTATATATTAATTTTATAGATATTTTTCATAAAATTATGAAAGTGGTCTAAGTCGCATATTTCTTTGGTCGAGATATTTAGTAGATTACATTTGAACAAATCAAAAAAATATTTTTATATTATCCAACATTTTAATTTAGATTATTATAATTTTATTTAATATTTATTAAAGTTTTTTAAAGATTTATTTAATATTTCGAAGCAAAAATGCATATGACTTGGACCACTTTCATAATTAAGGGCGCATATCGTTGGTCTCAAGTAAAAATACCCTAACTGAAATAATTGTAAAAGAAAAACATAATCGAAACTACAATATTCACAGTGTAACTTTTTTTTTGCCAAACTGCTTGTAAAAGCGTTATTTTTTACACTATTGCAATACTTAATTTGAAAATTTATTTGCTGGTGGTTCAGCGTTGTCTATATATTTCATTGTTGCTGTAACAAATCATCAGTAGACTTCAACCACACATTTTGAATAGTCACAAACCTCTTAACTTATGCACAGACTTTCAAGAACTATTTGAGAATTCACAAATAATAATATTTTTGAAAATCACAAAAGAAAAATAAGCGTAGTAGGCTTTGAAACTAATACAAAAAACCCAGCAAATAATTTATATTCGATTTCAATCTATTTTATTTTTCTACACCTTTATACAATTAGAAATCCATTGGATAACAATAAAAGTAATTATAAGGCAAAATGAAAAATAAAATCTAAATTTAACATTTAAGGAATTTATTATTCGACATATTGTCAGAAGTTTATTTTAATTTGAAAATTTATTTGCTGGTGGTTCAGCGTTGTCTATATATTTCATTGTTGCTGTAACAAATCATCAGTAGACTTCAACCACACATTTTGAATAGTCACAAACCTCTTAACTTATGCACAGACTTTCAAGAACTATTTGAGAATTCACAAATAATAATATTTTTGAAAATCACAAAAGAAAAATAAGCGTAGTAGGCTTTGAAACTAATACAAAAAACCCAGCAAATAATTTATATTCGATTTCAATCTATTTTATTTTTCTACACCTTTATACAATTAGAAATCCATTGGATAACAATAAAAGTAATTATAAGGCAAAATGAAAAATAAAATCTAAATTTAACATTTAAGGAATTTATTATTCGACATATTGTCAGAAGTTTATTTTAATTTGAAATAAAAAATAAATTTTCAAATTAAAATAAACTTCTGACAATATGTCGAATAATAAATTCCTTAAATGTTAAATTTAGATTTTATTTTTCATTTTGCCTTATAATTACTTTTATTGTTATCCAATGGATTTCTAATTGTATAAAGGTGTAGAAAAATAAAATAGATTGAAATCGAATATAAATTATTTGCTGGGTTTTTTTGTATTAGTTTCAAAGCCTACTACGCTTATTTTTCTTTTGTGATTTTCAAAAATATTATTATTTGTGAATTCTCAAATAGTTCTTGAAAGTCTGTGCATAAGTTAAGAGGTTTGTGACTATTCAAAATGTGTGGTTGAAGTCTACTGATGATTTGTTACAGCAACAATGAAATATATAGACAACGCTGAACCACCAGCAAATAAATTTTCAAATTAAAATAAACTTCTGACAATATGTCGAATAATAAATTCCTTAACTATTGCAATACATTTTTGTGACGAGTGTATTTGTGGGAAATCACTGAAAAAGTATATTTGCTAAAAAAAAAACAGGAGCTAGAGCCTTTATAATTGAGATCATCGATATCTATTGCATATGTGGGTTAAAAATTTTCATTTGTGCAGATTTTCGTGCTAATAAAAATTAGCTGATGAACCAAACAATTTATAGAAAGGATTTAAGAATTTCATTTTAAAACGAATTTGATCGAATTAAAAGAAACAATTCGAATTTTGCCATCATAATTTACCAATAATTTGATGTTTGCTCTAATTCGAAAATTCGAAATTAAGTTCGAATTTTCGAACATACCTTAATTTTAAATAATTTGGCTTTTTAATTAATTTTATATATATTGTAATTAATTATTAATATCAAACAAGTTTGTAAAATTTGTAGGGAATAAGAAAAGAAATACATAAATTGCTTGGCAAAAATTTATATGTACGTACGTATACGTAATATTTATGCAAACTTATAAATCAGGGACGGAAAATAATAGTTATTCTTGAATTTTTAAAGAAAAAAAATCAAGTACATACAAGAAAACATCGGACAACGTGGCCAACAATTTTAGTTGTTTTAAATTGGATTTTTCGAAACTCAAATGATACTAAAAATTTTAATTATTTTTTATTTTTTGAAGCAGAAATAATTTTTACTTTGGATTTTTATATTTTTGAGCAGAAATAATTCTTATTTCATGATTTTTATTTTTGTGAGCAGAGTAAAGAAAATAAATAAAATAACGATTATTTTTGCTCGAAAAAAATAAAAATCAAAAAATAATAATTATTTCTACTCGACAAAATAAAAATCAGAAAATAATAATTATTTCTACTCAAAAATATAAATATCAAAACATAATTGTTATCTTTTGACTTTTATTATAAAAATATTCATAACAGTTACAGTCCCTGTTATACATAAATACATACATATATATTCCCTTTTATAGTGGTTGGTTGACTACGACGTTTTTGTAATAGTTTAAAGAACACCGACCGCAACGTTTGTTTTTTAATCTAGGATCAAAATTTCGTAGTCGAAGCCGAAATATGGCAACCACGATAAGACCAATCATGTTAAACTTTTATTTAAATAAATGAGAAACTCAACTAATATCGTAATAATATAATCAATTTTTTAAGCTTTTATCGCAGGCTTTGAGGGTATCGACCGAATCAAGAAATTCCGTAACGAAAAAACCTAAGACTATTTTTATTTGAATCGCCCAGTGTATGTTAACCCCTAAAGCATGCTATTGATTTCATTAACATACAGTATTGCTAGAACAAATTTTTACATGTAGGAAAACACAATGTGGCGTACTTAAGAGCAATCAGGTTGACAAAAAATTACACAAACAAACAGACAATTCGTAAGTTTTTTATTTTAAAAAATAAATTTGCATAAGTTGACAAAAAAAAAAATGCTAAGCAATAGCTTTACCGCGGCAGTCCCCGAGTGCCACACGTATTTTTTATTTTCTTACTTTGCCGTTAATAAATATGTTCATACACACAAAAAAATATAAGAGGTAATATTAACTAAGCTTACATAGGTAACTTTTTTTATATGAAAGTAAAAAACTTGGGTTTTATTAACTATGCAGTTAGGTAATTAGTACATTACACTTTACATAAAATCCATGTTAATATAACTATTACAATTAGGTATCTTCTTCGAAATTATTTTTACTGAATTGTTTTCTATTTTATTGTCAAAAGAAAATTTTTGAAGAAGGTATGTATACATGAAATTTTCAAAATGTTCTAATTTATATAAAATAATTGTTTTTAATTATAACAGATAAACCAACTGAGCCCGGCTACAATCGTTGTATTTGTGGCATGTTACCTTGCGCAACGAGATTTATACTTTTCATAAAATTCTGCCCAACAAAGTTGATCCCTTTAGTTGATCCGCTATATATGTATATATAGCTGAACCAAAGGGCGTGCTCTTGTACAGTCCACCTGGTACAGGTAAAAGACTTGCCACCGCTGTAGCTTACCACACTGAATGTACGTTTATAAGAGTTTTGGGTGCGGAATTGGTACAGAAATTCATTGGTGATGGTTCCCGTATGGTACCTAAATTTTTCGTTATGGCTCGAGAGCATGTGCTGAGGTACAGGGTGTATGTACAGAAGCCGGTATGCGTGTTCATGTTAGTCAGGAAGATTTTGAAATGGACGTTGGCTAAATTTCGAAAAGAATCGGTCCTGTTCTGTAAATTTAATCGATTTTAAGAAGTTGTGGAGATAAATTTTTTTTATTAGTCCGGAGACATTTGTTTCCTATGAATATATTTGTGTACATACCTACATATGTAATACATATTACAACACCTTCTTATAAATTAATAATAAATTATTAACACATGTAGAAAATCTTTAATTATTATTTTATATCGCGTAGATAGCTAAAATTCATGACCATGATCTAATTATAAATAGTTAATGTATATAAAATCCATGATAATTTGCCGCATTATATATGTATAAATTTACTTTGCTATTTAGATAATTCACAAAAAGTAAAAATATGAATTTACCTAGTCGTTAAGGAGTTTTAACTAAAATTTTAGTTGATTTTTCGAACATAGAAATCAACTAAAATTTTTGTTGAATTATCTAAAGAACTTTGTAAATGCCATTCTACCCTTTCACTTAGTTAAAATTATACCATAATTTTAGGAAATATAACCTATGAATTTTTTTGTGTGTACATACACACATATGTATGTATGTATGCACATAGGCTGACTTTAAAGTAATAATTATTTCCGCTCGAATTATAACTGTGAGATGTATGTAATTGAAAGTAAATGTAAAAAAACAACAACAGCTATATATTGCTTTTCCAGCAATATAGTGTTGCCAAACAATTATATTTGAACGGGTACTGTCAAGTAAATAATTTGTGCTGTGCTGCTTTTGGGAATTATTTGTTGAATATTAAAATTCTTAATTGATTTTTTTATACGGGATTTACACGATGACTTTTTCACCTGCATTTTTCTTGAATTCTCTTTTATGTTGCTACCCCTTTTGTCAATAAACTCTAGGAAAGTCACGGTAAAAAGTCATAGTGTAAATCCCGTGTTAGTTTACTTTATTTTTCTTTCCTAACTTTGCACACTTTTTAATAATTATATCAAGTTTATTTTGGCCAACAGTTTGCTTGTTTTTTCTAATTGATTTTCTTTTTGCTGTACTTATTTTAGTTCAATATTTTATTTTTAATTAATACGTAAATTTTTTTTAACAAACTAATTTTTTAAATTCATACTAATTTTTCATAAAAATATTTTCACCATGATTTATATTTTTTTATTTTTTTATATCTAAGTGTTTTTCAACGTTATTCTTCTTCACATGTTTTATTTGTTTTTAATTTGCTTTTTTACATTAAAAACTTTTTACCAACCTTATCTGTTACAGATCCATTTGTTAGGGCGGCAAAGCTTGGCCCTATTAGCGGTGAGGAAAATCTGTTTTTAAAACGAAATTTTTAATTATCATATCTCTTTTAATTTAGACTCGCTGTGAATACCTTTCCATTTTATAATATTATTCAAGTTTTCTCTCCCCTTGAAAAATTTAAAAAAGAAATTTTTAACTATAAAAAAATTTCATTTCAAAACCAAACAAAAATCCATAAACTTTATTCCTTAAAGAACGAAAGATTTTGAATTTGTTTCCCTTTCTCGAGTATTTTTTTTTACCGATTCGGACTGACGACCGTGGTGATTTGGTTCTCGTTACCAACCTGCAGGCCAGACTTTGAGTGGCACTCATTTATATAGTTTCTTGTGGCGGATTTTACCATTCATTATTTAATATTTTAGAGGAAAATTAAATTAAATGCATGCAGGCAGAAAACACATACACACATACATACATACATATATCTATACATTAGGGCGTACCTGGTCGAACTCAAGATTTCCAATTTTTATTTTTATTCTAATTCCCTTGTGGGAAAATTCAAAAACGAAAAAGTTGAAATTCCCACAAGGGAATTTTTAAGAATAAAAATGGGCAATCTTGGGTTTTCGTCGCCTTGGATAACGAGCTGATTCCATCACAGTTTTTAAGTTTGAGATTATGGGATTCAAAATCGGACCATATTATTACATTGTACGATAGCGAGTGCCATAATCTCAAACCGAAAAACGTGGTCGAACTAGCTCGTTATCCAAAGCTACGATTATGCCCCCGGTTTTTGCTAATGGTCTTAAATTTTGGTATTTGGTGTATTCTGAATTATGTAGAAAAGTTTAAACAAATTGTGAACATTTTTATCAATAATACATTTTCACAAAATTCAATTTTTATCATATGTTTGTCTCTAAAAATAACACATTACAACAGGAAAAAATACGGGGTTCTGAGGATGAATTCTGGTAGAGGAGACCAAAGAAAATTTTATTTTAGGGGTGTCAAAGTTTCCCTCCCTTTAGCAGCCCATCGGTATGTGAAACTATATGTTCTTAACATCTGAGGTGTAGGGTATGTTCAGCAACTTTGTAGGAAATATTCCGTGGAATTTTTTGTGGGAATATGCTTACCCTCTAACTCTCCCACATAACAGTAATTTTCGGCAATATTCTAAAAAATCATAAAAACATACTTAAAAGGAAGAGGGAAGGGATGAAATGTTCTACAAAAATTTTGGCCATAACATTTTACCCAAAAAGTCCAAGACTTAACACAAACACCAAATGCCACCCAAACTCAAGATTGCCCATTTTTATTTTTACAAATTCCCTAATGGGAATTTAATCTCCTTAATTTTTGAATTTTTAAGAATAAAAATGTCACCAATTTCAGAGAGATTGAGCCACGCTTTCTTGTTATACGATCCAAACAAATTCTTCCAAAGTTTATGTCTTCAATATGAAAAATAACATTTTGCAGTCTACAAAAGAAAGACTCGCCCTAATACCCTTGCAGTGTAGTTCACAAGTGAATAGACAAATACACCGTCTTATAATTGTATTTAAAATTCTTTTATTTTCATATTTCTGTCTGAGGGGTTGTTGATATCGATGCAATTGAATTTGAATGTTCTTCAATGTCAATATTTCAGTTAAAGGGTTTCATGTCTTTTAACACATCGCTGATGTCTTACGAGTAGCTAAAAACAAAAGAAAAGGGGCTTTTGCAAAATCACCAAAACAACGTGGTCAATGTTTTATAATTTTTAATTGTTCTTAGACAAGTGTTTTAAAATATTTACTAAGTATTTTAAATTGTATGGTACAAACAAAGCAAATAAATTTTTACTGTTTTTTTTGTGTGACAAAATTAACAATTGCTAAAATATTAACGATAAATATAAAGATAAAAGTTCGATAAGTTTCTTGTTTGTTGGTTGGTTTGGAAGGCAGCCATTCTTCACGCAGGCATTCAAAAAGGATATATGTATATGATTCCTTTTTGAAAAGACCACTCCACTAGTCGGTGTCGACCTATGTTGAACCGTATCTAAGTGATAGGTAGTAGATCCAACCCGTCGCGTTGAGATATCTGTTCTTGTAAGTGGTCTTTTACAGGGGTCTAAAATACATACAATTACATATATATGTATATGTATATAGAAACTTAAAATTTGCAAAGTTAGTATATTTTTATACAGACTAAAACAATTAATACTAAAATTAAAAAAAAATCAAAATTAAAGGGTATTCAATCAGTTACTGTAATTTTTACCATCTAATTTTGAAAACTTACTGTATCTTCGAACTCATAAGAGGTAAACTCTTCAAATTTTCAAAAACGCTAAAACTAAAAAAATCCCAAAATCAAAAAATCGCTTACCGAAAAAATCGCCAATGACTGGAAAAATAAAATCACCAAAACGAAAAAAAAGCGCCAAACTAAAAAAAATCTTTAAAGCTAAATTAAATTGCCAAAAACCGAAAAATCGCCGAAATGGAAAAAAATCGCTAAAACTAAAAAAAAGCCCCAAAAATAACAAAAACCGCCAATACTAGAAAAATCGCTAAAGTTCGTATAGTTTTATGTATGTAGTGTCCAGTGTTGCCATAACATGTAAGAGAAAAAGTGCTAGCTTGCAGAAATAAAAGTGCTAAAATGCTCTACAGCACACATAACAAAGTCCTAAAATGAGTGAACATTTTTAGTGTCTCTTATTTCATACGCGGCCCATACAATTGCAATGTAATTATAAAATTTTTGTATTCTATATCATCGCTAACGTGTATATCATATTCATAGGTGTACACTACAATTTTTCGTAACAAAGAATTGAATTATATTGTGCAATAATATGTAACATTTTGGCAAAATTACATAGTATTATTTAAGTTTTTTACTGTGAGAAAAATTTCGCCATATTATATGAAAGATTTGTATCAATCATTCCATAATATGTATATGTCAAACCTACAATAATATCGAGATTTACTGCCAGTTTATAGAAGCCATGTAAAAATTCTCGGCTGTCTATTTATATTGAAAACAAAAACAAATTTTGAGTGCTTTCTTTTTGTTTTCAATATAAATAGGCAGGCGAGAATTTTTACATGGCTTCTATAAACTGGCAATTAACCTTTTTAAGTAAACCCAACGATGTGAATAATAACATATTCAATAATATTGTACGTATAGGCCGCTTGAAATATTTAATTCATAAATTTTTAATTCAGCTGCGAATGGAATAGCAACAAAAAAAAATTTTTTTAAGAATGTTAAATAGAGTAGTTAAGTAAAAATATATTTTATAGATAGATAAATCCGATGAACCTTTTTATTTAACAGATATACCAATTGCACACGTTGTATAGATTTACTGAAACATAATAGTATAAACGACAACTAAATTTTTGGGCTCACTTTAGATTTGAATGTGCTTTTTGTTAAGCTGATAAATAATCTTATTAACACTGTAAGTTTTTAAAAATTAATAAAACTTAAAACAAGTTTTGTTAATGTAGTAGTTCAAATGGTGTACTTTAATATATTTGTACCCATATGAGTATCTCAAAGCGCTTCAGTTATATGACTCCTGTCATACTAAACAGTTAATGAAGATAAATAAATTTGACATACATATAATATTAATTAGCTCGCAATTTGTCTTAAGGAATTAACTATGGAAAGTTTATAAATTTAATGAAATAAAAAAGTGCAAAAAATGCTAAATAGTTTTAAGAAAGTGCTAAACTAGCACTTAGCATTACAGTAGTTTTGATTTAGCTGCCTTTTGTTTAAGTGCACTTTGGACTTAACTGCCTAAACTGATAAATTTCTGTCACTATTCTTTAAAATCCAATACAAATTCGTTTTTTAAGTGCACTTTCTATACCTGCACATTTGAGATAAGTGCCCTAAAATTTTGGTAATTTTAAAAGATTTTCATACAAAAAATCAACGTTAGCTGCACATTGACTTAACTGCACAAAATATATTTTTTCTGTAATTATTGTTCAAAATCCTTTTTTAAGTGCACTTTGTATACCTGCGCATTTAACATATTTTTAGGCAGTTTTAAATTATTCTCATATAAAAATTTTAAGTTAGCTGCACACATTAAAAAAATGTGGCCACATAAATATGCAACCATGTACATATGTGTATAAAACTGAAGTCAAAAATTGTATACCTGCACATTTAGGCAGGTAAGTGCATTTAAGATAACAGCATTTTTCACTTATCTGCACAAAAAGTCGTGCAAAGTAGAGTTGTGCTTATCAGCTCTTTTGAGTGACCGCTCTTTTCAGCTCAGCTCACTTTACTGAAGTATTTCATTCAGTTGGCTCAGTAGCTCAGTTCATTTGTAGTGAAAAATTTTATCAAGCATAAAGAAAGAGCGAAAACAGAAGCATAAAAAGCACAAAGTATATCCTCTGTGATAAAAAGTGACCGATTTATACAGTGAGTGTGTCTGTGTGGTTATACATTACAAAACAAGGCAGATGAAGTATAAAAAATAAATAAAACTCAAATACGAGTACATCGTTTAATGAGTGGAATTTGTTATGTTATGTTATGTACATTGTACATATGTATGTACAATCAAAATTAAAATTATTTAAGATTTCAGATATTTTAATATTATCACAATACATATATAAATTTTTTTTATGTACTTGTGCGACAAAAGAAAATTACTAAAAACCAAAAGACTTGTATCGAACTCTTTCATTAGGTCGTTTTAGACACAAACCTTTTATCAAACACACCTAAAATACGTAGGTTTGTGTCTAAAACGAGCTGCTGAAAGAGTTTGATAGAAGTCTACATGTAGTTTAAATGGGTTTGATTATAGGTTTGTGTCTAAAACGAGCTACTGAAAGAGTTCGATACAAATCAAGAAACCACTCAGTACTGAGCTGAAAGCGCTCAGTGGATTGACAGGCTCACAGCGCTCAGTTAGGTGAATCGTTCAATTGAACTAGTTCATTCATGAGCTGCACAACTCTAGTGCAAAGTTGATTGTGCAGCTAAGTCAAAATTACTGTATTTTCAAAATCTTTAATGCTAAACGAAGAAAAAAAACTGGTAAATCTAGCACTAAAAGTGCTAAACTGGCAAGCCTGGTAGTGTCGGTACGGAACCCCTAGCATGCGGGTCACAGTCGTCGCACTTTACTGAATTTATTTGGTATTGTGTTAAAGTGAAGTCATTGTCGGCAACTGGAATAAGGGTGATTAAAAACGACGTTGTTGTTGGTGTTGATGACTCCAAATAAAATAAGGATGATAAGGGTATTTTGAAAATTTTCATAGACTTCATCATACCAGGGTTGTATTTTCTCAAAAATCGTACAATTTTGTAGGATAGTGTATCACGGCCTTTATTTAAGAAATTTTTAGAAGGCGCGTTGGCTGCTACAACAACCTGTAAAATTATTGTTTACTGGGTTATTTCAATTTTGATTTATTATATGTAGTTTGCTGGAGATTCCGTAGCTGGCCACCTTATTCTAGTTAATAACGTTTGTTTGTGCATAAATAAAAGAAATGAAAAAATAATTTAATTTAGCGAATTTTCGTTAATTTATTTTTTTTAGCCAGTATTCTAATTTGTGAAATATGTATGTACACTAAAACCTCTCATAATCGGACACTTAACGGTACCGGTGTTTTAGTCCGCTTATGAGAATGGTACACATTCTTTTATTTTAATTTTGTTTCTACAAAACTTGTCCGCTTATTAGAGGTGTCCGGTTATGGGAGGTGTCCGCTAGGAGAGGTTTCACTGTATGTACATTGTCTAATGTTTAAACTCAAATATGTGTACATATTAGAAGTTGCAAATGACGGCTAAGAAGACTGAAATCAAAGACAAATTGATAAATAAAAATAAAAATAATAAAAAAAAAAAATGCCAGAACTAAAATAGACTCGATCTACATACAAGTATTCAAACTTTTCTAAATGTAAATGGGCAAAATCAAACTCAAGTGGGAGAACAAGAAACACAAAATTTTATACAAAAATAAGATAAACCATATTAAAATTGAATTTAAAACCACAAAAAAACAACACAATTGAATAAGATCAACGTTTGCTACACACACGTCTGCTGTACTCGTGCAAGCAACGCACAAAAAAAATTAATAATATTAAAGTGTGGATAAAAAAAAAATTCGAATAAATACAATATAATGCATTAAGAGTTTAAATTTAAAACAGATGTTGAATTTTTTTGTGTCTACGTACATATTTTTTTGGTTAGAATTTAAATAGAAAGAGCACAATGAATAATTTTTTTTTTCTAAAGTAATTTTAAAGCGCATAATCCAAAAATAACGTCAAAAAAATTTTTATTTCAAATATTTGAAAGCAAGAGCAGCAAGCAGCAAGTGAGTTTGTTAAGCTCGCTAGACACTGTTGTGTGAATTAAGTGATGAGGGCTGCCTGCATGTACTATGTAGATCATTTTTAACGGATCTGTTAATGGCTGAATTTCAGATCCTCAGATTTGTTTAACGGAAAATTGTTAAGAAAATTATATTGCTAAATATGAGAAGAAGAAAACAAAATCAAAAATAAAACGTGAGCAAACAATGTGACAGCAAGAGAGTGAGTGAGAGAAGGCACGAGTATATATATATATATGTGTGTGTGTGTGTGCGTGTGTGCTTGTAAATTCAAGAGAAAGTTTTGAAAAACCAGGAACTAATTTTCTTATTAGTTTTTTATTTTATGGGGGGAAAATATTGAAAATAATGCGTGAGTTTTTCATAAAACACGGAGAATTCATAACGTCCGCATGTTTCCTTAACCAAACGAACGACAAAAATTAAAGTAATAGTAAAAAATTTTAACAAATTGAACAAAAGAAAAATTATTTGAAAGCAAGTTTCAAGAAAAAAAAAAGTTTTTAATGCAGATAGAATAAAAATCTTTGCGAAAAATTAAAGGAAAATGTGTAAGAAGAAAAGAAAATATTAAAAATTATAGATATTAATGCAATTAAAGGAAATGTGCAAAAAACGATACATACAGCATATAATAAATAAAAATAAATGTGATTTAATAAAATAATTAATGAAATAAAATAATTGAATAAGCCAAATAATTAATAAAGAATAAATGAAACGAACCACTAATTATGGAAATTAATAAAAAATATAATATTGAATGAATTGAGATTAAAACATTAACAAAGAAAACAGAAAATTCTCTGATATTAATAAAATATTAAAAAAATATCTATAAAAATTTATTCAAATCTAAAAAATATGTAAAAAAAATTATGGATATTTATTTTTAACCCCCGACTAAAAAAAGGGGTGTTATAAGTTTGTAGTGTGTGTCTGTCTATCTGTGTGTCTGTCCGTGTCCACGTACAGGCCAAACAACTGGACCGATTTTCATTTAGTTTTTCCGTTTGAAAGATGACTTGATCGAGAGGGTTCTTAGCTATGTTTGAAGAAAATCAGTCCAGCCGCTTAGAAGATATAACATCTTTTATGAAAAAAGTCGGGTTTTTTTAAATTTTTAATTTTTGTTATTGAAAAAAAAAATTTTTAAAATTAAAAATAAATTGCAATTTTATAAAAGAATTTTTATTTTAAATAGAATATTAAAACGAAAACGTTGAACAAAAAATTAAATTATATTCTAATAAAAGTAGATAAAAAATAAAAATAAATTTTTTCGGTATATACAACAAACACACAGACACACTTATGCCGAGTACATATTATGGCATTTTGTGACATCGCAATAGTGTGTACTACATAGTGGCAATATTTGTCATTTCCTAAATTTTTCGTTGTGTGGCATTGCTTTCCATATAAAAAACATAATGCGATGGGATTGAAAATGAAACGCAAAAATGCCAGATGTGTACTCAGCATTATCCTAATAAAAACCCGAACCAAAGCTTAGCTCAGCATCTATGAAAATCAAATTTGAACTGGAACCGCTTGGCTTAAATAACGAAAGCTTTAAATTCAACAGCGACTCTTTACCGGAAGCCAGATTCACTACAGTAATCCCTCGCTTTGCGTTGTAAATTTTTTTTGGTCCTTCCAGCTTCTATTTACGTTGGATTAATAGGCATAGAAAGACCTTTCTTAGAAAAAATTTATTTTGCCCCCCCCCCTAGAATTATTAAAAATTGACTGACTAGGTGGGCCATTTAAAAGTTTAAATTTAAAAATGCAATATGACAAATTATTTTTTTATTGTGAAGCACAATTGTTCCGGTTAGAGATGGAATATTATTTCACTCATATGAATGCCGCTGCTCACAGATCGGACCAATTTTAGAGCACTTTTTGGAGTGTATGGGGTCGTATCTCATCTCGGTAATGGCATCACGAATGTTGGCCTTCAAATGCTTAATTGTCTCTAGTTTGTCGACACAACACTTATCTTCAACGGCGCCCCACAGAAAATAGTCCAACGGTATCAAATCGCAGCTTCTTGGCGGCCAATTGATATCACCATTTTGGCTAATTAAACGGCCAGTGAACGTTTGACGCAATAAATCGATTGTGGCATGAGATGTATGGCAAGTTGCACCACCCTGTTGAAACCAAACATCGTTCACATCAATACCATGAAGAGCGGTCACAGATAAAATCGGTTATCATGGTGCGATAGGTGTCTCCATTGACCGTAATAGTTGCGCCGCTCTCATTTTCAAAGAAATATGGACCAATGATGCCTTTGCTCCACAAGCCGCACCAAACAGTCACTCGCAATTCGTGCATGGCGCATCAGCAATGAAACCAGTTTCAGAAACTTTAGCAATAAACTTGCGTATACCGGGCACTATTGGTCCTTCTCTGCGAACAAATTTTGTACGACATTTTCGTGCAATTTCCGACCAATTGCTTTTGTTTTGGAAATAAATTTCCAATAAATTCCAACGTTGCTCAAGTTTAAATCTATTAATTTCGTTCAGTGGAGATAATATACTGAATATTGTAAGAGAATAGGATGACTGAAGTATTGTCGGATTCGAAATAACCGGTGATTCAAGTTTAAACCGAGAGATGGCCCACCAGTCGCAATGCCCTACTTCCACTCCTTTCCTCCGGATAATTTTTTTTAGCTCTGCCAATGGTTGCAATTTTATACTATTCGCTCAAACTGACTATGCGTTTGAATTAAAAAGAAGGGTATTCATTTTAAATTTTTCTTTGTTCATTAAGAAAATGGGAAACATTAAAGTATGATCAAAGTTCTAATAACGTCATCAGCTTCTGTAGGTAAGCCAAGGGGTTATAAACTAACAAGGTCGCTTGGTAAATGTATTAATTGAGATAAAGATCTAACGAGCAATCACACAAGTATTTTTTTATGGAATGTCCGATCTTTAAATGTAAGAACTCAATCCAGAAGTTGGTCATAGAAAATAGGGTTTGCACACAACCAGGGAAATACGTTACACCAGCTGTGTAAAAACCTGCCACATGTGATGTCAAAAGTGTATACAGAATGTAAAAATATATGCAAATTGCTTACGAATGTTGCCAATTCAAAACAGATTAAGTTTTTTTTTATTTTTTTAATCAAATAATAACCACGCGAAGCGATTAGCTTGTCACCCCCTTTGGACTGATCTTCTAGCATCGCTAACACTCAGCTACAATGGTTCGATTCGAGCACATTTATAAAGGCTAGTATTCACTATCCTACACAGTGCGACTTTTAAGAAAATACAACCCTGGTATGATTCATAAGATCTGGGTTGTAATTTTTCATAAGTCGTGAGATTGTGTAGGATAGTGAGTTCCAGCCCTTATGAAAATGTTCAAAAGACAATAAGAATTCATTTGATCAGGTTTGTATTAGAGGTTTATGGCACTTACCCAATAATTCTCCTCTTGAAACTGTTGATTGTTTTAGAGACGTTGCACTATCCACAGCCTGTGGACGCGTCTGGTACAACTCAACTGCAACAAGCAGTATATGTAAGTAAACGCGACCTAGGCCTCATTCAATATGTTATATGCTTCATCAGTCTCGTGGCGCAGGGCATCAGTCATGTAGAGCCTTTGGAGCTCGTGCGTATAAAAACGTCAAAATCAAGATCCAATGTTTAACAAAGTGCACGGTACTAAACACTCCCCGAAAACATTAGCTTGTATTAAAAAACTAGTTAACTTTGAATATTTTCTAAAGTTCCTCCAATATGCCCCGATATGATATTCTAATATTTCATGGTCTTCCTCGCATACTCTGCATGTTGTCTCATCAATCGTCACAATCTTCTGTGGGCCCTTATAGTGTTGGCTGGTCCACTGAGTGCTTTTAGTTTTAGAATTTCCTTTGTCTGCTCTCAGAATCAGTTGTTACGTCAAATTCAAAAACGTATATTTTGACATTTAAGAAGTGATGTTTGTTTATATATTTTCGTTTTGAAATCGGAAAAGATGTACTTACCTGTAGTGCGATTCTCTAATTTTTTGTTAACGTTAATTGCATCGCTAAAATAATTATAACGAAAATTTATCGAATTTGCTATTCAGTAGCATTTTTAGCTATATTCGCTGTAGGTTAATGACAGCTGTGTAGTTAATTAAGCGACAATAATTTATGGGCTGTTAATTTTATCGACAAAAGTCAACAGAAAATATCAGCTGCGTCGTATCGTTAAAAAGAAGTTACATAATCACACAATCGTTATTGCAAGCGATAAAATGTATAGACAAAAATTAAGATTGTTGGATCGTTAAAAGTTACTAAATCGCACTACTGATCTGTCGGGATCATCTATTATGAGTTCGCCTTGGATTTGGATTTTCCAGTAGCTCTTACCGCAACAGAACTGTGCCAAACTCTTGTGTGATCTTCTACAGCCGATTGTCTGAGTTAGATTTTGATTTATTTTTTAGTTTGAGGGATTTTTTTAATGCGTTTTATGCATACATGATCTCAAGCTTGTAGCGCATTAAAGCAAATACAGTCCAAAGCAAATTAATTTGTTCGCCCATTGCCCAGAAAGTTATTATATCAGAATGCCCTGATAAGTGCATTATAAGATAAGATAATACAATTTTTCGCTTCATGTGTATCACTGTAGAACCAGCTTGGATAATATTTTCCACTAGAGGCCCGTTTCGCTTCGTTTCGATTTGCAACGATTTTTAAAATTTGGTTCAATCCATTTTGCGTCATTTTGATACTGATCTGCGTCGCTACGGATGATTGGATTTCCCCTACCCCCCAAAGTCATGAACACGTGCGAAAAATTTCACATATTACGACTAAAAAGGAAAATTCCTATTTTATTTTGTTAAAAAATGATGTATGTTGAGTCAATAAAATAGCTAAAAAACTATTTAGTTTATTTATACTAAATATATCAATATTTACTCGACTCCCTAAAAATCAGAGAATTTAAATAGAAAAAATTAATTCCATTTGCTTCGTTTCGTTTTGCATTGAATTTCCCCGGTAGTCTGAAAATAATTTTATATTAGACATTAAAAAGTTGTTGCTTTTCTATTATAACCCCACATATCAAAACAGAGTCTGCGGTAGGAAGTAAGTCGTGGTTTACACTATGAAATTTTTCTTTGACGCATACACAAAGTTTGATTGAAGTCTTAAGTTTGTAGGAGAGAAGGCAAAAAATAATGGGCGTAAGTACAGACTTTGTTGTACTCGCTAAGTTGGTTTGTTTTTCGTTCGTTTCTTTCATTTATTCCCTCGTTATGTACAGTTACTTCGAGATATAGTGAAAAGTTTCTCAAAGTAAACTTTGAGTGTGCAAAAGCAGTCTTTCAAAAAGTGTGAGTTCGCTTTTGAGAGGCGAGAGAAGAATGGGATAAGGTACCAGTGTTGCCAGTTTTTTTCTAGAGCTTATCCCCAATTTCTGATTTGTCATCCCCGAAAATCCCCAAATTTAGTCTTTTTTATTAAAATTTTTTGTTTTGTGAAAAAGATAATTTTTTTTAATTTTATTTAAAAAATAATGAGAAAAATAACATTCATTCAATAAAATTCATTTATATCGATAGCTATATTTACATTCATATTAATTTAATTTGTACTTATAAAACTTGCAAAGAAAAAATAACAAATAGTTTAATATACACAAGTATAAAAAAATTTTAATCAAAGTTTACCATTTACAATTTTTCAGAATCGAAATCTTCCGATTCATCAGCCTCAGAAATTCTGTTGTACATAGTACTTGTATTAAAAAGCTTTAGCATTTAAGCAGGAGGAATTATTTTTAAAGTGTGTTTATTCTAAGAAGTGCTTCCAACAATTCATATTTCAATTTGTTACGTATTCTTGTTTTGGTAGTGTTCTTTATATTGGTTAATCTGCCTTGATACTTCTTCTTTATTACCTATAGAATTCATTCACTATGAATAGAAACACACATTTTTAGACTTGCCAGACACACATTTCAAAGCTCAAAGATCATTCACACTGTGCAAGTCTTATTGCTAAGCTGATTAGTTTATTAGGAGAGAGAGACGAGGGGAACAGCAACGTTTCTTTTCCCCTCGTCTCTCTCTCTCTCTCTCTCCTAATAAACTAATCACCTTAGCAATAAGACTTGCATAGTGTAAATAGGGACTTACCATCAGTTATAAAAAAAATCACAAACAATCCCCTTAATTTTGGTTATCATCCCCAACAAATCCCCAGATCCCCAACACGAAATTTTCATCCCCAATCTCGAAAAAAATCCCCAATTTGGGGACAAATCCCCTAAGCAGACAACACTGTTAAGGTACATGCTTTCATGTACTTGGAAATTCTCTTTTGTTTTCTAATTCGTAATTTTACATCTTTATTGGAAATTAAAATTTTTATCAAACTTATAAAATATATAATTGAATTAAAATAATTTCGCTGTGTAAGCGAGATTGAAAGTTTAAGAAGACAGAACTAAAAAAAAAATCCAGAAAAAAATTTCATAGTGTGAAGCCTGACTAACAAAGGGGACTATAATATTTAATATATCTAAAAATCATTTCTTCAGTTACAATTTTACTTTATCGATTTCCGATTTAATGCATTTCATGCGGAATTCAAAATAAAATAAAAATATCAAAAAAAAAAAAAAAAAAAAAAAATCCAGAATTTATAGAAATTATAAAAAATAATAAACAGTTGAAAATATTCCATAGTTAAAGTGGTTATTTTTAATTCGTAAGATCTTTTAATAAAAAATTCTTAAAAACTAATTTTTATAATTATTTCAGTTTAATCAGAAAAAAACTTGATGTAAAAAAAACTAATTGCATTACAAAACAAAATTCGTGTTGTATTGAGTGAAATCAGAAATTAGTGCAAAATGTCTGAAAATACCGAATAAGAATTCTCAAAAAAAATATACACAAAAAATAAAGAAATGTGAAATTAAGTTAAAAATAGAATTCGCTAAACGGAACGAATAAAAACGAAATAAATATAAAAATAAAATAAAAACATACGCCACAAAATTTTTTTAAAAAGAAAACTCACAAAAAGCAACAACAACAAAACATATAAAAAAACAATATGTTTTTGTAAGTGAGTGTGTGCGTATTTCAAATAAAGAAAATGTGAAAACTCATTAAGGAAATTTTCGAACTCACATAAAAGAGCGAAGGAAGAAAATGTGTAAATGTTTTAAATAAAACCAAATTTATGTAAAAAAAAAACAGTTTGTAATAAAAAAAACATAGGTACATACAAACAAATAACTTTCGTAAAGAATTTTTTTTTGCAAATTTCCCAACCAAAAACCATGCAGTCCTCTTCGTCAAGCAGCAGTCCCAGCAAATCATCTAACAAAATCCAACTAAGTCCCAACAAAAATTCCAGCATCAAAACAAAATCCACCACAGTGTTAAATCTCAACAATCCCAATGTCTCCAAAGACTTGGAAACCTCTTTGGAAATAGAGAAAATATCAAAGAAAATCTCCGAACATGCCGATGCTTTATATCGCACCTGGAAAAGTCACGGTTTGGCTCCCACAGAGATACTGGAATTATATAATGTAGATGCTGGGGTGGCAGCTGGGGCCATAACGGATGATAAGAGTGCCGAAGATTTGCAGAAATTGGTTAATACTTTTGTTAACAAAGACAAGGAACAGAGAGGTGTTAAAACTGCCACTCTGAAATCTAAATTAGGCACAAGTAATAAAACGGAAGTAACACCAAAAATTATAGAGCACAAAATAAACACAACTTCAACTATTAATAGCAAGAACAATAACAACAACAACAACCATAACAACAAGCAGACACCAGCAACACATTTAGCTGTCGCCCACAACAATGTAACGGCGACGGAGCCACATTTATCAGACACCAACAGCAGCAGCCCACTAACGGTTTTAAAAAAATCAACACCCTTCATAAAATCTTCAAATTTTTTAATGAAAAACTCCCATCAAACAGATGTTACCGATGGTACCAGAAATAAAATTTCAGTTTCACCTTCATCTTCATCCCCCTCTGCTAGTGCAGCCAAAGTAGCCAAATTAAAAATCAACAAACAGGGCATAGGAGGGGAACTGCTAAACAGCAGCAACAACAACACACACAAATCCCTTGAGACGGCAAAAACCTTAACGTTATCTCCCAGCAAACCTTTGGACATTGAAGTAGATTTCAACTTGGGCCTTAATCTGGATGTGCACAAATTGAGCCAACAACAAACAGAAAATCTACAAAAAATCAAAGCATTACTAAAAGAACCAAATAAAACTACAACGGCTTCCAGCAGCCCAGTGAATACAATAGTTACCAGTACATCGAATTCCACCAAAATACCGGGTGTAATAATTGACTCGCTAGCGAGTAAAACCGTTAGACAAGAGGCAACAGCGAAAATAAAGAAAACAGCAGTCATAGAGAAAAATAAACAAAATGAAGAAACGCCGGTGCAGAAGAAATCATCAAACGAACAGACGATGGCAACGAAAAAACTTGGCAGTAAACTGAAAACAGCAGAAACAACATTTCAAACGATAAACAAAGCACATGATTTGAATCAATCAATGGGAATAATAGAAGAAAAATCTAAATTAAATGATAACAATAGAGACGGCAATATGATCACAACAACAACAACACCAGCAACAGCAACAACAACCTTTTTACAGCCTCAGATCACTAAAAAACGCACAAATTTATCTAACGCCATCAGCGACAGCGGCACAAGCAATAATAACATCACTAACGGCAATGTAACGTCTCTTCTCGAAGACATAAAGCCCCAAACCATCAGCATTAAAAGCAACAGTCGCGATATTTTAGAAAACAGCTCAACAAAAACGCAAAAATCTACCACCAAAGCAAACAAAACTACAAAACTGAAAGAAAAATCCTTAACGAAAGTGGAAAAATCCAAAGACTCCATCATACCGCCCAACAGCAATACAACAAACACAACAACAACAGCAGCTTTAACAAACGGCGAGGTAGCAACACAACAACTGCAGGAGCAGCAGCAACAAGAACAACAACAACAAAAACCCGCAACTGCAGCAGAAAGCGATAGTAAAAATATGGACACTCAACGCAGTAATAATAGCAGTTCAACCATGCCAACACCCACGAAACTAAAATCGAATCGTCCCCTTAGCAATGGCCAAGAAAAATCTTGTAAATAAAAATCTCTTACCATCCAAAAACCGACAAAAAATATTCTAATTCTATTAACGACTTTTTTTCTTCTCTTTTTGTTTTTATTTCAAAAAAAAAAATAAATAAAAAATAATAATAATAATCATAAATAACGTGATGTAAAAAAATATCCAGTGCGCAGTCCGTTTTTAACGCGTGGCTCTGTGGCGGAACGTGTTATGATTTTTGAGAAATGTCCAGACGTCCGGAACTCATTTTTAAATATTAAGCGCCCCGATCGTGCCGATGCACCGCCCAGATCATTACTAAAGGTAAGTGGAAATTTTGAATTTTTTTTTTCAAAATCAAAAATAATCAAAAAATCAAATAAATAAAATTAATTTATATATTTATTTGTTATCTAACCGTTGCGATTAAGCAGAAAAAATAAATACTTTTTTCAAGTTTTTTTTGTTGCTTTTGGTGTATTTTGAACATGTGCGCAAAAATCGAAAAAAAAAATGATTAAAGAAAAACAATTAAATCTAAAATAACATTAAAGCAAAAAACTAGCCAACAACAAAACAAGTTGTTGTAAAAGAAACGAAATAAAAATTCAAAAAGAAAAAAATATTAGAAAAAAATTTGCAAAAGAAACCAGAACAATTGAACAGTTTTATTTTCCAATACCCACCACACCTCTATTTTAAACTCAACACTTTCCACAGCAAATTGATTGGTTTTCCTTTAAGGCTCAGTTAGCCGAATGTAATGGAATGTAATTGCAACGATAGGAAATAGTAAGGTGGTCTTGATTTGCAACTCTGCGTATTCGCCTTGTATATTTGTTAGTGTAAAATTTCCTGCTGTCAAAATATTTCTTAACGTTTTGGTTCATTTGACAGCAGGAAATTTATGTCAGCTGGCAAATTAAGATCACCTTATGTGAATTCGCCTTGTACATTACTTTGCACATAACAATATTGATCAGCTGTTTACCTACTGTTGCAGTTACACTACATTACAGTCGGCTAACTGAGCCTTTAAGCCTTTTTTAAGGCCATTATAATAAAGGTGAGACTTTATCGAATGGAAAAACACTTTCTGTTGTATTAACAAAAACTAATTTAGCTTTACAAAAAGTTTATTAAAAAACTCCACACAAAACTCGTTCTGTAAACCAAAACTATTTTTTTATCGTGTGGTGTAGTCATTAGAAGTTTCCATATTTTTATAAGTGAGTATGGTCACTACTACTACTATTACTTTATAACTACAGCCAAATCGAAGTATATTTAATTGAACCAAATATTTATATATGACACAAAACAATCCAAATATACGAGTAACAAAAAAATACATAATTAAAAAACAAGTCAAAAGTATAGCCAAAAATGGTTTCATAATGTTTGTAATTGCCATTTCACATACGAGAACAATTGTGCTGGCATAACATACCAGGGGTCTAATCGTCGCTTTCGATAACGAGCTGATATGATCACGTTTCTCAGTTTGGAATTATGGTATTCGCTATCGAACAATATAATAATATGGTTCGATAGCAAATGCCATCAATCAATCTGATCCTGATCACCCTGTTTGTGTGTCCAATTTTTTTTCTTGAATTGCGGTTTGAGTGTCAAAAACATGATCGATAATGTGGACAGTCAAAACTGATGAACTTGTGACTGTCAGTCAAGTTCGTTTATGTGTGCCCCACTTAAAGGTCACTTTATAGTTCGTGTTGCAAAACTTAGGATTAACCAACCGGCACTTTAACGTCTATTTGTAATAATGGCCCTTAAATGCTGTAGGAAGCTCCAACCAAAAAATTCAACTTATTTTTCTTATGGAAGTTGGGAAAAGAATTGTAAAACATTAAAAGTTAAATTAGGTTAAAAATTATTCAGATATTTGATGGAAATTCATGCTAGATAGTGTAATGATGAATTTCGTGTGATTTCTAGAAGAATTTTTTTAAGTCAAGAATCGCACTTTATTGACTACAAGTTAAAATGCCGGCACTAATAAAAACATATTGATTATTGAGTGCTTGTTTCAACTGTGATATTAGTTAAACTTCTCATTTATTTAAATGAAAGTTTAACATAATATTAATTTTGGCAAAAAGTGCGATAAAAATAATAAAATAATTTTTGTTCGCGAATACATATGTGTATAGTTAACATGAAAAAAATAAAAGTGAACAAATCAATATGAAATAAATATGAAAACATAAAAATTTTATTATTTATTTATTCATACGCGAATCATTTAAATGAAAGAAGAAGCATCTTTTTTTTTGTTGATTTAATTTTTTTTTGTATACATTTTTACGTTTTTCAGCCCCCGCATATGGTGGGGCCATAAAGAAAGAATCCACAGATACTTTTGCTTTTATAAATACGTATACTCATAGATACTTGGCGTATTTGATGGGTAAAATATTTATTTAGTCAATCAGTGAGGGTCAAACTATAACATTAAACTATTTCGAGCAAATTCATTGCTTTACAATTTATTTTATTTACTATTTACATGCACCCTACTTCATTTCTATCCGGTTTTTACATGCTAAAATTAAATAAATATTTAGACAACTCAGTCAATCATCTGTTTTACTTGTTGTCTTTGAACGGTTTATAAATAATTACAAACACATGCTTACATATACATACATCCATACATACATATCTACATATATGTGTCTGTATATTTTATATTTTTATTAAAAATACATATGTTCATATATAAATATATCATTACATAAAGGCCCTAACTCATTTTTTGTAGTTTAGGTTTTTTGTATATTTCGATAGAAGAACATCTAATGTATCAAAAAAGTGCAAAAATCTCGATTTAAAAAAATAATGAGTTAGGGCCTTTCTATATTAAGGTAACGTTATGTATGTATATGCATATGTGGGTATTTCTTTTCACTTATGACAGCTGTGCGTTAGTTATTAAGTGTCATAGGTCAGTTTTAAATTTTAATTAAAACTTAGACTATTGAATTTTTCAAAGTATTAAATGAATTTGTTTAATTTTTTTTATGTACTACTTATAAAATGTTTTTAATTAATTGCTATTAATAGAATAATAAAATTTAAGCATTTATAAACATTTTTTTATTTATTTACTTGGTGTGTGCAGTCGTCATTGAAAAAAAATCTACAAAAATTTATTTAATTACAAACAACATTTTAAAAATATTTTAAATAAATAAACAATTTTCACTTACTGTAAGTCAAGTGAATTTAAATTTTCGCAATCATTCTGAAATGCGTTAACAAAAAATATAAAATATAATAATAAATAATCATAATTGTACACACACCATTTACTGAAAACTGAAAATGCCTATTAATTATTTTAACAGAAAAATAATATTTTGTGCAAAAATGTTCCACCTTGTCCACAGAAACAGTAAGTCTTTGTCCGAAATTGCAATGCAACCGAAACAGATGCCGCAGCACTTTTGCTAAAATAATTTTCTACTGCACATCATGTTTACAATTTTGTTTTTATTCAAAATTCAATTTCATCAGTTTGCATGTAAAGAATTTTCACCACGTAAAAGTCTGCTAAGACGTCACAAAAATAACGGTAGTGCACAATGTGCAAGCTGTTCATTTTGCTTTATGGCTCCGCACCGTGTGATGTTTCCATGCACTGAGTAGCCAGATCGTAAAAATGTTCCACCCACCCATCTCACATAAAAATTTACAAAAAATAACACTATACAACACAGCAAGAAAAATGGCAATTGGTTTACTTTGCATGCCTTCCATGGCGCTTTTCGCTAATCTCAATCCCAAAGTGGTGGTTTGACACCAAATAAATAACAATAAAATAAAAAATATACTTTAGTTAAATTTAAGACAGCTTTCATCCCTTTTCGAAAAATTGAAACCGTGAATAATTTTTCCCTAGAAATGTTTTCACTTTTTTTATTCCCCTTATCATGAATAAATAATATTGTTCACGGGGATTTTTTACTTTTCCCTTGGTTTTGTTCACTTTATTTTTTGCAGGCGAACTGAATTACAGCCCTGGAAATATAATGCTATACGGACTCAGTTTTGCCCCAAGTCATGCACTTTTGTTTTATGGGCACCCAAAGACTTGGGGCCTCGGTGTCATTTTTGCATTTTCTCAGGATCATATCTTGCAAATCGTTCGGAATTTTGATTTACTCTCTGAAGCAAAGTTGTTGCTCTTGTCATAAAAAATTGTGAACATCTAAAATCAGATAAACTTCATCTTCAAGATCAAATTCGCAAAACATTTAAAAAAATTAGATTTTTTTTTATACTTATGATTTGAACAGGCCAAAGTTCGTATCGCTTTTTTTAAGCCAAATTACATCTGATAATTATTAATGAACAAATAACACCAAAGTTAGTTGTAAATATTCTGACAACACATAGTTGAACGGAACAGCTAGCCGTTTTCGAAGGCCACTTAAACTTTCATCATCAGCGTTCTTCTGTGTTTGGTCCACTGTGTGTGGTGTCAGTTGATGTAGATTTCTGCTTTATATATGTAACTTTTCTGCAAATGGAATATGTGAATTGTTTTGATTCAACGAATTTTAAATTTACTGAAAGCTTTTTTGTAATGAAAGCTCAATTTTACCATCTCTATATTTACAACAGTCTTACCATTGTCGTTTGTTCTTTACTAATTATACACATATTAGTTAATTTGCCTATTTTTGTTCTACTTAAGACAAACTTTTTTGGTTTGTTACTAGTATATTTATTTAATTTTTTCCACAAGCCAATGACTATAAATTTTTAGTTAATTTTATTATTATTTTCCGAACTTCATATGTTCCTATTTTTTTTTACTTTTTTCTCCTGTTCAGGTCCATAGGTAGCAAACTGTTCAAAATTCAAGGAAAAGATTAACTATAATAAAATATACCCAAGATCTCAATGAACAACTTTCTAGAATATATGAATTTCCTAGGAATGATTCTTAACACCGTTTAGGAAGCGCTTAGGTAGCCGCAAAAGTGAACAATTTTCCGAAAATTTTTTAATTTCATTTGCTTGGAAATTTTACACTTTTGCTGCTACCTAAGCTAATTTAATTTTTATAAATGCGAAATATTTGAAGGTGCAAATATTGAATTATGTATTTATTCTTAAATATTAGATGCTTATAATACCGCTTCCGTCTCCAAAAGAATTAAGTAGATGGCTACGAGTGGACAAATACAGCTGGGGGCATTTGATGTCATGTTCGTGTAGCCTGCTGTGGTGAATGTGTTTCTCGGTAGCAAATTGCGATCATCTCTTCGAGAAATCACACCATCAGTTAACTTTTTAAACCAAATAGCGATAGTATTGTTACTACTAGTGTGTCACGTATCGCCATTTAGTTCAAAACAAACATCGTCCCCATCAATATCACTATGGGCCACAACAGAAATATTCTCAGTTGTTCTTGAGCGACGCTAACAATTTCGACTCTACACATCACTAAAATGTCCAAACAGTTAAAATTTTTCCATCAGTTCTACAATTGCTGAACGAGAAAGTGCTTCACAATGACCCAAAATAGCTTCAGTTTCGCTAACTGTGACTGTGACCGTGAAACTTTCACCCCTTTTATTAGTGTCGTGGTTTTTACTTTTCATCTTTCGAGTAGTTACAGCTTGAGCATTGGTGCCATTTTAGAACTTTCACTGCTAGATTTGGCATATTCCTTCTTAGGTTAGGTTAGCAGGCTGCTGGCAAGTAAGCTCACTTGGGTCCAATATAGTGATCCCTTTGTGCTACCTGTAAGTCGAAAGAAGGTAGAGACAGAGAGAACAAGAGGACGGTGAGAAGGCTAGAAGTAGAAAAGAGATAAAAGTTGTTCATGGAGGTGGAGGAGGAGGTGGACTCATTGCGCCATCTGTTTTGAGCTAATTCAAGAAAGGTAACATCGAAACGTCTCCAGCAAGATGATATTGGGAGACCACAAAGATTGCCGATATCGACTTCTCTTAGTAGGGTTCCTATCTTTGCCAGGTCATCCGCAACTATGTTTCCTGAAATAGTCCCGTGTCCATGCACCCAGTTTAACGAGATATTTGAGTGCTGCGCAAGTCCATCCAGGGCTTTACGACATTCTTGGACAAGAAAGGATGTGGTGTGCACTCCTATGAAGGACTTAATAGCAGATTTTCTGTCAGTTATAACATGGATATCTCTATTTGAAATCCGATAGAACTGGCAGATAACTCTCCCTATAATATACTACATTCGTTCGGGAGTCTGTAGGACATTTCAATTCCGTATTCTGGAATATATATTCCTTCTTAAATATCATTAAAGTTTTTCAGAAAACTGCTAAAAACCTCATGTGAATTTAAGGCCTTATTTATAAAAATTATTAATGCTTTAGTAAGGCTTAAAAAGAAAATTTGTTATGGAAATCTGTTTTATAAACCCTTTATAAAGCCTTAATAATTTTTATAAATAAGGCTGTTAAAATCTAGCATTTTTATTTTTCTTCTGTAGAACATTTTAGCAGAAATTTTTAACCGTTTTAGCATTCTACCATTATGATTTTCTGGCAACACTGAGCTTGATTTCTAAACACAGTCAAAATGGCGGGCTGTTCAAAATGAAACGGAATAGAAATGGAACATCCTGTATATTTAAAAAAATTAAATCTGAAGCTTATTTAATCAAGTGGAAATAATAAAATACAAAAAATATCAAAAAATTAAAAGTCAATGGTGTAAGAACTAGATAGTATGAAAATACAAAAAACTTCAAATATCTCGCGCTCTTGTGTCATAGCGAAAATATTGTATGCACTTATTTTAGCATGAATATGCAAGAAAGAAAGCTATGGATCTTAATGTTTAATTTATTACCTGTGCAATGAAAAAAAATTCTATAGCGTGGGAGAGCTTTAAGAAGATAAAAGGTAAAAAATTTTTCTTTCACAGAACTAAGTATCTTAATATTATTTTGCAATATTTTTTTTTTGTTCTTTTTTCGCCTTGTGAGTGTGTGTTTTTGTAAAAGATTAAAATATTAAAATAACAGAAAAATACAAATTTATTGGTACAAGTTTTACAAAATAAAGTTTTTCCTTGCCTTATTTTCGATTTTTCCATACTACAAGTACGTGTGTGTGTGTGTGCGCGCATTTTCTTTTGAGTAATAATTTATGTATTTTGTTTATAATAAATTTCCTTTGTGCAAACATTAATTTTCCAAAAAAAGAACAGTAATCTTTTCTTTAATTATTATTTTTTTTAATCCATTTAAAGTTCGATGAAATTTTTTTTTTTTAAGCAATTAAAATTTTTCTTCAAGTGCTTTTTATTTATTCGTTCAAATTTATATGTTTTCAATGTGAATTTACTTAAAAGTAATTTCTGCTTAAATTTTGACATCAAATTCAATTTTGTCTATAATAATCTCATTCAAGAGCTATTGAAATGTCAATAAACTCAAAATTTTATGAAAAATTTTACTCTTTTTTTCTTTTCTTTTGTCTCACTTTTTTTTTTTGTTTTTTTTAAGAGATATTTTTTCATGGTTTTGGTTAAAATTTATAAGAGACAAAGTGCTTTGACGTGGGTGTGCTTTTTGATTAACCCAATTTCCCGCCGATCTTTGTTCCACGTGAAATTATAACGTTTGCAATTATCATGTAAATTTATATGTATGTATGTATGTATGTATGACAATTCCGAAATTTTCTATTGCACGTGGAACAGTTAGGGTTGTATTTACATACATATCTTTTAGAAACTACCCAATTTTTACATTTTTTTGAGAAAATATTACTAAATATTTATCACAGCTTTTTCTTTAATAAATGGTTTCTATAATTTCTTTTTCTAATTTTTTTTTGTAGTAATCTGGCAAGTCTGTTCATTGTTTGTTATTAATTATTTTTGTACTAAGTTTGCCAACTCTGGAAATAACGGTAAATTATTGTGTGTACATTGAAATAACAATGCTAGCAACTGAATTATTTTTCTTTTAATTTTTACTTATAAAAAAAACAAATATTTTTGAAGAATTACTCTACGTCTCCACCTGACATGATATTTTGCTGTAACTTGAAGTTATAACTGAGTTGTTAAAACAAATGCACTAACAATAATGTTATAACTTGAAAAAAGCATTAACTTGAGCAGTCTACACTTAACATTTACTTGAAGTTAATGTTAAAGTTTGTCATTTTATGTCAGGTGGAGACCGCGACTAAAGTGAAAGAAAGTTAAGTAATATTAATTTATTGTATATTAAATGTTAAATATATATTTGCGGCAATAAGGAAAAAGTGCTTAAGTCATATTTTATTGTTTTGCAGGAGAGCACTTTTAAGCGTTCAAGTCGATTTTCAGAAATTTATTTCTTTTACAGTTAAATTGGGAAATTCCGTTAACCTTTATTGATATATATGTACATTTAAATTGAAATATACCAAAGTTAAACCTAAATTAAGCTATTATTCCAAATGATATTAGAAGTCTAAAAAAGATAAGTCGCAAAAGTCATAGTGCTATAATTGTTTTAAAAATTTGCGCAAATTAATTGAGATTAGTTTGAGAGGGACTTTCCAATATGCAGATTAAGGAGGTAACATTAACTCAAAATCAAGTTATCTCGACTTAAGCACTTTCTGTTTTTTGAAGCAGATGTAGAGTGGATCACGCTGAATTAAGAAAAGAGGGAAAATATTGAAATATTCAAATGCTTCTCTTATGCTCTTCAAAAATTTAAAGTTAGCAGAAAGTAAAAGAAAAACTTCACTTCAGGACAATTGAAATGTCGTAAGGGATGTCAATTGTAACCCTTTAAATCAGACAGGGAAATAAAAACCAAACTAAATTTAGAAGTTAGCGATATGACGGTTAGAAGACTACTGCTAGATGCTAATTTATTTGCGTGAAATCCAACAAAATAACTGATATAACCATCTGGAGTTCACTAGTAATCATGTCGAACGGCCTGCAAGGAAACTTGGTCACGTTTTCTCTAATCTAGCAATATATTCTCGCAGGCGAACTGCGATCGGTGAAATACTTTGCATACTACGTGTAATCTGAAAAATAGGGAAATCTCTGAAACAAATAAAATATTACCACATCAAAGGCTTAAAACTTACAAGCTGTTAGATTTTTTTTTTTTGAGCTTTTATAGAAAATTAATACATATTTTTCTCTACTAATTTAAGGTTAAACTACATGCGACGCCCCCACCGCCATCCGAACAGAACTTAATACAAAAGGAATTGAAGAATACCAAAAGTATTTACATACCCAGGTACTTGTCAACCGCGATAAGCATCTTAACGAAATTTTTGGAAACTCTGGCCATTGTATTTTCAGATTCTATTTTCCCCATGGCAAACCGCAACCCACAATCGCCTTGGAACGTACGTTGCGTGGCATTTTGTCAGCGTTTGATACATTTCCCAACAATCAGGTGACCAAGGACGAGTTGCCGCGCATATTGAAAATTTGCGGTCTTCCCTTCTATTGGCGCATGCCCGTAATGGTTTTCTGTCAGCAGCATAATTCGGGTCTAGTGGAACGACAACGATTTGTTGAATTTTGGAAACAGTAGGTTCTTATTTGCATTTAAATGCTTTTCTTTTTTATAAATTTATATTAAAAAATAACTCGTATTTAGAATGAATGTTTATTGCCATGATAATGCTTCGCGTTTCGTTTATATATTGTCACGAGGTCAGCGTATGCGTTCCTATATACTGCCCGAAGATTTGGCACCTTTAGTGCAAGACGTTGTTGATACACATCCGGGTCTGGCTTTTCTCAAAGAAGCCACCGAATTCCATTCCAGATATGTACACACCGTCATAGCACGAATATTCTATTCGGTTAATCGCAGTTGGTCGGGCAAAATTTCCATATCGGAACTAAAGAAATCCGATTTATTAGAGGCAAGTATATATACCTATATTCTTAAACTAGAAAGGTATTTAAGTTCTATTTTTCTTTTTTCGACATAAATATTTTTAGATCATTACCTTATTGGAGGAGGAGGATGACATCAATCAGATTATGGCCTTTTTCAGTTATGAACATTTCTATGTGATCTATTGCAAATTTTGGGAATTGGACAAAGATCATGATTTACTTATAAGTCAAGAAGATTTAGCGCGCCACAGTGACCATGCCTTGTCTACGCGCATAGTCGAACGCATCTTTTCGGGCTGTGTTACGCGTTCGGACAATAAGAAACATCCGGACGACGAGCCCAAAATGTCGTATACGGACTTTGTTTGGTTCCTATTGTCGGAGGAGGACAAACGTACGCCCACCGCCATTGAGTACTGGTTCCGTTGCATGGATATCGATGGCGATGGCCTGCTATCCATGTACGAGTTGGAATATTTTTATGAAGAACAACAGCAGCGTATGGAGTCGATTGGCATTGAATCGTTGCCATTTGAAGATTGTCTGTGTCAGGTGAGGAAACTAGTTCAATTACAATTTAGATTTGCATAATATGGGCGTAATAAATATTTGTTATTCCACATCACTGCAACAAAATCCAATTTTCCCCTAAAACAAATAACAACTCTTAACGAACGTGTATCGGCGTCTCAAAAGTTTAAGGTATAGAGGACACCCAACCCCCCACCCCGCCCCCCCCCCTAATACCCATTATTATGGTGAATTATCACTGGCAGTTATTAAATATTTGCATTTTAGATAAAACATATTTAAAACCTTAAGAGGAAAATTTTTGCGGAATATTCTAACCATTTCTACAAAAATATTTGTCATAAAATTCCGCTGTAAGTGTCCGAATATAAATCTTGAAATTCATTTCACACAACAGAAATTAGTTAAAATTTTCAAATGCGTTTAAGGGTTAATTTGGTTCCCATACACAGTTGCATTTTAGATATGGGTTGTGTTCAGCGGTTTTATATAAAATTCCACGAGAAAATTTTCTGGGATATTTTAATCCTCACCTCATATCAGGTGATCTCAATTCAGCAGCTGATAATCAGCTGTTAGTTTCTGTTATGTCAAATCAAAGCAAAACGTTCGGAAATTTTCTGACAGCAGAAAATTTTACACTAACAAATATACAAGGCGAATATGCAGAGTTACAAATCCAGACTACCTGTTATCAATTCGCCTTGCTCTAGACCTTCTTCTTATGGGTATTTTTTGCCCCCTTCAGAAAGAGGGGCGAAACCCTTAACGGATTACAAGTTTTGACTAATTTCCGGGGTTTAAGTTAAATTTCGAGCTTTGCTGTATTCAGGTATTCGTAACAGAATTATATTTATTCGACCTCCTTTTAGGAAATATTCGACAAATATACATATTTCTCGGACTATATAAAACCTCTTAACACAACCTGTAACTAAAACACAAGGGTTCGATAGTTTTCTATGCAGATTCGCCATAACAATAATAAATAATAAAATGGTGCAAGTTCAAGCCATTTTGGAAAAAAGGTTAAGTCCTAAGCTTTCACAGGCAATACGCCTACACTCGTTAGATTATTGTAATTTTGCGGGTTCTCTTTTTGTATTTGAATAACATTTATGATTATATTTCTTCTTACAGATGTTAGACATGATCAAGCCAAAGCGTCGTGATGCCATCACCTTGGGTGACTTGAAAAATTGCAGAATGACACATGTGTTCTTTGATACATTCTTCAATTTGGAAAAATATTTAGACCATGAGCAGCGTGATCCATTTGCCTCGCAAAGAGATGAATATGTAAGCATTTTTTTTTTTAAAGTTTATTGATTTTTAAAACTTAATCAAAAAAAATTTCTTTTAAGTCTACCGATTGGGATCGTTTTGCTGCTCAGGAGTATGAACTCTTGATAACTGAGGAAAATGAATGATTGATTTACCGGACATCCTCACAAACCAATCACCAACAATACTTTCGGCTTTCAAACTACAACTGTCAAACGAAACCCATAAAAAACGCCATAACATCCATTACATTTATCCTCGCCTTTCATATTTTGTATTGTATGTATTTAATTAAACTTGTAGCCCCTCCCCCAGTTGCATTTGAAGTCTTAAGTATTGCAGTTGATTGGTCCTTCGCACCCTACTACTATTTATATTTTAAATATTTATTATACAAATTTTTATACCTTGCTAAAAATTAATTAATCTTTTTAATTTATTAACTTAGAATTGATAGTTCAAAATAACAACAACTTAACAAGTTAGACAAAGAAACAAACAAAAAAAAAAAAAAAAAAAAAAAAAAAAGAAAACACGAGATCAATTGCCTTAATCCGTTAAAGCAAATACATAATTAATTAGTTGGAATTTTAGTTAAAAATACATTTGTTACTTATTTTTATTTAAATTTTCATAAACTTTTTAATTTTATATTACTTTGTTTCTCAAAACAAAATCCTGTAAAATTCCCCCTTTTATTTAAGTTTAAAGGAAACAAAATTTTCGAAATTGTTTAGGCATGAATAATTAATTTCCCTATTATAAATAAACTACTTACTTAATTAAATATTTATATGAAACTTACAATATATTAATGATAATAAAAAAAAGCCAAAGAATTATAAATATTTTAAACATTTCAAATAAATATTGATAAATAATTTAATAAATTTTTATTAAATAAACAGTTATAGGAAATTATTTACTTACTGAAGTGTTTGTTGGTTGCACTGTCGCTTTCGCTGTAGCTGTAAGAATGTTAGCGTTAACATGTTGCTGTTAAGGTGTGTTTACACGATGTATGTATGTATATTTGTACGAAAGACCACAATAGGCAATTAATTATTGCCTGCGAAATTAAAATTGATTTATTTTTTTTGAATGCGATGATATCTATTTGTATATTTATGTGAAAAATTTAAATTTTTACCGAGTTTTATTATTGAATATTTATTTAACTCAGACCAAATGATTGGGCTGAGTGAATATTTTTAAATAATTCAAAGAGACAATGTTATTGCATCCGATAGAATTGTTCAAAAGTCATTATATTCAGCTTTGTTAGAGTTAAAGCTGTTCTAGGTATAATTACATTCATATATCTCGTCGAGTCTCATGTTTTATAAATTTTTCGGCCGTAGAGTTTTTCAAAACACTAAAAATCTTTATAATCGGTTCAGATTTGTAAAAGTTATGAGTTTGGGAAAATTTCCATAACCCGAGGTGGTTAACTTTGACACCCTGCTCCAGTACCCTTGCTCTGCCATTCACACAACGAAAAATTTTAAACAAAGAAGATATTTATATTCAAAATGCAGAATGCAATGAAAATGTAAGGATTTTGTTCTGAATTGATATTTTTATTAATTTTACACACTTTTTCAAAATGTTTTCAACAACTTTGTAAACAACAAACATCAAAGTCGCACTATATATTATTTAGTATAGCCGAAGATTGTATTTTCCCCGCCGTCGTTAAATAATTTTCACTTTTACTGAATTTTGGGCACCGTCAACGATATTTATGATAAGCGTTCACGCTTTTGATTGTTTTCGAGTTACGAGTTACAGACACACTTTTCGAGAGACTATGGAATATTTTGTTTCACATCTTTTCGATACGAGAAGTTCTCACCAAAGTTACAGAACATGGGCATTGCACTTAAAATTATATTGCAATAGAGTATACAAAATATAAATTTCTTCTAACTTTTTGTTACATATCATTTTGTATTTGGATATACATATCGTCGGGTGGCTACTGGTTTGTCGCACAGTATATTAAAAATACATTATTATTGCGGCAAAGCAGTAACTACACGATCATATACAAAAAATTCGATTGATTTTTTTTCTCTTACTATGAATTTGTTTTTTCCAATATTTTTTAAACCAAACGCGGGTATTAACTACTTCCCGGGAAAGAAGACAGTTCAACTTGCTTTTTAACCGAATTCATAAAAGGACGACGTTATTAATTTGTCTGTATTTTTTGTTTCTTACTTCATAAATCAGGGGGCAAATCACCGCAATCGAAATCGAGTACTTTGTCATCGAAATTTTGTTAACGTGGATCATGGAAATCGTTATCGAAACGTATCTACTCGAAGTTGCACTCGATTGTTAATCTACTATCGAAAAAAATAAACTCTTCGCTTTTTTCCGCGAAACAAACCAAAGAAACAAAACAAAGGAAAAAAGAAAGAAGTAATAACAATATAAATAATTTCCGGATATTTTCGCACAATTAGTTTAGAAAATATAATTTTAATTGTTTTTAAGGAAAGTGAATATCAATACAAAAATTGCCCAACAGACAGTGCAAAAAATAGATAAGGGAAAAATCGCTTCCAGAACAAATTAAAATAAAGGAAATAGGAAACAAAAAAAAGTATTGGAGCAATTTGTGATGGAACATCCCTTTTCGTTTTGTTTTTTTTATTGTCATATCCTAACAGCAATGTAAAAAATGGTAGTAGGTAACATAAATTACGATCGAATACCGTGATCCAAAAAATTGTAGTAATCGAAATATTTCTGTACACGAACGTGCACTCGATTTCGAATGCCATGATTTGCCCCTAGTACTCTTTACACAGACCGATTTTAAAAATTGTTTTTTTCTTGTCTGAGAGGGTGTATAGCTTTCATTTGTGGGCCCACTCATATTTTTCTTTGATTAGGATTAGGGATTTCGTAATAAAACAATCTCAAATTAAAAGAAAATGGGCGGAATCACGCCCATTAAAATTAATATTATATTTCACGTGCTTCTACTTGACCGATTTTTATGAGACTTGGAACACACCCTGAGATATAAGAAAGACACAATATATTTTTTAAGTGGGCAGGGCCACACCTATTAAAATTTAATATTATATTTCACGTGCTTCTACTTGACTGATTTTTATGAAAATTGAAACACAGCCTGTGCTCTAGGAATGATAAAATTTTGCTTTTAAAAAGTGGGCGGGGCCACACCCATTAAAATTTTATAATATATTTCACGTGCTCTGTTTGTACGATTTTTACGAAACTTTGCTCAGACCCTCGGATGTAAAAAAGTATCAATCTTGCTCAAAAAAGTGGGTTGGGCTACGCCCATGAAATTTTTAAATTAAATTACATATCGGTGGCAATAACAATGACAACTTAACGCATAAATAAGTAAATATGGAATTGCTCACCTAGTTGGCACCGACTTCGAATAGTATTATAAGTAACACACATAAAAAAAATATTTTATTTAACTGAATCTAAATTATTTTTAATTTTTTAGGGCTTATTTCAGAGTCGGTTAAATTTGTTTATAGTTTTATTGCACTAAAAATAAATATCTTTACAATGCAGAGTTAATACTCCATTAAAACAAAATTTATATAAATAAATTTGTATTTTATAGTTCTTGTATTTCGAATAACACAAATAATGCCCAAAACATTTTTTAATATTTTTTTTACAAGTTTTTGAAGTTCAATAGTTTTGTTTATGCTTGCACCCAAAAATAACGGAGAGAATAAAATGTCAACAAACAAGCAAAACAGCTGGTTCATGGTGGAATTGGTTATATACACCTTGAGCTGGCTTTCTAAAGCAGTGATGCCACTTGATTTTTTTTTTGCTCCCAAGTAACTTATGATTGGAGGAATATTTGCGGGAGAAAAATATTTGCGTGAGAAATAAATTCCGAGGGGGGAAAAAAAGTTGCTGTCCTAAAATATTAATTAATTAATTAATATTAATTAAGAAGTCTTTGTCATTATAATACAGCAAAATTTAACACTGACATCTCATCGCCACCATTTACAATACAAACTCTTTGTTTTTTTTCACAATTTTATACATCGTTTATTTTGGAAAAAAATTGGTTAAAACTAAAAGTATATCTGTATATAATATTTAATTAAATCACTAAAATCTGCTTTAAAAGTAAACAATTTATTTATATTTTACTGTTTTTTTTATCTATTTGTTTTATTTTATTTTTTTTTTAAATTTTATTTAATTCGATTTTATTTATTTATTTATTATTATTTAAGTTTGCTTACATGTACTTGTTTTACTGCTTTATCTAACAAAATATTACAATTTCCTTTTAAATATGTATCTAAAAAATTAATTTTTTTTTTAGTTTACTAATAGTATTTTTGAACGAATTTACGGAAGGAAACATTATTTTTAAAAGTCATATAAGAGTTAAATGTTTTACAAACACTTGCTCTCACACTTTTATACAATATTTAGATGAAATTTTAAATTGGAAGAGTAAAATGCTGTTGCCTAACATAAAACCCTCCTCAATAACTAATAAAATATTACGAAGTGGTAAAAGTTAAAAGCTTACATTACATGCCTCGAGATGGACGTGTACGCTGTGGTATTTGATTGAAATAAAATCTTTCGATTATTGCGTTACACGAACTTTATCCGATTCACTTTCTTCACTATCATCATTATCCGTTGTAGTAGTTTCATTAGTTTCAGTGCGTATATAGATGGGCTCTGATTTGCCTTTAACGCAGGCTGATGTTATGTGAACAGTCTTGATATCTGAACCGGGCACATCAAACATGGGATCTAGTAATAGTTGTTCCTGTATGGAAAAGCACAATTATTATAATAATTATTTGTAAGTATGTATAATTATAAAGATTTATTGCTTACCATAATTGAACGTAAACCTCTGGCACCCGTTTGACGTTCCATGGCCAGTTTGGCAATGGCCTTAATTGCATTCGCCGTAAAACTCAGTTGAACTTGGTCTAGACCAATTAAAGCTTTATATTGGGGTATCAAAGCATTTTGCGGTTCGGTTAAAATGCGTACCAGCATATTTACATTAAGGCTATGGAAGGGCACAATGACTGGGAAACGACCAACGAATTCCTATGAAAAAAAAAACATAAATAAATAAATAAAAAAAAACCTAAACTTTCAAGTAAATAATTATTACCGGTATCATGCCAAATTCAACGAGATCACGTGCTTGCACTTTAGTTAAACATTTATCACGCTCTTCCTGATCATTGTCCATTGGACTGGCGGCGGATTGAGCGGCGCGACGACCAGAAGCACCAGACGTGGGAGCACCAAAACCCAAGTACTTGCAAAAAGAAGATTGATTCAAAATTACAAAAATTACGTTTTGAAATTAATATTTTTCCGAGGGCTCTTTAAAAAAATACTTTTTTAATGAATATTTTTTAAGAGAAGTATGTTTTCAAGGGATATTTTTTATAAAGTACTTCCTCAAATTTCCAAATACTTTTTTGAAGGCTCTAATAATTTGTCCATACCAAAATTAATGAAAATCAACATTTAAATATGAATTGATATTTAAATAGAGTTGGTGAAATTGGCCCTAAGGGCAAATGTACTTTTTTAAATTACTTTTTCCAAGCGTACTTCTTCTCAGAAGAAAAGGAACTTCTTTGAAAATATTTAATTTTTAAATATGTACTTTTTTTGAAATAAGCATTTATTAAAGGTATTTTTTATAATAGGTACTTTTTATAGGTATGTTTTTTTTTCAAAAAGTACCTGATTAATAAGCACTTTTAAATGACATTTTTTTAAAGAGGTACTTCTAAAGAGGGGAAAGAAACTTTTTTCGAAAAACAATTTTTAATATATACATAAATACAAGCTACTTTACTTAAACGTATTTTTTAAGGGTAATTTTTCAATAGCTACTTTTTTAAAAGGTACTTTTTTAAAATTTACTGTTTTAAAGGGAGCTTTTTTAATTTTTTTTTTTAAAACGTGCTTCTTTTTTAATGTATTTATTAAAAGGTACTTTTTCAAAAAGTTCTTTTTTGAGAAATTACATTCTAAGAGCCAATTTCACCAACGTATTTAAATATGAATTGATATTTAAATGTCGTTTTTCCATACAAAAATTAATGAAAATCGACATTTAAATATGAATTGATATTTAAATAGAGTTGGTGAAATTGGCCCTAAAAGTATACTTTTTATTTAAAAGGTCAATTTTTTTTAAATTAAACTTTTCAAAAAGTACTTTATTCAAAGATACTATAATTAAAAGGTACTTTTTCAAGAGGATTTTTTAATAGGTACTTTTTTCTACTAACTACTTTTTTTAAAAGGTACTTTTTTTAAAAGGTACTTTTTTTAAAAGGTACTTTTTTTAAAAGGTAATTTTTTAAAATGTACTTTTTTAAAAGGTACTTTTTTTAATAGGTAATTTTTTAAAATGTACTTTTTTAAAAGGTACTTTTTTTTAAATATACCTTTTTTAAGTTGCTTTCTCAAAACTTTCTTCTCTTTTTAATATATTTTTTAAGATGAAACATTAATTTTTACATTCAAGAGAATAAATTTTGAAAAAAAGTAGTTTTTTAAAAGGATTAATTTTTAAAAATTTCTTTTTGAATAATGCGATTAAAAAAAACATTTTTTAAAATGTATTTTTAATTACATTTTTAAAAAGTTGTTTTTTGTACTTTTTTCAGAAAGTACTTTTCAAAGAGGTACTTTTTATGAAGTAATATTTTTCATAAGTTGCGTTTTACACTTTTGCAAAATGGTACTTTTTAGAAGAATTTTCTGAAATAGTGAATTTTCAATGGAATTTTGAAAGGATTGTTTTTACAGAAAATTTCAATACTTTTTCAAGTACATATGTATATGAAATATAATTTTATTTATATCGTTAGCTAAAATACAAAAGGCGTAACCAACGAAAATATAATATAACAGGAGAAACAAAAAACTAAAAAAAATTTTAACGCACTTTATGTTAATAAAAGCCTAATTTTCGAGAGAAGAATTGTAAAATTTTGTAGACATGTATGTATGTAATTAATGATACTCATAATAATCAATCAAAAACTTGATTTTGATTTTTTTTAGTTACGCCTTTTTGCATTTTAGCTAACGATATGTTCTTATAAAATAAATACATATGTGACGCGCAAAATAGAAAGGAATTTAAGGGTAAAAACCGGTTTTGTTCAGGAGAACCATTTTAAAGATTTAAATACGTGTATCTTTGGTGTACCATCACATCATAAAACGCGCATATCTCTGGGAGGGAACACTTTTGGGGCATGGGATCGGTCTCATTCGATTCTCAGATGTTGTCCACATCAAAAAAAAAAAAAAAGTGAAAATTTATTTCTTTTTTACCCTTAGGTCCCTTTCTCTATGCGCTGTCACATATATAGAGATTTTCGGTGAATGTAACTCAATGTGTTCGTCTTGGGTTTTGTTTCACTACAACAAGTAAAGTGTCTTATGTTACTATATTATTTTGTAATTGTATTTGTAACATTTTATAAATAAAAAATAAATAAAAAATTAGTTATACCTTCTCATTTAATCGTCTCGCTATAAGACGATCTAGTCCAGTGTAAGCACCAGAGGCCACAAAGAGAATATTTGTGGTATCAACTTGTACAGTTTCTCCTCTAAGTTTGCGAGGTGAATTGCGTTCGGGCACATTGACAATTGTTCCCTCCAACATTTTTAGCATACCCTGCTGCACACCTTCACCGCCCACATCTCTCAGCTGATGTATGCCGGGTACAGCACCGATTTTATCCACTTCATCCAGAAAAACGATGCCAGTTTGAGCACGTTCCACGCTAAAGGAAAATAAAAAGAAATTATGTCAATTGAATTAACAAAAGAAATCCAAATTTACTTGTAATTAGCATCCTGCAATAACTTTGAGATGACACTCTCTATATCCTCGCCCACATAGCCGGCTTGTGTAAGAGTCGTACAGTCACAGATGGCAAATGGTACGTCCAAACATTTGGCTATAGTTTGGGCTATCAACGTTTTACCCGAGCCCGTTGGTCCCAGCATTATAATATTACTTTTTTCCAATTTAATTTCATAATTTTGTTTATCCAAAATTTCTGAGCCCGAATCATGGCCATGGTGATGGACCTGCGACTGTTTCGGTGGTAATTCAGTACCCGATGAATTGGCCATGGTGTGACCAATACCAGTTATATGCAACAAATCATTACGGGTGCCCATGGGATCATTCATCATGCTCGAGGGCGGCTGAGACATTTGCTGCTGCTGTTGCGGACTCAACTGGGGCAGATTATGATGTATGCGTTTATAGTGATTGTACACCGCCACCGCGAGAACCTTCTTGGCAAAGTCTTGTCCCACTACATGCTTGTCCAAATATTCCATAATTTTTTGTGGAGGTGGTGGTGGCTTACGTTGATTTTTTGTTTCTTCTTTAACGCTGCGCTTGGTGTCCACCTCCGAGAGCACCACAAAGAAATGATTACACTTGGCACACTTAACGAAACGTGTTGAACTGACAAATGTTTCTACTTGTGTGCAGGGACTACCGCATTTGGGGCATGACAGAAAATTCTTATCATTCGGCGGTTCACCAGAACTGCCAGATGTTGTGGTAGAGCCAGCAGCATTGCCGCCGCTTCCACTGCCGCTACCTACAGAATTTGAGCCAGTTCCACCACCTCTACCCGATCCAGCCGTCGCATGCGAGAGGGTTATATCGATTTTCGGGCTAGTTGCCAAATGAAGACAACGCGTTGCCAAGGCCGCTAAGCATCCTGCTTGTGAATGATTATTTGAACAGCAAATACCTGGTGGCAAATTCAAAAAATACATTTGGTCAATTCACAAGTCTTGTTGTATGCTTTAAAGTTGTAAGTGATAAAACAATTTCAAAAAAAAAAAAAAAAAAAAATACAAATAACTTTTTTTATCTTTTCTAAAACAACTTTAACCGTACAACATGGCTTGTGGATTGATCAATTATTTTTATCTTATCATTATAAAGTGCTAATGAATTGCGAATAATTTCAATGCTTTTCCTTTTAAACTTATATACCTATTTATACTCATGTGATAATTTGTCGAAGTTGGAGGCAAATTTCTTGAAATAAGAACAGGGTGAGGTCTGGTAACAGAAATCCTCAGCAAAATACACTAAATTCCCCAGATAATAAATCCCTGAGAAAAAACACTCAATTTTTGGGAAAATTTTTAATTTTTGACTAAATTTCCAGCAAATGGAAAATTCAAAATTATAAAAAAAGGAAGCACTTCACTTTTAATTTTTCTTTTAGGGTTCCGTAAAAAGGAATCCTATTGTTTTCGCCACGATGTCTGTCGCTCACAGTATGTTTTCGCGAAAACCGTAAGTGCTACAAACCTGAAATTTTCAAAGAATATGTAAAACTTTGGACGCTATGCAGATTAAAGCAGTCTACATTGAAATTAAAAAAAGCAAAATTAAAGGGTATATTATCAGTTAATGTAATTTTGACTATGTAATTTTGACAACTTGCTATATTTTCATCTAGTATTACTAGGGGCTACCTTAGGATATATTTTCGCAAGGGCAAAAACATGAAATTTTCAAAAACGCTAAAACTAAAAAATCTCAAAATTAAAAAAAAAATACGAAACGAAAAATCGCCAAAATGAAAAAAACCGCTTAAATGAAAGATATCACAAAAAATAAAATAAATTGCTAAAATGCAAAAAAAAATCACAGAAAGTAAAAATGGTTGCCAAAAAAATCTAAAAAATCGCCAAAAAGAAAAAAGCGCCAAAACTAAAAAGTCGCTAAAACTAAACCGAAAAAATCTCCAAAATAAAAATGCGTCAAAATTAAAAAAATTGACTCAAACTATAAAAAAATCGCTAAAATGCATAAATATCTCTAAACGTAAAAATATCAAAAAAAAAAAAAAAAAAAAAAAAAAAAAATTGCAAGAAAAAAAGCGCCAATACTGAAAAAATCGCCGGAAAGAAACAAGCGTCGACAAAGTCGCACTTTACTGTATTAATTATTAGTATATGTATTGTAATCTCTTACGGTCTAAGATCATAAAAAATATTTTAGGTTTATTACAGGTTTATTTGACAAATTTCCCATAGAAATATGTCAAATAAGCGCTTAATAAACCTGAAATATTTTTTATGAATAAGGCAGTTAATATTTGTGTTTATTCAGGGCTATCATGAATAAAATTCCACGTGAAATTTTTTCCTTTTCCAGTTAGAATTTTTTGTTTTCCCTATTAGTTGCTATTAGTTGGAAATAATTTCACGGAAAAAGTTCACGTGGAATTTTATTCACGATAGCCCTGATTTTTTTTTTTTTTTTTTTTTGTGGAGTTTAACAATATTCTGCCTTATCGTGGTTGGCATTTTTCGACTTCGACAACGACCGTTTTTGTAATAGATGAACGAATACTGTAACAATTTTCTTTAATCTAGAACCAAAATATCGTAATCGAAGTCGAGATACGCCAACCACGATAAGGCCCATTATGTTATCTGCGTGAAGAAAAGAATTTAAAATTTATAACCCTACACTATAAAGTTCTAAATTGAATAGAAAACAATTTATGAAAAAGAACCAAGTTTGATTTATTATAAAAATAGCACTTCTTTCAAAAATTATTTTTAAAAATGCAGCAGCATTTTTAAAACGAAACCCCAAAATTCTTGTTTTACGAATACTTTTTTGGTTCAATGTAGACAGAAGCGGTCGTGTTTAACAGAGCTCTGTTAACAAAAAAATCAGACCTCTGTTAAATAATAAAATTTAGTTTTTTTTTCACAAAATGAGCTTGACCAGAAAATTGAAGCCGAGTTCCTTCTCTATGTCTCCTTTATTTATATATAACATTTAATACCTCCTAATTTATACCGTAAAACTACAGCTTAGGTTAGAAAAACTTTTTAAATGAGTATACAAATTTAATAAAATAACTTATCTTAAATTGGATTTTGGCTATTTTTTTTACTATTTGTGGGAGGTGGAGAGAAAATACTATTGGAGGAGACACCTGCACGTCTCTAGATTAATGTCCAATAGTCGAAATTCATAACATCCTGTTTTTGTGGAAATTACAAAACAATTTTAATTGAAATTTTGTGTGTTGCAGTCCGCCTCAATTGAAACGAACGACAAAATATGTAGTTAAATTGAAAGATTTGAATTGTTTTTCACCACTAAATATCATATTTACTTTTATACCAATATATTGGTTTCTATTCGTTGAATAGAAGTACAACAATCTGAATGCAACCAAAGATAAATTGAACTCGTAACGAGTTTATGAAATAAAATTGTCTAATTAACATTATCAAAAGCATTACAAAGGTCAAGTGACTTTAAAGTAGAGATATCAGAGGGTCTACTCCGCTGCTAGGCAAAGTGGCACCAGAGTGCCGACCATTAATCGACTTCTTATACAACCGAATACACATTCGCGAATACATTTCTCTCAGTGGCCAGCATTGGCCTACTCAATAAACGAAAGGAAAATCTTTTGAATTTATCTACATGTTGTAAACATATAAATTTGAAAGCATTTCCATTCGTTTCGAATTACACAGAAGATCCCTTGATTGCTATTAGAATTATATCGAATGCTTTCAATCAGAGTTGTGCTAAAAGCACTCAGAAATCCAAACAAACAATTGCTGAGGAGTTTATTCGAGTTTAAGTATTCTAGTAAAAGCTGGAATTGACTATCCCGCACAATCGTGCGACTTTTGACAATGCATGTAGTTTCTTTAGATTTTGTTTCTCCTAGTGTTTTAATAAAATTAAAAAGCTTGTTTGTGAATTCCCAGAAATAGAATTTATTTGTTCAGTTTCCCCCGAAGTCAAAATATCCCATAATTCCCAAACCCTACAGGCAAGCTGTACATGCAGTACAAAATTGTTAATTAACTGAACTCACCTGTACAGCACGTACAAATTAATTAAAAAGGTACAACGGCCTTAGCATTATTAAAAAAAAAAAATTTAGGGGGTGGAGGGTCATCGTTCAATAAACAAAACATGTGTAACTATTTACATATGTATGTACATGTGTATCAAAAATTCAAGACATTGAACAAAAACAATAAATTAATGTAAAAAAACTAAATGAAAACAATAACAATAATCGGGCCAACAACCTAGAAATACTATAGACGTGATTGAAGATATTTTTTCGGGTAATAAAAATGACCTTGATCGTGCTAAATTGATAAGAGGGAAAATGAATTGATATTGGGGTATTGATGTAGAAAGATGTAGATTGTCAGCTGATTTCCAAGAAAATTTGAAAACAATGACTTATTGCAAAATACCTACCTGCATAAATTTTTTATATTTTGCAAATAAATGATTCGCAATTGTTTATTTATTTATATATTTGTACATACATGCAAATTAATATAGTACTTCATACATAAGTATGTTATTCTAGCCAAAGCTGTGAATATGTTTTAATAAAACAAGGAAACTTGATAATAAATATAAGTATGCATGTGGGTATTAAAAGCTACATATAAAAAAACACGCAGGTTTTGGCTAACAAAGAATTGCGATCTTTTTACAACTAATATAAAAATTTTTACGTTGCACAGGTTTTTTGCAGTTTATTCCCCTCAAAACGAAATACCAAAAAAAAAAAACTAAAAGCACAAATAATACCATGGTTACGATGAAGAAGAAAAGTGGTCTGTTATGAAATTCTGCTATCCACATCTTTAGCAAAAAATAAAATAATACAACTCACCTTTCAGCCAATAACAATGGATTCCAGCTCTCGGTAGCTGGGACAATAAAACAATGTGGCGTACAACACTCATAATCAGACCGGAACAGTCAGCAGCTGTATTATTTTTTTTTTTTTTTTTTTGTTTTAACTATTTATAATTTCTTTGAATTTAAAGCAATTAATTTTCTTGCACAAATAATTTTTCCTTTTCTTTTAAACAAATAAAAAAATATAAATTCCTTTTTAAACGTCAATCAATCTTTGTTTTTTGTAGTTTTCCTTTTTCTAAATTAGTGGATGATTAAATATTTCTTTTTAATTAAATACGCAAATTTTTATAAGCACTTTTTGTCAAAATAATATATAAAAAAATATTCACAGTTTTCCTCGCTTTTCTAGTGGTTTAGTTCATTTTTGTGTGTTTTTTTTTTTGGTGCTTAATAATTTTTTCATTTCCCTTGTTGTTTTCTTTCGGCCTTTTTGCTACTACAAAAAAAATGTCGACATCTGGTGGTATGTTCAGTGCAGCATATTTTGCTATTACAGCTACTGAACACTATTCATTTTTAATTTAACTTGTCCTGTTACACTGAAGACAGTGGTTTAGGTAAAACAAATTTAAAATGCTTATACTTGCGGTTGATGATAAAAACGCAACAACTGCAATATATAAGAAACTTGGCTTGTATTTATCACTATAAGATCATTCAGTTCGAAATCGTTGTATGGTTACAGCACGACTTAAGAAAGGAAGATATCGTCGGGTAAATAGTGGTTTGCCACAATAATGTATTTGTAATATACTGTGCGGCAAACCAATAACCATCCGACGATGTGTATTTGCTATGAAGTCACAGCAGGGAAGACGACGTTATGGTATAAGCTTTTATATGCTTGGTATTTAATACGGTAACAGTGAATGGAGCATGATACAAAATAATATTAAAAGAGCGCTACGCAATTTAAAACAATTTTGGACCCATACCCCAATGCTGAAGAGCTGTAAAACAGTGAATACGTGAGCGAGAGAAAATGAATTTTTCTGTTCTGAGAGTCACGCAAATTTGAAGTCACGTAATTAAAAAAAGAAGCTATTAGAGTAGCTGACTTGTTAGTGGGTGTTTATTGTATTTTAACTTTTTGTCATTTATGTCTAATATAATATTTTATTACCACTTCCAACGCTATAAATCCTGCAATTTATAAAAACAATGATTTAGCTTTTATTAAAATTTTGAAATCTCTGTGATGATTTGACATGTCGTGATTTGTAGAAAATGCTCGATATTCTCCAGATCTTAACATAATGGAAAATGTCTGGGGGTGAATTGTTAGAAAAATATACAACGCAACAAAAAATTTCTAAACCTCAATATCACTACGTTGTATACCGTCACTTTACGATCAATTCCTAACTGAAATTTTGAAGCTTTAAGAACTTTTGCTTGTCACATTTTTTTTTAAATTCAAAATAAAACTTGTTTTTTAATGACAGATTTATACTATGTTCACACTTATGTGTTTAATGTCTCATTCGTGTTGAAGAGATTAAACACGACGATCTTGAGATGTTTTACCATACATTGGCTTGTTTTGTCAAATAACAAGTTTTTTATTTAAACACTTGGTTGAACACGTATATAAGCTTGTTTTAAAATCGTTTAAATACATAAGTTTAAACATAGTATTACAAAAGGCACTTTTCTATTAAAACACCTTTTATAATTGTTTTCCTTACAATCAAATTAAATTATTATTTTAATCAATATCTTTAGATAAATACAATAAAACCGCCTAGTATATTAAAAACTTGGCAACATAAATTCTTGTAATCTCTTAAATTATTTCCCCCACCCCTTTTATTTAAATTAAAACCAAATACTCTATAATGTAAAAAATCTGCAATTTTATTAAAATCCAGGTATAACTCTTCCCTTTTTCGTCGCCTTTTTGAGTTTCCGATTTTGTTTATCTTTAATACGTTTATTGATATTTTCATTGCGTTTCTTTTGACGTGAAGCAATATCATGTTCCACCTTATTTTTCCGATCTATCCATTCCTTCTTTGACTTCTTCTTTTCCACCTTGCGCTTTTTAATAGCTTTATATAGCAGCTTTGGATCATCCTTGACCTTCTTGCCATCCACTTTGTCAAAGGCCTTCTTCCAAGCAATTTCATTTTTCATTTCTAGCGCCTTTTCCGTTTCGCCCATTTCTTTTAACTCATTAATTTTCCTATCGGTTTCTTTAATTTTCTTTAAGATTTCTCGTGGATTTTGATGTGAATTCTTTTTCTTTTGGGCAAAATCGAATTTCGAAAAAACTATTTTACCTTCTTCGTTAAATACGGGTTTGTTTATAGTCGGTTTAATATCTTTTTTAGTTTCCTTATCATCATCCTCATTATTGAAGTGTTTGGCTTGTTCATTTTTCATAGATTTGGCAGCGGAAATAAGCACCTTCTTGTATTCCTTATTTTTCTTTAGTTTCTTAGCTTCTTTTTTCTTGCGTGCCTTCTCCGAAATGGGGCCTTTTTTCGTTTTCATCTTATTTTTAATGGTGTTTAAGCGATCCTGGAGTTCATCAATAGAAGATGCATTTTGTTTGGCAGGCATTGATTTCGAGACTTTTTTATTACTGTTCAGTAAATAGTCGTCGCAATCTGTATCTGTTAATAATATAGAAAACATTTATAAAAATACATTAAATTAAGTTAAATTAAACTAAGTTCTTTAAGCAAACTAAGAAAACAAATTTAATTTTTAAATAAATTTTTAGCAGAACGCAACAACATATTGGATCTAATTACGAGTGTCGTATTACGACTTCGACTAAGATGATTTTGTACTAGAGTGAAGAATTTTTCAGCATTTTTTCTTTAATCTGTGAAATACGACACTCGTAAAAAGGTCTAATGTTCTACATCATTATCATCAGCGATCACCTGCTTGAGCAACTGAAATAGAATACGAAAATTCTGTTGATTCAGCGCATCACAATTAACTGAATATTTTTTAAACAAACCTTAAATTTAATTAAATAAGATGATGGCAATAGAAATTGAAAGTAATAGCTAAGTTATCTTTCGGAATCACAAGGGATGGTAAAGATATAAAAGAAGTCTTTCAAGTTTAAAATACGAGGATTTTTTTTTTACAAAATTTCTCAAATATTATATATAGCCAAACTTTTTCAAACTTTTGTATTTATTGTAAATTAATTTGGTCACTTGTTCTATCTTTTACGATATGTAGAGTAAATTATGCTGTACTTCCAAAAATTTATGTAAAAAAATAAGTTTTTTTCTACGGAAATACCCATATACATTACAATACCCTACATTACATTTACATTATTAATACAAGTCTCAGTTTTTGCGTTATGACGTTGTTAGAGTATCTGAGCGATATACATATTAATGTTGTAATTTTAATAATTATTCGTGACGTAGAAACGATATCTGTCCAAGGACGCATGAGTTTATGAGAAGAATCTTCCTCTGTAGCTATTAAAGATGTGCCCTGTGCCATGTATCGTATTACAAGTTCTGGCGATCCAGCTGCTTTTTACGGTGACAGTCGCCAGAAAGTGTATTTTATTAATTTAATTGTCATGCGTTTACGAATTAGTCCACCATCCGCTTCAGGTTGTAGAAATTTTCATGTTTAGTCTTCATAAGACATCTTAGGTTTTTCTTAATAAATTTGTGATTCTTAGGAAGGTAATTTATGCTCCATTGACAAAAAAATAAGTTTCCATAGATCAAAATTATCAACAGTAACCACTTACTTTCTATTGAATCAGGAACATTAAATGTCAGCAATAAATCCATTATCTTTTCATTCTCCGAACGCATGAACGCTTTTAAATGTTTTTTATCTAATTGTATGGTCATTTTAAACTATTTTTTAATAAAATATTCAATAAATTTAACTTTTTATTAACAACACGCAACACGTGTATGTAAATCAAAACAAAACACATATAAAAACAAAAAAATATGACATACAAGAAAAAAACAAAAACAACAATTGTCAAAAATGAATGGCGTACATTCAGTTGAGGAAATCCCACAGGAACAGAGTTGTCAGTAGCTGAACTCACTGAACGCTGTGGCAGAAAGTGCAAAAATTACTTTTTTTTTCTATTTGTATTGTGACAACTGTCAACGCCTTTGCATATTTTTTTACATATTCCTCTTGTATTATCAAAGAATATGACTAATTTTCGTGAGTGTGTTTTTGTTTAACAAAAAAATATTGTGTTAAAAATAAAGGAAACTTATTAATTTTATGGAATATCTAAACAATATTTGTGTAGCAGTGTAAAAAAAGAAATTACGTAAAAATAAAGAAAGAATTGGTAGTGAGTGTGCTAAGGATTCAAAATGAAAAAACAATTTACAAAAATTAAAATAGCAGCTGAAAATCTTTCAAGGTAAAATATATAATTCCAAATGTCTGCGTATTTTTTTTTTTTTTTTTTTGTGAAGTAATTTTGTGTGAGACAATCAACGTATTGGAATTGAAGGCAATGATGATGGTGACAAAAGGTTGCATAGAGCAACGTAGAAAAAAAAACTGTAACGGAATGTGTCTGTGGCGTCATGAGTTAATCCGCGACAAGCATTTTTTTCCTCCCATCCTTCATTTTAATTGTTTTTTTTTTATACGTACTATGTATTTATTTTGCTTACAACACAAAGATACAACGGAAAAAAATCCAGCCTTTGTTGTTGTTGTTGCTATTTTAAGTACATGCATACGTCTGCCAAGGGTGTAACCATTGTGTTTGTTGTATCTACTTTTCCTTGCAGATCAACGAAACCTGATCGCAAGGATTTTGAATTGGAGACAATCGAAAAGCAAGTCGAAAAGTATCGCGATGTTTTGGATAAAATGGTGCGTAAATTGCCGACTGTGCCCAACAGTAGCAGCAGCAATAATGCCAACGGCTTGGCCGATTTGCAAGAACGCGATAAGCGTATTAAAAAACAAACACACTATAAAATTGGCCAAGCTCTGGAAGAGTCATCCAAGGAGTTATCGAAAGATATGCCTTTGCATCATGTTTTAGTTAACTGTGGTAAGTTGCTATAGATATACACATACACGCATATGTATTACATAAATGAATACATGTAATATTAAGGCGTGATTTGATTTGCCATTTATGTAAGTGACTTATTGTCCTTTTCGAAAATAGTTTGTATGTGTATTTTAAACTAATAAAAAAAAGCAAAAGTTCGGGAAAAGCAACGAAAAAACTTAACGGCTGTATGAGCCCATTTCATCTTTGATGTAAAACGTTAGTACCTATTTTGCTTTCAAAAGAAACATACAATAGTATAGCTGATTGATAGTAGGATAACCAACATGTCTTATTTGCTTCATGTTGTAAAGGCTCAGTTCCGGTTAAATCTCTATAACCATGTTCATTACTTTTCACATAACAATATCGATCAGTTGTTTCCACCGTTGCAGGACGTTGGAATATCTTAAGTTTTTACGGGCTGTCAGTTCCACGAGAAACGTGGAACCCTGGTCGTGTGAGAAGGGCATGAGAAAATTTCCCTTCATCATTCCTGTTGTTCGGTACTAAACTAAAAGTCCTGAAGAAATGCGGAACATATAAAATAACAAAAATTAAAAATTTTAAAAACCCCCGACTTTTTTCAGAAAATATGTTATATCTTCTAAACGGCTGGACTGATTTTCTTCAAACATGGCTAAGAACCCTCTCGATCAAGTCATCTTTCAAACAGAAAAAACTAAATGAAAATCGGTCCAGCCGTTTGGCCTGTACGTGGACACGGACAGACACACAGATGCACAGACACACACACACACACACTACAAACTTATAACACCCCTTTTTTTAGTCGGGGGTTAAAAATAACTTTTAATCAACAAGAGCGAGACAGTGACAGTACGCAGGTATTCAATCGTGATAATTTCTGCAGAATTCATTATATGGAAAATTAAATCTTTAGTGTAAAAATCTGATCTTTCCGGACTATTTCCAAGATGGTGGACCATCTGGGATTGTATGGTGGCCAAGAAGTTTATTTTGAGGGAGAACAGTTCTTTCATTTTGTGATTGGCAACATTTCAAAGGAATTTTGACCATTTGATTGGTGTAACGGTTTGACAGTAGGGTCCAATCTATCCATTCCGTTATATCGTTTCCGAGTGGATCTTAGTGCCCCGGTAACTCTAAATTAGCGTATCTCGCCATCTCCTTAAAAGACATTCGACATTCATAAACCAAAATAGATGTTCAGCAGTATTCTGAATGAAAATTCCCCGGGAGTTTTTTCCCCATTCCATGTTTCCCTATTTTAAAATAATTATTAAAGAAATTTCAGATAAAATGAAATAACTGGAAACCTCGAAATCCTATCTCTCTTAATTTCTCTCATTCTTTATTTCCCTTGACAGGCTTGTCACATTTTTTCCGACATATTTCGCCAATTTGATTTTAAAAACCGACAAAAGTCGCCAAAATCAATTTTATATAGTTTTTCTTAACATGCATATGTATGTCTGTATGTATATTTGATAATAAATTTATTTTTATTAACTTTTTTTTAATATAAATTTTTATAAAACTAATCGTATAAATATTTAGCAGATAATCAGCAAAATTTTTTTTCATTAAAATTCAAAACTAATCAAATTTATATAAGAAAAATCATCAAAATGAAATTGTTTTAATTTCTTACAGGCGAGTTTTGGTAGGTTATATTTTTGAAACTACCCCTTTAATAAACTAATTTGCCTAAATTGCAAAAATTTTCAAGTTTAATTTTTGTTAAAAAAATAGCCATAAAAATCGGCAAGAAATATATTTATTGCCAAAAAGACCGCCATGTCGCCAAATCAAAAATTTACACCCTTTGCTCATGCAGGGTTAGAATAGGAGAAATAGGAGGAATTTACTGTCGAAAAAAAAATAAATTCCCTGAGAATTATTTATTTATTTATTGTAGTTCAGTCAATGGACATGGGAATATTAAAAATTATTCTGGTTTTGTATACACCTGATAGAGATTTGATCGCAACTTTAATGTCGTTACATAATGGGATATCCTCATTGTATATTCTATAGCAGGGCTATTCAACTTGTGGTACGCGTACCACTTGGGGTACGCGGAACTTTCCCAGGTGGTACGCCAAATCTTCGAAAATTTTAGCATTTTTTTCATTGCCTAACCAAGTAATGCAATTAAAAAAAAAACAAATGTATTTGTTTATTTATTTATTTATTTATTATACATATTATACAAAGTAAATTTGCATAATATGATGTTGCACAAATATGGACGGGGTAACTAGACCATATGACCAAGATGGTATTAACAGTATTTTAAAAGGTTTTGTGACTGACTGTACACGACCTATGCCTTCACATAGGAAGTAGCAACGTGGTTGTTAAAGAAATGGCACAAAAAACCGAAAGATTATACGGTTATCCGAGGCAGATCAGTCAACCAGTGCAAGCGAGACGAAAGACTCTCGAAGACCAAACAACATGCACAAGCCTGACCGCAGTTAAGAAATAATTACGATGACGCTTGAGATGTTCCTCAACCCAGAGCTGCTTTACGACTGTGTGTATTTGTCTATGTTTGATCCTAAAAGTATACTTACGTATTTTTCATGAATTTCCATTTTTATTATACCGAGCATTTCTGTTGTAGAACGACCCATATGCACAGATGTTCGCATGTTATATATGTACATGCCTATTAGTGTTTTTCATACGGGATTTTCCGGCAAAAAAATCCCGGGAAATTTGTGCGGGAATTCCCGGGATTTTTTTTATTATTTTGTTATGGAAATTTTAGTTTGTATGTAGCAAAATAGCTAAAACTATACAACAACCAAGGCCGAGTTTACATCTGGTACACATGTGCTCTGAGACTTAGAGGCCTTTATTTGCCAAAAGCGGAACGCGACTTTCAAAATTTAATTCTACAACAATTCGTAAAAGTAAAAACAGAAATGCGCAAGGAAATAAAAGAAAACTTACAAAATAATTACAGATTCTCTTTGGTAAAAAGAACATTCTATTAATGCTTATTCTATACTAAAGTCTTAGGGTCGTATGCAAAAAAACTTAACAAAGCTTTAAGTAAAGTTGTATTCTAAAAAAAATTATATCAAAATTCTAAAGTAGGTAAGACTACTCTAAGTTGATATTTCTAAAATGTGTGTTTTGTACATCAAATGTTTTTTATTAAAATAGCACATATTGATCTACGTTACATCTGAAAATTAAGCTAGAAGTGCTAGCTCTTATCTTAAATTTATTATTTCTGTCATGTGATGGAAAACATCACAAAATTTTCCAACTGATTCGAAATACTTAGCAAAATCCATAAAAAAATATTAAAATAAATCGAAACATACAAAAATGTTTTAGGGATGCACATACAATCAAAACGAATCGAAAAAAGCTACATATTCAAATACTCATTTCATTCGAATAAAACATATTGTGATAATTTTTCATATCCTTTTGCTTTTACTTCATAGAAATGTTTATCTGTTTTCCTACTAATACGGTATTCACCATGATATAAATATAGAAGGTACTTCCATTCTCTCTTTGTTTTTAAAAATAAGTATTTTTGAAGTTTGTTTTTTGAGAGAAATAAAGAAAAATGTTCCCATATAGTAAAAAATTTAAGTCTTGCCCTAGAATTTTTTTACAAAAATGTGTAATTTTCTTAACAAAAATTTGGGAATAAATAAAGTTATATACATAACTACATATCTGTGAAGTTTAAAAAGTGATTATGTAATAACTTATCTCATATTTTTAAGTTTTCTGCTTAATACAAATCTTTTAACTATATTTTCATCTAAATTTGGCTCTGAGAAACCAAATTGATTGATGATTTGGATTATTTGACAACGAAATTATTATACAAAAGTTTGAAAAATAAAGGAAAAAATATGTGTTGGATATAATGTTTGGAACAAAATCATAAAGCAAATACACGAACCTTCTAGCATAGACAATAACTAATAATTGTTTTAAAGATTCTGCTTCTTTTTTTCGTCCATAGACAAGACGATACAATCGTCGAACAGAATTTGGTCATTAATTGTTTAATTTATACATTCTGTATTTTATAAAAACATTTTTGAAATAATTTTTGAATAAAATTTTCAAAAAAACAGGAAACAGAAGGGGAAATATTAAATTAATACGGTAGCACGATTTTACCGGAAACTTCACAGTACTTATATTTGTCAGATGGTGAATGTCAAGAAAAAATGAGAGAATGGAAGTACCTTTTATATTTATATCATGGTATTCACACTGTGACTTTTTATTGTGACTTTTCTAAAGTTTAGTCGCTATTCACACTATGCCTTTTCAGCCTGCCTTGTATTGACAATGTCCTTTTGAATCCCCTACGAAAAGTCACACACATTTACATTAAGCCTCTTTTATTCATGCCTTTTTGGCATTTATATACACTTTTAATGCTGAGAATACGAAAAAGGCAGAGAAACGTCATAAATCCCCTCGAATTTTCATTTTGTGCCTTTTGTTCTACACCGCAAGCTTCTCAACCCCCCCAACCAATAAACTAAAAAAGCCTGCCTGCACAGGCAAGCAGAAAAGGCACAGTGCAAATTGCGTCTTATAGGCAAACGGGGTACAAAGGCGATCAAAGGGGTAGCAACACAAAAGAGAATTCAAGAAAAATGCAGGGGAAAAAGTCATAGTGTAAATCCCGTATAAGTCAGAAGCTCATATTTTTTAAATTAGGTGCCTTACTTCAAGATAATAAAAATTTATTTAATAAAATAAAAAATTATTTTAAAACCCGAATGAAATTGTATTCGATTTTGTTCATCATACTTACTTTTTAAAAAAATATTTTGTAAGATTTTTTTTATAATAAAATTAGTTTTTTTTGCGTTAAATCAATGCATTTGGCTTTTGCATTTACATATAATATTTGTATTTATGCGTTACTAATATATAGAGAACTGAAAAGTTATTATTTTTTTTGCCTAATTGTCAGATGGTTATTATTGCCGCAGTAATAATGTATTTTAAATATAATCAGCCTTATTTATAAAACTTAAAAAGTCTTTATAAAGGTTTTTTAAAATCAATTTTCATAAAATTTTTTTTTTTTTAAATAAGGCTGAATGTTTATAATACGTTATTATTTAATCGATTTATGAATTAATTTGTTGTTTGTTGAAATAGATTAAACTAAAAAATATTTTGTATTAGTTTGCATTGGGCGGGCATTCCCGGGAATTCCCGCGAAACCAAAAAGTCCTTCCCGCTTTCCCGGGAAATGAAAGAGTCCGGGAAAAGAAAAACTCTAATGCCTATGTACGTATATGGTCGTATTTTAAAATTGTTTGGTTATTTATTGAGCCCATACTTGTTTATACACATAAAATTTTTTTGCTGGTACGCGAATTGTTGGTTGTGTTTTGTGGTACGCGAACCAAAAAGGTTGAATAGCTCTGTTCTATAGTATCTTATTGCTATAATTTCAGCTTATTTTACACTACATTGATTGTCTAACTTGAAATTCACCTTTTGCCCGAAACGGGGAATAAAAACTCCTCCGCCCACACCCTTGACTGATTACGATCTGTGCGTGAAAACTATAGCTGTTAAGTAATGATTAGTAATGGTAATAATTAGTAATTTGATTACTTTTTGTGAAAGGTTAAGAAGTAATGATTCAATTACGATTACTAATAATGGAAAAGTAATTTGAATTACAACAAAATAATCAAAAAGAATCAAAACATAGTACGATTACTTTTAAAGATAACTTTTAATTATTAGTTTATTGCATTTCACTTATCTTAAAATTTTAAATATTTAATAATTTGACAAATGAGATTTTTTTTAAATGCCTGAAAGATAACTATTGATAAATTTTTATATTCCAAAAAGTATTCAAAATTCCCTTGCTCTAATTTGAAGTAATTTCCAGTAATACAGATTATTTTACGATTATTAGGCTGAGTTTATATCTGGCTTTTCTTGTGTGCCATTTGCCCAAAAAAGCGTAACCGACTAATTGCTAATGAAAAACTGTTTGATTTAGACATGTATTTATTGATTTAAACAGTTTGCAATCATGTTGGATTCTATAAAATTTTCTATTAGTTATGTATAGAACTATTTAACTTAATAAATACATGTCTGAATCAAAAAGTTTTTCATTAGTAATTAGTGGTTACGCTTTTTTGCGCTTCTGTGGCACATGGCACGCAGATGTCAACCCGGCCTTAGTAATCGTAATAAATTATTTATCAAGAAATTGTTTAAAAAAGAATTATATAATCAGTACAATTCTTTTTAAAACGTAATCTAATTGATTTCTAATCGTAATTGAAATTTAACAGCTCTGTTGGAAACATGAAATATTCTAACGGGCAACAATTTTTATGAGCAGAGTCTTTATACTCCTCAAAAAATTCCCTAATTGTTCTAAAAGTAACGCATGGCTTTTTATTTTATTCCTTCAAAATAAAACTGCACCTGTAAATGTCCCCCCAACATCTCACTTTTCATATTTAACAATTTTTTATTACATAATTTTGCGTTTTCTAAATGAAAAAAAAAAACTTGAGCTGTTTCTAAAAGGTTTCATTATCATTTATTATAATTATTTTTCTTAAGATTTACATATGTATATAGAGAAACCTTTGCATGTCCATTTCATATTAATTTCCATAATAATGTCTTTTTTCACCAGTGAAAGATATTTCTTTCTTTTTTTTTTGGTCACTTGGCTGTTGTTGCATTGTGTCATCGTTGGCTTTGATGGGGTTCATTTGTTTTTTTTTTTTCAAGACTTATTGCTTTGTATCGCGTTTAAGTAAATTGTGTGTGTGGTTGATTGTCTTATAAGTATGTTGCTGTTATATTATTATTATTATTTTTTCACTCTTCAAGTAGCCTCGTCGCCTCACCTAATGTAAGTAAGTTCAGCTTGACCTTGTTTTGCAAACTAAAAAAAGCAGAGGCAACAAAAACTAAAACAAAATAAAATAAAAATATACATACATATGTACATACATGTATGATTTGTTAATACGGCCATACATGCACATATTTATATACTAACGTTTGTATGCATAATCAGGTCTAATATACACAACAAACAAACGCATTGGAGAAATGATGACTTAAATAAGTAATCGAGATTTATTTTTTTTTTTTTTGTATAAATAAAAACTTTTCTTTTGATGTATTGGCGTTTGTTGTAAAAAGTTGCCCAGTTATGTGATCACTTTTGACTGCTTAATTTATTAATGAGCGGGAATATTTTTTTGTATTAAAAATTATTTGCTTCTTACATTCCTTTTACTATAACTTTGGCTCCTTAAATCGTTATTTTGATATATGTACATATGTATTCGTTTATTTTTATGAACATGATAAAGTCATAAAAATATTGAAATGAAAGTATGTATTTTTTAAGGTCACATTATTTGTTTTTTGCCAAAAAAAAAACAAACAAAGGTTATATTCATATTCGTGCGAAAAAAAAATTTATGACACACCCCAGCTTATTTATTAGTTTTATCATCAACTCTCAATCGCATTCACTTTATTGATTAAAATTTTATTTTTGGTGATATTTATAACAAAAAAAAATATTTTATATTATTAATGACTTGATTTCTAATGTATCAAAAATACTAAACTTAAATTTAAGACAAACTTTACATAAATGTACTGTTTCTCCCAAAATTTATTTAAACACAAAAAAGTACTTTTTTTAAAACGTAATTTTTGAAATGCGCCTTTTTTAAAAATATAAGGCACTTTTTGCTAAAAAAGTGCCTTTAATAAAAATTATTTTTGCTAAAAGCGACTTTTCATTTAATTTAATTTCATTTACTAAATAATAAATTAATCGAGCCCGCCGCAAGCCATATATATATAATTGAGCATATTACAATATAAAATAGTACTTTTGTTAAAAAGTAATATTGATTTTTGCTAAAAAAAACTTTTGTTTAAATGTACTTTAGATAAAGATACTTTTGTTAAAAGGTACTTTTGCTAAAAGATACTTTTGTTAAAAGGTACTTTTGTTAAAAAATCTTTTGTTCAAAGGTACTTGTGCTAAAAAAACTTTTGGTAAAAGGTACTTTTGTTAAAAAATACTTTTGTTAAAAAGCACTTTTGCTAAAAGATATTTTTGTTAAAAAGCACTTTTGTTGAAAGGTACTGTTGCTTAAACGCACTTTTACTAGAACGTACTTTTGTTAAAAGATACACTTTTTCTTTTTCTTAAATCTTTTAATTTATTTTTATAAAAGTATGTACATACATACTTTAATTTAAAATGGGTTTTTTTAATTGGTGCCTTTGTTGAAATTTACTTTTTAAAAAAGCTCTTTTTAAAAAATTTCTTTTTTTAAATGTACTTTTTTTAAATTAGGGCCTGTCCCACGATGTCGACAACGTTCGAATTGTCGCACAGTTATACCCTTTTCACACTCACTCACATCTTTGAGGAATGCGTGGAATATGTTGAAAATTGAAAAAACCTGTTCACATTGCAACATCTTTCATCTTTCATCTGTCATGTATTATAATACTATTTTTACGAATGTGAGCTACTAAAAATTAAATAATAAAATGCAATTTAAAAATTCAGTAGAAATTGATTTAATTGCTGGCTCCTGAGGAGCAGAAACAAATAATGCTACAATGTGCAGAATTAGTTGAAATTATGCCAGCGGACAATGATAATGAAAAAATATTACAAACTTTATCCGCAAAGATTTCCATGCATATGGAAATATACATACATACAAACATACATGCATATGTATATATTTTTATAGTATGTATGCATGTATGTATATAGTTGCATACATTTTTTCTAGTGATGACACTAAAATAATCGAAAGATGTTGAACGGAACAAAGTGAGATAGGAACATCTTTTAAAGATGTTGAAAGATGTTGAACATTCAGCCCTGTATAATTCTTATTGGAAAATGTTATCATCTTGCCAAATTGATGAAAGATGAAAGATGTGAGTAAGTGTGAAAAGGCTATTACATTGGAAACAACAACAAAATTTTAAAATTTGTTTTTGTGTTGAATGTCGACATCGTGGGAGAGGCCCTTATATTTTTTCAATATTTATTTTCTTTAAAGACATTTATAAAAAGTGTTTTTTTTTTATTTTTAAAAGATACTTTTTATTTTTAAAAAGCAATTTTTTAATAATTCAAAGGTACTTTTTTTATTTTTAAAAAGTACTTTTTTGTGTATAAAAGGTACTTTTTGATTTTAAAAGATACGTTTTTATTTTTAAAAAATATTTTTTATTTTTAAACGCTACTTTTTATTCTTGAAAGGTACTTTTTTATTTTTAAAATGTACATTTTATTCTTAAATGGTACTTTTTTTGGTTTTAAGAGGTAGTTTTTTATACATATGTATGTATTTAAAAAGCAATTTTTATTTTCAAAAGGCACATTTTTATTTTTAAAGGTACTTTTTTTTTATAAATAAAAAGTACTTTTTTGTAAAGTAATTTTTAAAAAGTAATTTTTATTTTTAAAATGGACATTTTATAAAGTAATTTTAAAAAGTCCTTTTTTATTTTTATAAAGTAATCTTTAAAAAGTTGGTTTTTTTATTTTTAAAAGGAGCGTGTAATTTTTAAGTTTCTTTTTTTTATTTTGAAAAAGGAACATTTAATTTGTAAAAGGTACTTTTTTATTTTCAAGAGTTAGTTTTTTTAGTTTTAAAAGATATTTTTTATTTTTAGAAGGGACATTTAAATTTTTAAAGGTACTTTTTTGTATATAGAAGGTACTTTTTTATTTTTAAAAGGTACTTTGTTATTTTTAAAATGTATTTTTTTATTTTTAAAATGTACTTTTTTATAAAGCACTTTATAAAAGGTACTTTTTTTTATAAGATTTTTTAGTAGTTACTTTGTAGAATTTTTTAAAAAACTTACTTTTAAAAATTAACGTGTGTTGTAGAAAAAAATTTCTTTAAAATCATCACTTCAAAGTAGAAATGGGCGCGTGTCGTGTTTTATTTTTGTGATTTTTTGCTATTCAATTTGATTTCGTGCGTGTTTCGTACGTTGTGGAACATCCTAGGAACATCCACGTAAAAACATCATTTTCGGATTATGACATACATATGTATGTACGTAAACGTACTGAATTCTTATTCAGCTTATACGATTGACACATTACTTAATTTGTGATGATTTGAGGCCTGGAATTCGTGTTCGAGTCGTGTCGTGCCGGAAAAATTAGACACGTGCCCATCTCTACTTCAAAGCTTCCAGCTAACTAAATTGCTTTTTACCCAAAGAAAAAATTGCACATTTGTTTTTATTTGTATATTTTAAATTGCTGCATTTTTTCCGCATTAGATAAAATAATTAATTACTGCCGCTTTCCTAAAACCTAAAGGCCGGTCTGTTTCCCTCTCTTTCCCTCTCTCTCTCTCTCTCTCGGTGTGTTTGCGATTTTCAATTGATGGTCAATTTATTTTAATCCCCAATTGCATGCAACTATTGAAACTTGTCGTATAGGCTTAACAATTAAGCGAACACAAAAATCCACAATTTAAATTAAATTCACACATTCGCAGTGCAGATAAATTGCACAAACACACACACACACCCCACCCCCTCTTAACAAATAAACACAGATCTCCAGCTAAATGACAATTTTCTAAATTAAAATGTCTTGTTAAACACTTAAAATAGCAGATACGAGTATATATAAAAGAAAAGCAGGGACAAATAACGACGAATGACTTTAAAAAAAAGCTGGAATTTATTTTAAAACCATAAATAAGTCATCAACCTTATTTAAGATGTAATTTTTGAAAATGAAAATTGTGTATTAGGCTTTTCTTTCTTATTTTTATTTGATTTTTTTTTTTTTTTTGTTGAATGTTTAAAAAGAGATTGAAGAAATTTTAATATTTCCTGCTATAACATACGCACACGTTTACTTAATGTTTGGGCTCACGTACTTAATTTTTATTAGGGTCTGTGTTTTTTTCTTCTTGTTTTTCTACATGAATAAGAATGTATTATTGGGCTCCTTTAAAAATTTTTTACTCTTTTTTTTGCTTCACAGGCGAACTTGAAAAGTCAATTGCTGAATGTATTGTCGACAGTGAATTGGAAACAGAAGGCGAAGTGGTGCGGCGTCTTAAATTAATTTTAGACAATGAAATACAAGAGATCTCAACATTGAAACGCAACGTATCCCGTACACTACAAGAATATGCATCATTAAAAAGAAATTATGAGGTGAGTTTTTTTTTTATTTAACTTAATTTGTTTATTTTTTCTTTTTTATTTATTTATAAATAATTTGATTTAAATTGATTATTTATTTTTATTTATTTTATTTATTTTTATTTATTTATAACAATAACCAACCGAGCCCATAGGGCCATATATAGTTGGTGGACTACAAGCATAGCATAATAATTAAACATGTAGGCAACAAATAAACTAGACACAAAATTCATGAAAAAAAAAAATAATATGTAGTTATAAAATTATTAGATGAGAATATTACTTATAAATTGGAAGATATATTGCGCATGAAGTTAACTATATGTATTCAGAATCTAGATCAGTTCAATTGTCAGAAATGTTCAACAACATAAGTGAGACAAATATTTTTGAAAAATAAAAATCAAGTTAGAATTTTGAATAGCACTGTCGTGTACTGGCAATAATAAGTTCTGGTTCACACACTTCAACTTTTGTTGATCAACTTTTAATTCAGCTGTAAGAAAGTCGAAGAATTAAATACAAATATCTAATTTTTTGCTTAGACCATTTATTAAAAACAACAGTTTACCCAACATAATAACATAATTTATTTCAGAGCAAATATGCCAAACTTCTGTTTTATCTTTTAATTACCATAAATTCTTTGTTTTTAGCAGCATGCCACGCCCACTGCTGAGAATATTTTGGCCAAATTTTTATGGGTAGATTGGTTTTTCTATGTTTCCTTTATGATGGCGTAAAAATTTTAAGAATTTATCTCAAGAAAAAATATTGGTTTTGACAAATGAAAATTGATTCTGCTGCACCAGTGTGAGGCGTTCGATATCGATCGAAATTTCCAAACAAACAAAATTAAAATTTTATGAAAATTTGTTCGTCCCTGCTCAGATTTAAAAAAAAAATAATTACGGTGTTCTTCAGCCCAATTTTAATTAATTTCTAGATTTGACACATCTCGTGCTGTGTTGCCGTATTAGAATGCAAAAAAAGGGAACCTGCAAATATATTTAAAAAATTTATTTTTTTCTCCTTAAAAGAATAAAAAATCTTGCCGATAAAAGTAAGTCTTGATGTATAATTAATTCATAAACCGTCTTTATTGAATTGAGCTGAAGACATTGAAATATTGCAGAAATCCCATAAGTGATAAATATTTATAATTAAATATATTCTTCGTCATTTTTAATTAACAGCAGCGTTATCATTTGTTTTTTTTTTTTAATATATTTCACATATCATATTTGCTTGCGTCAAAAAATTCTCATAGTTATTTATAGCTTGTAATTGCTTTTTTTTTCAAGAAAGAGTTGCTCTATTCAATACTTAAATATGTATGTATATACTTACAAACATACCCTGCAGAAAGTGTGAATAGTGAAATTGTGGTGATTTACTACTGACCAGGTGTACCCCAGCCAATGGTATCATCTATTGACATTTAACATTAGCTTGTCACTGAAAATCCACCACTAGACTATAGCACTACTGACTAAGTAATTCTTTTGGAACCAATGGAGACATTGGTACCAAAGATTCACTAGTAAATTTTAGGGGCTCTAGTATACAAAATCGATATTTTCTCGCTCGTTGTCAATAGTAAAATTATAGTGATTTTCTAGTGACAATAGTGTCAATAGTGCTACTGATTAGGTGTACCACAGCCAATGTAATCGCCTATTGACATATAACATAGGGTTGTCATTGAAAATCTACCATTAGACTTTAGGTGTGAAGGTAGTTCTTTTACGATCATATGGAGATATTTGAACCAAAGATTCACTCGTAGATTTTAGTGACCCTCGTCTACATATATTTTTTTTAATATTATTGCACAACGTAATAAAAAAGAAAAACAGACTTTTGATGCGTTCTTTGAAAATATCACCAGAAACACACTAGAACTGTTGCCTCTAACGTATCTCTACTCGCGCATAAAAGGAAAGTTGTCGACATTTTAACTAGTGCAATTGTCGCTGGAGAAAGTGTATTGACATAGAGACATATGGATCTGTGCTGACTAGAGGGTACACACATATTTACATACATATATACATACATGGTTGACAGATTAAAATATTTTTTGCTTGGTTTATTTTCCAATCCCAGTAAATTAAATAATGCCGCAAATTTTACAACAACAAAAAATTTTGTATCAACATTTTATAAATAAAATGTAAAGCATTTCAATTTATAATATTAAACAAGTATGTATTTATAAAAAAAAAATCAAAAAACCCGACTGCGACCAACTTTGAACCGTTAAATATCCCAAATGGTCACTCCAAATGAAAAGTCATAAGAAAAACCTAAAGATGATTTTAAAATACCTGTCGAATGATACCCATTTTGATATACATATGTATCTACTTATGTAGTTTGCCGACTTATTAGTTTTTGCGTATATACAAAATGGAGTGTGTTGGCCGCCATATTGAATTTTGACAACTGACATATCTTTAGTGACATTCCAAACAAATCGATTGACGTTGATCAAAAATAAGCGTTCGGTTTATATAGTGCTGTAAAGGAACACACATACATACAACATACATACATACCGTTAGCTAAAATGCAAAAAGGCGTAACTAACAAAATATTTAAAATTGAGTTTTTGATTGATAAGCATGTAGTTTAATGCCATTCATAATAATCAATCAAAAACTTGATTTTTAATTTTATGTTAGTTACGCCTTTTTGCATTTTAGCTGACGATACACACATGCATACATACATAGACTGGTAAACACAATAAATACCCTTCTTTGCTTTGCGCAGTCGGGTAAAAAAGAAAATTCAGCACCCATAAACCCGCCAACCAGCCCATTAAACCCATCATCAACTTGTCATAACTAAACTGAAACTTTTTAAGCTCATCTCTAAAATGATTCACTCTAAAACTGACTCATTATGGGCTGCATGCATGCCTTTATTATTTTAAGTATTCCATTATTTATTTATTTATTTGTAAATTATACAACTAATTAACGTTTTATTATTTACAACTAACGAGAGAAAATTTATTTTTTTTTTCTTATTTTAAATAAAAAAAAAATCAATTTTTGCTTCTACATGTTAATTTCTTTTATTTTTCAATTTTTCATTTTAAAGCTCATTATACAATATCTCTCTTGTTGTTGTCATTGTCGTTTTTTGTTGTTGTGTCGTTGCATTGTGCATAGTTGATTATAATTTTTCAAAACCTCAATGTGTCATAACTAACATCCACTTTACCTTTAAGATGTATTTGAAACCATTGATATAGCTTGTATTGCAACAATGGGAAAGATAACGGAAATATGTATGTATGTAGTAGGGGTATTCGCGAATTTATTTGCAACACAGTAAGATTTACGGCCTGGCTAACGATGTTGACAAGAAACTATCTATCGCTTACTTATATTGAAAACAAAAACAAATTTTCTTATTTTGTTTTTGTTTTCAATATACATAACTAAGCGATAATTTCTTGTCGACATCGTGGGCCAGGCCGTTACAAAACCAAGTAAAATTTTTTTTTGAATTGAGCATACCTGTTAGATATTTTTTTCTTTCCAAAAAAAATTTAATAATTTATTTTGCGATTTTTTCAACATTTCTTCTTAAAAAAAATATTTAATTGGTTGCACAGCTAAAATTTTTTTTTATTTGTTTTTTCATAATTTTCATAAAAAACATAACTATTTTTTCCAAATCTTTTGCCTGGCATATTTACTCCGAATTTTTTGTAATACAGAAAGCGAAAATCGTATTATTAGAGTACATTTCTAGGGCTAAAAATTAAAGATATAATTTAAAATATAATTTTTATATACATATCGTCACCTAAAATTCAAAAGTGCGTAAGTACACTTTTTACTATTTTACAGGAGAAGCAAAAAACTTCATAAATTTAATACTATTTATATGTTAGGTGCCAAATTGAATAGTGTATAAGATCGGTATTTTTGAACATATTATGTGAGTAAAATTTTAGGAAAATATGTATTTTGGTTAATCACATCATAATCAATCAAAAAGTCTATTTTGAATTTTTTGGTTGTTACGGCCTTTTGGATTTTAGGTGACGATATATACTATCTTAACCCGATGCGCTTTCTCTCGTTTCAAAAAAAAAAAAAAAAAAACATTTTCCATAACCCAAAAAAATTTTGAAAATTGGTCCACAAATGTCAAAGTTTTTTGATAATCAATTTTTGGGGCGGGAAAATTGCGACACCCTCCCTCCCCCTTCCCATTTAAAAAAAAAATAGTGGACCTCTCTCAAAAATAATTTTGGAGAATCGGTCCACATATGACAGAGTTATTTGATATTAAGGCATTGATGCTTCTGCTGTTGTGTGGGGGGGGGGGGGGGGCGGATCAGTGTTAAAATCCCGCTATTTTTAATAGCGGAATATTAAAAACAAACTAACAATCCACACCAAAATAATTTTTTTCACTTATTTTTTGTTAAATATTTTGTTTAAATTTATCTGAAAAAAAAAAATTAACAAAAAATATTTATAAAAAAATTACAGGGAACATTGAGCCATATCCGCTAAAAAAGCTTAAGCGACACGTTTTTTTGACTTCGTTTTTTTTTTACGAAAATGTATTATTTATAAACGCAAATAATCGATTTTGGTAAAAAAATGAAGTACGAAAATTATGTCGCTTAATCTTTTTTCGAGGTTACGGCACGATATAAACAACGAATAAAAATTTTTATTCAATGCGAGAGAAATTCGAATTTTTGAAATCAGCTGTTTTGCTTCCAGCTGTTTAGTTTTACTTGAAAATCAATGAAGAAAAAATGCCCTGGTATATATCGCCACCTTAAATGCAAACGAACGTAACTACACTTTTATAATTTTTTTTTACAGGAGAAACAAAAAACGTTTCAAAGTCAATAATAATAAAGTGTTCTTGAAAATTTTCTTCGAAAATTCACATTTATTTCCTTTTTATATATATTTAAGATTTTTTGATCGCAGAGCTCTAAATATTTGCGTGAACATGTATGTAGTTTGATAAAATGAACCATAATTAATCAAAATTTCGATTTCGAATTTTTGTGTAGTTACGTCCGTTTGCATTTAAGGTGACAATATGTCTTACTCATGCATTGAATACCCATAATTTAAGTCTTTAAATTATACACCTACTTAAAAAGTAAAAAAAGAGAAATTATAAAATATAAAAACAAAGACAAATTTTAATTTAAATCAAGACACAATAAATTAAAAGCAGTTATAAAACATTTGGACAATATCTAGCGAATTTCTCTAAATAAAAAAAATTAAAATGTTAGACCGGAGTAAAAACAGTTGGTTGTATGATGGATGAACTTTGAAAAAAAAAATGATAAGAAAAACATGCCAAACGAAAACATTTTCAAATCACATAAACAATTCATTACACTATTTCTTAATGAATTCGAACGTTAGCTAATTGAGTTTAAATTTGCGATTTAACAATGTACGAGTACTTCTATGTATAAAAGTTTTTACCAACGTCTTAAAAAAAATATACAAATAAAGTAACGACAGCCTGAGAAAAAGAGGTGTCGAACGAAAACAGTAAATTTATAAAAAAAAAATTTTAAAGATAAGATTATTATTATTTTATTTTTTATTTTTTATAAAATGTGTTTGCGTACTTTGTTACGAGTTTGTGTGTGTATGTGTGTACATATATAATTTGCAATTAAAAAAGCAGGAAAAAAGAAACAAAAAAGTAAGACAACATTTTTAATTGTTTTAAATACAACTGCCTGCCTGCCTGCCTGCATATAGACATGACTCAAGTAGGAAATTAGTTTATTAGGTCACAAACATGCTTCACATTTACACACATTAAGACAGACAGACAGACAGACAGACTGACACAACTTTACAACATGTAAATATTTGTAAACAAATAACTTGCGTGAGCAGTATTAAAATGAGTAAGAAGAAAAACGTTTTCTTCTTTTGCATTTTTGAAGGCAGTACTGATACCAGTAACTGTAGTGCGATTCACTAACTTTTTTTTAAATAACCGCATCGTTAAAATAATTATAACGAATATTCATCGAGTTTGCTATTCAGTAACATTTTTAACGATATTCGCTGTAGGTTAATGTCAGCTGTGTCGTTATTTAAGCGACAATAATTTATGGGCTGTTAGTTTTATCGACAAAAAACAACAGAAAATATCAGCTGCATACTATCGTTAAAAAGAAGTAACAGAATCACACAACCGTTATTGCAAGCGACAAAATGTATAGAAAAAAATTACGATAGTCAGGTCGTTAAAAGTTACTGAATCGCAATACTGATATGAATTCGCCTTGCTCAAGCTGTTGTGAAAATAATTTTCAACTATAAATTAAATTTCTCGTGGATGTTTGTGGCATACTTCTGCGTCGGCCCTCGCAAAATAACAAAATCTGTTATTAATTTATACATTTTTCTTTTCTTTTTTTAGGCTGCCATACGCTTAGATGAGCCTCTGGCGAAAATCAATCACATTAAAGATCAACAGGAACAATGCGAAATAAAATTGGAAAAGGAACGTGATTCGTGGGCAGCTCAAATGTTTGAGCTGATCGCCAAAGAAGATGTTATTGTCCAATGCATACGAGATTATGTGCTGAACCAAAGAAATTACCATGAGCGTGCTTTGCAGAAAGTCAATGCCTCATTGGCCAATATACAGGATATCATACAATCAACGGTGAAGTCACGTTTTGGCACTTCACTGACCGATCACTTGGATTCAGCAAATCGTGAAATATCCTACATAATAGAGTTGTGTGTTTGCTGTTTAGTTGAAAGCGGGCTCAACGAGGAGGGTCTGCTGCGTGTGGGCTGTGCCAGTACGAAATTAAGGCGCATGAAACATGCTTTGGAGGCTCAATATGTCAAGACCCCTCTGCCCGTTGACTATCAGGATCCTCATGTTATTGGTTCTATTTTGAAATTATATTTACGCGAATTACCTGAACCTCTGCTAACCCACAAATGCTATAAAGACTTTTTGAGAGCTGTCGAAATTCAGTCCGAGGAGGAGCGTAAAAATGAGATTAAGAAAACCTTGGCTAAATTGCCCAAAGAGAATTACTCAAACTTACGCTATTTAACAAAATTCTTATGGTTGGTTACCCAAAATGTCGATTGCAATAAAATGAGTTCACACAATTTGGCCATCGTAATGTCGCCGAATATGTTGTGGCCACGTGTGGATAAAAACAATCCGGCTGATTATATGGGTCAAGTGAATAGTTCATCGGCTGTTAATATTATTGTGGAGCTGCTGATAAGTCAATGGGATTATTTCTTCGAGGGCGAAGTGGATTTCTTTGTTACCCTGCAGCGTGGCAAGCTGTTTGTTGAGGATAAAAGTAAATCGAATTCATCGAATGAGAACTTGGATCGCAATGATATGGGTCAGTAGAACAAGACTTAGAAAAAATAACATCTAAAAAATCAAACAAAAAGGCTTGTTAGCCCCCTTCACATATTACGTAACTCTGAAAATGTTGTAAAAAGTGTTGCAAAGTAGGGGGAGGGGGAGGTATAAAAACTCCAAAAATACAGAACATGTGAACGGCCACTTAATTGAAATTCAAAAAAAAAAAAAACAAAAAAAATACATATTTTTTAAATTGCCTAATTAACTAAAATGTAATATATTACTTAATTAGTTTAAAAAGTCAAGTTTTAAAACCCAAAAGAACTGTACAAAAAATTTTTTTTTTTTGGAAAAAGTACCTTTGAAAAGTTAATTTAATGCTGTACTTTTTAGAAAGTATCTTTAAAAAAAAATTACTAGACTAATTTTGTAAAACTTAACGCTAAGCGTTGACAAATTTTATATGGAAAAAATTTAAATTACTAAAACAAAACACAGATATAAAATTTATCAACGCGCGTTTTACAAAATAAGGTCCTAAATTAAAAAAGTACCTTCTATAAATTTACATTTTTAAAAAACTAACTTGAAAAAATTACCTTTTTTAAAAGATTAATTTAAAAAAAATATTTACATAATAGAAAAAAATTTTGAAAAAGTATTTTTTAATTTGTTTTAGAAGCTTTATAAAAAATTTAAGAAAGTACCTTCTATAAAAGTACATTAAAAAAAATAACTTAAAAAAATAACTTAAAAAAAATATATTCAAAAGAAAGAAATTTTTGAAAAACAACTTATTTTAAATATTTTTGAAAGAAGTACCTTTAATTTTTTTAAACGTACCTTTATAGAAAAGTACATTTTTAAAAAAGTTTCTATATAAAAACTACATTTAAAAAAAAACGAAGGTATCATAAAATTACCTTTCCGAAAAAATATCTTTTTGAAAAAGTACGTTTTAAAAAAATATTTGTTTTTTAAAAGTACATTTAAAAAAAATTAAATTTTTTAAAAAGTACCTTTAAAAAAAGTACCTTTTAAAAAAAGTACCTTTTAAAAAAAGTACCTTTTAAAAAAAGTACCTTTTAAAAAAAGTACCTTTTAAAAAAAGTACCTTTTAAAAAAAGTACCTTTTAAAAAAAGTACCTTTTAAAAAAAGTACCTTTTAAAAAAAGTACCTTTTAAAGAAAGTACCTTTTAAAAAAAGTACCTTTAAAAAAAAGAAACTTTTTTGAAAAAAGTACCCTTTTATAAAAGTACCTTTTTATAAAAGTACCTAGTTAAAAAAAATACACTTGAAAAATACAATTTTTAAACCTTTTAAAGAAAATTATCTCTGCCAAAAAGCACATTTGTCAAATCGGAGCTTTTTAAAAAGTACAGTCTAAAAAATACTGAAAAATGTCGTCTTAGAAAAGTATATTAAAAAAAAACTGGGGGTCTACTCTGTAATTCGAAACGAAACAAAATGCTTTCGAATTTACATGTTATAATCATACAAATTCGAAAGCATTTTCTTTCGTTTCGAATTACAGAGTAGACCCCCTGTTTTAAAAAAGTATTAAAAAAAAGTACCTTTTCAAAAAAGTTGCCTTTAAAAGAAGTAACTTAAAAAAGGTACCTACTAAAAATTTACCTTTATTTTAAAAAGTATCTTTTTTAAAATTAGTACCTCTCTAAAAATTGATCTCTTTGAAAAGTAGTACCATTTTCCAAAAAGTACCTTTTTTGAAAAATACTACCTTTTTAAAAAAGTACCTTTAAAAACACCTGTTTAAAAAAGTACATTAAAAAAAGGTTCAATTATAAAAAAGCAACTACATATTTAAAAAAGTACTTTTAAAAGAATCTACTGTCTTAAAAGAGTATCGGCTTTATCAAAAAAAAAAAAAAAAAACAATTTATTTGAGCTTCAAGTGTCCTTATGTCAAAATTTTTATGGACATTTTATTGTAACGTCCACTTTAAGTTTAAATTATTATATTTTTTGGATACGGCATTATATTTGTAAGAAAGTACCTTTTTAAAAGTGTTATATAAAAATGCATCAAACTGCATTTTTTTAAAAAGTACATTTTTAAAAAGTTACTATCTATGTTAAAAAACAAACTTCTTTAAAAAAGAAGCTCTTAAAAAGTATTTTTTTTAAGTGCATTTCTTTAAATCCTTACCACTGTGAAAACTAGGTTTTTCAAAAATTAGTTTTATAGAAAAGTAAATATTTCAAAAAGTACCTTTGAAAAAAGTACCTATGTAAAAATGGGTGTATTTCATAAAGGATCTTTGCGCATAAGTACCTTGACCAAAAAGTACCTTTAGAAAAAAGTACTTTTTTCAAAAAGTACATTACATATTATAAAAAGTAGATACATATTTTATAAAAATCACTTTCTTCAAAGTACCTTTGTAATAAAAATATAACAAAAATTAAAAGTTTTAAAACCCCCGAACATATCTAGGAAAGATGCGTTATATTCTAAACGGCTGGATCGATTTTCTTCAAATAATATAAATATAGCTAGCAACCCTCTCGAACAAGTCCCCTTTCAAACTAAAAAAACTAAATCAAAATCGGTCCAGCCGTTTGGTCTGCACGTAGACACGGACAGACACGGACAGATACACAGACAAAAAATACAAACTTACAACAGACCTTTTTTTGGTCGTTGGTTAAAAAAATACCTTTTGAGAAAGTTACTTTTTAGAAAAACAACTTATTTAGGGCCAATTTCACCAATTCTATTTAAATATCAATTTATATTTAAAAGTCGGTTTTCATATCGCTACTTTAATATAGAAAGGCCCTAACTCGTTATATTTTTGAAATCGAGTTTTATGTACATATATTTCGATAGTAGAACATCTAATAATGTATCAAGAAATGCAAAAATTTCGATTTCAAAAAAATAATGAGTTAGGGCCTTTCTATATTAAGGTAACGATATATTTTTCAATGAAAAACGACTTAAATGTGAATTGAAATTTAAATAGAATTGGTGAAACTGGCCATAAATAAGTGTGCATTTTGAAAATGTTTTTTCAATAAACTTTTCAGAAAAGTTATTTTTAATAAAGATTCTTTATATAAAAAAAAATTAAAATTCTTATTTAACAAAAAAATTACAAAATCAGTTTACAGAAATTAAATAATGAACCGATTTTAATGTTATATTTTCAGATATTAGCGAAAGTCCTCGATACGGTACCATACGACGCCAAAAGCCCTGTGCACCCTCACCACCCACAAAACTGCAGAATATTGTCAGCACTGATCCAAATGGTTCTTCAAGCGCTGAAACTATAACGAATAGAAATAATGGAGAATTACAGCAAAATACTCACCAAAGATATAAAGAACTATTTCCCCCGAACAACACAACAACAGCAACAACAACAACAACAACAGCAGCAGGAACAGCAGCAGGATTAGCAACAGCTATTAACAATAACAACAGCTCTGGTGGCGGCCATATAGAAAAACCTGAAATACCACCGCTTCCTAAGCAGTTGCTACAGCAGCAGCAACAGCAGCCGCAAGAAACAAATACGACAACGAACTCGCAACATCCTCCCATTGCAGCCAAACCGGTGCCTATGACGCGCACCCAATTTTTCGGCCTGGATAATTTACCCTCACCCACAGCCGATCGTAAAAGTAATGACAGCGTTGGTTCCTTAAACTTCAAGCCAGATCTCCCCCAGAAACCAAAAATACCCAAAAGACCCGTTGCATTGGGTCTAACCTCAACTACAGCTACCGGTGGCACTGCCGGAGGTGGTAATAGAAGCGACGAAGAGACCACACCCACAAATGCCACACAAAATACTGCAACAGACACTATAACTAATTCTAATAATACCGCAAATGGCACATTACGTGGCAATAAAACTGCCGAGCAACTGGTACAAGAACATTGTGATAATGTTACAGCTTTACAGGCCAATATTGGCAGCAGCAGCAATACCTCTATACCCTCAGCTATACTTAAGGAAACAAACCATAATAATCATGTATTAAATCATAACAGCAATCAATCTAATGCGGAAGTAAATGCTAATGCTATTATGCCACCTCCCGCAATACCTCCTCCCCCGGCCGTCACAGTAGCAAAATTTATGACAATAAATTCTAATAATTCAAACAATACATCAACATTATCCACTCTCACTCCTGCTGCTGTTGTGTCCTCATCTTCATCATCCTCATCGCATGCTGATAAACCTTTAGCAGATAAACGCTTGACTACGCCCACTACTCCCGTATCACCCAATATGTTTATGACGCCTAAACGACCCACAGTGCCTGCTCCACCCCCGCCTATAAATATCAAGAAACAGGTTGAGTGATTTCGATTTAAATGAAGGAAAGAATGTTTGTGTTGTGCGTGTGTGTGTGTGTGTGTGTGTGTGCGTGTGTGTGTGTGTGTGTGTACGTATAATTTTTCACGTTTCATTATAGTTTTAAATGATTTTATATATTTTCATGTAGGCCCCCTCCCCGAAAGGCAGGATTTGAAAATGATGAATTATTTATTGTAAACAGAAAATTCCAAAGAAATTTTAACTAAAGCAAGCAAAATGCGTATAAAAAATGCGTATTTATGTAAAAAACCAATGAATTTTACATTGAAGTGGTTGGCTTTTCAGTGATCCAGCGAAAATCGGTACATTGTGCAGACAGTGGGATCTCAGCTTTAGATTGTATATCTTGACTTCTAAAGGCCGTAGAAATACTGGGGTTAGAGCAAATGAAGCACATTGAAATGTTATATTTACTTTAAAAATCTGGCAAAATTGTTTTGTCTCGAAAGACAAATGTCCACAGATATGTATGTTACGAGCTATACGAACTTTAGCTGATGTAGTCGAATATCTTACCTGATGTAGACATTACAAAAAAATTTTATTAGCGTTTTTTTAGTTTTTGTTTTTTTTTGCCGATTTTTTTAGTTTTAGAATTTTTTCTTTTAGTTTTTTTTTTAAATTCTGGAAATTTTTCCGATTTTTAGCGATTCTTTCGGTTGATTTTTAGTTTTAGCGAATCTCTTAATTTTTTCCGTTTTCTTAAGTTTGTCGATTTTATTCGGTTTTGGCTATTTTTTCGTTTTTTTTTTTAATTTTTGGCGAGCTTTTCAGTTTTAGTGATTTTTTTTTAGCATTTTAACGGATTATTTTATTTCTGGGGAAATTTTTCATTTAAGCGCTTTTTTTTATTTTGGCGATTTCTTTGTTTGGGCGTTTTTTTCGTTTCGAAATTTTTTTAATTTTGGGATTTTTTGGTTCTAGCGTTTTTGAAAATTTGAAGAGTTTGCGCCTCCTACAGTTTCCAAGATTCGGCAAGTTGTCAAAATTATATAAACTGATGGAATACCCTTTAATTTTAATATTTTAAACTTCAGTGTTAATTGAGACATTTTTAGATTTTAATTGAACTATAGTGAATTTTTAATCAGAAATAATTTTTTAGTCAGGCTTAAGTTCAGTAATTTCAATTCTTTTATTGAATGAAACATTTTTATTAATTAATGTGAGTTTCTAAAGAAGAGAAGAAAAATTAAATTAGACTTTTAAGCTGGGGAAAATAGTAGATAGACTAGGGTGCTGATGAAGTGCTTTGCTGCATAGAAAAATATCGGTATTTCCCCCCAGCTTAAAAGTCTAATTTAATTTTCTTCTCTTTTTTAGAAACTCACATTAATTAATAAAAATATTTCATTCAATAAAAGAATTGAAATTACTGAACTTAAGCCTGACTAAAAAATTACTTCAGTGTTACCCCCTGTTTGTGTAAGACGTTTGAGTTAGAAATCTTGGCATTTTTGTAATAGATTAAAGAAAAGTTGTACGAGTTTCCTTTAATTTATTACAAAAACGCCAAGATTTTTAACTCAAACGTCTTACACAAACAGGGAGTTAATTTTTGAAAATTTCAAGTGTCTAATATAAAATAATCTCCCCCAATATTCTTAAAAAAATAAAATGAATTTGAAATCAATTTAAGGAAACTTTTGTATGAAAAATTTAAAATAAAATACATTTCAAATTTATTTTAAATTTTATGAATACAGATGTCTGTATATAACATAAGGATTTCAACACGTTTCGTTGCCCGACTTAAGACACCATCTAATGTTTAAATGGTCATATATTTGTTATTGTAGCGGCCATAATTTCACATATTCTGTGAAAAATTCAGGTCCGTAGCTCTCACGGTTCTCGAGAAAAGAGCCTGTGACAGACAGACGGACGGACGTGTAGCGAAAACAATAGGGCTCCTTTTCACTTTTAGGGTGCACATAACCCTAAAATCCACTCGTGCCATTTTGAACAGTACATACATATAAATATGTATGTGTGCATATATCCCAGTTGGCCACGTCTTTAAGACATCTTTGACGACGCGTACAAGGCAATGGTAAGTCGTAGAAGACATATTGAAGACAGCTGCATACAAATCGTCGACGAAATTTTCATAAAAATGGCGGCGAGGTCATACAAGACGAGATGAGCGACAATGTCGCTCAGATTGTCGTCAACACGGCCTTATTGAAGACAAAACGAGGTACATTGTCGCTCAGAATGTCCTCAACAAAGTTTTATTGAAGACAAAACGATTGACATTGTCGCTCAGACAGTCATGAATGATGATTCCCTCTAAATTGTCGATTAGAAAATCTAATTGACAGGCAACATGTACATTAATCGTCGAAGACAATGTCGTCTGGGAGATTTGGCCAACTGGGATATTTTAAAGGTAATTTTTTGAAAATATATGATCAAACAGAATAATGCTAAGAACACAACTGGGACGATCGACGAATTTTTCGGTGCGAACTTTCGTCATAAAAAATAAAACACATTTATTCATATGAAAATGAACACAATTCGTCGTGCGTGACGAACTCTGAGATAGATTTATTTCTATTTTGTACGCCGACGAATGACGAAAAAACAATATTCTCTCCCAATCTCTTTACATACCCAATAACCAGTGTGACCAGATTTTAAAATAAAATTAAGCTAAATCATGTATGTCTTTAATATATTTTTAGAGAATACGCAATTTGAATTAAAAAAGGCTAAAAAAGCTAAATCCGTTTTTAAAAAAGCTAAAAAAATAAGCTAAGAGCTTAATGAAAATTTTTAAGCTAAATCCAGAAGAAATAAGCTAAATTTAGCCCAAAATTAACTAATATGGTCACACTGACAATAACCAACTTTATCAATTATAAGAGCAGAATTCGCTGAGTAAATTCGTCGTTATTGTGCTTCACACAACGAATTTACGCAGTGAATTCTTATCGACGAATTCGTCGACGTGGACGAAATTCGTCGTTCGTCCCAATTGCGTTCCCAGCATAAGTCCGCAACTTCAGGAAAAATCGCCGTCAAATTAACAAATCCCATAATAAAATCTAAAGCAGTAACTTCAAATGCTCCCTAATTTTTGTTTTATTTTCTTTTGTGCTTAATTTTCTTTGTAGTTTTGAATACAAAATAAATATATGAAATTTATTGAAAGTATGGTAGCATTGTGGAGAGAATATTTATTCAAAATAAAATAGATTCTATATCCCGACTGCTTTCTGGGCCTACTTTTTTGTGTCAATTTGTATAGAAAATGTGTTTATGCCGCAATTCTGTTTGATCATTATTTTATAGTCTTCACTTTTTAAAATTTTTTTTAATATTGAATTTTTTTTGCAAAGAAAAAGTTGCCTGCCTGCCTTAGTTAAAGATCTTTCAAATCCTACCTATTTTTTTTTTTTAATTGATATCTTTCTTAAGCTGGGGTCATACGATTGGCACAATGTACCAATTCTCGTCGGCTCACTGCGATAGAGTCATAAGTAATAAGCCAAAATGACATTATTACTTAATTAATTCTTGAATAAGTCTATATGGCTTTATTACTAATTCAGTGTGGTGCAGTTGTGTAATTATATTTCAATTAGTTGAGAAATAAGGAAAATTTACTTTGTTACTTATGAATTTATTTCAGTGAGCCGACGAAAATTGGTACATTGTACCAATCGTGTGACCCCAGATTTATATTTTAGTAATACATAATTATTTTATTAAGATTTTTTTGTATTGAGTCCTTAATGTTTTTTAAAAACCCTGTTTGTTGTTAAGTTCCTTTTCGTGTAAATAAAATCCATAAACATTGAAAATTACTTATAAAGTGTAATTTTTAGTTTTGAATTGTCATACAAAAAAATATTAATGAACGCACATGTTATAAGAAAAACTTAAAAAATTATGAAATACATATTCAAAAAAAAAAAAAAAAGACATAAAACTTGTCATTAATACATATTGGCATTTCTTTAAGCATTTTCCACCCGTTTTCTCTTTTTCTAGAGCCGGTCCCAAAATAAATTAATTAATAAAATAATAATTTTAATTAATTTTTCTGCTAGAAAAAGATTAACTATAACGTTTATTTAAACTTTTTTTATTTCAATAATTTAAGAAAATTAAAACAAAAACTATAATAACTTTTTTTTTGAATGCTTTTAAAAGTGCTATAACTACAATTATCATAATTTATGTAATCATTTTAGTCATATCAATTAAAAACATACATATTAACATACATATAATCAATATAATTTTGATAATCCGTACCACATTTATTAATTAAGGCGTGGGTGGTATATGAAGAAAATGTGACATTTATAAGCAAATATTATTGTAGGCTGAATTGCTGAGTAGTTTATACTTACTTATACCCCTTTTCCACACGGAAAGTTTACTTTGCAAAGTCTTAATTCAGCTGAGAGAAAGACAGAAAGAGACTGTACTACTACCTCGGTCTTTCACACAGCTGAATTAAGACTTTGCAAAGTAAACTTTCCGTGTGGAAAAGGGGTATTATATACATATTAATATAAATTTATAATAAACAATAATTAATCATAAATTAGTTATTTACATATGTACGTTTAGGTCTTGTAGTAGTATTATGTTTTTTTTTTTAATTAAAACCTTTCTGTCCTAAAAAAGCAATGGCTCTCCCTTATACATACTTTTAATTTTTTTCCCGCAAGTATTCTTTGTTTTTATTATTTTATTATATTTTATTATTTTTTTAATACTTATATACCCTTTTGTTTGATTTTTATGTATGTAAATAAATTAATTAGTTTGCAAAAATAAAATGTATGCATTAGTAATCTGAAATTTTTAGTGCTAAGTTTTTTTTTCATTTAAAAAAAAAAAATTCTTTTAAAGCGTAGAAGAAGAAGCAGCTATTTAAAAACCTAAGCAAAAAATATTTGAATTACTTACATTGTTGACGTGTATCTAAGATGTAACTCTAAATGCTACGAGGTCTGTACTCACAACAATATTTCTTATAAGAAGACGGTCACCCTAAACTAGCTGAATTGAGGTATGGCGGCAGGAGTTTGAGAAAATTACTTTAGTGAAAAGTGACCACCTTATAAAAACATGTGTTTTAAATTTCAAGGCGCCATTTTGCTTACACTGGATTCACACACCGCACTTTTAGTTAAGCAACATTTTATACATAGTTCATGGGCGAGAGAGGAAAATACGCCAGCTCTGCTTTTCAATATATTTTCCCATCTCTGCTATAAATTCAAAAGCTGTACCCCATTTCTGTAACTTGTGAGAAGTAAGAAAAAACTGTATTTGTTGATATTTTTTGTAAGTTTGTATAAGTTTTTATGTGAGTAACCCTGTGTAAAATAGGACAACCAATACAATTATTTAATTTATCTCGATGCGAGAACTTCTCACAAGTTACAGAAATGGGGTACAGATAAATTAAATAATTATATTGGTTGCCCTATTTTACACAGGGTTACTCACATAAAAACTTATACAAACTTACAAAAAATATCAACAAATAGAGTTTTTTTCTTACTCACCCTGTGTTTCAGAGGATGATAACACAGGGTGAGTGTTTCACAGGATGATAACAATTTTCTCGACTCGAAAAGTTCTCACATTCCTTACAGAAACGAAGCACTGAACAGTCATAGTAAGCTAACCCAGCAAGCAATATTATTCAATATTTAAATTTTTTTTATTTGCAACTCTCAATTATTTATAAATATTTTTTTTGAAATTTTTTTAATGTTTTTTAACGTCTATTTTATTTTATGGTTGTGATTTGTAAGGTTTGTATGTAATGTGTTGTTGTAAAATTCCGCAGCTTAAAATTTAAATTGCAAGTATATAATATCAAAATCAATTACACCCTTTCCAAAAATGTATATTTAAATAAAAAATTAAAAAGAAACCATAAAAAACTGAAATAACTTTCAGGGTTTATAAATCCAAACATTTGTGAGCTAAATGCTTAATTTCAACTTTTTTTTTAAATTCGAAATTAATAGAGTTAGAAATTTAGCAATTATTTTCAAATAAAATTATATCAAAAATTCATATGTTATCAAAAACTAATATTGGACTTTACAATAATTTAACTTCTTATGTATTTCGAAAATTCGAAATAAAATAATAAAAATCAATTACATTTACAATAAATCAGCACTATATATCTTTACTTGTTCCCTTAAAACATTTAAAGATTAAATTGTTTTTTTCACATATTTATTAAATTGTTTATTTAATTTGTCGACCTTACATAAATTCAATGAAACTATTTAATTAATTATTAGTTTTTTATTTTGATATCTTGTTAACCTTTGGTTAATTTCTTCAGGATATTTCTTATATTCTGTTTATTTGATATTTAATTTTTGTCTTTCAATCACAAAAAATATTTTATATTTTTTCTAACATACATATGTACATATATATGTACATACATATTCAAATTTAGAAGATCTTAAATTTTTTATATCAATAATAAGATTAAGGACAAGAAAAAAATACATTTTAAAAGCAGTATTATTATAAACTATAGGTATTTCGAAATTTCGAACATCCCACAAAATTGACATGTAATCGCTATATGTATTAGCATTTTTGCTTGCCAAATTAATATTTTCATATTAACTAGGCCCTTAAAAAGATTTTTGTCTACATTTCGAAAATTCGAAATAAAATTTTAAATTTCAACTACATTTTGGGAAATTAGATTTTAAATTTCAATTACATTTTGTGAATGCATATTTCTGCATTTTAACACAAAATTAACTTAACTGTAGATATTATTATAAAATTCGGTATTTCGAACATCCCACAAAATTAACAAATAATCCCTATATTAGCATTTTTGCTTGCCTAATTAATATTTTCATATTAACTAGACCCTTAAAAAAGATTTTTGTCTACATTTCGAAAATTCGAAATCAAATTTAAATTTCAATTTAATTTTCGTTTGTAAAATTTTATGCTTATAAACCTAAAATTAGATTTACTGTAGATATTTTTATAAAATTCGCTAGTTCGAAATTTCGAATATAACACAATTCAACATGTCGAAAAAATCGATACCAAATTTTGCATATCAATTACATTTTAGGAAATGATACGATTTTGCATGTTAGCATAAAATTAGCTTTACTGTAGATATTATTATAAAAGTCGGTAGTTGGAAATTTTGAACATACTACAAAATCAACACATAATCTCTTTATTAGAATTTTCACTTGTCTGATTAATATTTTCATATTAACTTGGACTTTAATAAGATTTTTTACATATTTCGAAAATTCGATATCAAATTTGAAATGTCAATTACGTGTTGGTAAGTAAAATTTTTTTAAAAAAATTATGTTTTCTATAGATATTTTAGTTTTTCAATTATTCGATGTTAATTTCGAATTTTCGAACACATTGAAACTTGAAAGTTTTTTAAGTGCTTCGTATCAAAAACAAGAATATAAGTTTGAAATTTACATTTTTATTTAATTGGATAGTTCGAAATTTCGAACATTCCACACAGAAGTCAATAAAGGATCAGTATGTTAGTTTTTTTTGTCTATGCCAATTAGACTTTAAGAAAAAAATATCCTCTACATATTATTTATTCTGTATTTTTTTTTTTTTCTTAAAAGCGAATTTTCGAAAATTCGCAACCAAATCTTAAATTAAAATTTTGAATATTAAAAGAAAATATTTTGATATAAAAATTATTCCTGTATATATATTTTTTGAAGATTCGAAATTAAATTCGATTTTTACAAGTTTGAAATTGGATCTTTGAAATCGGCGTCTTCCTTCATATCGAAAATTTAGATTTTTTTTCTTATATACATATTTCAATTCAATTAGATAGAAGTAAGTTAAATATGGTTATTCAAATGTTTTAGTTTGTATAAGAATTCACTTATTGGAAATGGTGTAATAAATCTGAAATAAAGATAGAACTGTTAAAAAATAATTTTTTTTGGATAAAATTATAAAATCACTTATGAACGAACGAACACGCTGTTATTTTGCAATAAAAATAATAAATACATGTAAAACTTGACTATTTACGATAAAAAGAAATCTTAATTGAACATTATATGGTTGATACTGAATAAATAAATGCAAATAAATCTAAACAAATTGTTTTCCTTTCTTCGTATACAAAAGCAATGCGGGTTAGACCATGATTTAGGCCATGACACAATTCACAAAACAAGAAAATCAATTTTTTGAGAAACCTTATAAATTTTACACAATAATCCCTGTACTTTATTTTTTGTAGAAATAAAGAAAAGAAAATTAAAAGATTTACGTCGTTTAAATAATATTTAATTTAGTTTTTAGCCAGCAGTTAGGCTGTTAACACTGAAAAAATTTTAAATGATAATAAATTAATTTGTTTAAATCCATGAAATCGAAAAAGGGCGCTTTCACCAATTCAGCCACAGGTTACGGTAAACGTCACAATAACAATTCGCAAAAATCTGCTGCTAATAAATCTTCGAAGTCAGCTGAACACGCTTCGTCGTCAAGCCACAATAGAAAAGCGAAAATTTTGGGAAAAGAATCCGATAAACCAAAATTCGAAGATGACAATGATTTGAATTCGGGTTTTGGTAATTATTTGCGTTCAGATGAAGGTGAGTAGGAAAAAAGATATTTTTTTTCTCAATTATTTTTTTTATGAGAAAGATGACTTAGTCATATTTAGAAATACTTTATTTCAAGATTTTTGTGGTAAATTGCAAATCAACAAAAATGACTGCCACAATATTTGTCGATTTTGAATTTTTATTTTTTACAAAATATGATTTTGGCTAAAAGTGCAAAATTCATGAAATGCTAAAGAGATTTAAATTCAATGGAAATAAAGTGAATTCGTAATTATTTTAAAAATCCACAAAAACTAAATTTTTTTTTAACAAAAATTACACAAATTCTGGAAATTCAAAAAAATCGACAAACATTTTTGGAAATTATAGAAATTATTAAAACATACTGATTTTTAAAATTTTGAAAGTCTAAAAAAATTCTCAAAAAATACCAAAATTCGAAAAGTTGAAAAATATTAAAAAAAAAAAAATTAAAAAATCGGCAAAAACTTTAGAAATTAAAAAAAGTGTTATAAAAACAGAAAAAATAAGACTAAGCAAAACTAAAGAAAAAAAAACTTCCAAAATATTTTGCCAAATATTAAAATCTGATAAAATAAAAAAATTTTAAATTATAAGTCCAAAAAAATTATAAAATAAAAAACAAATTCTCTAATACTCGTATTAAAAAAATAGGGGGGAGAGGGGGGGGGGAGCAAAATCTTTAAAAATTTAAGAAATTTTCAAAAATAAAAAATAATAAAAAAAAATAAAAAAAAGATATAACAACATAAAACGGATAAAAGTTCTTAAAATCTTAAAATTCTTTTTATCAGAAATGATTTCTTAATTTCAATTCTTATTGAATGAAATATGTTAAAAATCAAAAAATTCTCAAAAAATTTTTCGTAGAATTAAAAAAAATAGGACAAATAAAAAAATTGCAAAAATCTAGGAAAATTAAACAAAAAATAAAACTCAGTAAAATTGAAAAAAAAAACCTAAATTTTTTTTTCAAATTATAAAAGTAAAAACCAATTTGAAAAAAATCTCCAAATTTTTTAAAAATAAGGAAAACAAAGTATTTGCAAAAATTTTTAAAATTCGAAAAAGTTGCAGGAAATTGAAAAAAAAATAAAATTCAGCCAAACTGAAGAAAATTTCCCAAATATTGTAAAAAATTATTAAAAACTGATAAAAATTCTTAAAATTTGAGAAAACCAAAAATACGTTAAATATAACAAAAAATCGAAAAAGTTAAAAAAATTAGGGAAAATTAAAAAAATTGTATAAAATTTTGAAAATTCAAAAAAGTTGCAAAAATTTATTTTTTTATTTTTATATTTTTTATTTTTTTATATTAAAAAATAATAAAACCCAGAAAAACGTAAGAGAACATCAGAAATATTGAACAAATTATCAAAACTGATGAGAATTCTTAAAATTTTAAAGGTAGAAAAAAATTTCAAAAATGTTACAAAAATTTTGAATAATTTGAAAAAAATTAGAAAAATTGCAAAAATCTACAAAATTAAAAAAATAAATCTCGAAAAAACTAAAAAAATATTGGTTAAAAAGTATAATAATTTTTTTGAAGTTATAAATGTAAAAAAAGAAACAAATTCAAAATCTCCAAAGTTTTTAAATATCTGCAAACTTTTTGAAAATTCGAAAAATTTTGGAAAAATAAAAAAACTGCAAAAAACAAAAAAAAAAAAAAAATTAAAAAAAATTAGAACTTAGCAGATCTCTTCCAAAATATTGTACAAATTATCAAAATTGATAAAAATTCTTAAAATTTTAAAATAAAATAAAAATATCGTTTAATATTTTACAAAAATTCGGAAAAGTTTAAAAAATTAAAAAAATCGGTAAAATACATATTGAAAAAGTTGCAAACATCTAGGAAAATTATAAAAATAAAACTCCACAAAACTAAAGAAAACCTCCAAAATATTGTACAAAATTTAAAAAACGCATAAAATAAAAAAGTTTAAAATTATAAGTGGAAAAATTTTAAAAAATCCTCAAATATTACAAAATATAAGAAAAAGGAACAAATTGGCAAAAATCTTGGAAAATTAAGGAAAAATAAAACTCAACAAAACTGAAGAAAACTTCCCTTGTACAAATTATCAAAACTGGAAAAAAACTTAAAATTTTAAATTTCGAATAAAATAAAAAATTCCCCAAATATTACAAAAAATCGGAAAAAAGGGAAAATTAAAAAATCGGGAAATTTTTTCAAATTCGAAAATGTTGCAAAAAAAAGTGAAAAAAATATTCCAAAATATTGTACAAAATATAAGCAATTGATAATTTTTTTTTTTAATTTTAAAAGTGAAAAAACACAAAATAAAAAAAAAGTCGAGAGTTTAAAAATTTAGGGAAAATTAAAAAAACCGAAAAAGTTTGATGATTCTAAAATTAAAAAAATAACTGCAAAAATCTAAAAAATAGTTATTAAAAAAAATAACACTCAGTAAAACTAAAGAAAACTTCCAAAATATTGTATAAAGTATTACAACTGATAAAATTTCTTAAAATTTGAAAAAAAAACAAAAAATTGTTAAATGTCACAAAAATTCGGGAAAAGTTGAAAAAATCAAAAAGTCAGATAAATTTTCAAAAAAACGAAAAAGTTGCAAAAATTTTAAAAATTTAAAACAATAATAAAACAAAACTGAAGAAAACTTCCGAAAAATTCTTAAAATTTAAAAGTCGAAAAAAAATTCAGAAAATTTTTTTAAAAAATCAAAAAATAAAAAAAATTTTTAAAAAAAAGATTTGAAATTCGAAAAAGTTGCAAATATCTAGAAAAATTATAAAAAACATAAGTAATAAAAAAATTGAAGAAAACTTTCAAAATATTGTTCAAATCAGAAACCGAAAAAAATTCGGAAACATTTTTAAAAATTGGAAATATAAAAAAATTGCAAAAATTTTTAAATTCGAAAAAAGCTGCAAATATCTAGAAATATTATAAAAAAATAAGTCACAAAAAAATTTAAGAAATATTGTTTAAAATTGATAAAAATTCTTAAAATGTGGAAATTCGAAAAAAAAACACAAAATTTTAAAAATTTCGGAAAATTTACAAAAACTAAAACTCAACATATGTGAGGAAAATTTCTAAAAAAGTTTCAGAAAGCAAACAAACCCGATAGAAAACGAATGTGTCCCGATGGAAAAACGGGAAATTTTAAAAAAGGAATCAATAGTGAAAAACACTCTAAAATTAAAAAAGCCGGAAAGAATATAAAAAATAGAATAAAACTCTACAAAATTTGCGATTAAAATAAAAAAAAATATTAAAAGTTCCAAAATATGGGAAAAGTTAAAAAAAGAACAAAAACTCCACAAAAATAATGAAAATCCCCAAAAATCCAGAAGAGCTAAAAGAGAGGAAAAATTCATTAAAATTAATAAAAAAAAAAATTAGTAACAAAAAAAAAACAATTAATAAAAATAAAAAAAAGTAAAAATTCGAAAAATTAAAAAATAATTCATAGAATTTTAAATTGGTTTTTCTTTAAACACGATATTTGGTGTTTGTAGGCGATAATTTCGGTTGCGTTGCCAGTTGACAAGGCAACTGAAGTTGCCAGCCTTAAATGAAATATAATTAAACTTCCAAAAATATATTTTATTTAAAAGCTTTTTAATTTAAAAACAACTTTTCTTGCTTCTCTTTAATTTTTTTTTGCAGGCGTCGAAATGATGAAAATCTTTGTTTTTGCCAACACTGTGATGGTGATTGTTACAATGGCTTGGCCGCATGTCCAGCAACAATATATTTGGCTTATGGAATGGTTGGATAGTTTTAAACAATACTAAAAAAAAATAAAACTCTTAATAAGAAAACCCTAAAACAAATTTATTCGGAAGACAAAAAAATTAAAATTTAACAGCAATGGTGGGTCCCTTCATGCAGGGCATGCTGCTCATGGGCATCATTTACTGGTACTCCAAAGGCCTCTTCAACTTGATCAACGACTATTATCGCAGTGAATTTAATCGTAAAATAAAAACCGAAATAAGTCAACAGAAAATTGCCGAATTCCGATCGCAAATTTACGATTTAAATGACATGGATCAGCTGGTGAATATTGAAATGAATAAAGAAACATTTACGAATGATGAATCGTATTACGCCAGCAATGAAAGCAGCAAAACTGATTTACCTACAAATATACTAAATGCTGCAGATAATATGAGAATATGTTATCGTTGGAATAGAAAAAAGCAATTTTTTAATATTTTGCTTACAATGAAAGCAAAAAATGAAGCCATAACTAAATCCATGTGTGGCTTAACGAAAAATATTACAACTTATGAGTATATTTATACGAATACGAATTTGTATGCGGATATAAGGAATAAGAATATATAGCTTGAGATTTTATTTTAGTTTCTAGTTGTTAAGAAAATGTGTTATAAATTTATAAATCTAATATAAGTAAATTATAGTATTGCTAATATATTTGCATGATGTTTTTGAGGTTTCACTGTAAAGCTAACTTTTTTTTTAGAAAACACTGGGAAACAATTCTTGTGTTAAATACTTTTTTGAACTTTGCTCTATAGGAAGTTACTTGATTTTGTCTCAATTCCCCAACAATCGAGTTGTTAATGTCAGTGCCAGTGCAAAAGTTGAGTTGACTCTCCAACCAAAAAATATGGGCTTCATTAAGATGAGCTACATTGTAGGTACATATTAGACCCCTGCACAAGAACACTTACAAGAACTTTCAAGACATGAGGGATTTTTCAAATGCTTTAATACAGCGAAATCTTCTAAAACAAACGCTAAACAAGATTGTTTGCAAGAAATTTGTTTCAGATTATTGAAGGTATAAGAAGTAAAGAAGAAAATACTTCGTGACGAAAGAATTTGTGATGCTTGCTTCTTCCTACGCATGGACGACACACACAATCGGCCATGTCACAGAGTTAAATTCCGTTCGGTAACAGAATTCAATCCACCCCATTTTTGTACAAGATGGTGTCTTAAAAAGAAAACTAAAGTACGGAAATTTGTCAGGTGTGTCCCGACTGTTGGGGGCACTGGTATGTTGGGGTACGCTTCCGCTAGGACTTGACAACCGTACAATATGAAAAATAACAAGCATGTACGCATCAACACTACTTCTTTTGAGTGTTTGTTACGAACAAGAAGTCTTCGTACATCAATATGTACATCCATCGTGCTTCGCTTATTAAATGGCATCGTTTATTATTGGTTTAGTATAATGCATGCTACGACAATACATTTAAAAAACAAGAAGCATTTACATTTTAAGAGTGTTTACGCAGCCCTCTGGTACTTATGTACGTTTTTTAAGCATCGGTAATCGGACTACTTGGCAGGCCATCCTTGAAACTTTCTCCTAAGCTAGATTTTGGTCAAATTCGCGGAATCCAATACACTTTATAAGTCATAATCAGGGCTATCATGAATAAAATTCCGCGTGAAATTTCTCCCTTTTCCAATTAGAATTTTTTGTTTTCACTATTACTTGCTATTAATTGAATAATAATCAGTGAATATCTAAAATCGATTTGACGATTTTGAATTGAAGTTATTAGAAAAAGCGATTTTTTTTTAAATTTCTTTCAACAATATTTTTCGATCGAATCACTCGATTTTGGTCAAATTTTAAGTTTAGGAGCTGATGAGTTTAATTTAAAAAAAAACAGTTTTGTGAAAATTTTCGAAATCTCGGTCTGAATTGATCTTTCTTACGTTCTTAAGTTATGAAAAGTTTACCCTATCGGAAATTTGGCTAACTTTAAGTTAACTATTTCGCACTTGACTACACTTGGATTACTTTGCAATGTAATCAACTGACTATTTTAACATTGCGATGTCCTAGGCGGTAGTCAATTGGTAGTCAGTAAATTAAAAAACAAATTTTCTGTGGCTCTAACATGTAATATCACACGTTGTGTTACTCAACGCGCTACCACTCGGCTAAGCTGCCATCGAAAATAACAACAGCAAAATGTTAATATAAAACTGAAATGAGTTTTAAAGTAGCTGAGAATAAATTTGTTGGCTCTCACCAAATTCGATTACGTACTCAACTTTAGAATTAATTTTGGGTTTGTTCTGGATGACTTTGCAGCTAGCTTTTAGTCAGTCTAAGAAAAGTTAACTATAAGTTAACTATTTTTGTAGTCAACCACACATTCTCCGACAGGGTATATATATTCACACACACAAATACACACACACACACAGACATACACACACACACATGTACATATCCAGCCAGCAATTTTTGAAATTTTCAATCAAATTCGAGTCTTTTTTGACTCCTCTGCGCGATTAAAAAGCTAGAATATGTGCTCATTTTCTGATCATAAATTATACTTTTGTCGGTAGAAAAACGTGACTACCCGCGACTCTTCTTGATAAGTCATTTATGAGTCTTTTTCTATATTAGTTTAGAGTCATTTTCAAACCCTTTTCTAGTAGTATTTAAGGTCTTTTTCGAATCGTTTTCTGATCATTTATTTGTCTTATTTCGCTTCATTTTTTACTCTTTTTCGAATTGTCTTTCAGCCATGTTTCTAATTGCTCACGAGTCATATTTGGCAAATTTATCAGTCAGCTTATGAGTATTTTTATCGTCATTTATAACTGCTATTTGAATCATTTATCAGTTACATTTCTAATCGTATTTGACTTTTCTTCCAGTATTTTTTAGTCAGCTTTCTGAATCCTACGTTTAATGGCCGAACATAACTACGGCACAAACACATTTTCCACACAAATTGACACCAAAAGGAAGTTACAGAAAGCAGTCCAGAGACAGAATCTATTTTATTTTGACAGCGTTTTTTCTTTTGCTACCACACTTTCAATAAATTTCATACATTTTGTAAAGAAAAATAAGCAGAAAGAAAATAAGTAAGCAATTAGAAATATGGCTGAAAGACAATTCGTAAAAGAGTAAAAAATGAAGCGAAATAAGACTAATAAATTATCAGAAAACGATTCGAAAAAGACCTTAAATACTACTAGAAAAGGGTTTGAAAATGACTCTAAACTAATATAGAAAAAGACTCATAAGTGATTTATCAAGAAGAGTCGCGGGTAGTCACGTTTTTCTACCGACAAAAGTATAATTTAGGATCAGAAAATGAGCGCATATTCTAGCTTTTTAATCGCGCAGAGGAGTCAAAAAAGACTCGAATTTGATTGAAAATTTCAAAAATTGCTGGCTGGCTACATGCCTCCACCCATTTGACCTGAGATTCGATATAAACGAATGCTCACTAAAGCGAAGAAATTTCGAAACGAATCGAAAAAAATTCGAATGTTCGCTAATGCGAACTTCTCTCGAACTTCTCGAACACATCTCCAATGTGTGATGATAGCGTAGTGGATCTGTGCTAGTCTGTTAGCCTGGAGGTAATGTGTTCAAATCCTACAGCGCAAGTTAAAGAATTAAATAAATTCAGGAAATAGCGACTCTGACTCGCGCACGAAGGGTTCCGTACGAACACTAGATATGTAATTTAATACAAATTTCAGCCTATTTAATATATCGTTTTGGCATATTTTTTTTTTTTTTGGTTTTTTGGCGTTTTTTCAATTTGGCGATTTTTTTGCATTTCAACGATTTTTTTCATATTGGCGATTTTTTTTCATTTCAACAATTATTTTGGTTTTGGCGCCTCTTACGCGTTTTGGCGATTTTTTTCGATTTTTGGCGTTTTTTTTTATTATGGAGATTTTTTTCATTTGGGCGATTTTTTCGAATTTGGCGATTTATTTAAGTGCTAGAAATTTTTTTTTTAATTTTGACGATTTGTTTTCGTTTTGGCGATTTTTTTTAATTTTTGGCGATTTTTTTTTGTTTGGCGATTTTATAATTTTCGGATTTTTTAGTTTTACCATTTTTAAAAATTTCAAGTGTTTGCCTCTTACGGTTTCCAAGATATAGCAAGTTGTCAAAATTACATAGTCAAAATTGCATTAACTGATGGACCACCCTTTAATTTAAATTTTTTTAAATTTTAGTGTTATTTGTTTTAGTCTGTATAAAAATACACTAATTTTACAAATTTCAAGTTTCAATATACATATGTTCATACAATTGTATGTATATTACATGGGATTTTAACATTTTTCGTTGTTCGTTTTGGAACACCCTTTAATATTTAATTCTCATGTATTTGTTGTTGTAGCGGCCAAGGTTCTACATACTCTGTCCAAATTTCAGGTACGTAGCTCTTACGGTTCCTGAGAAAATACCGTGTGACGGACAGACGGACAGCGTAGCGAAAACAATAGAGTTCCTTTTCACCTTTGGTGTACGGAACCCTAAAAATAAAGTAAAATAATTCTGCCAAAAAAAAAAAACGACTTCAATGCATGCAAAGACCTGATAGAACATTTTCGAAAAATATGTATGGGACCAAACTGGAAGAGAACTCTTTCAAAGTTAAAAAAAAAGTTTTTAAAAACCTGCTGATTAGGAAGAAGTACATGAAATATAAAAAAAAATTGTAATGGGTGTATCACCGCCCATTTTTTAAACGCGTGATTGTGTTTTTTTTTCAGAGCTCAGGCTGTGTGTTAAGTTTTGTAAAAATCGATTAACAGTTACATTCCATTACAGTCGGCTAACTGAAGTTATGTACAGTCGATTGTCAGATCTTACAATATTGTCAGATCTGGCAATGTGCTGACAATGTACTGGCAATCGAAAATTCCCAGCACAATATTCCTTGTCAGTTTACACGGCTGTAAAAAATCTTCCAATTTATTGCATATATTTTATTATAAATATTTTCTTTAAAATCAAGCGTGTACAGTATTGCCCATAGAAATAATTATCTTACAATGACGCCATTGTCAGATGCATAAACTTCGCACATCTGACAATATTAAAAAAATATCTGGCAATAATTTTACAATGTGTTCACACGATTGTAAGATGTCTGACAATTTGTTGTCAGCTACTAGTCTTGCAATGAACTGACAATGCTTTTTCTGGCAACGACGTCTGGCAAAAATTGTCAGTTCACACGGTTGTAAGAAATTTTGAACACATTTTACTGGCAATATTGTAAGATCTGACAACCGTCTGTACATATGTAGCTTGAGCCTTTTGTACCCTACAAGAAGACTACTAGTCCATTGACTAGTCATTTGGTGAAAAAAATTACCAAAACATTGTAACATGTACGTGTGATTTTTTATCTCTCTCTAACTTATTAATTTCACTTAATTAAAACACATACATCTGAACTGCTTGCTCTGCTTCTTTTTTCCAGTCACTGATTACATAAGCACTGGTAAACTATGACTAGTCAATGTTTACATAGAGACTGGTCAACTGTTACTAGTCAATGTATACGTAGAAACTGGTAAAATGCAACTTTTAAATAAATAAACATAATTTTTATGTTATTTCAATTGTTTTTTATTATAAGAAAATAGAAAAATAAGTAATATTCATGTAAATATATACATATACAATTTATGGCTCGATTATGGATGGCAACCGAACTTTGATTGCGTTGCTAGTTGCCGAAATGGTATTACGGATGACAACTGGCAACTAAAAGCTGGTAATTTTAGTTGCCATATTGGCAACCACAAATTTGTAGTTGCTGCATAGTTTGAAAGCAAAAAAATTAAAAATTAAACAGTAATTGCAGTATTATTTTTATTTTTGATTTTCTTCTATGCATATTTAAAGAAAATATGCTTTACAGCTAAAACAGAGATTGTTCCAACTTATTTTAGGCAACAACATTTACTCACAGTAGAGGCGGTAATTCTAAAGAGTCGTCTAATAGATTCAACTTTTGTACTTCCTTCTCTTCACCAATAATTAAATAATAATTTTTATGATCAGTAATGATTATTTCCAGTTGCCAATCTGTCATAATCGTATTTTCGATAACTTTTTGGAAACTGGAGGAAGTTGCCATACATAATACACATTTTAAGTTCAGTTGCGTTGCTAGTTAACTCGGCAACTGAAGTTCGGTTGCCATCCATAATCGAGCCATTAATATATAAAATAAAGTAGGTGGTACCACTCAAGTCTTCTTCACGCTTTTCTCCAGCTCCAATACACCTTGCTTTTTGTAAATATCTACTGCCTTATTCATAAAAAATATTTCAGGTTTATTAAGCGCTTATTTGACATATTTCTATGGGAAATTTGTCAAATAAACCTGTAATAAACCTAAAATATTTTTTATGAATTAGACCGCTAAAATTTTAGAAAGAAGTACATAAATGTATAAATTAAATTAAACTTTTTAATTTCTTTTATGCAGTATTGTTGTTAACTTCACTTAACTTTCTTAGCACTTGTATAAATTTTATTTCGATGCGATGTCTTAAAAGTTTTGGAATATGTACATTAGATATTTCACTCTAACATACATGTTAGAGAGGAGCAACTATAATTGATAAATGTGTCGGTCATCTCTACCAGTCAAATGACCAGTCAATTGACTGGCAGTTTTAAATTCAATGGAAAATTATTGCAAATGTATTAGTGAAAAAATGTCGTTTGTGTTAGTTTCAGTCATTAATTTCTTGTAGGGTATTGATACGTTTAGGAAGTAAGCTCATGCCACAGACTGTTTTTTTTTAGTTATTTTTAATATATTTATTAACCATGGCAACCTTTTTTTAAACGTTTTTTTATTATCATAAACTTCAGTTAAAAGGAATAACTGTAAAAAACATTTGATGTATTACATTTAAAAGGCAATAAAAAGTCTTTAATATTGTTAAACAATTTCGAAATCTTCATCCCAAAATGGCCTCCACAGTGAAGTAAGTAAAAATAAGAATAGATTCTATAGACAATTGTTTAGCAAAAATTTTGTTTTTATTTTACCAGCTGGACCACTTTTGCTCTGCCCAAAACCCTATTTAATGTGGGCTCCGAAGCAGTGTGCATGCTGTGTGATAATATTTTATGTTTTACAGACTTAAAGACAAAAGCTATTTCCTATTACAAGGCCGAAAGTCCCGACTTGGGCTTAAGCATACAAGCTGCCACAGGGCATAATAAATTTTCTCTAGCGGCATTTTGTGAGCTGGTCTTAAGGCCCTCAATACATATAATACAATATCCGGAATTGAACAAATATGCAGTTTTTAGCGGTAAGTAGCGAAAGTATGAAATAACTTTTTTTAAGATGCTAAGTACACACGGATCGAACTATTTTGTAGCAAGCTGATAAGGCAGTGAAAATTAGAATAGCGGCATTCAATAGCTAATGAAATTTGAAAATATTTAGTTAAATTAAAATGGATTTTTTTGTTGCAAATGTTAAGAAATTTTAAGTAAAATATTAACAGCTTTATTTATAAAAGTTATTAAGGCTTTATAAAAAGTTTTTAAAGCAAATTTTCATACAAAATATTTCTTAAAAAGCCTTTGTAATAAGTCCTTAATAATTTTCATAAGTAACTTGGAGGCTAAACGTTCAATTTTTTCTTCAATTTTTGTTTCAAAGTTCAACACATTCACACTTTTTTACTACCACACTCATACATTTGGGAATTGAGTACCAAGTGGACTTCAATTTTTCTTTCAATTTAACAGCTGTTTTAAAATAATTTTTGTGTTTGTAAAAAATTTTATGACCGAAGTAATTTTCTTTGCTGAAATAAAATATGTAGGCGAAAATTTTTAATTGTTTCCTCGACGACGCATTTTGAACATAAAATTGGTAATCAAATTGCTTGCAGCCTACGTCACAACTTCAATTTTAGCAAATTTTGACAAACCATACGTGTGAAAAAATTGAAAGCAATTTATTGAACGTGTAGCCGCAAGGTAAGGCTGTAAAATTTTAGGGACCATTTTAACCCTTGAGTCTACGGTAGTAAATCTTCTTCCTTCCAGCTCAAAAAGTCATCACTTTTGTGGACCTACGCTTCAATGATTACGACCTGCTATTGGCTCTTTCCGGTTATCCTGATTACACTTTCTGTATTTGGAATTTTCGCACGGGACAACTGCTGGCGCAGCATGACACCTTAAGGGCAGCTTCAGGCAAATCGATTTTATGTTCCTTTCATCACACACCACAAATTGTACAGTTTTCCGAATGGAATCGTGAAATTTTGGTATGGGAATTATGTTATACCGTTACGGGTGCAGACATGCATGAAGTTTCTAGAATACAGCTGTCCAAGGATTTTACATTTAGCAACTTGAACAGCATGTGCTACGGCGACGATAATAGTTTCTATGTGGTGGATAATTTTGCAAATGTTTTCATGGTGAGTGGTGTAACTTTAGAATTCTTTAGCACTTCAAATTTTTATCTCTTTTATACAAACTTATATATTTTCAGCTGGAAGTGGCTCAGTTCTATTTAAATCCTCAATGGTCAATCACGAATGCTGGGGAAGTTGCCAGCAGTTTAAAATGTTTCCATATAGAAAGTCATAAACAAGGTTTATTGGTCTATAGCCCCGAAGTTGCATATTATTTGCGTCGCAAACACACCCAGTGGCAGTGTGAGTGGAAGCTTTTGCTTGCGGCTTTACCTACAGGTCTTGCAAAATGTTTGTCAAATATTAATGGGGAAATTTATGCCTCCGCTGCCGAAGGGAATCTTTATAAAGTTGAAGTTTCAACAAATGAAATGGTTGAAGTGAAACCTGTACATCACTACTATACAAATGAGAAAAGCTTAGATTTTGTCATACTCAAGGGAGTAAATGACGAATGTCTGTTACAACTCACCACCACAAATTGCATCAATGCCTTAGCATTGTCTCATTATAAAAAATATTCCACAATGGAGATACACCAAGCAAATGCTATTGTAGCTCATAACATGGCTCCCTACATAATGGTGGGTACCAGCGGCGGAAAAGTTCATTTCCTCAACTACTCCAACATACGAGAACCTTTTATCATCAGCAGCTTAGAAGCCGAGAAATCTTATCCCATAAAATATCTGCTATTCCTGAATAAATTAGCTGTATATAGTACAATATACAATGATTTCCACTTGGTGGAAGCAGATATTGCCAACAATATCATTCACGAGGTGGTAGTGTTCGAAAAATTTACGCACCAGTTTGTGGCCTTAAACAAATGTTTTTTGGCCGAAAATTGCTTTTTCCTATTCCTAAATCTTGATGCAACCACAGCTCGCATACCTTATGCCAACCAAATGTACTGCTACCAGCATCATGCCCAGCTTAACAATTACGAACGATTTGAATTTCACTTGCCTTTTGCATACCGCGATGTTAGCGGTCTGCTGGTGCCAGTAAAAAATTTAGTGGAATTTTTTGCTGTTCGTTTGGAGACCACGATTATGGATTATTTAAATTTTAAAACAGACACAAATGAATTGGTGATTGTGTACTCTATACAGACCAATCATTTGTCCCATATTAATGGGATAACGGGTTCGCTAAACCTTCTAACTTGGGGTGTCGATGGCACTTTTATACACTATCGTGCGCAAAGGAAATCGGAGAGACCGTATGGTGAATGTCAAATATTGCAGATAAAATACAGACCCAGAGTGGTGCAAAAGGTTTTGGAATGTTTTAATGCCAAGTAAGTATGAACGAATGTTTTCTCCTGCCAAAAGTGAAGGAATTCCATGTGGGAAATAAAATTCCTACTGTTGCTTAAGTGATGTTAGCTTGTGTAGGGGTAAGAGTAGAATGGGTAGGATGTGGCCATTAGATTCCTACAAAATGTATAAATCGCATCAAAAACTGTCCAAGAATGCAGGGTGTCTGTCTTTGGTTACCGTTGCATGGGTTCTTGGACAAGGGAACATTGATAAGTGTGACAGGCTGGATATTATTGCTAAAGCCACCAGTAATCAAGAAGTAATTGAGGTGATCTGGGATATTGGAATCCCTCGAGAAATGGAAAGAAGATAATCTAATACAAATTTTAACGAATTGCGAGGAAAACGAGAAAGAAGAATGCAGATTCCAATAAAACTTCCTAGATTCCACCTACGAAACCTGATAGCAGCAAGTTTCGGTCACTGGACATTCGGAGCACATGCCAAAAGGTGTCAACTAGCGTGAATGAATGAAGTAATTCAATTTTATGAGAAATACAGGACAATAAAACCTAAAGGTGCTAGATCACCTCATTTAGGCCTGCTCTCCTGGGGAATTTCAAGATGTCTGTTGGTTTTATCATTGACAGTTCTTAATCTTCCAACAGCTGCTTGCTAGACTGTATCTGCATAAAACTTCACAGCCCTTCAAAATATGCTCGGGAATTTCATCATCATAACCACAGAATCTGCACCGGCTGTTACTCTCAATACCAAATCTATTTAGGGAGTTTCTCCACCGGAAATGTGCTGTCAGGGAACCAGTTAGAATTCTTGGATTCTTTTTACTTCAGAAAATGAGAATCTCAAAACTATGTGGTTCTACTTACTCCCAATCATTAGCTTTTCATGCTTCAATCCAGGGAGATTAAGCCAGAGCTGTTCCCTGGTATTGTTGATCTCTATGTATCCTCAGATTCTATTCGGTACGGGACCACGGAATGGTGCTGGTCTGCTCATGGATATGCTAGACCCCCGCCTGTACATTTTATCTGTACTTCCAGTTTCCTTTCAGTCTGACGTATTCGGGAACCCAGTATAGTGTAAACTTATTCGTGCTGCTTGGCGGACTTCCCAAGGAGAGCAAAACCCATGTGAACTAAGTGCTAATAAATCAGGCAAAGTTAAAACGCTGGTTTAGTTAAACTAAACTCAAATTTATATGTAGTTTAAACTCAACAGGAGTAAATCAGTGAACCATACCTCAGGTGTAGCTTAAAAAATAATATTGTGGCAGCACTAGAATAAATGTCAAAAAGCAGCTGTTTTTCAGCAGGCTATCAATTCTTTGCATAATCAAAAATTCAAAAAAAGTTATAGAATTTTAATTAAAGGTCACCAAATTTTACTGAAAGAGAATAGTATAAAAAATAATGGAATCTAAGAAAACAGGTCAAACAAGATCTGAAGAAAAAGTAGAGACTTGGAAAAAAGTTGAGTGCTCTTTTAATGAAAGACATATGGTATGTAAGTACCAAGGCCATATGGCCTATATTGGTGGTTTAAACGCCCAATTTTATGCGTTTACAGATGGTTTAAATACTGTATTGATTTATAGGTTTGCTAGTTTAAACACATTTTAAACCAAAAATAGAGATCAACTTCCACTGATTTATTAGCCCTAAGTGTCTCAATGGTAGTCTATCTATCTATATCTCTTCCTAGGTAGCCCCTATCAGAATTTGTCAGGGCGAAGAACAGCAAGAAACTATCGAACATCTCCCCTGTCACTGCTCTCTAAGTTCGGAGACTTAAAAATTTAGACCAAATATTTTTTTTTATCAAGTAATACTCACAGATCAACCGGTCTGTGTTATGTTATATTTATTTACACAGCATTTGCAATCTTATTAAACAAATAAAGGGGATGGAGAATAAAGCTAGTCCAGACATTTAGGACAAATTGGTTATTTGAATACCTGGTATTACAAGGAGACCTACTGATGAACTCAAGTAGGCTATGATCAAGGCGGATGCCAATTCAATCCAACTTAACCTAAGAGTAGCACTCATAATACCACGCTCTCTTAGACTTCTGGGTATATTCTATTATCCCGGATACTGCTTAAGTGAAGCTCTATCCTAGTCTTCATTTTATGAAATTAATATTCATATTCAAGTCTTTTCGACTGCTCCGAGCGTTTAAATTAATCATTTATAAGCTCTTTTTCGAGTCGAAAAAGACTGTTCATTCGGCAGAAAATAGTAACCTAGCCTCGGCTCTTCGAAAAGCGTCTGTTAGGACTCGCGTTTCTGATAAATTTTCACTCATTTTTGAGACAGTTTGTGGTTGTAATTACAATCGCTTGCGAAACAATGCTTCAAACAGTCACATTTCGCATGATCAATTTATGATTGCGCTCTTTCTGTATATTTGGTTTTTTAAACAAAACACTTTCTAAGCATTTCTGGGAATAATTTTCGAGTCTTATTTTAAGCGCAGAACTGATCAATCAATCAGTTTTTGATCATCTAAGGTAGTCGAAAAAGACTTAGTTTGGTGAAACAATCTTCCACATACTGACTGGAACTAATCGAACCAACCACCACTTTGGTTTTAGCTCAAGTATATTCTCATGCTATTGGTCGAAGGTATGGAGACATCAAGGTCATTGGACTTTACTTTTTTTTTACCCGTATTTCATAAAGTTAATGTATGCGGAATTTCTGCGTGAGCTAACCGGCTGATTGGGGTCCTTTAACCCTAGAGTCTCTCAATAGTTTCCTTTTTTTCTTTTTTAATTCTACAGTTTACATTGAAGTCTTATGGTATATATAAATATTTAAACCACAGTGCCTGTTAAGGATTCAACCATTACATGAAAGTGATCCCTTGTATTCGGGATAGTGGCCAAGTTAACCTGGAACCAAGTTAACCGGTCTGCGCGACTCTGCACAGTATTTGCTGTAGTTGAGAGTTGCTGCATTTCTGGGGGACTCCGATCGGTTGATCACTATATCAATTTCTTAGTCGAGCTCTTAGATAGTCCGTCCACAGTATCATTTCCGAGAAGCTAATCATATTTCAACACTCAGTATAGCTCTATAGTAGAATATCTTAAGCAAGTCCGTACTATGTTCAGTCATTGCGGCGCCTGTGTCTAAGGGGTGGGCAAATTTAAATTAGAAAGTAAATTGGCTTAAAATCACACTTTGTTTTGGACAAATTCAGTTTTATTGATGCCAATGTTAAGTAAAAATATGGGAATTAATAATGGAATATGATGTCGGGCAAATGTCTACCTCTAACACGTCGTCAGACGTCCGCTCTTTTCACAAAATTTTGAATAAAATTTTGAAATAAAGCTTCGCTTATCTCGTCCATGCAGCGCCGAAGTTCATCTTTCAGAGCGTCAATTGTTTCTGGTTTGTTCACCAGGTCTTTCAAATTAAAATTCACAAATTTCACAATCAAAGTTTCACAACTTTTTACTAAATTTCAAAGGATGACAGCTCAATTGACATTTACATTTAAACATTTGATATTATTTGATATTTATGTACTGCCTAACCTCGAATTCGCTCACCCTTTATATCAAGGTGTATCTAACTAGGTGGCAGCACTACTTCAGCTGATAATTTCTTGCTCTATGTGCTTTGTATCTGAAGAATGTCAAAAACTTCGATTTTGTTTTGGTTTTAGTACAATTAGTTTTGTGCTTTTGACATTCTTCGGATTTTTACACAGCTATGGTTGCCGTATTTTTTTGTAACAAATCCTTACGCAGTCACCTGTATAATTACACCATGCTTTATATGCTAGAGGTATGGATGAGGGTCTGGGAATATTTTCTGAAACATTTTGATTGCCCTTCTCCATGCATCAGGTGTCTGTAATCTAGTATGTGAAGTTCATATCCAACTGTAGGACTATGAGATCAGCTGGAAGTCAGTGAGTCATAATTAATAATCTTTTGGAAGGGGGTTCGAGTGGGGCGTCTCAGCCAATAGGTTCCTTTCACGTAGCGCACCATATATCAGTATGCTGAAAAAAAATTTTAATTCCTGTTGGTAATGGTAGCCTTACTTGTCCTAGTTGAGAATGTCTGAACTACTCTTTTCAGAGGATATACCTTGTTAAATTAGTAAACCCCTAAAATAATGTTTCCATTCCAGATACCTTGTCTATATGTATTCTAAAGGTGGCATCAAGGTGATGCAAGTAGTCTCGACTGGAATAACCAGCATTGAAAATATATTCCTCGATAAACCTACAATTATCCTAAAGGCCCATCTAATTACAACTCATGCAATTGATCGAAGAAAATCTGAAGCCTTTATAGAACACACTCCCGAACAGCTGCAGGCCAGAGCACAAATTTTAAAAAATATGCAGGAGTTGAGACAGCAGGTTACGGATCTTATTAACTATGACATGACGGTGACGGGCAAATCTCAAGGCATATTTAAAAAATTTTGTTTAAACCACCAATGGTTGGCTAAGCTTGCCGAAGAAGCACAAAAGTTATGTGAAATCGAACGTAATTCTCTAGAGGCAGCCATAGCCGATCAATCAAGAATAAGAGATTGGATTTATTTTGTAATAACGAACTCAAATATGGGCATTACAACCAAACTCCGAGCAATATTTTCAAATTTCTATGTGGAAAATTTCGGTTTATCTAATAGGCTCAAGTTTAATGAAATGTTTGACTTGTATCGCTTTTATGATATGGAAACTGTGGAAGGTGAAATTGAGGTACAAGAAAATGACAATGGAGAACTACCGGAGAAATTAAAGGATGAACTTGTGAGGAAAAAAGTTAAGTACTTTGATATTCGAGGTAAGGTGTATGATCACATTATGTGTGACGAATTGGCTATGCAGGATGTAGACATAGTTACCGCCAATCAGATGTTCAATCAAGACTCCAAATTACGCATTTTACTAATCGATCGTTTGAAGCATGATTTCAATAAGAAATTTGAGGAAATAAGACAAACGAAATATGAGCTAATGACAGCTATTTTAGCCACAAATAACACCTTAACCAAAATATATAACAATATGAACTGCATGCTCAGACTTTTGGGTAGAATGGAATTTGAAGCTCCCCAACTCACTGTACCCGAATGGCAAAAAGATGAATTTGTTAAAAATATAATGGAAGTAGATGATTCGGAGATTAAAGCTGTCAATCGGCGCAAAAAGAAAGACGAAATTATAGCAGAAAAACGTGGACGTTTACTCTTGTGGTCTTTGGAATTTTGGCGACAGGCTTTGATCGCCATGATGGATGGAGTTTTGGAGAAGTTGTGGGAGGAGGAAATCAAGAAAGATATACCTTTACCAGAATTTTTAAATAAGAAAGATATAGCTGAATACACGTTGGAAGACCAAAAAGCCTTGAGGGTATATGAGGAAAAGTGCAGGGCCTTGGAGGAGGATCGCATGAAGTATTTAAGAATTTTGACTGAAAATGAGGTCAATGCCAATGAGCTTAAAACCACGTATATCTTAAGGCTAAATGAAAATATTACTGCGCTGATGATCTCAAAGCTAAAATATGATTTTGCCATACAACATGTGCGTTTAAGAAATTATAATACAAAAATTATGTATTTCAAAAAACTAAAATGGTTGGATAATATAAATATGTTAAGGTTTGTAATTAAAAATAGAAGATTGAGCAAAAAACTTTGCTTCCACATTTGCAGGGAGTCTGATTTGAATATTTAGATGACCGACTTATATACGCTTATTATTATCAGGATATAGAATTAGAAGTATTAATTAATTAAGTTGGGTAATAGCGTAGGCAGACGACAGCGTTAGTTTGCATTAAAATCTCACTAATGTGAATTGAAAATTTACCCTGACAGACGACAGTATTTGCATTAAGTAAACAAAATCAGTACATCCCTTTCGTGCCACACACTTCGATAATTTTCCTTGGAAATATTAAAGTGGAAAAAATATGCCTCGATTTTAATATTTCTTTGTTCTTTTTCTAAAAACAATTAAAATAACTTATATTTTCTGAATGAATCGCATTTTAATATTGAAAACCAAAACAATTTGTCAACATTTGATTGATTGTTGACGGTGTTACCATATTAGAACTGTGTTATCATATAGCTAAATTCAGTATTAATTCACTGTCATTTATAGCGTAGACAGACGACAGCGTTAATTTGCATTAAAATATCACTAATGTGAATTAAAAATTTACCCTGACAGACGACAATATTTGCATTAAGTAAACAAAATCTGTACATACCTTTCGTGCTACACACTTCGATAATTTTAAAATGGAAAAAATGTGTGTCGATTTTAATAATTATTTCTTAGCTCTTTTTCTAAAAACAGTTAAAATAACTTATCAGGTATGTTCTCACACTCGCAAGGTTTTCAAATCGCATGTGAGTTGCAAATCGCTAAACTTGTTTCTACATGTTCTGTAACTCATGCGTTTTGCTTGCGACTTGTCATATTGATTTATGCTCAAATCGCCAGAGTATAAGGAATGGAGAGGAAAAATGAGCAAAACAAAAAAGCTTTTTTTAAATTTAATATATTTTATTAAAATTGGCAGCAAAATCGTCTAGTTTTGATACAAATAAAAAGAAAACATATTTAATTTAATATATTTATCATTTTATTGTTTGTTTAAAGTTCAGTTTATTGTAATTTCATCAGTTCACTTCAGTATAACCTTGCGAGTTCAACTCGCCAAAATTCTGGCGTTTGCGATTTACAGAACACTAATCTTGCGAGTTCAAGTCATAATCGCAAATATTATACGAGTTGCGAGTGTGAGAACATGCCTGTATATTTTCTGACCGAATCGCATTTTAATTTTGAAAACCAAAACAATTTGCCAACATTTGATTGATTGTTGACGGTGTTACCATATGAGCACTGTGTTATCATATAGCTGAATTCAGTATTAATTCACTGTCATTTAGTGCACTTACGGATGAGGATAATTCACAAGTTAATTTGCATTAAGACAGTTAATGCAAATTAACGCTGTCGTCTGTCTATGCTATAACGTGAGGTTAGTTTGAAAATTATTGACAACCAATGTTGGCTCAGTTAAGAACTTACAGCCTTATTTATGTATTTTAAACCATTAGGGGGTTTCTTGTAAAAAAAAAAAAATTGTCTAGTTCTATCCGGATCGCCAATATTCTAATATTCCGTCCTCTCAGGTTGCATGATAAATTAGTTTCATTCGAACTGGGCGAGATTTCAGCTCTCTAATCTCTAATTTCAATCACAATAATCCAACTGTCTTGTGAAAATATACTGAGGATAATGCCGTATTGAAATTTTCAGAGTCGTAAGAATAATCGAACGGTTTTTTTGTATCGGATAATACCGTGTTAGAATTTCCATGATCCTGAGAATAATTTAATGGTATTTTTTTAAACAGATGATAATGCCGTGTTGAAATTTCCTGAGTCGTAAGAATAATCGAACGGCGTTATGTTGTATAGGATGATAATGCCGTGTTGAATAGAATGTTATATAGAATGATAATGCAGTGTTGAAATTTCAAGAGTCCTAAGAATAATTGGACGGCGTTATGCTTTATAGAATAATAATGCCGTGTTTAAATTTCAAGAGTCGCAAGAATAATCGCACGACATTGTGTTGTATCTAAGAATTTATATTTCGGTAAAAAAAAATGTGGAAGCAAAGTTGCACATACAAACATACACACATCTCGTAGATGAAATATGTATGTATATCGATGTAAATATTCTTTCTCTTGTCTTGTCTAGATCGGACATTGATTCAATTACCGAATATATACAAAAATACAGCAAGCTTTATGAGTTTTGGTCGAAATCTGTGGATGATTTCCGTCTTAAAGCTGATAATTTAGCGCTTAAACAAAAGGCCATAGAACGCCAGTTTAAGAGTCAATTTTTGAATAATATACCCCAACATTTGGGACCGGAAATGACTAGAGCATTTAAAAAAAGGCCAAAAGTTTCACCTAAACTTTTAAATAGCACTCTTATATGCAGAGAGCTATCTATGCGCGTCAATGCGAAATCTCAACCGAAATTTCCTTTTCCCTTGCCCAAAGATATTTTTGAATATTTGGATGGCCTAAATAGTATGGATGATTTAGCGAATATGCCTGCCTCTTTGGAGTCCAAACATTGGGATCAATTTGTTAGATTGCGTCGTCAAAAGGTGGAGATTGAATTGAAAGTAAGAGCACTTAATTTGCAATTAGCCGATGCAGCTTCCGATATGAATTCATATGGCAAAGAAATGGAAAATTTGAAGAGCGCAAAAGCAGAGGCAATAGAAAGATTACAAGAAGCTCAAGAGCAGTATGTAAGTAAAGTTTTCGACTTTATATGTGATAAATCCTTTAATATTTTGTTTTGATTTAAAATTGGCTCCAGCTAAAATCCGTACAAGATCAAACCTTGGAATTACGTTTAACTATGGGCCAAGTTGAGGTCAATATCGAGGGCTCTTTGAAAAAGCTAGAAAATTGTGTACTCATACATCAAGATGATGTAAATGATATAAATAGTTTGATTTTGGTAAGTGCGTTTAATTAATTCAATTAAAACAAAAAATTCTGCTAAAGAAAACCTGATTTTAGCAAGCGGGCCATAGAAAAATTAAGGCAATGGAAAAAGTTGCCCTCTTCCGGCGCCAGGTCATTTACAAGGAATGGGAACATAAAGTGGTCAGCGCAAATATAGAATATTTGAATAAAATGCTTTATGTCATAGGAAAATGTAAAGTTTCCATAGAATTTCTTAATATATTACGAAATTGGAATAAAGTAAAAGCTGAAAAAGATAAATATCTTAATACAGCGGATTTACTGGAGCAAGTGACTGAAGAGAAATTGACCGTCTATAGGAGAGAAATAATCAAACTGTAAAGAAATATTTTTAATAATGTGTGAAAGAAAATGCTTTTTATATAGTCTTTTGTTTTATTAGGAATGAGAAAATCTCTCAAACGCGCCAACAAATCGATAATATGAAACAAGGCAATAAAAGGATTGATCGTCGTATTGATAAAATGAAGGTAGCTGTAGCATTCTCTATGACGAATCGTGATCATATGATAGAGGAAAAGATAAAAAGGGAACAAAATGAAAAGTAAGTTGCTATTTTTGAATATAGCATTTGAAAAGTGCCATAAAATCTATTGGGTATGTTCAGTATTCCACGTGAAATTTAATAGTCGATATAAATTAAGGTGACCAGACGTCCTCTTTTTAGAGGACAACGATGTATTTTAACTCGCTGGTATCTTTAAACTTTGTGTCCTCTTTTTGTCATCTTTTTTATTAACAGTCATCTTTAATATTAAAACTTATTTTTAATTTGCGTTCTCTAACAACCAAGCTCCATATACAAAATCTTTTTTTGTTTGTTTTGGTTTTATAAGGATGTTGACAGTTGACAGCTGACTTATGGGCTTACCTAGTTTGAGTGTAGCCTGGTAAGCTTAATCTGTACAGGGCGGTAATACTGTTGAGATTTTTTTTCTGTTTTGCTACAGCGTCAACTGCGTCGGGGGTTTTAAGAAATTTAATTCTTGAATGTATATGAATGTAATTTGTTATAAATTATGTAGAAAATGTAAACATTAAATTCAAATAATTTTATTTTTATTTTTGTTGATGTCATCTTTTTCTCTTTCCGAAATCTGGTCACCTTATAAAAATACATATTTCCAACAATAATTATATGGCAATGCTGCACCTTTTAATATCATGTATAATTTTATTTTAAAAATGGTAATAAAGTGCTATGGTAAAACGGTATATTTCGAATGAAAAATTTTCGTTCTTATTTGTAGTTTTAAAACGATACTCAACCGAGAATAGGCCCAATTACTTAAAAAGTCAGGTCGGCTTCAACGAAGAGGAAGGAATTCCATTATATTCCGACTTTTAAAGGAGATTGTAAAATAACTGGCTCTGCTGAAAACTGTATTACCAACCAACAGCTGTCACTTTTGTTGAGTAATTATTCGTTTTTGGAAATCTTGGTTGGCCATTTTTTGTTGCTAATTTACTAATTTATGCCTTCTGCGACTCAAGAGATCTTGGTTAGAATTTTAAAATCCTTGCGTCACTAGCGTTTAAGGCTCTATAGGACTTGCTTGCTTTGAAATATTCTTCGTATTGTTATAATTTTTAAATTTTATTTTCAGAATGGAGAAAATCAAACGTCATAGCAAATTAATAGAGACGGTGCGGCAAGATTATGTTCATATAATGGAGCTTAAAACTATATTGGAATTGCAGCGTTTGCGTACTTACCCAACATTGGGACCTAACCCAACTCACTGTTTAACGTGAAAAATAAAAATATGCATATCTTTTAAAATTTATTCTTTATTATTTTCAACAACCATTAATAAAAATAACAACATTATATTCAATTCAATTAATTCAATGCAATAATTATAGTAAAATATAAATCAGCATTAAAAACAAAAAGGTGTGCACAAAAATCCAAGTCCAATATAACCTAAAGAATGAAAAAAAAATTCAATTGAATTAGTTCGTTATGCCTACAATAAAATATAATTGGCCTTATCGTGGTTGACGTTTTTCGACTTCAAATTCGCCTATTTGTAATTGATAAAAGAAAAGAAGCTACATTTTGCTTTAATCTAGTAGAAATCGCCTGACTTTCGCTGCAAAATTGCCAACCACAATAAGGGGTAATATTAAAAAAAATAGAATCTTTACTATCGATAAAAAGAAGTCAACTTATAATAAAGGCCAATAGTTTTTTTTTTGTATATTTCGATAGAATAACATCCAATGCATCGAAAACTATAAAAATCTCGATAAAAAAAAAAACAACGAGTTAGGGCCTTTCTTAGCACAAAGTGATCATTATATTGGAGCCAAGTGAGCTGAACTCTAATTTCCTACTTTTCCTTGACAGCAGCCTGCTAACCTAGAGCCTTTCAATATTAAAGGAACGATATGTATATACATGCATATCGCTCCTTTATTTCAACAGACATAACTAAAAAAACCTAGTTTTGCAGAAAATAATCTTACAAGTTTTCAATTTGCATACAACTCTATAAATATATAAAAATATTTTCTTTTCCCAAAAGCTAAGTCTACAATCCTTTTGTATGATATCTTTAGCAAATTTTTCTGCATTATTAAATCGAAAATCAAATTTTTTGAGATATGACTATGTTGCAATAAAGGAGCTGATATGAGTAAATACATTAGCCAAATTCACAATCTTGTGTAAATGGTATTGCATAGTAGCATATGCAAAATGGTATAGCACTCGTATATTGATACTCACCACTTAACAATTCCTAGTGGTGAGTATTAATATACTATAAAATTTGCACATGCTACGATGCAATACCATTTGCACAAGATTGTCAATTGCGCTATTGTATAAAATATTTTAAATTAATAAAACAGTATTTGTTTATAATAAAAAAATTATTCTTGAGCAAAATTTTTCTTAATTCACTTAACAAAATCATTTAACTAATGTTTGCCTTCATGTAATTGCAGCGATTAAACAAATGCATCCTCTTAACTTTATTTTTATCTAAATATTGTATACTTTCCCGCCTAATTATTAAAAATATTATTGTTCATCTTCTTTCGAATGATCTTGCACTAATTTATACACACACATTTCTCTTTGTGTAAATACAATCCACAAGAGCATGTTCAGTGATGGCAAACAGGCAACACGTGTTTTATTTAGTTTGTTTAAGTGCCGGGTCGTGTAAGCTGCAGCAACTTGCTTGCATTTCCGTTTATTTTATGTTTTAGTTTAATTTAAAAAACATTTTAAATATAAATTGCTATTGCAACAATTAGTTGCAAATGTGAAGTGTTCATTGTAAGGATGTGAAGCTAAATTTGGTTTGTTTGTTTAAGTGTCGGGTCGCGTAAGCTGCAGCAAGTTGCTTGCATTTCCGTAAATAAACGTTTTAGTTTTTTTAAAGTGTTTTAAGTTTAAATTGCTATTGCAACAATTAGTTGCAAATGTAAAGTGTTCATTTTAAAGAAGTCAAGTTAAGTGCATGTGTTTTTTAATGTATAAAAATGTGAAATACCTATGACCAGAAAATGTTTGTCAGCCAAATGTGAGTATTTTATGTTCATATGGCTTTATTTCAGCATGTGTGTGAGTTAAAATAGTTTTCTTACAAACCCTCAATGCAACAATTTTTAAAATTTCTGTTGATTTAACAACCTATATATGTAAATAAAATATTCGTAAATTAAAAATAACATTGAGTATTAAAATAATATAAATCATTACAAATAAAACGAGCACAGAATCATAAGAAGAGATGCCAATAGGAAAAAATTTGAAAAAGCCCCATTTCAGAGTTTAACAAAAGCCCATATTTCAGAATCTCGAAAAATTTACATATACATACATACATAAGTATAATGAAAGTGTTTCACGTAATTTACACGTTGATTTTTCAATGATTTTTTGAAACACGATTTTTGGATTTTGTAGGCGAGCGAACGGTATTGAAAAGCAAAAGGGGTAGAAAAAAATCACATTTTTCGTTCTCCGAGTTTTTTTTTAATTTTTCTTTATACATATTTTAATTTTCAGTATGTTGCTTTATTTCATTATTTATTATTTATTTATTACATATTCTACAAAGTAAATTTAGTAGAATATGGTTGCACAAATATGGACGGAGTAACTAGACCATATGCCCAAGATGTTATTAATAGACTTTTCAAAAGTGTTTGGGACTGACTATACACGACCTATGCCTTCACATAGGAAGAAACTTTCTTTTTTTGGCGTTTTATTTTATTTTTTCATTCAATGTGACAACAGCTTTTTATAATACAAAACAAGTCCTGCCAGAAGTAGGGGAAAATCACTATATGCAGGTATTTGTAGGAGTGTAGGGAATATCGGACAAATATTTTATTTTGACCAAAAAGTAGATATATTTTATTTTCAGATTGAATTTTTTGTGTTTAAATATAAAAAGAACTATACTTAAAATATATATTTTTGCTCAATATTACTTCGACATTTTCCAAAGGTAGGCACCTCAGGAAATATAAAATCGGCATCAATTAAACAATGATTTAATAATTAAAGAAACTACTTACATCTTTCTAATTTAAATCTTAATAAACTCCATTAGTGGACAAATCTCAAATATAGCTGTTTGTTAGATTCGTATTATAATTTAATTTCTGAGAAACTGTAGAAAAGTATGCATCAATTTCGAATGCACGGGGAGTCAGTTTAAATAATCCAATATATAATAATATATAATATAAAAGAACTACATACATATGTTAAGTTTTAAGCAACCTGTTTCTAGTTTATGTTCCTTTAAATAAAATTACTAAAATTTTTAGATTTTCGTAGCGGAAAATTTTTAACATGTAGGAAAAAAACGGATTTTTTTTAAATCTACTGGCAGCACTGACACAATTTTTGAAAAAAAAAAAATCAAAACTAGAAACATGGAAAAAAATCATGGTACGAATTAAGGCGTATCTAACTAGGTGGCAGCGCTCCTTCAGCTGATAATTTTTAGCTCTATAGGCGGTGTCAGATACAACTTCAACGCTTTGCGTGACGTTTCTAAAGGTGGAAGTACATACCACGCGTTACGCGGCAACGCTTTTCTGGCTTTTTAAACGTTTAACGCTATACAAATGGAAAGTTACACAGCACACTTTTGAGGTTTTTTTTAGTTGTAAAATTTAAAGCCTATGCCGGTTATTTTTTCGTCTTGAATTTACGTTTTATATTTCTTTAAATATTTAATAATTTATCCATTGTTTAATAAAAAAAATTAATTTCTAATCATATTTGTGTATGTTAGCTTATGAATCTGGCAACACTAGCTGTAATTTTGTATACAATGTGTGAAAGTTGAAGAATTTTCAACTTTTTGCGAGGTACGCGCGTCGCAAACTTCACTGTGTAACTTACCTTATGAAAACACACCATTTCAACTTTTTTGACAGACGCGTGTATCGCATTAGCGCATTGAACGCGAGTTATGTACTTCCACCTTAACTTTTGGAAAAAAGCGTGAAGCAAAATGTGTATGACACAATAAAAACTTTGACAACACTCACTGTTTGTTTCACTGTTTTGTTTTATGCATGAAACTCAGCACAATTATATTACTATGATGCCACTAACCAGTTTTTTATGCAAATTTATCGAAATTTTAATAAATATTTCATATTTACATGCGAGTTTGGTCAAACAAATTAAGAAAAGTATACCAACTGATTGTCAAAGCACGCAAAAAGTTGAGAGTTGCCTAACTTTTCGCTTCGCTTTGCGTTAAAAGTACTTCATGTCACATGTTTCATATAAGCATGTGCATTTCATCTTAGATGTCAAAGCGAATCTTCAACGCAACGCGAAGCAAAAGTTTTATCTGACATGGCCTTATGTGCTTTGTAGCTGTAGAATGTCAAAAACTTCGTTTTGTTTTGTTTTGTTTTTGGTGCAATTATTTTTGTGCTTTTGACATTCTTCGGTTCTTTACCCTGCGTTTACACATGCAAGTGCCTTGCATGCAAGCTCTGTGTACGTAATATCAACGAAAATTTCGCTCAAATGCCCGACTGTCTTGCAACTTGCATGTTTGCGTTTTAGTGCAGAGTTGTCCATAACATAAACAATTTTAATTTTAAGGGAACCAGATAGTGTTGAACTTTATTCGTATTGTTTCAATGTTATTTATGTCTAAAAAATTAATAAACTGCTCGATTTATGAATATTTAAGAAAAAAAATTATTAAATTAGCTTTTAAATGTAGTTAAAATGAGTAAAAACTCATATGACATTACACTGAAATCCAGTTAATTTGTGCTAAACTATTAATAGGGCAACACTGTTAGCTAACTTTCCACTTACTTGCTACAAGTTCAACAAGTCACTGTCTTGTAAAATTCCTTGGCAGTTGAGTTGGATGTAGACTGCAAGTGCCGAAAGTGTAGATGTGTTAGTAAAAGAGTTTGAGTGCATTGAGTTTTTCGAACTTGCACTTGCACGTGTAAACCCTAGGTTACACAGCTATGCTTGCCGTATTTTTGTATAACAAATCCTTACGCAGTCACCTGTGTAATTACACCGTGATACGAATGTAAAGTGTTTTTGGAAGCAACTTTTAAAGATAATTGAAAATAAAACAAGATTTTTAAATCCTCGTATGAATTGGGCCTTTATCATCATCATATAAAATAAAAATGCGTAACTTAAAGGAAGTCATTAATTTTGATTGATTTTTGGATTTTAATTTTCATTTTCAAATGTAAAAAATTCGGCGTACTTTCTTTCCATGTTTAAGTATGTTTTATTTACATCTACATAAATTACCTTAATATAGACATATGATGTCGAGATTTTTGCATTTTTCGATACCTAAGATGTTCTTCTATCGAAATATACAAAAATCTCAATTTTAAAAAAAATAATGAGTTACGGTAACGATATGTAGTTCTGGCAGAATAATAAGATACACTATTACCATTGATAAACCGATAAATCTCCTGAAATTGTTTTTGGTTATGATTCCCTATATTTAAATATCTGTACTTACCTTGTGATTTTAAATTTGTTAGAGTTTTCTCGCATATTTTCATTATGCAAATACTTCTGTATGCCAATTACAAATAGACGTATATAATTATCATAATTCAAACTTTGCAAATTACGTTCCAAACTAGAGTAGGAATTAACTTGTGCAATATCGGATAAAATATATTGGCTGCTATTTAGGAATATCCACTCATTGAGAGAAAAGCATTTGCCTGAAAGAAGAAAATAATATAAATATGAAAATTATGTTGAGCTGCCCCCGTATTCTGTAACTCGCTAAAGCCAAATTCGATTGCTAAAATGCTGAACAAAGAGAAAATTAAAAATTTTTGGCGACGACATAAACACTAAAGTTTCGGAGCAAAAAATTGTTGAGCCAATACCTGATTTAGCAATATAAGTTTAAAAGTTGCATTCGTGGCCGAAAATCGATAAATCGACTTTATAAATTTTTAGCGATAGAGATTTAGCTTTAGCGAGTTACAGAATATGGGGGCTGAAATTTAAAAATTTAAGGTATAAAAAAGCCACTTACCTGCCAAACAGGCTTGCCTAAATTTCTTTGCTATTGGCAATACCATTTTACGTTTGCCACCTCGCAACAGTGTTACCAAGTCCATCAAAATGGCCGGTATATAGTGCAGCAAATATACAGCCATATCGTGAAGGAAATGACTTTTCCGATATTGAAAATAGGGATACATCAGCAATTTCTTGGTGGGATATATGCGAGACCATTTAAGTGTTAAACAACCCAATTGCTGCCACGTTATGGGATTCTTTAAGCCAGAGGTGGAGTTGGAAATGTAAACTCTTTAAATTAGAAAATAAAATTTTAATTATATTTGGAATGATTTTAACTCTGCACATAAAATTACCTTCCTTTCGTTGCCCTTTGAGCAGTCAGTATCATAGAATTTACCACAAAATCCACGGGGATTATATCGCATATAACATCTTTATCGCCCAAAATGCTGCTTATGGAACCTTTACCTATTTCCATCATAATGCCAGTTATGCCCTGTATATTATCTATCCAGCCGGGATAAGGCTCGTGATGTGCTGCTGTCACTATGGAGGGGCGTACAATAACTATGGGAATTTGGTTTTTATAGTCGTTGACTATTTGTTCGGCTATAGATTTGGTGAAGGTGTAGGTATTGGGATGGGGTCCCTGTTGAATTGAAAAAAAAGAAAAAATAATAATTGAATTGAGTTATTGAAGTATGGTGAATAAGTTCGTAAATGTTGAAGCTATACAGTTTTGCCAAGTTTACCAGAGTACGCGCGATCAGCTGTTGCACATGCTTTGCAGATGTTCAATATTTCGTCGGGTGGTTACTGGTTTGCCGCACAGTATAAAGAAATACATAATACTGCTGCAAACCAATAACCACCCGATGATTTTTATGAATTTTTTAACAAATTTGAAAAGTTTTCAATCAAAATCTAATTTTTTTCTTTATAGTATTTATTATATAATATAATATATATTTACTGCCTTATTTATAAAACTTAAAAAGTCTTTATAAAGATTTTTTAAAACAAATTTTCATACAAAAAAGCCTTTATAAAGCCTTTTTAAGTTTTATAAATAAGGCTGTTATTATTTAGTATTTATTTGCAATCTATTTTACAATAATACGAGGGTGGATCAATAAGTCCGTGACTTTTTGAATGAAACACAGTTTTTTTTTGGCAAAACAAAAATTTATTTTTCATCACAATCTCCTTTTAACTTAATACACTTAATCCAACGTTTCTCCAGTTATTGTATCCCTTCCAAAAAATAGAATTTTTAGAGGTCCTTAAAATAGGCCATTGCTTGTTGGAGTCAGATCTCTTTCCGACGAGCCATTTCTTCAAGTTTGAGAATAAGAAATAGTAACTCGGGACTAAATCTGAAGAATAGAGCGGATGAGGGAGAGATTCGTGGCCCAATTCCTGGATTTTTGTCAAGGAACCTGCACATGCGCTTGTGGTCGGTTGTGAGCAAACGCGGCACCCATCTTGCAGACAACTTTATTAAATCCAGCTGATCATTTAAAATCGCAACCACACTGCCATATGAAATGTCTATATGGCATCAACAATCTCACGCACTTTAACTCTTTGATCGACCAACGCCATATCGTGGATTTTTTCAGAATTTTCAATTGGCCGTCCAGAAAGTTCAGCGTCATTTGTACTTGTGCGACCACAACGAAAGTCATTAAACCACTTTTTTACCATTGAAATCGATGGTGCAGAGTCCCCATAGTATTTATCGAGCTTTCCCTTGGTTTGATGGACGGTTTTTTTTCGCAAAAAATAATGTTTAATGAGCACTCGAAATACACTTTTTTCCATTTTTAGAAAAATACACGAGGTTTTATGTTTTGAACAGCTGTTAAACGCAATGAAAATGACAACAATTGCTCAAAATTTGACAGTAGTCTATTAGCAGGTGTTACTTGATGGGGACAGTGTTGCATTTCATATAACTACGAGAGAAGTTCGAAAAGTCACGGACTTATTGATGCGCCCTCGTAATTAAATTTTATAAAGAGAGAAAAAAAACTTTGCTGCCAAGCTCTGGCGGAGTGTATTCTGTAATTCAAAATCGTAATGCGTCCACTCCTCAAAACTTTGAACGTAAAAACTTTGATTATGCCTTTTTGATAGTGTCCTCTTGCTTAGTAGCCAGTAGACTAGTCGAGAATTCGGAGGATTGCAGGTTAGATTCCTGCAGCATATTCTGGGTGTCTTGCAGTTTGTGTTTATTTAAAAAAGTTCCTTCTTATTGTATTTACGAACATATCCTATTCTCTTATTAATCATTATTTGCAATCGATAACAAAACAAACCTTTATGTAGTTGGCCAAACTGTTGAAATATTCATCTGGTATTTTTAGTGCGCAATCTACAAAATATTTCCACTTCACTGGCGGCAAAGTGGGATATATATGCTCATCTACATATTTTCGGCCAGGATTGCAATAGGCAGTAGAAACATAAACAAAACTCTGCAATAAAGCAAATAAATTATTCTATTAGTTTTTATTGCGCTGCTACAAAAGCTATTTTATGAGACCTTAAGCAGTGGCATTTCCTTGCATAATTCCAATAAATTCCAAGTGGCCACAGCATTTACAAGTGCTGCCACTTTCAGGCGCTCGTTGAAACGCACAGTGGCGGCGCTATGAAAAATAATATTGACTTCGGCACACAATAGTTGCTTGTCGGCACAGCTCAGACCTAGTGTGGAATTGTGTCATTATTACTTTAAACGAGCACTATTTGCAAATAAATTAACTCACTGTTTATACGACATAGCAAAAGTATAAAAACTTGGTAGCACTTTTAATGAAAAGTAACTTGTGTTTACAAAATAAAAATAGTGTAATTGTAACAAATAATTATTCGTGTTTTTATTGTCATTATTTTCTTCTTTCAAAGTTTTTTGTTGCAATATTTATCCATTCATTTTTTAAAGTTCCGTACGCCAAAGGTGAAAAGGAACCCTATTGTTTCCGCTACTCTGTCCGTCTGTCTGTCTGTCCGTCACAGGCTATATTCTCGAGAACCGTAAAAGCTACAGACCAGAAATTTGAAAAGAGTATGTTTCGTATGTTTTGGCCGCTACAACAAAAAATACATGAGAGTTAAAAACGAAAGGGTGTTCTAAAACGAGCAACGAAAAATTTTAAAATCCCATGTAATATACATACAATTGTACGTATGTATATAGAAACTTAAAATTTGTAAATTTAGTGTATTTTTATATAGACTACAATGATTAACACTAAAATTAAAAAAAAACAAAATTAAAGGGTGTTCTATTAGTTAATGTAATTTTGACTTTGTAATTTTGATAACCTATTGTATCTTGGAAACAGTAAGAGGCAAACTCTTGAAGTTTTCAAAAACGGTAAAACTAAAAAAATTAAAAAATTATAAAACCGCCAAAAACGAAGAAAATTGCCAAAAACAGAAAAAATCGCCAAAACGAAAAAAAGCACCAAATTAAAAAAAAATTTCTAACACTAAAATAAATCAGCAAAACCGAAAAAATCGACATAATGAAAAAAACGCCAAAATGAAAAAAACGCCAACAACCAAAAAATCGCCAAAACGCGAAAAGGGTGCCAAAACTAAAAAATCACCCAAATGAAAAAAATCGCCAAAGTGAAAAAATCGCCAAAATGAAAATAAATATCTATATGTGTGATTTGAAAATAAATATCGCCAAGTTGAAAAAATGCCAAAAACGGAAAAATATCGCCAAAACGCGAAAAAGCCGCCAAAAACTAAAAAAATCGCCTAAATGAAAATAAATCGCCAAAATGAAAAAAATTGGCAAAATGAAAAAAAATTGCCAAATTGAAAAACCGAAAAAATCGCCAAAACGCGAAAAAAACGCCAAAACTAAAAAATCGCCCATATGAAAAAAATCGCAAAATGAAAAAAATCGCCAAATTGAAAAACCGCAAAAAACCGAAAAAATCGCCAAAACGCGAAAAAAACGCCAAAACTAAAAAATCGCCAAAACGCGAAAAAGGCGCCAAAACTAAAAAATAGCCAAAATAAAAATAAAAATCGCCAAGTTGAAAAAATGCCAAAAACGGAAAAAAATCGCCAAAACGCGAAAAAGGCGCCAAAACTAAAAAAATCGAGAAAACAGCGCCAACACTAAAATAAATCGCCAAACCCGAAAAACGTCATATTTAAATAACGCTCAAAATCTAAACAAATCCCAAAACCGAAAAAAATGCCAAACATATTATATAGGCTAAAGTCCGTATATATAGTATAGTATAGTATTACATATCTGGTGTCCATGCGGAACCCTCCGTGCGCGAGTCAAAGTCACACTTTACTGAATTTTTTTAAATTATTTTTTTATTACCAAACATTTGTCAGTTTGGCAAACTCAAGTATTTTATTTGCAAGTAGTGCGTTAATCGTAAATAAATTTGCGAGTTAGTAAGTCACCATAAAACAATTATATGGCAACAACTTACAGTTTTATTTGCAAATAACTCGTGCGTATAAACGTGGTATATAAAACGCATGAAAGAAACTCACACCTCGCAAATCAAACTTACCAAAATTTTCGCTCTCAATATTTCCCGCCAAAAATTTAAGCTTTTTCAAACGCTCTGGATAAGTTGAGCGCAAACGATCAAAAATTTTGTGCTCTACGAACTCTTGAAAACGTTGTTCAACAGTTTTATTGTATTTCTCGCGTATCAGCATGTAAATGCCAGCAAGTTGAGGAAAACTCCAAAGCAGCTTTTCCAACAATGTTTTGCCCACAAAACCAGTGGCTCCTACAAAATCAATGAAAACAAGAAACAAAAAAAAAAAAAGTATAACATGATAAAACATGAATGAAAATAAGTTTATATGTATGTATGAAATGAATGTACTCGTAAAAATTATGAAAGTGTTTTTGTAACTTTATATGAAAATAAAAAAAATATGATGAAAGAAATTTTTGTTTTTGTTAGATAAGAGCTCACAAATGCAAAGAAAAATTCATACATACTTGTGTATGAATGATGAAATCTTTTTATGGTAAATTTTATATAAATAATGATTTTATTGGAATATTAAACATTTAATAAAATTAAGGCATCTATTTATTTATCTTGGAAAAAACATTTAATAACTTCAGGTTTGGCCCACTTGCCTGTCACAAATATCACTGCGTTCTCATAAAAATCCATTGCAATTCTGGTTAAATTTTTAAACAAATTAAAAAACTACTAATAGTTAATAATAGATTGAATATTGTATTTATTTTTAATTGATTTTTGTTTTAAATTTTCACTTTCTTCGTTTTACTTTCAACATGAACGTTTTCACTTTTCAACGTTTCTTAACAAACTGTTCATTTGCTGCACTTGCAAGCTGCTTTCAACCTATTGAAAAGCTTTATTTTTTATTGAAAAACCATTTGATCCTCTTTAACCAAGTTAGATATGTGAACCTCAAGCGACTGAAAATGCACCACATTTGAGGCAAATTCTTAAAAATCGTCTTGCAATGCACAGTGGCGCAAAAAAGAAAAAATAATTTCAATAAATCTGAGCTTTGGTGAGTGAGAACTTTTCCACATGAAAGCTTTATTATCATACAGGATGAGTAAGAAAGGAACTTAAGGTACGGTCACACTTGTCAAACATTTGCCCAAAAAAAAGCGTTACCACTAAATGCTAATGAAAAAATTTTCAATTCAGCGAAAAATTTTTCAAGTTAAAGGGTAGCCAATAATGTTGGATTCTATGACATTATCTATTAGTTGTGTTCGAAACTGTTTAATTTGATAAGCAAGTGTCTGGATCAAAACTTTTTTCATTAGTGTTTGTTGGTTACGCTTTTTTGGGCAAATGTTTGACAAGTGTGACCGTACCTTTAGTTTCCTTATGATGTTTCTAGTAAGCTTATTTCAGATTTTATATGAATCAGCCTGTGTAAAACAGGGCAATCCATATAATTGCTGGATTTTTGTCGACGCGAAAACTTTTCTTAAGTTACTGAACACAGCTACTGTATCTTCTGAACTATAAGTACGATTACAAAACTATGTATCGAAATAAGTTAGAAGTGGACTTAAACTTTCAAAAGAAGGGCTTTTGGAGCACCCGGTTAGAACATAAAATAAGCTACAGGGTGTCAAAAATGCCTAAGGTTCTATGTAGAATAACAAAGCAGCTAAGAACAACAGGGAATTTCGCAATAATAGAAGTCACAATAATAGAAGTATTTAATGACTACAAAAACAACAAGTCTCCAGGACTAGACAACATCCATCTAGAATTTTTTTAAATTATTTGAGCTGCTTAGTGCAGACCAAGTTTTTTAATGAGCCCATAGAGCACAAAATATTGCTGGCATTTTGCAGGAATATTGTTTCGTAACGTTGTAATGTCACAGACAATATATTGTTACGTTTTTCTCTCTATAAAAACGCTTTTCCATAGATCCGAAGATTTGCAAATGAATACAAGACCCGTTTGTAGTAATTAGGGTTAAGAATGATACAAATTTTATTTACAAATACACTTAAACTAAATTATTCAAGAGCTTAAATACACTAATACAACTTAAACTACTGAATTACACACAAATATTCACAACTGGTTACCACTACGCTTTCCTCGCTCTAGTTTACTCACGTCTCTTAGCTGGCTGCGCAAGTATTCACGTGACACCTCTTTGTCTGCTGCTCGTCACTTACGAAACTCACTCTGCCGACACTCACAATTGATACACCAATAAAGACTCACTGGCTTTACTTACACCCTTACACACGTCTATTCGCTGCGCTGTTCCCTTTACTCCAGTCGACACGATAGACTCCACAATAATCTCAATTCCACGACAGACTTTGCTGTCACTATATATAGATTGTCCTATAGTTTCTCCTTTACTCCAACTCACGAGTAAAGCACAGACTGCTCTTAACTATCAACTCACCACTGTATCGCAGACTATTATTAATTCACAACTTAATTATCAACTGACTTGTTCACTCGCAACTGATTGACTTGTTCGCAACTGACTTGTTCGCAACTAACTCACAACTGCAACTAACTAACTCATTGGCTGCGTCACCTCTTTTTATATTTCACACAAATACCACTAGAATAGACTTGGGTCGAACTCGTTCACTAGTTCATTTTTGCCACAAACCACTGATCAAACCCATTTAAATTACATGGGTTTGATCATTGGTTTGTGGCAAAAATGAACTAGTGAACGAGTTCGACCCAAGTCTACACTAGAAGTTTCAAGCAATGTCTAGACTATAGCATTGCACAGATACATCTGTTTGTACTAGTTTTTGCGTGTTTTTGGTTCTGGTATGAACAAATATGTTATTTAGCGTTTTCTGTTACTAGTTGTAAATGTTGATTTTTAAAGCAATTATTGTATGGTTGGGCAATGAGCAAATGAAAACAACACATTTATTTTTTTTTTGTTTTTTTAAAACAAATAAGATACATAAAACTGCTTTTACCGTAAGTTACTTATGTTGTGTTGAGAAAAAAATACATGGCTGATGATGAATGAATAAAAGCAAAATTTCACATACAACCCTTTAGTCGATCATTATCATCTTATATGCTGTTTACAAAGTGCCTAATTAAGTTGATGTGGTAACTACTTATGTACATACATGTGTATATGTATACGTGTGTACAGCATTAACTAATCAATACACGGTGATTGTTTATCTTTTGCTTTTCGTTTGAATTAGCATGTATGTACGTAGGTAAATATGTGAATCTTCTTAATAAGCGGACGCTTTTTGTTGTTGCTTTTGCTTGTTTACGTTTAATGCTGCGCATGCTTATTCAGTTGTTTGCTTCTATTCTAGACTATTCTTTGCTTTGACCCTGTAGGAATATTTTCGAGTAACACTTACATTAACCCTGTTGGAATATTTTTGTGTGGTGCTGCTTAACCTTGTCGACGGCTATTTTCGTAACAATATATTCTTGCACTATTCCTGCAATATTCCTATGTCCGCTTTTTTGTCTTGCCAGCAAGATTGCAGAAATATTTCACTGCAACATTGCAGAGATATGGCAAAAATTTTTGTTATGTCACCCGGGAATCATAAGGGCGTATAAATTTTTTTTTTTTTTTTGGAAATAACGTGCTTTCACCTGAAACGTCCAGAATTGCCAACAAAAATTTTCAAAAATTTATTTTTTATGCAGAAATAATTGAATTTTAGAAAATATTTTTTTTTTGGAATCTACGTATTTTTACCTAAAACTTAAAGAAAAACAAAAAAAAGTTAAGTTTTTATTGTACGTCTTTTCATGGGTACTTTTACCGGTATATGGCCTTATGGAATCTATAACGCGATATATTAATTTAACAAAAACAATTTTGCTAGATATACGGCCTGTCCCACGATGTCACCAGAAATCGTTCGATCGAATACTTGTATTGAAAACAACAACAAACTTTCTAATTTTCAAAAAAAAAAAAAAAAAATTTGTAATATTATAAAAATATTAGTACTATGTTGCAAATGAAATATTACCAAAAACTATCCCGGCAATATTCCTGCAATATTACCGATTATCTGCAACTTAATAACATTCCAGCAATATTTTGTGCTTTATGGGAGAGTTTTCAGCAGCCTCTCTGCGGCTGAGTGGTAGCTATGCTATCCTGTCAGTCCAAAGGTTGTGAGTTCGATTCCCGCCATAACCCTGGGTATTTTCCGCAGACAAACTAATCGTTTCGCGTGGCTGAGTTTGTTAAAAAAAAACTAAAAAAACGATGCCCAATATTAAAGCTATCATATGAAATAGAAAGCGTATCGTTATCTTTATTAATATATGTAAAGTGCGACTTTGCCGTGCATGCGAAATGTGCCGCATGGCGCCTGGATTCTTAAGGGCGGGCGAATTTTCGTGTTTTTTTTTGGTTTTTTCGATTTTTTTTAGCATTGACGCTTTTAGGTTGGTATTTTTAGTTTTAGCGATTTATTTAGTTTTGGCGTTTTTCTTTCCGTTTTTCATATTTTTTCACTTTTGGAGATTTTTGTTATGTTTTTCTGGCCACCATTTTCAGCTTAAGCACTTTTTTCGTTTGGCGAGTCTTTTTCGCTTTGTCGATTTTTTTTGTCGTTTTGGCGTTTTCTTTTAGTTTTGTTTTTTGGCGACCTTTTTTAGTTTTGATGCTTCTTTACGTTTGGCGATTTTTTGGTTTTTAGCGATTTTTTTTGGTTGTTTTTAAGTTTTAGAGATTTTTTCAAGCTATTGCGCTTTTTTTCGTTTGGCGATTTTTTAAGCTTTTGCGCTTTTTTCCCCCGCTTTAGTGAGTTTTCTTCGTTTTTGGCGGTTTTTTTGGTTTTTAGATTTTTTTTTGTATTTACGCTTTTTAGGTTGGTATTTTTTGTTTTGGCAATTTTTTGCCTTTTTAAATACATATTTTTAGTTTTAGCTATTTGTTAGTTTTGACGTTTTTCTCTCCGGTTTTTCACTTTTGGCGATTTTTTGTTGGTTTTTTGGCCACCATTTTCAGCTTTAGCATTTTTTTATTTGGTGATTTTTTTGGGTTATGACGATTTTTCAAGTATTTGGAGTTTTTTCGTTTTGTCGATTTTTCTTCGTTTTTGACATTTTCTTTTAGTTTGGGAGCTTTTTTTTTTGGTTTTTTAGTTTTAGAGAGTTTTAAGCTTTGGCGCTTTTTTCCCCGTTTCAGTGATTTTTAGGGTTCCGTATACCAAAGGTGAAAAGGGACCCTATTGTTTTCGCTACGCTGTCCGTCTGCCCGTCACACGTATGTAGAACCTTCCCCGCTACAGCAACAAATACATGAGAGTTAAAAATTAAAGGGTGTTCCAAAACGAGCAACGAAAAATGTTAAAATCCCAAGTAATATTCATACAATTGTATGAACATATGTATATTGAAACTTGAAATTTGTAAAATTAGTGTATTTTTTTTATGCAGACTACAACAACTATAAGTAAAATTTAAAAAAATTAAAATTAAAGGGTGGTCCATCAGTTAATGGCAATTTTAACTATGTAATTTTGACAATTTGCTATATCTTGGAAACCGTAAGAGGCAAATACTTGAAATTTTCAAAAACGGTAAAACTAAAAAAACCGAAAATTATAAAATCGCCAAACCAAAAAAAAAAAAATCTCCAAAAATTTTAAAAAAAAATCGCCAAAACGAAAAAAATCGCCAAAATTAAAAAAAAAATTTCTAACACTAAAATAAATCGCCAAATTCGAAAAAATCGCCAAAATGAAAAAAATCGCCAAAATGAAAAAAAAACGCCAAAAATCGAAAAAAAATCGCCAAAACGCGAAAATGTCGCCAAAACTAAAAAAAAATTATATAAAAAAAAGTCGCAAAAATGAAAAAAATCGCCAAAAATAAAAAAAAATAAAAAAAAATCGCCAAAAAGGAAAAAGCCAAAAACCGAAAAAAATCGCCAAAACGAGAAAATAAAGTGTCAAAACTAAAAAAGAGCCAAAACTTAAAAAAATCGCCAAAACCGAAAAACGCAAAAAACGCCAAAACAAAAAAACCGAAAAGACCCCAAAACGAAAAAAAAAAAATGCCAAAACTATATATTATATAGCTGAAGTTTGTATTAAATTACATATCTAGTGTTCGTACGGAACCCTTCTTGCGCGAGTCAGAGTCGCATTTCACTGAATTTATTCTTAGTTTTTGGCGATTTTTTCGGTTTTTGGAGATGTTATTTTTTAGTCTACAATGGCCTGTGACGAAACCTGTGAGCATTCTTAAATTGTTTTTACTTATAGGTATGAGAGCTTTAAAACGATTTTAGTTACACGTTCCAATCATTAGCTTTGCATGCCTCAATCCAGAAAAATTTAACCAGAATTGTTCCCTGGTATTCTTGATCTCCATTGATATATCGTCCCCACCACGTCAAACTATCCATATGCAAAATTGGTTTTTTAGATTCGTTATCTTGGTACCCGAATTCATATGTAATGTCTCGTTTAAGAATGCTGAAATTCTCATGGACGATAGATAACTCATTAGTAAATATTTGAAGCCCTGCACTTTTAGGAATACGCCGACTTTAAATTCACAATTGACGGCTCTTCGTGCTCTTCTGATGAGTTCAAATTTGCATATTGGATAGTTTGACGTGGTAGGGACGATGTCTTCCCCGATTTTAGCCAATACAAGTACACAAGACAATTACTTACGGCCAAAGATCTCTCAAACATTTAATTTATTAGTGATGTTATTAGTGACTTTAAGAACAATTAAATTTTAATGCCAAAACCTTAATAATAATACACATTATACTTCTTAAACACTCTTAAGTACTTTTAGTTTTTATTTAGATGAATTCTTTAATATAAAAAATAAATTTTTTTTATCAGTTTCTCTACAATCAATTACATTTGGTCATTTGCTTAAGATGTTTACCCTTTTGTTATTAATATCACACTTGTTTTTTTCTTCTACAAAAAAAAAAGAAAATGAAAAATAAATATTTATTTAAAATTTTACTTCCTTGCTGTAACACCCTTATCCTTGTCTTCCTTTATCTTTCCTCTACAAACGGGTATTGTTTACATTCATTTCCACAGTCCATAACGTTTTGGTTAAAGTTGTCTTATTATTCTTATTAGTCGAATTACAATCTGCTTCTCCTTCTTCCTGCTTAACTGTGGGTGTCAATATTAGACAAGTGCAAATACCTCCAAATATGCTAAGAGCACAGTAAGCTGTCAAGGATAAGGCCACATCGATTTTCTTAAGCACATTAATGAAGGGAGCCGTCAGCAGCCATACGCGGGCCCAAGTAACTACCGAGAAAGCGAAGGGAAGTTTTTTGTTGGCCGCCATTAATTCCTGCATGCAGGCTAGTATCATGGATTGGGCACAGGAAACGCCAGCTTTTGGCACGGTGGCAATTATCATCCACAGCGTTACTTTAAGTTCTGACTTAACTATTTGTATCGAAAAAAAGAGAAAGTTTTTCTGTTGAAATAATTATAATTTTTTTTCAGTTTGTCATTTGTACTTTCAGCCGAACTAAATAACCAGCCCAGACAACCCAAAAGACCCGCCAATATGTTAAAACCGCCAGCCCACTGCCACTTCCACTTGCTGCACTTCAAAGTAAAATGCAAAGCCAAAAAGCAGCCAACAATTTCGGCAAAGCCTAAGTAAAGGAAACTGCTAAAGATATTTAAAAAAATTAAATGAAATTCTCTACAATTTACCCATGGCCACGGTATTGGTTGCCAAATAGTCCCTGCCAAATGATCTTATATTCAATAACATGCCCATGAAATTAATTATAAATGCTGCCAAGGCCAAATGCATTGCTATCATGTTTATTTTTGCTCTGGGACCCTGCCACAGCTGTAGCCATTTGGCAGGCGCTGGACATGATTTCAGTTGCTCTCTTAATAACAATAATTTCTCCTTAAAATCTGGCGGTATTTTATCCAAACGACCATTTATGGCAGCTCCTTGGCAAATTATATCCGCCACACGATTAACTATGGCCTCATCGCCATTCTTCAATAGCCAACGAGGAGATTCGGGTGTCCATTCTAGCAATAGCGTTAGAATTAGAGTAGGAAAGGTAATGCCCAGATAAACGTGACTCCAATTGTGGAAAAGTGATGCCAGAGAAGGTAACAATATGACTCCCAGAGACCAGAAGGTGTCATAAAGTATTATAGCACCAATTCTGTAAATACCGGAAGTAATGTCGGCAACTGAAAAGAAAAAACCAATTAAAAAAGCATTAAATTCATTAATCTCATGCATATGAGACATTGACATATAAACATTGACTGTAAAAGTTTAAGGGACTACGTGAACGATACTGAGTTCCTATAATGGTGGGGTTGATTTGTTAATTTACATGAGAATGTACAATAGGCTTATGTGTATGTCCCCGAACATGAGCGTAGTGCCTCTTCTTTTCAACCTAACTTAAATCGATATTAAGCATAAATCGAAATATAAAAAAAATGTGTGTCAAATTTTGAAAAAAATTGTCGATCTGTCCAACTAGAAATTAGCTCAGAGAAATGGTTAATGGTTAATGACAAACAAGATCCACAAGGGGCTTCAAGGACGCTTTTTGGGCAATATACAAGATATCTTGGCCTTGTTTGGCACTGATTCATCTCGAGAATCCCACAATTTGTTCTACTTTTTTATCTCTGAGAATACAGAGATGGGATAAAATTAAGTGATTCATACCAGATAAGATCCACAAAGGGCTTCAAAGACGATTGTTGTGTAAGATACAAGATATCTTGGCTTGTTTGGCGCCGATTCTTCCCGAGAAACCCACCATTTTGATTGCTTTTTGATCTCTGATAATACAAATTGGATGAAATTTAGTGGTTCATGGCAGACAAGATCCACAAGGGGTTTCAATGACGCTTATTGGTAATATACAAGATACCTTGACCTTGTTTGGCTCCGATTCATCACGAAAAACCCCATGTTCTGAGTGCTTTTTGATCTCTGATAATACAGTGATTGCATAAAATAGTGTTCATGGCAGACAAGATCCACAAAGGGCTTCAAAGACGCTTGTTGGGCAAGATACACCGATTAATCTTGAGAAACCCACCGATCTTACTTCTTTTTTATCTCTGATAATACAGAGATTGGATAAAATTCAATGATTCATGACAGAAAGATCCACAAGGGGTTGCAAGGACGTTTATTAGGTAAAATACAACATATCTTGACCTCGTTTGACGCCAAAAACTCCTGAGAAGTTGTCACAGGATTCCATTTGTGATAGATTGTGAGCAATCGCGGCAGCCATATTGCGGGAAAACTTTTGCATACCCAAGTAATCATTCAAAATTTGAACCACTGAACCATAAGAGATGGTTATGGGTTCCACAATCTCTTTCACTTTAAATGTTTGATAGACCAACGACATATCGTGTTTTTTTCAATTACTTCGGGTATAGATACCCCTTCCCCCAACTGGGCATCCAGAAGGTTCAGAATCTTCTATACTTTTGCGTCTACAATCAAAATAAGTAAATCTGTTTTTTACCATTTAAATTGATGGTGTGTAGTCTGAATGGAGCTTATCAAGCTTAGCCTTGGTTTGGGTTATGTTTTGTTCGCTTCATTAACCCTTAATAAGCACGCAAAATTCACTTCTGTTCCTGTTCTTCTCAAATCACGCGATAGTCTACTATCCAGAGCTGTCAAACACAAACTAAAAGATGCAGCTTGTTCAAATTTTGACAGGAATCAACTGAGACGAGAAATTCAAAAAGTATCGGTCTTGTAAAACCGCACTCCTCTATTTTCTTAAACAAAAATATTGTTAAAATTGCCGGGATATTTTAAGGGGTTACGTCAAGAGAAGACTGGTTATTGGATGGAGTCGAAATGATTCCTGAGCAGTTCTTTTCGATTTGAGGCAACCAAAAAAAACTTATTTAGGTGTCGGAACGGCTTTTGAGGAGCTCTTACCGGTAGTAGAATCTAGATGATTAATTTTTGAAAAGACCACTCTGCTCGTCAGTGTCAACATACGTAGAACCGTTTCTAAGCATTCGGGTAATTTGATTCGTACTAGATCCAATCCATCGCATTGAGATATCTGATAAAATCAATCAACCCAATCTCAAATAAATCTAATAGGTGGTCAAATACATGACTACAAAAAAAAAACTTGTGCCTCGAGAGATGCAAACCTGGACATTCGCAAAGAAAATGGAAGATGTGGTCTCTTCTTTGCTTTCTTCTCGACTACTTCGTTTGAAGTCATTATACGACAGGTCTATCCTATTAGCATGCTTACGGACTGCCCAGTGCCCCGTACTAACTGCAACGACCCAAGAGATCTTCCTACGGTTTCTTTTTGTTAATTATATAGAACTTTTATCGGTATTAGACACGCAAAGCAATTTATTGAGCTGTTTCCATTTGTCGAGAATGTAATGGCTTACTAGAGATACCGTCTTGGAAGTTACCATCTTATGGTTGTAAAAGACGGGGCTGTACAATAGACTTGGGTCGAACTCGTTCACTAGTTCATTTTTGCCACAAACCAATGATCAAACCAATGTAATTTAAATGGTTTTGATCAGTGGTTTGTGACAGAAATGAACTAGTGAACGAGTTCGACCCAAGTCTACTGTACAATATGAATGGTTAATTGTGTGATCAGACTTTCAAATATATTCGTTGTGAGTACTCGTATGTTGCGTTAATGTTTTATAGACTTGAAGTCCTAAGGAGATCAGACCTGTATCGAACTCTTTCAATAGCTCGTTTTTGACTCAAAATAATGATCGAATCCATGTAATTTAAATGGTTTTGATCACTGGTTTGTGTAAAAAACGGGGTACTGAAAGAGTTGGATACAAGTCTAATGTATCTGTAATGAGATGTAATGTAATGTAATGTATATGAGAATGACCACTCTGAGAGCTTTTGAGTTCAGGGAACTTTCTGATGTTGCCATGAATGAACTGCTATATGTTATTAGGTATATATTGAGCTTTGGTTGGATATGTGATGGGGCGTCCGCTTAAGCATAGTCACCGTGCTGTATCAATAGCCAGGAGGGTCTCAGTGAGTTCGAGATACTGACTAGCACTCTTATCTAACCTAACCTTTAACATTACTCTGTCTCAGTGAATCAAGCTTAAGGAAAAATGTGGTGTCCGGCTTCATTCATTTGTTATGATTTTTTTTTTAAGAGAAGTAACACTCAAGCAATGAATGTCTAGTACTATTATTAGGTGTTATCTTCTTTTGGGAAGGAATAGTGATAGTGATAGAGGAAGCACGTGGTGAACAAAGAGATGGAGAGAGGAAAGCAGAGCTTCATTCTTTTACTCTGCTTTTTTTTAAAAGCGAAGTAACACTCAGTCCAAGAATTTCTGCTACTTTTAATAAGTGTTAACTTCTTTCGGGAAGGGATAGTGATAGAGAAACCAGGTGGTGAAGGAAGAGATAGAGAACAAATTTTATTCTCTTACTCTGCTTTTTGTAGGTTTTTTTTATTTTAAAGAGAAGTAACACTCAGGCAATGAATGCTTACTACTATTACTAGGTGCTACCTTCTTTAGGAATGGGATAGTTATAGTTAATACAGATCTGTGGTCGGCAAATTAGGGGCGCCGTGCCTTTTCTTATACTCTTCTATTGCGTATGTGTACACTAGGGTTGCCAGTTTTGAAATCGTAGAAATCAGTACATGAGAGAACAAAATCAGTACAATTGAAAAAAAAAATCAGTACATAAATTTTTTCAATATAAAAGGCTTTAACTAGGAATGTAACTAATACCAGTTTAGGGCATGCGAATGCGAATACTACATTTTAATTTTTGCGAAAGCGAATGCAAATATTACAATACGTTAAAAATCACATGAAAATTAATTTATATAAGAACATGAAGTTGTATAACATTAATGAATGTACTACATATAGCATTTTATTTAAACTGAGTCTTGCATTGAGTGACACTTGTTTCGCGTGGAATTTACTACAACAATGACTAGTTAATATTGTTTGCGGTTCAAATTTGTTTGTGCGAAGTAATGAATGATGCTCAAAACATTTTTGAAAAGTTTTAACAGACTAGTCTTAGGTAGAAAATACTGCTGCCGAAAATACAATGCCTTTTCTTTTTCAAAAAATTAAATAGGTATATTTCCAAACACCGCTGGACCTTAGTTTAATTTTGATGCTTATGAGAACTTTTTTATAGAAAAGCTTTCTGATAAAGCTTTGAAGAATGCCTTACTTATAAGTCAGCTACGTCCAAGCCATGTGCGCAATGTGCAAACTTTTATAAAGAGTTTTTTGTGCTTTCATATCGACGAGATGATAACTTGCTTAAATAAAATTACTTGCCGGCTTAAAAATTGTTTGTAGTTCGTTCAAAAATGCCAACTATGCACAGATATTGAGCAGTTGCAAAGCATGTGCAATAGTTGATCACGCATAAGCAGAAAAAATTCGCAGAACTTCTGCATAAATTTGCTGAATCTACGAACGTACTCTATATTTATCTTTTTCATGCTGGCTTAAAATAATTTTCGTGTTTTTGACGTTTGTTAATGGCAAACTTTTTTCGTAAAACAAGTATAAAATTTTTTTGTCTTAAATATTCGCATACATTTTAGCAAATGCAAATATCAAAAATAAGCGAAAAATTTGCAAATGCGAACATTCGTTACATTCCCAGCTTTAACCATTCTTAAAACAAAACATGAATTCAATGTATACTTTGTACCAAGGCATATGTAATTAATAAAATAATATTATCGAAACAATTTTCGAAAAAGAAACTTTAAATTCATTATTTGCATGTATCAGAAATCACTTATAGCAAATCTTTCTTGCAAATTTAAATTAAAAAAAATCTCAATAAAATTAACATTAACTTAAACTAAAATTTATATGATCTCTGACAATTTTGGCAGAATTTGCTTGAGCATTATATGGATACCACTTTGAAAATAAATTCGCCTTAAAGCGAACGTAAAGTAAAGATCACTGGTGATTCAAAGAAAATAAATAAACACTATGACAGGCTTTCTTATACATTGATCATAATTAATATATAAAAACAGTACAAAAACAGTACATACATGAAAAAATCAGTACATTTGCGTACTGATTTGCTAGTTATGCATAAATCAGTACTTTAAACAAAAATCAGTACATATACTGGCAAAATCAGTACGACTGGCAACCCTAGTGTACACACACATTAAGCCGCGTTCCGACTATTATACTTTGTATTTATACTTGTCAAAAATTCAAATAATACGTGCAAGTGTGATAGTCTGAACTCAAAATGTCATCAAAGTGGCAAATAATACGATACAAATTTTGACATCCCATAAGACTTTTTCGTTTTTAGAAAATTTTCTAAACGATAATACTTTTCATTAGATCAGGGTTGCATTTTCACGCAAACCAAATTTCCAAGTCGGCTGTTTCACCGCCGATAGCGTGTCGTCATTGATGTAATATGTTTTGTCATATGTATATCGGCTCAAAATTTTGAATAAGTGAATCGTATGGAAGTATATTTCGTTGACGTATTTTTTTAACGTTTTTGTAATATCTTTTCTTAAATTTTTTCTGTTATTTACATAGAATATTTTTAACTGCTGAATTTTTTCAAGTGCCGGCACGTCCTCGCCTGCATGAAACCGCTTTGCCGCCGCGGCACAGAACATTGAACAGATTTTTTCAAATGCTTTACTACAGCGAAATATTCTAAAAGAATCGCTAAGCAACACTGTTGGCAAGTAATTTTTTTCGGTGGTTTGTCTTGCCAACAGTGTTGTTTAGCGATTCTTTTAGAATATTTCGCTGTAGTAAAGCATTGGAAAAAATCTCTCATGTCTTGAAAAGTCTTATAAATACTCTTGTGCAGGACACTATTGTGTGTATCGCATACTCTTAAGAATCAGCGTTGCCAGAGAACAATTTTTTCCCAACAATAAGAAAATATGTGTGATGAGAATTTACAAATTTTTTTATTTTCAGAAAATTATTATGGCAAAGAAGAAAATTTGGTTTGTCAGCGTACGTTGTCATGCATAAAACAACGTGACATGCAAATGCATTTTCAAGCATATATATATATATATATATATATTATTTTAGGAAAATGTTCTACAAAGCTATATCTTTGCTCGTCTTTACATTGGCGTACCAACAATAGAAGATGTATTTCTTCATAAACACAACTTAAGTGTTTCTTCGGACCATAATAAAATCAAGTTTGGTTTTGGAGATTTAAAATTTCAAGTTAGGGAAATGAGAAAAAAATTTAACTGGCAACACCAATTCGTGGTAAGAGTATAACTCACACAATTGTAAAATGTAATGGTGTGGGTTGCCGACCACGGATACAGATGGTGAAGGAAGAGATAGAGGAAAGCTTCATTATTTTACAACTCTGCTTTGTTGCACATTTTTAATAATGCAGTGTTGCAACGCCTCCGGTGTCATAGAGGCGTATTAAACTTTGAAACTGTGCGTAGTAACCGATTTGTTGGTTATTTTACTTCGCCACTGATTGTGATACACAACGAAGGAGGGCGCTCTGATATTACATTAGGATTTTTATCTGCTGAAGGTGGTATTAGTTCAGTGACCGGTGACTATGCCTTCATCACTTGAACTTAACTACAATAACTGATACAAAGGGCCACTAATGCACATCAGAAAAATGCATTGTGTTGTTGTTCACAGAAAAAGCTAAATTTCATTTTCAGTAACCAAATTCGTTGAATCAGTAAATATTTTATTTGAATGCGGTCCTACAAATAATTTTGTAAATTCTGATAAAAATTTTGTAAAAATTTAAATTAATCATAGTTTGGCTGAGGGAAAATGTTATTTCAGTGTGTTGGTGTTTATCTTGCTTGTTGATAGGAACAACGTGCTGTTGTGCGGTTGTTGTTGTTTATTTTGATTGATCGTGTTGTATACATGTAAATGCCGAAATGTAGCCGACAAACGTCGTGGCCTGTTTCTTCTCTATACAGTGTTTTGGTACAAATTAATTTAGTGGAACAGTACAGAAAGAATATTTACTGAAACTAAGTTTGATTTCAAACAAATATTTGTTTAAAAATTTTTTGGGAATAATTTTTTCTGTGTTTAATGACTGTTCGATATCGGGCTCGAACCCAGCAACTTCGGTTTTGTTGTGAACATGCTAACTACTTCAGCCAAGTAGTTTCTAAATCTTTGAAAACTGTTATCGTCTATCAATAAAGGGGTCTAGTGAGAGCAAAGAATTGTGACTTTCTTCACATATGTATTAGACCGCTATTTCTATTAAAAATCACTTAAAATTAATACAGGGCAATTATGAATAAAATTCTGTGATAAATTTTTCCCTTTTCCAATTAGAATTTTTTGTTTTCCCTATCACTTGCTATAAGTTGGAATTGTTCACCGGGAAAAATTTCTCGCGGAATTTTATTCATAATAGCCCTCATGAATACTCACAAATCGCTTGACCCGCAGTAAACATTATGGCACAGCAGACCGCGGATAGACATCGAAAAGCACAATGCAAACTAAAGTCTCGAGCGTATCCAGTCACTACGCCACACACGATTTGAGCCATTTGCCCTATAAAGTAAACATTGCGCGGACTTATACTGTAATTGGAAAAAATATTATTAAGCTCCTAAATCTTAAAAAATATATAATCTTACATTAACATCATTTTCGTGCCGACAACTCCTCCCACTAAAACACCAAACAAATGCCAATACTGAGTCCAGGCCACAAAAATGTCGCGCAAACAAACCAAATTAAAATCCATAACAAGAGATTGAAACGGGGAATCGTATAAAAATTCTGTGCACTCTTGTCTCTGGCCAGTCTCGGCATCTTCTATGTAACATTGATTTAAGGTTGTACTTTGATTTGGCGTCAGAGATTTATAATCACAGATGAACTCGGTTTGGGGATAAAGTTCGGGAGCGGTGAAAATAATGCAGGCCATAAACCAGGAGGCGGGAATTTTGCACAGAAATATAATCAATATCGTTCTCAGTTGCCAAATGCCAAAGTCTCCTATAACTTCGCCAATAATATCTGCAGTTGCGAATGTTTTCCTAGAACTTTCTTCTTGCTTAGTATTAGTAAAAGAATTTTTAGTTGTGGCTTGCTCTTTTGGCACATTTTGCAAGTGTGGGTGGTTATCCGCTGTGAAGGCCAAATTATGTTGACCCAATTTGGGAGATGCAGCAGGTGATAATCTGTTGCCATTTGTATGATGCATTTTTTTTTTTAATTTTAACTAATTGCCGCTTATCTTATGGCTAAGTTTTTGTGTTTTGTTAATGCTTTTCTCTGAGAAAAAAATTAAATTTTAGCTTCTCATAATTGTGGCCCTGAAAATTTTATAAAATATTAAAATCAATTAAAGGTTGGCCTAATTTTATGTGTGTGAATGCTTTTTAATTAACATTCAATTGTAAAATTTATTATTTATGTTTTATATTTTCAAAGAAATTTAAATTTCTAGACTTGGATTCACATCAAACTATGCTTATGTATGTATGTACTAGTGTCCTGCATAAGACATCTTATAAGAACTTCCAAGACATGAGGGATTTTTCAAATGCTTTACTACAGCGAAATCTTATTACACAAACGTTAACAACACTGTTTGCAAGAAATTTGTTTGAGTATTGTAGGTGTAAGAGTAAAAAAGAAATTCGTGACGGAAGAATTTGTGATACTTGCTTCTTGCTACGCATGAGCGCGTGTACAAACGTCATGCATGTATGCGTGTATGATCTTTTATTTTTCTGAGCACATGCAAAGGCACACACATGCATTAACATTAGTTGTATGCGGTTAATCACATAATAGCTTACCATCTACATATTACACACACACACACTCAAACGTACAATATGAAAAATAGCAAGCATACACTAATTAACAGCAGTGTTGGTATCTCTACGAAGAGCAAAAGCACATTAAGCTGTTGCAAAAAGGGTAAAAGCGCAATAAAATACGAAAAAGAGGGTAAAAAAGCACGAACATATTTTTTTTTTTAATTTTAATACATTAAGTCATTTAAAAAGGAGAGTTTAGAGTGTAAAAGCTCAAAATATAATTTAAAATTTTTGCTTCAAAATAAACAAAGTATTTGAGATGTAATAACAGAATTTATTAACATATTAATTAAAACAAAATCTTGATTAATTTAATAAAAATAAGTATGTAAAAACAAATAATTAAAAAACCAGGAATCAAATAATATAGTAACATATACAAACATACATATGTACATACATTCAATAGTAGGTGAAGCTTAGGCTTAGATTAAGATATGTATGTTACTGAAAAATCATTTACACATAAAGAATGCATTAAAAGCGTCACTCTTTTCTTAACCTTAACCTTTATTCCAGTTGTCAACATTGACAGCACGTCAATACGATATGATAAAATTGGAGGTTGGCTACTCGTTGTCTAAAACAACTGACTGCTATTGATAACCTCATGCTTTCAATCGAAATCGGCCCTTAAAATTTAACCACTCTTGTGCGTTGAATACAAATTTACCTACATTTTGTTGTAAACGTGAACATTTTGATTTACTTTGCACTTACAAATTAACAGTCTTATGAAAATTCCGAAATCGGCCCTTAAAATTTAACCACCCTATATTATGATTAAATATTTGTGTAAGCTTTAACAAATGCTTATTGCATACTACTTTCAATCAATTATTATGCAGAGAATTATGTGGTACTTTCCAGTTACTTCCGTTCTTTATTTTGCAAAAAAAAAAAAATTTAATTTTTTAATTCCAGTTATGAAAAGTTTTCTACATTGATTTTAACATAGTTTCGTTATTGTCATTGAAAACAAATTAAGAAGCCGCAGTTAAAAGATGTTGCTATTAGTGCTTAAAAATATTTTAGTTTTTTAAATTTAAAATATTTTTATTTAACAAAAAGCACCAAAAGCACTGTAAGAAATTGTTAAAAGCACTGTAAAATACCCGTTTTTTAAAAAAAGGAATTAGCCAAAATTTCGCGTTTATGAAGAGGCAAAAAGCACCAAAAAATACCCGAAACGCACCAAAATACCATCACTGATTAACAGTACTTCTTTTGAGTGTTTGTTACAAACAAGCTGTCTGGCGACACCAATACATCCATCGTGCTTCGCTTATAGTACGACAGCATTTATTATTGGTTTAGTATAATACATGCGACGTGATTACATTTAAAAATCATGACGTATTTACATTTAAAGACTGTTTACGCAGGTCTCTAGTATGTACCTTGCACTCATGCATTAAACCACATTTTCATTTCTAATTAATTTTTTTTTTTTTTTATAAATTTATTTTAATCTAGCGCAACATGATTGATTTTATATATAAGAAAAATATTTTAATCGGCAATAATTTCTTAATTTGACTTATGTTCAGTATTTTCTATTCTTATATTATGAAAAATATTTTTATCAATGAATATGATTTCCCAAAGAAGACAAGAAAAATTAAACCTTAGTTGGGGCTAAATACCATTGTTATCATCAGCTATTTAACATGATATTTTAAAATGAAATGGAATATGAATTTTTTCGTTTTTTTTTTCATTTACATAATTTTAGTTTTAGCGATTTTTTTGTTCGGGCGCTTTTTTCGTTTTGGCGATTTTTTTCGGTTTTGTTCGATTTTTTTTTGTTGTTTTACAATTTAAGAAATTTATTATTCGACATATTGTCAGTTTATTTTAATTTGAAATTTATTTGCTGGTGGTTCAGCGTTGTCTATATGCATAAAGGTGTAGAAAAATAAAATAGATTCAAATCGAATATAAATTATTTGCTGGGTTTTTTGTATTAGTTTCTAAGCCTACTACGCATATTTTTCTTTTGTGATTTTCAAAAATATTATTATTTATGAATTCTCAAATAGTTCTTGAAAGTCTGTGCATAAGATAAGAGGTTTGTGACTATTCAAAATGTGTGGTTGAAGTCTACAGATGATTTGTTACAGCAACAATGAAATGGGATTTTTTCGTTATGACGTTTTTTTCGTTTTAGCGATTTTTTCGGGTTTTGAGGATTTTTTTTAATATTGACGCTTATTTTAGTTTTAGTGTTTTTGTTTGGTTTGGCCAGTTTTTCGTTTTTTGACGATTTTTTTTTGTTGTTTTGCAAACATATTTTTAGTTTTAGCGATTTTTTTTGTTCTGGCACTTTTTTCCTTTCGGCAATTTTTTTTTTATTTTTTTGCAATACATATTTTTAGCTTTAGTTATGGCGTTTTAGCGTTAAGATTTTTTTTCAGTATTGATGCTTATATTATTTTTAGCGATTTTTTTAGTTTTGGCGTTTCTTTCGTTTTAATGATTTTTCGGTGTTTGTGGACTTTTTGTTTGTTTTTAGGGTTCCGTACACCAAAGGTGTACCGTCACACGGTATTTTCTCAGGAACTGTAAGAGCTACGGACCTGAAATTTGGACAGAGTATGTAGAACCTTGGCTGCTACAACAACAAATACATGAGAATTAAAAATTAAAGGGTGTTCCAAAACGAGCAACGAAAAATGTTAAAATCCCATGTAATACACATACAATTGTATGAACCTATGTATATTGAAACTTGAAATTTGTAAAATTAGTGTACAACAATTAACAGTAAAATTTAAAAAAATTTAAATTAAAGGGTGGTCCATCAGTTAATGCAATTTTGACTATGTAATTTTGACAATTTGCTATATCTTGGAAACCGTAAGAGGCAAATACTTGAAATTTTCAAAAACGGTAAAACTAAAAAACCGAAAATTATAAAATCGCCAAACGAAAAAAAAATCGCCAAAAATTAAAAAGAAAATCGTCAAAACGAAAAAAATCGCCAAAATTAAAAAAAATTTCTAACACTAAAATAAATCGCCCAATTCGAAAAAATCGCCGAAATGAAAAAAAAAACGCTAAAATTAAAAAAAAACGCCAAAAATCTAAAAAAATCGCCAAAACGCGAAAATGTTGCCGAAACTAAAAAATTTGTTATATAAAAAAAAATTGCAAAAATGAAAAAAATCGCCAAAAATAAAAAAAATCGCCAAAATGAAAAAACGCCAAAAACCGAAAAAAATCGCCAAAACAAGAAAATAAAGTGTCAAAACTAAAAAAAGAGCCAAAACTTAAAAAAATCGCCAAAACCGAAAAAAACGCAAAAACCGAAAAGACCCCAAAAACGAAAAAAATGCCAAAGCTACATATATATTATATAGGATGAAGTTTGTATTAAATTACATATCTAGTGTTCGTACGGAACCCTTCGTGCGCGAGTCAGAGTCGCACCTTACTGAATTTTTTTTTTCTTAAATATACTTTTTTAATTTTAGCGATTTTTTTTTAATTTTGGCGTTTTCTTTCGTTTTGGCGTTCTTTGTTCGTTTTGGCGATTTTTTAGATTTTAGTCGCTCTTTATTTTTAATGATTTTTTTTGTGCATTTTTTCGAATTTATTGTATATTTGGTGTCCCCCCAGGGGAGTCTGTTATGGACTACGGGTGTGGCAACCCCGGGGCCCCAGCTGGGGTGATGTGGATTTTTCCATTGACGTACCTTTGGTACATTACCCATAGAACTTATGTGTTACTACCCAATCTCTGAATATAAACAGAGTAACGGATGTGCACATATTTATAACAAAAGGAAGACAGGTCCTGTTGATGTCAATTAGGTGCAGCGTTACCTAGAACTGCCCCTGAGTTCAAAAGACGATAGAGGTGAAGCCCTTGTGGTGGAACTTCGAGGTCTAACCAGAGGCTACTTCTGGTGCCACGGGTGCCGGTTGCCCGACAGCCGAGCTGCTTTGAAGTTTTGAGTGCATGTAGCGGTCGTCAGTTTCCTTTGCTGAAATGCCGAGTTCGTCCTACCCCAATGGGGTATACCCCACGGGGTTAAAGGGATGATTTTGGTATTTGTGGAGTAGGCACTGGTTATTTGGCGACACAGGCATGGGTTCATCTCGGATGAGTGGTTGAGCTGTGCCGGCAATGGTTGAGGAATTCTCTTGGGGACCTCGCTATGGGTGTATACACAACACCTTAGCGTGGAAGCCGGAGAATTATCGTGGTGGCTGTGGTTGCTATCAAAATCGCTGGGAGAATAGTCTTGGCTTCCCACTGTGAAATCAATGCTAGTGATTGGTCTGACGCGGTCAGCCAGACACTATTCTAGGTGCTGTTGCCATTCAACAGAAGCTGCTATGGGTACGGACATAGCAGCAGAGTTTAGATAGCTCAAATTACCTCAGCAAGGTAATTGAATATAGTACAGGGATAACTATATTCAAAGATTGCAACCTATGTGCCTTATGGAGTGGGCCATAGGTTCATTCTAATAGGGTGCATGGGGGCGTTGGTCTGGCGTTTAACCCACACCCGGTGCTTTGGCACCCGTGAGATAAGGCCGTAATGGCAGGTGCTCACGGAAAGCTATCGCACATCTGTATATTTGGTGATATTTTTCATTTAGGCGTCTTGTTCACTTTAGCGATATTTCGTTTCGGCATTTTTGTAAATTTAGAATTTTTTAGTTTTGGCGCTTTTTTCTTTTTGACGATTTTTTTGGTTTTGGGGATTTTTTCGTTGTTTTAGCGTTTTTTTAGTATTAAAGCATATTTTAGTCTTAGCGTTTTTTCGTTTCGTTTTGGTAATTTTTTCGGTTTTTGGCAATTTTTTGTTTCTTGACAATATATATATTTAGTTTTAAAGACTTTTTTAGTTATGTCTTTTCTTTGGTTTTGTCGTTTTTTCGGTTTTTGCCGATTTCTTTTTGTTTGTTTTTTTAAATACATATTTTTAGTTTGAGCGATTTTTAAATTTTGGCGCTTGTTTCCTTTTTGGTGATATTTTCGGTTTTTAGATTTTTTTTTGTTTATATTTTATAATGCATATTTTTAGTTTTAGCGATTTTTTTAGTTTTGGCGATTTTTTCGGTTTTTAGATTTTTTTGTTGTTTTTTTTAAATACACATTTTTAATTTTAGCAATTTTTTAGTTTTTGCGATCTCTTTCGTTTTGGGGATTTTATTTTTATTTTGGCAATTTTTTTAGATTTTTGTCGAACTTTTTCTTGTTTGTGACTGAAAGCGAGCAGGTTACCCTTTTCGACGACAGCCAAGCAGCGCTAAAAGCTTTGAAGGGGCATATTGTCAAGTCGAAAATAATTGGTGACTGATGAACGAGTATACAGGGCAATCATGAATAAAATTCCGCGAGAAATTTCTCCCTTTTCCAATTATAATTTTTTTATTTTCCCTGTTAATTTGCTATTGTTTGAAATTGTTCCCCGGGAAAAATTCCTCGCAGAATTTTATTCATGATTGCTCTCATAGTGTAAAGAAAATGCAATGTTGAGGGAAATGTGAATGCCGATGAATTGGAAAGATTGGGAGTATCAAGATTAGATTAAACCGAAGCAGAAGCGTCAATAGAACCGCCAATTTCAGTCAACTTGAAAATTGGGTCTTGGGAGAAACAAATATGTTCTGGCTAAGTAGGCACGATTGCAGGCTTTCGCGGGCCTTATGGCCAAGGCTTGAACAAACTGTTATTGAGTATGAAGAAGATATAGGCCTATCTATATCTATAGCCTTTATCATTTGGTTTTTATCATCAAACAAATTAGCTTTTATGAAAGAATTTGTATTGTATCAGCGTTTTTTTTTTGTTTTGATAATTATTAAAACAATTAAAAACGTTTTCCTTCAAGCAGTTTTAACCTGATTAAACAAAATTTATCTTTATAGAATTATTGCGACAATTGCTTTTAAAAGAAAAAAAAAAATACTAAAATAGACGATTTTGTAGCAGATTTAGTTTATAAGTCTTTTATAAATCATAAAAATCGTTATCTTAGGAATAAGTTTATAAATCAGAAACCCCTAATGATGATTAATTTCGAAATTTAAAAAAAAAATTAAATTAGATTAACCAGCAACAGTAACTAGTTCAATCGAATTACAATAACTTTTATTCACAGTAAAATTAACAGCGCGCCTTGGTTAGATTAACCTTCATAGCCATTCTTTTTTTGATTTGTTTAATTTTGTCTATTTGTCAACATCTAATCGATTAATCTAGGAAATTGTAAATTTTATTTTAGTTTAATTTTCAGCGGATTTTTATTATTATAAAATATCTATTAATAATGTACAAGCACTACAAGATGCTTGCACATTAGGGCGGTTCTTCTTCGTAGTAGATTATTACAAATTAAATAAATACAAACTGCGAAGTTGCTCTGGCTGGTTTATAGAAACACCCAGAGTTTTCAGCAGGAATCGAAAATTCGATCCTCCGACTACTAGACTGGTATACTGCCTACTAGCACTGACTATAAATTAACAACTAAAATTGGTTAGATTAACTACACCAACAGTTTATACTTTTATTTTTACAACTGAAACTTGAAACAGATCCATTAAACATTAAATTTTAGTAACAACTTAACCATACGGTCCTTTAAAAAAAAATCCTGCTAAGCTCAATCCCACAGCAGACGATAACTTATAAATTCTCCAACAGTCCAGCTTTTGAAGATGCTGCAAAAAAGTAAATGAACTGACGAGAAAATTAATTTGACGAGGATTTTTGGAGTTTCTTCTGAAAATTTTTTTTTCCAAATTTTTTTCGACCACGATAACTTTTGAAGGTGTCAATCGAATATTAAGAGTAAAAAACCGGACGGTTTCGTTATCCCACAACATTTTAAGTGAGGTCAATGTCCTCAAAATAGCGCTAATTTGAGAGATTGCCAAATACACACACACACACACACGCGCAGACACACACACACACACGCACAGACACACACACACACACGCACAGACACACACACACACACATACACTAATACACACACACAAGCAAATGAACTGACGAGAAAATTAATTTTACTAGGATTTTTGAAGTTTATTCTGAAATATTCTAGACAGTTTTGGAAATTTGGTCTTTGGCGATTTTTTTAGGTTTTCGGTGTTTTTTCGCCTTGTGGCGATTTATTTTAGTTTCAGCGATTTCTTCGTCATAAGTAAGATTTTTGTAGTTTAGGCGATTTTCTTTCAGTTTTAGGCGATTTTTCGCTTAAGGCGACTTATTTTTCGGTTTTGAGAATTTTTAGATTTCTGGCAATTTTTTAGTTTTGGCGATTTTTTTAGTTTATTTGTTTTTTCTATTTTGGGATTTCTTTTCTTCGATTTTCGACGTTTTTTTCTTTTCAGACGTTTTTTTCGTAATTTTTTTGTATTTATTTCAGTTTTGGCAATTTTTTTAGTTTAAGTGATTTTTTTTTGATTTTGGCGTTTTTTTTTGGTTTTTTTTTTTAATTTTTATGCTTTTTTTAGTTTAGGCGATTTTTTTCAATTTTAGGCGATTATTTCGTTTTTGGCGGTTTATTTTTCGATTCTGGGATTTGTTTTCTTCGATTTTTGACGTTTTTTCTATTTTAGGCGATTTTTCGTAATTTGTTTGGTATTTTTTTTTCGTTTTGTCGTTTTTTTTAGTTTAAGCGATTTTTTTAATTTTGGCGTTTTTTTTGGTTTTTGGCGGTTTTTTAGATTTTTGGCGATTTATTTTAGTTTTGGCGATTTTTTTTAATTTGGGCATTTTTTCAGCTTTAGGCGATTTTTTTCTTCTGTCGATTTTTTATTTTTGGATTTTTTAGTTTTAGCGTTTTAGAAAATTCGCTTTTTTTTTAATTATTGAAATGAAACCTGCTATTGGGAGTCCCTTTACGTATTTAATTTGTACAAAAAGTGTTTTGATTTGATTAAAATAATGCAGCATCTCACAATATGACTTGCAGAAAAGCAAATTGCTTTACAACACTTGATCTTTTTTTTTCTAATTTGTTACAATACATTTTTTGTATCATCTGCCACAACGATAATTTTGCCCACAGCAAAAACTTTTTTTGGCTTGTAAATTAATTATTTTCTTTTTTTCTAATACCAGTATAAAAGTTCTGCTTGGCGCCTATATTTTTTTGTAATTTTCACCTTTAACAAAGAATTTGTAAATTGCGAGAAATTTAAATAAATAAATAAAAACAAACACAAATTAGTTAATTTTAGTGAATTAAAGTACATACATGATAAATAGTGCTACAAAAAGACACAAAACTTCATAAAATTTATATAATTTTTGGGGAAAAATTTTTCAGAAATTATTCAAGTCCATAGAAAAATAAAAAAAAAAACTTTATGAGGTTTTTCAAAGAGTTTTTCATACAAAATTTATTTTACAAAAGCCTTATAAAACAAAGTTATTTATTTTTTATGAATAAAGCATTAAGTAATAAAATATAATGAAATGTGGGTATTAAAATTTTCTAAAAAAAAAAACAAAATCTTCCCTACGATAGACAACTTGAGATTTGAGGGAAAATTACGGTATTTGATACGACTCGTAATTTAAAAATATTTCATTATATATTTTATATGGAAATATTTTTAAATTGCGAGTCGTATCGAATGCCGTAATTTGCTCCTAGAGTCTAAAAGTCGCTTTCGATAGCGAGCTGATTCGATCACGTTGTTTCAGTTTGAGATTATGGAATTCGATATCGTATCATATTATTACATTGTTCGATAGCGAATGCCATAATCTCAAACAAAAAAGATGTGATCGAATCAGCTAGTTATCGAAGGTGACGAATTCTATAAATCGAGTCGATTTGAAATCGTACGATTTGCAAAATTAATAAAAATAAATATTTTTATTTTGCTTTGGAGATCACTGTGCGTTAGTTACCTGGTGTTTTATAAAATAACGTTTTAAAACGTTTTAAATACGAATATTTCTTCACACTTTAAAATTTTATATTAATTAAAATTGAAAAAATTTTAATTTATTAATAATTTTTTATTTAAAAGTTTAAAAGTCACTGATATCTTGAAAAATAATTTTTTTCATTTTTTTTTTCTAATTCGCTGAACCATTTCATTTGAAAAAATTCCTTAAAATACCTTTTAACAACTTGATTTTTAATTTAAAAGCATATCAAATCAATTTCATTCAATTAAAAATAGATTTTTTTTTCTGCAGTACATTTGTTTTATTATTCGTTATTTATTTTGCCGCGCTTTAATTAATGAAAATAATCAAAGTAAACTGAAAATATAATGTTCATTCAATAAATAAATAATTTGCAGTATTTGCTGTCGTCGTACCGCGTCTTAACGCCTTGAGATCCGTTATTAAACTAAAGGAAAAAACGCTCTTAAATTTCTATTCGAAACTTCTCTAAAAACTAACAACGAAAATCATACACTCTTTTTCGTTTTTGTTGTTGTTGCTGCGAATGTTATTTGTCGTTAGTGTATGAGTGTAAGCTGCAAATCTTCGTTTCGTTCAATTTAAAAAAAATGTTAGTTGTGTCTGCCTTTTTCCCTGGTTTTCTTAACGTTTTTATCGAAGCGCATGTATTGGGTGGCAGCTGCAACATTTCAAACTGATATATCAAAATCATTCAAATAAATAATAACTAATTGTATGAATAAAAATTATTCGGAAGAAATAAAAATTATTCGAATCAGCAAAAATTATTCGAATAATTAAAAAAGTTTCGTAAAAAATAAAATGAATCATTTTAATTAGTTTAAGAAATAACATTTATTTGAATAATTTAATTTCAACTTGTTCGAACACTTAAAAATTAATCGAATAAAAAATTTAATCGAATAAATAAATTTTTTTGGAATTTTTTTTTTCAAAAAATTAAAAATTTTCTTATGATCTTTAGCTTTATTTTTAACTGATAGAAATTGTAACTCAATGAATAAACATTTTTATTTTGTTATAGAAATTTGAATAATAATAAAGTTGAATTATAGTTAAAACAGTACGATTACATTAAGAAAATAAATATTACAGTATTCATTGAATAATTTTTGATTGATGGCAATAAACAAGTGCAGATAAACCTGTTAACCATTACGTACGTTGTATGTAACTCGAGATCAGTGAAATGCAATGCGCATAGCATAGACAGACGACAGCGTTAATTTGCATTAACTGTCTTAATGCAAATTAACTTGTGAATTATACTCATTTGTAAATGCACTAAATGACAGTGAATTAATACTGAATTCCGCTATATGATAACACAGTCCTCATATGGTAACATCGTCACAATCAATCAAATGTTGACAAAATGTTTTGGTTTTCAAAATTAAAATGCGATTCGGTCAGAAAATATAAGTTATTTTAATTGTTTTTAGAAAAAGAGCAAAGAAATATTAAAATCGAGACACATTTTTTTCATTTTAAAATGATCGAAGTGTGTGGCACGAAAGGTATGTACAGATTTTGTTTACTTAATGCAAATACTGTCAGGTTAAATTTTTAATTCACATTAGTGATATATTAATGCAAATTAACGCTGTCGTCTGTCTACGCTATTATTTATACATGTATCTCATATTTTATGACGTAATTTTTTCTTTATAAAACCGATTATATTCTCATGGACTTTTATGGCAGGTAGTTTAAATTTATTTATTAATAAAACGTATTAAACTTAATAAATAACTAATTTAGATTATGAATTTTTCATGAAAGTGGATGCACTAAATTTTTTTTCATTTGTCAATAAGTCAGATCAAAAAAGTTGCAGAAAACTACTTCAGAAATTCATACCAAGTAGTACATATCGCCTTCAGAAAAAGTTACGTGCAACAAATTTCATAAAATTTCGTGAACAACTCATAATGTAAATTGGGTAAAAATGTATTTATGTATGTACATATTTGCAATTCCCAAGTAACGGACGCAATATTTGTACACTGTTAGTTGAGGGGAAAAAACAAGAAAGGAATGGAAAGATCCAATATATATCTTAGTAGAACGGAACAACCAGCTGTTTTTGCAGGAGTTGTAGTGGCACTCCATCATCAGCATTCTTTGCATTTTGTCCAATAGGTGTGTGGTGTCAGTTGACGTAGTTAGTTCTTGCTTTATACACGCAACTTTTATTGCAAATGGATATATGTGAATTGTTTTGATTTATATGCTGAAAGCATTTTTTGTTATGAAAACAGCTAGTTGTTCCGTTCTACTACGTATTTGTCAGAATATTTACAATTAACTTTGGTGTTATTTGTTCATTAACAATTATCACATGTAATTTGGCTTACAAAGCGATATGAATGTTAGCCTGATCCAATCATAAATATAAAAACAAATCAAGTTCGAACAATAACAATTAAAATCAACTAAAAAAAATAGTTTTTTACAGTCGCATATTTTGGTAAAAAAAATTTCAAAAATTAAAGAGGCTTTTACATTTATAAGGTATAGATAGACCTTTCAGTTTTATCGTTAAAAATGAAACAAAAATTTTTGAGCAAAAAAAAAAAAATATGTTTTTTGGTTGACCTTTCTCTGGAATTGCCCATGTATGGGTATATTCTAACCTAAAATCCAAAAGGCTGTAAGTACACTTTTTAGTTTTTTACAAATTTAATAATGAATAAAATCGGTATTTTTGAACATATTATTATGTTTATACATATGTGAGTAAAATTTTAAGGAAAAATTTATTTTGGTTAAACACATCATAACCAATCAAAAAGTCTATATTGAATTTTTTGGTTCTTATGGCATTTTGGATTTTAGGTGATTATATGTACATATTTCTTTATTTATTTTATTTATCAATATATAACTCAGTGTCAGTCGTAAAGCAGCTCTGGGCGAGTCAACATCACGCGTCGTTGGCAATTATTTCTTAAATGCAACCAGGCCACTGTTGTTTATTGGCCTTCGAGAGTTTTGCGTCTCACTCGCACTGGTTGGCTGATCTGCCACGGATTACCGTTTAATCTTGCGGTTCTTTTGTGAAGGCACAGGTCGTGTACAGTCAGTCACAAAAACATTTTTAAGAATACTGTTAACAACATCATGGACATATTGTCTTAGTCACCTGTCCATTTTTGTGCAACCATATTCTGCAAATTTACTTTGCAGAATATGTACTAAATAAATAAATAAATAAATAAATATAACTCAGTGAGGTAGATAAAAAAATTCTAATTGAAAAAAGTACCTTTTTGAAAAAAGTACTTTTAAAAAAAAGAACCTTTTAAAAAAAGTACCTTGTAAAAAAATGCCTTTTAAAAAAAGTACCTTTTAAAATAAGTATCTTTTAAAAAAGTACCTTTTAAAAAAGTACCTTTTAAGAAAGTACCTTTTAAAAAAAGTACGTTTTAAAATATGTACCTTTTAAAAAAGTAGCTTTTAAAAATATGTACCTTTTAAAAAAGTAGCTTTTAAAAATATTATGTATCTTTTAAGAAGTACCTTTAAAAAAATACCTTTTAATTAAAGTATCTTTTAAAACAAGCACTTTTATAAAGCACTTTAAAAAAAAAGTAGCTTTTAAAAAAGTACATTTTAAAAAAAGGAAGTCTTAAAAAAATAACGTTGAAAAAAGTACCGTTTAAAAAAATTACCTTATACAAAAAGTACCTTTCAAGAAAATTACATTTAAAAAGGTATCTTTTAAAAAGAGTCCGTTTTAAAAAAAGTACTTTTGAGAATAAGTACCTTTTCAAAAAGTGCCTTCAAAAAAATTACATTCTTAAAGAGTAACTCTTAAAAAAGTACCCTTTAAATAGTATCCAATGAATAGTAACCCATAAAACAAGTGCTTTTTGAAAGCAGTACCTTTTGAAAAAGTACCTTTTAGAAAAAGAAGCTTTTAAAAAAAGAAGCTTTACAAGAAACTACATATTAAAAAAGTACCTTTAAAAAAAGTACCTCTAAGAAAAGTACTTTCTTAAAGAATACCTCTCTAAAAAGTACCCTTTAAAAAAAGTATCTCTAAAACAAGAACTTTTTGGAAGCTGTGTCTTTTGAAAAAAAGGTAAAAAAGTACATTTTAAAAGAAGTACGTTTAAAAAATGTACCTTTCTAAAAAAAGTACTTTAGCAAAAAAGTAACTTTTGAAAAACTTTATTTAAAAAATGTGATTTCTAAAGAAGAGAAGAAAAATTTAAATGATTTAGTTTGGGGGGAAAATGCCGGCATTTTTCTGTGCCGCCATGCACTTCGTAAGCACACATGTGTATCTACTTGACCAGAGATTGTTTTTTAAAATCAGCTATTTAACATGAATTTTTAATGAAATGGAATATAAGAAAGAAAGAAATTATTCCTCATTAAAATTCATTCAAGTTCAAAACTTTTTTTTTTTTTTTTGTGAAAAAGGAATGGTCTTAAGAAAGTACTTTTTAAAACAAATGGGTTTTAAAAATAGTAGATCCCTTTAAAAAGCTACATTGAAAAGAGTACCTTTTCAAAAATGATTAACAATATAGAAAAGTACCTACATATAAAATAAATTCAGTAAAGTGCGACTCTGAATCGCGCACGAAGGGTTCCGTACGAACACTAGATATGTAATTTAATACAAACTTCATCCTATATAATATATAGTTTTGGCATTTTTTTCGTTTTTGGGGTCTTTTCGTTTTTTTGTTTTGGCGTTTTTTACGTTTTTTCGGTTTTGACGATTTTTTAAGTTTTTTCTATTTTTTCAGTTTTGACACTTTATTTTCTCGTTTTGGCGATTTTTTTCGGTTTTTGGCGTTTTTTCATTTTGGCGATTTTTTTTTATTTTCGGCGATTTTTTTCATTTTTGCGATTTTTTTTCATATGAACAATTATTTTGGTTTTGGCGCCTTTTTCGCGATTTGGCGATTTTTTTCGATCTTTCGCGTTTTTTTCATTTTGGCGATTTTTTTCACTTTGGCGATTTTTTCGAATTTGGCGATTTATTTTAGTGTTAGAATTTTTTTTTTTTAATTTTGGCGATTTTTTTCATTTTGGTGATTTGTTTTTAATTTTTGCCAATTTTTTTTTTGGTTTGGCGATTTTATAATTTTCGGTTTTTTTAGTTTTACCGTTTTTGAAAATTTCAAGTGTTTACCTCTTATGGTTTCCAAGATATAGCAAATTGTCAAAATTACATAGTCGAAATTGCATTAACTGATGGACCACCCTTTAATTTAAATTTTTTTAAATTTTACTGTTAATTGTTGTAGTCTGTATAAAAATACACTAATTTTACAAATTTCAAGTTTCAATATACATATGTTCATACAATTGTATGTATATTACATGGGATTTTAACATTTTTCGTTGCTTGTTTTGGAACAACCTTTAATTTTTAATTTTCATGTATTTGTTGTTGTAGCGGCCAAGGTTCTACATACTCTGTCCAAATTTCAGATCCGTAGCTCTTACGGTTCCTGAGAAAATACCGTGTGACGGACAGACGGACAGCGTAGCGAAAACAATAGGGTTCCTTTTCACCTTTGGTGTACGGAACCCTAAAAATTACCTTTCAAGAAATGTAGACGAAAAAAGTACAATATAAAAAGAGGACCAAAAAGTACCACAAATGTTTGCAATTGTTTCCAGGTCTTTTGATATTAATTTCCTCATACATATTGAGCCTTTGCATAAGTATGCAAAAATACTTTTTTTTACTAAAAACTTATTTAAACCTTTGAATTGAAAAATAAAATGTAATTTTCCACTTACAATATAAAGAACGATATGATGATTAAGTTTTCACTATGAACTAAAAAAAACTTAGGTAATAAATTTGTCAAACACAGATTTAATTTAAAATTTTTAATAAAACCATCTAAATTATCTTAAATGTAACACTATATAGTTTGAAAGCGCCTAAGCCAGGTTCAATAAATTGTTTATGTTTATTTTTACAATTATAACAATTATTAGTTTAAGTGCTAATGAAAACTGATTATCTCTTAAATAGATAGCAGTTTTTAGCTAAATATTAAGATAAATATTTGTTAGACTCATAAATGGGGCTGATAATTTCTTTTTGCACGTTCATAATCAAAAGTTAGGCATTGAAACATTTATAGAAATCATTCATAATGTGAATGTTTGAAGTGGATAGAGTAGCTTGAGATTTATGGATTTATTGTATATTTATTAATGATGGTTTATTTATATCATAAAGTCCTACTAAAGCATATGTTTATTTATCATCAAACATTTTGTTTATTAATTGTTGAATATGGGTGTTTGACTTATGATGTTAACAAAAAATACTCGTATGTTTTTTTAAATCAATAAATGTTTGCAAAATAAATCAAATTATCGTTATACCATTTCCCCATCATCATATAAATAATTAAGTTTTTCTATAGAATTATTTCGTTTAGAGCTCTGCATTCCCAAGTGCTTTTTATTACCCCCCCTTTAGCTTAATACTTGTAAAATTTTGAGTAAAAAAAGTTATCGCCCTAATATAAATTCACGCACTGCCGTGTTGAAGTTAAATTTCCCAAAGTATGCAGAAAAATTTGCGACAACTTGATAATAAAGGAAAACATAAGAAATTATTTTCAGTTAAATTACAAAAAATTTTTTATATTTTTTCATTAAATTTTTTCAAAAATTCTTAAAATTGTATTATTTTTAAATTTTCTTACTTTCTTATCACTGTTATTAAATTAGTTCAATGGTATACATTTCAAATGTGAATTGAGTACACAATTTAGTCTGGCATCACTTAACAAAAATGGCGTTATACGTAAAACGTTAAACAAATACAATAGGTGCGTGCCTCTGCTAAATTAACCATTATTGGTTTGTTTGCTTACTACATGAACATTTAGTGCACACGATACAGTGCATTTAAAAATTATTCTATGACAAAGTAAAAAAATTAATTTTTTATTGTTTTTTTTTGTATTTTTGTGTGAAAATTTCCAGAATGTTTTCTTTCAGCAATAATGGCTGCTTTTCATTCATATCTTTTAAGTCAATTACCTAATTTACATTAAGCTTTTTTCATGAAATTTCATGAATTTCGTTGCACGAAACTTTTTTATTTGCTAATACAAAGTAAATTTGCATAATATGGTGTTGCACAAATCAGGATTATATATTTTCGTAGATCGTGAGCTTAATAATATTATAATAAATAATTTTTTAACTAAAAAACCTTCTTCAGAGCACATTTTTGATTCGTATAAAACACTGTGTGTAATTTTTTAAGTCATATAGGGACACACCACTGCGTGATAAAAGACAATGTGAATTAGTCTTAAGAGGAATACTAGGGAAATATACGGTGGTGTATGCTGTAGAGGGTAAAAGGCCAGGAGGGGATTCCTGCATAGTCAAACGGTTCAATTAGCCCTTGTAACAAATGGCACACCTGACTTATGAGCAGGGAGTGATACTGCGATCGTGGGTATTAACAAAGAGATATAAAGCTTCTTTTGAAATTCAGTTTATACTTACATTATTTATTGAATTCAAAGATTTACAATTGCAGTAGGTATGTATACTTATGACGAAATGAAGTGAGAGCCGTAGGAAGTCTTCTCTCTATGACGGAAATTGACCATCTAAAATATTTAATTCAAAAAACTGTGGTGCTCACTATACGCGGCGAATTCGACCATTAATAAAATATATATTCACAATAAAAGCAGAGGTGGAAATTCGCAATTATCATAATAGCTCAATTCACAATCTTGTGCAAATGGAGTTGCATCGTTGCATGTGCTAAATTGTGTAGTATATTCTACTCACCACTTAAACATTCTTAGTGGTGATTATCGATATACTATACCATTTTGCAAATGCAACGATGCAAGACCATTTGCACAAGATTGTGAATTGGGCTAATGTTTTTATTTTAGTTTAAACAGTGAAACTCGTTTGAAAAAAAAAGACCCGTGTCTTCCAGTTTTGTCCCAAATCATGCACTTTTTATATGTGACCCAAAGGTTTGGGGCCTTGGTGTCATTTTTAAATTTTCTCAGACAAAATTGAAAAATTTCCAAACAAATGAAATGAAAATTTTTTCGGGAATTGAAGGGTTTGATACCTATGGAACTGAATAGGGGAAAAAAGTAAACAAAAAATAGAATTTTTTAAAATTTATTGCAATTTTGTTATTGAAGATGAAGTTTTTTTAATTTTATGTGTTCACAATTTTTGTTTTTTATGAAAAACAGAAAGTAAATTAAAATTCCAAACGGTTTGCAAGATATGAGCCTTAGAAAATGCAAAAATTACACTGAGGCCCAAAATCTTTGGCGGCCCATAAAAAAGTGCTTTAACTGGGGGCTTCTTTTTTTTTTTGGTCTCTTATCACGTAGGGGTGTCCGTGTTGCACTGTGAAATTTGCGATTTTTTTTTTAAATAAATTTTATTCATAAAAATATTAAGTTCCTTTGCGCCAATACTAAGAGAACGCTTAAATCTTATCCATTTCTATAAAACTTTCTCTCTTTACGTGTTTGGTGGCCTTGGATTTTATGCTTCTGCTTCTTCTTCGAGACTAGCATTGTCTGCCGCTTGATGATTGCTCATTTCTAACTCTTCGATGTAAAACATTCCCCTCTCCATGTGCCACAAATCCATTATGCTTATCGTTAAAGGATTATCGTAACCAAATTTCGAACTCATCGAACTCAAGTCCGAACTGCTGCAACGTTCAGCTAGCAGACTCGATGTTCTTCTATACATGTTGGTTGTTGGAATTTTACAAATTTTCGGCAGCTTCTCATTCCAAAAGTGCATATTTAGGAAACACATTAACAGGCCGCTGCTGACGGCCAACGAGGCAAATATTGTGATGGGCATGAGAATGTGAATATTCGTTGTGATTATAATGAAGGGAGCAAAAATCAACCAGAAACGACTGAAACATGAAGAGGACATCATTAAAATGGAACGTTTCTCTAGGGACACCAATTGGCCAGAGCAGGTGCTTAAAATTGACAAAGAAACTGAATTGGCCAGTTTGAGTATAATCCAGAAAAACATTTCATAACCAACTTTGCGGTATTCCTTAACTGCATTAAAGTTGAAAAAAAGATATAAAATTAATTATTCATTTTTATTAAGACTTACGTGTGTTTGGTATAAACCATATAAGATATGTTATGAGACCCGCCATTATCATGAGATAACCACACCACAGCCAATGACGACGCGTGTATAGAATAAGATATAAACCCAAAAATACTCCCATCATTTCAGCAAAACCTTGAAATTTTAAAACCGATACATATTCATAAACGATTTTTAAAATTAAAACATGCTTTAAACCGGTTTTATCATTAAAAAAATCGTACGTAAAACTCGTGTATGAAAAACGGTTTATTTAAAATGTATAACTTCCTCTCACCCAAAGAAGCCGTGTTAACATGCAAGTGCTCTACGCCCAGTGTTCGTATCATCAGTATCATGACATTGTATAAAATTGTCGACACTACCCAGGCCCAATGTATTAGTATTATAAATATCCTGGGCGTCTTACCATCCCATATGGACCAATAACTGCTCTCCCTTGTATTTATTAATTGCTGGGAATACAAATTCAATTGCATTTCCAAATCTAAAGGTATTACACGATTATTAAAGGCCGCTGATTCCAATAGAAGTTGCAGAGTCTCTTCGATTTTGTTGTGTTTCAAAAGCCACAAAGGGCTGTCGGATATCCATCTGGAATTCGATTTTCATATCTTTACCTTAATACAGAATTATTTGTTTGAACTCGATTTTTTTTTGTATATTTCGATATAAGAACATCTAACGTATCGATAAATGCAAAAATTACAATTACAAAAAAAAAAAATTAGTAAGGGCCTTTTTATATTAAGGTAACGATATGTACATATGTATATCCTGAATAAAAAGTTTATAATTTTACTAGAAAATTAATATATACTCGTACCTGTGCAAAAATACCAGAATTATTACCGATGAAGATATTGCAATGTACAAGTAAGTCCAGCTGTCCAAGAATATGGAAATTGCTGGCAAAAGTATGAGACCAATAGACCAAAAGAGTTCGGAAAGTGTGATAATAATGGTTCTCGCCTTGCCAGCCGTTATGTCGTTTACTGGGAAGAGATTTTCAAGATTTTTTAAAGCTCAAAATTTTTTTAAAGGGATTTTTTTGAAAAGTACCTTTTCCAAAGTTCCTTTTCTGCAAGGTGATTTTTTAAAAAGGCATTTTTTTAAAAAAGTACTTTTTTTAAGGGACCTTTTTTAAAAAGGTACTTTTTAAAAAATTTACTTTTTTAAAAAGGTACTTTCTCAAAAATGTATGTTCTTAAATAGGTAATTTTTGACAAAGTACTATTTTAAAAATGTACTTTTAGACAAAAAATTTTTATAAAAAGGTAGTTCTTTTAGAAAGGTACTTTTTGACAAATTCCTTTTTTAAATAGGTACTTTTTGACAAAGTACTTTTTAAAATGACACTTTCTGACAAAGTACTTTATTAAAAAGGTACTTTCTCAAAAAGGTAAGTTTATAAAAAGGTACTTTTTGACAAAGTACTTATTTAAAAAAGGTACTTGCCGACAAAGTACTTTTGGATAAAGGTACTTTTTGACAAAGTACTTTTTTAAAAAGGATTTTTTGACAAATAATTTTTTTAAAAAGTTAATTTTTGACGAAGTACTTTTTTAAAAAGGTACTTTTTGACAAAGTACTTTTTTGAAAATTTGCTTTTTGACAAAGCTCTTTTTTAAAAAGGTACTTTTTGACAAAGTACTTTTTCAAAAAGGTACTTTTTGATAACAAAATTGTTAAAGTGTGCTTATTTTAAAAAGTACTTTTTGAAAAGGTACTTTTACAAAATATATTCTGTCAAAAATTTTTAAACTGTTTTTGTAAATTTTCTTAGATTAAAAAGATACTTTTTCAAAAAGAACTTTTGGAATATAACTTTTTAGTAGGTACTATTTAATAAAATACCTTTTCAAAAGGTACTTTATTAATTATATATTTTTAACAGTATTTTTCATGTAATTGGCTTACGGATACTTTTTTTTTTTATAGATTTAGGTACTTTTTATAAATTAATTCTTACGAATAAGTTTTTTAGAAATAAGGTACTTTTAATATTAATTTTTTGCGTACTTTTTTAAAATATACTTTTTTATGTACTTGTTTTAAAAAGGTAAATTTTTTATAGCTACTTTTTCAATTAGTAGTCTGTTATAAGGTACTTCGTGGCTTGGTACATTTTTAAAAGGTTCTTCCTTTAAATATGTTTTCTTAAAATGCCGTTTTTGGAAAACGTACGTTTTTTAAAAAGTGTTTTTTTAAAGGTACGAGTACTTTTTTTAAAGATTCCTTTTTTTCATAGGTACCTTTTTAAAAGGTACTTTTTAAAGGCACTTCATTTTTAAGGTACTTTATTAAACGGTAGTCTTTTTAAACGTTCTTTTTGAAAAGGTACTTTTTTTCAAAGGTACTTTTTAAAGCTCTTTTTTAAAAGATACTTTTCTAAAAGGTACTTTTTAAAGATTCTTTTTTCAAAAGGTACTTATTTTAAAAAGTACTTTTTTTTAAAGGTTCGTTTCTTAAAGGTACTTTTTTGAAAAGTACTTTTTTTAATAAGTACTTTTATGTTAGGTACTTTCTTAAAATGTACTTTTTTAAAGGGTACTTTTTTAATACGTGCTTTTCTAAAAAGGTACTTTTTAATAAGTACTTTTTTAATAAGTACTTTCTTAAAAGGTACCTTTTTAATAAGTACTTTTTTAAAAGGTACCCTTTTAATAAGTACTTTTTCTAAAGGTACTTTTTTAAAAGGTACTTTCTTCAAAGGCACTTTTTTAAAAGGTGCTTTTTTAAATGTAATTTTTTTAAAAGTACTTATTTTCAAAGGTACTTTTTTATAAGGTAGTTTTTGGAAACGTACTTTTTTAATACATACGTGCTTTTTAAAACGTACTTTTTTGACAGATTGAAATGACTTCTCTTAAAATTTCGTTTTTTTCAAGGATACATTTTCTCAAAGGTAATTTTTAAGTATTTAATTTTTTTTTGTAAAAAGGCACATTTTTAAGAGAATCTTTTTTTTAGAATATTTTTTTGTAAAATGTACTTACATATTACTTGACCTGCTGTATAGGTGAATGCACAAGCTATTGAAGTCAAACAGCGAAAATAAACATGCAGCGTAAATGTGGATACCAAACCTGTAAGATTTCCACATATAATCTGACCCAGCATACCGTATAACATTATTCTTCTGGGACTTATACTAAAAAAAAAAATACAAAACTTTCAATTACCAACTTCTCAAGAACTTGTAACGTCACTTACTGCTTCAAGGTTCGATTGGCCACCAATGTGCCGATCAAAGCTCCCAGAATATGAAATGATTGCGTTACAGATACCAAATACTCACTCGAACAAACCAAATCGAATTGTGTGACCAGTGATTCATATTCGGAGTTGTGTTCGAAACTGTCACATGGAATAAGATGTATATTCACTTGTTCGTTTGCGGGTTTGGTAAAAGGGTTTGTGTAATTTCTCAAATTTTTATAAGCAAAATCCGCTTCCAAACTGGTTTTGTAGGTATAACAAGCATCCACTTGAAACTGACGATCGGTATTCTGTATATCCTTTTGCAAATTATAAGTCATATAGGGCGCCAATAAATCCGAACTGTTATTTTGCAAAACTTTGGCAGCTGGCTTACAATAATATTCGCCTTTCTGGGGAGTGGGTGCTGTATAAATGACACACACTGTAAACCAGGCCGTGGGAATTTTACATAAAAATATCAAGACAATAGTACGCAATTGCCATTTGCCAAAATTTCCATTAATTTTTTGTAATATATCGGCTGGATTTTCGTAATTATTCATATTGTGTTTCTCCCCTCAAGAACAATTTGCTACTGGTTTTTTGAAAAATTGAGTTGCAGAGCAAATCTCAATGTTTGATTTGAAGATTTGAAATTGATGCTAATAAATTGATAATTGCTGAATAATTAGCACCTTTAGAGCTGATGGATAATCTCTTTCTCTCTCTTTCTCTCACTTTGTCTCTCTTTGTTTCTAGATCAAGACGCCACGAGCAGGGCTGTCAGATATGGCGATTTCTCGCCAAACGTGGCGATTTTTCAACTTGTTTAGCGTCAAAATTTTTGGTTTGGCGACATGGCGATTTTCTGGCGATAAATAAATTTATTGGCGATTATTATGGCTATTTTTTTTTTAACGAAATTGAACTTCAAAATATTTCTAATTTAGGAAAATTAGTTTGTTGAAGCGGCAGTTTCAAAAATATATCCTACCAAATCTCGTCTGCAAGGAGTTGAAACAATTTGATTTAGATGCATTAGATGCATTTTGAATTTGGATGGGAAAAATTTACAAGAAATAATTATTGGCGATTTTATTTCTAATTTTGGCGATTTTCTGATAAATTTTGACACGATCATTTTATAAAAATTTATATTAAAAAAGTGCTATATAAAAACAAATTTATTATCAAATATTAACTAAGAAAAACTACATAAAACTGACGATTTTAAAAATCAATTTGGTGAAATAGATCGGAAAAAATCTGACAACCCTGGCCACAAGTTTTTTTATTGCTTTATTTTATAATTTAAATAAAATTTTTTTATGTCTGACTATTTGAGAAGTGTGTTAAGTAAAAATAGCTTTTTAATGATTAATTTTAAATATTTTTTTTAAGGGAAGTAACAGTTTATGTAAATAAAAATTCTGTGGTTTGCAGTAATAACAACTTATGTATGTTGTTATTTGTCATTTCGAGCTTATGATGTCAAATTGTTATATTTCAAATACAAACATATGGACGTATGTACTTAATTTTTTCTTAAACAACAATGAAACTTTACCCTACAAAAAATTCGGTTTTCGGACATGCGCTGTTATTCATGAAAACCATGGAATTTATGTATTATATGTAAGCATATTGGATTTATTTAATTGAATGATCGGTTACAGAATTAATTGCAACTGACTTTTAGAAATTTTATGCATTAAAAAATTTTCTAAGAAAACCACTGTGCAGCGAAACCTTAATATTTTTCCAAAGTAAGAATACTATTTCTCCTAAGGTACTTTTTTTTGGAGAGTACTTTTTTAAAAATAATTTTTTTGCAAGTTACTTTTTACTAGATGCTTTTGAAAAAGTACTTTTTTGAGATACTTTCTTTAAAAGGTACTTTTTAAATAAGTACTTTTTAAAGGTACTTTTTTAAGTTACTTTTTAAAAAAGGTAGTTTTAAACAAAATGTACCATTTTCAAAAAATACTTTTTTTCAAAAGGTACTAAGTAATATTTTCAAAAGGTTCTTCTTTCAATAGGTGCTTCTTAAAAGGTACACTTTTAAAAAGGTACTATTTTAAAAAAAGTACTTCCTTCAAAAGATGCTTTTTAAAAGGCACATTTTTAGAAAGTACTTTTTCAAAAAGTACTTTTTCCCGAAAAAGTTGTTTCAAAAAGTCCTTTTTTCAGAAAGTACTTTTCCCAAAAGGTGCTTCCTTCAAAAGTTGCTTTTTTGAAAATGGAACTTTTTTCAAGACACTTTTTTCAAAAGGCGCTATTTTAAAAGGTACTTTTTCCAGAAAGTACTTTTTTGGAAATGTGCTTTTTTAAAAGATACTTTTTTCAAAACGCTACTATTTTCAAAGTGTACTTCTTAAAAATGTTCTATATTCCAAAAGTAATTTTTTCAAAAGGTACTATTTTAAAAAAAGTACTTTTTATCAAGTACTCTTTTTAAAAAGTGCTTCTTTAAAAGGTACTTTTTCCAAAAGTAGTTTTTTCCAGAAAAAACTTCTTTCGGAAGGTACTTTTTTCAGAAAGTTCTTTTTCTAAAAGGTGCTTTATTGAAAGATACTTTTTCAAAACGGTACTTTTTTCAAAATGGTACTTTTTTCAAAACAGTACTTTTTTCAAAAAGTACTTTTTAAAAATGTTCTATTTTCAAAATGTACTTTTTTCAAAAGGTAATATTTAAAAAAATACTTTTTGCAGAAGGTATTTTTTTAAAAAGTACTTCTTAGCAAGTACTTTCTTAAAAAGTGCTTCTTTAAATGCACTTTTGCAAAAAGTAATTTTTCCAAAAGGTGCTGTTTGCAAAAAGTACTTTATTCCAAATGCACTTTTTTCAAAAGTTACTTTTTTCTGAAGGTAATTTTTTCAAAATGTTTTTTTTTATGAAAGGTACTTTTTTAAGAAGGTGCTGTTTTATAAGCTGTTTTTTAAAAGTTACTTTTTTATAAGGCCCTTTTTTAAAGGTACTTTTTTATAAGGTGCTTTTTTAAAGGTATTTTATTCAAAAGTTGTTTTGAAAGGTAATTTTTTTTAAAGATATACTTTTTTGGAAAATTTATGTTTGAACTCATTAAAAAAAAGGGGGTAGAAGTGCCCCCAATCTTTATTTTCTTCATCGTTATCGTAAATAGGCACAAAGAAAGTTGAAGCTCCGGCATTTCAAGTGAACAAAGCAATAATTTTTATGCAAAATCTTGCTAGTAATATTCCTACCCTTTAACTATTCTTTGTGCGGGTCGTTTTACACATTTTAGAAAAAAAGAGGGCAAAAACAGTGCCCTGAAATGGGAATGTAATGGGTTAGAAAATTTTCTAAAAAAGAATTCGGCATTAACTTCTACTCTAGGTCTTTGAATACATTTAAGTAAGTAGAAATCTTTTAAGTATAACTCCATGACATTTTGTGGCAAATACTAATTGGCGTGCTTTCACCCACTTTTATAAGATTGTATATCATTGCAATAGTCTACTTCGCTGGCGAATGTTTTTAAAGAATCAAGTGCGTAAAAATGAAACTTAAAAATAATGTTGAGTTAAAAGGCGTGATCCACCTACTACTTTCAATTTGCACTGAATTGTGAAATCTATTGACTATGTGATGTGGAGTGAATAATAACCCAGCAAAAAATTACACATTACCATTAGAACTACTTGCCATATAAGGACTTACTTTTTTGATTGCCAATTTTCATTACTCGCTTACAAATCATATTATCTAAAATTAAAAAAAATGACGCGCAAGTTGCTAAATGAAGAGAATGATTTTTTTAGACGAAATAGATTACGTGAAATGTTGAAAAATAAAAAAAATGTAAGTACTTCGCAAGAATCGATTATTTTAGTCTCACGCCTTGTTAAAATCATTAAGTTGGTAATCCAGTAGGGAAGTGCTTCCACCAAAAATGCTTAATTCCAAACTCGATTACCTTTTTCGAAATTTTTGCTGGGAACTAATAACTATACAAGAAATATCAACGTTTGAGAATTCTTCTCCTTTGAGACCCTTTAAAAATAGATTTTTTTGTATACTCGTACAATTTATTAAAAAAAATTACTGATAATGTAATCATAAATTTTCATTACTTTTGCGATTTCTTGAATGCATGATAGAGCTACTTACATATTTTTTCAATTGGCACCTTTAATTAAAAAAAAATAAAAAAAATAATTAAGAATTTAATTGTCTGAATTAAACTTTTTGATTGATTCTATTTTTTAATCAAAGTTTAATTGACTCTATTGTTAATTTATTATTTTTATTTTTAAAAAATTAATAAAAAATTTAAATTGTGTCAGTTAAACTTTTTAACTGATTAAATTTTTTATTAAAATTTTTTATTTATTTTAATTATTTTAGTTTATTTTATTTTATTTTTTTAACTTTTTTTTTTTTAATTAAGGAGAAGTATTTTTATGTGTCCCTTTGCTGTCAAAAAACACTAAATATAATTTTTTAAATTAATATTTTATTAAATTTTTATTACTTTTTTATTTTAAATATTGCTAGGAATACAATTGGGACGAACAACGAATTTCGTCCACATCGACGAATTCGTCGATAAGAATTCGCTGTGTAAATTCGTCGTGTGAAGAACAATAACGCCGAATTTACTCAGCGAACTCGGCTCTTATAATTGATAAAGTTGGTTATTTTCAGTGTGACCATATTAGCTAATTTTGGGCTAAATTTAGCTCATTTCTTCTGGATTCAGCTTTAAAATTTTTGTTTAGCTTTAGCTTATTTTCTAGTTTTTTTTTAAACTTATTTAGCTTTTTTAATTAGCCTTTTTTAATCCAAATTGCGTATTCTCTAACAATATATTAAAGACATACGTGATTTAGCTTAATTTTATTTTAAAATCTGGTCACACTGTTTATTGTGTATGTAAAGAGAGTGAGAGAAAATTGTTTTTTCGTCGTTCGTCGGCGTACAAAATAGAAATAAATCTATCTCAGAGTTCGTCACGCACGACGAATTTCGTTGTACGGCGGTGTTGTGTTCATTTTCATATGAACAAATCTGTTTTATTTTTTATGACGAAAGTTCGCACCGAAAAATTCGTCGTTCGTCCCAATTGTGTTCCTAGCATATCTCATTGATTGTTATTTTACACATTTTTTTTATAATTCTGTTTTACCTTTTTTCAAACAACTAATTAATTGTTTATTTTTTTTCTATATTTATTAAACGTTTAATTATTTGGAATCGAAATACTAATTGATGAGGTCTATAAATTAGTTAAAATTTTAAAATTAAAAAAAAAATCCGTAGTTTATTTTTATATTTTCTAAAACTTTTTTATTGCATTTCTTTTAATTGTCTTATTAATATTTTAAAATTTAAATTTACATCTGCAAAACCTATAAACAAAAAAAGATTTTTAGCTATTATTTTAATTTTATTATTTCTTTTATTTAAATCTTATTTTCAGTTTTATATATACGACTAGATAATTTGTTAAGTTTTCAATAATTTATTTTTGAAAAATTAATAATTCTTTTTACAATATTGATTGGCTAAATTACAGGCTAAAGGAAATTGTTTAAAATTAATGATATTTTTGTTTTATATTAATAGTAATAGTAATAATAATAATAATAATAATAATGATAATAGGAAACTTTTAAGTGGTTTTGAAATTTTTCTTTAAATTCTTAAAAATTAAGAAATATGAAATTGCTTGATATTTATTATATTATTTAAAATAATTAATATATTTTGGAGTAACAACCTTTAGTAATTTGCAATAATTTTTTGTTTTTACAAATGTTTTATCATTATAAAAAATTTTTCTTAAAATTTTTTTTACATTTAAATCTTTGGTTGTTTAGTAAACTACAATTACAAATCAATTAACTGGTCTTAGGTTCTTGAGAACCAGATTTTTTTTTGATGTAATCTTTTATCGCATCGACAACAAATTTGTTCGCTTTTATGAAAGCCAATTTAATTTATTTAAAAAGCAGCTAGCAAATTGTTTTTTTTTGTGACAAAAGAATTTTTTTATTTTCTTTAACTTATTGTAAAATTGTTTAACGGGTTAACTGTCTTGTGCTGTTATTTGTTTTAGCAGATTTTTTTTACAATCTTACTTTTATTTAAAATTTAATAAAATCAAAGAATCATAACCAAGAAAAATTTTAACAAGGCCGAAAACTGCAAGCAATTGGGACTGATTGCAGATCTAAGGGCCAATCCCACGATGAACGGCAACGATCGAATTGTCGTACACTTACATTTGAAACAATAACGAAATATTTATTTTGAATGTAAATGTTGGACAAGTCGAACGTGGGTGACATTGTGGGATTGGCCCTAAGAATATATAATATGTGTGTGTCCCCCCCAAAAAAAAAAAAAAAAATTGATAGGATAATACTTATGCTTAATTTTTTTATGATATTTCATTTAATTTTTTATCACAGAAAATAAAATTAAAATCTTGTTTAATATACAGCTAAAAGAAGATATTATAGTTGCTTGTTTGTATCGGTATAAACTCAGCTGAAACTCTTTTTTCAAGTTCAGTGTTGTAATATATTTGTAGCAGAGAAAAAAATTATTACTCGTATCGTAAAGTATTGATAATGAATTTAGGAATAAAGTACTTTTTTTTTTCAAAAAATACCCATTTGTTCAAACGGACTTTTTGCAAAGGTTCTTGGTACTTGGAATAAAGTACTTTTTCAAAAGGTACCTTTTTTTCAAACGGACTTTTTGCAAAGGTACTTTTAATAAAAGCTACTTTTGTCAAAGGTACCTTTTTCCTACAGAAAGTACTTTTTAAAATATGTATACCTTTTATATATATATATATACCCAGCAAAAAATTACACATTACCATTAGAACTAATTACTTGCCATATAATGACTTACTTTTCTGATTGCCAAATTTCATTACTCGCTTACAAATCACATTACCTAAAATTTAAAAAAATGACGTATAAGTTGCTAAATGAAGAGAATGATTATTTTAGATTTAATAGATTACGTGAATATGTTGACAAATAAAAAAAGTAAGTACTTCTCAAGAATCGATTATTTTAGTCTCACGCCTTGTTAAAATCATTAAGTTGGTAATCCAATAGGGAAGAACTTCCACCAAAAATGCTTAATTCCACACTCGATTACCTTTTGTGAAATTTTTTGCTGGGTATATATACTTCTTAAAATTACTTTTCAAGAAGGTTCTTTTTTTAAATTGTAATTTTTAAAGAGAGCACTTCTTTTTAAAAGGGTATTATTTAAAAAAATTTATTTTTTTAAAGAGGTTATTTTTAAAAATTTATTTTTTTAAAGAGATCCCTTTTATTCAAAGTACGTTTTTAAATAGTATACTTTTTTAAAACGTACTTGCTTAAAAAAAGTACTTTGTTAAAAGGTACCTTTTTTATAAGGTACTTATTTTAAAAAGTTAAATTTTTCAAAAGGAATTTTTTAAAGGTACTTTTTTAAAATTAATACTTTTTTAAGAAATAATTTTTTTTAAATGGTACTTTCTTAAAAAATATGTTTTTAAAAAAGATTTTTTTAAATGGTACTTTCTTAAAAAATACTTTTTTTTAAAGGTAATTATTTTTAAAGAAAATTTGAAACAGGTCTTTTTTCAAAAGGTACTTTTTTTAAGTTAACAATAACAAAAAAATACTTTTTAAAATGTTACTTTTTTTAAAAAGGTACTTATTTTAAAATGGTACTTATTTTAAATGATACCATTTTTAAAAGGCTCTTTTTTAAAAGGTACATACTTTTTTTTAAGTACCATATCTAAAAAAATCTTTTAAGTAGGTTCTTTTTTTAATAAAAATACTCCTTTTTAAGACACTTTAAAAAATGTACTTTTTAAAAGGTACTTTTTTAAAAGGTAATTTTTTAAAAGGTAATTTTTTAAAAAGGTACATTTTTAAAAAGGTACTTCTTTAAAAAGGCAGCTTTTTAAAAGGTAATTTTAGTAAAAGGTAGTTTTTTCAAGAGGTATTTTCTTTTAAAAGTACTTTTTTAAAAATTTATTTTTTTAAAGAGGTCCTTTTTAAAAATTAATTTTTTTAAGATATCCTTTTTTAAAAGTACGTTTTTTTTAAAAGCAAATTTTTTTAAAAATGTACTTTTTTGAAAAGGTACTTTTTTTGAGTGGCATTTCTATTAAAAAGTACTTTTCAACAGAGGTTGTTTAAAAGGTTCTATTGAAAATATACTTTTCAAAGGTACATTATAAAAAAGTACTTTCTTGAAAGTTACTTTTGTAAAGCTACATTTTCCAAAAAAGGTATTTTATTTAAAATTGTGAGCTTTTTTAAAATACTTTTGTTAAGAAAGTTCTTTACTAAAGACATTTTATTTTAACGGACACATTTTGTTGGAAGTACTTTTGCTCAGAAGGTACTTTTTTCAAGGACTTTTGTTAAATGTACTACTTTTTAAGGCACTTTTTAAAAAGTACTTTCTTGAATTAATCTTTTTAGAGGGCATTTAAAAAAATGTACTTTTTTGAAAAAATGTATTTTATTGAAATATTATTTGCTTGAAAAAAAAGGTGCTTTATTGATTGAGTACTTATTTTAAAACAGTTACTTTTTTGATAAAGTACTCTTACTCTTTTTAAGAGTTACTTTTTCGAAAAAGGTACTTTTTAGTAAAAGTATTTTTGTGAAAGGGTACGTTTTTCGAAAAATTACAATTTTGAAAAAAGTACTTTATTGAAAAAAGGTACTTTTTGAAAAGGTGCTTTTTTAAAATAAGTACTATTTGAAAAATTATTATTTTTTTTTTTAAAAAGGATACTTTATTTTAGAAATTACTTCATTGAAAAAAGATACTTTATTAAAAAAGGTACTTTATTGAAAAAAGGTACTTTGTTGAAAAAGGTACTTTTTTGAAAAAGTACTTTTTTAACTACACTTCTCAAAATCTATTTTTCCAAAAATTACATTTCTGAAAAAGGCTCTTTATCTACAAGGTCCTTTTCTAATTGTTCTGTTAAAAATACTCTTTTTAAAATTGACTTTTCAACAAAGTTACTCCTTCCAACGGTTTTTTCTTGGGAAATATTTTCAAAAATAAATTTATTTTTAGCATAATTTTTGTCAATGCTCCTTTAAAAAAAAATTATTTAGAAAAAAGTAAGTTGAAACTAAAATTGCTTTTATCACTTTGTCATTATTCTCAAATTCATTACCTTTGGAACGTTTTGAAGATTTCGTTTCAAATAATGGAAAACTCTGTCCGTCTGTCGTTCGTTTTTCTTAGTGAAGATAATTAATCATGGAAGATATGATAGTCTGTTTATTGTGTATTTGGCAAAAGTGTGATAAAAATATTTCTCTATAAGTATTTATAGTTAAATTCTCAAGGTTATTTGACATATTGTGTCTCTATATATTTATGTATATGGATACATGGAATGTGTATTGTAATGGAGAGAAATCTGAGATGAAATGAAGAATGTGTTTAATTGTGTTTGTTAAATTCCTTGTTTCTTAACTGCTTTTTGGTTTTTATTTTTTGTAAATCTTTATCTAATTTTCTTACCCTTAATGTCTTTCCAAAATAATAGTAGTAGGCATTTGTTGCCTCTCTCTTTTTAAAAGAAAAAGTTTAAATTATATCCGAGCTATACGTTAAAGGGAAAAATTATCGAACTTAATAACTGTAATGAAACCTTAGTTGTTGTAGTTCCAAAAATTGAGAACTGCTGCTTCTTTTTTAATTCTTTTCTACTGGTTCAACAAAGTGTTGGTCACTTCCGAAAACGACAACAAAGGACTGCCATCAATGGTTTGTTCTAGGCCCCCCAAGCCTGAAGCACAAGTTGTTGTTGTACCGGGAGCACCAATAACATACGCATTGGTGGCATAAGCCAATGTCGAAGGATGCATTACCGAGCTGCGCGTCTTGAGTGTTGAAGTACCAAAGCCTCCACTACCTGTTCCGCTTGATAAATTCGTCAAAGTTGAACCAACTCGTCCAGCATTCACCGCATCACCCAATTGTTGCAAAGCCAAACTTTGAGCATCCACTTCTCCCGCTCCACAACCGTCCAAAGTGGCTGACGTGATAACAATAGGTGAAGCTATTATGGCCAGCTGATGGTAGGGAGTCGTGGTTACGGTTACACCTCCAGTACCTAAATGCGAGCCATTGTGATGCAAGGAACCACCGTTGAGACCATTTATAACGCTACTGATGGCAGGCAATTGTTGTGTTTGCAGGGGCGATGTGCACGAGGGCGATGAGCTGGCTGAGGCTGCCGTGGTTATGGTGGCAATCTGGCAACTGCCTTGGCCTTCTGCCGTTATGGATTCGAGCGGTTGTAAGTGATGATTGTATGCACTGAGTTGTAATACTTCTTCGTGTTGTTGTTGCTGATGGTGATGGTGGTGGTGGTGATGGTGATGTGATCGTTGAGTGATCATAATCTGCAGTTGAAAGTTTTTTTTTTTTTTTGTTGAAGATTCAAAAAAAACAAAATATAAGTATTCATGGTTACTGATTTTAGGAAGTTTTTAAAATGGAAAAAATAATTCAAATTATATAAAAAATCGTGCTTGAGTGCAATATTTTAAAGAATTTTTTTTTATATTAATGCAGCTTCCATTTATTTAAGAAACAACAAGAAAGCATTTGGTCTTAGACAGAAAGTCGTGGAAATATCAGAGAAAAAATGAGAAATGAGAAACCACAATCCAAGTCTTTGGTGTTTAGCAGACATGATTTGGAATGTGGCATATTAGAACGCTTTTAGATCTTTGAGGTGAAGCATATGAGAATAACTTTCCTTCGCTCTTAATAGATGAGAATAATATGGTTCAAAAGGGATCCCAAAAAGCTGGGAAAGCATATTAAAATATTCACTATATGGAATCCGTTCGACATCATTTCAAACGTCCATTAATCATTAAAGATGAGATGAAATAAAACCGAGATCAAAGTATGGAAGAATACGACAGCTTCAAATCCGTATGAAAAACCAGAGCAGTTATAATTATACAAGTTTACTAATTTCGGTCAACTTTTATATCAAAGCAGATTAGTACAAATCTTAGCGTTATATAAGGCGCCAAATTGGACTTCGGGTTTCGCTTTTTCAAAATTTCTTCTAGTTTTTGAGTTCTCACATGTTGGTAGCACTGCACTATCATGACTGTACAGTACTGCCATGTCATAAATGTTGTCATAACGACAATCAGCTGTATGCATCGCTTTCAATTTTATTCTAAAACTAATGGCCTACAGGAAGCTTATAAAATGCTTGACGCCCCATGAAGAATTAGCATTGGCATCTTTTTAAGATGTCATTGACACCTTTCTCGGAAAACACAAACCACAATAACGAGTAAGGAGAGTGACTTCACCAAGATTTGACAAAAATCAGAAAACAATATCAAGTGCTAGATGAGAAAATGTGTGACAGATCGGTGAGCTTGCCGATAGGTTATTAGTATAGGGAACTGCAAAGTTAGGTGGTGAGCAAGAAGCACCAGAAGAAAGACGATATCAAAGATTTTGCTACGAGGACATGATGAGCTGGCAGGAATAGGGTCGACGTTAGATGGATGAATGTGTGACAATGCGATGAAATTAATTATAGGTCATTACTAGGAACTTAGTATTTGAGTGGCGAGCATGGTAGAATATCAACGGTTGAATTTCCAAAACTTGACTAAGGAAGATCTAAACTAATATGGGATACGAGTAGAAAGGTTATGAGGGTCTTGATAGGCGCGTTAACTGGTCACTGCTTGATCAGAGCAAGGAAAATTATTTGCGAAACTGAAACTCCAGATCTCTGTAAAATGTGCGATATTGAAGAGGAATCAGAAACCATTAAACTTACTATCTGTCATTGTCCGCAGCTTCACCGCGATAGTCTTAGTTGACTGAGCAGGCGTTTTCATGAGAGTATTAACGATATTGCAAAGTGTAGGCTAGATGATATTAGCGGCTTCATCAGCGAAATTCTGTAGCTTAGTGACAGATAATTGGGGCTCTTCTGGGTACTATTGGGGGTTAAATTTTTTTATTAACAGAAGGGAATTATAATATACCCAACTGGGTCTCCAAGATGTACCACCCTTTCTAACCTAAGGCATGATTAGCGACTACTATTGGACTCTAATGAAGAAAACAGATCTCAAGCCATACAAACGACTCAGTTAGACTGCTCTTTATTCTTATATTTTCACTTATAGTCGAATAAAATGAGTATACGTTGTGAAAAATTTAAAAATTAAAAAAAAATTAAAACTAATACCAATCTCGAAAACCGGAGTGCATATTTGAATTCAGCTCCCCAAGACTATGGAAATAAAATAAGTTACTCTTATCCAAAACCATATATGTATATTTTTGTTATAGATAAACAAAACCTAAATATGTATTCTTATAAAATCATTTACTAATGCCTGAAATAGCGAAATTTATTCACACATTTCGCTAAAATCAATTGTTATTACTATTCTGAAAAAGATAACCCTAGATTCCGAAAAACATACAGACTATTTCATCAGTTTGATCACTCATACCTTGGAGATATTCATAAAAAAGATCCTCAACTGCGTTTTTGTGTGAACTTAGATTCTTTACTTAATGAAATCAGGTACTGAGAAAGTGTCATATATGCAAAAACTGTATTGCTTCGAAATTTAAGGTTTCTTAAGGTATCATGGATCGAGCATTTCGGTAGAGAAATTTTGCGCAAGCTTAATGTCTAGCATCAGCTACTTTTTGCAATTAAAATGCAAAGAAATGCAACTGATCGAGGTACGATAGGAAATACATGAAATTTTTCTACTTCTAGAATAGTTTAGGTTCGGTTAGGTGAGTGTGGTAATCAAAATCCTGGACTCACTTAGACCATTTTGGTCCACTGCAATACCACGATGGCTACTACTATGCGAAGTCCCCATCGTTGAACCAATCATAGCTCAATAAAAAGCTACTAATAGGTTGCGATTCAACATTGGCAGCGTCAGAGAGCTTCCGGAACTCAAGAGCCCCACTTGGGTTATTTTCACTTTTTTTTGCTAGTCCAGGACAGTGACACGGAAAATGTTTTACACTTTACTCTTCATTGATATTTTGGCAGCTTTAACCTTTGTGCATGCCTACTAAGCTATGAGACAGTGTCCGGTTTGCACAGACAATAGAATCGAGATTGGTTTTCTATTTCTTAAAATCAAAAAGAAACTGAAATTTTCTTATTTAGATGAGCCCATAACTGCCTGGTGATTACTCAAGCATTTCTTTTGGTCCAGCTTCTATTTGTTTCATCTTCTGTCTTGTGGCTAAGTCTGAGTTTGCAAGAGAGTAGGGGTAAACAAACGCATTCAAATTCCGGTGGAACCTTTTAGATTGTTTAGCAAGCTCATCAGCCCTGGAGTTCCCTTGAAAGCCTCTATACCCTGGCATCCAGATGATCCTAATATTAAACTGCTCTACCATCTTGTTTAGAGATGATCGGCAGTTGAGGGCTGTTGTTAATCTTAGAAGTGGGGATTCAACGGCCATAACAGCTACCTGACTATCGATGTATGTGTTAATTAAAGTCTTTGAATACACAACTTCCTTTATAGCAAGGATCTTTGATTGGTAGACACTGCAGTAATCGGGAAGGTGCGATACGAAGACCTAATGTCCTTGAAAAGACTCCATAACCCACCCCTTGTTGTGTTTTGGAGCCATTTGTATAAAAATCAACACTTTTTCTTCTAGCAGGAGTATTCATTACTCCACAGTTCTGTGCATGGTATCTACGTTTTATAAATTCTTTCATGGATAAGGGTAGAGAAGATTTGATCAGTCCTCCATCCGCAAGTTTCAAGGGTTGAGTATTCTATAGTGGTTGGTGCCCCGTTTTCATTCCACAGAGAAGTACAACGAATAAGGATTGCTGAGGCTATTACTATCTCTTTCCCTACTAGGTTAGGTTAGGTTAGGTTAATCTGGGATTGACTATTAGCGATACCAGCAAATGACAAGAAAAAACCTGTAGGTATGGCAGCTTAGTACGTGGTGCCAGTATCGTATTACTCCCACACAAATTTAACAAGCCTTAGCAGTCTACACAGTTCCACTCTCGATACAAATTCAAGACTACGAAAAGTGTTAGAACCAAGACAGTTATTTATATCTATTGCGAATTAGAGCCGGACAGTGGCACAGTAGATGTTATATTGTCCCAATTACTCCTTCCTTCCCTACTAAGACCAATGGTAGCAGGTGCAGGTGCACCCCTCCACTACTTCTACTCCAAGGCAAAATGCAAGGAAGGAAATTGGGGTATTGTTCGCGCCACCTCCGAAAGTAGACCGGAATTAGAACAATTGGCAAACTAAAACGAAGTGTATCGAACATGTAAGAATCTGATTTGAAGCACATGCTGCAGCTAAAGAGAGAGAGAGAGAGAGGGAGATAGAGACAGAGATAGAGACAGAGATAGAGACAGAGATAGAAAGGCAGTCATATACATACAGAAAAAGCAGTAGAAAATTGCAAATGATGTTAATTACAAAATAACAATTACTAGTCAACACAATAGAGTCTACGACTAAGCAATTTTACAACCCTTTCCAATTTACAACTACCGGGCTTCATTTGTTATTCCACAAAAAAAAAAAAAAAACACTAAAATACTTAATACAAATACATTTTACAAGTTGGTCTACACACCCGTATCTTTTTGCTTTGAAAAGTTTTTTGGGCCAACCCCGCAAATAAAAAAATTTATGTCTATAATATAGATTTTTTTATTTCCGAGTGTGAAGCAGACTTGCGAATTTTGTAAGATTGGTACACAACAACAAACTACTGATTGAGTGCTGCTACTAATGTGGAGGTGGAGGTGCCGTAGTTGTGCTGCTGGCAGCCGTTGCCGTTGCATGAGTGTGATGGTGATGGTGGTGAGCGTGGTGATAAGAGAAATATTGTGAAGCATATTGAGATGCATATGATGCAGGACTCCATACCTCACTGCCGTTGGTGGGAGTGGTGGCTGAGCTGTTGGTGGTGCAGATGGTGGTGGTGGCGCTTGATGTGTGGTGCGATGGATGATGGTGGTGGTGATGGTGATGCGGATGTGCATGTGCATGTGCATGTGGATGCGGATGCGGATGTGTGAGATGGGGATGATGTGTTGAGGTGGATGCTATAGATGATGGTGGTGGTGGTGGCGGTGGTGGCGGTGGTGGATGATGATGATGATGATGGTGCGGATGATGTGCATGAGTGTGATGACCATGATGATGATGGTGATGGTGGTGAGCTGCATTAGTGCCGGCATGGCTGTGGTGATGGGTTGGTGATACAGCTAAATGGTAATGATGATGTTGTTGCTGTTGTGATTGCGAGTGGGGTAGATGTGCTAAATGCGCATGTGTGGTTGTGGCAACCGCTGCTGTTTGCGGTGATAGTTGATGATGATGCACAATGTTTTGCAGCTGAGCAGTATTATTATTATTAGTGTGAGTTTGTTGTTGTTGTTGTTGTTGTTGCTGCTGTTGGGCTTGGTGCATGGTATGTGCGGCCATAAGGCTATTGCCCTCAGTAGCTGGCGTTGGTGCAAGTGTGCTGGGTGCATGGTGTGCTGCAGATGTATTAAGACTTTCAGCCACCGTATTGTGAGTTGTATGTCCGGCGCCTGTGTTGCCTCCTCCTCCGCCTCCCGGACCAGCGCTGGTACTGCTGCCACCACTGCTCAGTCTGTGCTGGGGAGAAGTGGTGTGCGAAGAGGCCGAGTATAGTCCGGAATCATCGTGATGTATTTGATAACTATCAGGCGTGGAAGAGCTTTTAATATCTTTCGTTGAATTCGATGTAGCGGAGCCATTCCATTTCAATGATGTTTCAGCTTCACTATTGGCATACGAAAGACCACCTCCGTTTGTCAGGGGCGTTGTCTGTGGTGAGCGTTCAGCATGCGCATGTGTATGATGCAAACTGTTAATGGGCACGCCACTAGATTGGGAACCCCACATGAGCACCGTCTGCCTCTCGTAGGGATCCTGAGAGGTCAGTTCAACTTTGGGTGTTACCACTATACCGTTTGAAGCATTGTTTGCGGGATTATTGTGAGAGTTGTTAGGAGAAGGACCATCTGAAGAGCAAGAGACCACTTCCATAACATGAGGTGAAGACTTTGGCGTTTTTAAAGGAACTTGCTGCAAAGACATTAAATTATTTAAAGTATGACTTAAGGCTTTTTAAGGCTTAAGCTAACCTGTGGCGTTGAAGTGGGACTGCCGTATCCACTGCTATAGCCGCTGTAATATTTGCCCGTATCCTGCCATTTTTCCTCTTTGGAGGTTATGGTGTAACCGTCATAGGAGAGAAAACCATTGGCCACATAAGCCGAGGCAGGGGCACCCGTGTGATGATAGTCCGCATAGTAACCGCCCACACCTTGCAGCCGATATTGATGGAAAAGGTTCTCCGTAACGGGATAAAAATTGGTCGAATGCACAGAAGTGCCCATGTAAATATTGTCGGCTGCGGTGGCATAAGGTGAAGCTGTATACATGGGATTGAGATTGGAGTAGGCGGCAGCCACAGCTGCAGCAGGGTCGGGCAGATACTCTACCACTGGAGCTGGAGAGGTTACCTGAAAAAAGCAATATTAGTACCATTTTCCAAATGTTAAAAGACCTTACAAAAGTTTACCTGTCCCAAAGAAGAATTTTGTTGCGCTTGCTGCTGCATTTTACGTTTGGAACGACAAGTAGACAAAAAGTCCCTTAACTGAGTCTTGTAACGTCTATTGGGTCTTGTGGGTGTGACAGGAGGAGGCAAAGAGCTGGGCGAACCACTAGGAGGCACTATCAATTGATCAGCCTCTGAGAAATAGGTGGAAGCTAAACCGGTATCCAAGTAGCTCACCTTAAAATCCATAGTGCGCTTACCCAACAAGTCATAGCCCTCCTCATCCATTAAAACACGATGAGTGCATATGACAAAGTCGGGCTTGGAATTTTTATATACCAGACGGGAGCTTGAAAATAAATATGTTTTTTTCTAATTAGCTGTTTATATATATATATATAAGAGTTGACCTACCTAGTTTGTAGCCACTGCCATTCACCATCTTTTTTTTGATAGCGATAGGCAATCATGCCGGAAGCACCCGTCTTAAGTACTGAAATTAGAAAATACCATATCCCATGCACTGAAAATATTCTATTGCTGTAATAAATACTTACACTCTTGATGCGCACTGGCCACATAGGCCAAATCATCGTAATGCACCAAATCATAGCCACCCATATTCACCAATTCAACATCCGAATAGCCCAATATATGTTTGCCTCTTTGGTCCATGGACACCAGAGAAAAATCCAATTTATGTTTCGACTTGAACATATTTTCCTTATGCGGTATCTCCAGCAAACTGGGCGGTCCAAAGGGTGTGCAATAGGCGAACAAGGCCAAAGGCGGCTCTTCGGTCTTGCGATTTTGGCCATGAAGAATTTTAATGCGCCCCCTAATATCCAGTCTCAAGAAACCGGAAGTATTGTCTAGCAAGCATCTAAATCTTACGGTAAAGCTACGCTCCAGATACAGGGTCTTGTCCGGGGCCAAAGTCTCCGCCAATTGCATGGTCGACATATCCGCAGGTAAAAATGAATTCCACAGTAATTGTCTTTGCAATTCTTCACGGTCTTCGGAGTGCACCAGCTCATAAACCGATTGGTGGACGATGTCAGACTAAAAAGAACAAAATATATTTTATTAGGAAAAATATTATTTTAGCGAAAAGTTTTTTACATGTAGCCAATTCGATTATTCGAATAAAAATGATCAAACATATATTGGTCATATACAAATATGAAATATTTAACGAGATTACAAATGATTACATGAAGCCAATTCGATTATTCGAATAAAAATAGTCAACGATAGGAAATTTTTAACGATTATAGATAAAGCCGATTCGATTATTCGAATAAAACTGATCACCTATATGAAGTCGATTAGATTATTTGAATAAAACTGGTTGACTTTGAAATTTTGTAATTCTATATATGAAGCCGATTCGATTATTCGAATAAAATTTTTAAACTTTATGAGAATCATATAAAAATATGAAATATTTATCGATTATAAATGAAGCCGATTCAAATGAAATATTTGACGATTATACCTAAAACCAATTCGATTATTCGAATAAAAATTCGCAAATATGTGTATGTCTATCATATGCAAATTCGAAATATGCGACGATTGCACATGTACCCGATTCGATTATCCGACTAAAAATTATCAACTATATGAAATATTTCACGACTTTACATAAAACAGACTCGATTATTCGAATAAAAAGGGTCAAACATATGTTGATCTTATCGAAATATGAAATATTTGACTATTACACATGTAGCCGATTCTATTATTCTAATAAAAATTATCAACTATGTGAAATATATAACGATTATGTATAAAATCAATTTGATTATTCGAATATAAATGTTGAACTATGTGATGATCACTTGAAAATTCGGAATATTTAACGATTATACCTGAAACTGATTCGATTACTCGAATAAAAATTATCGACTATATGAAATATATAACAACTGTACAAGAAACCGATTCGATTATTCGAATAAAATTGGTCAAATATGTGAAAATCATATAGAAATACGAACGAAATATACGATTAGACGGCTTCATGCCATTTGAGTTATTCGAATAAAAATTATCAACTATGTGAAATAGTTAACTACTAAACGTGAAACCGATTCGATTATTCGAATTAAAATGATCATGAACGACTATACTTGAAAGTGATTCGATTAATCGAAAATGGTCAACTATATGAAATATATAACGATTATATACGAATGCGATTCAATTATTCGAATTAAACTGTTCAATTGTATGATATTTTAAACTACTTTACATGATGCCGATTCGATTATTCGAATAAAAGTTATCAACTATATGATATTTTTAACGATTATAAATGAAACCAATTCAATTATTCCAATTAAAATTGCCAAATTTATGTTGATCATATATACATGCGAATAATTTATCGATTATGCATGAAGCCCATTTAATTATTCGAATAAACACGATCAGGTATATTCGATTCGATTTTTGGAACAAAAATTTTTAACTATATCAATAAAAATGATCTAACGATTACACTTGAAACTGATTCGATTAATCGAATAAAAAAGATTAAATATATAAAATTGTTAATGATTATAAGTGAAACTCAAATACGAAAAATCTAACGATTATAATTGAAACTGCTTCGATTAATCGAATAAAAATTATCAAATATGTGAAGTTTTTAGCGATTATTCATGAAGCCGATTTGAGACTGTATGAAATTTTTAACGATTCGATTATTCGAATTAAAATTGTCAACTATTAGAAATTTTCAAAGACTTCACATGAAGCCGATTCAATTATTCGAATTCGAATTATTCGAAAATTTATTATTTATATATATTGATCATTTTTATTTATTTAGCTTCGCAAAATCTATGTATGCTCATCATCAAATAATCGTTGGAGCGCAGTATCAAATTTAATATTTTCTCTAACAACATAAAGCATTCGAAGGGTTAAGGAACTCTGTTTATTTTCATTTTTTTTTTCAATATTACTTTGGCTTGATTTTGGATCTTTCTTGTGTTTTTTTATTATTGGTGGGCATTATAAGGAGTGTGTGTCTTAATATTTATTGTATATTTATTGATTTCTCATACTCATACTTATTTTTTTTTTTAAATATTGTTCGCTTTTTGTTTGGATAAATAAATCATCGGCAAAACTAAATTGAAAACTCAATTTTATTTTAGTACGTTTTGTTTCATTTCGTTTAATTTTTTTTTAGTTTCTTGTTGTTGTGAATTTTTTCTGGTTGCTGCTTTATTTTGCTCTGCAGGTTGCTTTCGCAGATTGAGTTGTGTGTTTTTCAGAAGTAGGTGTTTTGTTGTTGTTGTTGTTCTTAAAAAAACAAACACTGATTTCTAAAATCAAAAGTGAAACAAAAAAAAAAAAAACGTAGATACCTAACAAAATTACAAAAGTAATTGAAACATTAATTATTGCTGTTATTGTTTTATTAAAACCGATCAGAAATATCTCTATCTACATATCTCTAGAATTATAAATTTCACCCTGCAAGATCTGAGCGGATCGAGCTTCAGAACGCTTGACATTGCTTGGTATCTGAAGTAATACAACAGATCGCCTGAAATAGATGTTCCACACAAATTTTAAATAAATCAAGCTGAAGCCGAATTATTTCTAAATGAGTTCAGTGATTTTTTCCTCTCGCTGACAATGTGAAAAATTGATTAATGCTCACATTCACCACATCAAGTTATACAAACTCCAATATTTTAAAAATAGAATAGCTATATGTATTCTAGTTTTAATCGAAAACGAGTTTAAAGTTTTCAATTTCTCAAAAGTTGAAATTACTATGAAATTTGTATATAATATAATTAACGATATGAGGGTTAGTTCTGCATTATTAGTTTAAAAATTCCATTTTTTGAGTTATAACGTTGTTTTAGTAAACGAACGATATGTTTATATGAGATTGATTATTTTTTGCCGAGAGTAAGGCAACACTGTGGCAGCTTGTTGTCCATGCTGATTTTGTCATTGTAGTCCAATGTTGGCGACAATGAGTAAATGCAGTGCTGCCAATATAATGCAAAATGTGGAATCAATGATAGTAACAGAAAGAATATCCCGAAATTTATGTAAAGGAAAAAAAATTAATGCATTTTTATAATTTTACTTGATTTACATAAACAAGTAAGAGTGCTATATTCGGCCGTGCCGAATCTTATATTCCCTTTACCGAAGTGCGTATTTAAAGTATAGAGATAAGCACATCCATATATATGCATATGTTTTGTAAAAAAATTTATAATTTTTTGCTCTAGTGCAATTTTTAGTAAGTGTCCTCTCGGTATTTTTTTTTTATATTAGCAATAAGTTGAATATTTCTACATTCTGTATTTAAGAAATATTTTACATTCACCCTTATTCTAGCTGTCAAAAATTACGTCACGTCATACAATATCAAAAAATTAGTTTTATTTACTAACTTTAATATCCAGAAAAAAAGTTAAAAGTTTCCAGCTCTGGAGCTGTTATTTTAATTTTTATAATTTTCTACACCAAACTTTTCTTGCCAAAACGTAAAATATATATAATTTATAAGGAAAAAGAAAAAAATTAATTAGACCTAGTTATATGGTATATAAGATACCACAAAAAGTGTAAGTTTCCCAACCCTGGAATCATACTTTTTGATTTTTCTGATTTCTTTTACCAATCTCTTTCTCTAAGATATATTTAATTTATAGAAAAAAGGAAAAATTTCTTTTAGTAAGTTAATTTTGTATAATTTTTTAAAGTTTTTTAAAGTTTTTTAACCCTGGAAACGCCTTTTTAATTTTTTTTTATTAGAAATACCAGTTTTATTCATACTGAAGTATAAAATAAGTTTATTTAATAAAAAAATAATAATAAAAATTAGCTTTCGGTAATTACTTTAGTATGGCAAAATAAAGTTTGACAACCAGCAAAATCGAGCAGAGCTGTATCTGCTCGATTTTGCTGATTTTCAATGCCAATCTTTTTCATTCTATTTCTGACACACCAGTCCAAGAGCGAAGTCTCTAGCTTTTCTGGGAACTTCGGAAAACTGATTTCACGTACAGACAGACGGACATCGCTTATTCGTCTTCCTTATGCATAAGGATCCAGAATATATATACTTTATGGCGGAATGACAAACCTATATACATATTTTACCATTTTTTTGGTAAAGAGTATAATAAAGGCGGTTTCAGATTATAATACAAGTATTAATGCAATGGAAAATGCAACTCTGACATGTTGAGTTGTTATTGTTTTTTGAGATTTTTTAAACAGAAATTAGATCAGGGAAGCATTTTCGTCAAAAGTATTAATACTTGTATTATAGTCTGAAACCGCCTTAAGTACATTTTAAATATTGGAGGGTGGCACCACTGTACGCATTTATACATGAATATCAGCTGATGCTGGTGCCATCTCAAAAATATTTGAGTAGTTGGCTACAAGGCAACAAATGCAGCTAGCATCATTTGAAGTAGTTTGTCTGAGCTTATGACTTCATATAAATATTTCTAATAAAAAATATATAAGCTTCTTGTGACGACATTTATTAGTTTTCTATTCTAAAAGTTTACCAAAAACCTCTTGTCTGGTCTTAAAAGAAAAACTCAACAAAAATTCAACAAGAATTCTATTTTTTTATACCCTTTACCAAAAAATGGTAAAAGGGTATATATAGGTTCGTCATTTGGTTTGTAATTTCTAGAATATTAATAAGCGAGCTATAAAGTATATATATTCTGGATCCTTATGTATAGGGAATACGAATAAACGATGTCCGTCTGTCCGTCTGTCTGTACGTGAAATCGGTTTTCCGAAGCTCCCAGAAAAGCTAGAGACTTCGTTCTTGGACTGGTGGATCAGAAATTGTCGAAATAAGATTGGCAAAATCAGCAAAATCGAGCAGATGGTTTCAGAGCTGGGAGACTTAAACTTCATTTTGCCATACAAAATAACTACCGAAAACTAGTTTTTAATAATTTTTTATTAAATAAACTTATTTTATCCTTCAGTATGAATAAGTATTTCTAACTGAAAAAAAAATTAAAAAAAAAAATTAAAAAAATTAAAAATACGTTTCCAGGGTTGGAAAGCCTTAACTTTTTTTGTTATGCAAAAGTAACTTACTAAAACAAATTTTTCCTTTTTTTTCTATAAACTAAACATATCTAATATTCTTAAAAGGAAGAGATTGATGTAAATAATCAGAAAAACAAAAAGGATGATTCCAGGTTTGGAAAACCTACGATTCTTGTGATATATACAATTAACTACCGTAAACTAATTTTTTAATTATTTTTATTAAATAAACTTATTTTATACTTCACCACGAATAAAATTGGTATTTCAAATAAAAAAATTAAAAAATTTAAAAAGACGTTTCCAGGGTTGGAAAACTTTAACTTTTTTTTTGTTATGCAAAAGTAACTTACTAAAACAAATTTTTCCTTTTTTTCTATAAACTAAACATATGGAATGTTCCTAAAAGAAGGAGATTGATGTAAGAAATCAGAAAAACAAAAAGGATGATTCCAGGGTTGTGATATATACAATTAACTACCGTAAACTAATTTTTTAATTATTTTTATTAAATAAACTTATTTTATACTTTAGTACGAATATAATTGGTATTTCAAATTAAAGGTTAACCTTCTAGAATAAAAAAGATGTTTCCAGAGTTGGAAAACTTTAACTTTTTTATACAAAAGTAACTTACTAAAGCAAAATTTTCCTTTTTCTCTATAAATTAAAGATATCTTATATTCTTAAAAGAAATAGATTAGTATAAGAATCAGAAAAATTAAAAAGTTTGATTTCAGGGTTGCAAAATCCACACTTTTTGTGATATAAAAAATTAGCTACCGAAAACTAATTTTTTTTATAAAATAAACTTATTTTATACTTCAGTATTTCAAAATAAAAAAAATTTAAAAAATTAAAACGACGTTTCCAGGGTTGGAAAATCTTATTTTTTATACAAACGTAACTTACTAAAACAAATTTTTTCTTTTTTACTATAAATTAAACATATCTTATATTCTTAAAAAAAAGATGGTGTAAGAAATCAAAAAAAAAAAAAAAAAAACAAAAAGGAGGATTCTTTGTGATATAAAAAATTAACTACCGAAAACTAATTTTTTTATCTATTTTTATTAAATAAAATTATTTTATGCTTGATAACGAATAAAATTGGTATTTCAAATAAAAAAAACAATTTAAAAAATTAAAAAGACGATTCCAGGGTTGGAAAACTTTAACTTTTTCTACAAAAGTAAGTTACTAAAACAAATTTTTCCTTTTTTCTTAAAAGAAAGAGATTGGTGTAAGAAATCAGAAAAATCAAAAAAGCTGAGTTCAGGGTTGGGACACTTACACTTTTTTGATATATAAAAGTAACTAAGTCTAATTAATTTTTATCTTTTCCTTTATATTTTATTATATTTTACGTTTTGGAAAGAAAAGTTTGGTATAGAAAATTATAAAAATAAAAGCCAGAGCTGGAAACTATGATTTTTTTTTCTAGACATTAAAGTAACTAATTAAAAGATTTTTTTTTGAATTTCCTTTTTTTCACTTAACACACTTCCTATATTTTTTTAAGAACTACTAGATTGGTATAAGTAATCAGAAAAATCTAAAATTATGATTCTAGGGTTTGAAAATTATTATTTTTTTCTTTGTACATAAAAGTAAGTATGTGCTTGAGTATGTATCTCTATACTACATAAACGCACTTTGGTAAAGGGTATATAAGATTCGGCACAGCCGAATATAGCACTCTTACTTGTTTATAAATACGAGTATTAACTAATAAAAACGAACATATCGAGCCATAGCCGCAAAAAAAAAAATTAAGCGACATAATTTTTGAACTTCATTTTTTTTTTTTTTTTTGTCTAAAATCAATTATTTACTATCGTAGACAAATGATATTCGTCAAAATATTAATTACGAAAATTATGTCGCTTAAGAATTTTTTGGCTGTTATGGCAGGATATCTTACACACTTGCAAACAGGCATACATACGCATGTATGTATGTATGTACATATGTATGTATGTATTTATGTATGAAGTGCAACCAAAATCATAATCATAAACATCAACATCACAACGCAAATAACTACCAAATCGAGTAGAATATGAAGCAAAAAAAATTATGAAAATAATCGAACAACTACAAAATTAAACATTCAGCAGCAGCACAAGTAAACACCATCGTAATTATCATCGTCATTGATTGAAAATTGTGCGCAAACGTATGAAAACACGAGCCACGCGTTTCTTTAATATCAGGCCCATTCTGGAAACTGTCTTGGGCAATTGAACAATTTTGTATTTTCTCGACTTTTCACTGCATTTATATAGGGTGTATTAAAAGGAAATTTCTATTTATTGAGTTTAATTTGTAAATCCAACAAATCTAAAGGAGCGTATCTGGCTCTTGGAGTGATTATCGGTACCGACCAGAATACATATTGAGCGGCTAGCTCAATGATAAATGATGCTCCAAGCAATCGTTCAAAAATGTATCAGAAAGTTTGAAGATTCGCACAACATTAAAAAAATATGAGAATCGATTGACCTTGCAAGCCATTTGAAATTTGTTAAAAACATTAGAGCTTTGCTCTTTATGTCACCACACAGGAGCTAGAACGTTGATTTTCGCAACAAAAATAATCGACACTATTACAGTTATAAATTTATTTTGATTGTGATTTCTTTGTACTTAAAAGCAGAGTACGAAAATAAACGAAACAAACAGGTATGTTCTGCATTCCACGTGAAATTAAAACGAGTGAAATTTCCATAGCATTGTTGTTATAATTATATATTTCCAACAACAATTGTATGGCAATTCCAATCGTTTTAATTTCACGTGGAATGCATAACATATCCGAAAATATTTGATTATGTTTCGTTACGTTCTGTGAAATGAGTGAAACAAAAACAATGAGAACGTTTACTCAATTTGTTTTTTGTATTGTTTTTGCACATGAGCACAAACAATACATTAATTTAATCGCACGCAGATAGAAAAGAAAATAAGGGGAAATAAATGGAAACGTTTTGACCACATGAAATTAGTTTTATGTAGCTAAGCAGCATAGCTCTAAGCAGGTGTCCCAAGACACCTCTCTTCTTTTTGTTTTTGCTAACAACTACATTGAAAATAGCACAATAATTTTAATTGAAAATAATTAATAGGACATTTACATCTGCACAAAATCTAGCATATTTTAATTTAAATCTTTATGAAAATCTATACCGTTTACACCATGTTTTTTTTACATTTATCAAGATGTTTTTATCCAAAACAAAACCCATAAGCTGAAAAATTTTCAAAACTACAACCAAACACCTGGAGTGTAGCCAATTCACACACCTTTTTAAGCATACCGTAGCTAATTCAATCATCGTTTATAGGTAGTAAAAATAAAATAAAAATATTAGATTTTGAGTAGATTACCTACAAATCTATTCAGATTTTTTATTTTTTATTTTTTTTTGTATGGGAAATCAAGTAAAAAGCAGTTAGATTTAGTTGGAAATCTCGTAAGTACTAGATTTTGAGATAATGTAAATGCATTATAAATTTATTTTACTTTCTTATGTTACAAAAGTCTTGTTAATATTTGCAAAATTTTACGAGTATTTTAATTGTATTTACCAATCTTTTAAATTCATGTTGCTTTCAACAGCAAATAACTTTGATTTAACACGGTTCTTCATATTATTTCAGATTAAAATTCACGTTCTTTCAACTTGAAATAACTTTGAACTTAACATGAACTTATGGAATGTTAAATCAACATGAAGTAAAGTTAATGCAAGAGGAAAAATTTTCTTCGAAGATTACTGTAAATCATGTTGAATTAACACGAAACACACATATGAAGCAAAATCATTGCCGGAAAACATTGAATTAAATTTGTTTTCGTAAATTTTATTTTGAAATCTTTTTTTTTTTTGTAATAATCAGCCTACATTGCGAGGTGCGAGGAGATGGGAGAACTGTAGGAAATTAAACAGCAGACAAAAGTGCATCATGCTGCACGATATATAAAACGCCTTGGAGATATCTAGAGTCACCAACTTACTTTCGCTAAAGTGGTTGATTTAATTAAACAAATTTTTTGAGAGGAGGGCAATTAGGTCACCCGTAGAGTCGCCTCCACCAAAGCAATACCGGCAGACGTTAAGCAAGCTATTGGACTCTAGAGATTACACAAGATAGAAGTTTGCGATAGCTTGGAAATGGTAGAACACATTGTGATTGGACGATAATTATTCAGGGTTATTAGACCCTCTTTTCTTAGGAATAAAAGTAAGATTAGCAACCTTCCAGCGCATGGCAAACTCATCAGCATAAAGCATTAAACACATTCACCAAAGCAGGCTACACGAACACACGACTTCAAATGCTGCTAGCAGCATTTGTCGCCTCGTAGCCGGCTACTTAATTATTTTGGAGACGGCAGCAGCACCATCTGCAGCTGATTGATGATTCAAGTACAAATACATAGTTCAGTATTGCCACTTTTATATATTTTGCATTTATAAAAATTAATTACTCTTTTAAAATGTACTTATTTCACGTAAAAGTACAAAAATGAATCAATTTATTCTTTACATCAATTTTTGGATATTGTTTCTGTTAAATAATATGAAATAATTGTACAAAATCATTCATTCAACATTTTGTATTATACTGGCAACACTGAATTTTCTCACTGTAGCCAAAGAAATAGAAATAAGTTTAATTGGACTGCAAAGACAAAATAAGCATAGACAACAACCTGTCGCCATGTTGCCTTGCTGTCTTCAAAAGAATTATTCTCATATAAACATGTGTATTCTATCCTTGACATTTGGTAGTCGGTAGCTTGCTGTGGTGAATGTGTTTAATGCTTAAAAAAGTTATATAATAATGAATTTGCTATCAAAATAATTATTATTATTTCTGTGCAAATTTCATAGAAAAGGGCAAAATATTTACACACCAAGTTATGCTTCAAGAATGAAGGAGATACCTTTCCTATATTATTCTTTATGATTCTTTCTTACTTTTTTGTTGGTTCTGTTATAATCAAACTAACAGCCTACATACATTTATAATAGAGGGCTGCGTAAACCGTTTTGAAATGTAAATACGTCGTGTTTTTTAAATGTATTATCGTAGCATGTATTATACTAAACTAATAATAAATGATGTCAATTAATAAGCGAAGCACGATGGATGTATTAATGTTCTTGTATATGAATGTTTTTATGCGATGTCGCGAAGTCTCTTTGGTTCGTAACAAACACTCAAAAGAAGTAGTGTTGATGCGTGTATGCTTGTTATTTTGCGTTTGAGTGTGTGTGCAAGATGTAAATGGTAAGCTATTATGTGTTAAAGGGGTGGTTTTTTAAAGCAAGTGCGCACACAACTAATGTCAATGCATGTGTGCGTTTGTATGTGAGCAGAAAAATAAACCAGTCGGATTTTTATAAGCTACCTCAAAATATGGGTGACTTTTTGATAACTCATTTACGACTAGCTTCTGAACTAATTCATAAATGATACAGATGTGAGTCAGTTGTTTTCTGCACAACTGTCTTCTTCCCGATAAGTATTGAACTAACTTTAAGCTAACTCAAAACTGATGCAGAGATAAGTGAGTTGTTTTTGTACAACTAACTTCTTCGATAAGTTTTGAGCTAACTTTTAGCTAACTCAAAGCTAATACAGTCAAAGTTCAGAGAGAAGATGTCAGCATAAAATTCATGTTTATAATAACTCTGTGCCGTTTGTATTTTATATGGAGCGATGGCAAAGTGTTAAGTATGATGGCTGACAAACAAATTGATCACGGTTCGATACACGTTCTCGTTTCTAAAAAAAGATAATTTAAAATTGTTTAAACTTTAAGCTGACTAAAAAATGTTAATAAATAATGAGCTAAATCATAATTAACTAAATATGTATAACACTTTCTTTTTTATTTTTTTTTTTTATTTGGCACAAGCTAACTCATAATGAGCTAACTCATGGTTAGTTCAAAACTGATTCAAAACTGATGCACTCGTCCTGCGGCCACTCAATGTTAAATCTTAACACTTTTAACATGCAAACTGAGTGCTGATTTTAACCACCTCTGACTAAGTTTTGGCTGATAATTCAATAACTCTGAGTTAACTCAAATTCACACTGGGAAAAGATCATACACACAACGTGTGTATATGTATGCACATGCATGACGTTTGTATACGAGCCCATGGGTATGAAGAAGCAAGCATCACAAATTCTTTCATCACGAAGTATTTTCTTCTTTACTCCTATGCCTGCAATAACTGAAACAAATTTCTTGCAAACAATGTTGTTTAGCGTTTGTTTTAGAATATTTCGCTGTAGCAAAGCATTTGAAAAATTCCTCATGTCTTAAAAGTTCTTTTAAGTGGTCTTGTGCAGGTCTCTAATACATACGCTTTAAGACAATAAAACGCAACAAACAATTGCACATCCAGTTTTAATGTACGAAATTGAAATTTTATTTCCAACTGCATCAACAGCAGCAGCAGTTTCGTTACTTAAATAATATTAATTTTATTGCCAAGCGTACAAGTATTGGAACGTGTTGCAGTTTAAATGCAACATAACATTTCATTTAATATTGATTTAAGAACAAGAACATGAAGCTTGGCATTCACTTGCACCCTTCAAACACATCTAATCACCTGCCCGTAAAACCGGGCGAGAGAGAGAGAGAGTTAATATTCTGGCTGTAGTTCGTTTAATTTACTTGTAAATGTGTCAAGAACAAAAACATCTAAAAAAATATAACTTTACAGCAATATTTGATGGTTGAAGAAATAAATACGAACACGAGTTACGCCCACTTTAGTATCTCAATTAAAAATTAAGTTGTTCGGGAGTGTTGGTTGCAACTTGCAAGAAAAATTAAATGAACAGAAAGTTTCTTTTGCAAAAAAAAAATACAAAAAATGAATAATTGTTAAAGGTATTTGAGAAATTTTAGAAGAAATTAAGTATAAAACTTGAATGAACAAATATTTTTAATGAAGCGGTTCATGCAAGACAACTTGTGGGATCTATGGAATTCTAGTGAAATATTTTAGAGCACAAAATGTATGAATGAATTTCTATGAAATTTAATACTTTAAAATAATTCTTACTGTCAAAATAAAAAACCGACTTCAATGCTTAGATCTGATAGAAGAAGATAAGAAGAAGTACGTGAAATATAAAACTAAATTTTAATGGGTGTGTCTCCGCCCATTTTTTAAATGCAAGATTGTGTGTTTTTCAGAGCTCAGGTTGCGTGTTAAGTCTTGTAAAAATCGGTAAAGTAGAATCACTTCAAATAAAATATTAAAATTTAATGGGCGTGACTCCACCCATTTTTAAAAAGGAGGATTGTGTCTATTTTAGAGCTCAAGGTGTGTGGTAAGTTTCGTAAAAATCGGTTAATATTATCATAAATTTTAATGGGCGCAACCCCGCCCATTTTTTCAACTTTCAAATTGTGTAATTACAAGTACCAAAGTTGTTTTATAGGTTTCGCAGCAATCAAATAAGTAGAATATCATAAAATTATATTAAAAAATTGTGTCCCCGCCCACTTTTTTCCAATGGGACCAATGGGAAGCTGTACCCTCTCAGACAACAAAAAAAAATTTTGCAATCGGTGCAAAATGTACTGAGTTGAAGATACACACCAAAAAAAAAAAAAAATAGAGACGAATTGTTAACCTCCTTCTATTTTTGATGTCGGTTAACAAGCTAAATTTCATTTCGTTGTTTCAAAATTCAATTTTAGAATACACTTATCCCTCGATTTACACTATACTTTTTTTGCACGATTTTGGTTTTCGTGTAAATTCAGAGATTTATGAAATACCTCGATTTACACGATTATGTTATGTGTTTTAAGTAAACGCTTCGGATATTTTTAATTTTGTTTTTGTTTTTATGAATAGCATTTATTTTGTTTAATGAATAAAGTTTTATTTTTATGTGTTTTGAGTAAATGCTTCTGATTAGACTTAGGTCGAACTCGTTCACTTGTTCATTTTTGCCACAAACCAATGACCAAATCCATGTCATTTAAATGGGTTTGATCAGTGGTTTGTGCCAAAAATGAACAAGTGAACGAGTTCGACCCAAGTCTACTTCTGATATTTTAAAAACTAAGTTGAATTAAATATATAATTTCTTAATAAAATCAATTTTTTACGCGATTCTGCCTTTATTTTCGATTTACATGATTTATGATTACAAAAATTTTAAATTTCGATTTACACGACTTTCCCATGAACGTATCTACCATGTAAATCGAGGGATAGGTGTATTACAGTTAAAACTAATTTTTTTACTATGCAGAAGTTGTAGTACATATATCGAGCCATAACCGCTAAAATAGCTTTTTTTTACCAAAATCGATTATCTACGTTAGCAAATAATCGATTTTGTTAAAAAAAATTAAGTTCGAAAATTATGTCGCTTATGCTATTTTGGCGGTTACAGGTCACTTAGCAAGTTCTGCTGCACAATTGCTTAAGGTCACTAAAAAATACCCCCCGTGTGCTTGAAGTGTATGTTAAAACAAAATTTCGATACAAAAACCGGTTTTAACGTACACTTGAAGCACGCTTTATTTTCTGCATATGGGGGTACAACTATAAAATGATGAATTGTTATTGTCTTTTAAAAATTTTCATATACAGTCGACTCCGCTTTACTTGAAATAAATGCGATTTTTTCTCTAAAACGTAGTTCGGATTACTGAAATTTGTTACAGTTAAGCGTGCTGCTTAAAATCAGTAAATGTCTAGCCACTTGCATTGACAATATAATAGAAGAATACAATAAAGTACGTAAGGGCGAAAAGGACAAATACATTTTGCCATTTAATTTTTTAACGGACAAAACATGCAAAATTTTTTCAGCCTCAAACTATGCAATCGATTTCTAATAAATAAATTTGTCATTGTTTATTTTTCACTAAAGCGAAGTAAGTTTCATACAAAACGTAGTTGTGGGCTTGCTTTTGGTTTTCAGTAATACAATATTTTCAGTAAAGCGAAGTGAATAAGACTAGCTGCGTTTAAAATCAGTGCGGGAATTTGTATCGCTTTCAGTAATCCGACTTTTTTCAGTAAAGCGTGTTGCGCTAAAGCGGATTCGACTGTAGTTCATCATACCAGGGTGGTATTTTTTTTTAGTAAATCTTGCGATAGAGTAGGATACTGTATTATGGCTTTTACCGAGCCCCATATTTAGTTGAATTTTATATCAGCTGCTTATTTTAATGCTGTGAAATTTATACTTTTTTTTTATAAATTTCCTATTGGGTCTTCAATTGAAGTTTGTCTGTTTGTTTATTTTGCTGTTTTTCCCAGCCCATTTTAAATAATACACAGTTTTTTTATACATATTTGAACCACAACAAGAAAAATTAAAAAAAAAAAAAAAAAAATAAAGAATAATAATCCACAAACAAGTTAATAATATTATACACATGTTGTATGTAAATAATAAAGCAACAACAACAACGATAAAAGTCCGCAAAACAAACATTAACACGGCTGCCGTAAGGCCGGCCTGGCCACCACTCACTGACTCACTCACTCACTCGCTCTAAACAAACACACAGCTTCCAGCTCCTTGGACCATTTACGATGTTGTTTGTTCATTTAGAAATTATACACATGATCGTACATGATTTGCACAAAAAGAACAGAACAGAACAGATACAGAAATTGTAATACAATGCGATTGCGCAATCCTCCCGCTGTACTGATTTATTATTTATTGCTTCATGGTGGACAGACAGACAAGCAAACATTGCGGATGATCTCTTTACGAAAAATATTGATAAAAAAACAAAAAGAACAAGAAAATATTAAACAGAATATTGAATAATAAAAGGAAACAGGTTGCAGCGTGCACGCACGCTATACCCCTGCACGAGACCACTTACAAGAACTTTTAAGACATGAGGGATTTTTTCAAATGCTTTACTACAGCGAAATCTTCTAAAACAAACGCTAAACAAAAATTTTTTCAAGAAATTTGTTTTAGTTATTGCAGGTATAGGAGTAAAGAAGAAAATACTTCGTAATGGAAGAATTTGTGATGCTTGCTTCTTCATACGAATGGGCGCGTATACAAACGTCATGCATGTGCATACGCACACAGGTTGTGTCTATGATCTTTTACTTTTCTGCGCACATGCAAACACACACACATGCATTGCATTAGTTGTGTGCGCTTGCTTTAAAAAATCACAATTAGGGTGCGAACAGAGTGGCGGCTTGTTGCCGAGCCGAGCCGACTGACGCTTATTGCGAGAACCAATGCGAGAAAACTGGTACTATAGAAATTAGTACAAATAAGCGGGAACAGGTCATGGTAGGCGCAAAGCTGATTGAATGCGAGAAAACAGTTCCAAAGCGTATTTCAGCGCCTAAAACATTGTTTATGTTATGTTGTTATGATTTCAACTTGTTTGGGAAACATAAAAAAAATTAAAAACAAAAATTCAAGAAAAAGTAAATAAAACATGCAATCAAAAAATTAATTAATTAATTAATTACAAAAACGCCAAGATTTTTAACTCAAACGTTTTACACAAACAGGGGGTAAAAAAATAATAAAAATTTCAGTTTTTTTTTATTGATAAAATACTTTAAAACAGTAGCCGAAGCTAAATACTCATCATCTGACGAATGAAAGCTTACCATCTACTTCTTAAACACACACACACACACACAGCCACTCAATCGTACAATATGCAAAATAACAAGCGTACATGCATCAACACTACTTCTTTTGAGTGTTTGTTTCGAACAAGTAGTCTTTGCTACATCGCACTGTGGGGTGAAAGCCTTCACAGCTGGCGATTAATTTAAAAGATTAACTTTAACTTTCACAACCGTATTTGGTACCATATGAAAGTAGATAAAATTCTATATCACTAACTGCAAAAATAAAAGTTCTTGGTAGTTCAATTTATTAGCAGTGTGTGTTCAAAGTTCAATAATTTTAGTTATTTTTGCGCGCATTGATTAAATGAGAAAATTTTTATATTTCAAGTGATTACAGTTTTTGTTAAGACTTCTATAAGTAAAAGTTTTATAATGGAACCATTAACTTCAGGTATATGAGCCTTTAAAAAATTATTTTTTGTTTAGATAAATGTTTTAGAAATATTATTAAAAAAAAATTAAATTGCTCTAAAAATGTGGTATTTTTGATATATACATTGAGTTTCAACAACTTTGCGGATGAGTGCAGGGAAAAATGCTTTTATGCTCTTAAAATATAAGATTTTAGCTAATAAATCCCAGAATACCTATTTGCGCATTTGTGCGATTTTTGAGCTATGAAGGTTTTTGTGATAGAATTCCAGTTGATAAAAATCAATGTGAAAAATACATATTGAGGGCCTAATTCATAAACAAAATTTTGGTTTCATAAAAAGGTTTATTAATCAAATTTCCATAGAAACAGAAAAATTTTTATGAATATGGCAGTAAATAGATATATACTTTTTTTTATTTAAACAAAAAAAAAACATTGTTTTTGAAAGGCACATATAAAGTATGCTCTAATTTACAATTTAATTTACTAATTTATTTTTTTCATTCCAAAGTTACAGCAAAAATAGTCAAATAAGCCCATTTTCTCCAAAATACAAAAAAGCCCATAAAAGGTTAAACATTCTTTTTTTAAATTTTTTCTTAAATGCTGGTTTTTTATGTATTTATTAATATTCATCAATAAAAAATAACAACACTTTAAAATTACGACTTCTATGAAATAATCGCCACTTTCTCTACCATTCACCCCACTGTGCATCGCTTGTAAACACTCATATACAAGAACATCAATACATCCATCGTGCTTCGCGTATTAAACACCAGCATTTATTATTGGTTTAGTATAACACCGCGTTACAAAAACGAACTTTTTTTCTCTCCTATGAACCAAACATACTTTTTCGGAAAGGGGAGAAAAAATAAAAATACACGTGTATCGGCGATTTTTATGTACACGTTTACAAAATTTGTACAAATTTGGAGTCCCTTCAAGTTATGCTCTAAAAAGAGAAAAAAAATTTCAAAAACATCTGAGAATTGATAAAAATCTATTTTTTTTTTAAATTTGACATGATACAGACATTTCCACGAGTCTGCCTGCAAAAACTCAGCTCGATTGGCTCACGGAAAAAGGCTTAAAAACTTATCCAAAGTTTTTCAGACAGACGGACACTACGAGCCTTATATTTTATACAAAAAAAAAAATTCTGACGTGTACATGAAAATCGCCGATACACGTGTATTTTTATTTTTTCTCCCCTTTCCGAAAAAGTGTATTTGGTTCATGTGTGTAACGCGGTGTAATACATGCTACGACAATATCTACATTAAAAAAACAAGACGTATTTACATTTCAAGACTGTTTACGCAAGCCTCTAATGGACGCATATTTGCCTTTACAATGCATTTTTTTTTTTTTTGTTCTTCTAAAAGAGTTTTTTTTTGCACATGTTTGTATGAGAATTGAAGATTTTTTTTTTGATAAGAAAATAAAACATTTGTTTAAGGAAAAATAATCTAAATAAATGTATCATTTGATTTCAATGTTTTGAGTGCACAGAGAGAACAAGCATTAAATCTGTGGCAAAATGGAAAAATTGTTTAAGTTGAGAGAAGCTGATTTTGAGTTAAGAGTACCTCCGTAATTTGCAAATTCGAAAGTATCCCTGGCCAAAATCTCAATTAATTTGCTCAAATTTTTAAAAAATTACTCGTGGCTTAATTTAGGCTATACTTTGGTATACTTATATACATAGATGTGTCAGACGCTAAAAGGCCTAACTCCACTTTTCGCAAATTTCTCAATTTTGTTCTATTACTATGTAATTATTTTGTTCTTCTATTATTTAGATATTTTCCATTAAAAACGTGAAAAATCGGCTTTGAATCTTATTTGAATTTTTTCAAAAGCTAATCCAATCAACTCCACTTTAATTAAACGCATTGGTTTAATTAAGCGAAATTTCCATGTTTTATGAAATTTTATAAAACTAGCAAATGAATCAATCCCCTCTCCCCTCATTTTTGTTGTTGTTAAATACCATACAAATATTTTCTACCTTTTATAATTTTCATAAATTTTGGAAATCTATTTGCCAAACATTACTAATTTACTCAAATTTGTATTTTGTGGAGTTAGGCCTTTTAGCTTCTGACACATCCATCCATCAACTTAAATGTATTATTTACAGTGTATAGAACGATGTTTGCTTAAAGAAAATAAAGATTAACAGACAATTTCCCAATTTAACTGTAAAAGACATAAATTTCTTAAGAGCCATTTTCACAACTTGCCTTTAGTTAAAGGCAGGATTTTGTTTGTCCCATAAATGGCTTGGCATTATAAAAATTTTATTTATTATTTTATTATCCATTAAATATTATTATTATTGATATATATATATATATATATATCAATAATTATGCAAATATATTTATCGGGCGGACAAAATCCTACCTTTAACTAAAGGCAAGTTGTGAAAATGGCCCTGACTAATTAAAGGCTTAAAAGTGCTCTCCTGCACTTTTTCCTTATTGCCATAGAAATAATTTTATAAACTGTGTGATGCTTATATTTTAATAAAATTGGAAATGGTTTGAAATAATATGTACATATATCGCCACCTTAATATACATAGAAAGGCCCTAACTCATTATTATTTTTTGAAATCGAGATTTTTGCTTTTTTCGTTAAATTATATCTTCTTCTATCGAAATATACAAAAAACTCGATTTCAAAAAAATTATGATTTAGGGCCATTCTATATTAGGGCAACGATATGTAATTGGCGATTTATTTCACTTTTGGCGTTTCTCTGTGCAGTGATTGATTTTTTTTCGCATTAACGTTTTTTTTGTTTTCGGTTTTTATCAATTTCCAAATTTTTCTGTTTTATACATTTTTTCTTCATTTCTTGAGCTATTTTTTCCGCTTTAGCTCTTTTTTACATTTGAACGATTTTTCTGTTTTTGCTATTTTTCGAGTCTTACGATTTTTCCGTTTTGAATCCTTCCTTCTTAACTCCTGAATATTTTTTAGATTTCAGCGTTTTTGCTTCTTTATTCTTCTCAATTGTTTCTCTTTGGTTAACTTTTCCATTTCACGATCCCTACTATTTTGGCGAGTAAAGCTTAAATTAGACATGCCATACCATATTGCCATAGCCATAACCAAAACCAAAATTCAATTTTTTTATATATGGTTATGGCTATAGCATTATGGCGAGTCACCTCTGTGTAATTTTTCGTATCGACTTTTTTGTTCATTTTTTTTTAATTTTAGTTAGATAGAATTCTATTTTAGAGATTGTTTAGAATTCGGACGAATTTTATGTTTTTAGTGATTTTTTTTATTTTGGCGAGTTTTCCATTTTAGCGGTTTTAGTGCTTTTTAAGGTTCCGTACATCAAAGGTGAAAATTAATCCTATTGTTTTCGCTACGCTGTCCATCTGTCCGTCACACGCTATTTTCTCAGAACTGTAAGAGCTACGGACCTGAAATTTGAACACAGTATGTAGAACCTTGGCCGCTACAACAACAAATACATGAGAATTAAATATTAAACGGTGTTCCAAAACGAGCAACGAAAAATGTTAAAATCCCATGTAATATACATACAATTGTATGAACATATGTATATTGAAACTTGAAATTTGTAAAATGAGTGTATTTTTATACAGACTACAACAATTAACACTAAAATTTAAAAAAATTTAAGTTTAAGGGTGGTCCATCAGTTAATGCAATTTTGGCTTTGTAATTTTGACAAATTGCTTATCTTGGAAACCGTAAGAGGCAAATACTTGAAATTTTCAAAAACGGTAAAACTAAAAAAACCGAAAATTATAAAATCGCCAAACCAAAAAAAAAAATCGCCAAAAATTAAAAAAATTGCCAAAACGAAAAAAATCGCCAAAATTAAAAAAAAATTTCTAACACTAAAATAAATCGCTAAATTCGAAAAAATCGCCCAAATGAAAAAAAATCGTCAAAATGAAAAAAAAAACGCCAAAAATCGAAAAAAATCGCCAAAACGCGCAAGAGGCGCCAAAAACCAAAATAATTGTTGATATGAAAAAAATCGCCAATATGAAAAAAATCGCTAAAATGCAAAAAAATCGATAAAACGAGAAAATAAAGTGTTAAAACTAAAAAAAGAGCCAAAACTTAAAAAATCGCCAAAACCGAAAAAACGCAAAAAACGCCAAAATAAAAAAAAACGAAAAGACCCCAAAAAGGAAAAAAAATGCCAAAACTATATATTATATAGGATGAAGTTTGTATTAAATTACATATCTAGTGTTCGTACGGAAAACCCTTCGTGCGCGAGTCAGAGTCGCACTTTACTGAATTTATTTTATTTTGGCGACTTTTCCATTTTAGCGTTTTTAGTGATTTTTTTTCGTTGGTGATTTTTTTTCAGTTTCTAGGTTTTTTTTGTCTTTTAGCTTCTTTTTCATTTTAGAGGCAATTCTGAATGAGTTGTGCAATCCCTTTATTTTGGATATAACGATATATGACAATTTCAAATTAATTTAAATCAGTTCTAGATTAAAAATGTATGTATACTTTATACTTTACTAATCTGTTTTCTTTTACTTTTTAGAAAATTTCCTATATATGTATGTATGTATATAATTTTATATACTTACCTGGTGAAACCCCAAATAACTTTCAATACTGTGGGTAGCAAAAAATACTTCGCCATCGCAGGTGAGTATCATTAGAAAACCATTTAAAGCCTAAAAGTAAAAATAAAATAACAAAAAAAAAAATAATTAATATTTTTAATAAAAAAAATATTTTATTAAATAAGTAAAATAATAATTTGGGATTATTAGTGCATTAAGAAATGTTAAACTTAAAAAAAAATGTTATTTTTCATTAGTAACAATTGATACAGGGTGGGCCAAAAGAAACCAAGGGGTGTAAAAGTTTAATAACTTTTTTGTTTATTAATTTTTTTTTATTTTTTCTCTCAAATTATATAGACAACACTTGGAGAATTTATAATGGAGAGGTTCACAACTGAACAGAGAACCAGAACAATAGAATTTTATTATTTAAACCAGAGATCAATTATTTTAACGCAAAGAGCATATCGTCGACATTTTAGCGTCAGAATTTCGCCCTCTGAAGCGATGATTCGTTGCTTAGTTAATCGTCATCACCAACATGGCAGCGTAAGAGATTTGCCTCGAACCGGTACACCACGTTTAAGTCGCACTGCGGAAAATATTGAACGAGTACAGCAAAGTGTTAACGAAGCACCAGAAACATCTGGCAGAAGGCGTTCTGCTCAGCTAGAAATGTCTCGTACGTCACTACGGCGCATTTTAAAAAAAGATTTACAGTTATACCCATATAAGGTGCAATTGGTCCAAGAATTAAAACCCGCAGATCATCGGCAACGTCTAAATTTTGCAGTTAAATTTCAAGAGTTGGCCAGAAATGAAATCAACTTTATTGAAAATTTGATTATGAGTGATGAAGCTCATTTTCATTTGAATGGCTTTGTTAATAAGCAGAACTGTAGGTTCTGGGGTTCTCAAAATCCAAGAGCCATTCATCAACGCCAATTGCACCCCATCAGGTGTACAGTATGGTGTGGGATCACATCTGAAAATGTCATTGGGCCCTACTTCTTCGAGAATGAAGATGGAAGTGATGTAGCCGTAAATGGAGAGCGGTATCGGTTTATGATAGAAAATTTTTTACGTCCTGCTCTTGAAAACAGACCTGGTATGTGGTTTCAGCAGGACGGAGCCACTGCCCATACTGCCCGAGACACAATGGCACTTTTAAGTCAAATTTTTGGAGAGCGAATAATTTCTCGAAATTCGGAAATTATTTAGCCAGCGCGATCGCCAGATTTGGCAGCACCCGACTATTTTCTTTGGGGGTTTTTGAAGGAGCGAGTGTATGTGAACAAGCCAGAGACAATCCTTGAACTCAAGGCAAACATTGTTGCAGAAATTCGAACGCTACAGCCACAAGTTTTGAAAGATGTTATGGAAAATGCTCTAAAAAGAGCCCATCAGTGCGAATCTGAAAACGGTGGTCATTTAAGAGACATAATTTTTCATACTTAGTGTAAAAAAATTTCCATTTTGTATATTATATAATCTGAAAGAAAAAGTAAAAAAAAAGTTAATAAACAAAAAAGTTATTAAACTTTTACACCCCTTGGTTTCTTTTGGCCCACCCTGTATTAGAAAAGTTGTATATTATAGCTGAAATGCTTATAACAAGTTGAAATTATTTAAACCTTCTATTACTACGTTTATACGGGCGTCCTATGCGCAAATAAAAATATGTATTGCAAAATGGAGAATTTTGCCGCATAAATGGCGAATTAATTTTTTAATTGTTTTACAAAAACAATTCGCTTGAGGTAGATTGCCACGCTTACAAATGTTTGATAACAAAAAGCAATAAATACATAGATACATAAATATTGCCCAAAAAACATTGATAGAAGCAAATATGTAATGGCAATTAAAACAAATAATTATTTGTTATTTTGTACATTCATACTAGTGATGTAACGAATGTCAATTTTTGGTATTCACGAATACGAATACGAAATAATAGAAAATTGTTATGAAAAAGAATTTCATACTCCTGGGGGTCGATTCTGGTTCTGTGATAATGTGAAAAAAAACTTTTCATTTTCATTTACAAAACCATTTTTCATAATACTTTTCACAATTGTCATGTAAATAAATAGTTAATATTAATTATTATTTATGTAGATATTGCAAGGAATTCGGTATGAGCATAGGTAAAAGTGTTTAAAAGCTTATCGCTACATAATTACACTTAATAACTATTTGTATCTTCTTTATTATAGATTGGGTAAAATTTACGCTTCCAATTGCAATGTCCGTTGTTTGTTCCGAAATCATTGTCATAACCAGAATTTAGGACAAACTTTACTTCAACCCATAGGAGTTATTATTCGCTTCTTCTGTAGGAATAGGGAACTTTTTTATGCCGTGCATGTCTTCTGTCGAGCGTAAATATCGGACAGTGGCTGTGCTAAGTAAAGGTTTTCTTTTTATCTTGCCTGTAGCCTTTAATGAAGAAAATCTTTGTCAGCCATTAAGTTCTGCAGAAGGCCAGATACGCAAAGATATTTACTCAGCAAAGTCTTTATTCGACATACTTAGGGGAGAAGGCAAAAAACTTCTTGAAGCTACTGTTTGATATGCTCGTAAAATGTTGTTTTTGCAGAAAGCAAATGATACCCCTCGTGACAAATGAAAGGAACTTCATGGACGTTATTATTTCATTTTTTAAATGATACTGTGCACATCACAAACCACCCCAACTAATTTTTTACATTCTATATTTTTATACTCTTTACCAAAAAATGGTAAAAGGGTATATATAGGTTTGTCATTCCGTTTGTAATTTCTAGAATATTAATAAGCGAGACATAAAGTATATATATTCTGGATCCTTTTGGATAGGCAAGACGAATAAGCGATGTCCGTCTGTCCGTCTTTCTGTACGTGAAATCGGTTTTCCGAAGCTCCCAGAAAAGCTAGAGACTTCGTTCTTGGACTGGTGGGTCAGAAATGGTCGAAATAAGATTGGTATTGAAAATCAGGAAAATCGAGCAGACGGTTTCAGAGCTGGGAGACTTAAACTTCATTTTGCCATACAAAATAGCCACCGAAAACTAGTTTTTAAAAATTGTTTATTAAATAAACTTATTTTATACTTCAGTATGAATAAAATTGGTAATTCACTTTAAAAAAAAATTTAAAAAAATTTAAAAAATTAAAAAGACTTTTCCAGGGTTGGAAAACCTTAACTTTTTTTGTTATGCAAAAGTAACTTACTAAAACAAATTTTTCCTTTTTTTTCTATAAAGTAAACATATGTAATGTTCTTAAAAAAAGGAGATTGATGTAAGAAATCAGAAAAACAAAAAGGATGATTCCAGGGTTGGAAAACCTACGATTTTTGTGATATATAAAATTAATTACCGTAAACTAATTTTTTAATTATTTTTATTAAATAAACTTATTTTATACTTCACCACGAATAAAATTGGCATTTCAAATAAAAAATTAAACTTCAAAAAATTAATAAGATGTTTCCAGGGTTGGAAAACTTTAACTTTTTTTTATACAAAAGTAACTTACTAAAACAAATTTTTCCTTTTCTTTATGAATTAAACATATCTTATATTCTTAAAAGAAAAAGATTGGTGTTAGAAATCAGAAAAATCAAAAAGAATGATTCCAGCGTTGGGAAACTGAAAATTTTTGTGCTATAAAAAATTAACTACCGAAAGTTAATTTTTATTTTTTTTAATAAATGAACTTATTTTATACTTTAGTACGAATAAAATTGGTATTTCAAATTAAAAATTAACCTTCTAAAATTAAAAAGACCTTTCCAGGGTTGGAAAACTTTAACTTTTTTTATACAAAAGTAACTTACTAAAGCAAATTTTTCCTTTTTCTCTATAAATTAAAGATATCTTATATTCTTAAAATAAATAGATTGGTGTAAGAAATCAGAAAAATTAAAAAGGATGAGTCCAGGGTTGGGGAACTTACTATTTTTGTTATATAAAAAATTAACTACCGGAAACTAATTTTGATTATTTTTTTAAATAAATAAAACTATTTTATACTTCAGTACGAATAAAATTGGTATTTCAATTTAAAAAACTTTAAAACACGTTTCCAGGGTTGGAAAACCTTACCTTTTTATAGAAAAGTAACTTACTAAAGCAAATTTTCCCTTTTTCTCTATAAATTTAAGAATATCTTATATTCTTAAAAGAAAGAGATTGGTATAAGAAATCAGAATATTCAAAAAGTATAATTTCAGGGTTGGTAAGCCCACACTTTTAGTGATATAAAAAATTAGCTACCGAAAACTAATTTTTATTTTTTTTATAAAATAAATTTATTTTATACTTCAGAATGAATTTGGTATTTTTTTATTTACTTCTTTTACTACTTTATATACTTCAGTATGAATAAAATTGGTAATTCACTTTAAAAAAAATTTAAAAAATTAAAACGACGTTTCCAGGGTTGAAAACCCTTATTTTTTATACAAAAGTAACATACTTAAACAAATTTTTCCTTTTCAACTATAAATTTTACATATCTTTTATTCTTAAAAAAAAACATTGGTATTAGAAATAAAAAAAAAACTAAAAGTAGAATTTCAGCGTTGGGAAACCTTCACTATTTGTGATATAAAAAATTAATTACCGAAAATTAGTTTTTGTTTATTTTTATTAAATAAACTTATTTTATGCTTGAGTAGGAATAAAATTAATATTTCAAATAAAAAAAAAATTAAAAAGACGTTTCCAGGGTAGGAAAGCCTTAACTTTTTTTCTTATACAAAAGTAACTTACTAAAACAAATTTTTTCTTTTATTTGCAAATTAAACATGTCTTATGTTCTTAAAAGAAAGAGATTGGTGTAAGAAATCAGAAAAATCAAAAAGTATGATTTCAGGATTGGGAAACGTACACTTTTTGTGATATATTAAAGTAACTAAGTCTAATTAATTTTTATCTTTTTCCATATTTTACGTTTTGGAATGAAAAGTTTGGTTTGAAAAATTATAAAAATAAAAATCACATATCCAGAGCTGGAAACTTTGAAATTTTTTTTCTAGATATTAAAGTAACTAAATAAAACTTTTTTTTGGAATTCCCTTTTTTCTTTTTTCACTTAACACACTTTCTAAATTTTTTTAAGTACTACTAGATTGATATAAGGAATGAGAAAAATCTAATTTGATGATTCTAGGGTTTGAAAATTAATTTTTTTTTTTTTTTTGACATAAAAGTAACTAGGTAAAATTACTTTATGTATGTGCTTATGTATGTATCTCTATACTACTTTGGTAAAGGGTATATAAGATTCGGCACAGCCGAATATAGCACTCTTACTTGTTAAATTTTAGCATGACCCAAAGGCATGAGCTATATGTACCTCTCTGCACTTTTCTTCTCTGAACTTAGCATTTACTGTCTGCAGACGAATCTGTTATTTACTTAATTTCTGAATTGTCGATTGCAATTTCGGCATCCTCCTAAATAATTCATAAGGTATTATTTTTGATTATTTACTTAAATTTAGGACTTGTTGTTAACAATTTCAACGTCCTCCAAATAATTTATAATCAAAAAAATTTGATTTTCCATGTTGCGCGTGTTTTTTCTAGCTTCTCTACTGTTTTTCACGTAAATATTTTTTGTGTAAAATAATTTATCATATGAAAAATTTTTCCAGTTTTTTTTCACAGTTACACTAAATGAGAATCGATAGAGTTATGTAACTATGAAAAGTTTTGTTCCGTTCCCCTAATTTTTTTCATATGAAAATCTATTAAAATTTTTTTAATTTTTCACTGAACGGTAATCAGAAATTTTATGAAATCGTGAAAAAACTTTTGATTTCATTGTTTCATAGAACGAGAATCGACCCCCTGGTGGCGTACTATGAAGTTATTAAAAACTACCCAAAATTGTAATGATCGTCATGAAATTATATTTGAATATTTATTTATTTATATATATTATATATCTGCAAAATGGCCGAATATTCGTGCATTTTTTTTTGTCAACATAACTAAATTTTCTATAAAAGTGCTACCAAGTTTTTATGTTTTTGCTATGCCGTATCAACAGTGAGTTAATTTATTTGCAAATAATGCACGTATAAACGTAGTTTTTGGTCTTTTCTGCACACACACTCTTTATTTTTGCTAAAAATTTCTTTGGAAAAAAGTTTTCTTTTCACCAATTTTGATAAATTTTTCTTCCTTTTGTATGAAATTGCATTTGACCTTTTTTCATCTTGTCCAAAACAACTCATGTAAACAAGCAACTGCTTAAACGGAATGATCGTGGTCATTACAGAAAGAAAAGAAAAATAAACTACCTGGTATGATCTTCAGTTTACGAAAATGTATTTCTGTGGGTTTTTGTTTAGTTCGCCCAGGAAATGATATCTAATTAAATCAATGGTTTCTCTTCTACACTTTTGTGTAATTGTACTTCATTTAGTTTTATTTTCGTATATTCATTCATTTATTTATTTATTACAATTCTTGGCTTTCAATGGAAATCATGTCTTATCATTTTAATTTGTTAACAGGTTCCTTTTTTCTTGCTTTGATCATTTGTTGTTTTTGTTTCATTCATTCATAATTCTTTTAACTTTCTTATTTCAATTTTAAAATCGTTTGTGTGTGTGTATGTCTTTAATTTTAAATATCTTTTATCTTTTGCTGAACTGTTTATTATTATAGGGTGTTCCAAAATTTTAAGAATGAAATTTAAAAGTGAATAATTCTTTTTTTGAAACTTTTGCATTTTTTTTAGCATTTCATTTCCCCTTACGGAACATTGATGAGTTCCCTTCAACCCAAAAATTTTTTGAAATAATCCAAAAATCTTCGTATATTTATAGCAAAACTATTAATATGTTATTGAGAATTACAGCACACAAACACAACAAATTTAAAACCCTCAAACAAAAATCTTTACAAAACAAGCATTTTTATTCGATTTTGAATCTATTTCATTTTCACAATTATCTGCTGCATTGGGCAGGAACATATTTGCGAAGTGAGTTAATTGTTTCTTAATTATTTTTAATTTTAATCTTCTCTTCTCAGTGCTTATTTTTATGTCCGCACATAAGAGCTCAAGTTTCATAGGAATAGTTTGGTTAGAAAAATGTGAAATGTTATATTAAATTTAATGGGCGTGATCTCGCCCACTTTTCTTAATTCAAGACTATGCCATTATAATTAATTTGGATGGTAATGCATAATATTGAGGGCCATTATTACAACTCAATGTTAGTTAAAAGTAGGATTTTATCGGACGTATAAAAAGCTTTCCATTATTGCAAATTGGATTTAACTTAGCAGGTAGGTTAAACTTTCTTGTAATTTATCGCTCACTTTAGGTTAAAGTAAAATTTTGCAAATGATAAAATTTTTATGCTTCCGACAAAATCCTACTTTAACTAACTTTGAGTTGTAATAATGGCCCTTAGGGCCATTTTCACAACTTGCCTTTAGTTAAAGGTAGGATTTTGTATGCCCAATAAATATCTTTGCATTATTACATCTTCAATTTTTTATTGCTACTATTATCAACAATAATAATATTTAATGGATGAAAAAATTATAAATGAAGATTTTATAATGCAAAACCATTTATCGGACAGACAAAATCATGTCTTTAGCTAAAGGCAAGTTGTGAAAATGGCCCTTAATGTTTAATATTAAGGGGCATGCTACCGGCCTTATTTTTAACAGAAATTTTGCCATTAAAAGTGTTCAAGATGTGTGTCAAGTGTATCAAGCCGAAATACATGAAATATAAAATAAATATTTTAGAGGCGTGGCTCCGCCCACCTTTTTCAAACTCAAGATTGTGTCGTTATGAATGTCTTCGAAGAGTGCCAAGTTAAGTAAGAAACAATTTATTCAAATTGTGTGAAATTTTATGATAAATTTAGTGGGCTTAGTCCCGCCCACTTCTACTAAATTCACAATTATGTAATCTAAATAGCTCGATAAGTATTTAAAGTCTTATAGATACCTTTTAAGTTATGCGAGAACCAGTGAAGCTGAAATACATGGAAAATGAAAAAAATATTTTAAGGGCGTGGCTCCGCCCACCTTTTTCAAACTCAAGATTGTGTTGTTATCAATGTCTTCAGAGAGTGCCATGTTTAATAAGAAATAATTTATGGAAATTGTGTAAAATTCTGTGATAAGTATAGTGGGCGTGACCTCGCCCACTTTTAATAAATGTACAATTATGCCACTGAAATAGCTCAAGAAGTGTATTAAATTTTATAAGCATCATTTGAATAGTAAAGCATACAATTTCTTATGAAATTTTAAGGGGCGTGGTACCGCCCATATATTAAAAAAAATTTTGTCATTCAAACTGTTGAAGAAATGTCACAAGTTATGTGACAGCCAGTCAAGCAATTACTTCTCCTGAAATATAGAAGAAATATTTTTAGGGGTGTCGCTCCGCCCACTTTGTCAAACACGTATTGTCTCGTTATAAAAGCCCTCGGAGAATGCCAATAGTAATCATTTGAATAGTAATGCATAAAGTTTTATGTTAAATTAAAAGGGGGCATGGTAACGCCCATAGGGGTAAGAGATATTTTAACATTAAAACTGTTCAAAATATACCACAAATTATGTGAGAGCCAGTTTAGCAGAAATATATGAAATATAAAAGAAATATTTTTAGAGGCGTGACTCCGCCTACTTTTTCAAATATACGATTTTCTCGTTATATGTATGTGCCTTCGGAGGGTGTTTAGTTTTATAAGAAAAAATTTAATAAATTGTGTGAAATTGTGTGATAAATTTAGTGGGCGTTCATACCGCCCACTTTTCTTAATTCACAATTATATGATCTAAAAAGCTCCAAAGTTTGGAAAATTTTCTAGCATCGTATCGTTATAAGTGTCTGCGGAGGGTGATACATTTTATAAGAAATGTGTAATATTTTATTATAAATTTAGTGGGTGTAGTGCCGCCCACTTTTCTTAATTCACAATTAAATTATCTAAAAAGCTCAAAACGTGTTTAAGGCTTTGTCAGAATCGTTAGGGGGTAGCACATAAAATGTTATATTAAATTTTAAGGGGCGTGGTAGCGCCCACATGTTCAAAAAAATATTTTTTGATTAAAAGTGTGCAAAATGGGTGCCAAGTTATGTAAGAAGCACTTAAATAGAAATACATTATATATAGCTGAATATTTTTCAAAGGCGTGCACCCGCCCACTTTTTCAAAATTCAAATTATCTCGTATCAAAGTCCTTCGGAGGGTGCTAAGTTCCATAAGAAGCGATTTATTAGAAATATGTGAAATGAAATATTAAATTTTTAGGGGACTGGCACCGCCCACTTTATTAATTGCAATATCTTGTTACTGCAAGCAGCCAAGTAATGGTATCAGTTTTGTTAGAATCGTTTGAGTAGAAGTAACTGAAATATTATGTAAAACTTTAAAGGGCATGGTTACGTCTACTTTACAAAATACAACATTGTGTCTTTAGAGAATACCACAGTGTGTGATAAGCTTCGTAGCGATAGGTTGGGTGAGAGGTACGTGAAAAATGTTACCAAATTTTAATTCAACGTTTTTATTTCTTCGCTTCCATTGCTTGTGGCTCAAAATAAAATCCCTCGTTAAGCTTGGATTACCCTCTTTTAGTATTTTAACATATTCGAGTTGTATTCTATAAGGAAATTGCTTGCGGTCTTTTAGTTTCAAAATATTTAGGTCATGTGCGGGATAATTTAAGCTGAACTTCTAGTTTTACTCACTCACAATGGCACACTAAATATTACTTCATTAATTTTTTTTGTTTGTTTGAACTTTATGTGAGAAACTCTCTCCGAAGTTTAATGAGTTTTTAATTTTCAAAAAAAAAAAAAAACAGGAAGTAAATGGCGCCTTTCTTGAGGCGGAGCATTATTCTTCAAAAACCTTTCGAAAGTTGTAAATATGATTTTCTTGTTACAATTTTATCAAAACAATTAAAATTTCTTTTCTTTTGCTTTAAATAAATAACAAATTATATGTTTGATGTGTACGAGCTTTAAAAGTATAATTAAATTAATAGAAAAAAACAAGCAAGTAAACAAAATTTTATAATAAAATCAAATTTAATTGTAAACCATATTTAACGTGCTGATTATTTAAAAAATTGCCAGTTAAATAGGAAAATAATAATTATTGTTTTTAGCAAAATGTTAAAAATGTAATAACAATAATCAGGAAGTGATTCGGGGAAAGAGTGCATTTAATTAATAAAACTTTAATAATAATTAACACGCACTTTCCAAATAAAATGTTTGTGGGTGAATCAGTTATTCGGTTAATTCATTTAATCGTGCAAACGTTTATTTAAAAAAATTATCATTGAAACTTGTGTATTTGCGGGGAAAATAATTAGTTTTGCAACTTTTTTTTTGCAATTTTTTAATTATCAGTGACATATAACAACTTTTGTAATATATAACCGCTAATTTTCAATAAAACCGAGTTTACCAAAAAAACAGATTTTCGATCGAACAAAATAAGTACATATATAAATTAGATCAAATAATGCTATATACGCCTTCATGTGTTATGTAGCAAAAGTTAAGGCATGAAATCGTTAATTGTCTAAGAATTTTTTGACAACCGGTTTTCCGAAAAAACCCGGTTATTTTTGGGATAATATGGAGATTAAGTTAAACAATATTTTATAAGCTTTGATGTGATACATATGTAGCAAAAGTAAAGGCATGACATCGTTAATTTCCTAAATACCGGTTTTACCGAAACCCGGTTATTATTCGAACAAAATTATTCTATAAATTAGGTAAAATAATATTGATATCTAATCATTGATTGAGGTATGTAATCATTAATTTCTTAAGAACCGGTTTTCTCTAAAACCTGATTATTTATCGAATTAAAAAAGTAAAGTACAGAGATTAAGTTAAATAATATTTTATACACTTTAATGTTATAAATAGCAAATATAATGCAGGTCATCGTTAATTTTATAACAACCGGTGTATACAAAAACCCGGTTATTATTCGAATAAAATAAGAGTAGAAATTAAGTTCGTTTCAGTAGAAATATTGTTAAGGCTTCATCACAATGTGCAGGAATAATTGCAATGTTTAATCGTTAATTTTCTAACAATCAGTTTTCTCCAAAATCCGGTTATTTGAAAAAAAATTAGTATGGAATTTGAGTAAAAAACTTTGTTTTAAGCTTTGACGTGGTATGCAAAGGAAGTTAAAGTATGTAAAAGTTAATTTTGTAACAACCGGTTTTCCATAAAACTCGGTTATTTTTCGAATAAAATAAGTATGAAATTTATATAAATTAATGCTTTACATGCTGTAATGAGATATGTAGGGAAAGTTAATTTATGCAATCAGTAATTTTTGAAAAACCGGGTTTTTAAGAAACCGGTTGTTATTCGAATTAAGTGAAAATATATATTAAGTACATATTAATAGTAATCTTGTATAGGTTTCGATATGCTATGTAAGAAAATTTGGGATGTTTAAGCGTTAATTTTCTAACGATTTAATTTAATTTTATAAAAACTAATTTTCCCAAAAAACCCGGTTATTATGCGAATAAAGTAAGAACGAAAAAACGAAATAAATAAATGTTTTATATCCTCTAATGTGATATATATAAAAAGTTAAGGAATGCAAACGGCATTTTTTAAAAACCGGGTTTCACCAAAATCCGGTTATCTTTCGAATAAAATAAGAAAAGATATTTAGTTAAATATTTTATCTGATATGTTAGGAAAAGTAAGCTATTTGATCATTAATCTTTGAAAGCCCGGTTTATTTTAGAAAACCCGGTTTTTGTTCGTATCAAATAAGAACATAAAATAAGTAAAATGTTTTTAACGCTTTTAAATGATATGTAAGGAAAAGTAAGCTTTGTAATCGTTAATCTCCGAAAATCCGGTTTTTTAAAAATCCGGTTATAACTCGAATAAAATAAGTATAGAAATTTAATTAAATAATGTTTTATACGCTTTGACGTTATTTGTAGGAATACTTGAGACATGTAATCGTTAATATTATAAAACCGGTTTAAAAAAATCCGAATAATCACTTTTACGAATTTTTAAGAAAAATTATTTTGTCGAATAACCGCTTTAACGAAATTTTAAGCAAAATTATTTTGTCGAATAATTTCTCTAACATAATTACGAGTGTCGTATTACACTCGTAATTATGTTCATTATCTTTTAACGAATAATCATGTATTTTTTAACAAAAAAAAATCGTTTAATCGTTCTAACAAATAACCGATTAATGGCTTAGTCGTTTCGACGAATATTTTTTTTAGTGCAGGAGTCTTTTAGCGAATAATCATTTTATATAATTGTACTTGAGACGAATAATTGCTGTGACGAATAATTATTTCAAAGAATATTTTTGAAGATAAATTATTTTGACGAATAATCGTTAATTTTTTTATATACATAGTTGTTCATTTATTTTGACGATTAATTGTTTGCACATTTTAACCATTAACTCCTGTTTCGTTTTAATAAATAATTGCTTATTAGCTTTAACTTATAATCGTTTATTATACTTAACGAATAATCGTTGATTTTTCCAGCAAATATTCGCTTACTTGTTTTGACAAATAATTGATCAATTACATTTGCGCTGTTTTAACGAGCAATAATTTTAAGAAAAATTAGTTTTAACGAATACTTTTTTATTCGTTGCCATGAATAATATTATTCGAATAAAGTAGGTATGAAAGTTAAAAAGAAATATTTTTTTGTATGGATTAATGTGATATTTATAAACCGTTTATTACCCGAATCAAATAAGAATATATTTTAAACGCTTTCATGTGATATATTAAGAAAAGTAAGGTATGTAATCTTCGAAAAACCGGTTTTTTATGCAACTCGGTTATTACTCGAATGAAATAAGTATTAAGAATTTAATTTAATAATGTTCTATACGGTTTGAGGTGACATATAGGGAGAGGTTTAATAAGACCCGGTTTTCCAAAAAAAGCCGAATAATCGCTTTTAGGAATTTTCAAGAATAATTATTTTATCGACTAACCGCCTGGACGAATTTTTGATAAAAATTATTTTGACGAATAATCGGTTTGACGAATTACCACTTTGGGGTATAATCGCTTACTTGCTTTGACATTTAATTATTTAAATTAAATTAAATTATATTTTAAACAAATAATTATTCTTTCTTTTAAACAAATATTTTTTTTTTAGTTTCAAGTTACAATCGGTTATTATTTTCTACCGAATAATCGTTTATTTTCCACTTATTTGTTCTAACAATTAATCGATTAATGACTTATTTGTTGTAGCTATTATCGTTTACTCGTGCTGGCGAATATTTTTTTAGATCGAAATTGTTTAAACGAATAATCGTTTTAAATAATCATTCTTGAGATTAATACTTGTGATGAATAATCGTTTTAACGAGTTTGCTTGGAGATAAATTATTTTGACGAATAATCGTTTATTTATTTTGACAAAATAAATAAGACTTGTTCATTTATTTTGACGATTAATCGTTTGACCATTTTAACGATTAACTCCTGATTCGTTTCAATTTATCATTCACTCGTTTAAATAAATTTATTGCAGAATTGTTTTAACGAACAGTCTGTGTAAAAAATAAACGTTTCAACGAATAAAATTTTTGAAAATAAATTATCTTGACTTATAATCGTTCATTTATTTTGATATATAGTTGCTCATATACATATTTTGACAATTAATCGTTTGCCCATTTCAACGATTAACTTCTGATTCGTTTTAATAAATAATTGCTTTACGCTTTGACGAACAATAATATATTTTCTTAATAAGGAATTATTTATACCTTTAAACAAATAATTGCTTATTAGCCTTGAAGTATAATCGTTTATTATACTTAACGAATAATCGTTGATTTTTCCAGCAAATAATTAGTTTTTCATCTTAACAAATAATCGATCAATTGCATTTTCGTTCTAGCGATTATTTACCCGTTTAAATTGCACTTCTAGCGCAGAATTCAACGAATAATCCTTTTAAGAAATATCCCTATTAACGAATAATTTTTTATTCGTTATAAAAGATAATTTTAACGATTAATATTATTCAAGAATAGTTATTGTAATTTATTTTTCGTTAAGAATAAGGCTTTAGTTGTTTTCACGATTTGTAGTTCATCCTTTTTAATGAATAATCATTTTAACCAACAATCGTTTTGGAGAGAAATTATTTTCAATAGTAATCCCTTTAAAGAGTAAAATCGTTTTAATGAATAATCGTTATTTTGTATCAACAATTTTTGTTTACGTTAGGAGCTGCAATATAAAAAGGTTGCTTAATATTTTAAAGCATTTTTCAATTATTTAATCTTTGTTGAGGATTTTTATTTTTTTTTATTTGTTATAAATTTGAAAATTCAAAAAAAAAAAAAGGTTCATTAAACTTGTAATCGTTCTCTTTCTAAAATTGTTTTCATTAGTTTAATGAACTGTTCGTTGCTGACGTTCGCTGTTTGTTCCAGGCCAACCAACCTGTTGTAATTGATATTTGCTTGATCTGCTGTACGCTTCTGATATATTTAAAGATTAATTTGAAAATAATTTTTATTTCCATAAGTTTTTTATTATTATTTTGCATCAAAAGCCGATTTAATCTTCTTATATAGACTTAAAATATTTTGCTGATATTTTCTAGTTTTCCTAAGTTTTCTTTAACAGATGACTAATAATAAAAAAACTAAATTCCCAGAGCGTGAAAATACACGATTTGCAGCCAACAAAATAAAGTAATTTGAGTAAACAACATACACGCACACACACACCCACACACATGCAGCTAAAGAAAATCATATTGAAAATTAACAATTGCCTACAATTTTATACGAGTCGAAAAGAAAAACGCCAAGGCAGCAAAATAACACCCATACATATGATTGCATTTCTCATTGCACTCGCTTGTATGCAGTTGCAGGTTGCAAGTTGCAAGTTGCATTTATTTATTATTTGTGGTTAACTGTAATTTAAAACATAAATATTTATTAAAATTATTATTAATAACAAGCAACAACTGGGCTTTTGCTGAAAACCTCAACAACAGCAATTTTCTTGTTAAAAGTTTTTTTAATTTCAAAAAAATAATAACAATTTTATGCAAAGACCAGACACAATAAAAGTTTGTGAAAGAAAAAACAAGCTTGGTTAAATATATTTATTTGTTAATATGAATTCGCATGATTTTTGGCAATTAACACGTACTAAAAGCTCTTTAGAGAAGAAAACAGCTTAAAGCCATAGAAAATCGCCAAAAATAAAACAAATGCATTTTAAAATCAAATTTAATTTATTTGCAGAGATAATCAAATAAGTATTTTAAATTATTTAATACTTAACACAAAGATTTTCAAATGCTTGTCTTAAATAACAGATAATTCCATTGTGACGGGTGTGACCATGATAGTAAAATTTTGTTTATAATTTAAAATAAAAATTCAGTAAAGTGCGACTATGACTCGCGCACGAAGGGTTCCGTTCGAACACTAGATATGTAATTTAATACAAACTTCATCCCATATAATATATAGTTTTGAAATTTTTTTTAGTTTTTGGGGTTTTTTCGATTTTTTTGTTTTGGCGTTTTTTGCGTTTTTTCGGTTTTGGCGATTTTTTTAAGTTTTGGCTCTTTTTTTAGTTCTGACACTTTATTTTCTCGTTTTGGCGATTTTTTTCGGTTTTTGGCTTTTTCCTTTTTGGCGTTTTCCTTTTTATTTTTGGCGATTTTTTTCATTTTTGCGATTTTTTTTATATAATTTTTTTTTAGTTTTGGCGACATTTTCGCGTTTTGGCGATTTTTTTTCGATTTTTGGCGTTTTTTTCATTTTGGCAATTTTTTTTATTTTGGCGATTTTTTTGAATTTGGCGATTTATTTTAGTGTTAGAAATTTTTTTTTAATTTTGACGATTTTTTTCGTTTTGGCGATTTTTTTTATTTTTGGCGATTTCTTTTTGGTTTGGCGATTTTATAATTTTCGGTTTGTTTTGTTTTACCGTTTTTGAAAATTTCAAGTGTTTACCTTTTATGGTTTCCAAGATGTAGCAAATTGTCAAAATTGCATTAACTGATGGACCACCCTTTAATTTAATTTTTTTTTTAATTTTAGTATTAATTGTTGTAGTCTGTATAAAAATACATTAATTTTACAAGTTTCAAGTTTCAATATACATATGTTCATACAATTGTATGTATATTACATGGGATTTTAACATTTTTCGTTGCTCGTTTTGGAACACCCTTTAATATTTAATTCTCATGTATTTGTTGTTGTAGCTTACGGTTCCTGAGATAATACCGTGTGACGGACAGACGGACAGCGTAGCGAAAACAATAGGGTTCCTTTTCACCTTTGGTGTACGGAACCCTAAAAAGGAGTTTAATCTCAAAAACATTTAATAATAACTAGAAACTGAAAGAACATGATTTCTGTTTATAACGGCTTTAAAAGACTTTGACGGGTGTAACTAAACGCTCTTTAAAGACACCAGCTTAAAGCCATAGAAAAACGCCAAAACTAAAACAAATGCATTTTAAAATCAATTTCAATATATTTGTAGAGATAAATTAAATTATTTAATACTTTAGCTTGTGCTAAGTAACGGGTAATTTCAGTGGTACGGGTGTGACTCTGATACTCTTATTTTTTGTTATAATTCAAAAGTAAAATAATGTATAATATAAAAAAGGCTGCTAAACGTAAAAACATTTTGTAATATGTAAAAACTTAAAAAAATATGATTTCTTGTTATAATGGCCTTCAGAAAGCTGTGACGGGCGTGACCTCTCAGTTTTCGTTAAAACATTTATTCATTACAACGGTTATTCGTCTCAGCGATTACTCATCTCAAGAATGATTAATTAAAACGATTAAAACAGTGCTTCACTAAAAGAAATATTCGCTAGCATTAGTAATAATTAGAACAATAGTTAGAACAAATAAGCCAATAATCGATTATTTTTGAGACGACTAAGCATATTTTTGCTGAAAAATAAACGATTATTCATTAAAACTAAAGGGCCTAATTACGAGTGTCGTATTTCGACTTTGAATGTGACGATTTTGTACTAGATTAAACACCACAGCTAAATTGTTATTTAATTAATCTGTCTGAAGTCGAAATACCCGACACTCCTAATAAGGCCCATTACGTAAAATATTCCCTAGAATGGTGTAGTAAATTGCTCAAAGCCCTCTAGATTGTGTTAAAATAAATTCTGCTAGAAGAAAAACTTTTCGAAAATGTGACGGGTGTGACTAATTTATTTGACGGGTGTGACCCAGTATGAAAATTTTAAGAAAAGTTCACAATTTCGATTCTAGTGCTTATTGAAGGCTCCAGAGATTCTATGTTCTTATTTTTGAGGAGTTGCTCAATAACGGCAATTCGTTTTAATGGACTCGAAGGAACATTACGTTTCGGCTCTACTGACTGTCTTTTTTATTGAATGCTGTGATTTAAAACTAGCAATTTTAGATGTCTTTAAAACGCTAGCAATTTGAGTTTCATCCTTTTGCAGCTGTTTCGTTTTCTTTCTCGATAATTTTTTTCTTTCAACGATTCTTATCCACCATATTTTTTTAAGGAATTCTTCTATTCCTGTCCCTTTCTCTCTCTATCTCTCTCTCTCTATCTATAGAGTTTAATGCAGCTCATATTTTTGTCTTTATTATTAGTTTTTTTTTTGTTTTGTTCCCGTTTTCTGTTTTTGCCACCCATTGAAATAATAAAACTTCAGCGTTGCTGTAACGGGTGTGACCAAATGTTTCCTAGAACTAATTACCCGAATATTAAAATGGGGTTTCACAAAATTTTATTCCATGATTAATTAAACTTACTTATTAGGTTTCGTACACCAAAGGTGAAAAGGATATCGTGTCCGTAACAAGCGGTTTACTCGAGAACAGTAAGAGCTACGGACCGGAAATACATAAAACTTTAGCCGCTCTAACAACAAGTAATAGACAAAATATTGAAATTTTCAAAAACGCTAAAACTAAAAAAAGTCGACTAAACGACAACAACGCCAAAAACTACAAAAAGCGTTAAAACTAAAATAAATAGGCAAACTTCTGAAATTTTGATAAACGCTGAAGTTAAAAAAAAAATTCAAATTAAAAAAATCGCTAAAACGAAAAAGTCGCCAAAACAAAAAATTCGCCAAAAAAAACTAAGAAAAATTGCTTAAACTAAAATAAGTCGGCAAACTCTTGAAATTTAAAAGAAACGCTAAAATTAAAAATATTTGAAAATTAAAAAAAATTCCAAAATAAAAAAATTGCCAAAACGAATAAATCGCCAAAACGAATAAGGCACATAAAGCTAAAAATTCCAAAATAAAAAAATCACCAAATCGGAAAACTCGCTAAAACTAAAATAAATCGGTAAACTCTTGAAATTTTAAAAACGCTACAACTAAAAACTTCCAAGAAAAAATTGCAAAAACAATAAAATCGCCAAAGCGAGTAAAAGCGCTAAAAACAAAAACAAAAAGCTAAAACAAAAATAAATCGGCAAAATTGTCAAAAACCAAATAAAATCTCTTAGACTAAAATAAATCGGCAAACTCTTGAAATTTTGAAAAACGATAAAACTAAAAAAATTCGAAAATAAAATAACCGCCAAAACGGAAAAATCGCCCAAACATAAAAAAAATTTGTTTTAGTAAGTTACTTTTGTATAAGAAAAAAAGTTAAAGTTTTCCAACCCTGGAAACGTCTTTTTAAATTTTTTAATTTATTTTTAGTTAGAAATACCAATTTTATTTGTGGTGAAGTATAAAATAAGTTCATTTAATAAAAATAATTAAAAAATTTGTTTACGGTAGTTAATTTTAAACTTCACAAAAATGTTAGGTTTTCCAAGCCTGTAATCATCCTTTTTGTTTTTCTAATTTCTGACATCAATCTCTTTCTTTTAAGAACATAAGATATGTTTAATTTATAGAAAAAAAAGGAAAAATTTGTTTTAGTAAGTTACTTTTGCATAACAAAAAAAAGTTAAGGTTTTCCAACCCTGGAAACTTCTGTTAAATTTTTTTAATTTTTTTTTAATTTTTTTTTAATTAGAAATACCAATTTTATTCATACTGAAGTATAAAATAAGTTTATTTAATAAAAAATTACTAAAAACTAGTTTTCGGTAGTTATTTTGTATGGCAAAATGAAGTTTAAGTCTCCCAGCTCTGAAACCGTTTGCTTGATTTTGCTGATTTTCAATACCAATCTTATTTCGACCAATTCTGACCCACCAGTCCAAGAACGAAGTCTCTAGCTTTTCTAGGAGCTTCGGAAACCCGATTTCACCTACAGACAGACGGACAGACGGACATCGCTTATTCGTCTTCCCTATGCATAAGGATCCAGAATATATATATACATTATGGCTCGCTTATTAATATTCTAGAAATTACAAACGGAATGACAAACCTATATATATCCTTTTACCATTTTTTGGTAAAGGGTATAAAAATATCACCACAACTCAAAAAAAAAATCGTTAGAACTAAACAAAATCCCAAAAATCGAAAGAAATTTTATCGTGTACTTAAAATTAAAAAAAAGTCTATATCAGCTAAGATACTCGATTAGATAGGCTGAAGTTCATATTACATATCGTTACCTTAATACAAAAAGGCCCTGACTCACTATTTTTTTTTATTTAAATCGAGATGTTTGTATTTTTCGATACATTAGTTGTTCTTCTATTGAAATATACTGAAAATAATGATTTAAAGCCTTTCTATACTAAGGTAACGATATGTAGTGTCCGTACGGAAGGGATCCTTCGTGTGCTAGTCAAAGTCGCCCATTACTGAATTTATTTAATATTGGAGAGTATCAGGCACATAAAAAGGACAGTCACAACTTTATAAAATTTTTTGTGTTTATGTTTTATGACCAATTTCGCTTGTTTATGTTTTTTATTGTGTTTAACATTGGTTATTTATGGTCAGATTTCTTGATTTTTAGGATGCAAATAAAACCAATTTATTTCATCTTTTTTCTTAACGTTTCGTCAGCTTTCTTCCGACGTCTTCAGGAGAATTTTTATTTTTAAATTCTGGCAACAAATTACAATTTTTTTATTATTTTTTGTTACATTTTTGTAATATTAATTTTTATGTTTGACTTACGATCTCCAGTTACATTATTAAATAAATTATAAAAACTGGACAGCACGAACAATTAATTGTATAATTTGAATAATAATAATAAATAATGTAAAATATCACAGGCAAACTTAAAACTAATATCACAGAACTTCACTTGTCAGGTTATTGCAATTGAATATTGCAGTTTTGTATTGTCTTTGTCTTCTTTTGTGTCGATGGATTTTTTAATACGTTGCTGTATTCGTGGGCTTTCCAGTGTATATCTTTTATTCGCTTTCTTTTCTCCATCTAATATTTTGACCCCTTTAAAATCTATTTTATGTCCCGTTTCTTTCACATGTTGGGCTAGAGCTGTTGTCTCTTTTCCTTTGTTTATGTCTGCTTCATGTTCTGATACTCTAGTCCCGAGTTTTCGTTTTGTTGTTCCTACGTATACTTTATAGCACATTTCTGTTTCATTTCTAGTCTTGTGTAGCTCATGAACGAACTAGTTCAAATGAACGATTCAGTACTTTGAACTAAGTGAACTAGTTCAATTGTTTTACGCTCACTAGTTCAATTTTTGAACTAGTTCATTTTTTGAACTAAGAACTAAGACACAAAATGAACTACATAAATGTTTTCAAACTTTTGCTTTACTTCTTTCTGTTTGTGTGCTTTGCTTCTATACTCATCCATATGTACATATGTATGTATGTATGTATGTATGTATATTTTCCCAGTTGTCCAAATCGTCCTAGACGACATTGTCTTCGACGATTCATATACGACATGTCGTCTGTAGATTAAGTTTTCTAATCGACAATTTAAAAGAAATCGGCGTTCATGACTATCTGAACGACAATGTCACACGTTTTCTCTTCAATAAAACTTTGTTGGGGACCATCTGAGCGACAGTGTCATACGTTTTGTCTTCAATAAAGCCTTGTCGAGGACAATCTGAGCGACAATGTCCCTCGTTGTGTCTTCAATAAAGCCTTGTTGATGACAATCTGAGCGACAATGTCGCTCATCTGGTCTTGTGTGACCTCGCCGCCATTTGTATGAAAATTTCGTCAACGATTTGTATGGAGTTGTCTTTAATATGTCTTCTACGACTTACCATTGTCTTGTACCCGTCGTCAAAGATGTCTTAAAGACGTGGCCAACTGGGTTGTTCTTGTTCATCGCTGGCTACTACCACAAATGCAATAAACAAGCAAACACTTATACTAACCTATTCACAAAAATATTTTGTATTTATGAGATTTTTAAAATTGATTTTCACACTAAATTTGTTTTATAACCCCTTTTTAAAACAAATTTATTTATTAATTAATTAATTAATATTAGCTTTCGTAAAGTTTTTTAATCACAGATCTGTGTTTTTAATACTGTCAAAAACCACAACATATCTAAATACATACATATGCATGCAGATGTAAAATCATTGAACTAAAAAGATCTAACTAGTTCATTGAACTAAAAAGAGCGATTGAACTAAATGAACGAACTAGTTCATTTATAAATAATGAACTAAAATGACCGGTCACTGAAATGAACTAAATGGCACAAGTCTATTCATTTCCTTGACAAGTTATTTCGTATACAACATTGTCTGTTTCTAATTTGTCAATTTTTGTTCTTTCCTGTGTAAAAAGATGTCTCAGTGTCTTGTTTGATCTATGTGTGACTATTGTTGTTTTATCATTTATCATATGTTTTAAAATTAAATATTCTTAAATTTTTACTGGGACGGGCGCGACAAGGTTAAATTTTTTGTGTCTCCTTTGTTAGGTCGTTTAGTGCCTCCTACATACATATTTCATTGCTCTTAAGATTAATTGCTTTAAATAGCGACGAATTATATATGGAATTAGTTTAAAAACAATTAAAGCAATTTTGGTAAGACTGGGTTCGCACCAGTGATGGGAGATGTGGCACAATTGTGCCATTTTTGGCACTATTGGACGTTGCCTGGCACTGTGGCACTCTCGCTCCCTTTCTGGCACTTTTTGTCCATTAATGTCCCTTTTCACAATGTATGGTTAAGAGTTAACGTGAACTTTAACTGCAAGTTCTCCATACAAAACTTGCCGTTAAAGTCTCTGTTATCTTTTAACCATACATTGTGAAAAGGTACGTAATATAGAAACTTTTCTTATTGCAATAATTAGTACTCTTCTCGTACTTTTTACGTTTTTAAGTAACGAAAATTTAGTAGGATTTGAGGCTGACAACTGTTCGGTTCTGATAGTTAAAAGTAACAGTTCGCACAGAGACATTGACGATCTATTAAACTGAGTATATAAATTTGTTTATAACAGCTCATGTCGTACAAACAATCTTATAAATTTTTAGAAGTATTTCAACTCTGAAATTTATGAAATTCTCTAGTATTCCCCAAACCATTGGTTGTCTCGGCAAGATTGTTGCAGATAGATTCTTTGAACACCGCGAGCCTTGAAATATTTCTTTACATTAGAAAATTTTCCGTCATAACACAGGGTGGGCCAAAAGAAACCAAGGGGTGTAAAAGTTTAATAACTTTTTTGTTTATTAATTTTTTTTTATTTTTTCTTTCAGATTATATAGACAAAACTTGGAGAATTTATAATGGAGAGGTTCACAACTGAACAGAGAACCAGAACAATAGAATTTTATTATTTAAACCAGAGATCAATTATTTTAACGCAAAGAGCATATCGTCGACATTTTAGCGTCAGAATTTCGCCCTCTGAAACGATGATTCGTTGCTTAGTTAATCGTCATCACCAACATGGCAGCGTAAGAGATTTGCCTCGAACCGGTAGACCACGTTTAAGTCGCACTGCGGAAAATATTGAACGAGTACAGCAAAGTGTTAACGAAGCACCAGAAACATCTGGCAGAAGGCGTTCTGCTCAGCTAGAAATGTCTCGTACGTCACTACGGCGCATTTTAAAAAAAGATTTACAGTTATACCCATATAAGGTGCAATTGGTCCAAGAATTAAAACCCGCAGATCATCGGCAACGTCTAAATTTTGCAGTTAAATTTCAAGAGTTGGCCAGAAATGAAATCAACTTTATTGAAAATTTGATTATGAGTGATGAAGCTCATTTTCATTTGAATGGCTTTGTTAATAAGCAGAACTGTAGGTTCTGGGGTTCTCAAAATCCAAGAGCCATTCATCAACGCCAATTGCACCCCATCAGGTGTACAGTATGGTGCGGGATCACATCTGAAAATGTCATTGGGCCCTACTTCTTCGAGAATGAAGATGGAAGTGCTGTAACCGTAAATGGAGAGCGGTATCGGTTTATGATAGAAAATTTTTTACGTCCTGCTCTTGAAAACAGACCTGGTATGTGGTTTCAGCAGAACGGAGCCACTGCCCATACTGCCCGAGACACAATGGCACTTTTAAGTCAAATTTTTGGAGAGCGAATAATTTCTCGAAATTCGGAAATTATTTGGCCAGCGCGATCGCCAGATTTGACAGCACCCGACTATTTTCTTTGGGGTTTTTTGAAGGAGCGAGTGTATGTGAACAAGCCAGAAACAATCCTTGAACTAAAGGCAAACATTGTTGCAGAAATTCGAACGCTACAGCCAAAAGTTTTGAAAAATGCTCTAAAAAGAGCCCATCTGTGCGAAGCTGAAAACGGTGGTCATTTAAGAGACATCATTTTTCATACTTAGTGTAAAAAAATTTCCATTTTGTGTATTATATAATCTGAAAGAAAAAATAAAAAAAAGTTAATAAACAAAAAAGTTATTAAACTTTTACACCCTTTCTTTTGGCCCACCCTGTACAATGATAAAACTATTTATATTAAATAATTTAACGGATTATATAACCAAGATGCATTTTTATTTTTATCTTATGTCCTTGAAATAGTAAATTGTCAAAACGCAATCTAAAAAATGTGAGACTACATTTAATTTAAAATTGGCTTTTTTATTTCGTGATTTACGTCAAAACTTTTTGAATAAAAAATATATTGATGATCTTCATGTTGACAATATAGATCGAAATTGGTGAGAATTTCGGTCCAATGGAAGAAAGTTATTTCGGCACTGAAATTGAACTATTAATAATCAAAAACTAATTTTCCCACGATAAAGCTGTATAGTTTAAAAATACAATTAAAGTCTTATTGTATTTCTTTTGTGTCATATATGAAAACTAAATATAACTGCAAGGACTATTATTTGAATTGCTTTCGAAGGTGTGCGCCAGAATACATACATATGTTCTAAATGTAGACACAAATAATTAATACTATTCCTTTTGATTAAAAAAAAAATGCTTTTAATCCTTTTTATTCTCTACTCTTCATCAAGCGTGGGAAGTATATTTTTAGTTCGAAATTTGATCAAAAGTCAAATTATAAACTTTAGCATCTTTAATATATGGTAAAGATTTTTGAAGTCTAACAATATATCTTTTATATAATCGTAATATATATATATATATATATGTATATATATAAAATGATGAAACAAAAAAGCAATACATACAAAAATTGATTAAAATAATTGATTGATTAAAATAAATAGCTAGCAATTATTATTATTTTTAACGCGTACGAATTTGTGCAACTCGACAGTATATTAACCATAAAAAAGCACAAACTATAATTATATAATTGTCACTAAGTATATACATCTAATAAGAAAAAGTTATTTTATCATTTAAACTAGTTTAGGGTTTTATATAATCTTAAAGTATGTCCTTTAGAATCATTATTATTTATTGCGCAAATAAAGTTTTTATATTTGTATTTCTTGTAAATAAGTGTAATTTATTAATATATGATGCATACATATCGAGCATTACTTTCGATTAACGAGAAGGTTTTTTTTTATAATATTCAAATATGTTTTACGAGTACATACGTAAATTGTCGCTTACGATAGATTTTGCAGCCTGTATTTTAAAAGTTATCAACAATTTTGCAATTTTAGTAACAAAAAAGTTAATTTTTTACTACGTGTGATTCACGATTAAATCGAAAATAGAGCGAGAAATATATTAATGTCTATATACAACTAATTTTGGACCGTGTTTTTGTGATATTCGTAATTTTTTCTAGTTATGAACACAATAAATTATCATTCAAGAACCATAGTTTAAATGAACATCAAGTGCCAACATTAAAATTATATAAAAAAGTGGTTTGGCACTATTCAAGTGATTTTGGCACTATTTGAAAGCAGATTTGGCACGAAATCAAGATTTCCAATTCCCATCACTGGTTCGCACACGGCAAATTTGGTTGAGCTACTTTTGAGTTTATGGGAGAGAGAAGAGTGCTTAATGAACAGCGTTGTCAACTCGGTGCTTTTCGCACCGTTTTTAGTGCTTTTTGAAATTTTCGACGCGAAAAATTTTGAAGTTAGTGCTCGGTGATTCTTTAAAGTAATTTTTGGTGCTTTTTATTTCTTGGCGGTGGCACTAAAGCCAAAATTCAAAAAGAATTTTCCTTATATAATATGTATATATATATATTTTGCAGAAGTCTAACATTTAAAAACATAAGCACTGAAGTTAAATGGAACATTTCAAAATATTCTAATAAGATTGTACAAAACTTGGTTGAAGAAATACGTGCATTTTATTCTCAAACTTTCACATTTTAAGCACAATTATTGGAAACAGTGTTTTGCCACACGACAAAGAAGACATAATGCAAGTATAGTCTAATAGCGAAATATTTTCTAGTATATACAGTAAAAAGAGAATAATTCAGTTAATGCAATGGATAAACTTTGAGTTCACTATCGAGTTTTGGGCAGAAATAAAGTCTTATAACGATTCATTTGATATAAACTCGTTTGGGGCATTATCAAAATTGCATTCCCATCATAATTTAATGTTTAAACGCAGAAGTTGATCACGTTTTTACCTTTATTACTTTATTTAAGTCTAAAATACGTAAAAAGTTCTCTTTACACTTGGCTTTGTATAAAAGCGGTCTGAAACGAGTTGAAATTGTGTTGCTAATAGAGCTGCCGTTTTAGATTACATATTTATAACCTACTTCGTTCCTATTTTCTAAAAAAATAGTACAAATAATTTAAGTTTATATAACTTGGTTAACTTGCGAATTACTTTTTTTTTAATTTTGTAACTTTGCTATTAATATTGCGTTTGCTGTGAAAGAATGTTTCCACAGCATGGTTTAGTAAAAATCAAATTTTGAAAGCCTTGATTTAAAAACAAAAATTAACTACTACTCCCATCTAGTTCAAAATCAAGTCAAAGAAAGAAAGTCAAAAAGACTTGCCAATTACTGCTAATTTCAGGTGATTTGTTTGTTCCTTGACTAAAAAAATAAAATTTTTTATAATAATATAAAAAGGTTTCGTCAAATTGATTTTGGAATTCACTGATTCTCATAAATTAAATGCAAGGTCAACCGATTTCTATATTTTTATATACAATTTTTTTTTTATTTAGTGCTTTTTTACTTAAATTACGCGTTTTTTTCCTGGTTGCAGTGCTTTTTGAAATTTAAAAGTTGACAACGCTGTTAATGAAGACCCTGATGACGTCTTCCGCTCTCGCTGATGAACTAAAAAGTTGCTTGACAAACAGTCTAAACGTCTTTTCACTTTTAAAAGAATAACTTCGCTCTGCTCACTCTCTATCTCTCACTCTCCTTCTCTCTTTCATGTTTAATTGCAATTTGCAAATTTCATATTTTCCCCATTAATATCTTGTTTATTTTCCAACATAAACGATTTACTAATAAATTTAATTTAATAATTAAAGAATAATAACCAGCCACAAGGGCGCTGTCCCAATGCACTTTATTTAAAACAGTTTTTTAAGCCGGGAAAGTTGGCAAGAGTAAAGATAAATTTCATCTACACCTAATGACGACAACATGATCATTTGTAAAACAAAAAATTAACAGCATAAAATATGAATATTAAATATTTCACATAATCGCTCGCACTGACGGCGCAACACTTAATCTGAATAGCAAGAGTAGTTTATTTTAGGGGGAACGGGGACGGAACTTAAGCAAAGTATGAACAATTAATACTTGAGTATTTAAATATCACTTGACTTGAGGCTTCACAAATGGAATATGGTTGGGATAAATGAGTGAATTGCAAATAATAACACAAACATTTTGCAACAAAAAAAGAAAAGAACAGAAAAACAAAATAAAAATAACCTTCTGGAGGGGAGGACAGTATAAATGAAGTAGACAAATGAGCCCAACAGAAGATTTTCAAGTCCACCACACGCATTTGCTTCATGTCAAAAAAAAAATGGACTTTAAGCTCATAAAGCATTTACAAAGAAATCAACCAGCCAGCCAGCCAGTCTTAGCCAAATTTTAGCCGCATCATAATAAAAGCACAGCATGGATCATTAACGCCCCAGCTCTGCAAACAGCTCTAGCTAAAAGCAGAAACCAAAAAAAAAAAAAAAAAGACGATAATAAATACTAAAATAATTCTTAGTACATTTTTTTGGTTTTTTTTTTGTCTTTTTTGAACGCATTTTATACAATTTAGAAGATGATCATAAAATGTTAAGTGGCGTCATAATTTAAAATGCATCAGTGTTAAATCTCTTTTTCTTTTTTGTTTTCTTTTCTTTTTGTACGTGGAGTATCATTTGTATTTTGTATATCAGTTTCAGTTTCAGTTTCAGTCGCTATTGTTATTGTTGCTGTTGTTGTTTATATGGAAGTATTAAAGGATATGGCATTGTCATCAAGCCTAAGGGGCATTTCCTCACAAGCTCCCCAACTCATCAATAATCATCATAAAGATCATAGACAGAAAACCGCACAGACGACTACACAACAGACACATAGAGATTTTGTTTTTCTGCTTCATCTTCTTCTTTTACTCATTTAAAGCCGCTGTCTGTCCGTGATGTGTTTGTTGTTGTTGTTGTTGTTGTTGTGGTTTTCTTTTTCCTCTTAGCGGATGTTTATTAATGTTAGTGCGTATTATTTACCAAAGCATTTTCAATGCAAGCTTGCTTATGTAAGCATAAGCAACAAGCAGGCAATAAACAGCAATTAAATGGTGTGTGTTGGATAATGGATTGAGGGGAAACTTAAGCATTTAAGAAGTTGAAAAAATGCTATTAGAAAATTTGGTCAGGGGGAGAGAGGAAATCTCAATGAGTTCTAACTCAATATCAGTGTTACCATATGTGAAGATTTATCTTATTTTTGGAGCTTTTAGACATGTTAAAACGACAAAAAAGATTTCTTATCTAAAAATAAGATTTTTAAAAATTTTACTTTTGGTACTTTTTATATAAAGGGTCCGCCATCTAACGTTTTTTTTTTCAACTAGTGCTTATTTCGTGAATGGTAACACTTAGCTCATGTCAGATTTGACAGATAATTAGTTTTATTCTTCCGCTGAACGAGCCAACTGACCATCCAATGCGTTTTCGCTTCGTTAAGTGGGCCCGCGATCGACTTACAGAAGATGCCGATTTTGCCAAAAAAAAATCATCTTTTCTTTGTAAACAAGCAAAATTGTCGCATTTGGGGCACAAAAAACCCGCACGCATACATTGAAAAGCCGACGCAGCCAAAACGAGTCACTGTTTGGTGCGGATTTTGGTCCAGAGGCATAATTGGGCCATTGAGCAAGCAGTGGCCGTTACAGTCAATGGCGATCGTTATCTGTCCATGCTGAACGAATATTTGTTCACAAAATTTGAAGAGGAGGATATTGGCAACATTTGGTTTCAACAGGACGGCGCTAAGTGCCACACAGCCGAAGCTTCAGTAGTTTTTTTATAGCATTTTCAAAAAAAAAAAAAAAAAAAAGTTATCTGGCGGACCCTTTATTATTGAGGTGCCAGGACCCAGGCAGACGCAACATTTTAAAGGCGGACTTGTGGAACTTAGACAGAATTATACAAGGTGCCATAGCCAACTTTGAACGCGAGTATTGGACAGATTTTTTGCAAAATATCACACTAAATAATCGGACTTTTAGGCATATAAAGATGGCAGCGGGCCTACACTTGCGTCCATCAATTCACAGTTTAGTTGATGCTAGTGGTACAACAATTACTGATAATCTCTTATCTCGCAGCTTATTCCAGATGAATCAGTCTGGAGTAAACGATCGTATGGATTCATTTGGTATGAGGGTACGGGATGTAGTATCGTCTTTAGACAGAACAACACCTTTGACGACTTTTGGAAGGACCTTAACGGCTGACGGGAGAATTATTGACTTTAGTACACATACTGACAGATTTGGTTTTATAGATGAGGTGTCTATTGGCAATGCTTTGAAACGCAGGTCAAACAAGAGATCTTCAGGGGTGGATGGTATACCTGATTTTGTATTAAGGAAGACAGATAATGTAGCATGGAGATTTTTATCCATAGTATTTAACCATTGTCTAAATATTGGATATTTTCCTAGGGCATGGCGTGTAGCCCTTGTGGTTCCCATATTGAAACCGAAAGCGAATTCGAGTGATAGTGGAAGTTATAGACCGATTTCTTTGCTATCGGCCTTTGGAAAGCTATTGGAATACTTTCTCTTGGCAGCAATTAATGACGTTATAATTGACAGAGATATTTTAAAAGATTTTCAATTTGGTTTTAGAAGCGGACTTTCGACAACACATGCACTGATGGTACTCACTGACTATGTTGCCAGGAATCTGAACAGGAGATGCCCGAGCATGGCGGTGGGTTTGGATTTTGCCAAAGCTTTTGACACTGTTTGGCATGATGGCCTTATATGTAAGATGATAGAGTTAGGATTCGGTACGGGCATCTGCCGTATGATTTATAGCTTTTTAAAGGACCGTTCGTATAGAGTTCATGTTGGGGACGCTGTTTCTCAGGAAGGATTGATTTTCGCGGGAGTACCACAGGGCTCGTTGCTTGGACCTGTTTTATACAATATCTTTATATCAGATATCCCACAACCTCCTGAAGGGGATCTCTTGTTGCTGTACGCTGACGATATTCTTATTGCTTCTACGGGAACCAGGGCAAGGACTATAAACCAACGAATGAATCAATACTTAACTGTATTGACAGACTACTTTTCAAAGTGGGGCCTTAAATTGAACATACGAAAATGTGTAGCCATGATGTTCAAAGGTAGGCGTAAGTATATCTACCCAAATTGTAGGTCATACATACCATGTTTAAAGATCGGATCGGACGTGATTGGGATATCGGACAGAATGAAATACCTTGGCGTCACCTTCCATGAAAACTTTGAATTTTATCGCCATATTGATGACATTCTTGTAAAGGCCAAGAGAATATACTCGTCATATCAGAGTGTTTTAAAGCGTAGAGGCGGTCTTGATAAAAAAGTGCCCCTTTTAGTATATCGCCAGATTGTTCAGCCAATCGTCTCTTATGCCTTTCCAACTTGGTTTGGAATCTCTTCATCCCAGATGGAGAGGATTAGGAGATGGGAACGAATGATTCTGGTAGCATGTTTTGGGCTAAAATCATACATCGGACAGAATGGTCAGTTTCGTAGGCCATCGTGTAGGTCCATATACAGATCGGTTGATTTCAGGCGAGTGGATGTTTTTTTGATCGAAGGGTCTTTAAGGTTTCTGGAAGGTGCACGTTCTCTGGAGAATCCTTTAGTAAAAAAATGTTTTGATGGCTCTAGAGATTTGCAGACCGTTCAGATGTCTAGATATTTTCTTCCTATGGACTTGTTGACCCTTGAGGGTGCTGGTGCTTTGTATGAGGGTGAAGATCTCTTGTTATACCATAGGAGGATTAGGTCGTTAAATATAAACGACACGGTGTATAACACCAGTCAATGAACTTTTTAATTCCCTTGTTTGTTTGTCTGTTTGTTCTATTTTCCTTTTTCATTTTTTGTTTTTGCATGAAATTAGTCTTAAGTTTATTAATTTAAGTATTAATTTAAGTGCCTCCCTTTTTTTTCCTTTTTTGGGGAATTATATAAAAATTTAAATTCCTACAACAATGGCTGTATATATATGTATAATGTACTTTTTCATAATTTGATAGTCTTTGGTAAATGTTTTAGCATGTAAAGAAATTTTTGAATAGAAGATTTTTAAATTTAATTTTTAGAATTAAATAATTTTTTGTAATGTTTTGGAAAATAATAAATACAATACAATACAATTGAGGGATTTTTTGAATAAACTACTTACAAATTTTCTGATTTGCTTCATAATGATCTTATACATATTCTATACAGTAAATATTTTATGTTATTTGCTCGACTTGAAGATTTTTGAAAAATAAATATGGCAACACTGCTCAATATCATCAAATTAGGTAAACTAAAGCTACGGTCACACTTGTCAAACATTTGCCCAAAAAAACGTAAAAATCTTTAAATTTAGACAAAATTTCGTCAAGTTAAAGAGTAGGCAATATTGTTGGATTCTATGACATTGTGCATTAGTTGTGTTCGAAACTGTTTAATATGATAAACAATTGTTCGGATCAAAACTTTTTTCATTAATTTTTGTTGGTTACGCTTTTTTGGGCAAATGTTTGACAAGTGTGACCGTACCTTAAGACTCTGACTAGTGCAGCAAGAATTCCGTACGGCGATTGTTTCTTTTCGACGAGTTTTTGGCGATTTTTTAGTATTGACGCTTATTTAAGTTTTGGTATTTTTTTATTTAAGCGATTTTTTCGTTTTGTGTTTTTCGGTTTTTGAAGAGTTCTCTTTTTTTTCAAAAAATATTTTTAGTTTAAGCGATTTTTTTTGGTTTTGATACTTTTTTTCGTTTTGGCGATTTTTTTTCGATTCTTATGGATTTTTTTTTAAATACATATTTTTAGTTTTAGTGAATTTTTTTAGGTTTGGCGACGAATTGATAACCTCCCCCTTTTTTTGAAGTCGCTTAAACAGAAATTTTTTGTTTGTTTGAAGTAAAATTTTTTTTTAAAAACACAATATAAGAACTATTTGAAAAAATACTGGCTGGCCTTAATGCTTAAACAGAATAAGTCCGCAACTTCAAGAAAAATCGCTGTCAAATTAAGAAAGCTCATAATAAAACCTAACGGCAGCAACTTCTAATGCTCTCTAATTCTTGTTCCATTTTCCTTTTGTGCTTATTTTTCTTTGTAATTTTGTGCACAAAACGTATGAGATTTATGGAAAGTATGGCAGCATTGTTGAGAGAATGTATGGGCCGAACCCACGATGACGACAACGTTCGACTTGTCGCACACTTAAGGCTCAATCAGACGTCACATAACCATAGTCATAGAGAGCAGCCGTTCGAACCAAACTAATGGGCAACACTGTATTCGATTATACGTGACTCGCCATAACGCCATAACTCTCACCATAGAAACCAATTGAATTTTGGTTTGGTTATGGTTATGGCGTTATGGCTATATCACGTCTAATTTGAGCTTTACATACATTCAAAACAAAAACAAATTTTAATATTTTGTTGTTGTTTCAAATGTATGTAAGTGTGCGACAAGTCGAGCGTTGTCGATATCGTGGGTCAGGCTGTATATTTGTATGTGAGAGAATAAGAAAAAACTCTATCAAAATAAAATAAATTCTAAGTCTCGGTTTTTTTTTTTGTGGGGTTGCATTTTTGTGTAAATTTGTATGGAAAATATGTTTGCGCCACAATTGTGTTTGATCATTTACTGTTTTATTTCTAGAGCCATAAAATTTTAATTTTAATAACATTTCGCTGAAATAAAAACAAAGTAAGAATAAGAAATCCTTGTCCCTACAAGCCACAAAAAGCAAATGGTCAAAATTTTATGGGGTTTTTTATGGCGTTAAAATATACTTGAATGTCAAATAAGAGCAAAGAATTTTTTTCTGAAAGGAGTTAAGAGTTATAAAAACAAAGTTGTTGAGCGATTAAAAAGTATAAGAGATAACACATTAATATAAAAAGTATACTTATTTTGAGTGTAAGCACTGGAGAAATATGGCAGAGAAAAACTTATAACTACAACAGCTAGAAAAAATTTAAGGCTCAGTTAGCCGACTGTATTGTAATGTAACTGCAACAGTAAGAAACAGCTGATCGATTTTGTTATGTGAAAAGTAATGAAAATGGTTATAGAGATGTAATGTAACGTAACCTACTTTTCATACAAAAATGTCAATCAGCTGTTTCCTACGTTGCTGTTACTTTACATTACAGTCGGCTAACTGAGCCTTTGTAATAGTTTTAAAAGGCGGAGAGAACAGCAATTCTCTAAAAATATTTGGGAAAACAAATTCTTTTTTAATTGCTACAATTCTGATAAAGGCTGCACTCTGAGGGTTAAAATCATTACGGGTATTGCTAGGACTGGGACGAATAACGAATTTCGTCCACGTCGACGAATTCGTCGTGTGAAACACAACAACGACGAATTTACTCAGCGAATTCCTCTCTAATATTTTATAAAGTTGGTTGTTGTGTGCAGGTTTGTCAGATTTTTTCCGAACTATTTCGCTAAATTGATTTTAAAAATCGCCAAAAGTCGCCAAAATTCAGTTTTGTGTAGTTTTTCTTAGTAAATATTTGATAATAAATTTAAAATTAAAACTTATTTATCGCCAGAAAAATCGCCATGTCGCCAAACCAAAAGCTTTAAAATATAAGCTATACAAGTTTTTAAAAGAACATTTTTAATAAAAAATTATTTTCTTATGTTTGTTAAGCTCGAGGTCGTTTTTAGGGTTCCATACGTCAATGGTGAAAAGGTCACCTATTGTTTTCGCTACGCTGTCCGTCTGTCCGTCTATTAATCTATCTGTCTGTATGTAACAGGCTGTTTTCTCTAAATCCGCAAGAGCTACGGACCTGAAATTTTGACAAAATATGTAGAACTTTGGCCGCTACAACAACAAATATATGATAGTTAAAAATTAAAGGGTGTTCCAAAACTAGCAATGAAAAATGTTAAAATCCCATATAATATACATACACTTGAAATTTGCAAAAAAGTTTGCCTACTAGAATGCAAAAAAGTGTATGTACTCTCCAGTCGTCAGTACTTACAATTTGACTGAATAAGCCATTATTTTTGTATGAGAAGTTCAAAAAGTATGCGGTACCCTATACTTTTTGCCTACAAATATCCAAAAGTTAATAGATTACTGATTGCCTAAAAGTACTCAAAATATAATGGGTTACTTTATGCTCACAAAAATGCAAAATTTAATAAAATAGCCAAAAATTATAAACAAATAGAATTTTGTAACATAATTATAAAATTTGAACCTTTTTTGGGATTGTTAAAAATCATAATTTTACAAAGCAAATATATGAATACGTATATTGAAGAATATGCGAAAATACTTAGATTTTGTAATAAATATTGTAGTAAACCAAAGTTATTTTATTGTTTTCGAAGCTCACTTTCACGATCAATAAATATTTTTTAGATAGATTTCAGGATTAACTAGGAAGTACTACAATAAGTACCTTCATGTAATGATATAAATAAGTTGTTATTTTATTCATTATAAGACAGTCATTATTATACACATAAAATAATTAAATAAATAAGTACCACTCATTACTTTGTAAGACATTAAAAGAGTACTACCCACTACAAAATCTTCAAATTTTTTTGCTGGGAATTAACACTAAAAATTAAAAAAATAAAAAATAAAGAGTGTTCTATCAGTTAATGTAATTTTGACTTTGCAATTTTGACAACTTGCTGTATCTTTGAAATCGTAAGAAGCAAACTCTTGAAATTTTCAAAACCGCTAAAACTTAAAAATCTCAAAACTATAAAAACAGCAACCCGAAAAAAGTCGCCTAAAACTTAGAAAAATCGCCAAAAGGAAAAAAGGGCTAAACTAAAAAAAAATCTCTAAAACTGAAATAAATCGGCAAAAACCAAAAAAATCGCATAAATAAAAAAATCGCCAAAATAAAAAAAAACCCAAAAAAATCGCCGTAAAGAAAAAAAAATTAAAAAAAAACTACAAAATGAAAGAAGAAAAGCATCTAACAAAACAAAAAAATTGCTTAAACTAAAATAATTTGCCAAAAACCGAAAATCGCCAAAACTAATATTAGCCAAAAACCGAAAAAAATCGCCAAAACAAAAAAAGCGCCAAAATTAAAAAACCGACAAAATAAAAAATAAAAAAAAAATACTTAAACTAAAATAAATCGCCAAAACCGAAAAAATGCAAAACAAAACGCTAACAGTAAAAAACGCCAACAAACCGAAGGAAGTCCCAAAATTCAAAAAAAATCGCCGATATGAAAAAAAACGCCAAAAACCGAAAAAAATCTCCTAAACGAAAGAAAAGCGCCGACCAAAAAAGAAATCACTTAAACTAAAATAAATCGTCAAAAACCGAAAAAATCACAAAAATCAAAAAAAAAAAACGCCAAATGAAAAAAATTGCTTAAACTAAAATAAATCGCCAAAACCGAAAAACGCAAATAAAACGCCAAAAATACTAATAGTAACCAACGCCAAAAGCAGTAGGATGTCCCAAAATGAAAAAAATTGCCGATATGATAAAAACGCCAAAATCGGAAAAAATCTCCTAAACAAAAGCAAAGCGCCAAAACAAAAAAAAAAAAAAAATTACTTAAACTAAAATAAGTCGCCAAAATTTGAAAAAACGCAAAAAACGCCAACAATAAAAAACTCCAAAAACCGAAAAAAGTTGCAAAAACGAAAAAGAATTTCAGAACTATATACTATATAGGATAAAGTTCGTTTAGTATTATATATGTGCCGTTAATTATGAAAGTGGTCTAAGTCATATATGTCTTTGGTCGAGATATTTAGTAGATTACATTTGAATAAAACAAAAAAATATATTTTTATATTATTTATTATATTTTAATTTAGAGTCGTTGTAGTCTCTCATTAATATAAATTTATTTAATATTTATTATACATTTATTAAAGTTTTTTTTTTTTAGATATATTTGAAATTTCGAAGCAAAAATGCATATGACTTTGACAACTTTCATAATTAAGAGCACGTATGTAGTGTTCTTCTTCGAGTGCGAGTCAGTGCCCCACTTTACTTAATACAGGGTGGGCCAAAAGAAACCTAGGGGTGTAAAAGTTTAATAACTTTTTTGTTTATTAACTTTTTTTATGTTTTCTTTCAGATTATATAATATACAAAATGGAAATTTTTTTGCACTAAGTATGAAAAATGATGTCTCTTAAATGACCACCGTTTTCAGCTTCGCACTGATGGGCTCTTTTTAGAGCATTTTCCATAACATCTTTCAAAACTTGTGGCTGTAGCGTTCGAATTTCTGCAACAATGTTTGCCTTGAGTTCAAGGATTGTCTCTGGCTTGTTCACATACACTCGCTCCTTCAAAAAACCCTAAAGAAAATAGTCGGGTGCTGTCAAATCTGGCGATCGCGCTGGCCAAATAATTTCCGAATTTCGAGAAATTATTCGCTCTCCAAAAATTTGACTTAAAAGTGCCATTGTGTCTCGGGCAGTATGGGCAGTGGCTCCGTCCTGCTGAAACCACATACCAGGTCTGTTTTCAAGAGCAGGACGTAAAAAATTTTCTATCATAAACCGATACCGCTCTCCATTTACGGTTACAGCACTTCCATCTTCATTCTCGAAGAAGTAGGGCCCAATGACATTTTCAGATGTGATCCCACACCATACTGTACACCTGATGGGGTGCAATTGGCGTTGATGAATGGCTCTTGGATTTTGAGAACCCCAGAACCTACAGTTCTGCTTATTAACAAAGCCATTCAAATGAAAATGAGCTTAAAATAATTGATCTCTGGTTTAAAAAATAAAATTCTATTGTTCTGGTTCTCTGTTCAGTTGTGAACCTCTCCATTATAAATTCTCCAAGTGTTGTCTATATAATCTGAAAGAAAAAATAAAAAAAAATTAATAAACAAAAAAGTTATTAAACTTTTATACCACTTGGTTTCTTTTGGCCCACTCTGTATATTATAGAATTGTAATTAATTTTAAAAATGCTCAAAAAAATTAATTCTTATAAACATGATGAATGAGTTAAGTTGAACTATTTTGCGATGAAGAGACGGAGTAAGTGAATGTTATTGCTTAAAATAATTTTAAACAAACAATTTATCTTTCAGCTTTAAAGCATATTTTAGGCTTTACAAAGAAGCAGCAGTTTATTTAATTTACTTAAAAAAATTTTAAAACTATCTTGCAACTAAAAATTTGTGGTTACCAATATTATGGCAGTTTGGCAACTGAAATTAACAGCTGTTAGTTGTCAGTTGCCAGCCGTCATATTACATTGGTAACTGGCAACGCTATGAAACATCGGTTGCCATCTACAGGGTGGCGCAAAAGTAATCCTCCTATCAGAAAATGTTATAAATTTTGCAATTGGCGCCTAATGTCAGTTCTGTTTTGACATTTGTGTAGTAAACACACGCGAAATACACGTTAATAAACAATGGACGGTGCAACGGCACACACTGCACGTGCCACAACCGATATGCTGAAGGATGCATTTCCCGGGCGCCTAATCTCCCGTTTTGGCGATTTGCACTGGCCAGCAAGATTGCCTGATTTGACCGCTGCAGACTTCTTTTTGTGGGGCTTTTTGAAGTCGCGGGTTTATGTCAACAAGCCTCAGACTCTCGCAGCTCTTAAAGACAATGTGAGGACCTATCGCCGGAAGTTTTGGCCAAAGTGATGGAAAATGCCATAAAAAGGGCTCAAATGACAATCAACTGTGGCGGCGTCCATTTACATGACATCATATTCTCGACTTGATGTAAAAAAATTAAAAGACTAAATAAAAATAATCCCCAAGAAGAATCAAAGTTTTTCATTTTTTTTTAAATTACAGCCAAATAACATCGGAAGGTTATTTTTGCGCCACCTTGTATAATCGAATTATCAAATTCTAGTCCATAAATTCTCAATTTTTTTTTCTAAAGCGAATTATGACCTTTTAACTTTATTTTCTGAATAATTTAATTAATTTAAAATTAATATTTTTGAAAAATTTCTTATAAAACTTTTTCAAATAACAATTCGGTAATAAAAGCAAAAATCAAATATTTAGCATAAAAATTCCTCTAATATTTAGCAACTCCCAAAAGGTTTTTTCTGCAGTTTTTTTTTTTATTCACTTAGAGTTTTTTTTATTTACTTATTTTTTTATAATTATTTTACTAACAAGTTCACTTGTTAAGCATATTTAAGAATATTTACCGACTGGGATGCGTGACAAAATGCCATTTTTAAATGAAATGATTTGACTGCTCGCAATTGCAAACGCGAGTGAGTGAATTGAGTACAAATCGCCCAACAGCCCAGCAAACATCAACAGGTAAAAAAAAGGCACAAAAACAAAAATGCACAAAAAAGAAGACATTTTTCAGGCACAAAAAAACAGAACTTTTCAAATTGCATACAAAAATGCATTTCCTTTTAAATACAAGTAGCAAAAGGATTATTTTCTTCACAAAAAAAAAAAAAAAAAAAAAACACTAATAGTAAAAAAGGAAAGCCAAGGAGTTAGCTTCCACACAAATGAATGAAGGAAGGCATGAAAATGTATGGCTGGATGAATGAATGAATGAATGAACTGACGCTGAGTACGTGACGTGTCAGGACAAATATGGCCGGAAGTGCACAATTGTGCAACTCAGCAATTAGTACTAGAAAACATGAGAGGTGTTATTGAAAAACTTTTAACACACACACACACACACACACACACACACACACACACACACACACACACACACATGCACATGCACTTGCTTTCTCAAAAAAAGTGAGTGCACTTCAAAAAAAAAAATAATAATAATAATAATAATAGAATGTAGAGCAACAACAACAACTTGATAACAATTTTGGCATATTTCCATCAAAACGTTGTTACTTGTAACTCGAACAAAGCAAAGAAAGCAAAAAAGCTTTTGGGCTGCATATTATATCTAAGACAAACAATTTCTTTCCACTACATGCTAAAGCTTCGCGTAATGCATTTGATGTCTGTCCAAAATTTTCACTACACACATGTGTTTTATAATTGAACAAAAAATAAATAAAAATAAATTATGAAACAATAAAATTTATAATGTCAGGCCGGCTGACACCGCACCCTTAAATAAAAACAAGCAAGTATACAAATTTTCTAGCGAAAAATCCATGTGCAATAAAAATGCAGGTGCATTTTATCTACTGAAGTAGAGTTGATTGCGCCTCACAGGTGGTGAGGGGTGTTTTGCTAGAGAAAAAAAAAACAAATGAATTTTTGCATTTGAATGTGAGTTGTCAACCGTCAAGTGTTTGAAGAAATTGTCAAAATAATTATGTATTAAATTATGCTTGCTTTGTTCAACGAAAACTGCACCACAATTGTTATTTGTTTCCGAAATTATAAAATGCATAAATAAAGCATTTTAAGTAGACAATTCAAGGAACGCTAAAAATTTAAAACTAAAAAATTTCATATTAAAAGATTTCTAGCCGGGTTTGAAGCTGGATTTATTAAATGGTTCAAAGGCGGTTGTTTGAATCCTTTTAAGCCTAATAAACTATTATTGAAAACTGATTCAAGTTAAAAAAAAAGCATGTAAAAGTATATGCAGTTGAAAAGATTTTTAAGCTAAAAAACCGGTTTGAAACCCGGGTTTAGTTGCTTAAAACCCGGTTTCGAAAAAAATTTACAATTTCATGGATAACTGATTTAAGCTGAAATGTATTTAAAAATATATTAATTTCAAAAGCTTTCTAGGCCATAGAACCGTTTAAAACCCAGTTTAATTCGGTTAAAAACCGGTTTCGACCGGCCTAGACGGATAGGAAAAATATATGTATAAACTGATGGGAAACTGCTTTAATTTAAAAACTATTCATTTCAAAAGCTTTCTAGCCCACAAAATCATTTTTTAAAACCGATTCTACACGGTTCCAAATTGGTTACAACTATCTTAAGGCTAAACAGCTCCAAACAAATTGAAAAGTTATGTACAAGTGTTTCAAGTTAAATAAGCAGCTAAATATATATTCATTTAAAAGGATTTTCAAGCTAAAAACCGATTTTAGAACCCGGTTTTTTGCGGTTCAAAACCGGTTTCGACCATCCTATGGCCAGACACATGAAAACTTTTTTTAAACTCCTAGACAATTGGTTCAGTTTAAAAAGTAACTAAAAATATAATAATTTCAAAATGTTTCTAAGCTATAAACCGGTTCAAAACCTGGGTTTATTCGGTTCAAACCGGTTTTGACCATCTCAAACTTAAACAGCTAAAAAATTAAGAAGATATGGAGAACTGTTTCAAGTTAAAAAGTATCTAAAAATATATCCATTACAAAAAATTGCCTTTAAACCCGATTTTAGTCGGTTCAAAATCGGTTTTAGCTATCTTAAGGCTAAACAGCTCAAAACAAATTAAAAATTATGTTAAACTGGTTGCAATTAAACAAACATCTAAAAGCTAAAAAGCAAAATCTATGCGTTTAAAAAGCGTTCTAGTTTTCAACTCGATTTTAATCGGTTCAAAACCGGTTTAAACTATATTAACAGTCCAAAATAAAAAAAAATAAGAAACTAAAATCTTACGTACTACTGGTTCCACTTAAATAAACATCTAAAAATGTATTCAATTCATAAAAAATTTATTAAGTTTTGAGTTTATTCATTTCAAAACCGATTTGAACCGCCTTAAATAAATTAAAAATTTATAGGAAAATGGTTTAGGTAAAAAACCTTTAAAAATTTATTTAGTTCAATGTATGGAAAACTGGTTCATAAAAAAATCCTGCTAACCCATAAAACCGGTTCACAAACTGATTTTACTCAAGCTCAAAGCCGGTTTCAATTATTTTAAATCTAATTATGGAAAATTAGTTTATATTAAAAAAGAAAATGAAAATTTCTTCAGTTCAAAAGTTGTCTAATCAAAAAAACCGATTCAAAAACTGAGTTTTATTTTCGATTAAAAACCGGGTTTTTTCGATTTTTTTTAAAATCCACTTTTTTGCTTACAGTGTATGTATATCGATAAGAAAACATCTAATGTAACGAAATATGCAAAAATTTAGATTTCAAGAAATTTGTGAGTTAGTGCCTTTCTATATTAAGGTATTCATTTCGAATGCTTTTTTAAGCCACAAAATCGGCTTAAAAGCCACCCAGCAAAAAATTTCAAAAAATTTAATCGAGTTTGGAATTAAGCATTTTTGGTGGAAGCACTTCCCTACTGGATTACCAACTTAATGATTTTAACAAGGCGTGAGACTAAAATAGCAACTTGTACGTAATTTTCTTAAATTTGAGGTAATGTGATTTGTAAGCGAGTAATGAAAATTGGCAATCAGAAAAGTAAGTCATTATATAGCAAGTAGTTCTAATGGTAATGTGTAATTTTTTGCTGGGCAGTTTTATTTTAATCAAAGCCGGTTTAGACATTATAAGTTCACTTTAAATCATTTCCAAATATCTGCCCACTTATAAGTAGACCGGGTAACAAGGATTTTATATAGTATCAGAGACATAATTAAAATTATGGAAATTAAAAATATCGAAATAGTTTTCACCTTCTTCATTAACTATACATAAGTATAAAAGTAAGGAGCACCCTAATTCTGTCCCAAAAAGCCCACCTGAAGCTAAAAATAGGTTTGAAACTCTACTTTACTCAGCTTAAACCCTTTTTCCCAAGTTTAAAATTCGAAGATAATGAGTTTAGGACGGTTTATAATCATTTAAAAATTTATTTAGAAATGATTTATTGCAGTTGCAGGTTGAAAAAAATAATCAATCTAAAAATATGTAAATTTGGCTCAAAGGCATTTAAACGTGGCTCAGTATTTAAAAAGCCAGTTTTTATCCGGTTACAAACCAGTTTTAATCCGGTTACGAACCGGTTTTTACCCAGTTGAAAACCGGTTTTTATCCGGTTCATCAAAAGAAACAACTTTTCAAAAAGCTGCATATAATACATTGAAAATTATATAAAGTTCTTTATTTTATGCTTAAAAAAATTTATTACAATTTCTTATCAAATTTCTATGTATATCAAACCGCTTAAAAGTTTTACAATATGTCCAATGAAAAATATTACAATAATTGCATTGAAAACCGTTAACAAGTTTGATTATAAGATAAAAACAATTTATTGTTTTTAATTTTTTCCAAAACAACTTAAGCCATATTTAAGTCACACGCATTATTCGATAATCTTGAGTTTATTATTAAAATGTCTCAATTTCTCTCTAATTTTATTTCTTTTCTTTACAGCAAAAATATGTATGTATGCATGACTTCTTCGTTGTTCATTTAATAGAAATTATTAGTATAAATTGCTTACCTGCAGGAACATATCACCATCTAATAGACCATGTTCGAAAGCTCCCAGCTCTCGTGTCCGATAGCCATCATGTGCGTGTATGTGAGGTAAGACACTGTTACCATTTTCTTCTTTATCCTTATGCATAACAACTGGAAAATAGTGAAACGCAAAAGAAAAGCCATTACAACGACTAAAGACAAATCTCAAATAATAATTAATCAAATGTTTTTTTTTTTTTTGTTTTTTTGTTGTTGATTTTCATTTGATTTTGGATCAATGCATAAATAATTAATGTAGTTTTAATTGAGGAAAAATTGGTATTTAAGAGTAATAGGGAAGATAGAATAGACTTAATTTCGAAGCATTTTAAGATCGGAGCGATTAAAATAAAGATATAAAGTTACATAAAACGAGAAACTTTTTTCGTAATTTGAAAAAAATTGGGTTGTTAAAATACTTTAGTACGAGTAATTTTTATAATACATTTTAAAAACATATTTTTATCTAATTTTTCGACAAAGAAAATAGTTTAATTTAACATTTTAAAAACATATTAAATCGGAACTAATTATTTAAAAAACAGGGATAAGAACCAGTTTTATAAAAACCCGGGTTAAAAACAGGTTTTATATAAACCCAGGTTAAAATCCGGTTTTTTAAAAACCGGTTACATTTTTTTGTGGTGAAAATATTTTCGGTTTGAGTGTTTTCTTTTAAAAATTGTTTAGAAGAAGCCAAATAAAAATTAAATTTTCTTTTTTAATTAAAAAAACCGGTTCAAGTTATTCAAAAAATGTATCTTAAATCTGTAAATAAATCGAAAGTTTTCGTAAACCTGCTAATTATTAAAAATAAAATGGTTTAAAACCAATATTAACCGTATTATTAAAATAATAGATAAATAATCGGTAATTTTTTACTTTTTAAATTACATTCGGTTGCAATATATCTTGAACCAGAATATCTCTTGTCATAAGCAAAATCCGCTTAAAGCCTTCTAAACGCAATTTGAAATATCTTCAAATTTTATGGAAAAGCTGAGGTTAAGCTGATGAACTCAAACCATTTTAAAACCGGTTTCTTAGAACAAAAAAAAAAAAAAACTTGCGAAAAAACCCTGTAATAAAAATCGGTTTGTTTATTTTTTGTAATTACAAAAAACCATTTTAGAAATTTTAAAATATCTATTTTTTGTTCACAAAATTTTTTACTCTTTTAAAGAAACCCAGCACGATTGTAACCGGTTTCATGGAACGGAAAAACCCGGTTAAACTTACTTGTTTCGGCTCGATTACAAAAGTAAAAACCTATTTCAGTTAAAAAAAAATAAAATAAAACATATGAACATATGTCAAAACCGGTATTCATCGGTTCTTGGAAATCATATCACAACTTAAAAATATATAGAAGATATATACAGTACGAATGTTTTTAAATTAATTCATTATATTGAAAAAAAAAACTAGATTAAAACCGGTTTTAGTCGTTTACTTAAAAAACGGCTAATGCGTAAAAAAAAACTGAAAAATAAACGTTGCTCAAAAGTTTCTTGCTGGTTTGCTACCGGTTACAGAAACGGTTTTAATCTATTTTTTTTAGTGATAAAATAATATCAAAACCGGTTTAATTCGGTTCTTGGAAAACAGCAGCGAAAAAATGTAGAACAATGTTTTAAACTTAATTCATTATATTGTAATAAAACTTTAGTATAAAACGGTTTTAGTCGGTAACTTGAAAACCCGGTTAATGCTTAAAAAACTCAAAATCATAAGTACTTTGTTCAAAAGTTTCTTAACGCTGCTCACTATTTGTTTCATACCCAGTTTTAATGAAAGTTATGGATACATGAAAACCGGTTTTAGTCGATTTTTGGAAATCTTTGCAGCATTTAAAAAGATTTGAGGAGGGGCGTTTCAAAGCGAAAAACATGAAGAAGATGTGCTCGGTTCCAACTTTATGTTGAAAAAGTAAACTACAGTAAAAACTGGTTTTAGTCGGTTAATTCTATAACCGGTTTTTGCTTAATTAAATTCAAAAATATACTTTGTTCGAAAGTGTTTTTTTTAGCACTGGTCACTTCCGGTTACAAAAGCAATTTTAATAGATTTTTTATTTAGAAGCCGGTTTTAGTCGGTTACTTGTAAAACCGGTTAAAACTTAAAAAAAATTCAAAAATGTACTTTGTGCGAAAGTTTTTTTATATTTAGTCACTGCTGATTATAAAGACGATTTTAATATATTTTTTTAATGATAAAAATCTTAAATATGTCAAAACGGGTTCTAGACGATTATTAAGAATCCTTCCAGCATTAAAATGAATAAAATATGAAAAATGTGTAAGTCGCGAATGTTTTTATCTCTGTTCATTATATTGAAGAAAAAAACCGGATAAGAACCGGTTTTATTCGGTTTTTTGATTGGGTGGAAACCCGGTTTTTGCGGTTACTTGATTAGTTGAAAAAATGGCTTAGATAAAAATTTTTAAAATGTACTTTGTTCGAAAAATTTTTAAGGCTGGTTTGCCTTCGGTTACAAAACCGGTTTTAATCGATTTTTTAATGATAAAAATCAGTTCAATGTTTTTAAAAAGTAACAGAAATATATTGTATTCGATTTAGTATGTTTCTTTGTCCTTATCTTTTCAAAAATTTTTTTTTTTCATTACATTAAAAACTCGTTCTTAAGCGGTTCTTTGAAATTCAGTAAATCGGTTCACATTAAAAAGAAATTCAAATACTCACGTTTAGTAATCATTTTTTTATGTTTTTAGTATATTAGAAACATAAACTAAAAGTAAACTACAACTTTTTTTATTATATTCAATTTGGTTAAATTCTTAAGCGGTTCTATGAAATTCAGGAAATCGGTTCACATTAAAAAGAAATTCAAATACAGATTCATATTTATATTCAATTCGAGAGTTTAAAAAAACTTAATTTTAAATATGTCAAGTACTTGCAAACTTTTAATGATTGGCTAAAAACCGATTATATACGGTTGATATCCGACTATAACCGGTTTTAACTCGAGTATAACCGGTTGAAAACCGGGTTAGTCTTACCAAAAAATATTTAATAGCATTTGGGTGAACTTAAAATGTTTAAACTTTTTCAAAAAGCTCTAAAACCGATTTTTTGCCTAAGAACTCGGGTATAACCGGTTTTAGCTCCGTTTTAATTTTTCTTTAATATTTAAGAAATATTTATAACATATTTTCACACTGCAAAATATATGAGAATTTTAACTTTAGAAATCTGACTTGTCTTGTTTCTTCATTTTCATTGGATTGTATTTATAAAATTTCAGCATACTCGTATTTTCCCTTAATTTAGCTTGTTTCTCTGCGTGAGTGTATGATATCGCCGCAAAGCTGTTCACAATCTAAAGCTTTGTGAAATTTATGCAGATTTTCATTATACTCGTACGTCAGAGTATATCAAATTTCAAGTTAAGAAGTAAAAAAAAACAAAATTATGTTCATTATAGTGGAAGTGCGATAAAATAAATGTTGTTGTTGTTTGTTGCTGTTTGGCTTTAATTTCAAAAATTAAAAAGAAAGACTTGTGGAAGGAGGAAAATGTGTCCTCCAACTTTTTTTTTAATTTTTTTTTTTTTTTTGGGAACAGTAATAAAATCCACTGACAGAGATTTGGATCGCACTTGTTAGAGAATGAAATTTAACAGAGAAAGAAAGGTGCGTGTTTTGGTTTGTTTTATTTAATTAAATTTTTCACATTCAGCTTGAACCACAAAGCAAAGGAAGAAAAAAATCGTAATTTACATTAAATAAAAAAAAACCTCTAACTCTTTACGAGTTGCTTCAAACCCCCAACCCCTCTCTGCTTATTCGACTAAACGCGGCCTTTGCTCTAACGTTTTAGTAATTAATTCATAATTTTAATTAGACTTTCCATTATATTTTTGAGTTGTTATTTAGTTTTGGCCATTTGCTTTATTTTTTATTGTACTCGTGCATAAAAATATTAAATTTTTTTGTTATTTTTATTTTTGTTTTATATTTATAATGTCCTTTCTTCCGTAAATACTCGCATAATAAAAGGCTTTGTAAGCAGGCGAGAGTCCTTTTTATTATTATTATTATTTATTTTTCTACTTTAGTTTGCAGGATAACAAATCTCTTTTATTTTGCTAGTTTTGTATTTAGTTGTTGTAATTACACATACATACATACATGTACGTATTTTTTTTTCAAATATTTTTCACACAACAACAACAACGCCAACAATTAACAGGGAGTGTTTTGCTTACATTTGTAAAATGAGCTCAAGTCTTATGACCTGAAGGAAGCTTTGTTTGATTATTTCTTCGAAATTTTGTGATTTTCTTTTTCACTTCAAAAGGAAGTTTTATAGTAATTTAAACAAAATTTATTACATCCTTTTAATACGTTTCTACTCTCCCCCTCCCCCCACACACATTTCTACTGGTGGTTAAAGGCTTTTAATCTTAATTATGATTTAGTAACAAAAATTTTGGTCACATTTTTCTTTTTGGGGAAAATTTAATCTTATAAAATAGAGGAAGATTACATAAATAAATGTATGTAATCAACCAACACCAGGGTAATAATGCCTTGTACGCTTGGAATTTTTTAAAGAATTTTTTTTTTTTAAATAAAAAAAAAGAGGTATTAGGAGTAATGTTATTTTTAACCCATTTCCAAAGATTTCATGGGAAAGTTATCATTGGTCATATTTTCTTTTTTTCTAACTATTTATTGGTTCCGAAGACATGGTCAAGATGTTGGATGTTATAATGTAATCTGTTGCATCATCTTGTGCTATTGCTATATTATAATATGGAAAATAGCATATATCGTGTAAAAGTCCATTTAGTAGAAAAGTACCTTTTGCAATAAAAAATAAAAAAAATAAAATAAAATTAGAAAAAATACCTTTTTATTAAAATTACGTTTTATAAAATCAGCTCGTATAAAAAGGCTTTTTTATAATAGTAACTTTTAGATAAAAAAAGTACCTTTTGAGCAAAATTACTTATTGCCAAAAAGAACTTATTGTAAAAAAGTACTTATATTAAGAAATTACTCATTGTAAAAAAGTACTTATTGTTAAAAAGTACTTATTGTAAGAAAGTATTCGTTGTAAAATAGTAAGTAATTATTGTAAAAAAGTACTTTTTGTAAAAAAGTATTTATTTGAAATAAGTACTTATCGTAAATAAAGCTTATTGTAAAAAATTACTTTCTGTAAAAAGAGTACTTATTTTAAAAAATACTTATTGTAAAAAAGTACTTATTGTAAAAAAGTACTTTCTGTAAAAAAAGTACTTATTGTAAAAAAGTACTTATTGCAAAAAAGTACTTTTTGTAAAAAAGTACTTTTTGTAAATTAGTATTTTTTTTTGGAAATAACAAATTTTTGTAAATAAGCACTTTTTAAAATAAGTACTTTTTGTAAATTAGCACTTTTTGTAAATAAGTACTTTTTGTAATTAAGTACTTTTTGTAAATAAGCACCTTATATCAAAAAGTACTTTTGCTTAAAATATGTACTTTTTGTCGAAAAGTAGCTCCTGAAAAGTAGATTGTGCAAAAAACATCTGATATCAAAAGTACATTTTGTAAGAATTTAGCTTTTGTAAGAAAGTATATTTTTTAAGCAAGTATATACCTTTCGTAAAAAATTACATGCGTTGTAAAAAATCATTGTATAAATCTTTTGTAAGAAAAGTACCTTTGTGAAAATGTACCTTTTGATAAGAAGTACATTAAACTTATGTAACAGTACCTTTTATAAAAAACTACATTTTATAAAAAAAATTTGCAAATAGTTAGTTTTTTATAAAAGAAGCTTTTGTAAGATAGAATCGTCTTTAAGAAAAAATATTTTGGAAAAAAGTACCTTCTGTAAAAAAGTACTTTTTGTACAAAAATAAAACCAGGTGTTAGAAAGTACCTTTTTGTAAGAAAGTATATTTTGGAAAAAAGTACTTTTTCAAAGAAAGTACCTTTAGTAACAAAGTACCTTTTGCAAAATGATACCTATTGTAAATAAGTACCTTTTATTAGAAAGTAATTTTTGTAAGAAAGTACCTTTTATGAGAAATTACCTTTTGTAAGAAAGTAGCTTTTTGTAAGAAAGTACCTTTCGATAAGAAGTAATTACATTAAACTTATGTAACAGTAGCTTTTGTAAAAAAGTACTTTTTATAAAAAAAGAGAAAAAATAGAAAATTTGCAAATAGTTTTTAATAAATAATAGTTTTGTATAAAAGAAGCTTTTGTAAGAAAGAATCTTCTGTAAGAAATAATCTTTTGTTAAAAAGTACCTTTTGTACAAAAATAAATCCATGTGCAAGAAAGTACCTTTTTGTAAGAAATTACCTTTTTTAAAAAAGGAAATTTTATTTAAAAAAAAGTACCTCGTGTAAGAAAGTACTTCATTTAAGAAAGTATCTTATGTAAAAAAGTACTATTTTTGTAAAAAGTACATTTTATAAGAAATAACTTTTTGTGAAAAAGTACCTTTTTAACAAAAAAAAAAAAATACTTTTTGTAAAAAAGCATCTTTTGTAAGAAAGTTTTTTCCGTAAGAACGTACCATTTGTCTAAGAAAGTACCTTATGCAAACAAGTACTTTTTGCGAAAGAATATGTACCTTTTTAAATAAATAACTTATGTCAAATGGTACTTTTTATCAAATAGTACTTTTTTGTAAAAAAAATTATTTTTGCGTTTTTATATTTATTAAGCTTGGGATCTTGTTCTGTATAAAAGAATTAACATATTTTATTTTTCAAAAAAGTATGCTTAGAAAAAACACATTATGTAATAAAATAGAACAGATAAAAAATATATTTTGTAAAAAGTACTAACAAAAAAAATTACCTTTTGTCAATAGTATCACTTTCTTTAAAGTACCTTTTTTGTCAAAAATATTTTTATATAAATTTAAATTTCTCCAAAAATACTTTTTTTTTAAATTTGCATTTTGAAAAAACATTTTTATGTTAAAGAAACTATTATATATATACTATACGTTCAACTATGTGTTCATTTACAATTATCACATGTAATTTGGCTTAAAAAGCAATACGAACTTTAGCCTGTTAAAATCATAAATAAAGAAACAAATGGAGTTCGAATAATAATTAAAATTAACTGAAACTATTTTTCAATAAAAGTACCTTTTGTATAAAAAAGTACCCATTTTATATTGTATCATTTTGCAGAAAATCAGCTTATTTAAAAATGTACCTTATGTGAAAACAATTTTACGTAGAAAAGTACCTTGTGTAAAAGCATACACTTAAAGAAATACCTTATGTCACAAATTAGATAATCAAAAATATCCACTGCAAAAATACTTTTTGTATATAAAAAGCACTTTTTGCTTAAAATAACTTTTTTGAAAAAAGTACTTTTTGCTTAAAAGCATTTTTTAAAAAAGTACCTTTTGCACAAAAGGATCTTTTGTAAAAAAGTACAATTTGTTAAAAAGTAATTTTTGTAAAGTAAGTAAAAAATCTTCCTATTGTATATACCACCATTGTGTACAAAAATGTTTTATGTCAGGAAGTATGTTTTGTAAAAAAAAATATATATATTTTATAGAAAAGTATTTTATGTAAAATAGTACCTATTTGTAAAAAAATAGCTTTTATGTAAAAAGGTGGGCAACACAACAACAACAAAAAAACAGAAGTTTATAAAATTAGTTTAAATCATACTTGCCTGCATGATATCCTTAATAAGTTTTAACCTCAATAGCGTGAATGTCATAAGTTAATCTCCACGCTTAGCAGATTGATAGTTTTACTCAGAAAAACTTTCTGCATAATACATAGAAATTTGCAATGCAAATAGAAACTAACCATATATTTTTTTATAAATTTTTGATGATAAAAACAGCGTGACAGTGAATGATTTTCCTCAGCACTCACGTGAGCCAAGATAGTTTATCATATTTAAATCTTATATAAAAAAACACTAATTTTTTCTAATTTTTTTTATATGGAAATATCAAAAAAAAAAATCATTCCAATTAGGCTTCTAATGTTTCAGCCTTCTCAAGCTAATTTTTGCCCAAAGACTTTTAAAAGCAACCCAATTAAAAAAAAAAGGATCGCAAAACTAAGCAAGGATTTTTTTTTATAAATGTACTAATGCAATAAAGAAATTGAGGGTATCGTATTTTATGGGTCTTGTTTTAATCCCATTAACTTTGCCTGTTTTCTTCTCTCTCTCTCTCTCTCTTTCTCATGCTGCCACATACATACATTTCCCTTCTGGTTTTACGTTAACAAATTTTTCATGCGTAAATTAGTTACAAAGTAACAAAATAATATTTTCTTGGGTTTTTTTCTTCTATGTATTTTTTTATTATTATTCATTTCACTATTTTACATTTTTGATTACTGATTAAAATCATAATTTATGACATCAGCCTTCTGCTGTAGAGGAATAACAAAGAGAAAAAAAGCTTTTCATAGAAAAAAAAACAGAAACTTTTTTTTTTTGAAACAAACAAAATTTTATTTTTTATTGTTATTTCGAGTTACTTTTTCCCCTCTGCCTGTGACAGCCAATAAATCAATTTTTTTTGCATTTTTTCTTCTTTTTTTCCTTTTACAAATTTATTAAAATTTCCAAATTTATTACGTTTTGTTTTAGTAATTTTTTTTGGCAACTTGAACATGAATTTATTTATAACAAAAATTTTGTTAATCTAAATATCATAATATCGTAACAGTTGTTTTAGTTTATTTCGTCCTTAAAAGAGAAGTTTGGAGCTATTGCTGTGAGGGAGGAGATTATAGAGGCGCAGGGGCGGGTAATAGGGGGATGGTCATAAATAAACTGGGTCTGTGTAATAAAGTATTTGTGACACCATTAAAATTTGTATGCTCTTATTTGTAGACTTGTTTACCATCGTATTCTTTCTTTCTCCACTTTTGCATAGAATTATAACAATATTTTTTAAATAAGAATTTCTGCTGTTTTTTTTTATTATTATTATTATAAATATAATTTAGTTGCTTAAGTTACTATGGTGATTTAAGTTAATAAATTTTTATTATTTTGTATTTATGTGAGCTAAATAATAACAACAACTACAACTCACAAAAATACTGTAGAAAAACTGTCATAACAATTTTATTAGCAAAAGTTGCTAAACAATTTTTGTATATATATATTTTTTTTAATTTCTAAAGAAGAACTTTTAAAGTATGTGCACAGAAAAATATATCAAGACACACAATTAAAAAAATAAAACAAAAATTAATTAAAAATTTAATTGTCTCAATAAAGCTTTTTAATTGATTTACGGTCTAATTCATAAAAAATATTTTAGTTTTATTACGGGTTTTATTATTTGACAAATTTCCCATAAAAATATGTCAAATAAGCGCTTAATGAACCTGAAAATTTTTTTATGTATAAAATACATATTTAAACAACAGTTTATTTGTCTCAATTAAATTTTTAATTAAAATTTTTTAATCAATTAATATTTTAAGACACAAGTTTCAGCAACACATATATAATGAGAATATAAGTCATTTAAATTTTTAAACCAAAGTGCAATTGACTTAATAAAATTTTTTTATTATACATATTAAAAATTTAAATTAAAAAAAAATAATAAAAAATTTAAAAATTATAATAATATATAATTTTTTTTTTAATTTTTATTTGATTTTTTAATCAATTATTTTTTTAAAACACAAGATTCACTGACTGTATTAAATTTTAATTAAAATTTTTAATTATTTGGCTAATTATACACAGAAAAAAATATTACTGCAATAAACAACTTTATTTGAAAATAAATTCAAAAATCAATTAAAAATGTATTCAAGTCAATTAAACTTTTGTTTAAAAAATAAAATATTACTGCAATAAGCAACTTTAATTAAAAGTAAAGCCAAAAATCAATTAAATATGTTATTGAGTCAATTAAACTTTGTAATTAATTAAATTTTTGAACAAAAGTTTAATTGACTTAAAAAGAGTTTTAATTGATTTTTGGTTTTAATTAAAGTTATTTATTGCAGGAATATTTTTTTCTGTGTATTTTTAATTCAAATTTTAATCATTTGACTCAATTTGCTAGCGTTGGCGGCTACATCTGCTATTTCTTAGCCAGTGTTGCCAGACAATTATTATGGAAGAATACTAAATCGATCTAAAATGTCTGATACAATTATTAAAGAAGGAAAATAAAAAAGGGTTGGTTTTTAATTTTGCACAGATTCTTTTAATATTTTTTTATAAGACTTCTGTGCAAGGACGAGCGGCTATCGTGGCCCTAGGATGTATGCGTCTGAGAACAATAACAGGCCTACAATGCCGCTCATCTCTAAACGAGATAACAGAGCAATTTAAGATTAAGATTATTTGGATCGCAAAGCATTAAGACTTTCAGCAAACTTCTGGAAAACTGGAACCACCTTCCAGGTTCCACTTGATATGAAATGTATAGGGTTACCCCTACTCTTGTGCAAACTCAGACTTATTCAGACGCCAGACTGAGCACGAAAAATAGAAGAAATAAACTCATCTAAATAAGAAAAATATACTTTTTTCGCTTTCAAAAAATATGGAACAAAATTCGGTCTTAAGGTATGGTCACACTTGTCAAACATTTGCCCCAAAAAAAGCGTAACCACTAAATCCTAATGAAAAATCTTTGAATTCAGAGAAAAATTTGCCAAGTTAAAGAGCAACCAATAGTGTTCGATTCTATGACATTATCTATTAGTAGTGTTCGAAACTGATTAATTTGATAAAAAGGCGTCTGGATCAAAGCTTTTGTCATTAGTGTTTGTTGGTTACGCTTTTTGGGGCAAATGTTTGACAAGTGTGACCATAGCTTTAGTAACCCTGTCTCAAAGAAAAGAATCACTTTTGCGTCAGTTGCCCAAGCTAGTGGCGAATACATTTTCTGGGTCATTTCCCTGGATTAGAAAGCAAGAGAATGTCTATCATGGGCTTTCTTGAGTTCAGGAGTCTAATCGTTGCTTTCCATAACAAGCTAATTAGATCACGTTTTTTTCAGTTTGAAATTATGGCATTCACTATCTAACAATGTAATAATACAGTTCGATATCGAAAGCCATAATCTCGAACTGAAAAACGTGTCAGCTCGTTGTCGACAGCGACGATTAGACCCCAATTTTCAGTTATGCTTTATATTTGTCCGCGATGTCGATGAAAAACGTTCGATCGACAGCTTTTACTGAAAACAACAACAAAATAAGAAAATCTTTTAGTGTTTTTATGGGAATTGTTACAATTTAAGTTTAACATTTTTAAACGCACTAATAATCCCAAATTAATATTTTACTTATTAAGTAAAATATTTTTTTATTAAAAATACATTGAAATTGATTATTGAGGGGTTTAGCTGGATCCTATGCGCATTTCACTGTTGCTAATGCAGATCATCAGGGAACCTTTACCCAAAGCTTCTTAGAACAACTAGAGTTATTATAATATAAACTTTCATTTAAACACTCACACTCGCTCACATCTTTGAGGAATGCGTGGAATTTGTTGAAAATTTAAAAAACCTGTTCACATTACAACATCTTTCATCTTTCATCTGTCATCTGTCATGTATTATAATACTATTTTTACAAGTGTGAGCAACTAAAAATTAAATAATAAAATGCAATTTAAAAATTCACTAGAAATTGATTTAATTGCTGGCTCCTGAGGAGCAGAAACAAATAATGCTACAATATGCAGAATTAGTAGAAACTATGCCAGCGGACAATGATGATGAAGAAATATTATGAACTTTATCCGCAAAGATTTCGCGTAGACATTTGCAACTACTTTTATGTAATTTATTTCGATTAGGAAAAATATATACAAGATTTAATTATATACATGAATATACATACATGTGTATATAATAAAATTTTGGAGTAATTACGGATCTCTTTTTGGGAAGGATATTCCAAAATGTAGCCTTGAATGTATGTACATATGTACATGCATATGTAGATATACATACAAACATATGAATACATTTTTATAGTATGTATGCATGTATGTATATAGTTGTATACATTTTTTCTAGTGATGACACTAAAATAATCGAAAGATGTTGAGCGGAACAAAGTGAGATAGGAACATCTTTTGAAGATGTTGAAAGATGTTGAACATTCAGCCCCGTATAATTCTTATGGGAAGATGTTATCATCTTGCCAAATTGATGAAAGATGAAAGATGTGAGTAAGTGTGAAAAGGCTATAACAAATAACAAAGTTGAAACAAGAACTCAATAATCAACATGTTTTTTATTTTCTTGCTTTACTATTGCTACATTGGCTGACTTTTATTCAGCTTCAAATTGTAGTCGTAAGAGTATGTAAAAGAAAATAAATGTAAATAACAACAACAGCTATTTAAGAATAGAGTGTTGCCACACAAGTATTTTTTTGACCGGGTGCAGTCAAGTTAATTTGGGATTATTAGTGCGTTTAAAAATGTTAAACTTAAAAAGAAAATCTTTTGTTTGCACTGGCTCCATGAAAAATCGCCCAAAACCACATCGTCCAAAAATAAAAATGAAAAATCGCCCAAAATTTCCAAAATGAAAAATCACAAAAAAAAAATTAAAAATCGCCCTAAATTAAAAAACACAAGAAAAAAATTCAAAATTATGGTAATCTAATTTTTATATTAAAAAGAAAAAAAAAAGTTATAGTGAAGCGTAAATAATATTCGTTCTTTCCCGAATTTTCGACACCATGGCGTTCCCCGTCACGGCGCTGCAAAGTTTTCCTGCGTAAGAAGTTTTTCTTGAACTGCCGGCTTAAGGATTTCCTCTAATTTACCGATTATTTTTAAATGTTTGAAAAACTTTGGGCAATTTTTCATTTTTATTTTTGAACGATTTGGTTTTGGGCAATTTTTCATGGAGCCGTTTGCTTTCACTATAAGTTACCAATCGAACGTGTTTTCTGTCGTCATCGTGAGACACGTCGTAATTCTGTTTTCAAAGTACATAAATTTAATAAGCATTCGAGTGACATTTAGGTCATTCACATTTTATCTTTCGCTGTGGACAGCAAACTATGAAAACACTTGAACATTGGTTCTGGTCCATTAACTTTTCAGCAAAATAAAAAAAAAAACTCACTGAAAAGGAAAAATTTAAGCAAACTACCAGCCTGCTTGCCTGCTTTGTGACACAACCACCAGCACTAGTAAAAAAAAAGGACGAAAAAAAAGAAGAAAAACTCAAAATGACTCTAAATATAATTCCAATGAACGTCGTCTGGCCGGACAAGCCAAGAAAAAAGTACCCACAAATAACTAAACAAAATGTTTGACAGGAAAAAATTAAAACCTTAAAAACTATTGGAAATAATTAAATGAGATCCTACAGGATGTGTTTGTTGTTGTTGTTGGTTTCTTTGTTTGTTTGTTGTTGCCGGCTGTCAAGGTACAACTAAAATCTCGAGCACGTGTCTAAAGCAAAATGACAAAATATTTGAAGTTTGAAGGAAATCTCTTAACATATGTAAACAAAGAATTAAGGTGGGCACATCACAACACAAAAATTGAAGTCGATAAGGGATTAAGAGAAGAGCGCAAACACGTGCCAAGGATTTAAAGGCTTTTAGGAAATTTCCCAAAAAAAAATAACCCCAGTAAAAGTTGCAATTATTGCCTTGCAATTAATAGTTAATTTAATTGTCTTAAAAGAATACTTTCTTTCTCTATTAACAATAACATCAAGGGGATGTGAAAGAGCGAGCGAGTCCTTATAAAATAGAATAAATAAAAATAATTTAACATCAAATAAAATTGACCGCTAATTGTCTAAATATTTACTTTGACAATAATTCCTGTACAACGTGAGGAAAGCCTTAGAATATGTAAGAGCGAAAGAGATAGAGAGATAGATCTGGCAAGAGTGGGAGTAGATCATAAAATGTTAATATTTCAATTGCAAAAAAAAAAAAAAGGTGACCATCTTAGACACGTGATTAAGTCATTAAATTAATGCTAAAAACAATTGTTCATTTAAACATACTTTATGTTCTTTTACTTCTTCGTCTTCTTATTGTTCATAATTAAATTGTAGGGCAGAGCAGAAGTTTGCCAAAAAAAAAACTATAGAAAAGTTTCTTTCAATTTTAGGTCACGCAATTTCAATATTAATTTGTTATAAAAGGTTTTATTTAACCCTTTTACTCTTTTTTTTTTGATACACCAGTCTTTAATTAAAATCTATATTTATGATAATTTAATTGACAAATTAATAACACAAATAAAATTTAATTAATAATGTTTGTAAGTGCAGCATTTTAATGTTCAATGATGGATGATACACACCGTCATTTAGAAAATTTATACAAAAGTTCTAATAATTTGTGTAAATGAATAGTCCAGGCTATTAAAATAAAATTGCTCTTAATTTTCTTTCGAAATTTCAGACTAAAAAGTTCAATCAGACGTGCCATAAGCACAACCATAGAAAACAGCTGTTCAAACCAAACTTATGGGCAACACTGTATTCGATTATAGGTGACGCGCCATAATGCCATAACCATTACCATAGAAACCAATTGAATTTTGGTTTAATTATGGCTATGGCATTGTGGCTATGGCACGTCTAATTTAAGCTAAAAGATTTCAATTTAATATAAACTAGCGCTGCAGCGCCCGTGACTCATATTGGAAGGGCTCCATGCATATAATTTTGTTCAAAATCTATAAGGTGAATGTTGACACCAAACATTACATTGACCAAATTAAGAAAAAATGTTCACGCCCATCGCCCACGAAACCCATATAAAATATATTATTTTTTTTAAACGACTTCCAAAAAATCTAACGGGCATGTTTTAACTTAAAAAAAAACATAACGATGAAGTACAAACTTTTGTATATTGAACTTCAATTGTCTCTCCTCTCTCTCGCTCTTCTTTGATTCTATTTGTTGAAGATGGCAGTTAAAATGCAACGGCTTAATGTATTTGAGGTTGCCATACTAAATTTAAAAGGAAAATCCTTCTTTGATACACTGCATAAGCGTTAAACAGGTTGCACAGTGGGTAGACTGATGAAATTAGGCAATTAAAATATGTTAAGGATTTTTTTCTCTTTTTTTTAATTCACGGGAATCTTTTCACTTTTCCCTTGTTTTTAAGGGACTTCAAAAAAAGGAGGAGGTTATCAATTCAACTGAATTTTTTTTTTCTTTGACATTGTTACTTCATGAATCGTTAAATTTTAGACCGTTTAAATTTTTTTTGTCTGAGAGTGTATAGCTTTCAAATGGCCCCATTGTAAAAAAGTAGGCGGCGACATGCCTTTAAATTTTTTAAATTTGAATTTATGATATTCTACTTATTTGATTGCTGCAAAACCTAGCAAAGACCTTTAGTTCTTGTAATTACACAATTTTAAAGTTGAAAATGGTCAGGGCTACGCCCATTAATATGTAATATTATATTTCACGTGGTTATACTCAAATGATTTAAAAAAAAAACTTAACACACATCCTGAGCTCTGAAAAACACACAATCGTGCTTTTAAAAAATGGGCGGAGTCACGCCCATTAATATGTAACATTATATTTGACGTGGTTATACTTAACTTAAACTAAACTTTAGAAAATTTAACACACACCTTGAGCTCTGAAAAACACACAATCTTGCATTTAAAAAATGTGCTGAGGCTCGCCCATTAACATTTAATTTTATATATTACGTACTCCTACTTAACCAACAGATTTAAAATTTCTTTTGTTTGAAAGAGTTTACTTCCATTTGGGTCCCATAATTTATTTTTTTACAAAATGTTTCATCAGATCCTTGCACTGAAGTTGGTTATTTTTGGAAGAATTTATTTTATTTCGATATTTCGTTACTTCTTCTTCAAGAAATTTATGAATTTTTTGTTATGTAAAAAGAAAAAAAAGTTAACCGAAGGTTAACGGAATATCGAAATAAAAATAAATACAAACATATAAAGACCTAAAGCTTAAAAAAAAAATTATTTTATTCTACATACAAAAAGAGGTCGAAAATGTAGATACAAAAATTATAAATATATAAGAAAATATATAGAATTTAATCAAAATCGGCCACGCCTACACCAAATCGCTTTTTCGCATCCACACGATTTTTAGGATAAAAACAAAGGCGTACGCCGAGTTTTCATTCCTATATGTTACGAGATATAAAATTATTTTTAATTACTTGGTAGGGGGGTGCCCCTTCCTCCGGTCCTATTCTATCAATATTTTGAATTACTTCGCACCTCGCTCTTAAAAGAGTTCATACCTTATTTGATGACTCTGACTTCTACATATAGTTTTCAAGATATAAGATATTTCATTCGTATGGGCGTGGCACAGCCCACTTAAGTGTATGAAAAATAGACTATGATCTTTTCTCGGACCTAACAAAAAGACTTATAGAATTTCATATAAATCGTTCAAGGCGTTTCGTAGGAGTTAAATTACAAACACTATGGCACGAGAATTTTATATATCATTACTTTACTATAAAAAGGCCCTAACTCAATATTTTTTTGAAATTGAGATTTTTGTGTATTTCTATAGAAGAAATAAAATAATAATGACTTAGGGTCTTTCTATACTAAGACAACGATATACAGATTTAAAAGGCCTATAAAGCCGGTTTCCTTTCTAGAAGAAGTGCAGCATTTTTTTACTTTCTATTAAGAAAAATACATCTTAGCTTTCGCTCAAAGGAAAAAGTTACGCTTGTAATGAATGATGCAATAATTCGTAATAAACTCTCTATTTTAAAAAACAAATTTTAGTGCGAATTTTCTTTGAAAAGTGCAATAAATGTAAAAAATTTTTCTAGAAAAGAAAATGTCCAAGCCTTTTGTTGAAAACTTCATCAAAAAAGATATTCATTTCTGAAACTTATTCAAAAGGCTTGTGCATGAATGTTGAATAAATGACTGACGTACAGACTGATGGACTAGCTGACTGGCTCTACTCACCATCTAATGGCGAATATTTAAAATATATTATTATTAATGCTAAAAATCTTCTTATAAAAATTCAAGTAAACTGAAAACTAATACGAAAAATTAAAAATTCCCAGGAAAAAATCTGCAGACAATCATGAGAGTTTTTTTCCACATCTGCTGATTACAATGTAATTTAAAATATTTTTTTTTTCCTTTTACAATAATTATGAAATTGTAAAGAAAATATTGAGGGAATTTGTTGGTAATATTGTCAGCAAACGTTGTCGATGTGAAAATTTTCTTGTTAATTTAAAATTGTCATTTTAATGAGAATTTAATAGTTAAATTGCTGGAAAAGAAGGGGAGAAGAAAAGGATAGTTAGTTTAATGGTAAAGGGAATTTTGTTTTTAAGATAAACATAAACTCTCATATTTATAAAAAAAAATAAAATGTTTTTGAAATCTATTTTAAGAAAAGTTTGTATGAAAAAATTTTAAATAAAATTGATTTTAATAAAATGATTTTAATTTTTATTTTATTTTAAATTTTTGAACGTGAGAGAAAATTTTTAACTGCTTTAAATAGCAATGAAAATTTGTTAGTAATTAAGTTAATTTATTGAATTAAGTTAATTAAATCGAGATATATATTTATTCCATCAGGAGGTGTAATTTTACTACAACGTTAATTTTCCCACTTTACATTAAACGTGTGGCAACGCTTTTTCTTAAGAACGTCTCAAATATGTGGGTACTGCCAGACTCGCATATTTGTCTCATTTTTATGAAGCAGCATTGCCATACGCTAAAAGCAAACTGCTGACTTGCCTATTTTTTGTTCTTACAAATTCACTTGTGTGAATCTAGTCTCTTTCATTCTTAGGATTTCGTACATGAAAGGTGAAAAGGAACTCTATTGTTTTCGATACGATGGCCGCCTCTCTGCCCGTCTGTCTGTCCGTCACAGGCAGTTTTCTCGAGAACCGTAAGAGCTACGAAGCTGAAATTTTCAGAGAATATGTAAAGCTTCAGCCGCTCAAACAACAAATATATGAAGTTAAAAAGTAAAAGGTGTTCTAAAGCGAGCAACGAAACATGTTGAAATCCTAATGTAATATACACACAGACAATTATATATATAGACACTTGAAATTTGCAAAGTTAGTGTATTTTTATGCAAACTACACCAATTAACACTGAAATTTAAATAATCAAAATTAAAGAGTAATCTATCAGTTAATGTAATTCTTATTATCGTCAAAAACGGAAAACCGCCAAATTAGAAAATCGCCAAAAACAGCAAAAAAAAACCCCAAAAGCGAAAAAGTGCCAAAAAAATAAGAAAACCGCCGAAAATATCGCCATAACAAAAATAAGGCGCCAAAAAAACTCTAAAAACGAATATATAGCAAAAACGCCAACACGAAAATATCAGAAAAAACTGAAAAAATCGCCAAAATAAAAAAAGCGCAAAAACTAAAAAAATCGCTAAAACTTAAACAAACCGTCCAAAACGCCAAAAAGAAAAAAACGCTGAAATCCGAAATTTCCAAACACGCTGGAACTAAAAAATAAATTCAGTAAAGTGCGACTCTGACTCGCGCACGAAGGGTTCCGTACGAACACTAGATATGTAATTTAATACAAACTTCATCCTATATAATATATAGTTTTGGCATTTTTTTCGTTTTTGGGGTCTTTTCGGTTTTTTTAATTTGGCAGTTTTTGCGTTTTTTCTGTTTTGGCGATTTTTTAAGTCTTGGCTCCTTTGTTAGTTTTGACACTTTATTTTCTTGTTTTGGCGATTTTTTTCGGTTTTTGGCGTTTTTTCATTTTAGCGATTTTTTTTTTATTTTTGGACGATTTTTTCCATTTTTGCGATTTTTTTTTTATATAAAATTTTTTGTAGTTTTGGCGACATATTCGCTTTTTGGCGATTTTTTTCGAATTTTGGCGTTTTTTTTTTATTTTGGCGTTCTTTTTTCATTTTGGCGATTTTTTCCAATTTGGCGATTTATTTTAGTGTTAGAAATTTTTTTTTAATTTTCGCGATTTTTTTCGTTTTGGCGATTTTTGTTTAATTTTTGGGTGTTTTTTTTTGGTTTGGCGATTTTATAATTTTCGGTTTTTTTAGTTTTACCGTTTTTGAAAATTTCAAGTGTTTGCCTCTTACGGTTTCCAAGATATAGCAAGTTGTCAAAATTACATAGTCAAAATTGCATTAACTGATGGAACACCCATTTATTTAAATTTTTTAAATTTGGTGTTAATTGTTGTAGTCTGTATAAAAATACATTAATTTTACAAATTTCAAGTGTATATATGTACATACAATTGTATGTATATTACATGGGATTTTAACATTTTTCGTTGCTCGTTTCGGAACACCCTTTAGTTTTTAACTCTCATATATTTGTTGTTGAGTGGCCAAATATCTACATATTGTGCCCAAATTTCAAGTCCGTAGCCCTTACGGTTCATTTTCACCTTTGGTGTACGGAAATATACAGAAAAATAACCGGTGGCGGCGCACCGTCGGCTTCGAGCCGGTCGACTTGTTTCTCTGCTTGGTATTGCTTCTTTCAAACACTAATATACTCATACATAGCTCACACCGATTTGACAATGCAAAGCAAAAGCAAAAAGCAAAGAAATCTCAGCAAAGAACTCCCAGCAAAGAATCAAAGCCAAAAAATTTTTATCCCCTAGCGTATAGATGTTTAAACATCAAAAAATTTTAACCCTCAATCAAGCTCTTATCTGTGTGGGCCTTTTTTGTTCCCCTTCCGTAGAAGTGGAAAACGCTCAAAAAAATCGCTACAAAATTCTATTAAAAGGCTCTAAATACTTTAACACACGATATTATTCAGAACCTTAAGTACGTTTAAGGGTTAAGTTGGTACCTATTGACACTTGCATTTTAAGTAAAGGAGGTTTTCATAGCAAAATCCCGTTATTGTTATTTTTGTGGATAATTCTAAACCTTTAGCTGTTCTCGGCATTAATCATTTGAATCCTCTAGCTGTTCTCTGTAAGGAACCTTTTTGCCCTTTTTTATAAAGCAACCAAATATGCAGCCTCAAAAGTGCATATAACGGGTTAAAGCGTTCTGTACAAAATATTCCCCATAAAATTCTGTTAAATAGAGGCTTATAACAGAATTTTATTATTATTATTATTATTACAATTTAAAGATAGTTAAAAATAGGATTTTATCGGACGTATAAAAAGCTATCCATTATTGCAAATTGGATTTAACTTACCAGTTAGGATAAACTTGCCTGTAGCTTATCGCTCACTTGAGGTTAAAGTAAAATTTTGCAAATGCTAAAGTTTTTATACTTCCGATAAAATCTTGCTTTTAACTGTCTTTAAGTTGTAATAATGTTCCTAAATAAGCCAAAACTCCCATGTAGTTTGTCGCAAGTCGCTTAAATTACATGCAATGCGATTGTCGCCTTCTTCGCTTTTTCTGCAGCCGTCGACAGTAGTTTCAATTATAATTAAGCTGTTAGAAGCAAAAACAAAGACATTTGTTTAATATTTTGTATCTCTAATTCTCTTTTGTTTATTTAATAAAGACATTTTAATGATTAAAGCAATTCATCAATTTCATTTTTATTTTGTTTTATTTTTTTTTTTTTTTTGTCTTTAGTACTGATGTTGCTTAATTAATTAATTTAAATTTTATTCAATATTGCTTGTTGTGTGTTGTGTGTCTGTGTTCTCGTCCTCAAGAATTTGATGTCTTTTTTTTCGTTACGTTCATTAACAGACGTGCTTCATTATTCATCGTCAGCAGCTCAAAATACGAGTATTCGTATCATCTGTTGTAGCGAAAAATGTTAAAAATTAATTTATTAAGAGTATTATTAGCTTTTTCTTGTTGAGTTTTCTGTTTAGTGTTTTTTTTTTTTTTTTTGACAATGCAAACCCTTGGCTAAGCATTTCTTTGTGCCAAGTCCTTTATGAGTCAATGTTCGTTTTACTTTTAATGGTCCGTCTATTAACTGTTTTTGTTTCATATTAAACTATCCCGAATATTTTTTTTCCAAAACTTCTAACCACCCCCTCTTTTATATAGAAAAGAATAAACACACACACTTTTCAAACATTAAAGTTTACTTGACCATAAAATAAACGTGGGGTATATTCGGCCGAGACGACTTTTAGTTGCTCTACTTTTTTTCTAATATCTTAACCGTCTTCAAAAAACGAGGATGTACTAATCAATTCATCTGTATTTTTTACATGTGTTACTTCATAACTTCTCCATTTTTAGATCGATTTTAAAAACATTTGTTTTGTGTGTCTGCAAGGGTATAGCTTTCATTTGGTGCCACAGCCTTAAAAATAAATGGGAACATATGCCCTTGAAATATTTTATTTTAATCTTATGTACTTATACTTCCTTATATAATTGCTAGGTCGCTTAACACAAACCTTAAGCTCTCGCAATGACACAATCTCAATCATTAAAAAAGTGGGCGGAACCATGCCCATTAAAATTTTATATAATATTTCCTGTACTGGTACTTAACCGATTCTAACGAAATGTGGAACCTGGATTAGAAAAATTGGGCGGGACCACGCCCTTTAAAGTTCAGTATGACATTAAATGCACAAACTTCTCCTTATCCAATCACCATGAAGCTTGGACAACAGTTAGGGATCTTAGAATGACATAATTCTGCTTTTTTTAATATGGGCGGGTTTACTTACTATCTTGAAAATTTAGCTTTAAATTATATGTACTTCTACTTATCCAATTCTCACAAAACTGGGCAGAGTTTTGCTTTTAGAATTACATATTTTTGCGTAAGTGGGCGTCGCCATGCCCATTAATATTTAATATTTTATTTCACGTACTGGTGCTTAAACGTTTCTTACGAAACCTGGCGCATACCCTCAGCTTTAAAAATTACACGATATTGGATCTAAAGAAGTGGGCAGGGCAACGCCCAATAAAGTTAGTCATAAAATTGTATGTATGTACTTCTACTTATCCAATAGCAACGAATTTTTGCAAAGAGTTTGGGCCCTTACGTTGACATGATGTTGCATTGAAAAAAGTGGGCGGGGCCACGCCCATTAAATTTTTATTTAAAATTATATGTACATTTTTCTACTTATCATATTCCCACAAAACTTGAGAAGCAGTTTAAGCTCTTAAAATGGCATAATATTGCGCTTAAAAAATATGGGCGGAACTACGCCCATTAAAATTTAATATTTTATTTCAAGTGCTTATGCTAAACCGATTCTTTGGAAACTTAGCAGACAGCCTGAGCTCTTAAAATGACCTGATCTTGCATTTAATAAAGTGGGCGGGGTCACGCCCATTGAAGTTTAACACTAAATTATATGTGCTTATATTTTTTTAATGCCCAAAAACTTGGCAAACAAGTTGGGCCCTTGTAATGACATGATATTGCATTAAAAAGTGGGTGGGAATACGCCCATTAAATTTTTGTTCTAAATTATATGCACTTTTACTTATACAATCCCTACGAAACTTGGCAAACAATTTAGGCTCAGGTAATGGCATAATATTGTGCTTGAAAAACTGGGCGTTCAATCAATTCTTACGCAACTTGACTTGAGCTTGAGTTTTGGTGATATGTTGCATATATAGAAAAGTGGTTGCGTCCACTAATATTTGAAAAAAAAGTGGGCGTAACCACGGTTCTGAAAATTTAAACTTGGCACCAAATAGTTAAAAATAAAGTTAAAAAAATTCAACCGACTTCAAAAATAATCTCTTAAACGTCCGAAAATAATTTGGATTCAGTTAAATAAAACATTTGGCAGATTCCACAGTCACTTTACGTACTTGTCACGTTACGTCCTCAAGAAATTAAGCTTGTAATTTAGAGCCATGCTATTCGATGTGTCATTATATAAGAACATAAAACAAACGTTTTTCTTTTAAAAACATACTATGTCACCAAGTAACGTAACGTGTCAAAAATTGAACTCTTCTGTGGAAATGCCCATATGCATTGCATATGGTATTATACGAAGTGTCTTGAGTTTTTTTTTGTAGAATGGATGATCAGCATCTTATTTTATTTGTGAAGGCAAATGCATGCTTCTATAACAAATTTTGGTTTGTTGTTCAACAAGTTAGCCAAACGTTAAAGTACAGTACAACTACAGTAACGTTCGGCTCCGTACAAAAATTATATAATATAAAATATTACAAACGCATTGATTAATCAAAAATTCCCGTAATGAAAACGCGTGGGTGTTTGTGTGTGTCTGTCTCTGTGTATGTGTGAATTTTACCTCTACATTTACATATTTACCTCAATTGTTTTTAAGAGTTGGTGAGTGTAAAACAACAACAACAATAATGGACCCTTAGAGAAAACATATGTTTTATTGTTGATTGTCTCTTTTTTTTAAATATTTATTTTCCTTTGTTTATCACAGTTCATATATGTATGTATGTATATTTATTTAAATATTATAACCAATTTAAACCTTTTTTTCTTCACAATTTCATTTTCCGTTGTTATTGTAAAGAGTTGCCCTAAAATAACTAAAAACCAATAAAAACCTTCTTGTTAATAAACTCATGTTAATCCGTGTTTACAGCAAACAGTTATACTTAAATATTGAAAATACTTCAAAATAAAAAGAAAAAAAAAGGCACGTGTGTTAAAAATTTTCACTTCATTAAGAGCAGAGCCAACCAAGCAGTGAGTTTATTTTAGTTTCGGTTTGTTTTCAACCCAAACTAAATGAATGAATGAGTCATGGTTCATTATCCTTTTCTCTAGCACAAAATTTTAGCTAATCAAACAACTGGCCTTGGAAAGGAATAACACTAACTAATAAAACCAGAGCGTAAATAAATTAAGTTCTTAATGAGCGTAAGTGGTTATTTTTTCCTTTACAGTGTGATCAAGCAAATACAAAAATATCAAATTTGAAAAAAAAAATCAAAAATATCAATAGCACCATGGGACAAAATCGAAAAATTGGGAGGAACATTTTCAGAAATAAAAGTTCAAAACTCTTAAAAAAGCGCAATTTCACCAAAAAATTCAATAAACTACAATATCACTATGGGACAAAATCAAAAAAAAAAAAAAAATAAGAAGTACATTTTTACACAAAAAAGTGCAAGAGGCTCATAAAAAAAATTAAATAAAATAAAAAATAGCACACTATGGGACAAAATTAAATAAAATTTAAGTTCATTTTCATATAAAAAGTGAAAAACTTTCACTCGAAAAATATTAAATAAAATAAAAAAATATTAATCAGAAATAATTTCTTAAACAGGCTTAAGTTCATCAATTTCAATTCTTATTATATGAAATATTTTTATTAACTAATGTGAGTTTCTAAAGAAGAGAAGAAAAATTAAACTATATTCAATTAAATCTAAAAATGTCTCATAAAAAAATACTAATAGCACACCATGTGACAAAACTAAAAAAAAATTTATTTAAAATTTAAATACATTTTCATATAAAAAGTGGAAAACTCTCGCTCAAAAAAAAAAAAAAAGAAGTTCATAAAAAAAATTAAATAGAATAAAAAAATATCAATAACACTATGGGTCATAAAAAAATAGAAGGTATTTATCCATACAAAAAGTCAAAACCCTTCACAAAAATAGTTTCAGTAACATTAGGAGAAAAAAAAATGGGAAGTACATTTTTAAATAAAAAAAGTGCAAAACTTTCAAAACACAAATGCGTAAAAAATAAATTAAATAAAAAATATCAATAGCACTATGGGATAGAGTAAATAATATAAGAAAAACATTTTCGTGAAAAAGGAGAAAACTCTCAAAAAAGTACAATTTAGCAAAAAAAATCCAATAAAATTAAAAATAATCAAAATTATCAGTAGCACTGTGGGACAAACTGAAGAAAAAATGAAAATTTATTTTTCCAAAATAAAAGTCCAAAACTTTCAAAAAAAAAAAAGCTCAATTTAAATACAAAATCATATAAATCAATAATATCAGTAACACTATGGGACAAAATCTAAAAAAATAGCAAATGATAAATTCAATTTTGTGGAGTAGTATTTATGCAAAAAATCAATAGTCTAACAAAAGTACATACTGGACAAAAAAAAAAAAATCAAATGAAATGGAAAATATCAAAAACACTATGGGAAAAAATCGAAAAATGGGAAGTACGTTTTCATACAAAAAAGTTCAAAACTCTTAAATTAACAACTTTATAAAATGAACTAAATAAAATAGAAATGAAAGAATTAAATAAAATAAAAATTAAGGAATTTAAATAAGAAAATATAAATAACACTATGGGTTAAAAAAAGAAAAATTGGAGAGACTTTTTATGCAGAAAAAAAATCAATAGTTTAAAAAATTGCATACTTGACAAAAAAAAATAAAATGAAATAAAAAATATCAACAACACTATGGGACAAAATCCAAAAAATAGGAATTACTTTTTTCACATAGAAAATTCCAAAACTTTCCAAAAAAGGACAATTTAACAAAAAAAAAAAAAAATTAACTCAAATAAAACAGATAAAAGTTATCAATAACACTATGGCACAAAATCGAATATATGGGAATTAATTTTTCAAATAGAAAAATCCAAAATTCTCAAAAAAGCACAATTTAACAAAAAAAAAATCAAATCAAATTAAAAGTATAATAACAAAAATTAAAAATTTTAAAACCCCCCGACTTTTTTCAGAAAAGATGTTATATCTTCTAAACGGCTGGACCGATTTTCTTAAACTGGTCATGGCTAAGAACCCTCACGATCAAGTCACCTTTCAAATAGAAAAAACTAAATCAAAATCGGTTCAGCCGTTTGGTCTGTACGTGGACACGGACAGACACACAGATACACAGACACACACTACAAACTTATAACACCCCTTTTTTTAGTCGGGGTTAAAAACTATCAAAAACACTATGGAGAAAAATTAGAAAAAAATGGGAAGAACTTTTTGAAAAACAAAAGCCCAAAAGTTTAAAAAAAGCACAATTGTACAACAACAAAAAAATGAAGTCAAATAAAAGTAATAAAAACTATCAAAAACACTATGGAGAAAAATTAGAAAAAAAATGGGAAGAACGTTTTCAAAAACAAAAGTTTCAAAAAAGCACAGTTCTAGAAAAAAAATCAAATGAAATAAATAGTATGAAAGTTATCAAAAACACTATGGGGAAAAATTCGAAAAAAATGGGAAGTACTTTTTCAAAAGCAAAAGTTTTAAGAAAGCTCATTTTTTTATCAAATATTAATCATATATCATATCATATTATACTACTTGTATTCATAAAAAATATTTCAGGTTTATTAAGCGCTTATTTGACATATTTCTAGTGAGAAATTTATCAAATAAACATGTAATAAATCTAAAATATTTTTTATGAATTAGACCGTTAGTATAATAAGTATAAGTGGTCAAAAACACTATGGGGAAAAACTCAAAAAAATGGAAAGTATTTTTTCAAAAAAAAAAAAAAAGTCCGAAAAAGGACGAAAGTCCAAAAAGTACATTTTCACTTAAAATCAAATAAAAACAAACAAAATCAAAAATATCAATAGCACTATGGGAGAAAATTTAATAAAAATTGGAATCAATTTTTCATAAAAGAAGAGTAAAAACCACAATTTCTTAAAAAAATCAAATAAAACTAAAAAAAGTATCAACAATATCAATAACACTATGGGACAAAATCGAAAAAATCGCAAGAGTATTTTTATAAAAAAAATTTAAAAAGTCCTTAAAAAAATCCTTAATATAAAATGAAAAAAAATGGAAACTACTTTTTAAGAAACCTAGGCCGGGAACTAGCGTAGGTTATAGAGGTACTTTAACTGAAGGTTTTCTTTTTATTTCTTAGAAATTCTATTACTTCCTTCAAATGGAAAGTTATCGATGAAATTGCATTTTTTGGGACTTTTTAGACAAATATATTCACCCCTATTCTGCGTTTCGATTACGTTCCCGCATTCAGTTACGCACGGATCGAAAAGAGGTATTCTGCAAAAAAACTGAATCGAAAGAAAAAGAAGAAGAGAAGAGTATGTTTAAACCTGCTGTTTTGGTATGAAACGGGTGAAATAGGAACAGAAAAATTAAGCAATTTTGCAAAATTTTTAGCAAAAAGTTAAATTTAGTGCAAAAAAACAGTGATTTGCCATTAAAACAAATAATAATTAAATATTGTAAAAATTTGCATTACATCAACTCTTGCAAATTTAAATACAGAGTTAAAAAAAAACGAGATAAGCAATAGGTATTTCTGGCCAAACTTTTCCAGTGTGAAGAATCCTGTCGCGCCGGAGGTGATATTTTAATTTTTTACACATAATTGCAACACAAAAATAAAGTCTATTTGTTTAAATTTAATTAAATCCGTAGATAATATCGTTTTTCGTTGTCATTAAATAGGTATGTCAACTTTTTATACTATTTTACCTGTAATAAATTGAATAAAAATCGCATTTCAATACAGAAAAACAAAACAAAGTGTATAGTTCATTAATTAAACCTTCTTTTGTATTTAATGCTTGCATTATTTTTTTAATTAATCACTTTTTGAAGCTAAACAATCAAAAATTGAAAACGCTCCGCCACTAAAATAACAACTTACAAAAACGTAGTTACGATCGAAATGCAGAATACATAGAATCGAAAGAGAAATCGAAGAACGGAATGCAGAATACCAAAGTTGCCAAACGGAGAAACTTTCGATTCGAATCGAAACTCAGAATAGGGTTGATTATTAATTTGGTAATTTTTTTTTTTAATGTTTTGAAAGCTTCAAACTTTATTGAATAGAAATAAATAATACTTAAAGAGTTTTGAAACGCCCAAAAATTGTAATATAAGAAAATTGGAAAGAATTGTTTTAAAACTCTGAATTTTGCTTGCAATACTACTTTTTTCAATTAATTTTAAAAACATAATTTGTGAATTGCTTACATTAAATTAAATTCATTTTGTTTCAAGTTGAAATAAGTTTGATTCAACATTATTTTAAAAAGGAAAAGCTTTCTTTGAAGATAACTGTAAATCATGTTAGATTAACATGAAACACATATGCAGCAAAATCATTGCAGGAATAGGTTAAACTAAATTAAACTTAAGTTTAAAATTATAAAACGCACTAATAATCCCAAATTAATATTTTACTTATTAAGTAAAATATTTTTTTATTAAAAATACATTGAAATTGATTATTGAGGGGTTTAGCTGGATCCTATGCGCATTTCACTGTTGCTAATGCAGATCATCAGGCAACCTTTACCCAAAGCTTCTTAGAACAACTAGGGTTATTATATTATAAACTTTCATTCAAACAAACAGTGAAATGCGTATAGGATCCAATTTCAATGTATTTTTAATAAAAAAATATTTTACTTGATAAGTAAAATATTAATTTGGGATTATTAGTGCGTTTAAAAATTTTAAACAATTCCCATAAACAACACTAAATTAAACTTGTTGACGAAACTTTAAGTTGAAATTTTTCTGTGTGATAGCTTATATATATCCATCTATGGAAATTTAGTTAGTGAAAAAAATTTTTTAAGCAAATTTTAATGTAAAATATAGCATGAAACTGATTATTGTTTGGAATAGAAATCATTTACTGATCAGATAGATTCATTTAAATTTAGTGATTTAATTTATAAAATTTGCAAAGATATGGAGTTGAAAAGATTAATTTTTAAAGCTCTATGGTCTTATTTATAAAACTCATTAAGGCTTTATAAAGGCTTAATTCGAAAAATTTTGTATTAAAATTTGTTTTAAAAACCCTTTATAAAGCCTTCATAATTTTTGTAAATAAGGGCGCTAATGTTTGAAAGAAGTTTAATATGAAATTAAATTTAGAAACATGTGTTTCAATTAAAAATAATATTTTCAGCAATCTTAAAGCCTAAAGCTTGTTTTTATTTTTTTATTTTAATGATTATTTTTATTAGTTTGGTATTTTATTATACACATATTTTCTATAAAAAAAAAAAAAAAATTATGTTAGTATGTACATACATTCTTGCTAGTTTATTTTTTATTTTTTGTTTTTGCGAAAAACTGCGCAAGTCAGGGTCAAGTAGTCGTTGTGTGTAGCCTGTATTTTTTTCCAATAGTTTTTCAAACATGTTTTTTTTTTTTTTTTGCTTAAATTGTTTCCAACAACCCTCTTTTTCTTATCTGTTTAAATGTTAACTAAAACAAAATGTTTGTTTGTTATGTGGCCCATTTCCCAAAAAAAAAAAAAAAAAAAAAAGTGGAAGAAAAAAATTGCTATTTGTATTTTCTTTTTATTTATATAGTTCAAAAGCTTCAAGCTACGTGTAAAAATTTCATTTATATGAAACAAACTTGCGATTTTCATTACGAATATTTTCTAACAGAGCGGATGCGTCAGTCTGAAAGGACAACAAGACACACACACACACACACACACACACACACACACACACTCACACACATACATAGGCAAACACTTGCACGCATACTTAAACACACAAACGCATAATAAAGAGACAGCTTGCTATTAAACATAAATGTTATTCTTTGTTAAATATTTTGCTGGACACCCAGGGAGCGTTAGGAAATGACAGGGCAATATTCGTTTTAAACGTCTAAAAAAATATATATTTAATTGAAGGGGAGAACGAAGGGGAGGAAAACAAGCTTAAGAAGTAGGAAATTTAAATTAAGGAATATTATTAAAGGTTAAATTAGTTAGAAAAGAAAAATGTGGATTTAAATTTGCTTATAATATTCTTTTAAGGACATCGAACAATTGTTGTTTTATAACCTTAATTTTCCTTCGAAGTTAAGAAAATTGTCTCTCATTACAACCTTTCAGAACTATTTACAAGTGATATAAATATCTTTGCATGATTTTCGTCTTAAAGTTTGCTTTAGTTTCAAATCTATTGAGTTTTGCTTGCCCTAAGGAAAAAGAGACCTTCCAAATAAATTAATAAGATCCCAATATTATGATTCGAAAGCACTGAAAATTTATATAGATAATTTCCCATGATTTTTAGTAGGGCTTGTTCTTGCAGAGCGTTCTCCCTTTTTAGGTCTGAAAGTCATAAAAATTTTATTCATATGAAGGTCTTTTCGTTTTTATTATTTTTTAAATTAAATTTGCAATAGTTTAAATAGAGCTTTCACTATTATGTAATAAATTTATAGGCTTTTAGTCTTCCTGTAATCCATATGAAACTATGTATTAGTAAACGATGATTTAAGTGAGACATTCCAGCAAAAAATTACACATTACCATCAGAACTACTTGCCATACCATGCCTTACTTTTCTGATTACTAAATTTCATTACTGGCTTACAAATCACATTATATAAAACTTCAAAAAAAATGCTGTACAAGTTGATAAATGAGGAGAATGATTATTTTAGATTTAATAAAAAATGTAAGTACTTCTCAAGAATCGATTGTTTTAGTCTCACGCCTTGTTAAAATCATTAAGCTGGTAATCCAGTAGGGAAGTGCTTCCACCAGAAATGCTTAATTTCAAACCCGATTACCTTTTTTGAAATTTTTTGCCGGGATATTAAATGTAATTGAATTAGAATGAATTTTATCCAGAAATGATTTCTTAATCGGTGTTAAGTTAATGTGATTTTCTAAAGAAGAGAAGAAAAATTAAACTTGACTTTTCACCTGGAGGAAATGCCAGCATTTTTCTGTGCAGCCACACGCAAAGAAAAGATATGGTTGTAGAATGGTTGAGAAAACAATATTATGTTCTCTGAAACAAATGTGTGGTCGTTGAAAACTAGTTATTGCTATTTTAAACATTTATTTCGTTACGATAAACAGAGTAATGTTTGAATTTAATAATTATATTATCAGATCCATAAAAAAGTGTGATATGGTTAGAGTTTAACAATACAGTCTTGTTAAAAATTTATGACTACAACATAATTTGTATTATTATTTAAAAATAATATGATGTAAATAACAATATAATGTTATCCAAAACCATACTATTTTAAGTTTAAAAAAAAAAATCTTTTTCAGCAACATCTGTCAGTTCGGTATTTCGTTTGTAAGCTATCGGTTGTACACGGTTGGCCAATAAAAATATGTAAACATTTGTGTATCTCTTTATACAGACATGTCTGTATGTCGTGTAAGTATACATTTCTATATATACATTTAATGTCAATAATATTAATTTATTTTTATTTCGAATTTAACGCACAGCTGTTTCTACAATAAAAATATGATTAAAAAACAAAATAGTATTATTACATTAAATAATACTGTGGTCGTATTTAACAATATTAATATAATATTAGATCATGGTATGGTGGGTCTCAATTATATTTTAGTCACATCTTACAATAGTGTTGTCATATTAAAAATAATAAGATTAGGTACAACAAAGTCAATTGTTCTTGTAGATAATATTATTATTAACCCAGATAATAATATAATTAAAGTTTGCTTTTCTATTAACAATAATATGATTTGACTGCAACCATATAATTCAATCATAGTATGTTGCTCTTTGATTATGGTTGCCTCAACCATATTTTTTCTTTGCGTGCACGCACTTCGTCAGCACCCATGTCTATCTACTTGGGTAAAGATTATTTTAACATCAGCTACTTGAATTTTGTGAATATGAGAAATGATTATATATTGTATAAAATCTATTGATTTATTTTTGGTACAGTAGTTTTCGCTTATAGTCACATTTAAAATTGCACAGAAATTGTGGACTATATCGCTAATGTGACTATAAGCCCAGGTATATAAAAGAATTTCCACACAATCCAATTATGTCAATTACAAAACAATGTTGTATTTGAAAGGCACATTTGTATGGCCTTTTATGCAAAAGTGTTTTGTTCTAAAGACATGTTCTTCTACTAAACAGTAGATGGAGGTTGAAATTTAGATTTACTTTTTGGTTTATGACTTAAATAAATAACTAAAAAAACTGTTGAAAATTTTTGTGACTATAACGCGAATTGTTTGCATATAATTTGGATTTTGACTACCACAAAGTTGGTGCATATATGTCAAATATGACTATATAGTAAATGGACTATATCGTCAACTTTTTGAATTAAATTAAGTTCAAAAGTCACAAAAAACATTAAATATGGACTATATCATAAATGTGACAATAAGCAGTAGTGACTATAAACGAAAACTACTGTAAATACATTTGTAAGTATCATTAATCATTTTCCGTTTTTCCTTTTTTTATTATTTCATTATTCAGGTTAGCTCAGGTTATCACATTGATTAACAAAAAAAAAATATTTCATTCAATAAGAATTATAAATATTGAACTTAAGCCCGATTAAGAGATTATTCGTGGTTAAAACTATTTTCAAACTTTAAATATGTACTTATGTTAATTCCAATGTAAAACAAATGAGAATTCTATCACACATTTTTACTTACAGTGAGTGTAGTACAAGAAAAACTTCTGTAATTTGTAATAATATTCCGTCATCTCACCTCAAAGTTGGTTTACAAAACATACCGGTTTTGACTATGAGCCATCATTTCCAGTGTTCTCTTGAATACTGAAGCCGGTATTTTTATCAACCAAATTTTATGCGGATTTGATGAAAATTGGCTCCATATTAAACCAAACCCCATCAGAAAAAAAAAATATAGAAAAATATATCACTAATCCCAGTTTTTATTTCACACATTTCTAAGCTAATAATATAGCTTCTTAAGAAGTCGATAATATACATATTTATGTACATACATTTATATATTCCTTGGAAGTCATGAATATATTATTCCTAAGGCATGACTTCCACTTTGAGGGAGCAAATTATGGCATTTGATATCAAAAGAAATTTCAAAATATTTTAAAGCAGCTCATATAAAACTATTTCAAAATTTCGATAGATATCGAATGCCATAATTTGTTTTCAGATAAAAAAAACAGAAATTCGCAAACGTTTTCTTTCGTTCCAAATAACATAACAGTGGACCCTAGAATAATAAAAGGGAACGAGGCCGTATCCTAAAAAAATATATAAAATTTTACCGAATAAAATGCGCTTTTGAACGGAATAAAACTAATTTTGTAATCGAGTAAAAATTGGTATAAATAAAATAAAACTCAGTTTTTAAGCGAATATGACTAGATTTCGAACCGGATAAACTCGATTTTCAATCCAACAAGACTCGAGATCGAACCAAGAAAACTGTAAACTGGATAAGACTTAGTTTCAAACTGGGTGAAACTCGTTTTCCAACCGGATAAAACTCGGTTTTGAACTGTATAATACTTGTTTTCGAACCGGATAAAACTCAGTTTCAAACCAAATAAAACTGAGTTTTCAATCGGATAAAACTCGAGTTTGATGCGGATAAAAGCCGATTTCAATATGTATAAAACTTGGTTTTAAATCGGATAAAACTTGGGTTTGAATCGGATAAGACTCGGTTTTGAACCGGATAAAATTCAGCTTTGAATCAGATAAAACTCGGGTTTGAACCAGATAAAACTTTGTTTTGAACCCAATAAAACTCATGTGTAAACTCTATAAAACTCGGTTTTGAATCGGATAAAACTCTGGTTTGAACCGGATAAAACTCGATTTCAAAATGTATAAAACTCGGTTATAAATCAGATAAAACTTAGTTTTGAACCGGATAAAACTCGGTGTCTTATCGGATAAAACTCAGCTTTGAGGCAGATAAAACTCAGGGTTTGAACCGGATAAAACTCTTGTTTGAACCGAATAAAACTTGGTTTTGTACCCTAAAACCGTGATTTGTAAGTAGGAAACATATAACAAACAAAAAAACGAATCGAATAATTTGAAACAATTGACGATTGGATCAAAACTAGTAAAATAGAAAGAATCAAAATGTTTGTATTTATTTTAACTGAATAAAAACCTGAATAAAAAGCGAATATAAATTAGTTTCACACTGAATAAAATTCAAATTAAAAACGGATAAAATTTCAGGCAAATTACGATCGGATTAAAAACCGTTTTAAACAGAATAACAAGGAGTCGAAATTTTTACATTTAATTTAACTGAATAAGATCCTTTTTGCTATAAAGTAAGATTTAAATCCTCAATGAATAGAAACCGAATAAATATCGAATAAATCTAATTTTCAACCCAAATAAATTTTAACTCGATCAGAATAAAACTGTTTTTATATTCGAATAAAATTCTAAGTAGCAGATTTAAAGTTTTATCGAAAAAATTTTTTTTATAAAACTCGGTTTTGATCCGAATAAAACTCGGTTTTAAGCCGAATAAAAACCGGGTTTGAAAAAGAAAAAAATTAGATTTTTAACCAAATAAAATAAGTTAGAATTTCTTTATAATTGTTTATATACTTGAGCATAGAATAGCAAGCAAGACGTTAATCGAATAATTTGAGGCAAATGACGACTATATAAAAACCGTTCTAGACAGAAAAATAAAAGAAACTAAATGCTTATATTAATTCTAACTGAATAAGACCTCAAAAACTAACAAAAATCGCTTTCAAACCGAATAAATCTCGGTTTCCAATACGATTGCCATAAAACTGGTTTTATATAAAAATCTAATAGAACTTGGATTGGAACCGAATAAAGCTCGGTGCTTAACCGAATAAAATTTGGTTTTTAATCGAATAAAACAAGGGGTTTCAGCCTATATAAATAGAATAGAATAATAGAATAAGTTGGAATATAAATGTATGTGAACATATTTCCAAAAACATTTTAATCGAATAATTTTAAGTAAATGACGATCGGATCAAAAACCGTTATAGACAGGAAAATAAAAGAAACTATTTTTTTATATTTATTTTTACGGAATAACACCCCGCTTGCTACAAAATAAGATTTTAGTTTTTAATAAATAAAAATCGAAGTACATATATAAAACTCGGTTTCCAACCGGATAATTTTTTTTTTAAATTTCAATACTAATTTTATGGTTCGATGTAGAAGATAAAAAATTTTATAGAATATTAAAAGTTTTTTAAGCGAATAAAACTCGGTTTCGAGCCGAATAAAACTCGGGTTTGAGCAGTAAAAAAATTAAATTTTGAGTGTAATAAAATAATTCATACTTTAAAAAAATGTTGGAATTTCTATATTTCTATATATTTCTATGGTTAGCTAAAATGCAAAGAGGCGTAACTAACAAAAATATAAATTTCACAGGAGAAGCAAAAAACTAAACACACTTAGAAAACAAAATATTCCTGCAATAAACAACTTTATTTTAAAATAAAACCAAAAATCAATTGAAAATGTATTTGAGTCAATTAAACTTTTGTGTAAAAATTTAATTAATCACAAAATTTAATTGACTCAATAACATATTTAATTGATTTTAGGTTTTACTTTCATGTAAAGTTGTTTATTGCAGGAATATTTTTTTCTGTGCTTGTATTTAGTTACGTGCCTTTTTTTATTAATAAAAGATTTATTTTTAATCGTGGAAGTGTAAAACTTTGTCAAGACATGTAGTTCAATGGCATTCATAATAATGAATCAAAAACTCAATTTTGAATTTTTTCTTAGTTATGCCCTTTTGCATTTTAGCTAACAATATATATATGAACAAGTCGGTTTTGAGCCGAATAAAATTTATTTTCGAACCGCATAAAAATCTGTTTTGAATATAATAAATGCCAGCTTGTAAGCGAACAAAAGCCGCTTTGGAACCGGATAAAATCCGGATCCCAACAAAATAAAACTTGGTTTTGGAACGAAATAAGTGTAGTTTCGTGCAAAAAAAAACTTAATGCAGATTCTAATAAAATACGGTTTATTACCGAACAAAGTAACATCTTTAGCCGAATACAATAAAGAAAATAATTATTATACCCTTTACCAAAAAATGGTAAAAGGGTATATAAAGGTTTGTCATTCCGTTTGTAATTTCCACATTATTAATAAGTTTGCCATAAAGTATGTATATTCTGGATCCTTATGCATAAGGAAGACGAATAAGCTTTGTCCATCTGTCCGTCTGTCTGTACGTGATATCAGTTTTCCGAAGCTCTCAGAAAAGCTAGAGACTTCGCTCTTGGACTGGTGTGTCAGAAACAGAATGAAAAAGATTGGCATTGAAAATCAGCAGAGCTGGAAAACTCAAACTTTATTTTGCCATACTAAAGTAATTACCGAAAACTAATTTTTATTATTTTTTTTTATTAAATAAAATTATTTTATACTTCATTATGAATAAAACTGGTATTTCTAATAAATAAAAATTAAAAAGACTTTTCCAGGGTTGGAAAAATTAAAATTTTTTATACAAAATTAAACAAAATTAACTTACTAAAAGAAATTTTTCCTTTTTTCTAATAATTAAATATATATTCTTATATTCTTAAAAGAAAGAGTTCGGTGTAAGAAATCAGAAAAACCAAAAATGATGATTCCTGGGTTGGGAAACTTAAAATTTTTGTGATATAAAAAATTAACTACCGAAAACTAATTTTTATTTTTTTTATTAAATAAACTTATTTTATGCTTCAGTACGAATAAAATTGGTATTTCAAATTAAAAAAAAAGTTTAAAAAAATTAAAAAGACGTTTCCAGGGTTGGAAAACTTTAACTTTTTTTCTTATACAAAAGTAACCATGATACAATAATATAAAGGTACAACCACATTTGACGTATAAAATTAATTCTGACTTTTGTCCCAATTATTTGATTACTGTTTTATTTGTAAACAGAGAGCAAAGCGTTGCCACACACATATAATGGCAACTTTAATATTAGGAATGCTTTTTGAAATGTGTAATTTGAGTTTAGAAATTGTAGTTGAAAACATATTTTTTTAATGTTAATTGAACATGAGAATAACGAAATCGGTGTGTAATAAGACCTACAAAAGCAAATATTTGATTAATTATTTAATTCAATAGATAACAAAAAAGCCTCACGGCTTGGGATGAAACTTCGTTCTTAAAAACATCGATATAAAGAAACGTCGTAAATAGAAGCGATACATCGATGTTTTATTAGCGGAATTCACGGTTGTTTCATACATATAATACACATTCGTACATAATTCGTGTAAAAATTTATTGCTGGTTTACATCAAGCAAAACACACATACTGCGACATTTGCATTTGAGGTAAACACCTTTCAAAGCTCTTAAATTTGTTCTTGTTTCTTTGCAAAGTAACAGCAAGCATTGTTGTCGCCGAGATCTGGGGTCAAATCGTTACATCCGTGAACGTAATTACAACTCGTCACGTAAAAACACAATTTTCGGATTATGACATACGTGAACGTATTGAAATCCCATTCAGTTTATACGATTGACGTATCATTTAATTTGTTTTCGTACGGTTGCCGATACGATCACGTATGTAACGATTTGAAGCCTGGTTGGCTGTTGTGCTCTCGTCGGTGTGAAAGTAAAAAAAGCTGTTTATAAAAGTTTGCACATGGTGCATATGGTTTGGACGTAGCTGAATAAGAGTTAATGTTTTGTTGATATATGCAACAAACACTGTTCTTTTATGTTTGCTAAGGACATGGTCTATTATTGGACTAGGAACATGTAATTATCACATTCCTCCTTAAAATGGACCACGTGGTCTAATAGTGTCCTTAAGAATGCTACAACCCGTTAACAATTTCATCCGAATAATGTAAGGCAGCTACGTCCAAACACACATACTCTAATATATGTTTTTATGATAAACAGCTTTGTTATTGTTTCTTTGTAAAGACCACAGATGTCGCCGAGATCTGGAGTCAAATCGCGGCACTCGTTATCGAATTACGAAATATTTCCATATAAATTCTATTGAAATATTTCTTAATTACGTTCGATAACGATTGCAGCGATTTGCCCCCCGCTTGGATGTTGTGCTCTCGTCAGTGTGAAAACATAAAAGGTCTTTTGTAAAACTTTGCACATAGTGCGTATAGTTTGGACGCAGTTGATGTAAGGCAATACACCAGAGAGTATAAAGACGAAATTTCCTTCCTGTTGTATCTTGCTTGCTGCCGTTGTTGGTGCTGCTGTAACTTATTTGCTGTTTATTTTTTATAAATTTATGAAATAATTAAAATATTTTAGATTATTTTTAATTTAATAAACAAGAACGTCAAAAAATTAATAAAAAAAAACTCGGATTTCATAAATTAATAAGGTAGCATTAATTATGAGAGTAAAAAATAGTAGGGACAAACGTCAGAAGGTTAATATGGCGACGAAAAGAGAGAACGGTTTTACCTTTATATTATTGTATCATGAAAGTAACTTACTAAAACAGGGCTGGAAACTTTAAACTTTTTTTCTGGATATTAAAGTTACTAAATAAAACAATTTTTGATGTGTAAACATCTATACGCTAGGGGGTAAAAATCTTTTGACTTTGATTTCTTTGCTGAGATTTCTTTGCTGAGATTTCTTTGCATTGTCAAATCGGTGTGAGCTATGTATGAGTGTATTAGTGTTTGAAAGAAGCAATACCAAGCAGAGAACAAGTCGACCGGCTCGAAGTCGACGGTGCGCCGCCGCCGGTTAATTTTCTGTATATTTCCGTACACCAAAGGTGAAAATGAACCGTAAGAGATACGGACTTGAAATTTGGACACAATATGTAGATATTTGGCCACTACAACAACAAATACATGAGAGTTAAAAACTAAAGGGTGTTCCAAAACGAGCAACGAAAAATGTTAAAATCCCATGTAATATATATACACTTGAAATTTGTAATGTTAGTGTATTTTTATACAGACTACAATAATTAACACTAAATTTAAAAAGTTTAAATTAAAGGGTGATCGATTAGTTAATGCAATTTTTACTTTGTAATTTTGACAACTTGCTGTATCTTGGAGACCGTAAGAGCAAAACTCTTGAAATTTTCATAAACGGTAAAACTAAAAAGTCAAAAAAATATAAAATCGCCAAATATAAAAAAATCGCCAAAAACAAAAAAAAAATCGCCAAATCGAAAAAAAGCACCAAATTAAAAAAAATCTCTAGGACTAAAATAAATTGCGAAAAACCGGAAAATCGCCAAAATGAAAAAAATCCTTCAACAAAAAATCGCCAATATGAAAAAATCGCCAAAATGAAAAAATCGCCTAAATAAAAAAAACCCCAAAAACAGAAAAAATCGCCAAAATGAAAAAGGCCCCAAAAACAGAAAAAATCGCCAAAATGAAAAAATCGCCAAAATTAAAAAATCGCCATAATGAAAAAATCGCCAAAATGAAAAAAAAAATTGCGAAAACTAAAAAAACGCAAAAAGAGAAAAAAAAACGCCAAAACGAGAAAAAAGTGATAAAACTGAAAAAAAATCGTTTATACTGAAAAAACTTAAAAAAGGAAGAAAGCTAAATAAAAAAAATAAAAAATCAAAACCGAATGTGCGCGAGTCAAAGTCGGACTTTACTGAATTTATTTTAATTGCAATGCGTACACAACAACAAGAACAGCAACAACTAAACGATGAAGAACAGGAAATCAAAAATTAAAAAGTAAAAGTAAAGGCATTTACCATAGATGAGCACTGCAGTACCACTAAAGTTTCAGTAAAAACAATAAAAAATGTTTAACAAGTAAATTTTTACTGATTACTAAAAATTTTTTCTACAATTTTTATAAATTGCCTAAGGGATTTGTTATATGATGAGGTGCATTGAATTTTCAGTAGTCAGTAATGCCCGTATTTCATACTGAAATTCTACCAAGTGGCTAAATGTTTTTCATACAAAAGTTTCAAAATTTTAATGAAAAAACTTTGCCACTTGCTACCATTTTATTATGATTACGGCCCTACGATTTTACTGCTAATGCAAATTAAATTTCATTAGCAGTAAAAATTTACTGAATTTTTTTAGTAATCAGTAAATTTACTGCTTACTGCAATTTTGAATGCAGTACATATACATATACTGCAGTGTGCCCATTTACTAACCAAATAAGTTTAATAAAACAAACAAAAACCAACAAATTCATATGTATTTACAATATTGAAAGTTTTGATACTTTTAATTAATTAATTTAAAAAAAGATACTAAAAGCATAAGTATTTACTTCCAACTTAAAAAAGAATTTTCATTACTAGATGTTTACACATCTCCTCTGTGATCGGAGTCACATTGCCTTTTTTAATTTGATTTTTTGAAATTGTATGACGTGACATCGTTTTTTGACAACTGGAATAAGGGTGAATGTAAAATATTCAACTTATTGCTAATAGCGAAAAAAAATATTTGTTCGAAAATACCGAGAGGTCACTTACTAAAAATTTCACTAGAGCAAAAAATTATAAATTTTTTCACAAAACATATGCAAACGAATGGATGTGCTTATGAATGTACCCACTTTGGTGAAGGGTATATAAGATTCGGCACGGCCGAATATAGCACTCTTACTTGTTTAGATTCGAATGATTTTATATTTCGAGGCGAATTAAATTCCAGCTTAAGCTGAATAAAATATGATGAACATGTAAGCAAATTAAGCTTATTTTAGAAACCAATAAAGTTTGTTTAAAACCGAACAAACCTCGCCTTGATAGCGACTCGTATGTATGTATGTAGTGCTGTATGTAAATCTCTAGTTTTCTTTTATATGTAAGTTAAATCAAAAAAAGAAAACAACTGCAAACTCAAAGTAATGAAATAAAATTTTATGACTAAAAAAAATAAATATAAAGAAAATGGCAAATATAATTGTTCGAAAAAAAAGAAAGGAAAATAAAGAAAATTCCAACAAATCTTTCTTGCAGCTGGGGTTAATGAAGAAGATAGTACACAAATACACTTCTACTTCTACCATTCCAAATAAATCGTGGAGTTGAAAAAAATGGCGTCGTTTAGATACTCGTATTAGAGAGCTTTAAGTATTTAGAAAACACACCCTAATAGAAGGGCAATGAATAAAAAAAGAAACATTCAGATATCGCAAAGACACATCTCTTACAAAAAGAAGAAGAATAAAAAAAAAGAAAAACTCAATAGACAAACCAACCAACCAACCCCACCCTAAAAATTTATAATAAAAAAAAGAAGGAAAATCTTGTACATGTGTATGCAGTGAAAGAGACTAAACTTAAAAAAAGAAGCGCATGAAAAAAAGTAAAACAAAAAAAAATCTCAACAAAACAAAATGGCGTAAATGTTTCACTTTTGACGTTTGACATTTATTTATACGTTTAACAAACTATAACAAAAAAAAAGCAAAAAATGAAATACAGCAACAAAATCAAAATAACAATAACCAAACAATGTCGTCATTGTTATCATCAGTGCAGGGATTTTAAAGAGCGATAGGAAAATAATAAAAAAAATGAAATGTCAAACTTGTCAAAATATCAACAAACATTATAACAATGAGGGACAAAGAAATAGTTTGATTGAAGCTTTATTTTATTGCCAAATAAAGGGAAGGAAAGTGATTGTTTGAGTTGTTATTAAAACAAATTTGTGTGCCAAAATTTAAAAAAAAAAATGGCCGGAAACTGATCCAAATTTAAAAGGAATTTGCAAAGTGTAAAGAATTTAATTTTAATTGAAAACAAATAAAAACCGATATTTTTTAAATTTTATACTATTCAATTAAATTATATTGAAAGCTGTTTTAAGAAAAATAATTTTTTTTAGTTTAAATTAAAACCCGATGTTAAGTTTGAAGTAGCAACCATGCAACTAGAGTGAAAGAAATCCGGCTCTAAGCCGAATAAAATAGATTTTGAATAGTCTAAGCTTGGCTATTTGTAAGCTTAAATATTAATAGAAAGCTTATAAAAATATAACAACAATTTCAAATGAGTTACAAAGTCTGGAAAATAAAATATTTATTTAATAAATAATAAAATTTTTATTTAATCGAATAAAACTCGGTTATAAAAAGTTCTGAATCAAACGGTACAAGCCGTTTGCAATTACTATAGACTGCACGAAGTTATTCATTAAATTAAACCCGATATCGGATCGAATAAAACCCGGGTTTAACCGGATGTAACCGTTTACGGACTTGACGAAAAAACTGTTTTAAAACGATTCAATATCGAATTTGAATGGTACAGGATTAGTTTTACACATAAAAAAAGTTAATATATAAAAACCGATACTTAACCGAATAAAAACCGGTTTTAATTTGTTCTAACCGGCTATAGGCTCAACGAGTAAACTATGATTTTGAATACTACAGTTTCTGTTTTAAAGACAGAACAAGTAAATAAATAAAAAAACCGTTACTGAACTGTATAAAAACCGGTTTTAAAGAATTGTAACTATAAACAGATCAATATCGATTTTGAATGACACAGTTTCTCTTTAAAAGACAAGAAAAATTAATAAATAAAAGCCGATATCTAATCGAATAAAAACCGGTTATAATGGGTTGTAACAAGTTATAAATTTGACTAGTAAACAATTTTAAATCGCATCAATATCGAGCTTTAATGATACATTCTAACAGAAAAAATTAATTAACAAGTAAATAAATAAAAAAAAACTATATTGAATCGAATAAAACCCGGTTTTAAGTTTTTGTAACCGGTTATAAGCTTGACGAGAAAATGAGTTGAAATCAAGTCAATATTGATTTAAAGCGATACAGTTTCTGTTTTAAACACAAAACTAGTAAAATAAATAAAAACCGTTATTGAATCGAATAAAAACCGGTTCTAATGGGTTATCACCGGTTATAAATATAGTTTTAAGTATAGTCAACATTGATTTCGCATGATACAGTTTCTGTTTGAAAAACAAAACAAGTAAAAATAAATAAAAACCGACATCGAATCGAATAAAAACCAGTTTTAATGGGCTTTAACCGGCTATCAGCTTGACTAAACAACAATTTTAAATTGCATGAATATCTATTTAGAATGATGCCGTTTTTTGTTCTAAAGACAAGCAAGTAAATAAAAACCGACTAAAATCCTGTTTTAATGAGTTGTAACTGGTTATAAACTCGATGAAAAAGCAGTTTTAAATCGAGTCAATTTTTAATGATGCTCTTGCTGGTTTAAAGAAAAAATAAGTTAATAAATAAAAAGCGATATTTGAAACGAGTAAAAACCGGTTTTAATGTGCTGTAACCGGTTAAAAAATTGACGAAAAAATTATTAAAAATTCAGTAAATATCGTTTTCAAACGATAAAGTTTCTGTTCTAAATACGAAAATGTATGTAAATAAAAATCGTTATTTAATCGAATAAAAACCGTTTTTAATGGGTTGTAACAGGTTATCAGCTTGACTAGAAAACAATTTTTAATCGCCTCAATATCGATTTTGAATAATGAATAAAGAAAAAAAAGTAAATAAATTAAAATGTATCGAATAAAAAAACGGTTCTTCACGGTTGTAAACGGTTATGAAATAAAAAAAAACACGTTTTTAAGCAGAATCATTAACGATTTGGAATGCTGCAGTTTAAAAAATAAGTGAAATATATAAAAATCGAGATTGAACCGAATAAAAACCGGTTGTAAGCGACTATGAGCTTGATAAGAACCGGTTTCAATTCAAATTAATTATGATTTTAAATGGTACGCTTTTAGTTTATGGAACAAAAATTCATAATCAAATAAAAACCGATTATAACCGGTTATAGTCTTGATAAAAAAAACCCGGTTTTGAGGTCATACAATATTGATTTCGAATGATAGTTTAAATTTTAAAGGCAAAAAAAAATTCAATAAATTAATAAATAGTACAGTTTCAGTTTTAAGGACAAAAAAAACGTAAATAAATAAAAACCGATATATAATCGAATAAAAACGATTTCTAAACGGATATGAGCTCGACGAAAAATCAATTTCAAATCGAATCAATATTTTTTTTTTTTTTTTTTTTTTTTTTTTTGATAGTGCAGCCTTAGTTTTAATAACCAATGGATTAATATTATGACGAACGACTAGGAACTGCTGCGAGGATTATATAAAGGATTATATTCCCATCACACTTGTCAACACTTTTATCAATCGTCTATCATCAGCCGAGTCGAAAAGAAAACATAAATACGTGCCGGCGTTTTGTAAGTTTTTTTTATAGAAATAGAAATTATGGATTTTAATTTCTTCTTAGATTAGGGCTCTCATGTGCTATTTTTGTGCTCCCCTCTGTATATTTGTTTGACGTGTTAATTTGGCTAGATAGTCTTGCCTTTTCAATTATTTATGTTTATTTTAAGTAAAAACTAATAAAGAGCTACTAAATATCAAAGATTTACGAACCAAAATTGCCATTAACCAGGCAGAGAACTAAAGCACTAAAAATTGTGTTATAAAGCAAAAAAAAAAACTTAAACCAAAATGCAGCTTTAAATGAATTAAACAACAAACGGCAAAGTCACGCAATATTTGATAATATTTAACAGTATGAGTAGAAATTATATACATATAAATACATATAAATATTTTTTTTATATATTTCTTGTCTACTTTCAGTCTTAACAGAGAGGACTTTATTTAGCGTGCCGAGCGACGGAACGACCAAACGCCAGCAACACATCAGGCGTTTGTTTTTGTTGTTTTTTTTTTATTGTTTTGCCAAAACATTATTTCAATACCAACAAAAATTGCATATTTACAATAAAATTATGAAGTGAATGGAATCTCACACTCACACTCGAATGAAATCATTGGCGGCAACAGTAACAGCGAACCGAATAAAAATAAACTGGGTAAGTGTTAAAGAAATCTTATGAATAAATCATGCATAAAATCAGCCTTCCATCCATCCAGTCATTCAGTCACTCAGTCAGTCAGTCAGAGTATATGTAACTCTCATGCCTTGATACATTCATTTATTTATTGAGAATGTGGGAAGTTTGTGCAGAAATAAATGGACGACTCTGATATGGTCTAAAGGCTTTTTTTATGTTTGTTATTGCACTTGCATAATTGAGTCTTATAAAGTATTTAGAAATGTCAGTTATCACAGAAAAAAAAAATTATTTAAGAAATCCAACCGACACTTTGCAAAGGCAAACAAATACAAACGCATTCTCAAAATTGCCGCCGCATAAATGCAAATTTCTTTTAAATTTAATATTAAAGGCAATTCTTTTCAATGTGTGTGAAATACAGAAGAGTAAAGGAATAGATTCTTTAAATTTTTTTAATATGAATTTCGTAAATTTCGTTTATTTTTACTTATTTCATCACTTTTTTAAATAAAGAGAGTAGAGCTCCTCGCAAGATTTTCCTAACAGTGCTTATTGCACTGTATATCTAAAATGCTATTATGCAACACTGCCAAATTAACCCTAAAACGCTGTTACAATTTTCACTCATTTCTGCTGTTTAGGTTCAAATCTCAGCTTTGGTGTATTCAGAAACTTAAGGTAGAATTTTATGGCAAAAATTTTTGTTCAACATTTTAACCCATTATTTGCCCATTTAACGATACTTTTTTGACCCTCGTTTGCGAAAGAAACTAAAAAGACCCATATAGAAAAGAAATACAGGGTTAAAATATTCCACAAAAATGATGCTCATAGAACTTTATGTAAGTTTGGTAAACACGTTCTATACCCCAAATTTAAGTTTGCAAAAATAGCAAATTAACCCTTAAAAGTCTTTCAGCTTAAGACTAATATTTGGTGTTTAGGCTTTATTACGAACTTTGCTTTATTCGTAAGCATATAGTAGAATTTTATGAAATTTTTTTTTTGTAGAGGATTTCAGCACATCATTTAACCGCTAAAGGGTACTATTTTTGCGAAAGGTGCTAAAAGGACCCATATGGAGACTAGTTACACGGCTAAAATGTTCCGCAAGAGTGTTACTCGTAAGATTTTCTATAAAAGTGGGAATACGTTCCGTATCTAAAATTTAAGTACGAAATTAACCCTTAAACGTCTTTTAACTTTGTACTAACTTTTGGTGTTTAGGCTTTATTACGAACTTTTCTTTATTTGTAAGGCTATGGTAGAATTTTATAAAAAAAAATTTTCTAACATTTTAACCCATTATTTGCCCTTTAAAGGGTACTTTTATGACCCTTCTAGCGGAAGGTGCTAAAAAGACCCACAAGGAGAACAGCTACAGGGTATTTCGCAAAAATGTTTCTTGTAGGAATTTACATAAATTTGGCGAACCAGGCAGGCACTGTATCTAAAATTCACAAAAAATTTAATAAATTTTAAATTAACCCTTAAACGTTCATACATATTACAACTTTCGACTAATTTTTGGTGCTCATGTTTAATTCCAAACTTTTCTTTATTCGCAAGCCTAAAGCAGAATTTTGTGACCAAATATTTTTTTTAGAAGATTTTAACCCATTATTTGACCGCTAAGGGGTACTTTTTTGACCCCTTTTTGTGAAAGTTGCTGAAAAGACACAAAAGAGAGGAGAGTTACAGGGTTGAAATATTCCACGCAAGATTTTATATAAAACTGGCTGCCATGTCCTTTACCTAAAATGGAAGTGTCAAAAAATACCAAATTAACCATTAAAAGTACATACGTACATACATATGTATGTACATATTTAAACTTTCGACTAATTTTTGGTGTTTAAGTTATACTATGAGCTTTATAAACTTATAGCAGAATTTGATCAGAATTTTATGGTAAATATTTCTGTAGCGCATTTTAACCCTTTTTTGCCAGTTAAAGGGTACTCTTCTTACCCCTATTTGGAAAAGGTGCTAAAAAGACCCATAAGAAGAAGAGTTGCAGGGTTAGAATGTTTCACAAAAATACTCCCCGCAAGATTTTATATAAAACTTGGGAATACGTCCTATACATAAACTGCAAGTTTTGAAAAATATCAAATTAACCCTAAAACGCATTTTTTTACTAATTTTTGTTTTTCAAGTTAAATTATTAGCTTTGCTTTTTTTGAAAACCTACAATAGAATTTTACGGCAAATATTTTTGTAGAACATTTTAACCCTTTAAATGCCCGTTTAGGGTACTTTTTGCGAAAGGTGCTAAATGGACCCTTATCGAGACCAGTGACAGGGTTAAAATATTCCACAAAAATGTTGTTCGTATGATTTTATACAGAACTATGCCTTAAATGCAAAAAGGCGAACGTACTTCAACTTTTGACTAATTTTTGGTGTTCAAATCAAATTAGTAGCTTTGCTGTATTCAGAAACCTACAGTAGAATTTTATGATAAATATTTCTGTAGAACATTTTAATTCGTTATTTGCCCGTTAAAGGGTACTTTTTTTACCCCATAAGAAGAAAAGTTACAAGGTTAATATATTCCATAAAAATGTTGCTCATGGTATTTTATATAAAACTGTTGAACACATCCTATATCGAAAATTTAAGTTTGCAAAAATCTTAAATTAACCCTTAAACATATTTCAAACTTTGGGTAATTTTTGGTATTTAAACTAATCTATGAACTTCGCTTTATTCGCAAGCTTATAATAGCATTCTATGATAAATATTTTTTTTATAAGTTTTTATTACACTATTTGCCCCTTGTGAATAAATGCGCAATTAACGCTTAAACACATTTAAAATTTAGACTTATTTTGAATGCTTAAGTTAGAAAAAGTTTAAACTTTGCTGTATTTAAAGACTTTAAGTTGACCATAATTTTTGGAGCAACATTTTAAACCATTATGTCCCCTTTTAAAGGTACTTTGTCGCCCTGACAGGGAAGAGTTACAGGTAATCCTGTTACAGGATTAATATATATTATATTAATATATTAGTATTTTGCACAAAAATATTGCGCTGAAGACATCTTGTAACTTAAATGCCAGGCTTCATTGCTTAGTATGACAATTTCCCACATTAAAGCCTTCAAAAATCGTTGGGGAAGAGGGGGTTAATTTTTTTTGTGACTTTGTACCAGAATCACCCCTTAGAATTTCGTTATTTTTAAAAATTTTAATTTTGTTATAAGAAATTATTCCATATATGTACATAGCCCACAAAATTCGTACAATTCGAAACCCGTTCTTTACAAAATTTGAATTTTAAAATTTTTCAAATTATTTGATAGTCCATTTGATAACTAAGTCCCTGTCCAGACTAAAAATTTTGGTTGCAGGAATATGGGGGAGAATGTTGTAATAGAAATACATACATACATGTATACATTTTGTTGACATTTCTCTCGCTCTTTTGCACTGAAAAATAAAAAGCTGCAATAAAGGTTGGAAGGCTGAGCCAGGACTTAATAAGAAAAGAACAGAAATTATTTTCAGTTACCCAGGTTTCTTCTTTCTTGATCTTCGGCTTAATATCCAAAGAGATTTTATTTATTTTTAAACAACTTTTGCATTTTTAAAGAATACATTCTTTTACAAAATCTCCTTAAAGAGTCCCTGATTTCTTTCTTCTCGCTTGGACGAGTAATTTTGTATGCACAATACAACTGTATGGGTAAGAATAAGAAAAAAGGATACCAATTTAATATTAAACACGCAGATAGGAAAAAATAGCCCTACATTTTTGTGCCTGCTTTTGGCTGGCTGTCTGCCTGTCCTACCCTACCCTCCGTCTATTCGTCCGTCTATCTGTCTGTCTGACTGACACTCTTTTCTTTGATATGAATACCGTTGTGCATTTATGTTGATTATAGTGTTTTACATTGACCATTTGACCTTGAAACAGGGAGTTTAATTTCTTTTCTTTAAAATCGCTCTGATTTATTAAAATACTGCAGTTGAAGTGAAACCCCCAAAAGAAGAAAAAAGGAGAAATAAAGCGAAATATACGAGTATGTATATATGTACATATGTATATATATATATATATATTATAATTTTGCAAATTGCACAGTAAAGTAAAGTTTCTTTACAAATGAGAGTTGAGCTAAATTTAATAAGTCGGCAATTTAACCAAAGCGACATAATTTATGAATCATTTAGGAATGCAATAACAAATAAGAAAAACGATAATAATATATTAAATCTGCGGCAAAAAGGAAAAAGTGCTTAAGTCGAGATAAGCTGATTTTGAGTTAATGGTACCTCCTTTAATCTGCATACTCGGAAGTACCCCTGGCCAATATCTCAATTAATGTATGTGAATTTTCAGGAAGTTATAGCAAAATGACTTGCGACTTCTCTTTTTTAAATTTCTAATCTCATTTGGAATAATAGCTTAACTAGTGTTATATACTTTGGAATATTTTAACTTAAATGTATTACTTATAGTGTGTAGAACGATGTTTGCTTAAATAAATAAAGATTAACAAAGAAATAAATTTCTGAAAATCGACTAAAACGCTTAAAAGTGCTCTACTGCAAAACAGTCAAATATGACTTAAGCACTTTTTCCTTATTGCCGCACAGGGTGACCGATGACATTTTTCAAAAAGTGGCACCAAATAGGGGATTTATCAAAAAAAAGGGGCAAAATTAAAAAGAAAAACGCGAAAACTACACTAAACATTTTGTTTTTAATGTATTTTCATATAACTCACAGGGGACAAAAAGTGGCAAAGCAGTTGAAAAAGGGGAAAGGCAGTTGAAAAAGTGGCAATTTGCCACTTTAGTCGGTCAAACGGTCACGCTGTTGCCGCAGCAATATTTTCGGAATTATTAAAACTTTATTCGAAAATTAATCGCTTAAACAAACAAAATGAATTCCGAATTAGAATTAGTTTATATTGCAATTAAAATATTTGACAACAGTATGGGATGAAAAACAATTTTAAGAAAGTACCTCTTAAAAAAGTACCTCTTTAAAAGTACCTTTTAAAAATCCCTTTTAAAAAAAGTACCTCTTAAAAATGTATCATTTAAAAATTTATTTTTTTAAAAAAGTACCTTATTTAAAAAAGTACTCTTTAAACTAAAGTACCTTTAGAAAAATTCCTTTTAAAAAGTACCTTATAAAAAAGTACCTTTTAAAGAAGTATCTTTTAAAAAGTACTTGTTAAAAAAGTACCTTTAAAAAAATAACATGTTACAAAAGTACCTCTTAAAAAAGTATCCTTTAAAAAAAATTTTGCTAAAAAAGTACCTTTTTAAAAAAGTACCCTTTTGAGCAAAGTACCTTTTAAGGAAGTACCTCTTACAAAGTATTATTCAAAAATTTTATTTCTTAAAAAAGTACCTTTTGAAGGAGTACCTCTTTATATGGAATTCTTAAAAAAAAAATTTTTTAGATTTTTAATTGAACTATAGTGAATTTTTAATCAGAAATAATTTTTAGTCAGGCTTGAGTTCAGTAATTTCAATTCTATTTATTGAATGAAATATTTTTTTTTTTTTTTTTTTTTTTTTTTTTAATTGAAATTACTGAACTCAAGCCTGACTAAAAATTATTTCAGATTAAAAAATTTTTTTTAAAAGTACCTTCAAAAAAAATTCCTTTTAAAAAGTATCTTTTAAAAAAGTACCTTTTAAAGAAGTACCTTTTAAAAAGTACTTGTTAAAAAAGTACCTTTAAAAAAATAACATGTTACAAAAGTACCTCTTAAAAAAATTTTTTGCTAAAAAAGTACCTTTTTAAAAAAGTACCCTTTTGAGCAAAGTACCTTTTAAGAGAGTACCTCTTAAAAAGTATTATTTAAAAATTTTATTTCTTAAAAAAGTACCTTTTGAAGGAGTACCTCTTTATATGGAATTCTTAAAAAAAAATTTTTTTAAAGTACCTTCAAAAAAAAAAATTACTTTTAAAGAAGTACCATTGAAGAACTGTTTTTTAAAAAAGTAGTTTTAAAAAAATAACTTTTTAAAAAAGTAGCTTTTTAAAAAAGGACCTTTTGAAAAAGTAACTTTTAAAAAGTACCTTTTAAAATAGTAATCTTAAAAAGTATTCTTTAAAAAAATTATTTCTTAGAAATTAACTTTTTCAAAAAAGTACCATTTTAAGCAAAGTACCTTTTGCAAAATTCCTTTTAAAAAAGTTCATTTTAGAAAAGTTCCTCTTAAAAAGTACCTTTTCGAAATAGTACATCTAAACTTAATATCTGAAATTTTTTGTGAAATTATATGTATGAACATTCATGCATTCATGCTACGCCATTTTGTATTTATCACTCTCTTCAACATTTTTCACGCAACAACTTGGAACATATGTTCCTTATAAATTTTTTATTATTATACAATATTTTTAACTTTCACTTAAAAACAATTTGAAGTTAACAGGAAGTTAGAAGACATGCAAAATTTCCTTTGCAAAGTCTAGAGTTTTTAGCAGGGAAGGGAAAATAGTTACAGATCTTCACCCTATTCTATTCTTAGAGAAAAGAGCTCCCATCCCCTTCCCCCTTCTCTCCTATAAACTTAAGATTTTGCAAACTAAACTTTTCGTGTGGAAAAGACGTTTTAGTAATTTTTTTTTTATTTCAAATAATTTTGTGTTATAAATTTGAGACGTATAATTTTACTCACCTTGAAAATAACTTTTTGTTCTTAAATAACTAACAGACAGCCTTAAAATGCTCAGTCGATCCAATTTGCTTAAAATATTCTGTTCAAATGGCAGCAACGAAGCCAATAAATCTAATTCGGCATTTAAACGTTCGCGATGACGTTTTGAGGGATTACTTTTTGTGACGCCATCTTTGGGAGGAGGTTTCAAACTGTAAAGCGAAAAATAAAAATAAATAAATAAGAAAAATTGATTCTAGCTCAATTTAATTTAATATTTATTAGCAAAAATATGTATATATGTATATCTTACATTAAATTGAAATCTTAAGTATATAGTGAAAAACGGTTCCAAAAAGCCTCCAACAAGAAACTCAAATAAAAGCTTATATTAATGTGAAATTATATAACTAGATCCAAATGATTGTGAAGAGAGAAAACAATTCGAGCAGACTGGTTTTTGTTAATATCTATATTTATTAATATCAAATTTAATATTTTAGGCTTCTGCAGGTAAAAAGTATTTCCCCAACTAAAACAAATTGAGAATCTCTGTACACCAAATGTTGTTATTTATATGCAATTGTGCATGCTTGTGTGTGTGTATGTGTGTATTAATTTACATTATGTATAATTTATGTGTTCAATTATTTAACAACAACAATTTGTTGTTTATTGCCCTTAATGTTTTATAAAAGCTGTATATGAAGAGGGGTGGCGAAAAGGGAAGAAGCTTCGCAGAGTTTTCATTTCAAATCGATTATCTATGGCCACTTGATCTTATAATTATCCTTTAAAAAGAAAAGCAGTTAGTGCAACAAAACAAACCACGAGGTTGAATTGAAAAAAAAAAACCACAAGGCAAGAGGGAGAAAGCGCCCACCCTTCCTTCTTTTACTAGACAACGAAGCTAATTGTGCAACATGATTCGCTTTAACTCGGATCAACTTTTTTTCGCTCTCGCAATTTCTCGTTTATGCCTTCCTTAATCCTTGTTTTTTTGCCATCGTCAATTTTTTATTTATTTTTTTTTTTTTTCTTAATAATTTCCAGTCATTGAATTAAAATTACCACCCCTGTGGGTGAAAACAAAGTCAGCAGCACTGATGGTTACCAACACCACCACCACCACCACCACCACCACCACTCCACGGCCTTCGCCTTCGCCTTCGCCACCACCAGCACCACCCGTTGTGGTTAATCAATATTTTGGTTGTTAAGTTTTTCAAACCATATGGTTTGTGAAAAGGTTGCGGGCGCCGCGGACTGGGAATAGCAAGAAGAAATTTAAAATTAGTTACAGACATTGAAGAAGATAGACAATTTTCGGGTGAAGCAGAGAGCCCAACAGACACACACACACACATACAAAGGCACACACAGCCTTGTAGCTAATGAATTTAAAATGAATAATTTAATACACATAAAAATAATGAAAATAAGCTAAAAGGAAAATTTTATTCACAAATAAATTGTGGTTCTTTTTTTTAAGGACATGTGAAGAAGTACCAGAATTACTCAAACTAGAAAATCCTAATTTCTTTTATATCGTTAAAGTATTTACTTGATAACTTTTAAAATGTTCTGGACTCTGAATAATAAACGATTTCCTTAAGATGTAGACATTAAAAAAAAACAAATTTTTAAATTACTAAATGTGGCCCCATTAAATTTAAATAATTCGCTTGTATTCGTTATTAATTTTTTTCCTATTCTTCATGGTTGTTCCTCTATAATAGCGTCATTTCTTAAGCTATTTGAAAAAAATGGTTTGTCTAAAATGTTATAGCTTAGTACCCTCAAGGAAAAACACACGTTCACTCAGTGTTGCGATATTTATTTTTCAAAAATCTTCAAATTGAGCACAAAAAATTTTTTTTTTGTTACCAAAAATCTTTTTTGTTATTTTATTGAATGAAAATTAATTAAAATTTATTTTGTTTCTTGTGAACTACTGAAAGTAAAGCCAAATAAAACAAAATATTTACTGTTTAGAATATGTGTAAGATCATTATAAAGCAAATCAGAAAATTTTTAAGTAGTTTAGTCAAAAAATCCCTCAATAATATATTAAAAGTGCCAAAAGTAAAATTTTTAAAAATCTTATTTTGAGATAAAAACTCTTTTTTGTCGTTTGAACATGTCTAAAAGCTTCAAAAATAAGATAAATCTTCACATATGGTAACACTGCGTCCACTACAACCGATTCACCAATCAGCACGCATCTTAATCTCGTGTTTGAAAAAGTGGCCAGGTCATGCCCACAGATTAAACGCTTATAACTGCACAGCTACGTGTGTGAAATCAATTTAATATTTAGTTAATCTTAAACCACAATTCCACTTCTATTTAACTGGCATCAACGTGGATTTTGCATTACAAACATTTTCATGAAACTTGATGAAATTGATCATGAAAAGTTTTATGAAAAGATTCACGAAATATTTTAGAAATTTTTTCTAAAACTTCATAAAATTTTTAATGAAACTTTTTCATTAGATATTTCACGAACTTTTTTCAATATTTTTTTTAATGGAGAAAAGAAGAATTGTAAAAAGATTATTGAAATATTTTGGAAATTTTTTATGAAACTTTTTCATTACACATTTCATGAAATTTTTCATGAAACTTTTCGAGAATTTTTCATAAAACTTTTTATGTAACTTTTCAATAAATTTTTCTTGAAATTTTTTGTGAAACTTTACATGAAACTTTTTATTTGAATTATAAGAATTTTCATGAAACTTAACTTAAATTTTCAGTGAACTCTTAATTACATTTTTTTAGGTCAGGGAATTTTCTAAACCTGCTTTATTCTCTTTTATGTAGCGCTGCTATTCAGGACAATCTTGAATAAAATTCCGCGAGAAATTTCTTCCTTTTCCTTTTTTGTTTTCTCTATTACTTCCTATTGTATGTATGTGTTTAACGGGAAACTTTTTTCGCGGAGTTTTTTCAGGCGACAAATTTCTTGGAATTTTATAAAAAGTTTAGTTAAATTTAAAAAGTTGCAAGTTCTGACATCAATAAATCTATGATTGAAATCAATAAAACTACGATTTTGAAGAAAAAAATTTTAATTTTTTTGGACTTAGTTAAAAATTTGTTTTAAAACCAGGTTCTTTGAATTCAGTTTTTCTTAACTTACAAAAATATTTAAGTCTGCAACATTTTTTGACATTGCGCAGTTTTTTTTTTTTTGTAAATTTGGGTTAGAAATCCAATCAATCAAAGATATACGACATACATGAAACCCACAGATATTTAAATTTTAGTTTATCGCCCACACCACCCATTCAGGGCAATATATTTATTCATCGTTTCTAAAACCAGACCTTGATGTGATTATTTTATTCTACATTGACGTAAAGCAACAAAAACCTAATGCCGAAATTCTTCGCATTTATTTCTTCCTCTATAAAACCAAATTTAGTCGAAAATATTTGCCAGCGTTATTATTATTTGCCAAAATTTATTTGTAAACTGAATTTTATTTTCAGTCGAATTCTTAAGAAATTTTAGACACAAACGTCATAAAAGCATAATAAACGGTTGCTATAATTGTATGGCTCTGAATAATAATAATAAAACAAAGAAACCAAAACAACGAAAAAAAAACTAAATAGAAATTGCAGCTTTTTATTTTATTTAAAAATTTTACAACCCTGATATTAAAAGCAAAAGCAACCAAAATATGTACATACATATATAAAATAAAATGCTTAAACTGCGAATGTATAGATGGGCAGACAGACAATCAGGCGATTAGACACACACACACACACAGACCCACCAACATTTTAAGACAATAAAATCCTGCAAAACTCAAAGCAAAGAAAAAAAGTTTAAGAAACATTAAAAAAGGAAACAGCCAAAACAACGAAAACACACACACATACTTTAGTCACCACAAAATAATCACTCCGCTGCTCAACTGCCGTAGTAAAACTTTCTGTCCGTCCATCATTCCATCCATTGGCACAAACTAATTTATTTAATTAAATGTATAAACGAGTCACTAATTTAAGAGTTGAGGGTGCATGATCAATAATAGCAACAACAACAGCAACAACAACAACAACAACAGAAATAATAATAATTTACGTTTGAATGAAAAAAAAAACACAAACAAAAATACCGCAATCATTAAGAGAAATTTCTCAATATGCTCTTGCGTATGTATGTATGTGTGTATGTATGTATGTATTTTGCCCAATTACTCTCAACTTTGGTGAAATTGATTTAAGTATAGAAATTAGTCGAATTTAGCGAAAGGAATTATTTAATAAGTAGAACTGTTATATTTTATAAAAATGAGATTAAAAAAATTATAATAATAATGGTTGTGGAATTAAAAAAGAATACCTTAATTTATTTTTGAGTATAATTAGTCTTGTCGTTTAAACTCTTATCTTAACCGTTATTTTGTTAGAACAAAAGTGATTTGTTTTTTAAAGAGAAATTTATGCATAAGCGATATGTATAAATGTCCCAAGAAAGAAAAAATCTATAAAGGTTTTAAAAATCCTAAAGATAAAATTATTTTTTGAAGTTAAAACTGGCTTGAAAAAATTGGCGGTTGATAAATTGACAGTTTTGCTGTTTTCAGAGACTAAAAATGATGCATTGAAGGTACTTATTTGAACCCTTTTCGTGAAAAGGTCAAAAACACCCAAACGGGGATAAGATGGAAGGTTAAAGTGTTTCACACAAGACTTGGGTCGATCATTGGTTTGTGGTTTGATCATTGCTTTCTGTCAAAAACGACCTAAATCTATTCCACACCCAAGATCTTACATAAAAAAAACCTAAACACGTTCTACACGCATAACGTCAGGGGTTTTCTCGCTGTATTAAACACACAAAAGGTTATCATCAGTTTGTTTTATTTTTTCAATTACCCCCGTCGCACAGTGCTTTGTCGCCATATCGAGCCATAACTGCCAAAAAGTCTTAAGCGGCATAATTTTCGAGCTTCATTTTTTCGACGAAAATATGAAAAAACGATCGTAAATAATCGATTTTCGTCAAAATATGAAAATCGAAAATTATGTTGTTTAAGATTTTTGGCGGTAAATTAGAACACTTACTGTAGAAAGATTAATTTTTTTATACTAGTATGCACAATGTTAAAACTAAAAAAAAAAATTAAGTTTGAAAAAATCGGTGCGAGGTCATTCTCCCATACATCCTGAATACCAAAATTTTGAATTTTAGCTAAATTTATTATCAGAATATACACAACGTGTAGTATTCTAGCAATGCTGTAAATTTGGTTGCATTTGGTGCAAGGACATGACTAGCTCCCATATATCCTTTTTCTAAAAAATAAATTTTTGGATGTATTTATGATTACAATACATTAAAAAGTAATAGAATTATACATTTTCGCTCTGTTGTAAATTTCGTTTCATTCAGTGCAAGGACATGACCACCTCTCATATGTCCTTTTTTCCAAAAAAACTTAATATTAGCTGCACTTGTGACTAGAATGCTCTAAAAAGAAGTAACTATTTCTAAAATTTTGCGCTTTACCTCTATTGTGAATTTTTTAACATTCGCTGCAAGGACATGACCACCTCCCAAATATCTTTTTTTTCTTAAAAAACTAGATTGTAACTATAATTGTGATTAGAATACACTAAAAATTATTAACTTTTTCCAAAATTATGCATTTTAGCTCCGTTGTGAATTTTGTTTCATTCAGTGCAAGGACATGACTACCTCTCATATATCCTTTTTCTGAAAAATAAGATTTTAACTATATGTATTTATGCTTAGAATGCACTAAAAAACTCATAACTAGTTTTAAAATTACGCTCTTCAACTCTATTGTGAATTTTGTTACATTCAGTGCAAGGACTTGACTACATCTAATATATCATTTTTCCAAAAACTTAATTTTAGCTATATTATATGAATAACTTTTTCTAGAACTATGTCTTTTAGCTTTGCAGTTAACTTTGTTTAATTCGGAGCAAGAAATTGACTACCTCCCATATATCCTTTTTTCCACAAACTAAATTTTAGCTACATTTATGCTTAGAATACACTAAAAAATTAACAACTATTTTTAAAATTATGCTCTCCAACTGTTTTGTGAATTTTGTTACATTTAGTCCAAGGATATGACTACCTCCCATATATCCTTTTTTCCAAAAAAAAAATTTAATTGAATTTATAATTAAAAAACGGTAAATACTTCTAAAACTATGCGTTTTAACTCTGTTATGAGTTTTGTCTCATTCGAGGCAAGGACATGATCACATCCCATATATCCTTTTTCCGAAAATCAAAATTTTAGCTGCATTTATGATTAAAACGCACTAAAAACTTATGAGCCTTTTTAAACTTATGCTCTTTAATCCTGTTGTGATTTTTGTTGCATTCGCTGCAAGAACTTGACTTCTTCTCATAGATCCTTTTTCCCAAAATCAAAATTTTGGCTGTAATAAGTGAATAAATATTTCTTAAAGTATGCATTTTAACTCTTTTGTGATTTTTTTTTAACTTGGGACATGGACTTGACTACCTCTCATATATCCATTTTTTCACAAAAATTAAATTTTAAACATATTTAAGCTTAGCGTGCATTAAAAATTAATAACTATTTCAAAAACTAGGCTCTTTAACTCTGTTATGAATTTCGTTGTATTCGGCGCAAAGATATGGCTGCCTACCATATATCCTTTTTCTCATAAACTAAATTTTAACTGACAACATTTATGATTAGTATGGGCTCAAGATTAATAAATGATTCTACAATTATGCATTTTAATGTTGTTGTGCATTTTTTCATTCGATACATGCTACCTCTCATGTATTCTTTTTACCAAAAATTAAATTTTAGCTCAATTTATGATTAGAATGCGCTCAAAACTCATAAATGATTCCAAACTTATGTGTTTTAGCGCTGTTGTGAATTTTTTTGCATACATGTCAAGGACATAACTACCTTCCATATATCCTTTTTCCGAAAAATTTAGTTTTAGCTGCATTTATAATTATAATGCACCAAAAATTAGTAAATATTTTTATAATTATGCATTTTAACTCTTTTCTAAATTTTGTAGCATTCGGTGCAAGGACATGATTACTTCCCATATATCCTTTTTTTCGAAAAATTAAATTTTGATTGAATTTATAATCAGAATGCATACTTTTTAGATCAGTTGCAAAACTTAGTTGCATTTGTTTAAGGTGATGTCTACCTCCTTTATGATTTTTTTATCATTTTGTAAAATTTAAATTTTTTTTGAAGCAATTTGATTATCGAACTAATTTTTGTTTTTATATATTTCCGGTATAAAAAATGTACATACATACATACATATTAATTATGCTAAAGGCTTTAAATTATTCAATTATCCCTCTGAATTTAGAGCTGCTTGAAAGCTATAGTTTATCTTGTCTCAAAGTTCTTGATGATTTAGAAATGAGAATTTAAGGAAAACTGTTGCCAGAAATCCAAACTGTCAAATTTTGCCAATATGACAAATATTTGTTAAGGCTTTTTACAACTTTCCACTCAGAAAATTTTAAATCATTCACTTGTGTAATTTTTTAACATTTTATGATTGCATAGCATTTATTTGCATTCCACACATTTCAAAACTTTAATTACATGACTCCGCTATTGTTATTGAGAAGGGCAATTTGTATACGTACTGGTATTTAATTTTCAGTTGAGTTATTCGTAAACAATATTTTCTATGACTTTGCTGATGATTGAAGGGTGTTTGAATATCATATAAAATTTATAGGATTTTTCAAAGTATTTTTCCACTTTGTACAAAAAAAAAAAAAATAAAAACTATATAGAAAGAGCACAACAACTAAAACAAAATTATAGGTTTTTTATAAGTGGGATTTTCATGCAATTAGATTTTTCCTATAGAATTTTGTATTTGCAGTGATTATTAAGTGTCATTGTAAGCTTTTTTTTTTGTTTAGTTTATTTTTTTTCATTGTTAAAAAATTGCAATTGCAATGGGCAATTTGTTTAGGTTTTTTTTATAATATATTTGATAAAATAATTGCGGTAACTAAAAAGTTTTATTCCATTGTGTCGATAAGCAGCAGTAAATAATATTTTTGTTTTGTTTTGTTGTTTTTTTTTTTCATAGTTTTCAAGGTTTAAATAGAAATTTAAATTGCAATTTTTAGCCTCAATTTTATTATTTTACTTATATAATTTTTTTTTACATTTAATTTTTTATTATAAAATATATTACAAATGAATTAATTCATGTCAAGTTTCTCTTTTAAATGCAGCAAATTCTATTGCTTTGAGCCATATACAACTCGTTGGAGTACCGTTTTTAAACGACAGATAAGAACGGTAATTTTACTATTGAAATACACCGTGTTACCCTTGCACTGTGTTACTCTAGCACTGTGTTACTCTGGTACCGTATTATCATTTCAATATAAAATTATTGTTTTTGTCTCTTTTTAAAACATTTAATGTGGCTGATCTTCAGTATTTAAAACTATTTTTAAAATATTGTTAATTTTTCGTTCGCTTATTCCGAAACTTTATTTAATATCAATAACAATGTAAAAATCACAGCTAGTGTTAAAAATCAAGAACTAATTATGCATGAAAACTATGAAAATAATGTTTAAAGAATGAAAGTGAAAACTAATATTTATTCTCAAAAGCAGGGGTTTCCAGCCCTTCTTGCTCATTCCTTTAAAAGTTGCTAAGGATCTTCTAATTGGGAAGCCCTTGCTTTAAATCACTAAACCTTAAGCCATAAATAATTTCTTTGCTTAAATATATTTTTCTGCTTCATTTTCGTTTCTATTTTTTTTTTCTTTCTTTCTTCTTTTTCATCAAGTTAAATGTAACATATCCTACAATATATTCCATTTCCTTTGTCTATCCTTGAACAGTAAAGGGCTGCCGGGGGTTAGAGGCAAAAACAAGAAAATTACCTTAATTTTTCGTTTAGAAAAAAAAAACAATAGTAATTGAAAAAAGAAATATGTAGAAAAAAGCATTCTGCAGATATAAACACGCCTTTATACATTTGTTTTCAGGTTTCTTGTATAAAATAAAATGAAATTTGTACTTTTGCTTAAAAGTAATTTAATGCTGCTTGTTAATTTTTTTTAAAGCATAGAAAAATAACAAGAAAAAAGCAATTTTTGCTTTAAATGTTTTTTTTTTCTTGTAAACTGCAAGTTGTGTCTTTGCATTTTCTTTAATGCTTCCTCCTTTTTGTTTTTTTTTTTATTTTCTTCATTTCTTTTCCCTTTTTTTTTGTCTTTAATGGCCCCCCAAAATTTCATGAAATTGCCATTGGCTCAGAGAGATCCTTGTAAATTCGTTAGTTTTACTTATTATCCTTTTTGCATTGTTGTATTGTATTGTAGTTGGAAAAGTTTTTATTTGCTGCTTTGCTTTCTTTGTGCAAAAGTACTTTATTCATTTATTTTTTATTTTTTTTGTCTCGAAAATTACTTTTTGAATCCTTGTACTAAAGCAGTATTTTCTATTTTTCCTATAGATACAGAAAACAATAAAGACTTGTTTGGTTTGTTCTTTTTTGCTCTTATAAAAACTATAAGAAAATTGTTTCTTGAATATTTTCACATTGAAGACTTAAAAGAAACAAAAAAAAAAGAAATTACGAATTATTTTTCTCTTTAACTGAAAAGAATTTCGCCATGAAATATTAAAATTCTTTTCAATTTCATTTAGAACCACAAGCGTTAGATCCTTTTTTACCAATTCTATTAACATATCAATTCATATATAAAAGACGTTTTTCATTGGGGAAAAAAATATATATGAAAAACGACGAATTGAATTGATGAATTTATATTTACATATAATTGGTGAAATCGGCTCTTAGTATAACTTTAATTTAAAGTTTGAGGTTTAATTTTTTAAACAGGTATAGAGATTTTGAATTATTAAAAATAGTTTTGTTGGTTAAAGAGATACAGGGTAATCCAATAAGACGTTTTCTTTCGAATAGCCCACAATCTGAAACTACTAGAACGATATACAAATAGCATTCAACATCGACGCATTGAAATTATGTTTTAAAATTCACCACAAAAAGTTTAAAATATTCGTGGTAACCGTTTGCAAAACAAACACATGTTGCAATAGCCATGAAGCACGTTCTGGGTCAACAATTGTATTTCAACATGATTCTTCGTGTTATTTCCATATTAAAGTTGTGTTATTTTAACATGATTTTTCATTTTGATTTCACAACATGAAATAATGTTATTTCAAAAAGGAAAAATATTCATTGCAGGTTGTTTTAAATCATGTTGAATTAACATGAAGCATATGTGAACCATAATGAATATCAAAAAATGTTAAATTAACTTCGTTTTCTTACAGCCTTGTTTATAAAAATTATTAAGACTTTCTAAAGGCTTTTTAAGAAAAATTTTGTATAAAAATTCGTTTTAAAACCTCTTTATAAAACCATAATAAGTCTTATAAATAAGGCTGTTTGAAGTTTTCTTGTGTGTTCCCCAAAAATGTATTGAGGTTTCGCAGTAATCGGTATATCTGACTTGAACTCGCCATCCAAGTTATCATCTTTGAAATCTTGTGTTTATTCACGAATTAGTTTTTTTCGAGAGTTGTCCGTATTTGACCATCACTATCTTTAATATATTTCTTGTTGATCGGGTATAACTTGCGCATGTTATTTGGAATCTAAATTATTTTTAACTTTTTAGCATCTATTTTTGAAGTTGTTTTAATTTTGTTTTTTAAGATTTGAATATTAATTGTTCGTTCATTTTTGAAGATCCAATAAATAAATATATGAATTAAAAAAAATTATTTTTAAATTTTTTAGTGTCAATTTTATATTTCTATGGGCTTAACCACGCCCAATTTGGCAAATGTTAGTGTCCGTTCCCTTTTCTAAATTCAAAATTGCAACACAGTGCTCAAGATGTATGCCAGCCAAGTTTCATAAAAATCGATCAGGTAGATGCATTTGAAATATAATAATAATCTCCAAAAGGCATGGTCCCGCCCCCTTATTTTAGTGCATAATTATTTCATTCTAAGATGCGAAACTCCTTGCCAAGTTTTGCGAGAATTTCATAAGCAGTATTACATATAATTTAATACAAACTTTTCATGGGCATGGCCCCGCTTACATTTTTGAGGACAAGGTTAAATATTTTTCAGAGCTCATAGTATGTGCAAAGTTTCAAAAAAAATTGGTTAAGTACAACAGCTTGTATATAAAAATTTAATAGGCATGTGGCCCCGCCCACTTTTTCGCATGTAAGATTATGTCTTTTCAAGAGCTCAAAATGTGCGTAAGTTTTCGTAAAAATTTGTAAAGTACCAGCAGGTGAAATAATATATTAAAATTTAATAGGCGTAACCCCGTCTATTTGTTTAACGCACTATTGTGTCTTTTTAAAACTTAAAATGCGTCAAAATTCGTAAAAATTGGTTATGTACAAGCAGGTGATATAAAATATTATAATTTAATAGGCGTGGCTCTGCCCACTTTTGTTGAACGTAATATTATGCCTTTTTTGTGTTCATGATGTGTGCTAAGTTTCTTTAAAATCAATAAATCAGAAGCACTTGAAATATAATGTTAAAATTCAGTAGGCGTGGCCCCGACCAATTTTGTGAATTTTAGATTGTATGATTTTTTGTGCTCAGGATGTGTGCTAAGTTTCGTTAAAATCAATAAAACAGAAGCACTTAGAATATATTATTACAATCTAATAAGCGTGGCCCCGCCCACTTTTGTAAATTCTAGATTGTGCGTTTTTGTGTGTTCAGAATGTGTGCTTAGTTTCTTTAAAGTCGATATAGTAGATGCACGTGAAATATAGTATTAAAATTAAATAGGCGTGGCCCGCCCACTTTTCTTAAAACAAGTTTGTCTTAATTTTTGTGCTCAAGGTGTGTGACAAGTTTCGTTAAAATCAATAAAGTAGAAGCACGTGAAATATAATATAAAAATTTAGTAGGCGTGACCCCGCCCACTTTTTTTAGACAAGATTGTGTAATTTTTTGTATTCAAGCTGTGTGACAAGTTTCGTTAAAATCAATAAAGTAAAAGCACGTGAAATATAATACTAACATTTAAAAGGCGTGACCCCGCCCACTTTTTTGAATGTATAATTGTGTCTTTTTTAAAGCTGAAAGTGTGTGCCAAGTTTCGTTAAAATCCATACTGTAGAAGCACGTGAAATATAATATTAAAATTTAAAAGGCGTGGCCCCACCCACTTTGTTGAATGTATAATTGTGTCTTTTTGAGAGCTTAAAGTGTGCACCAAGCTTCGTTAGCACGAAGCACGGTAGAAGCACGTGAAATATAATATTAAAATTTAATGGGCATGGCCGCGCCCATTTTTTAGTTTCAAGATTGTGCCGTTACGAGAGCTTAAGGTGTTGAGTAAGTTTCATAGCAATCGAATTTGTAAAATATCATAGAACCTAATTTAAAAAATTAGTGGTAGTATTCCCGCCCACATTTTTTACAAACACCAAATGGAAGCTATACCCTCTCAGTCAAAAAGTAAAATGTACTTAACAAAAAAAATTATTTACGTGAATTGGTGACCTCCTCCTTTTTTTAAGTTGGTTAAAAATAAGGCTGTGTACTAGGGATGTAACGAATACCAGTTTAGCTAATGCGAATGCGAAAACGAATAATGCATTTGAATTTTTGCGAAAGCGAATGCGAAAGCGAATGCAAATACTTAAAATACGATAAAAATCACATGAAACTTAATTTTTTGAAGAACATGAAGTTGTATTATATAAATAGATGCAATTAAAAAATAATACAAATCAATCAATCCATTCCTATTTTGGCCCTAAAGCCTGTTCAACATTTCATTTGAAATGCTGTCAAAATATATATTAAGAAAATTGGAATGAATTGTTCATGAAAAATCTTGGAAAAATATTACTATTTTCATTTTGGGAAAAAAATATATGAAATATATCTTCAACATTTTAAGATTTCATGCGAAATAATATGCGTGGCACTTGTTTCGCATGGAATTTACAACAAACAAAGACTGGTTAATATTGTTAGCATTTAAAATTTTCTGTACGAAGTAATGAATGGTACTCAAAATTTTTCCAAAGGTTTGAACAGACTACAAAACACAGCTAGATTTTGGAATCATTCTGATAATTATCATTTATAGAAAAGTTTTCCGCTAAAATTTTAAAGCTTTGTTTGGAATCGTAAACTATTTTCGTAAAAGAAGTACAAATTTTGTTGTCTTTGAAATATTCGTATACAGTTTAGCGAATGCAAAAGCCAATGCAAATAGCAAAAGTAAGCGAATCATTTGCGAATGCGAACATTCGTTACATCCCTACTGTGTACTAATGTACCCCCAGGGGAGTCTATTTTTGACTACGGGTGTGGCAATCCCGGGGCCCCAGCTAGGGTAATGTAGCTTTTTCCGCTGACGGACCTTTGGCTCATTACCCGTAAAACTTATGTGTTACTACCCAACCTCTGAATATAAACAGAGTAACGGATGTGCACATATTTATAAAAGGAAAACAAGTATTGTACGCCCGTTGTTGTCAGCTAGGTGCAGCGTCACCTAGAACTGCCCCTGAGTTCAAAAGACGATAGAGGTGAAGCCCTTGTGGTGGAACTTCGAGGTCTAACCAGAGGCTACTTCTGGTACCACGGGTGCCGGTTGCCCGACAGCTGGGCTGCTTAGAGATAAATGCATTGCGGTTGTCAAAAATTCTGTGCTAAAATGGCTTTTCGTCCTGGATATGACCCCAGGACACTCTCACTTTTTAGTGTCGGGTCTTAGTAGGCGCAGAAGTTTTGGTGGCGAGCTTGCGTTCTTCTCGCGTGAGTGGTCCTCGCTGCTCTGAAGTTTTGAGTGCATGTAGCGGTCGTCAGTTTCCTTTGCTAAAATGCCGAGTTCGTCCTACCCCAAAGGGGTAGACCCCTAAGGGGTTAAAGGGATGATTTTGGTAAGTGTGGAGTAGGCACTGGTTATTTGGCGACACAGGCATGCGTTCTTTATGGATGAGTGGTTAGCTGTGCCGGCAATGGTTGAGGAATTTTCTAGGGGACCTCGCTTAGGTGTATACACAACACCTAAGCGTGGAAGCCGGAGAATTATCATGGTGGTTGTGGTTGCTACCAAAATCGCTGGAGAATAGTCTTGGCTTCCCAGTGTTAAATCAATGCTAGTGGTTGGTGTGACGTGGTCAGCCAGACACTGTTCTAGGTGCTGTTGCCATTCAACAGAGCTGCTATGGGCACGGATATAGCAGCAGAGTTTAGAAAGCTCAAATTACCTCAGCAAGGTAATTGAATAAAATACAGGGATAACTATATTCAAAGATTGCAACCTATGTGCCTTATGCAGTGGGCCATAGGTTCATTCTAAAAGGGTGCATGGGGGCGTTGGTCTGGCGTCTAACCCACACCCGGTGCCTTGGCACACGTGAGATAAGGCCGTAACGGCAGGTACTCACGTAAAGCGATGGCACATCTGTGTAATAGTGTAATAAGGTGTGTGAATTAGCTACATTGAAGTTGTTTAAGTCAATGGCTTTTGTTTTGGATAGTTAATCTTGATACAATGAATCATGTCATGTCAAAAGAAAAAAAAATTGGTTTAAAGATTTCAATGGAAAAATACTCGATTTCGTACTATAAACGAGCTTATATAAATATATATCCATTTTATAAAAGAAGGTAATTACGAATGATATTAAAATAATATTTTAAGCACATCTGTGGCAATATGGAATAGCAGCTCAAGTAGACTTAAGAAGATTTAGCTTTATTATGCTGTCTTGTGTGACAGTTGCAATTTGCAGTGGTTAATGTGCTTTATATGGAAAGAAAGGATCACACAAAAGTAATATTAGGCGTTATAGCCTTTTAATTGTGCGATTTTTGAGAAAATACAACCCTGGTATGGATGGAGTATATTAATTTAATTTTCAAAAGGCAATATTTCAAATAAATAAATAAAATAAAATAAATAAATAACAATTCATCAGATCAGGGGCCTAATTCTCGCCTTCGATTGCGAGCGAGTTCTTACTCGAATGTTCGAGGTTTTTATCTTTTGGGATTTTCGCATTCGGTTTCGAATAACACGTATCGAAATTTCTAATGACAGCATTCGATAACGTGCATACATTCGAATGCAACGTTCGTTTTTTTACTCGCAAGCAAAAAGGCATTCGAATTAATGTTTAACATAGAAAGAGCGAAGAAAAGGAAAATGTATGTTCAATATTTGACTTATTTATTTATAAATGTATGAATGCACAAATGTACGTATAAAAATACAAATAAAAAATTTCTAGTTGACTCCAAATATAACAAAACACACTGACTTGGCAAATAATAAAATAAAATATAAAAAAATCAACCAGCTCTGGGAGCATCTAAATAACAAATTAACTGCTTCTGGTCAACTAATAAAAGAATCGAAAATGTAGCTAGTGCTCTATTCTCTAACTTTACACTAATTTATTATTATTAAGTTATTAATTAAATTAAAATGAAAATAACATTTATGTATATTCGTTTCTTTTTTCTGCATATACGTGTGTATGTACGTACATACATATGTTTTTGCACACAAACATACATACATATATACAAACATATGCTTTTGCTTACAATTTATTCAGTGTTGTGAAATGAATTTATATATAAATATATTTGCCTTTTGCCAACACTGAAACAAAAACTCGATTCACTTGGTAACGAGTGACATCATCCGAAAATTTCTAGCCATCGAAATTAATTTATATTCGAATGCAATTCCGATCACGAGTGCAAGAATTAGGCACCAGGGTTGTATTTTTTCGTAAGTCGTGCGATTGTGTAGAATAGGGAGTCATGGCGTTTAGCGGTAGTGTCGAAACTTCCAAAAAAAAACTGCTTAGCTTAAAACGACTTAAGCTGTTTATCCATATTTTTTAAGTACAAAAATTTTACGTTACTAAATTTTTTTTAATGTTACTAATTTTTGCATTAAGAAGGCTTTAAATTTCAATTAGAAAAATATGTAACAAAATTAAAGTCCCTAGAAAAACCAGGCACTATTAAAGGTTTTTGACCTTCCTCGCTTGTAAATAAAGAAACGCTATGTAATTCTTAAATATGCCTCGAATTTAGCATGTGTTGGCATTTATATTGGCTGTTCGTTCGCATTTCCAACATGCAACATTGATGACGTTTCAATAAAGCTTAATAAAAGCACACAAACACATTTACATGTACGTCAGTCATGCTTCCTTTTTTATACAGCAGCAACACTAAAATATTTCTAAACAACACGTCATATTTATACGCATTTTATAGTTTGTTGCTGCCTGCCGTTTGTTTATATATGTATGTTGATGGAAAGTAAATTTTTTCAACATGCACTCTACAATTACGTACATATGTACTTTATTTTAAAAGTAATAATGAACAACAACAACAACAACAGCAAATCTATGATGAAATTTGCAGAAGCAAAAAAGAAACATTATGTATGTATCTATGTAAGTATGTACACCACACGATTGAGAAATGAACATGAAAACTGATGAATTTCATGCAAACCTGACCCACTGAACTACATACATACTCTCTTATTTTTCATTCATTATTTAATTTTAGTTTTTTTTTCATTTATTTATTTAAAATTTGTTAAACAAATTGTATGTGTGTGTGTGTGTGTGTTTTAGTTGTTTGATTTAAAAACAATTTTTTAACACGAACTTAAGAATGTGCGACATACAGCGCCTTTGGCGTTAGTACCGCTTGGCAATTTGTTTGTTTTTTATTATTTTTCTTCGTTTTTTTTTTCAAATATAAAAACATGCAAAATTTTTTAAAATGTTGTGCAACATGCACTTGAAAATCCCTGCTATACATAAACACACACACACACACACACACACACACACACACACACTTACTCACACTCCCATTTATAAAATCATCCTACACAATTTACTCTGGTTTGTTTACTTACTTGCCCTCTCTCTCTCTCTATCGTTGTGTGTGCGTGCGAGTGTGTGACATACACATACACTTCTTTACAACAGTTATTTTTAAAGGTGGTAATTTTGTGTGTGTGTATGTAAACTTTGGGGTTGCTAACAATAAATTTCAAAAAAAAATTACGAGTACATTTATAGGATTCGCACAATTTTGGACACGCCAACTTGCGTTTTTTTTCTAAAACGTTTTAGTTTCTTTTTTTTTCATCAACAACAACAAAAAATGTATTTTAGCATTGTTTAGTTAACACTCTAGTTTTATTTTGAATTTGAAATCATGAATGATTTCAGGCTGTCTGTCCGTCCGTCTGTCTATCTCTACGTGTCTGTCTGTATATACATATATTACATATTTGTCTGTCTGTCTGTCTGTCTGATTGTCTCTGTTGTATATTCATACATTTGTTATTAGTTGCATGTAGACACACATTTAGTTACATGTTTTTTATTCTTTATTTTTTACTTTTTTTTTTTTTTTTTGTTTAGTTATTCCACATTTTGCATTATAATTACTTGTACCATGAATACAGACAGTGTGATTCCGGCACGCATACGCATTTTTAGCCCTGACATTGAATATAAAAAAATAAAAATAAAAACAAAAATAATATATTCAATTGATTAGATATAAACAAACAAAGCAAACAAAAGAATTTCCAGCAAACCTACAGTTGGCAAAATAAGAAATTGCTTAGTGCTCTTTAAGGTATTTATTTTAAGGCGTTAAAATGCAAAAAATTTAAAACTTGTTCTTTAAAAAAGGAAAGTGCGAGTATGCATAACAAATTTCATTATAATTTTTGCAATTTATATTAATCATACGCCTTTGAGGGCCAATTTCACCAACACTATTTAAATATCAATTCATACTTAAATGTCGATTTTGATTAATTTTTGTATGGAAAAATTATTTTTAAATATGAATTGATATTTAAATAAGTTGGTGAAATTGGCCCTGAGAGGCTCCAGAGCAAAAATCTATATATCGTCATATAAAATTCAAAAAGCTTTTCAGCAGCGAAAAAAAAAAATCTTAACAAAAACTGTTGTAAAAAATCAAAAATCAGGATACATATCTGTGGCAAAAAAGAAAAAGTACTCAAGTCAAGTTAAGCTGATTTTGAGTTAATGGTACCTCCGTAATTTGCATATTATGCATGAAAGTAGCCCTGGTCAAAGTCTCAATTAATTTGTGTGCTTTTTCAGGAAGTTATAGCACTATGACTTGGAACTTATATTTTTTAGACTACCTATCTCATTTGGAATAATAGCTTAATTTAGGTTACACTTTGGTATATTTCAGCTTAAATGTATTACTTATAGTGTGCAGAACGATGTTTACTTAAAAAAAAGCAATGTGAGTCCGATTACAGGGGAGATGTATAAACATCTAGTAATGAAAAATGTTCTCAAGTTGGAAGTACTATGATTTTAGTAATATTTTTTAATTAATCAATTAAAAGTATCAAAACTTTCAATATTGTAAATACATAGGAATTTGCTGGTTTTTGTTTGTTTTATTTAACTTATTTGGTTAGTAAATGGGCACACTGCTGTTTAATGAAATGTAATGCATGTAGTTATTTTACAGCAAAATGGTTTTCGAACTATACAGCGCTAGCACAATTATATGTTAGTGAAAATTAGTAGCTACTATTGCACACAAGATGGTGTTTATATGAAGCTGTTAAGTTTCTCTGTACTTCTTGTTGTCCGTATGAATGACAATCTCAAAGACGATGAAGACTTTTAGTTTGACAAGTTTGGGTTTTTGTTTTCCTTATTTTGCTTTGTTGTAGTAAATTTCTTATTAAAAGTGCGAAAAATCTTTTTAAAAGTTATTAAAATTAAATGTTTTTGTATTCATTTTATTTATTTGTTTTTATTTGCCTATGATAACTTAATGTACGACAATTAGTAATAAATTCAGTAAAGAGCGACTTTGGCCCGCGTACGACGGGTTCCGTGGGGACACTTTAGCAAATAGTTTTGGCTTTTTTTCGTTTATTGCGTTTTTCGGTTTTTGGCGCTTTTTTAAATTATTTTTACTGAAACTTTAGTGGTATTGTAGTGCTCATCTATGGTAAATGCCTTTACTTTTACTTTTTACTTTTTAATTCCTGTTTGTCATCGTTTAGTTGTTGCTGTTCTTGTTGTTGTGTACGCATTGCAATTAAAATAAATTCAGTAAAGTGCGACTTTGACTCGCGCACGAAGTGTTCCGTACATTCGGTTTTGAGCATTTTTTTTTTGATGTGGCTTTTTTCCTTTTTAAGTTTTTCCAGTTTAAACGATTTTTTCAGCTTTGTCGCTTTTTTCTCTTTTTGGCGGTTTTTTTCTCTTTTTGGGTACTTTTAATTTTCGAAATCTTTTTAATTTTTGGCAATTTTTTTCATTTTGGCGACTTTTTTATGTTTTTGGGGTTTTTTTTTCATTTTCGCGTTTTTTGTTTGTTTTTGGGGTTTTTTTATTTAGGCGATTTTTTTAATTTTGGCGATTTTTTTGTTTAAGGGTTTTTTTAATTTTTGCGATTTTTTTATTTTGGCGATTTTTTTTTCATTTTGGCGATTATTTTTCTGTTTTTGGATTTTTTTTTTCACATGGCGATTTTTTTTATTTTGACGATTTTTCCGGTTTTTCGCGATTTATTTTAGTCCTAGAATTTTTTTTAATTTGGTGCTTTTTTCGGTTTTGGCGATCTTTTTGGCGATTTTTTTTAGATTTGGCGATTTTATAATTTTTTGATTTTTTTTTAGTTTTACCGTTTGTGAAAATTTTAAGAGTTTTGCTCTTACGGTTTCCAAGATACAGCAAGTTGTCAAAGTTACAAAGTCAAAATTGCATTAACTGATGGAACACCCTTTAATTTAAATTTTTTAAATCTACTGTTAATTGTTGTAGTCTGTATAAAAATACACTAACTTTACAAAATTGAAGTGTATATATATTACATGGGATGTTAACATTTTTCGTTGCTCGTTTTGAAACACCCTTTAATTTTTAACTCTCATATATTTGCTGTTGTAGCGGCCGAATGTCTACACACTGTGTCCGAATTTCAGGTCCGTAGCTCTTACGGTTCTCGAGGAAATTCCCTCTAACAGAGGAACGGACACCGTAGCGAAAGCAATAGGGTTCATTTTCACCTTTGGTGTACGGAACCATAATAAAGCAATTATTATTTTCACCTTTGGTGTACGGAACCCTAATAAGGCAAAAAACCTAACGACCCTAACAAACAAAAACCAGCAAATTCCTATGTATTTACAATATTTTAAATAAGTTTGTATTGCTTCTTTCAAACAGTAATACACTCATACATAGCTCACACCGATTTGACAAGGCTGTGTGCATCTCAGCAAAGAAATCTCAGTGAAAAAGATTTTTACCCCCTAGCGTATATATGTTTACACATCAAAAAATAAAGGTTAATCGAGAATTTCCGAATTTAACTGTAAAAGAAATAAATTTTTGAAAATCGACCGTAAAGCTTAAAATCCTAAAATAATCCTAGTATTATACCTCGATATCAACTAAGAAAACTTATTTCATATTTTCCGATACGAAGTAAAACTTAATATTTCAAACTTCGTTCAGTGTCTCCAACCAAACATTCAATTGACAATATTGCACGTTCGTTTATATCGCGATATTATGCAAACTATTTATTCAAAAAGTATTTTTCGATTTTGTTCAGTAGGAAGGGATCAGTTTCGGGGAAATATTTAAAATGGAACATTTCCTTTAATTTATTTTGTGGTCATGAGTGTTCTTTAGTTATATAATATTTTATGTTATCTCCTTTAACTTAAAATTAATAAGAAATCGTTACCAGCTGTCAAAGTATGACCATCGATTTGTAACATAGTTTTGCTGCTGAGTGCCCATATTTATGGTTTAATTAGATTTTTCATATCAAAATTTAACAAATGTACAAAAACTCTTGAGTAAAAATCTTCCTAAAATATAAATATGTTAAATTAAAAAAGAAAAACAAATAATTTTTGTTTAGTTAATTTTTCTTACAAAGAAAAAAAGTTAGTTCAATTTTCCAACCCTGGAAGCATGTTTTTGATTTTTAATACTAATTTTTTGTTAATATAAAATATGTTTAATTAATAAAGAAAAACATATCAAGTTTTATTTAATTACTTTTATCTACCAAAAAATTTTAAATTTTCCAGCTCTGGAGCTGTTTTTTATATTTTACATATTTTGTATACCAAACTATTTTTTGTTTGTTTTCAAAACATAAAATGTATTTAATTTAAAAAGCAAAAATATTTAATTTGACCTAATCACTTTTATATAGCCAAAAACGTGTAAGTTTTCCAACCCTGGAATCATCCAATTTGATATTTCTGATTTCTTATGGCAATGTATTTCTTTTTAAAATAAAAAATATTTTTTTTCTAATTTCTAAAGAAAAAAAAAAGATTTGTTTTATATACAAGAAAAAGTTAAAAATTTTTAACCCTGGAATTGTATTTCTAAATTTTATTTTTACTTTGAATACCAATTGAATTCTTACTGAAATATAAAATGATCTTATTTAACAAAAAAAAACTAAAAATTTTTTTTAGCTAGTTACTTTTATAAACAAAAAAAAAGGTAAAATTTTCCAGCTCTGAAACCATCTTTTGCAGGGTTCCGTACACCAAAGGTTGTTTTCGCTACGCCATCCATCACAGGCTGTTTTCACGAGAACCGTAAGAGCTACGGACCTGAAGTTTTAACAGAATATGTAAAACTTTGGCTTCTACGACAACAAATATATGACATTTATAAGTTAAAGGGTGTTCTTAAGCGAGCAAATAAAAATGTTGAAATCCTAATGTTATATACAGAAAATTATATTTAGACACTTGGAATTTGCAAAGTTAGTGTATTTTTATACAGTCTACAACAATTAACACTAAAATTTAAATAATTAAAATTAAAGGGTTATCTATCAGTTAATGTAATATTGACAACTTGCTGTATCTTGGAGACTGTAAGAGGCAAACTCTAGAAATTTTCAAAATCGCTAAAACTAAAAATTAAAAAAATCGCCAAACCGAAAAAAAATCGCCAAAACCGAAAAAAATCGGCAAATCTAAAAAAAATCTATAAAACTAAAATAAATCGCCAAATAACCAAAAAATTGCCAAAATACAAGAACAACGTCACAAATATACATATGTATATACATACATAATTTTTTCATCTCTCTTCAGCTTAAAAGCTTTTTGTTTGTTTAGCCTTTCTAATTAATTTTATTTATTTTGTTTTTTTTTTTGCGTACAGGTTACAAACAAAAACTGTTTTTCTATATTTGTGATTTGAACGGGCTAAAGTTCGTATCGCTTTTTAAGCCAAATTACATGTGATAATTATTAATGAACAAATAACAACCAAAGCCTGTTGTAAATATTCTGACTAACAACACATAGTTGAACGGAACAGCCAGCCGTTTTCGAAGGCCACTAAACCTTCATCATCAGCGTTCTTTTGTGTTTGGTCCACTGTGTGTGGTGTCAGTTGATGTAGATTTCTGCTTTATATACTTAGCATTTTATTGCAAATGGAATATGTGAATTGTTTTGATTCATCGTATTTCAATTTGCTGAAAGCTTTTTTGTATTGTAAGCTCAATTTTACCATCACTATATTTACAACAGTCTTACCAATGTCGTTTTGTTCTTTTTTTTTTAACTAATTATACACATGTTACTTAATTTGCTTATTTTTTGTTCTACTTAAGACAAACTTTTTTGGTTTGTTACTATTAAGTATATTTTTATTTAATTTTTGCCACAGGCACATGGCTATTAATTTTTAGTTAATTTTAATTATTATTCGAACTCCATTTGTTTCTATATTTGTGATTTGAACGGGCTAAAGTTCGTATCGCTTTTTAAGCCAAATTACATGTGATAATTAATAATAAAAAAAAACTGTTTTTCTTCCGAGGTACACAGAAAAAAATGATTTTGATATTTGAATACGAAAATCGTTGATTCAATAAAAAATTATTTCGAATTTTCTGTGATGACGATTTTTGCATTATTGATAAATAAAATTGTATGCAAGTTTATTGAATATATTTTTTTTTCAGTCAATAAAGAAATTTAATGAATCAAAGAAAAAAGTTGTTGACTGAAACTTTATTTTCAATGATAATTGTTATTGTGTTGTGTGTGTGGATTAGAGAGCTGCATAAATAGTCTTGAAATGTAAATACGTCATGATTTTTAAATGTATTCACGTCGCATGTATTATACTAAACCAATAATAAATGCTGTCGTAGTATAAGCGAAGTACGATGGATGTATTGGTTTACGTGTATATCAGTGTTAACAAGCGATGTCCCCAAGGCAGCTTGTTTGTAACAAACACTCAAAAGAAGTACTGTTGATTAGTGTATGCTAAGCTTTTATGTGATTAACCGCATACAACTAATATTAATGCATGTCTGTGCCTTTGCATGTGCGCAGAAAACTAAAAGATCATACACACATAAATGCATGACGTTTGTACGCGCGCTCATGCGTAGAAAGAAGCAAGTATCACAAATTCTTCCGTCACGAAGTGTTTTCTTTTTTACTCTTATACCTACAATCAATACTCAAACAAATTTCTTGCAAACAGTGTTGTTAACGTTTGTTTTATAAGATTTCGCTGTAGTAAAGCATTTGAAAAATCCCTCAGATCTTAAAAGTTCTTATAAGATATCTTGTGCAGGAGACTAGTGTGGATGAAATGTCACATTTTTCAATCCCTTTTTGTTGGTTTTTGCTTGGCTGCTATTAAAACTAAATGTGTTTGTAGAGCTGCAAAACTATCGATAGTCGCTCCACTCGATAGTTTTGATAGTTTTATGTAAAACTATCGATACTATCGATAGTATCGAATAGTTTTATAAAAGTTGCCACATTTGACTCGGAAAAAAATACAGAGTCCTCAACATTTTCATTAGTATATAAAAATATATCAAGCCTTTTTTTCGATTTTATCGTAAGCGGCACATTATCGAAAATATACTTTTTTATTGAACTTATAATTTTATGGGCCTACCCATGGTTTAGAATTATCAAAATGCGAAAATTGTTGATAACTTTTAAGACACTTTTAACCTTCTTCTAAAAATTTAATTTTTATCGCATACGATTACATCGAAGATTAGGCTGGATATGTAGGTATGTAGGTACAATAAAAAAAATTTTTGTAGGGAAACACGCTAGGGTATGTCAAAATAAATCCGAGACAATTATCGGCCGTCGCGATATCAGTACCACCAAAATTTATCTTTGTGTCGACGATGTTGAATTTATTAAGATACTTGTGACTACTATTTGTCGAATAACACTTGGATTTATAAACAAATTCATATACATATGTACATATGTATGTATTTAAGTACTTATGTATACAGAAGCAGGGATGCGATGTCATATTTACATATTTAATTCTTTATTTATATTTTTTTAATACTTGTACTTTTTAATTAACTAAAAATCAATTAACAAAACGCCAGAAGGTGCACAAAGAATATTAGTTGCTGGGATCTGAATATAAAAGTAACATTTACGATATACTACGTTTATAACCTTTTTTTTTATTCGATTGTTCACAGTCGATGCAAATAGTCGGCTTCTCCCTTTGGTACGAAAATAAAATTTCCACATTTGCAGATGAATTTGGAATAAATAACATTCCTCCAGCAATTCTTTAAGTACCGGAAAACATCGTTTGATTTACTTAATTTTCTAATACCTTCGAGCTAAAGATTAACCCCCTTGTGCAAAAAAATATGTAAGTGAACGTTAAAATCGGGTTTTCTATGGAAATTTTTTTTAATGTACACTTCAAGCACGCATTATTTTTTGCATAAGGGGGTTAATATATTTTAATGCTATTTTTGGCATCTAATAAATATAAAGAGATTCCAGTAGTGCTCAATGGGTTATTGCGGTGTTACGGTACTTTTGGCATTCAAATAGCGCTAAAATTATACAATTGTACCAACTTTTGCATCGCTGTACAAAAGCTTAAATCAACGACAGATAATTTGCTTCAAAGCTGCCGGCTACTTTTAATTACTTGTTTTTTTTACCGATAGTATCGATAGTGGAAAAAACTATCGATATTTTATTTACAACAAAACTATCGATACTATCGATAGTACTATCGATAGTTTTGCAGCTCTATGTGTTTGGGATGAGTCGAACTGGCAATCTCTTGACTAATAAACTAACGTACTTACGACTCAGCTAAAGAGCAAATCGTTTTTGGATACGCAAATAATGAATACACTCAAAACATTATTTCTTTTGTTTCTTCTAATCTAAAAATAACTTTGTTGAGTAAAAAAAACAAGCCACGACGTTTTTCGGCTTTTTGTCCGAATGCACACGTATACAACACCAACAATCAAAATAAACAACAACATCAGCAAATCAGCACATGACCAGGTTTAGTCAATCAACAAGCAAGGAAAACACCAACACATATAAATGACATTAAAATTTAATGTCATTTTAATGATTAAATGATATTTTAAAATGTGCGGAATTGATAAATACAAACAATATACAAGTTAATAACAAATATTATTGAAACTAAAATTTTATTCAATAACATGGTTTTATTGAAAATAATTCTTGTCTATTTTTTTTCCGTGTAGAGTTGAATTATTTGTTAATTATTATTTTGTAATTTAGTGTTCCCTATGAACAGATAGATCTGTTATCATTTTAATACTTATTATTATTATTATTTTTCAAGTCATATAAATGTTTGTGTATTAATTACATGTTATTTAGAAATACTATATAGCATAAGAGAAAAACATTTGTTTTTCATAAATAATTTATATCATTCAATTGATTGGTATCGCAGAAACAGAACAAAAAAAAAACGAATAATAATAAAGAAAAAAACTGAGAGGTCATTGTCATAATGTACACAAATTTGTAAATGAAGCGATTGAAATCAATGAATATACACAGGAGGTAAATACAAAAAAAAAAAAAAAAAAAAAAAAAAATACAATTACTGAAGTGGTGGCGGCGCACACAAAAATATTCTTATATCCATAATTATGTGAAATAATAATCCGAAATATTAGTAAGAGATTGTGTAGTTAGTTAAAGTTATGTGACCTTTGCTATTTGTTGACTTAAGCTATTGGAAATTTTCCGAACACGAGGAAAGTTTTTTGAATAAAAAAATTAACACATGAAACTTGCAGAATTTTTTAAGTGGAATAAATAACTTTAATAAATTATATAAGTGCATGAATAAAGACCTAATATACATAGGTATAAATAATCTGTCAAAAAAAAATAAAACTTTTATTTAAGAAATTTATTATTCGACATATTGTCAGAAGTTTATTTTAATTTGAAAATTATTTGCTGGTGGTTCAGCGTTGTCTATATATTTCATTGTTGCTGTAACAAATCATCAGTAGATAAGATAAGAGGTTTGTGACTATTCAAAATGTGTGGTTGAAGTCTACTGATGATTTGTTACAGCAACAATGAAATATATAGACAACGCTGAACCACCAGCAAATAAATTTCAAATTAAAATAAAACTTTTATTTAAAAAAAAAAAGAGGCTTTTAAGTACTGATTCCAACAAGGGAGACAATAAAAATAAAAACCATAAACTCAGTAGAATATATTTTAATATACGAACTTTAGCCTATATAATCGAACATCTTACCTTCCATGATACAATTATAACATACACATGCACAAGCCCAGCCTGTTAATGTATACAATACATACAGTTGTCAAACTTTGTTTACAAGCTGCAAAAATGTTAGTGTATGTGTTGTGAATATAATGATTACAGTGTTGCCATTGAGTTTACAGATGAATGCATTTCCAATTACACATTGAAGAAAATTACACTACAAATGTTTTTTGTAAGTTAAAATGAAAACAAAAATAAATAAAACTAGAACATAAAGTAGAATTGCACACATATTATACATGAATGTAATTACATGGCCTACACATGAGAGTAATTGCACACTCTGTGCAATTGTAATTTAGTTACCCTGTAATAGTTATTTTTAAAAACAAAAGGCATTTGTTTCTGACAATTATACGTTTGTTTATACCAACAAAATGAATGTGTTTTTTGGTGTTGTAATTTTGTTGTAGTCGTGCATATACCTAGTATAATTGTACCATGTTACCTTCTGTATACATTAAAATTAGTAGAATGGAACATTTAGCTATTTTCGAAGGCCACTACACCTTCATCGTCAGCGTTCTTTTGAGTTTGGTTCACGGTGTGTGGTGTTGTCAGTTTCAGTCAGATTTCTGCTTTATATACGCAGCCGTTATTGCCGTTATTGTTTTGATATATCGTATTAAAATTTTGCTGACAGAGTTTTTAGCGGTTTTTTTAGTTTTAGCGTTTCTTTTTTCCTTTTGCTGGTTTTTAGGGTTCCGTACACCAAAGGTGAAAAGGACCCTATTGTTTTCGCTACGCTGTCCGTCTGTCCGTCACACGGTATTTTCTCAGGAACCGTAAGAGCTACGGACCTGAAATTTGGACAGAGTATGTAGAACCTTGGCCGCTACAACAACAAATACATGAGAATTAAAAATTAAAGGGTGTTCCAATACGAGCAACGAAAAATTTTAAAATCCCATGTAATACACATACAATTGTATGAACATATGTATATGGAAACTTGAGATTTGTAAAATTAGTGTATTTTTATACAGACTACAACAATTAACACTAAAATTTAAAAAAATTTAAATTAAAGGGTGGTCCATCAGTTAATGCAATTTTGACTATGTCATTTTGACAATTTGCAAGAGGCAAGCACTTGAAATTTTCAAAAACGGTAAAACTAAAAAAAAACCGAAAATTATAAAATCGCCAACCCAAAAAAAAATCGCCAAAAATTAAAAAAAATCGCCAAAACGAAAAAAATCGCCAAAATTAAAAAAAAAAGTTCTAACACTAAAATAAATCGCCAAATTCGAAAAAATCGCCAAAATAAAAAAACGCCAAAAAGCGAAAAAAATCGCCAAAACAAGAAAATAAAGTGTCAAAACTAAAAAAGGAACCAAAACTTAAAAAAAATCGCCAAAAACTTGAAATTTTCAAAAACGGTAAAACTAAAAAAACCTAAAATTATAAAATCGCCAAACCAAAAAAAAAAAATCCCCAAAAATTAAAAAAAATCGCCAAAACGAAAAAAATCGCCAAAATTAAAAAAAAAAAATTCTAACACTAAAATAAATCGCCAAATTTGAAAAAATCGCCAAAATGAATAAAACGCCAAAATGAAAAAAAAACGCCAAAAATCAAAAAAAATCGCCAAAACGAGAAAATGTCGCCAAAACTAAAAAAAATTTTAGATAAAAAAAAATCGCAAAAATGAAAAAAATCGCCAAAAATAAAAAAAATCGCCAAATTGAAAAAACGCCAAAAACCGAAAAAAATCGTCAAAACAAGAAAATAAAGTGTCAAATCTAAAAAAAGAGTCAAAACTTAAAAAAATCGCCAAAACCGAAAAAACGCAAAAACCGCCAAAACAAAAAACCGAATATATATAGGATGAAGTTTGTATTAAATTACATATCTAGTGTTCGTACGGAACCCTTCGTGCGCGAGTCAGAGTCGCACTTTACTCAATTTATTTCAGTTATTGGCGATTTATTTAGTCTTAGCGTTTTTTTTTTGTTTTTGTGTTTTTTTTTGATGACTTTTTTCGGCTGTTTCTTTAGCTTCAGTGATTTTTTTTAGTTTTGGCGCTTTTTTCGGTTTGGCGATTTTTTTTAGAGTTTTGGCAATTTTTTAGTCTTTTGGCGATCTTCTTACTTTTGGTGATCTTGCTACATTTTAGCGATATATTTTCTTTTTTTGTGATATTTTTCATCTAAGCGCTTTTTTTCATTTTGGCGATTTTTCGTTTGAACTTTTTTTTTAATTTTGAGATTTTTTTTTTGATTTTAGAGCTTTTGAAAATTTCAATAGTTTGCCTCTTACGGTTTCCAAGATGCAGCAAGTTGTCATAATAACATTAACTGATGTAATACCCTTTAATATTGATTTATTTAAATTTTAGTGTTATTTGTTATAGTCATAATAAAAATTCACTAACTTTGAAAATTTCAAGTGTCTATATAAAGGGTGTCCCAACAAGAACGCAAGCTTTAAATTTGGCGCCATTCCAAGTGTCATTGTTTGACATTTGAACAATTGTTATTGTTTGCTAGTAGAAGGTACGAGGTTAGTAAAAATGGAGCGCTACACGAATGAACAACGCATTCTCATTGTGAAATTGTTTTACCAAAATGGTGAAAGTTTTGCGGCTACAGTTCGCAAATTTGCGATCAATTTGGGGTCAAAATAATGCTCCAAAAGAGTCAACTGTAAAGAGATTAATGGATAAATTTGCCGAAACTGGGTCCGTTAGTGATGTAAAGACAACAACGCGCCTTCGACCAGGTCGACCGACCGAAAATGTGGCAGCTGTACGTGATGATGTCGCTGAAATGCAGGTCAAGCGCAAACAGTCAATGGTGTTCGGTATCGTGAAATGATAACCAGCTTTTTCGTGCCTAGAATTGAAGAAATGAATGTGGAGGGCATGTGGTTTCAACAAGACGGCGCCACATGTCATACAGCCAGAGAAACAATTCAATTGCTACATCAGTCATTTCCCGGTCGTGTTATTTCGCGTTTTGGAGACCAGAATTGGCCGCCTAGATCGTGCGATTTAACACCATTAGACTTTTTTCTTTGGGGTTTTTTGAAGTCGATGGTTTACGCGAATAAGCCGATGACGACTCAAGCCTTAAAAGAGGAAATTGGACGCTGTATTAATGAAATACCGCAGCATTTATGCAAAACGGCCATTGAAAATTTCATTAAAAGATCGCGTGTGTGCTAGCAAAGCCGCGGCGGCCATCTGCCCGATTTGTTGTTCCACACATAACCTTATTTTGTATACTTTACGATATAATAAAGTTTCACGATTTTTTTTAAATATCTGTGTTTTATTTAAAATTTAAATCTTGCGTTCTTGTTGGGACACCCTTTATAATTGTTTCTATGTTACGATAGGATGTCAATATTTTTTGTTGCTCGCTTTAGATTTGTTTGATTTGTTGCTCTTCGATTTTTAACTTTTATATATTTGTTGTTGTAGCGGCTAAAAGTTTAAATATCCTGTGAAAATTTCAGGTCCGTAGCTCTTGTCGTTCTCGAGGAAATAAACAGCCTGTGACCGACAGACACACATACAGACGGACATCTTAGCGAACACAATAGGGTGGTTCCTTTTCACCTTGGTTGTAGGTAGCCCTAAAAATGAGCGTAAGTTATCCGCATTTCCACAGTTTACCTCTGAAAGCATCATTGATCAAAGTTTTAAGCTGTCCCGTTTGAAGCATTGATAAGCATTATTGTATAATTTCTTTTAACCCTTATGTCTCGGTTTAGGGGTTCTTATTAGACACCTTCTAAATAAAGGGACGAAAAATCCAATACAGAGCAGAGTCAGATGATTAAAATGTTCCACAAAATTGTTCTCGATAATATTTTCCTTGGACATGTTGAACAAATCCTTCAATTACAACGCAAGCGAGAATAAATATAAAATTAACCCTCAAACGTGTTTCTAGTTTTGAATAATTTCTGGTGTTAAACCTTAATTTAGAGCCTTGAGATATTCCGAGAATAAGAACAGAATATTAGAGAGAATATTTAATGAAAAATATTTTAACTTATTTTAACCCCGTTAGGGGTACTTATTGGACCCCTTCTAAAACAAGGCACACAAATTACTCATATGGAGCAGAGTTAAAACATTAAAATGTTCCACAAAATTGTTCTACATTAGATATGACACGGAAATGTTAAACAAATCTTTCAATTACAACGCACGCGAAAATAAATGTAACATTAACCCTCAAACGTTTATAAAGTTTTTGATTAATTTCTGGTGTTAAACTTTAATTACGAGCCTTATTACTTTTATATTCAGAGATTAAGAGCAAAATTTTATAACGAATAGTTTTGAAAAATTATTTAACCCTTGATCTACCCGCTTGTGTGTGCTTATTAGACCCCTTTTTAAGGACACATATTACCCATACGGATTAGAGTTAGACGATTCTTATGTTTTACAAAATTGTTCCCCGCAAGATTTCCCATCGAAATCTTAAGCAGAGCCTTCAATTAAAATGCCAGTTTGTATAAAAATTAAATTAACCCCTAAATGTATTTCAAGTTTTTATTAATTTTTGGTGCCCAATTTTAATTTCGAACCTTAATGAATTCATAGATTTAAAGCAAAATTTAATGGCGAAAGTTTTTTTTTAAATTAACCCATTACTTACACGTTTAAAGTAATAAAATTACCCATTAACCCTTAAACGTATTTTCAGTTTTGAATAAATTATGATGTGAAGCTTTAATTTCGAACCACATAGTCAGATATTTATAGCAGGTCATATTTGAAGAAAATTTTAAACCACTACATACACGTTTAGGGCAACTTCTAGGGACTACTTATAATCAAAGGGACAAAAAAGACCCGTAGGGAGAAAAAAATTTTAATGTTCAAATGTTCCGTAAAAATTTTCCACGTTAGATTTGGCACAGATTTTTGGAATACATTATTAAACTAAAATGCAGTTGTGGTTAATTATGAAATTAACCCTAAAACGTATTCCAAGTTTAAATTGATTTTCGTTATTTTAAGTTTCATTCTAGTAGAATTTCAAGCCTTGATGTATTCAGAGACTTAAAATAATATTTTTTATGGCGAATATATTTAAAAAAATATTTTAAACCATTATATATCTATTTTTGGGGACTTATAGGACCCCTGCTTACGAAAGGGATAACAATAAACAAGTACGGAGAAGATGTAGTATATTTTTGGAGAGATTTGGCACAACAATTTTTAACACATCCTCCAGCTAACAACATATAATTGTTATTAATTACGAAATTAACCCTCAAACGTATTTAAATTTTTTTTACTAAAGTTTTGATATTTTAAGTGTCATTTCGAGAATTATAATATTCAGGGACTTATAGTAGAATATTATGGCAAATATTTTTGTGGAGCATTTTAACCCTTTTTATATCCGTTTAAGGGTGCTTATATAATCTTCTTCTACCACGACTTTATTTTTGCTCAGATGTAAACTTTTTAAATCACCAATGACGCAGGCAGCATCAGTATTTAGAACATTTTTATTTTCGTCAAAAAAATATTTAATTTTGTTGCCTAGTGTTATTCACATTAAATGAAATTTAAATTTGCAGAAAATAATATAATTTTACTATTCAATTAATTTGTAATAGAAACTAAAATAAAAATTCATCAAACTTTCATATTTATTAAACTCTTAAGCCAGTTTAGCGTATTCGTTTTTAGGGTTCCGTTCACCCTATTTTTTTCGCTACGCTGTCCGTCTGTCCGTTTGTCCGTCACACAGTATTTTCTCAGGAACCGTAAGAGCTACGGACCTGAAATTTTGGACACAGTATGTAGAACATTGGCCGCTACAACAGCAAATACATGAGAATTAAAAATTAAAGGGTGTTCCAATACGAGCAATGAAAAATGTTAAAATCCCATGTAATACACATACAATTGTATGAACATATGTATATGGAAACTTGAAATTTGTAAAATTAGTGTATTTTTATACAGACTACAACAATTAACACTAAATTTTAAAAAAATTAAAATTAAAGGGTGGTCCATCAGTTAATGCAATTTTGACTATGTAATTTTGACAATTTGCTATATCTTGGAAACCGTAAGAGGCAAGCACTTGAAATTTTTAAAAACGGTAAAACTAAAAAAACCGAAAATTATAAAATCGCCAAACCAAAAAAAAATCGCCAAAAATTATAAAAAAAAAATCGCCAAAACGAAAAAAATCACGAAAATTAAAAAATATTTCTAACACTAAAATAAATAGCCAAATTCGAAAAAATCGCCAAAATGAAAAAAACCCCAAAAATCTAAAAAAATCGCCAAAACGCGAAAATGACGCCAAAATTAAAAAAAAAATTAAATAAAAAAAATCGCAAAAATGAAAAAAATCGCCAAAAATAAAAAAAAATCGCCAAAATGAAATAACGCCAAAAACCGAAAAAAATCGCCAAAACAAGAAAATAAAGTGTCAAAACTAAAAAAGGAGCCAAAACTTGAAAAAATCGCCAAAACTGAAAAAACTGCCAAAACAAAAAAACCGAAAAGAGCCCAAAAACGAAAAAAATTCCAAAACTATATATTATATAGGATGAAGTTTGTATTAAATTACATATCTAGTGTTCGTACGGAACACTTCGTGCGCGAGTCAGAGTCGCACTTTACTGAATTTATTCTACTTTCATTTAAACACCTTCCCTGTCAATACTTTGTGACAGAAAATTGTGTTAAAGATTCTGTTGGTCATGAATCATTTATGTTTGATGTCTAAGTTAAATTTAAAAACAAAACAAAAAACAACACCGAAATCAGGATTAAGTTAAAACTGTTGTTGTTTCACAAAATATTTAAATTAAGCGCCATTAAGTTTAAAATACCTGTCAATAAAAACATGATATCAAAAAGCAGTTTATACGTTCACAAAAAAAGTCTTAATCTGGCTGGAAAAACTTAATGCGTTTGCGCCAAGTTCACGCATGCAATACGCCAGCAACGTACGTTGCTACACACACACACACACAGTGATTAAAAAAATATGTAAAGCAAAGAATTTGCCAGGGAATAGTGTATCTTGTGCACAAAAATGAAAAGAGGTTCTCATTAAAATGTTTGACTGAAACAAGGCTTTAAGGAACTCAAATATTTGTCACCTTTAAAGCTGCCAAAGCAACAAAAAAAAACAAAATGAAACGGGAAATCAGCCAGACAAAATGACTCGTTGTCTGTCGTCTGAAGCTGTTAAAATGTTAAATGACTAAAAGGTTTTCTTATTGTTTGTGTTTGTGGTGGATTCGTTTTAAGGGAATCAGAAAGAAATCATTAAAAAACTACAGTAGCTGTGAACTCGAATGGGCCCACAACTACCAAAAATAAAAATAAAACGCCACAAACTAAGCGGAAAGCATATAAAACAAATCTTCAAAAGTTGTGCAGAGAAGTCCTTAGTCAAATTGCAAAGAACGAAAAAAAAAATAAGAAAATATATGCGATACAAACGTGCAAAAAGTGTCGCAGATAAGCGCAGGCGAAAAGTTAATAAGAAAAACTTTGCAAAAGGTTCAGTATCGCAGCCGACATTTAAGCTTTGCTAAAAGCTTAACCCAGACTTAACTAAAATTTAAAAAAAAATTACTGTTTTTCATAAATTTTTTCTAGACAAATTTCTTGATTGCTTTGTGGAAACTACGCGTAAAAAATTACTAAAACACTAAATGAATATTGAAACTCCGAAAATTAATTTTAGTTTAAGAATATTAAACAATTAGGGCGACTTTTTGAGTTCAAGATTAGAGATTAGATTAACCTTAATCTTCATTTGTGATTTTTGGGTAGTCGATTATATGGTTTTACTTGCTAGTTTAAGCGGGCAATCGTGGTGGTTTAACCATGCATTAATATTGACAACATATACTTGTGAAATATATAACTTTTTGTAAAAATTATATGATAAAATAATTTAAAAACACATAAATAAATATATATATATTTTATATTATTTATCGATTTCCTTTAACACGGGCAATATTTTACTTGTAAATAATAAAACATAGCAGTTTCTTCTTCTTCCCACAAAAAATCAAAATGTGTTGATAACATGTATTACTTTTACGCAGAAACTGTTGCCACTATTTTGTTCCTCAGTATGGTAATGCTACACATAATAAGAAGTTTAAACTACCACTCAAAAATATCCAACTAAATTATTTTGAGATTAAATTAATTTTCGGATTAGCTAATTAGAGAAATAAACTAATCTTGATCTCGAACTCAAAAAGTCGCCCTTAGTGATATAAATCGTTGAAAAAAAAACCTAAATCACCAAAATTCCAAACGTTAACTCAAAAAGAAGTATCTCATCGAAAAATTCTGAAACTCCGAAAAAGTTTTTATTGAGCAAAATAGGTACACTTTCGGTATAAATTATACAAGCTTTAAAGTGATTTAAAAGGCAAATTATGATAATTCGGGAATAAGTTGCCAAAAAAATTTTATATTCAAAAAATTACTAAAATACTAAATGAGTGCTAAAACTCCGAAAATAATTTTATCTAAAAAAAAATAGAAAAATAATTGTTATAAAACGTTGATAAAAACTTAAATCACCAGGATTTCGAAAACTTAGCAAAATATAAGTAAACAGAAATTTCCTTAACCGAAAACCAACAATTTTAAACTCCGGAAAAGTTGTAAAAAAGTTGTTTTTTAGCCAATATATATGTAAAAAATCGGAATAAATTACTAAAGTGAAATCCCTTAAACTACTTGAAAATTAAGTGTGAGAATAAAGTCTTATTAAAATTCCGAAAAATTTTCGCTATATTGATAAACAAAAAATCCCTGAAACCATAAATAAACTCCAAAACAATTTTTTAAGAACAAATGATACCAAAATTTTAAAACTTAAACGTCTTCAATACGTGAAGACTTTAGCTAAGCTGAAGTCAAAAAGACTTCCAGAACAAATTTTATATACAAATGCTAAAATAAAAATTATTTGTACCAGGAAAGATCTGTCAAATTTCTTGGGAGCAGCTAAAATTATAAATAAAATGGCGACAGAATAAAATAACAAAAATTCGGAAAAAATTTAAAGAACTGTCAAAAACTCTAAACATTTTCAAAATAAGCAAAAAAAAAAAAAGGAAAAACCAAAACTCCGAAAACAATTTTGACTGCAAAATACGCCAAATCTCGGACAGAATTTTTGAAGAAATTCTAGAATTGTGACAATTATAAAATTAAGAAAAATACTATGAAAATTTACAATCTAAATAAAAAAATGCTTAAATTGTAAATAAAAACTGAAACTACGAAAACACTTCTAGTACTTCTACTTTGAAGATTAAGAGCAGCTAAAATAAGAAATAAAATTAAAACTCCGAAACTGACAATGTAGAGAAAACTAATAAAAATTCGGAATAAATTTGAAGATTTTTTAAAAACTCTACAAATCAGCAATATAACCTGCAGAACGCTAACGATGTGAAATGAAAATTTAAACTCCGAAAAAAACTTAACTGCAAAATGTGCCAAAATTCGGACAGGTTTTCTGAACAAATTCTTAAATTCTACCAATAGTCTTATTAAAGAACAAACTTATGAAAAGCTCATTATAAATTAGAAAATGCTAAAATTGACTGAAACTCCAAAAATAATAATAATAATTGCAAATGGAAAATTTGCAATTTAAACTAAAAATTGCTAAAATTTTATACAGGAACTTAGCTCCGAAACAAATTCTTCTGCAAACTGTCCGTGTAAAATAAAATGCTGAAATTTCGGAATAAACTAAGAGAAGTTACAAAAAATCTGAAAATTTGAAAAAAGGAAAGATTGTCAAAATCCTGCAAAATTTCTTAAGAAATTTTAAAATTACGAAAATAATCGAGTTAAAAAATATCGGAAAATTTGCAATTTAGATAAAAAATTGCTGAGTAAATAAAAATTATAACTCCTAAAAGAATTTGACAAAAAAAAAATTAACAAACGCTGAGCAGGCTTCGAAGTTTTTAAAAATTTCCGAAACTGCAGGTACAGAATAAAATTTTAAAAGTTCGGAATAAATTTAAAAGATATACAAAAAATTGTGAAAATTTGCCCAAATTCCGCATGAAAAATTGCTAAAATCAGGCAAATTTTTGATAAATAATTAAATAAATAATTAAGTCGAGTTTTTTTCGGAAACTGGCAAATTTCTGAGGAAATATAAAATTGTGAAAAAAATCTTATTAATCTTATATTTGATAAGTAATTAAGTCGAGTTTTTTTTCGGAGTTTTAATTTTTATTTAAATTTTTTTCAAATGGCAAAATCTGCAATTTGAATTAAAAATTGCTAAAGTTGTAAATAAAAATTATAACTCCGAAAAAAAATTCGGCTACCAAACTTAACAAACGATGAGCAAGCTTCGAAGTTTGTTAAGAATTTCTTAAACTGCCGATGCAGAATAAAATTAAAAAATTATTTATGAAAATTTTCCGAAATTCGGAATGGAAAATTATTAAATTCAGGCAAAATTTCTCTCAGAAACTCTAAAATTGTGAAATTAATCTTTAATTAAAGAAAATAAAATGAGAAAATCTGCAATTTGAATTAAAAATTGCAGAAATTGTAAATAAAAATTAGGACTCCGAAAACAAATTGGACTACAAGATTAAGCAAATACTGAATTAGTTTCGAAATTCTTAAAATTTACTAAAACTACCGATGCAGAATAAAATGTCCGAAATTCGGAATAAATTAAAAGAATTTACAAGAAACTATGAAAATTTGCCGAAATTCGGAATGCAAAAATTATTAAAATTGTGGAAAGAATCTAATTAAAAATAATAAAATGGGAAAATTTGCATTTAAAATGAAAAATTGCTAAAATTGTAAATAAAAATTAAGACTCCGAAAAAAAGTTCGATTAAACATTTTCCAAAAATTTGTAAATTTGGCCACGAAGTTTCTAGAAAATTTCTAAAATTAGTAAAACGATCATATTTAAAGAAAAAAGTTTTCTTAATGTCAAAATATAATTTTATTTTGCGGAAAAGACACAGTATTTACAGAAGCTAAACGAGTTTATATCCGAATATATTCTACACCAATAGATCATTCGGCTTAGATCAACAACAGCACTTTAGTTAAGCTCTCAACAAGGGATGTGTTTAAGACGGCTTGAAACTGGTCTTTTTTTTACCAAACGAGCTTAATTTGAATGAATGAATAGACTTATACGGACAGACAGGCGATTGGTTGGCCAACGTATCAAACGAAATGAACGTGGTCCATGTTGTGGCCAAAAGCCATTGAAAGAAAACTTAACAAATCTACTTGGCCTTTTGCTACTGTTTTTAGCCAACATTATTGTTGTTGTTGTTGCTTTAGCTGGTTGGCTGTTAACTGACTGGCAAAAGGTAAAATCGTACGTCTTGTTTGTTAAAACATTTTGAATACGCGTTTCTTTTATAGATTGTTTGTGGACTTTTTGCGTAACAACTATTTTTTGTGTATGTGTGTGTGTGTGTGTGTGTTTCTCTTAAATCTCTGTTTGTCTGTCTGTCTCTCCATGAATTTTAATTGATTTTTTTTCTGCAATTTAAAAAAATATTTATTTGATTTTTTTTTCTTCGATACACAAGTGTATTTCAATTTAAAAGCCGCTCTAGATATGAAGAAAAGAAAAAATACTCGTAAGAAGTACACAAAACAAACAGCCACCAAAAGAATTAAGTTGTCAACACATTATTTGCATATTTAAAGTTTTTCTTAATTTTATTTTTATTTTATTTTGGTTTTGGCTTTTTGTATCTCTTAGATAAAGAAAATTTTACTGCTGCCCTTTGTGCCACAACAGAGTTTTTATTTAAAATTTTTTTTATTACTTATTTATTTATTTTATTTTAATTTTTGGTTTCTGCTTTTTTTTTAATTTAAAGTCTTTGTTCTCTCGATACCGAAGTTGTTAAGCAGCTACTGTTGCTGATATTATTGCAACTTGCTAAAGTTGCTTGTTGCTTGTTGTTGTTGTGCTGTTGGTGCTGCTGCTGTGTTGTTTTGCATTGTGATGAAGGTGCGACAGTTTATTTAGTGTTACATTTGCATATTAATTGATCAGCAATGCATGTGTACAATTTAATTGAAATTTGCAATATTTGAGGTTTTTTTTCTTTCTACTGAATTTTTTTAACCAAATTTAAAGATATAAAAATAATTTTTATCCGTGTGTTAAATAAAACTGCTGATTAAGGAATTAAAATATTTTTTGTGGTGTGTAAAAAATGGAAAAGAAAAAAATACGAGTAAAAGCTTAAAAAAGAGGGAGTATAAGAAGCTCTTGCATCAAGTAATAAATATCACTGTAACGAAAAATAAAGCGTCATAAAAATTAAAAAATTATCCTAAAAACCTTTAAGCACACAAAGTAAATGTAATTCGGAGAGATTCGGAATATCGGGAAAATCGTAAAGACTTATTAATTTTAATTTGTTTCGAAACAGTTATTTGCTACAATAAAAAATATATATTAAAAACCCCGAAAAACTTGTGTAGTTTGGAGAGTCTCCGAAAAAATTTCGAAAACTCCGAAAAAATTTCGAAAACTCCGAAAATTGGTGTAATATGAAAAAATCTTCAGAAAGGCTGGAAACTAAGAACAATATACTTATTTTGCAAATCTAAATTATTTCAGGAGAAATTTTAGGGAAGCGGAGTCTTAAAAATTAGTGAAACTATAAACAAAGACTAAAAATGTATAAGAACAAAAAAAGTCGCCGAACCGTTTATAATTTGCTTAAACTGAAAATTGAAAGAATCTCAATAAAAAAAATTATATACATGTGAAAATTCCGAGAAAGTTGTAAATTTTGGAGAGTCTCAAAAAAACGTGAAATTTCCGAAAAAGTTGCCAAATCTTAAAAAAAAATTATATCGTATCGCAACTGAAAAAATCTCTTATTTTACATAAAATAAAATAATTCTGAAGAAATTCCAGGGAAACGGAGTCTTAAAAGTTATGGAAAGAATAAATAAGGACCATAAATTGCTATAATTTGATTAAATTGTGCAAACTCCGAAAATGTTTTAAAGTTTGGGGAGTCTGTGCAAACTCCGAAAATGTTTTAAAGCTTGGGGAGTCTCAATTAAAAAAATTGTGAAAACTCCGAAAAAGTTTATATATCTTTAAAAAAAAATTTCAGAATTATCGAAATTAAAAAATCACTTATTTTCCACAAAAGAAAATTGTTTGAAAGAAATTCCAGGAAACGGAGTCTTAAAAATTAGTGAAACTATATGTATAATACAAATGCCAAGACAGTTACAGTTTGATAGAACTGTAAAGTAAAAGAATCTTAGCAAAAAATAGTGAAAACTCCGAAAATATTTTATAGTTTACGGAGTCTCACTAAACAAAATGTCGAGAGTTCGAAAAAGTTGTCAAATAATTTATTTTGCAAAAATAAAATAGTTGGGAAGAAATTCCAGGGAAGCGTAGTCTTAAAAATTTGTGAAACTATAAAAAAGGACTAAAAGCTTATGAAAACCATAAAATATAATACACATCCCAAGAAAGTTATAATTTTATAAATCTGTAAAGTGAAAGAATCTCAACAAAAAATAGTGAAAACTCTAAAAGAGTTTCAAAGTTCGGGGAAAAAGTTATCATATCATTCATGTGACAAAAATAATTGTTTAGGAGATATAGTGAAAACTCCGAAAAAGTTGCACATTTTGCAGTATCAGCAAATAATTATGAAAACTCCGAAAAAGTTGCCAAATCTTTAAAAACAAATCTTCAGAGAGTATAGAAACTCAATAAATCACTTATGTTGCTAAAATAACATAATTCGGGAAAAAGTGAAGTAAAACGAAGTCTTTTTTAGTAGCAAATCCATTAATAAGGACCAAAAGCTTTCAAAAAACAATAAAATACAATATAAATGCCAAAACAGTTAAGATTAGATAAAAATGTTAAGAAAAAGAATCTCTACGAAAAATAGTAACAACTCCGAAAATGTTTTTAAAAGTGTTTAAACTCCGAAAAACTTACAAATCTCAGAAATTTTTAAAAAAATCTTGAACGAGTATCGAAACTCACAAAAAAATTACTTAGTTTTTAAAATAAATGAGTTCTCAAGAGATCCAATTTTTAATATTAAATTAAATTTTTTTCTTAAGTAAAAGACATTCTTATTACTGCCTGCAGGAGCATATTTTTGACTCCTTGCTTAAGTCAAGCTAATAAAGTCCAAAATAATACAACACGACGACTGTATACTGTTGATTATTAAACTGATTTCATTTGATTATGTATGATAGACTTCTCATTTAGTTTATAAAGAAATTAATACAAATAAATATTTTAAGTTTACATACAATTTGCTGGTAATTAATAAAATACTGAAAGCTAATACGCTGACTTAATAAAACTGGTCAAACGCATCATATAATACTGAGTTCTTGGCCGAAGTATCATATGTTTAATTATAAAAAATTACGATAAAATAGTAATTTATTTCCTCAGGTGAAAAATAGCATACTTTGAGTAAATTTTTGAAGGCTGCCAGTCTAAGGAATTGAAACCAAAAACTTGAAGTTCTTGCTACAATAAATCTATGTTAAAATCATTGTAAAGTGCCAAATTTTCAACATCTTTCGGATCACAATATTTGGGCCTTAATGGAAGTCGAATCTTCTGTAATTAACTTGATTTTTTATAATTTATTTAATCTCAGCTTTTGTTCGTATTCCTTGATTCTTATTTTCCATTTTCTTTGCTTTTTGAAGAAATAAAATGAAACCCTTCTTGACTATAAGGCTCTTTATACTGATTTAGTGGCCTTATCTTTGCGTGCAAATATTTTATTAGAAATTTATTGAAAACAAGCTGTAAAGCAAAAACTAAACCAACAAACAAAAAAAAAAAAACAATTTCAATTGGTAGCAAATTCTTGGCACTCATAAACTCCAATTTATGTAATTCACGGTCTATACACACTCATCTCTTTCATTCCGGGTTTTAATGTTGTTGCGGCCGCTGTTGTTGTTACGAGTATTGCAACATGTTAAATCTTCAGGTAACAACTGCTGGCTTACAAGAATTGGTAGTTGGCTACTCATGCTGCCAATGTTCTGCTTTCGAAAACAAACTAATAAACTACAAGACTACAACAACAACAACATCAACAAAATAATAAAAAAAATAGAGTTTAGAAAAGAAGCACTTAAAAATGCAACATACTCGTACCTTGGCGGCCAACTTCTTGCAAGAAATTGGCGGCCTGTTTATACTTGAAAAATAATTTTTTTTTCCTTTCAAATAAGATTAGAAAGACTTTTTATTAAAGCAACTGAAATTTAAAAAAAAAATGTGCTTTATAACTTCAAGATTTTCCGAGTAAATTACAAAAAGGGGAAGCTTTTCTTTAGGCTAAGACTTTTAAATCCAATCAATGGGAACTTTTTGGTTTTATTTATTTTTCAACTCAAACTCTGCTTTAGCAGTACTGGGGAGTGGGTCTTGGTTGTAGTCATAAGCAACAACAACAAACAACAAAACTCCCATAAAACATTAACAATACCAAAAACAACAATAGAATTATGTAGATTCATTTATTTTATCGATTAAACATTCGCGATGAGTATTCATCCACATATTTTCTCTTTCGTTTTTATATAGAAAAATATTCTGGCAGAGAAAATGAAAAGAAATATGTATAAGTTTTTCTTTTGAAATAAAATCATTAACAAGCAGAGCAAAACAAAATAAATAAAGCTTGGACGTCTTTTCTAAATAAATAGGAATCAAGTCACACATGGGTGGTTTCCCTACCACCCCCAGACATTTATACAATTTTCATAAAAAAAGCACATATGGTTTAAAACGTTTTTTAAACTCCAAGGACCTTCTGCTTGATGACGATTGAAAACGGGCTTTAACGCTCAAAACCGGTTTTCAGTTCGGATTTTCATTAAAAATTTGCAATTTCAAATTGAAGTACACAAATTTAGATTTTATGAAGAAAATCCGGTTTTTAGCCGATTATACCCGGTTTTCAAACAGTTTTATTGCAAAAGAAACCGGGTTTCAAACAGTTTCTTTATGTAAAAAAATGTCTGGCTAAACATTTTTTGATATGATTAAAAACGGTCTTTAACGGTTGCTGAACCGTTCAAAACCGACTTTCAACTCGGATATTTACTAACAATTTTCAGTTTTAAATTAAAGTACCCAAAAATATTTTTTTTAGAAAGTACAACAGGTTTTTAGCCGATTCAACTCGGTTCTTAACCGACTATAACTGGTTTTTGGTGCAACAAAAAGAATTTACCAAAACCGGTTTTCAACTCGGTTTTAGTTTCAAAATCTCTTACATGCAGTTTAAAGTACTCAAAAGTAGACTTTAGTGAATAAAACCGGGTTTTAGTCGATTAAACCCGGTTTTTAAGCAATTTAAATCCGTTTTAGTGCAATGAAAACCAGTTTTTAAATAGTTTATTTGTTTAAAAAATTTCTAGCCGAAGAGTTTTTAAAATTTTTAAAAAAGCTTAAACGGGTTTTTAAAAATTTTAAAAAATAGCCGTACAAACCGGGTTTCGTACATTTTTCTAAAAAAATTTATATTTTCTTAAGCTGGCTTTTGAGCAACTAAAAGAGGTTCTTACAAAATTTAAACCGGTTTTGATAGCATTAAAACCGGTTATAATACCATTAAAAGTGGGTTATAAATAGTTTATTCGTGTAAAAACGTCAAACTGAAGGCACTGAAATTTCAATAACATTTTGAAGAATTTTTCTAAAAAAAAATACGGAGTTGTTTAAGCCTTCCTTCAGAATTTTTTGGTTGAGGTCTTCAGATGAGTCACTTAAGCATAAAAAATGCATATAGACGTTGCTTCACCAACCATAAATCTAATTTCGTTTTTCTTAAGAAAAACATTTAGAAAATATTCCTAAATTCATTCTGATTTGGCTTTTATGGTACTAAACCTGATTTTTAAAGGGTTTAAACCGAGTTTTATGCAGTTGAAACCGGTTATGATGCTATTAAAATCGGTTTTTAAATAAGTTCCTTGTTAAGAAATATGTCAAGTAAATTTAATTTTAAAATTTAAATAAATGGAACGCCTTTTTTATATTCTCAAGGAACCGACATTAACCGGGTTTTAATCAGAGTTTTTTACTTTTTCATATTTTCTTAAATCCATTTTTGTAAAGAAGAAAATTAAAAATTCTTAAATTCATTTTGAAGTACCTAAAAGTGCTTTTTAAGGAGCTAAGCCCAGTGTTTAGAAGTTTCAAACCGGGTTTCATGCGATTAAAACTGGTTCTGATGCTATTAAAACCGGTTTCTATATACATAGCTTGCAGTTTGTTGAAAAAAAATGTCAAGCCAAAGATAATTTGAAATAAATAAAAATGGAACAGGGTTTTTTATATATTCTACAAGAACCGACTAAAACCGGGTTTCAAGCTGTATTTTTTTATTTTTTAATATTTCCTCAAATGTGAAGCAAAATATTGAAGCAAAATTCCTAAATAAAATTTTAAGTATCTAAAACTGGTTTTTAAGTGAGTAACACCGGTTTTTTTGTCTATATAAACCGGTTTTTTAATGTGATGAAAACCGGTTCTAAATACTTTTTTTGCTAAAAAAAAATGTTAAATGTTAATTTTGAAATTTAAAAAATGGAACAGTTTTTCTTTATTGTCAAATAATCCATCAAAACCGGTTTTCAAGCTGGTTTTTCAATATTTCCTCAAATTCGTTTTTCAAAAAAAAAAGATTAAGACAAAATTCGTTAATCAAATATTAAATGCCTAAAACTGGTTTTTAAATGAATAAATCCAATTTTTTTTGTCTATATAAACCGGGTTTTAACCGATTAAACTCGGCTATGATATGATTAAAACCGATTTCTAAGTTTTTTTTTTTTTTTTGTTAAAATAAATTTTGAAAACAATTTAACGGTTTCTTCATATTTTCAAAAAAGCACTTACATCGGTTTCAGCAGGGTTTTTCCAATTTAAAGATTTTTTTTTAATTTTTAGCTAAAAATTCTAAGTGTTATTTATTATTCCTTCACTATTATTCGTTATTTTCACGAATATATGTATTTGAGAAATCAATTTTTACATTAATATTATAAAATTTTATTTCACAAAAAAAAAATGCAAATCAAATCAATATCTTTTATATCATATTTTACGATGTTACAGTTCACTTCCTGCTTTTAAGAAGCTCTGATACTTGCAGAGAAACAATGAATGAAAAACTCCACTGTCGTCGTATTCGGCCATTAAAATAATTTCTTGCATCTAAAAGTTTTGCCGATTTCTAATAAATTATTTGTTGTATAAACTTTTAAAGAGCTTAAATCAATTGTCGTGTTTTTCATGCCTCATCTCTTGGCTACCGAAACGCCTTTTTTGCTTGTAGATATTTAAACTCAAATAAATTTCAATAGATACCGAAAACATAATTTTTTGCTCCCCCAATTTTTATGTATAAGTTTGTTGCTTAATTTCGCCGAAATTAACGCCATATAAAAATCAACAGTAAGAAACTTTAAACTGACAAACCAGCCAGTCAACACACGCCTTCAAAAAAAATTACATATTTATTTTGCTTTTAGGCAAAATCATTAAAACAAGTTGAGTAGTAAAAAAAGAATCAAAGAGAAAAAAGAGAAGCTTAAAGCGCTTCATATGCTTTGATGTGTGATTTTAATTACTGCAAAGGAATAAGTGTACAAGACTTAATAGAAGTTGGAGGATCAGTAGAGAATTTTTGTGGTAAAATATATTATTATTATACTTTTCAAAAATTGTTAAAAAAATTTATATGACACACATTGTTATTTATAACTATCAACAAAAAAATTTTTTTTTCTGATTAAAAGGAAAAAAGACAAAAACTAATTACACTATGGAACATTTTTGGGATTATTGTCTGGGGGGTGAGAAATTCCAAGTCAGGGTGATGGTACTAGGTCAGTATAGTAAAACCCTCAAAGGGTTTGGCGTTCGTATGTGTCAGTTTTTTTTTATGACCTTTTAAATTTTTTCCTTATCTTGATGTTTTTTCGCTTAGTTGTAACATTTTGGCAAAAACGTAGTTTAACATAACTCGAGAACCACTTGTCCGATTTTTATGAAACAAACTCAAAAAAATTTAGAATTACAATTTCTTTAATCCGTTCATATAACGTTTTTCTTTATAATCAACAGTTTTGCCGGTAAAAATAAATTTGTGGAGGCAAAAAAATATATTTTTGCCTAAAAATTAAATTTTTTTTTTAAATTCATAAAAAATCCAAAACGGAAAAAAGGATCAAGTGTTATTAATTTCGTGTAAAGTCACATAACCTATAAACAAAATGCGACATAGATCATAGAAATCGATTAACGCGTTCTGCTTTTATTTACAATTAAGTGAAGGTATCCCATTTTGACAAGAATATTGATATTTGTTTTTATTCAAAAAAGTGTCATTTATCGCCTTTTTTATAAATTTTATAAAAATATAAATAACTCCAGACTTCTGGCCATAAACTACTAAAAAAATTAAGTAAACATTTTTATAATTTTTAATTTTTATTATATTTATTTATTTTTATTTATTTTAATAAATATTGCCTAGACTTTTTCGATGGTGGTTGTTCGGGACTAGTGGCATCGCATTCATCGCTATCATCAGTTTCTGAACCACACATAATGTCAATGTGTGACTCCACTGTTGGCCCTTCTGCATCTCCTGAAAATTCTTTATCATCAAGATCATCCTTGTCTTGCCACACAAGCTTACTCCACCAGCAAATTTCCGCAATTATTGCACTCGGCGACTTTTTGCCTCTATATCTGTAAGTTTTTGTTTTATTAAAATGAGTTTGAAAAAATAAAAAATCAGTATTACCTCATTTCAAATGGCATAGCAACTTGATGATAGCGTTCACCTTGTTCATCAGATTCGGTAGCCAATTGTTTGCTGAAGTAGTCCAGATGATGATGTAAATAATGGATTTTCAATATTTCTCTTTTAGTACAGTAGAAAAATATGAGAGAGTTCGGCTTGTGAGTGTCAATGTTTTCTCCAAATAATGTTGTGCATATCTGGAGCAAATTTTTGAAATTCATACATTTACCTAATTGTGAATAAATGAGAAACGCGTGCATCGATTTTCATGATCTATCCCTTTTTTTGCTTATGAGTTATGTGACTTTACGCGAAAGTAATTAGTTTTGGCACTCTTTTTTCCATTTTGGATTTTTTATGAATTTAAAAAAAAAAATATTTAAATTTTTAGGCAAAAAATACTTCTTTCCCTTCATACATTAATTTTTAACTTCGAAAGTGTTGCACATATAGGAAAACGGTATAGAAACAGATTAGAGAAATTGTAATTCTAAATTTTTTTGAGTTTGTTTCATCAAAATCGGACAAGTGGTTCTCGAATTATGTTAAACTACGTTTTTGCCAAAATGTTACAACTAAGCGAAAAAACATCAAGATAAGGAAAAAATTTAAAAGGTCATAAAAAAAACTGACACATACGAACGCCAAAACCCTTTGAGGGTTTTACTATACTGACCTAGTACCATCACCCTGACTTGGAATTTCTCACCCCCGCGATTGGCTGTTGTACTGTGTTACCAAAAAATAAAATAAATATAATCCTGAATAAGTTAACCAAAGGTTAACGAAATATCGATATAAAACTAAAAATATATAAAATTTACTGACCTAAAGCTTAAAAAATAGTTTCATTGAAGATATAAAAAAGGTCGAAAAATTAGATAAACAATATTGAAAAAATAATTGAAATGAAAGTTTTATTAACTTCTAAGCTGACGGTTTATTAAAAAAAAAGTCCTTCAATGTTACAGTAAATATAATTTATGTATATCGAGGTGAACAGAGAAAGAACATTTTACGGGCCTTCTTTTATCATCGCTTACAATTCGGCTCACCCTAATGTATTTACTTACGATTATGTTTGTTTTTTACCGTTATGCTGTCTTTACTTATTTAATCAAACCACAAATTCTCTAACTGTAACTGTATTTCACTTACACACATACATACATACATACATACGTAATAATAATTATGTATCTCTGCCTTTATTAACCATGTCTCTAACATCTGCTGGTCTAATAACCAGACCAGCTGACGTCCCTAAAATGCTACATTTTAAATTTTAATTAACTTCTCATATACAGCATAAGTATATACAGAAATAGAAATAGTGAAAACTAAATTTGTTTAATTATCCTTAGAAAATGTAAACCAAAAGAAATCCTTTGAAAAAAAAACTTTAAATTCATAAATTCCCTGAGTTTAATTTCACCCCCATTTCATTATTGCCACCACTCGCGTACAACAACAACAACAACAAAAGGATCATTTTCAAATAAAGAGCAAATATTATTCTATATTTAACTCGTGCTTAAAAATTGTTCAAGGAAGAAAATGAGAGGGTCCGGTCCGGTCCGGTACGTTCGCCTGTCAACCACCTTTGAAAATTGCTTTCGACCATGTGTTGTTTTGGTTATAATAGATACATACATACATACATATCGTTAATATAGAAAGGCCCTAACTCATTTTTTTTTTTTTTTTTGAAATAGAGATTTTCCCATTTTTCGATAAATTAGATATTCTTCTATCGAAACATACAAAAAACCCGATTTCAAAGAAATAATGAGTTAGGGCCTTTCTATATCAAGGTAAAGATATGTATGTTTTCCCTTTCTACTATTTGTTTTGCTTCGTAAACAAAATTTTCTTTGGCCTGTGGTGGGGCAGGACCGTTCAAATGATTATTTTTTATTTTACATATTTGCTTTTTCCAACTCTTTTGTTTATCTTTTTTTTTCAATTCCTCTAATTTTATTCCCATAAAATTTTTATTTTTGTTTGATGAAAATTTATTATGGTTTTTAAAACGCGCTGGAAAATGTGGTGGCATGTATGTGGACTTTCATATGTATGTATGAACGTACACACGTCTGTTTTAGGACCTTTTTTTAAATAAGAGTATTTTATAGTTGAAACATGTTTAGGGTGTATGTACATGAGCATATACATACATACATACATACATATAAAGTATGTATAAAGACATATTAATCAATATATCCTAAAGGGAATTAATTACCTTTTTGCTAACAGAAATAGTTACATAGATTTAAAGAGGCATTATATACACTTACATACGAACAAATATACATATACATACATATTTACATAAAGCCACATTTACATACACACATATTCACACATACATACAGAGCTAAAGAAAAATTACAATCCTAACTTTCCTTTAGCCCTGCTACTTCGCATCATACGAACTCGGATTAATAAATATATACTTTTAAAATTTCCCACTTCGTAAGGGCAACACTGTTCCTGGCAACTGTCAATTGACTTCTGTCAAAATTTCAACAATCTGTCACTTAGTTTGTGTTTGACAGCAATTGATAGCAAACTACCGCGTGGTTGGAGAATATGGCAGTTTAACTTTCTTTTTAAACAGTTTCTTCACACAGAACATTTTATAAAGACCTTAATTGTAAAGAACATCTACATATATATATAAAATCGTAGTGTGTGTTTGTTCCTAACGCATGATCTCTGAACCTATAAGAGCCATGGAGCTGAAATTTTCAACAAATGATCGGATTAATACCGGGTAGGTTTTCGTTTTGTTTTTTTACCCGACAAGTGACCGCTGTGTGGAGTAATTTGTAGTTAAAAAAATAAATAATTATTGATTGCATGACAACGTTTGCCGGGCTCATATACATAGTTACTCCATAAAACAAACAGTTCCATACAAAAATTCCATACAAAAATTTTCCCATCAAAATTTATTTAAATTTATATTTATAAAAAATATTTGCTGTTTAATATTTTTTATAAATATTTTAGATAGTAATCCCTTAATTTTAAACTTACATTTAAAATAGTTTCACTTGAACTTTTTGAAAAAACCTAGTGAAAAAATTTTAATCAGTTTTAAAGTAGAAATCGCTAAAAAAAAAAGAAATCTGGTGAAAAAGTGACAATTTTTCTAGACATTTAAGCAAAAAAAAAATTTATATTCGCTTATTTTATTTTAAGGAAAAAGAAAGCTATAACAATTCCATACGTGCACTCATACATACATGCACGCATACATACATACAAACACATCAAATAAATAATAAAAAATTAGGCATTACACTGGCTTCGATACGCTGCATTACGCAATGGTGTTAATTACTAACACACACAAATAACATTATTTTCCTTTTTTTCTAAACACTATCAATACTCTGCACTTATAAATTTTCAATGCAATAACAAAACTGCATAAACAAACAAACACTACATACACACATGCATACATACATATGTATGTATGTATGTATGTATGCATGTATTTCTGTTACCCATTATGAAAAAGAATAAACAAATACAGCCATACTTTTGAAAGCAAAATAAAACAAAAACAATGAAAATGCATAAAGCAACAAACAAATGCGACAGATTTAGATTAGCACCGTTATAATAAAAGCAACAACATTAGCCATCATGTTCAATATATGTAAATATAAATAAATAGAAGAGATCAACAACACTGCACTTTGTTTTGCACTCATAAAGGTGTTGCCAGATTTGCTAATCTAACGGAATTTTGCGCGGTTTTCGTGTAAAGAATTAAAAAGGCACAATTTGGATATTATCTTAGGCAAACACATGCAAATAAACATATTTATGCGTCTAACGCGAGCATGCAACTTTAATTAAGCAAAAAAAAAAAATGGAATATTCCACTTTAAGACTGCTGCCTTATTTATAAAAATTATTAAGACTCTATAAAACGGTTTTTAAAACAAATTTTCATAAAAAATTTTTCTTATTAAGCCTTAATAATTTTACTGCATTATTTATAAAAACTATGAAGACTTTATAAAGGGGTTTTAAGAAAAATTTTTATACAAAATTTTTTCTTATTATAAGCCTTAATAATTTGTATAAATAAGGCTGCTAAAATATACACTGGAACGGATTATTGAGGACTATAGTTACTGGACTGGTTGTTGGTTCATGCTACGGAGAAGCTCGGCGTTAGTTATGGTATTCGAACAAAAACATCGGAAACGTACATAGGCATCGATTAGTGAAATCGTACGTCGTTTTTGTAGACACCACATGTTTCGTATCTGTAGAGAAGTATGGGTTGATATAGCGGCAGATATGTATCTTTACTTCATTTAAACAATGTATGGCATAGCATACCTTATTGATTCAATTGTGAGTGTGATTGTTCAGCCAAGTTACCATAACTTTGTAGTGCTTGAGATTTAGACAGGTATTGCTAGTGTTGCTTATTCTCATTAGTTTGGTTTTCGGGAAATTTATTCATAAACCAACTTTGAGAACATTAAAACTTTTTATACTTTTAGCTCAATTAATTTAATATTTAAAGTATTGCTGCAGAAAAATTACTTATACTTTCTTCTAATTTTTATTTAATCATAACACCTATTTTTTCTCTCCGAATTTTTTCCCTTAGGCATTCGATAAAAAATTATAAATTTTATTAATAATAGCAGAAAAGAGGAAAAGTAAGAAATTTCTCAAAGAATTTTTGTTTATTATGGGGCGGTATAATTTTTTTCTGTTGAACTAGGTGGCATCTCTGTGGCAATTTTCTTTTATCATTGACACTTGTCTGTCATTTTTATGTTTTTTTTTTCTCTAATCAAAATAAAAGGGCAATGATTTAAGTACTTGTGTGTATGTGTGTTTGTATAAGAATAATTATGCATGTGTGTGCGTTTGCCTGTGTAAATGTACCTACATATGTATGCATTTATGTGTGCTACTAATATGTATGAATTTAAAATAATCCAAAGGGCATTCAGACTAAAGTAAAAGTCGTTTTTATTTTTATAACAGTCATTTTAACACAAACGGCACACGGTGACGACTTATTACACGACTTGAGCTATTTGACACACCCACCCACACCTTTTGACTAATCGACGGTGCTGCAAAACAAAATATGTATGTAATAAGAAAGAAAAACCAAATAACAGTAATAGTTACAACAATGCCATTGATATTATTACAAGTCTTGGTATGTGGTGGTCTTGTTCTTGTTGTTTTATGCTGCTATTAGAATTTAGTTGGCGAATGTACATATGTGTGTATACATGTGCGGTATAATGTGTGTGTGTGTGTGTGTGTGTGTGTGCGAGTAGTGTTTGTATCGAAAAATGGATCTGGAAACTAGAAACAATAGCATTTGTTATAATTGCCAGTCCCAGTGTCAACTACTAAGTCAAATCCCAACAAACACGTAGTGAAACGGCTAAACTACACAGCAGAAAATATTCCTACAATAAACAATTTTAAATGAAAATAAGACCAAAAATCAATTAAAAATGTATTAAACACTACGTTTATACGCAAGGCTTATTTGCAAATAAAACTTTAAATTGTTGCCATATTATTCACCCTTATTCTATTTGGCGTCGGCAACATAACACGACGTCGTTTTTAATGTTTTTTGACAAATCGGTATTCCCGTAGATAGTATTGCCATTTATCGATGATTGTTAGCATATGTTTGATATTCTGTAAGAAAAATTGATGTTGATGTTGCTGTTCATTTTGTCGTCAGTTTTTTTGATGTCGTGTTCTGTTGTGTGCATGCTTCAACGACTTTGAAAAATAGTTTAAATGCTAAAAAAGTGAAATATAAGAAATACCAAAGTAGATATGCATACAAATGTACATATTTATTTGAAAAAATATAAAAAAACTGAAAAATATAATATGGACAAAATTAAAACTACCAACCCCAACCAATTTGAAAAGCTTGTGGAAGTGTTGAAAAAAGTCCTTCTTTTGCTAGAGGATTCCGCAGGGGTAGTGTTCCTAATTATTTCAAGGTACAGTGGAAAAGTGTTGCGACTGCACTAAATTCCCTCGGTCCACAATTAAAACTAGTGGTGGATGGCAAAATGTAGGGTAAATAGTGTGTTGGGAAAGTATACTTGGGAGGAAGCTCCAATCTCCAATAAACGTTGATCTGATTCCTTTTGTTTAAAAAATTAGGCTCTATTGTATCCAATACATGCCTAAATGATGTTTTGTTCAGCCGAAAATAACTTCAAAATATTAAAAGGATGAACATTACTCATTATTTTCCAAAAACATGACAGAATTTATCACTAACTTTTCCTTGGGTAACTGGCAAGTGCATGACTTTTGTCTGAGAAATCTTATATTGACTATTAAATTTTTTTATTTTCTTCGTCCCAAAAGGAAAGAAAAACAAATTATTTTAATTTATTTACAAAGCTTTTACTTATTCAAAAAGACTTTTACCAAAAATAGTACACAAAATGAGTCAGCTGACTCAAATATTGGATATGTGTATTGTATTTATCGATAAACAGGCAAGGTCGTCATAACACTGTTAGGGAATACAAAGTTAGCATTGATGTTGTGTTAAATTGATGTTGTTTCAAAATTGACGACGATGTTGCCCACGCCAAATAGAATAAGGGTGATTGCTTTTATTGCGACTTACTAATTCAGAAAAGTATACACGATTACCGCACTATTTTCAAATAAAATGATTGAGGTTGCCACGTTTACAAATGTTTGACAAAAAAAAAAACAATAAATGGATAAATATTGCGCAAAAAACATTTGATTGAAAGCAAATAATAACAATTAAAACAAATAATTATTTGTTATTTTGTACATTTACATTTTTTTTTTGTCCAAAAAAGTAACTTTTCTATAGAAGTGCTACCAAGTTTGTGTACTTTTACTATGCCGCATAAATAGTGAGTTAATTTATTTGCGAATATTTTTATTTGCAAATAGTGCGCGTATAAACGTGGTAAAAGTTATTTAAACTTTTGTTTAAAAAAAATTTATTAATTACAAAATTTTACTTTAATTGAAAACTAAACCAAAACTAAATTAAAAATGTAATTGAGTACATTTTTAATTTATTTTTGGTTTTGTTTTCAATTAAAGTTGTTAATTGCAGGAGTATTTTTTTCTGTGTATGCAAAAATATGAATTTGTGTGAATGTACGTACAAATGTTAACACTTCTATACCAAACCTGTACCTGGATTCAGTAACTTTTTTACTATAATCGTATCACTATAATAAATATAACGAAAGTTTATCGACTTTGCTATTCAGTAACATATTTTAACGATGTTCGCTGTCGGTTGGAAAAAAAATTAAGGCATAATATCAAATTAATTTTGGGGGTGGCGTTGGCTGAAGTAGTTAGCACGTTGACTACAAAACCTAAGGTCCTGGGTTCGAGCCCGGTGTCCGACAGTCATTAAAATAACAACACCACGCATTTTTCTGATATGCATTAGCGTCCTTTGTATCAGTTGTTGTGGGAAAAGTTCAAGTGATGCTGGCATAAGAAACTGGGTCACTAAAACTACACCGGCTTCAGCAGATGCTAATCCTAATGTAACATCAGAGCGCCATCCTTCATTGTGTAGCAGAATCATCGGCGAAGTAAAATAACCAATGGCTACTAAACACAGCTTCAAAATTTAATACGCCTCATTTAACACCAGAAGGCGCTTCAACACTGCATTATTAAAAAAAAGCGTGCAAAAAAGCAGAGTTGTAAAAGAATGAAGCTTTCCTCTCTCTCTTCCTTCATCTTCATACTTCACTATCACTATCCTTTCCCTATCATCCTTTCTCACTAACTTATCTTCAACACACAGATATCACAAAGGGATCATTGTATTGGACCTAAGTGAGCTGGACTCTAAATTTCCCCTTCCTTATCAGCAGCCTGCTAACCTAACCTAACCTAACCTATCAAATTAATTGAATTTTTCTTTAATTCTTCTTTGTACTTTTCGCTTATTTTGACATTTTATATGCAGGGATGCCACATGGTTATGCAATTAAAGTTGTACACTATCGCAAAAAAAGAAATTACAAAATCACATTATCGTTACCGCAAACACATATAAATATATCGATAAATATTACAATTTTCGGTTAGCAAAAAGTTACTGAATCCCGAATACAAATGTTCTTACCACGTTAAATATTGGAGGAGTAAAACCCACAAGAAACCGACCGATAGTTACCAACTATTCGAGGATTTTAAGGTCGCTTTTGATAGTCCGCTACGTGCAATAATGTTGGATGTATGAATTCGATAAACCTGCTAAAGATTTTCAGTTTTTTTGTTTGCTGGGATGGCATTCGTGGGTGTTGATGGCCATGTATGCATGTACGTGTGTATGTGTAAGTATGTAAAAACATTTGTGCAGCGCATTAAAACCATTTTGTTGACAGAGCTTAGTAGAGCATTAAAATCTAATCTAACAAATCATTTTAGTGCAAAACAAGATGGCAAGAAATTAGAATTAGAAGGAGATTTGTTAAAACTAAAGCAGATTAAATTCAAAAGCAAAAGGGAATGTTGCGAACGAAAAAAAAACAAACTAATCAAAAGGAAAAGGGCAAGGAACTGTTAAAAAAAAGCCTTTAAATTAAAAGCACACATACATATGTACATACATTTATAATTTTTTATGTGTATGTCTGTAAGTACGTATGTATGTAATTTCAATGTGACATAAATGGAAATACATACATACACTTTTACGAGTATTTTACTTCTTAATTGCCCTTGCCGCTTTTATGTTTAAAACCCTTAAATTTTTCAAAATTTAAATTTAAAAATAAAACGAGAAAATAAATTCCAATTCCAGTGCACATAATTACAGGTGTTGGTATCACAAAAATTATTTTACAAAAAAATGAAAATAAAATACAAATAAGAGAGTGTATGTAACGTAAAGCGGCTTTTCATAAAACAGGCAAACGCGCGGACAATTGAAAGCATTTTTAATGATACAGGACAGGAGGTTTAATTTAAATTGTCACTCGACCATAGAGAACTTAATAACACTAGAACGAACAGCAGTTAGCTCCTGTTTTTTTAAATTTTATTACTTTATATATTTTATTTCTTTGTAGGAAAGCAATGAAAAATGTTAAATATTTTCACATTTTTTTCTTCTTGTTCTTTTTTTTTTTTTTTTTTTTTTTTTTTTTTTTTTGATATTAAAAGCTCAATCATTAAAAAAGATAAGAACTATTCTGTATATGAAATAAATGAGTGAATGAAGTGCACATACCACAACAAAACATCATCATAAATACTTTTAGAGCAAAGCAAAAAAAAAAAATAAGACTTATAATAAAAACATTTTTTTGCATTACGAGTAATTAAGCCACGCTTGTCATTAAATGTCTTCTTTTTTTATTATTTTTTTTATTATTATTGTGCAATTTACATCTATGAAATACATACGAGTTGTGTGTGCATATGCGTGTAATATTTAACACAAAGTTTTAGACAGTGAAATAATACTCTTGAATATACCTAAAAGGAAGAACTTTAAGCTAATGCATTCGTTTTTATTTTTAACTAATGGGTGGTATTATTGATTCCGCACGGAAAGGAAAATTCTTCGGAAAAAACTATCGATCGATATGCAAATTGCAATTATTCATTCCTGCGGTATACGCTTTCCGTGAAATTGATTCAACGTCCCTGTTTTTATTAATTCTGACGTGGTGTAGTATCGGCTGTTGTTAAAAAAGCAATTTAAAAAATATACATACATACATACGCTTATATGTAAATACATACATACATATGTATGAACATATGTATGTCAACAAAATCCCCCCAGGGGAGTCTATTTATAGAATACGGTTGTGGCAACCCCGGGGCCCCAACTGGGGTGATGTGGCTTTTTCAATTGACGTACCTTTGGTACATTACCCATAGAACTTATGTGTTACTACCCGATGTCTGAACACAAACAGAGCAAATGATGTGCACATATTTATAACAAAAGGAAGACAGGTAATGTTGATGTCAGTTAGGTGCAGCGTCACCTAGAACTGCCCCTGAGTTCAAAAGACGATAGAAGATAGACGATAGCCCTTGTGGTGGAACTTCGAGGTCTGACCAGAGGCTACTTCTGGTGGAACGGGTGCCGGTTTCCCGACACTCGAGCTGCTCTGAAGTTTTGAGTGCATGTAGCGGTCGTCAGTTTCGTTTGCTAAAATGCCGAGTTCGTCCTACCCCTTGGGGTTAAAGGCATGATTTTGGTATGTGTGGAGTAGGCACTGGTTATTTGGCGACACAGGCATGGGTTCATCTCGGATGAGTGGTTGAGCTGTGCCGACAATGGGTGTATACACAACACCTTAGCGTGGAAGCCGGAGAATTATCGTGATGGCTGTGGTTGCTACCACAATCGCTGGGAGAATAGTCTTGGCTTCCCAGTGTGAAATCAATGCTAGTGATTGATCTGACGCGGTCAGCCAGACACTATTCTAGGTGCTGTTGCCATTCAACAGAGCTGCTATGGGCACGGACATATCAGCAGAGTTTAGATAGCTCAAATTACCTCAGCAAGGTAATTGAATAAAATACAGGGATAACTAATTATATTCAAAAATTGCAACCTATGTGCCTTATGGAGTGGGCCATAGGTTCATTCTAAAAGGGTGCATGGGGGCGTTGGTCTGGCGTCTAACCCACACCCGGTGCTTCGGCACACGTGAGATTAGGTCGTAATGGCAGGTACTCACGTAAAGCAATCGCACATCTACAGGGTGGACTAAAAGAAACCAAGGGGTGTAAAAGTTTAATAACTTTTTTGTTTATTAACTTTTTTTTATTTTTTCTTTCAGATTATATAATATACAAAATGGAAATTTTTTTACACTAAGTATGAAAAATTATGTGTCTTAAATGGCCACCGTTTTCAGCTTCGCACTGATGGGCTCTTTTTAGAGCATTTTCCATAACATCTTTCAAAACTTGTGGCTGTAGCGTTCGAATTTCTGCAACAATGTTTGCCTTGAGTTCAAGGATTGTCTCTGGCTTGTTCACATACACTCGCTCCTTCAAAAAACCCCAAAGAAAATAGTCGGGTGCTGTCAAATCTGGCGATCGCGCTGGCCAAATAATTTCCGAATTTCGAGAAATTATTCGCTCTCCAAAAATTTGACTTAAAAGTGCCATTGTGTCTCGGGCAGTATGGGCAGTGGCTCCGTCCTGCTGAAACCACATACCAGGTCTGTTTTCAAGAGCAGGACGTAAAAAATTTTCTATCATAAACCGATACCGCTCTCCATTTACGGTTACAGCACTTCCATCTTCATTCTCGAAGAAGTAGGGCCCAATGACATTTTCAGATGTGATCCCACACCATACTGTACACCTGATGGGGTGCAATTGGCGTTGATGAATGGCTCTTGGATTTTGAGAACCCCAGAACCTACAGTTCTGCTTATTAACAAAGCCATTCAAATGAAAATGAGCTTCATCACTCATAATCAAATTTTCAATAAAGTTGATTTCATTTCTGGCCAACTCTTGAAATTTAACTGCAAAATTTAGACGTTGCCGATGATCTGCGGGTTTTAATTCTTGGACCAATTGCACCTTATATGGGTATAACTGTAAATCTTTTTTTAAAATGCGCCGTAGTGACGTACGAGACATTTCTAGCTGAGCAGAACGCCTTCTGCCAGATGTTTCTGGTGCTTCGTTAACACTTTGCTGTACTCGTTCAATATTTTCCGCAGTGCGACTTAAACGTGGTCTACCGGTTCGAGGCAAATCTCTTACGCTGCCATGTTGGTGATGACGATTAACTAAGCAACGAATCATCGCTTCAGAGGGCGAAATTCTGACGCTAAAATGTCGACGATATGCTCTTTGCGTTAAAATAATTGATCTCTGGTTTAAATAATAAAATTATATTGTTCTGGTTCTCTGTTCAGTTGTGAACCTCTCCATTATAAATTCTCCAAGTGTTGTCTATATAATCTGAAAGAAAAATAAAAAAAAATTAATAAACAAAAAAGTTATTAAACTTTTACACCCCTTGATTTCTTTTGGCCCACCCTGTATATGTCAACAAAATATAGAAAGAAGTGTTACAGTTTAATTATAGAGAGTAAGTTGGAAAAAAAAATTTTAATATAAGTTAAATTAAATTAATAATTGCTTCTGTTTGGTTTTTTTATCTTCTTATAAAAATAAAACAAGCAAATTAAATTAAAATAAGCTTTAATTTTGCTAATTTGTATATTTTCCTTGTTCTTTCCGTAGGCTTTCTGTCATAAAATTTGGGCGTAAGCAAAATAGAGAAATACCGAATCAACGGAATGAATAATTGTAAATTTTGCTTCCGCAAAAAAAATTCTTTCTTTCTTTTTCTAGACCCAATAATTTCAGTTACTTCTGGGAGGAGAAACGAAAGTGAAGTAATTTCTAATGGCCCTCGATATCGACATAAAACGCTCCATCGATTGAAAACAAAAACAAATTTTCTTGTTTTCAATACAACTTGTCGATCGAACATACTCTGTGGACATCGTGGGCTAAGCCAACAATATTTTTCTGCTGCTTGCTCAAAAACGTTGACTGTCTTAAGGTGGCACTTTATTTACTACAGTCAAATTTGCTGCTCCTAAAAGTGGGCCAAAAATATTTTCTTATGTTTAGTTTATGTGATTTAAAAATATCAAAACAAATTATTCGATTAATCGGATAAATTTAAGCCCTTGACGGTTATTTGACTTAACAAGGGATAAAACATACTTATGCGTTTAATCGAATAAAATTGTTAAGTTACTTATTCGCTTATGCCAACGAATAAAAACAATATCAATTGCATATTCGCACTTAATTTGATTAATCATTCGAATAAACGTTCAGTATAAATTCATTAATCGAATAATTAACAAACATACGTAATATTACGAAGTTTCGAAAGAGATGAAATTTTTTTTATTCTTTTAACATTCGAATAATCGCATACATATGTTTCCATGGCTATCAATTATTCCAGCTTCAAGTTTTCGTATAAAATTTGAGAAAAATTTTAAAATTAATCGAATAAATTTTAAGCGTTATGTAAATAAAAGAAAACTTAACAAAAGTTCATTAAAAAATTTAATTTGACTCGAAATTTTAAGCTTAATGAGATTATTCGAAAGTGTAAAGAATAGAAAAAATTATCTCGTTGAAACTTTGGATATTTGTTTCTAATATCACGTATATTTGTCAATTATTACATTCATGGATTTATACTGAACGTTTCTTCGCAAGATTATTAAAATTAATTTTTTATGTAAATTTTCAGACTTACGGTTATCATTTATTCGAGTTTAAGCTCGTGTTTTAAGAAAAAAAAATTTATTCGATTAATCGGATAAAATTTCATTTTTAAACGATTATGTGACTCAATAAAATATAATAGCATAAAAACGTTTGTATGGTTGTCCATTATTCGAGCATAAATTTGTTCGATTAATCGTATATTAAACGTAAAAATTTTAAGCGTTTTTAACACAAAAGAAAACAAAAAATTATTCATTAAAAAATTTTATTCGAATAATCTTACGTATGTTTATCAATAACTCGATTAATGGTTAAATTCACAGCGTTTTTATTTCAAAGATTATTCAAATTAATTGTTTTATATAAAATTTCGGACTAACGGCTGTCATTTATTCGAGTTTTAATTTGTTGTTTTAAGAGAAGAAAAAAATTTAAATCGATTAATCGGATAAAATTTTTTTTAAATGATTATTTGACTGTATAAAGCATAAAACATACTCCATTCAATATATTTATGAGATTATTCGAATAAATAATTAGTTACTTATTCGATTATTCAAACGAATAATAATTTAAACGTTTGAATTTTTAGCGTTACTTTTATACACTCATACGTTTGTATGTTTGTCAATTATTTGAGCTCAAATGTTTTCGACTAGAAGCTAAAAAATTTATACGATTAATCGAATAAATTTTAATCGTCATTTTAATGAAAATGTCATTAAAATTTTTTCATTTAAAATATCTTAAATAGAAAAAATTTCATTTTAAACTTTTGATTCATGCATAAGTGTTTGTCGATTATTCGAGCAAAAATTTATTCGAATAAAAGTTGAAAAAAATTTTACCATTAAAGGCACATTTTTTGATCGTTATTGAAACGAAAGTATATATGACAAATTTTTCATTCAATGTTTGACTCGAAATTTCAAGCTTTATTCGATTATATGCAGACATATAGAATAAAAAAATTCCATTTCATTCGAAACTTTGTTTTAATGCTTGTAATATTCCAGGTCAAAATTTAGCGGATAGAAGTTAAATAAACCTATACGATTAATCGAATAATTTTTAATCGTTATTATTTAAAAACATTTATGCATACAAAGTTTTTATTCGTCTTGAAGCTTTAGCTTTATGCGATTCGAAACAATAAAAAATATTTTATTAGAAACTTTGGCTATCCATTATTCGAAATCAAAATCGTTCTAATAAAAGTATAGCAAAATTATATTCGACTAATCGTATACATTCAATTATATTAAATTATTTGAAGGAATAAAGATTTGTTTATTCAAAGCTTTTAGTTAACGATTTTAGTGCTACTGATGTCAATTACTCGAGCTCAGAATTTTTGGAATAAAAGTTTAAAAAAAATTTATTCGATTAATAGAAAAACGTTTAAAAATTTTTTAAGGAATAAAAATTTTTTCATTCGAATCTTTATTTTCACGCTTTTAGTATTGCTGTTGTCAGCTATTCGAGCTCAGAAGTATTCGAATAAATGTTTTAAAAAATTATTCGATTAATCGTAAAATTTTTAAAGATTTATTTAAATGAAAAAATTTATTTTTTTTAGAAGGATCAATATTAAGCTTTCTCCGCTCAATCGAATGGCTAAGGAATATAAAAATATTCTATTCGCAACCTTAGACTTGTGTTTTTAATATTACGTTTGTAAATTACTCGAACCCAAAATTGTTCGCATAAAATTTGAAAAAAAAACAAATGGATTATTAAAATATTTTTTAAGTTTTATGCCAATGAAAAACTCAATGAATTGTAGGCTTTCTGTGATTATTCGAATAAATAAAAAATACAAAATTTTTGTTAAAACTTGTGGATTAATATCTGCAAATGTATATTTTAAACGTTTGCCGATAATTCGAACTATGAACAGGGGGCAAATTATAGCACGCGAGCGATATCGAGCAAAATTTCTATGCAAACACATTTAAAATTGTATAATAATTTGTTCGATATCGAATGCCTGACCTAAGTAAAAGTTAAAGAATTTAAATTTTATTCGATTATTTTAATCATTTTCATTTCATTCATATTTCGATTTATTTGCTTATTTGAATGAATAAAAAATAATAATTTTTATCCGAATCTTCGGCGTTATATATGTTTCTAATATTGGAAAATTGTTCTAATAAATATTGAAAAAGATTCTGATTCGAATGGCAAAATAATAACAATAAATAATTTTTATTCGATTATTTAAATAAATTTTGAGATTTATTCGATTATTGGAATGAACTAAGAAAAAAATTTTTTATTAAAAATATTGCACTTATGTACTGAACTGAGCAAAAATAATTTTAAGAAATCGAATAAATTTTAAATTTTATTCTAATAAATTTTAAATTTTATTCCATTAATAGATTTCAAGAAAAAATATTTTGATTCGATTAATACTATTGATATCAAAATTATTCAATTATATGAATTTATAACGAATAAAAAAATTTATTCGACTAACCGAATAAGCTAGAAATAGAACAATTAATATTAACTTAAAATTTTTATTAACTAAAACCAGGCAATGAATAACACATTTAAAATAAATATAAATACAAAAGTTGTAAAAACTTTACCACAGGGAGATATGTATGTTACAATTTTTTAATTTAAAAAACGCCATTAACAATTTTTAATACGGTTACATACGAGTACTTTTATATTTACCTAAAAGGATATTTTTGTTAATTGATTTCTTTTTTTTATAAATTAAAATATGTAAGTATGAATAACTTGCCTTTTAATGGCCTGCCTGTAGCCCATTCAAATATTATACACTTAACCGTTTGTTTATTGAATAATTTCGTATATTTAGTTATGAACTCCTTGAGATATTTCGTACACACATACATATATACATAATTAAAGTGCAATATAAAATGATATTGTTTTATTTTATGATTGCTGTCACTTTTCCTTACAGCAATTACACTTTAATTATTTGCAAAAGAAAATAAAAATTAAATGCGAATATCGAAGACCATCTCCTGGATGGATGGAGTTCTGGTTGTTATTCAGTTTTATTTTATAGTTTTTTTTCTTGCTGCTTCTATAATTCACCCCCTTTTTTAAGCTTTCATTTACAAAAGGTGTTGTAAAATTTCGTTATTGTTATTGTTTTAAATTTTATGTTTTTATAGCAGTAATTTTATGTTGTTGTTGTTGTTGTTGTTTTTATTGCACTACAGCCGTGAGTGAGTGAAAAAACCGCTGCATTTTTTTCCATAATTATTTTGAATGTTTTTTTCTTTCTTTTTGTTTCAATGTATTGGTGAGTTGTTTAGGGTTTTTGCAGGGGAAAACTGCAGAACAACAACAATAAAGATTTGCAACAAACTATTTTTTAAAGATCACCCTTTTGCTGTTTAATATCCAAGATCATCGTTGAGCGATAAGGTTGGTTGATTACTTTGCCATTGTTGATGTTGTTTTATAGTTTAAATAATATTAAACAACAACAATAATATCATATTTCCCAGCGAACATGCGAGTACGAAGAAAATTTTATGAACATGTGACCAGGATTGTCAGATTTTTTTTCGAGCCAATTCGCCAAATTGATTTTAAAAATAGACAAAAGTAGCGAAAATCAATTTTATGAGTTTTTTTTAATATACATTATGTATATATATGTATGTGTGATAATAAATTTATTTAATATAAATTTTTATTAGATTGTCGTATACAAATTTTAAAAAATGGTAATATAAAATTTTTTATCAAACTTTTTGTCTTTTGTGTTCGTTGGGTTATTTACACATATAACTGTATATACATACATATGTATGTATGTAGATACTTTGTAAGTTACGTAGAACATGTATGTATATCCACACATTTATTCATACGCAAGTATGGAGATATATAATATGTGCATGTTAATATTTCCCTGTTTTGTGGTGCTTATTTGAATACATTTAGATTTTAATTTAGTGTCATGTTTTCTTTTTCATTGGCTTGTAGTAAAACTGTTTCAATTTCTGTTTTTATGCAAAAGCTAATATTTAATAATAATTTGATTCAGTGAGCGTAAAATTTCTAATTTACATATAACAAAATAAAAAAAAAATTCTAAAATAAAATACATACTTATTTAGCAGCTTTTCGCAATTACACTTCAGGAGTATTATTATGTATGGACATAATTCAATTCGAAAAGAGAGCTGTTCGAATTGATATGTTATTAACATTAAAATTCGAAACCATTTTCCTTCGAACCGAATTACATAATCAGGGCTATCATGAATAAAATTCCGCGAGAAGTTTCTCCCTTTTCCAATTAGATTTTTTTGTTTTCCCTATTACTTGCTATTAGTTGGAATTGTTCCCAGGGAAAAATTTCACGCGGAATTTTATTCATGATAGCCCTGAATAACACCCCAACTTTCAATTTAGATTAATAACAAAAATAAAAAATTTTAAAAACCCCCGACCTTTTTCAGAACGGCTGGACCGATTTTCTTCAAACATAGCTAAGAACCCTCTCGATCAAGTCATCTTTCAAACAGAAAAACCTAAATGAAAATCGGTCCAGCCGTTTGGCCTGTACGTGGACACGGACACACTGGTTTAAAAACAAAGTCATTTAATAATTTTACTTTTAATTTCTTCACCTTTCTTTATTGTTCAATTAAATTCCGCATATCTTAAGTAGCCACTTTAAAGATATTTTCTTTAACATTGCCCCTTATTATCTAAGCATATGTTGAAGTCACATCAATACAATATCAAAAAGTTGAGGCTTGTTGGCTCACTCTAAGGAAAATTTTTTTTTAATTCTCTCAGCATGAGCTTGTTACTAGTAGTCAGTTGTTTTAGACAGTGTTTAGACAAGTGCCAATTTCTTGGCATTGTCTTGGCGTGACGTCTACAAACTGGAGATAAAATGAACATATGATGCTCCCAAAAGTATGCCCCAAAACACTTTTGAATTTTATTTTATTTGAAGTCTTTAAAAACATCAGCTTCCATTTATTTTCTTCTTTTTCATTTTTAAATTGGAGTTGAAAAAGCAAAAATTATGATTTCTTTTAAGTATAAAGCCTAGGGGCTGGACCGACAACTGCATTCGATACCGATTAAAATTTTAATATTTCCATATATTGCAGTGTTGCCCGAATTTCTAATGATAAAATCTGCAAAATGTAACAATTTTTTACGAAAAAATCTTCAAAATCTGCATTTCATTTTTAAAATCTTCAAAAAATCTTCAAAGCTATTTTCAAAACAACTTTTTTTTATATTTTATTCAAAAAATTTATATAAATATGGATCAAGGCGAATATCAGGTGAACTTATTACTACATACAACAATTTTACAGCACAAAAAACAACATGTAGTTTGCTGTGCTACAAAACCAATCTGTCAGAAGATTTCTGAGTAAATTTTGACAGTTTGGTTAAAATTGCTCAATTTGGCACCAACACCCGATAATCAGATGGGCGGAAAAGGTAACCTGATACTGAATTCGCCTTGATATGGATGTAAATGTTTAACATAAATTTTTTTCGTTAACCTATATTCATATAAGTTAAACTCGGTTTAAAGTGCATTTTATTTAATTGTTTTAGAAAAATTTTTCTTAAAATAAGTTTCAAGCTCATTTTATTTTTTTTATGAATAAAACCCTTTAAGTATGAAGAATGTGCATTTTGTTTCTGCTTAGGTTAGGTTAGGTTAGGTTTATCTGGTTGGTCCAAGACCTCGCATAGACCGGCATTGATCCTTAGCGATACCAGCAAATGAAATGAGAACCTGTTAGTATGGCAGCCTAGTTCGTGGTGCCTGTATCGAATGACTCCCACACAGATTTAACAAATTTTAGCAACCTACACATTTCTATTCTCGATACAATCTCAAGACTACGAAAAGTGTAAGCACCAAGATAGTTATATCTAGTACGGCTTAAAGCCGGGCAGTGACACAGTAGATGTTCCATTGTTTCCATTTCTCCGGGTTCCTTACATTTCCTGCAGGTACCGTCGGCTATTCGTCCTATTTTGACAGCGTACGAAGCTGTCCAGCAGTGCCCAGTTAATACTCCCACTAGAAGCTTACAGTTGCTTCTAGTTAATGATAAAGGAACTTAGTCAATTTGGGATCATAGGAGCTCCACATGATTTTAGAAGTTTTGCAAGTTTTCGTCGCGCGCCAACATTTCTCCGCTTCTTCCCTCATATTAGAATGTATGATCTCTTTAAGGTATTGAATTGGTTTTCGGATATTTACCGTTACCTCAGCCGGTAATAGAATTCCCCTTTTGGCCAGTGTATCGGCCATTTCATTTCCCTATATCCCCATGTGTCCCCGGATCCAGAATATATGTACTTGTCTACCAGTACATAACATATCCAGGGCCTTTCTACACAGGAGCACAACCGAGGAGTAATTGCAGTCAGCTGAAATTGCTTTAATAGCTGCTTGACTGTCTATATACAGATTTACACGCGCATCCATAGTTAGAGAGGTGAAGGCTAACTCTGCTGCCATTTTGACAGCATAGATTTCCGCCTGGAAGATGCTACAATGATCAGGAAGTTTATAAGATTCCTCTATACCGAGCTCCCGACAGTAAACCGCAGCTCCTACCCCTCTATCCATCTTTGAACCATCAGTGAAAAAGTTAAAACCAGAACCACTATGATTAAGACTTTCCAAATAGCCTTCTTCACTTATAGTGATCTGTGGTTTCGTAAAAAAGTTCGTCACTGGAATGATGTAGTCCGAGCTACACTCCATGTTTTCTAGTAATTTGCTGTGACCAAATGATCTGTACGACATCTGACCTGTTGTCCTTAGTCGGATAGCTGATTTGCATGCCACGTTCACTGCAATTAGCTTTATTGGTTTAAGGTCCAATATAACGTCTAAGGCTGCAGTAGGTGTACTCTTTAAAGCTCCAGTGATGCAGAGCTCTGCTAGCCTCTGGATACTTTCCAGCTTTTTCAGGTATGATTTTGTCTCAGTCGCCCTCCACCATACAAGTATTCCGTAGAGTAAAATTGGTCTAGCTACCGCTGTGTATGTCCAATACGTAAGAGTAGGTGAAAGGCCCCATGTCTTGCCCAGCATTTTGTTACATGCATATAGAGCAATGGTGGCCTTTTTAACTCTATCTTCTATATTGTACCTCCACGTCAGCTTACTATCCAAAATAACCCCCAGGTACTTTGTATGTGTTTTGGGCGAGAGCGATATACCGTCTAATTTTGGTGTTCTCCATTCCTTTACTTTCCTATTAGTAAAAAGCACAAGGTCAGTTTTTCCTGGGTTTAAGTTCAAACCTACCCTAGTTGCCCATCTATGAATATCCCTCAACGAGGATTCCATTAGGGAGCTAATTGTATCGAGGAACTTACCAGTTATAATGATAGCTATGTCGTTTCTGCTTAAGAAACTCATCAGTAGACTTCAACCAAAAAATTTTTGAAATAAGATAAAAACTACATATGTTTATAGAATGACTATCAATATGTTATTAAGAATTATGTGCAACAACATAATGGGTAATATTCATAAAAATTATTTTGGGTTACAAAACGTTTAACACACAAATATCCATGCAGTTTGTTTTTTAAACCTTTTGTGAACCAAAACTATTTTTATGAATACGGCAGAATAAGCTTACAAGCTTCAAGCTAACATCTTCGATTTTGAATCCATTATTATTTTTTCATTACATTTTTACAATTAGCTGCCACATTGGTTGAAGTCTACTGATAAGTTTGGCGGCTTTTCCAGACGCGAATTTTGAAAAAAAATACAGAATAAGATGTATTTTCTCTTCTCTCCTACAGACTCAAGACTTTGCAAAGTAAGCTTTGCGTGTGGAAAACCCTCTTTCCTTAGGAGAAACAAAATTCATATAACCAACAAACAAATAAAAATTCTTCATAGTTATGTGCAAATAATATAAAATGAATGAGAAAATAAATCAGATATGTAAAAAAAGTCATTTAATTTGTTGCATAAATATCCAAAGGATTCGAATGTTGTTTTATTCAAATTTACTTGACTGAAAAATCTTTCGAAATTTTCAAATCAATGTGGAAAACATTGCATTTTGAATAAACTTAGGGCCGCAAAATCGTAATCAGAATGAGCTCGTCTTATATCAGATATTCGTTTCCAGAAGCTTGCCATAGTTACTTCTCCTTTTTCTTTAATGAAGCCTTCCAAGTTCAAAAATTGTAACTGTCTAAACTATGAGTCCTTCACACATAAAAGAAACAAAAAGTAGTAGCAGTATTAGGAAATATGTAAAAAATGCACTAAAATGGGAGTTGAAAAATCTGCATTTTTAGGCCAAAAATCTTCAAATCTGCATTTCGTCTTTTTTTAAGGCAAAAATCTGCAAAATCCAGATAAATCTGCATTTCTGGCAACCGTGATATATTGTAATTTTGTTCAATATCAAGGGCCGTTAGTTGCACCCAGGTACTTGTCTTAAATATACGAGAAATTTTTATTAGCATGGATTATTTCTTGAGTAAAATTCGTCTCTAATGCCTGCAAGTATGCTACAATTTTTTTATCAAGTGGTAATTCGGTGTCAGAACCCCCATTTACCAACCACTCAATCTCAAATATCAAATGATGCAGTTTAGCAGAGAAATGTTTAAATATAAATTTGTTATTTATAGTTTTTTTTAGAAAAAAAAATTTATTTAAATTTTGGCAAAATTGAAATAAAGTCCATGCAAGGGTGCTTAGCATGATAATACTTATAGTATCACGCATATACATATACAAATGTATGTATAAGTTTACTTGATAATATATTATATGGTATACCACTTAAATTTGAAATTTTACAAAAATATAGCATTTTTCCACAAATTTAAAAAAAAAAAATATGGAGATGTCATAAGAAGATATTTTCAAATCTAAAAATTTACTTATATTAATTTTAATAATTTATTTTTATTTAACGCGTGCAAAAAGCAATACGAACTCAAAAAGATTTATTTGTTGCTTAGCAGCATTTAGAAATGCTATTTTATTAGTGAAATACAAAAAGCTTTATGAATTCACCTCACAGCCGATCAGCTGTTGTTAAAAGCTCCAAACAACATAACTGCTGTTTAAAATGTGCTGCCACTTATTTTGACTCTATCATAACTTATTTCACAACATGAACAAAATGTTTCTTTTATATAAGAAATACCCAAGTATATTTGTTTCACACACAAAGTATTTACTTAATTTGAAAATTTTGATTTTTTTTTTTTTTTTTTTTTTTTTTGTTAAGCAATGTCGTCATCATGAAATTAGCTCTAAAAAATTCGTATGTTTGTAGTAAGACTCTTAATACATTATTGAGAATCAAACAAAAATCTTTACAAAAGAAGCATCTCTATTCTTTAGTTCTGTTAAGACACTTTTCACACTAACATACATAAATTCTAGGAAATCATAAAGAGAATAATGGAAAAATCTCGTTGACCTTAACAATTATTTGACATTATATATTTTTTTTTTATATTTTGATTTCAAGGCTACATGACTTTTGATTTTTGCCTATCGCATTTCTCAAAATGATTAATAACATTCCTCAATTATCCCTAAAGGGAAAATCTATTTAACTATGTTCTCTTATATTTCAATAAAAAAAAATTAAAAAAATATTTATATTAAGGGTTTTCATGAGAATGTTCAAAAGTCTCGCAAACTGTGCAATTGTGCATTTTTACACTCTCGTAAATAAAATCTCAAAAATTGTACAGAAATTTATTTACACAAACCTGGTAAGTTTGCCCAATTATGTTGACTCGTAAACTTAAGCTGTGCAATTGTGCATTTTGTAAGCAACAACTTCTTGCTTTTTTGGACTTCTCTAGGCATTTTTAGACACACACACGCACTTAGAAATATATAAATATGTTTTTAAATTGAAAATTGCTTGACATTTTTTTATTTTATTTTTAATTAATGAACTTTTTGACGTTTGTTTCCAATTTACATAAACTGTTTGCACAATAGTTCAAAAGGGGCTTCATGAAACTAGTCTCGCAAGTTTGCCCAATTGCACAAATGGCAATTTTAAGAGTTCTCATGAAAACCCTTATTATCTAATAAATGATTATGTTGTACTTGTATCATCATTAGTCAAACTGCTGGAGTACAAGAATATTTGTCAAGTAGGAAAATTATATATAGGGTTACACATTTAGTTGGCTTTAAGACTGCCGAATTGGCAAGGCTGTCAGCTGTTAAGGATCTGTCATCTGAAGTGTCACTTATTTAGTAAAAGGCTTGCCATTTACGAATATAGATCGTTTAACAATCGAAAATTGTGTAAAAATAGTGAAAACTAAATGATCAAACAGAATTGCGTCGTGAAAACATTTTCCATTCAAATTGATACAAAAAAGCAGCCACAGAAAGCAGGCGAGAGATAGAACATATTTTATTTTGAGAGCAATTTTCCTTATGCTCTCACCAGTGATGCCAACTCTTGTATCATCAAAAGCACTGTGAGCATATAAAAATAGGATAAAAAAGTTTAAAAATTAAAAAAGAAATTGCGGGTAAAAAAACACTAAACTAAAAAATATTCTCTGTTATTTATGTTTTATATAAATAAATAAGTCTTTGTTTATTATTTGACTATTAAATCGCTATACAGGGCAATTATTTTAAAATTACAGCAAACGCTTGATAATTCTTCCAAACTCTTTCTATATTTTTGTCTTTCCATCTTTAAAATATAATAAGTTAATAAGATTTAACAAGAAAAAAATTAATTTCATAAGAAATGAGACACTTTTTTTTGTTATTTATTAAATTTGCACAAGTGACAAATACAGGTTTTTTAACTGTAATCAGTTGATAAAATTATAAAGAAATTTCAAGATACAGATGTGGTCAAGTCTGTGGGCATCGTCGCACTGCCAAAAATGTCGCTTGTTTTAGTGAAAGTATGACGAATAATTCGAATTTGTCGATTGTACGGCTTTCTCAGAAATGTGGCTTACCTGACAAACTAATGCAATAATTAAATCCTGGCTGACGATTCACAATGCCATAGATATGCTGATTGGTGGCTAGAGCAACAGACTTTCACAGCTGATTTTTCGGACAAAAAAAATCAAATTGTTCTATGTGAGTCTCGAAGAACCCAGAAGTGATTGTACAAAAATCGTTGCATCGAAAAAAGTGAATGTTTGCTACTCATTATGCTCTAGAAGTGTCATTGGGCCGTATTTTTTTTTTTTTTTTTTTTTTTTTTTGAAAATGACGCTGGAAGAATCATTAGATTCGATTTAGAGCGCTAGGGCCGTATGATAGCCAACTGTTTTGGGCCAGCAATTGAATACTATGAAGTGGACGATAGGTATTTTCAACAAGTTGGTGCCAGGAGCCACAAAACTAGATCGATTTCGACCTTCTTGCATGGGAAGTTTTCACAACTCGTAATTTGATGTTTTGGCAACGTCAATTGACCATTTGACGCGGACGTTATAATTTTTGTTGTGAGACTACTCTAAATACCGTGTTTATGCGGACAATCTTCTAACTTTGGAGTATTTAAACCCAACATTCGTCAAGTTGCAGCCGAGATAGCGCCCGAACGGCATGAAAAGGATCGACTGAAATGATAAATATATTTTTAAGTGGTTCCGCTTTCAAATATTTCACATTTATAAAAATAAAATAGCTTATTTAAAATATACTTATATCGCATAAAAATATAAAAACAAATCAATTTATATCTTTAATCTTTGTTGATAATTTTATTAATTGCGGGCTTAGTAATTTTTTTAATACATTTTTCGCTAACTTGCGATTATTTTGCATTTTTTCCAAACTTTTATTAATTTAACGGCTTTGAAGGTTTTAAATAAATTTTATAGTTGGCTTTAAATTTTGCAACTTCTCGCAAATTTTTGCAAAGTTCGCGTTAAAAGCGTCTTTTGCATGTTTTCACCTTCCTGACTATTTTTTAGACGATATTACACTTTGTTATTATACGGCTTTTGTTATTAATTCGCTTTTGAGAATTTCCGCCGTTTTCATGATTTTTTATCGGTGTTTTTACATTATTTACAGTTGTGGCGATTTTTAGTCAAGGCTTCAGTTTAGGCTTTTGTAATTTTGCAACTTCTCGCGAACTATCATATTTTTCACTTTATAAAAATTAGGATTAAAATTTTGTTACTTTCTTTTTTATTTTGCAATAAAAAATATTTATTCGCACTAATTTGATTTACATATTTTGCTATATTGTCAACACTGTTTTTACTTTGAAGCCATTAAAAATAGAAATTAGTTTAATTTGACTACAACGATAAATCTAGCACGGACAACAACCTGCAGTCTGTGATCTTGCTGTCGTCAAAATAAACATTCTCATATAAACATGTCGCACTTAATCAACAAGAGGATATTAACTCAAAATTTTGAAATTTTCAGTAGAGCTGAAAAACTGTTTATGGCTACATTAGCAATTTTATTATTTTTTTAAGTCGAATATAAAGGCTCAAGTCAAAATAATACCTTTTTATAATATATATGTATATACGTTTCTATGTCCGCTTTTTTATTAACTCAAAATAATACCTTTTTGGTGATATAAAGTGTAGTGACTACTACACTATCACAAAAATGGTATTAAATTTTGTTTTAAGAGTAACCGGAATACCTTGAAATTTTTACAGTAGATAGATATTAATGTTGTTAACTGACTGCTTGTAAAAAGTGAAATTTTAAACATTTTGAGTTAATACTCTCTTGTTGATTGAGGGCGATGAAATGTTTTCTACCCTTGGCCGGGTTTCCATCTGTGTACCATGTGCCACACAATCGTAAAAAAAGCGTAACCACTAATTACTAATGAAAAACTTTTAGTTAATTTTAATTATTATTCGAACTCCATTTGTTTCTATATTTGTGATTTGAACGGGCTAAAAAGTTCGTATCGCTTTTTAAGCCAAATTACATGTGATAATTATTAATGAACAAATAACACCAAAGTCTGTTGTAAATATTCTGACTAACAACACATAGTTGAACGGAACAGCCAGCCGTTTTCGAAGGCCACTAAACCTTCATCATCAGCGTTCTTTTGTGTTTGGTCCACTGTGTGTGGTGTCACTTGATGTAGATTTCTGCTTTATATACTTAGCATTTTATTGCAAATGGAATATGTGAATTGTTTTGATTCATCGTATTTCAATTTGCTGAAAGCTTTTTTGTATTGTAAGCTCAATTTTACCATCACTATATTTACAACAGTCTTACCAATGTCGTTTTTTGTTTTTTTTTACTAATTATACACATGTTAGTTAATTTGCTTATTTTTTGTTCTACTTAAGACAAACTTTTTTGGTTTGTTACTATTAAGTATATTTTTATTTAATTTTTGAAACAGGCTATTAATTTTTAGTTAATTTTAATTATTATTCGAACTCCATTTGTTTCTATATTTGTGATTTGAACGGGCTAAAGTTCGTATCGCCACAGTGGACCAAACACAAAAGAACGCTGATGATGAAGGTTTAGTGGCCTTCGAAAACGGCTGGCTGTTCCGTTCAACTATGTGTTGTTAGTCAGAATATTTATAACAGACTTTGGTGTTATTTGTTCATTAATAATTATCACATGTAATTTGGCTTAAAAAGCGATACGAACTTTAGCCCGTTCAAATCACAAATATAGAAAAACTTTTAGATTCAAACATGTATTTATTAAGTTAAATAGTTTCATATATAACTAATAGAGAATTTTGTAGAATCCAGCATGATTGAAAACTGTTTAAATCAATAAATACATATCTGAATCAAACAGTTTTTCATTAGTAATTAGTTGGTTACGCTTTTTTGGGCAAATGACAAACAAGAAATGCCAGATGTAAACTCAGCCCTTGACATTTTGAAGTCTGTAGCTTGCTCTGGTGAATGTGTTTAATGTGCTTTATAATGAAAAGTTTGATTGATTTTTTTTATATCTCTAAAAAAAACACCCGATAAATGTTTTGACAAAAAATTAAATTCCTTATAAAAATGAAGGCTTTACACTTGGTTATAAATGATCCAAAATTACAATATTTAACAGTTGCCACTGAAATAGAAACCAAAACGAAAACATGTAAAGCAAAAATATTTGTGTGATTACAATTTATATAAAAATCCCCAGGAGTTACTTGATACACACACACACACACACACATCACCACCGCCACCTAATAGCAAACATTTATTTCCAAATAAATGTTTAACATCCTGATAAACAGGGTTTCCATTTAATTTAAACAAATTCAATAATAAAGTTATCAAAATCTGACTGAAATTCTAAGCATCAAAATAACAGCACTTTGATTGCGGTGGTGCCATACAGTTAAAAAAAAACAGCAGGTGGTGGCAACATTTAAGTTGTTGTTTTGTTTTCATGAACTAACGGAAGTTAGAAGAAAACGTTCTCAGCTCTTTAAATTATGTTCGCATATAATTAAGGCCCCACATTTTATTTTATTGAATTATATAAATGAAATCTGAGAGCGTTCTGTATGATAAAAATAAAGTTGTCAAGGAAATTTTTATTGCAATCAATATTGGCTTACAAATAATGCAATTAATTAATTATACATTTATGAAGGCAAAAATTAAAACGCACAGCGAATTGAATGGTGAATGAATTGATTTTCTTTTTAAATTAAAATTCACACTTTTAAATAGTGATAATATTTTTGCAATTATAATTTAAAACCTTTTAATTAAATAAATAAATATTTTGAATATTTATAATCATAAAAGGGTTTTTTTTTAATTGAATTAAAAAATAATAATTCTAGTGAATAAAACTAAAGTAGAACTAAGGCGCCCACATTGCATATATATTTTTTTTTTCATTCATAATTTCAAGTTTTCTTTCTTATCACTTCAAATAATACACTTTTCTGTTAACAATGAATTTTGGAGAAGAAAACAATAAACAACAACAACAACTCACCTTTTTCCATTACGTCGCCTCCGTTTGGTGGCATACACTGTGCCCAGTTGGCTCATTGCTAAGGCGGAGTTCGTTATGGTCGCCGTTTTGAAGGATTCTGTAACTCTAAACTTAAGCAGAAGCAGTAACAACAACAGCTGCAGCAGCAGCAGCAGCGCAAACCTCAACAACAGCCCAGCCCGGCACTTTATTAAATTTAGTTTGGTGTTGTTTGTTTGTCTGTCTGTCTGTGTTGTTGATGTTCTTCCTTAGTTTTTTTTTACTTTTATTTTTTATTTTTTAAGGCGTGAGATTTGTTTTCACTGTTTTGTTTTTTTCAAGACTTTTGTTGGAAGTTTAAATTTTTTTCGTTATTTCTTTTTTTATTTTTTTTTGTTATCTTAAAATTTATGTTATTTTTAACACGATTGTCATTAGTTAAGAGATTTTTTTTAAATTAATTAAAACTTTAATTCCAGAAGAATAATATAAGGATATTATGTATTTTCTTTTGGATTTTTATTTTCTTAATTATTGCACATTATTTTTATATAAACTTGAATTTATTTTATAGAAGATCTAAAATTAAAAAATAAAGTTGTCAAGGCATATTCATATAAGATAGATTCGCCTCAATTCACTTAGGAAAAATCACACTTGGTATGTCAAAAAAAAATTTACGGCAAAATGTGTCTGACATCTGAAGGAGTTGAAACTACTTGATATGGATTTGCCTTGCTAAATCTCTTATAAAACAGATTTCCATTCAAAATTTTTTTGATAAACCCTTTAAAAGGCTGTAATATTTTTTTTATATATGTATATACATATATTATTAACCTTTATTCGAACTTTTTTAATGAAAGCAAGTGTTGCAAGTGTTTTTTTTCTAATTTCTTGAAGTATGTAGTTCTAGTAAATTTTTAAATCGTAACAGAGAGTAGCACAATAAAAATAAGCAAATAAACTGACATGTGTATAATTAGTAAAGAACAAATGACAATGGCAAGACTGTTGCAAATTTAGAGATGGTAAAGTTGAGCTTTCATTATAAAAAAGCTTTTAGCAAATTTGTAATAATAAAAACAATTCACATATTCCATTTGCACTGAAAACAGAGATATATAAACCCGAAATTTTCATCAAGTGATACCAAAACACTAGAACGCTGATGATGAAGGAGTCTCGATATTCGAAAACACCTGGTTGTTACGTTCTGCTTGTGTTTGTCAGAATATTTACTTTGGTGTTATTTGTTTCTTAAAAATTATCACATGCAATTTGACTTACAGAGCGATACAAAATTTAGCCTAAAGAAATCATAAAGGGATTTTTTTGCAAAACGATTCACCATTAATTTCGATAAATTTGTCCGGAAAATCAAAGCTACCGTATGGAGGCTTATTTATGGAAATCAGGTATATTAATCTAAGAAGGTGGTGAGTGATAACGCACTGGCTAATGATTATAATTTACTGTTTTCTTTGCTTCATTTGACATGTAAATAATATTTAAAAAAATCCCTTCAAAGTATGCTACAATTTATACGAAAAAGGAAAATTTAATACTACATCAAACATTTTTTCAAGTTTTATATGATTTTATCTTAAAACCTTTTTTGGCCTTGAAAGTTGTTCTCTGAATGGAAAATAGCAAAACGAATTAAGGCAAAATTGGGGGGAAAAATCGGCGAAATTGAAAGAAATCAAATTCTTGAGCACAAAAATAAATTATAGAAACCTAGAACATTTAACTATAATATAAATACATGGATGTGTAAAGAATAATATGTACATAATCACTTAATTTAAATCCTGTAATTTTTGTATTTTGCAATATGCTGCAAATAAAATATGCTGCAAATTAATTTAATCAGAAAAAAAAATCAAGGCGAATTGACTTTATAGGGTCTGGCAATTCTGCATCGTAGCATGTGCAAACTTGTATAGTATATTGATACTCACCACTAAGAATTGTTAAGTGGTGGCTATCAATATACTATACCATTTTGCACATGCTGCGATGCAAGACCATTTACACAAAATTGTGAATCGGGCTAATGTGTGTGTGTTTTTGTTTGCCCAATATGTCAAAAATAGGAATAAGGAGAATTTGTTTAATAAAATAAAAAAAAAATAAATTTAAATCAGAAATAATTTCGGGCTCAAGTTAAGTATTTTCAATTCTTATTATCATCATTTCATATCATTTGCCAAAAAACTATTAAAGAATATATCGAAGAGCCTTATTTTCGATCTAATAGTTAGCGATAAAAATTGAAGTTTTCAAGAGAATTGTCGCTTACGATAAATTTTACAACCCATATCAAGGCAACAGCAGGCTACACAAACACAGGATCTCAAATGCCGACAGAAACATTTTTCGCCTCGTAGCCACTTAATTATTTTGGAGACGGCAGCAGCACCATCAGCACCTCATATTTAAGTATAATACATAGTTCAAATATTTCGCATTTATAAAAATTAAATTACTCTTTCGAAATGTACTTATATGACGTAAAATTATAAAAATTTTTGGATATTGTTTCTGTTAAATAGTATGAAATAATTGTACGATATCGTTCATTTAACATTTTGCATTGAATTTTCTCATTGTAGCCAAAGAAATAGAAATAAGTTTAATTGGAGTACAACGACAAAATCAGCATAGACAACAACCTGCCGCCCTGTTGCCTTGCTGTCTTCAAAAGAATCACTCTCATATAAACATGTATATTCTATACTTGACATTTTGTAGTCGGTAGCTTGCTGTGGTGAATGTGTTTAATGCATCAAAGTTAATTGAATTAAATTTTGACATTTATTCTAAACCATGATACAATAATATAAAGGTAGAGCCATTCTCTCTTTCGTCGCCGTATTAACATCTTTTAGAAACAATGTTATCGTATTCATTTTTGAAATCCGAGATTTTTATTAATTTTTTAACTGTTTGTTTTGTTAATTAAAAAATTAAAACAAAAACATTTTCTAATAAAAAAATTTGAACTGTAGCTGCACTACCAAGAGGGCTCAATGCTCTCCGAAGAAATAAAACAGCAACAACGTCATAACTTAAGTCTCAGTTAGCCGACTGTAATGTAAAGTAACTGCAACAGTAGAAAACAGCTGATCGATATTGTTATGTGAAAGTAATGAAAATGGTTATAGACATGTAATGTAACGTAACCTACTTTTCATATAAAAATATCGATCAGCTGTTTTCTACGTTACAATTACATTACATTACATTACAGTCGGCTAACTGAGCCTTTACAAATGCGATTAATAAAATAACTTCAGAACATAAACAATTACATTTACTGTTCAAAAGCTCAAATTAGACATTTTCTTAAAACATTCCTAAAAAAAAGTTCCCCGTACTTGCGTGTGGCAGCGTTTTCCTCTCTGTTTACAAGAATATAACTGCCAATTTATAGAAGCAATTGAATATTGAAAACAAAAACAAAGCACTCAAATTTGTTTTTGTTTTCAATATAAATACACAGACGAGAATTTTTACATGGCTTCTATAAACAAGCAGTAAGTAACCATATACTTGCCACATGTTCTAAACTGTGGGTAGGCCCATAAAATTTTAATATCAATTAAAAAGTCTATTTTTTTACTACATGTCGATTATATATTTACGAGGTAGATCGTGATAAAAAAGTTGAACAAATTTAATTACTACGCGACGGTTCTGACTAAAAGCCGACCGATCTAAAAGAGTTTTAACATAAAACTTTACATTAAAAATCACACAAGAATTTAGTAGTGGGTTAAAAATACCTAATTCACCCATTTTTAATATCAAATTGTTTGGAGGAACTCGTTAACACCTAATTCAATTTCGTCTCTTAAGTTAACTTCATGCCATTCATGTACATAAGGCCGATAAAATCCGTCACACGTTATAAGTATCTCTTTTCAACCGACGACATTAACGTAACGACGGATTATTATGACACAATGAGTAATTTATTTTTCTTCCCACGGGGTTTTCATTAATTTTGGAACGATTGTCTGTCATACCACATCAAATTTGGCTCATAACATATAGAAGTTTTTAATATTTAAATAAACACTAAAGATAGAACATAGTGTAAACCGGTATGTTTGTAAACCAAATTCGACGCGGGATGAAACAAAATCGTTCCAAACACAATGAGCACTTTGAAAAGCGCCATTTTATTTATTTAAGTTTTTCTATTTATTTAATTTTTGTATTTTATTTTTGCTGCCACATAACACAAAACCTAAATCGAAGCTAATGTTGAGTGAACACTATGGCATTTTGTGATATCGCAATAGTGTGTATTAGTGGCAACATTTGTCATTTCCGATATTTTTCGTTCTGTGGCATTGATTTCCATATAAAACACATAATGTGAAGGGTGTTGCACACATTTTGAAAATGACAACACAAAAAATGCCAGATGTATACTCAGCATTAACAAAAAACCAACTCATCGCATTCAAACTACTCAACGTACGTTAAAAGTTAATACTTTCCACATTTTATATTATTAGTTGTACGTCAACGAAGTTTATGTGACTGGACCTTGACAAAAATGGCAGCGTTTAACAATTTTTCACATTTTCCATATGTTTTTGATTTTTTACTTTATGCTGTGCAATTTTGGTTTACACTTGTTTTTTTTAACAAATATTTTTCATGTAGAAATTTTCTTGCTACATTCTTTTTCGCCAAACATTTTTTTTAACTTCCGATCGAATGGGAAAAAATAGCTCAGCTGTGTTGTTGTTAATGCAAAATATAGTTTATTCAGGCTGGAGCCAAATTAAACAATTCCGTGATTCCGCTGAAATCTAATTGAAATCAAATAATTTCCCAAATTAACTCATTTTACTTAATTTCTATGAAACCAACATGAAACTGCAATAGGCAACGCTGTTTTTGTACTAAAAACTTATTTTCATGCAAGAAAAAAATTCAAAGCGTCTAACTGGTTGAAAAGGAATTTTTTTTAATTCTATATGAAATTAAAAAATTATTGAAATTCATTTATTTATGACGATTTTTGTGTTTAAAATTTTTATAAATATGAAAAAGCCTTTATTCAACTAAAAAAAGTACTCCAACATATGCCGCAATGAATCAGACGTTTGTAAAATCAACTTAAATGTCATTCAGTAACAGTATGAATACTTGTGATTTCGTTTATAATTTCAGCTTGAAATTAATCAATTTCGTATTAGCCTGAATGGACTATAAGTGAATTTGCCTTGAATGAAACCATATTGCCATATTGTGAAATGGTGTTGCCAGCATAAGCGTTTTGAAATCAGTGTTGCACAGCTGCCAGATTTAGTATCAATAACTTAACAAAAAATTATACATGCGTTTTTAAATGAAAAAGATCTTTAGTCAGGCTTAATTAAGTTCAGTAATTTCAATGCTTTTATTGAATGAAATATTTTATTAATTAATGTGAGTTTCTAAAGAAGAGAAGAAAAATTAAATTAGACTTTTAAGCTGGGGGAAATACCGATATTTTTCTGTGCAGCAACGCACTTCATCAGCACCCTAGTCTATCTACTTGGGTAGAGATTGTTATTAACATCAGCTATTTAACGTAAATTCTAATGAAACGGAATGTGAGAAATGATTGTTGTGTACAATTATTGATTTACCTTTGGTAAATACATATGTAAGTATCACTATTTATTTCCCCTGTTTTCCATTTTTTCATTTTTCTATTTAGGTTAGCACGAAGTTATATTAATCTACCTACGTATGTTTAACTATTCTTGCTTATCTTTTACGATCATCACATTAATTATTTTTACTTATTCGATGTACCGTCGGTACATACATATAAGTATTATAGTAGTGGATATTATGTTACTTTGTTGTTGCATTCTCCCGTTTATTTGGTTTTCGAACATTAGTGATTGCCAAGTGAACAGTGATTGCCAAGTGAACATATTTTTGTCACGTGCCCATGATGAATTGAGACATTTTCAGATTTTTAATTGAACTATAGTGAATTTTTAATCAGAAATAACCGATTTTTGCGAAACTTACCACACACCTTGAGCTCTAAAATAGACACGCCCATTAAAAATTAATATTTTATTTTAAGTGGTTCTACTTTACCTATTTTCACAAGACTTAACATGCAACCTGAGCTCTGAAAAACACACAATCTTGCATTTAAAAAATGGGTGGAGACACGCCCATTAAAATGCCCATTAAAATTTAATTTTATATTTCATGTACTTCTTCTTATCTTCTTCTATCAGATCTATGCATTGAAGTCAGTTTTTTTTGGCAGAAAGAATTATTTATATAACATTCTCGTTTATAGTGCTGCAATTAGCAAACAGAAAAAGTTTCGTGCAACAAAATTCATGTAATTTCATGAAAAAATGCTTAATGTAAATCAGGTATTAATTAGGTAAATTTGAACAATTCACTTTTATTGATACCAATGTAAAGTAGAAATATTGGAATTAATAGTGGAATATGATGTTGGACAAATGTCCACCTCTAGCACGTCGGCAGACGTCCGCTCTTTGCATAAAATTTTGAATCACATTTTGCAACACAGAATTTCATCTTTCAGAGCGTCAGTTGTTTGTGGTTTGTTCACATAAACCCGTTCTTTCAAATGGTCCCAGAGAAAATAATCCAGCGACGTTAAATCACCAAATCGAGAAATTACACGACCGGGAAATTTCTTATGCCATAACTGAATTGTTTGGCCGGCTGTGTGACTTATGGCGCCGTCATGCGGAAACCAAAGGTCACTGATGCCAATATTAGGTAATTCTGGCTACAAAAAAAATCGATTATCATGGTTTGGTAGCGCAGAGAATTCACGGTTTCAGCGTTTCCTTGCTCATTTTCGAAAAAAAATATGCGAGCCAATGATGCGGCCTGACCACAAACCGCACCATATGGTCACTTTCTTTAGATATAATGATTTTTTGAGGACTGTTTGTGGATTTTGTGGGTCCCATATGCGACAATTTTGTTTGTTTACACACCCGAATAATTGAAAATGGGCCTCATCACTAGAGATGATTTTGTTGAAAAATGCATAGTTTTCGTTCAGTTTTTTTTCTAGTAAATTTTAACAATTAAAATTATAACTTCAAGAGTGTAAAATTTCTCAACTTTGTACTAAATAAATGACAAAGGATGACAGCTAAATTCTTGAAATTTCATAATTTGACACCCAATTTACTTTCTAACCTCAAATTTGTCCATCTTTTAGTTCCATTGCAACTCTAACGAATTGTTTTCAAATTTCGATAGATATCGAACGCAGTACTTTTCCCCAAGGAAAGGACCCCTAAAATATTTACGCTATCCTCATAGAACAAAGCAATCAATAATTTTAACGGAGTATAGAAAATTATTTGTCATCTTTACACAAAGTGAGATATTGTAATGCATGTATGTATATGTATATGTATATGTATATGTATATGTATATGTATATGTATATGTATATGTATATGTATATGTATATGCATATGTATATGTATATGTATATGTATATGTATATGTATATGTATATGTATATGTATATGTATATGTATATGTATATGTATATGTATATGTATATGTATATGTATATGTATATGTATATGTATATGTATATGTATATGTATATGTATATGTATATGTATATGTATATGTATATGTATATGTATATGTATATGTATATGTATATGTATATGTATATGTATATGTATATGTATATGTATATGTATATGTATATGTATATGTATATGTATATGTATATGTATATGTATATGTATATGTATATGTATATGTATATGTATATGTATATGTATATGTATATGTATATGTATATGTATATGTATATGTATATGTATATGTATATGTATATGTATATGTATATGTATATGTATATGTATATGTATATGTATATGTATATGTATATGTATATGTATATGTATATGTATATGTATATGTATATGTATATGTATATGTATATGTATATGTATATGTATATGTATATGTATATGTATATGTATATGTATATGTATATGTATATGTATATGTATATGTATATGTATATGTATATGTATATGTATATGTATATGTATATGTATATGTATATGTATATGTATATGTATATGTATATGTATATGTATATGTATATGTATATGTATATGTATATGTATATGTATATGTATATGTATATGTATATGTATATGTATATGTATATGTATATGTATATGTATATGTATATGTATATGTATATGTATATGTATATGTATATGTATATGTATATGTATATGTATATGTATATGTATATGTATATGTATATGTATATGTATATGTATATGTATATGTATATGTATATGTATATGTATATGTATATGTATATGTATATGTATATGTATATGTATATGTATATGTATATGTATATGTATATGTATATGTATATGTATATGTATATGTATATGTATATGTATATGTATATGTATATGTATATGTATATGTATATGTATATGTATATGTATATGTATATGTATATGTATATGTATATGTATATGTATATGTATATGTATATGTATATGTATATGTATATGTATATGTATATGTATATGTATATGTATATGTATATGTATATGTATATGTATATGTATATGTATATGTATATGTATATGTATATGTATATGTATATGTATATGTATATGTATATGTATATGTATATGTATATGTATATGTATATGTATATGTATATGTATATGTATATGTATATGTATATGTATATGTATATGTATATGTATATGTATATGTATATGTATATGTATATGTATATGTATATGTATATGTATATGTATATGTATATGTATATGTATATGTATATGTATATGTATATGTATATGTATATGTATATGTATATGTATATGTATATGTATATGTATATGTATATGTATATGTATATGTATATGTATATGTATATGTATATGTATATGTATATGTATATGTATATGTATATGTATATGTATATGTATATGTATATGTATATGTATATGTATATGTATATGTATATGTATATGTATATGTATATGTATATGTATATGTATATGTATATGTATATGTATATGTATATGTATATGTATATGTATATGTATATGTATATGTATATGTATATGTATATGTATATGTATATGTATATGTATATGTATATGTATATGTATATGTATATGTATATGTATATGTATATGTATATGTATATGTATATGTATATGTATATGTATATGTATATGTATATGTATATGTATATGTATATATATATATATATCGCACTTGTTACGCTAAAGGGCGTCAACTCAACATTTTGCAATTTCCACTTTTTGCCAGAAAGCGATCTACTGTAAAAAACTTACACCATTTTCTTTACTCTTTTGTCAAACAAAAAATGTTGAACGTAGACCTCTTTGTGTTATAAAAGTATATAAAAAACAACAATTCTTTGTAAAGAATTTATAAATTTTGAATTGAACCTATTTAGAAGAATCAGCGCGAAAAACTCAAATAAAATAGAAAATCCGGAAATTGAAAAAAATGCTTTTGTAAAATTAAAATAATTCAATCAAAACAAACAACTAATTATATACTTTTTACTTTAAATCATATTCAAAATTAATTAAAATTTCTTATGACAATGAAATCAAATTAGTGTACAACCGTCGGATTTTTGTCAGTTTCAAATTATTTAATTAAAATCTAAATTTGCTTATTTTGTTGCTTTAATTTCATTACAGAGCAATTAATTTTTATAATGTAAACAAATTTTCAAAATTGTAACACACAACATTGCGTGCGTTTTCATAATTAAGGAAAAGTTTGGCCGAGAAGATTTTTAAGACAATTTTTTTTTTCTATAAAAAAAAACAAAAAAAAACAACTAAATTGTTTATTCACGTACATAGATATGTACATACATATTTATGTAGGTATGTATGTACTTTTGCGGTTATTTTTGTGTTTGGGCACTTATTTCTTCACTTTTTTCTACATATGTAGGTACATAATTTTTTTTTATTAAGTTTTGTTTAACACTAATGAATATTTTAGCCTTGATTATTTAAAACATTTTGTATACAATTTTATATATGTAATAAGTAAATATTTGTTATTTTCACCTTTCTAATTAAAATTTAGTTTGGAACGGAAACGGAAGTGATTTAGGTTTGAATTTGAATTTCTTTAATACATGTGAGTGTATGTGTGTACACGTATACATTTGTTTATGTGTGGGTGTGTGTGATGCCAGTCGTATTTTATTTTATAAACCGTAATTTGTATTTTACTACTTGTTACTAAAGCAAAAAATATTTAACACTTTTTTAGAGCCGTCGGTGTTTCAATTTATTTTTGCCGATTTGCTTTGTTAATTTATTTAATTTTGTTTCTAATTTTTCCGCATGAAATTCGTGCGTTTACTCATTACATATGTTTTTCTTTTTTAATTTAATTTACAACAACAGCAGCAGCAACATATTCATGACGTTGCAAGTTGTGCTACAATAACAAACAAAAAAATTAAACGCACACATAAATTTTATTTAGTGTAATGAAAGAAAAACGAAACGCCGAAACCAACACACGCGTTAGTTATTATTTCAATAAACACGCGATCTCTTTGAGAATCCAACAAGAACTGAAGTTGGGAAAAACCAGTCCTGCTTGTTGGCCAAAAGCCACACAAAATACTCACAAATACTCCAAAAAACACACAAACTAAAGCTGGCCTAAGCAGCAAAGACAACAACAAAAATAGGTACTGACACAAGCAAAAGCCAGCTAAAAAGAATAAATAATAAAAACAGCCAGCAATAGCTTAAGAAAAACACTCAAAACTTAAGTTCTAATGCAAAAGCACACAAACAAGCAACACAATTTGCCTTAAAACCACAACAAAAAAACATTTAACTCATTTACTAAAGTCCTGTTTATACAAAACAGCAACAAAAATATGCATAATAACCAGAGAACAACTCAATTTCTCTCTCTCTCTCTCTTTATCTTGCCATATTATTTGTGGGCCAAACAAAAATATACAAATCAACCCCCTTTTATTTAATAAAAATTTTAAATCCCAATAAGAAAAACAGAGATCAATGTGCCTTGTTGACTGACTTACTTCTCTTTTACTCTTGCTGTCGCGTTTCAATTCACAATTGTTCCTCTTGCTCTCACTGGAAACTGTCATTTATGGATTCATTTTATTTGTTTTGTTATTTCCCCGTTTTTTGTTTATTCTCATGAGGGCGTGTTTGTAAACAATGTTAACAACAACAAAATATTAAAATTCTATGGATTTCTTTATAAAAAAAGCAAAATCAGAAGAGTGTGCACCACTTGGCGTTAAGCAAGTTTAATTGTGATTAAAATTTAATACATAAATTTGTTTCGGTGAATTACTAAAGGCATGATGCGATATGGAATGCTTTGGCTTGTAAAGGGATTTCTTTCAAAACTTATTACACTGATTTAATAGCTTTATACGGATATCAAGTGACGGACGGGTCTTGCATGGCTCGACGTGCCAACGGGCATTAGGCAAAGGCCTAATTTTTTTGTTGTTGATGTTCTAGTGTGGATCGCGACTCCAGTCAACCTAAATGAAACTACTCATAATGAATTGAACTTCATCTGTTGCACCACAACTCTAGTCCATAGTTGCGATCAGCGTTGCCAAAAGCTTTTGGGTACCAAATCATTATTTGCCAAGAAAAAATTTTATTTTGGCAAAAAATATAACCATCACAAATCCAATTTTATTTTAAAATAAAAAAAGAGTAATAACAATTTACATAGAAATTAGATTTCGGCATATGCAGAAGATATGGCAATAAATAATGAATAAATTTTAATACAAATTAGATTATCCATAATTGTAAATGGTGTAGAACTTTGAAATGGAAGAAAACAAAGATGAATATTTTAAATTGAGATTAAATTTATTTTATTCGAAAGATATAATCTTCTAGGATTGTAATTTAAATATCACTTCTGGCATATGAATGCCACGCCTGGCTCGTATGTAGTCTAATATGGAGTTATTGCCAATACGCGTAGAGTATTATCCTCCAAGGGGTCAATCAATTCAGGCTTATTGACTTAGACTAGCGACTTCACATATCCCAACAGAAAATAGTGCAGCGGCGTTAAAGTGCTCGTGAAACTATGCGGTTACCAATAAATTAATTGTGACACCAGCTGTGTGACATGTTGCGCCATCTTGTTAAAAAAAAACACATCTCCTGCACATCATGACTATTCAGTAATCATGGCGGATAGACTGATTCGGGTATTCATCTATGCTACGCTCTACAGCAGCAACGACTTCTTCTCTACGCACTGTACTGAAGCCTCTGTGGATGCGTTTTATCATTTAGACTAAACGTGGTAGGAATACGTTTCATAGTTAATCGAATTAATTGCTTTGATGGACTATTATGTTGACCGTAAAATGGACGTAGCACGCGATACTTATTTCGAACAGAACCACAATTTTCAAAATAAATTTGCACAATTTGGAAGAGTTGTTCAGGCATCAGTCTATTCATGTTTAAATGCCAAACCAAACTAAACATAAATTACTTAACAGCTGACAAAATTGCAGCCAGCAAAAAATGTTTTGCCAAATTAAAATTTCATACCTCTAAAAAATCTCACAATAGTTATTTAATTTGATAAAACAAAGTTCATTTGAGTTTTGAAAATCCATTTCATGAACACTGAGTTTGTATAATGTTCTGTTAAACTTGTTTATAATCTTGAAAGAAACAAGACATGAGAGCTCTTAAAGCAAATCGTTAAAACTGAATCGGTTTAATATGCGCTTACATACACAGAAAAAAGTATTCACCAATTAATATTTTCAATTAAGTGTTTAATTGATTCAATTAATTAATTAATTGGAGTGGAAAAATTTAATTGATATTATCAAATTGTTTATAGGTGAAAATTTAATTAATTTTATAATTGATATTTCAAATATTTTGATTAATATTACAAAATCATTCATATCACTTTTTTGTGTGTAGCATAATGTTAAACTTAGCACCATCTTCAATGAATTAATTTTTGTATTTGCATTATTTTTTGCGCTAGACATTTTTTGTTTGTTTGATAGACTTTCTCCTTTTCTAACAAATCTTTATTTGCAATAGTTTGTAGGCAAATACATTCTATTTATATTTTCTTACCATCACATCTTCAAATGAAATTTTTTCGTTTTCAGATTCATGGGAATTTTTATTTCCATCTGCATATTAAAGTAAATTAATAGTATGTAGTACTTGTGCATGTATATGTACATATACATAACTATTCGGCTCAAAATTTAAGTCTTTTAACTATAACTAGTGCTTGAGAAATTGTAGAGCAATAATGAAAGTTGTACTTATATAGGCGCATATTCATAGTCAAAACAAAGTATACTTTAATAGTTTGAAATCAGTATATTTTATTGTAATACTGTTTTTAAATTATAAAAAAAATTAATATTAATAAATATGCACCATAATTTTTAAAAATTAAAAATCATTATTCGGGGAAAAAAATCAAAAAATCATGAAAAACAGCAAAAAAATTACACATTATCATCAGAACTACTTGTCATATAATAACTTACTTTTCTGATTGCCAAATTTCATTACTTTCTTACAAATTTCATTACTCGCTTACAAATCACATTACGTAAAACTTAAAAAAGCTATGTACAAGTTGCTAAATGTAGAGAATGATTTTTTTAGATTAAATAGATTACGTGAACAAGTTGCCAAATGAAACAGTAAGTACTTCTCAAAAATCGATTATTTTAGTTAAAATCATTAATTTGGTAATCCAGTAGGGAAGAACTTCCACCAAAATTGCTTAATTCCAAACTCGATTACCTTTTTTGAAATATTTTGCTGGGTGGTTGCAATCCGCAATCCAGATTAAGGTCGTTTTAGGTGCATTTTCTGCATTACTTGTCCATAAAATTTATAGCAAAAGCACTAAATTTTTTAAGTAATTTATATAAAATTTTTCCTGACAAATTGACTGAAGCTGATTTGCTAAACATCAATTGCCATCTGTAAGTACTAAGAATGCCGCAAAGGTTTTAAAATTTATACTTGTGGTTCGAATATTTCGCAAACTTTGTAGCTGTACACGATATAAATACCGAATAGGAAATTTACAAAAACTTTGTATTGATACGTTTTGGAAGTCCACCAAACTTTAGCCTATGTATAATCGAATATGTTACCTGATGTAAGCATTATTTTTTTAAATTTATTTTTTTTTAGTTTTTTCTGGTTTTTTTAGCGATTTCTTAATTTTTTTTGTGACCTTTTTACTTTCGGTAATTTTTTTTTTTTTTTTTTTGATTTAAGGGATTTATTTTATTTTTGGTGGTATTTTTATTTCAAGCGCTTTTTTCATTTTGGCGTTTTTTTCGCTTCAGAATTTTTTTGATTTTGAGAGTTTTTAGTTTTAACATTCTTAAAAGTTTGCCTCTAAGATACTGCGAGTTGTCAAAACTACATTAACTAATTCAATAAACTTTAACTATGATTTTTTGATGTGTAAACATCTATACGCCAGGGGGTAAAAATCTTTTGACTTTGATTTCTTTGTTGAGATTTCTTTGCTGAGATTTCTTTGCATTGTCAAATCGGTGTGAGCTATGTATGAGTGTATTAGTGATTGAAAGAAGCAATACCAAGCAGAGAAACAAGTCGACAGGCTCGAAGCCGACGGTGAGCCGCCGCCGGTTATTTTTCTGTATATTTCCGTACACCAAAGGTGAAAATGAACCGTAAGAGCTACGGACTTGAAATTTGGACACAATGTGTAGACATTTGGCCACTACAACAACAAATACATGAGAGTTAAAAACTAAAGGGTGTTCGAAAACGAGCAACGAAAAATGTTAAAATCCCATGTAATATAAATACAATTGTATGTACATATATAAACTTGAAATTTTAAAAGTTAGTGTATTTTTATACAGACTACAACAATTAACACCAAATTTAAAAAATTTAAATCAATGGGTGTTCCATCAGTTAATGCAATTTTGACTTTGTAATTTTGACAACTTGCTGTATCTTGGAAACCGTAAGAGCAAAACTCTTGAAATTTTCAAAAACGGTAAAACTAAAAAATCAAAAAAATATAAAATCGCCAAATATAAAAAATCGCCAAGAACAAAAAAAAATCGCCAAAACGAAAAAAACGCACCAAATTAAAAAAAATCTCTAGGACTAAAATAAATCGCGAAAAACTGGAAAAATCGCCAAAATGAAAAAAAATTCTTAAACAAAAAAATCGCCAATATGAAAAAATCGCCAAAATGAAAAAATCTCCTAAATAAAATAACCCCAAACACAGAAAAAAAATCGCCAAAATGAAAAAACCTCAAAAAAACAGAAAAAAATCGCCAAAATGAAAAAACCCAAAAAAAAAAACAGAAGAAAATCGCCAAAAAAAATTGTGAAAATTAAAAAAACCCAAAAAGAGAAAAAAAAACGCCAAAACGAGAAAAAAGCAATAAAACTGAAAAAAATCGTTTAAACTGAAAAAACTTAAAAAAGGAAGAAAGCTAAATCAAAAAAAAAAAAAATGATCAAAACCGAATGTGCGCGAGTCAAAGTCGAACTTTACTGAATTTATTTTAATTGCAATGCGTACACAGCAACAAGAACAGCAACAACTAAACGATGAACAACAGGAATTAAAAAGTAAAAATTAAGGCATTTACCATAGATGAGGACTGCAATACCACTAAAGTTTCAGTAAAAACAATAAAAAATGTTTGACAAGTAAATTTTTACTGATTACTAAAAATTTTTTCTAAAATTTTTATAAATTGCCTAAATGATTTGTTATATGATGAGGTGCATTGAATTTTCAGTAATCAGTAATGCCCGTATTCATAATGAAATTCTACCAAGTGGCTAAATGTTTTTCATACAAAAGTTTCAAAATTTGAATGAAAAAACTTTGCCACTTGCTACTGCCCTACGATTTTACTGCTAATGCAAATTAAATTTCATTAGCAGTAAAAATTTACTGAATTTTTTTAGTAATCAGTAAATTTACTGCTTACTGCAATTTTGAATGAAGTACATATACATATACTGCAGTGTGCACATTTACTAACCGAATAAGTTTAATAAAACAAACAAAAACCAACAAATTCATATGTATTTACAATATTGAAAGTTTTGATACCTTTAATTAATTAATTTAAAAAAAGATACTAAAAGCATAAGTACCAACTTAAAAAAAAATTTCATTACTAGATGTTTACACATCTCCTCTGTGCTCGGACTCACATTGCTTTTTTTATATATATGATTTTAACAGAGTAAAGTTCGTATCGTGATTTTTTAGTTTCAGTGTTAGTTAGTGTAGTCTGCATAAAAATACACTAACTTTGAAAATTTCAAGTCAGACAGCCAGACGGTTGGACGGACATAGTAGCAAAAGCAATAGAATCTTATTTCACCTTTGGTGTACGGTACCCTAAAAACATTGCGATTCATTTTTAGCTGCCTTATTGCATACGTGAGCGTTGACAACACTATTATTTGCTTGAGCAACTAAAACTGTATTCGTCATTTCCCCTATTTCCTGTTTTCCTTTCTCTCGCTCTCACTTAAGCGAATTAGTATTTGTGGTTTTATTTTTGTCCATTTGCCAAATTCTATATACTCCTACAAAAATGTCTCTGAATTTCTTTTTTTTTTTTTTTTATTGTACATTTGTAAACTTCTACCTTAACATTTGCTATAATTAATTATGGTTTGGGATAATTAAAACAAAAAAAAAAAAAAAACAAAAAAAAAAGCGTCTGCAACAAAAATAAAAACTCCTATTTAAGTTTTAACTTTTTTTTTGTGCATTCGTTGAATGTAATTGTAGTTGTTGCTTTCAGTTTGAAAAATTTATATGTTTTTTATACTTTTTTTATCTGGGATTTGCATCTTTCGCGCAATAAATCACGCTTCAGTAGTTTATGTTGTTTTTTTTACTCGTCGCTAAATTTCTAGTTGATTGTTGTTGTTGCTGTTGCTGTTGCTGTTGCATTTTAAATTTCGTCTGAAGTCTGGTTTGTTGCTTTAGTTTATTATTATATGTAGGTATGTATACAATATACATATGTACACATGTAAATATGTATGTATGTATGTATATGTGTAGTTAGTTTTTGGATTATTATTATATTGTTGGTGTCGTTTGTTTTATCTGTTGCATTATTTTTCTCTATTTTTAGTGTGACTTTAAAATGCATTTCTGTCTGTCTGTCTGTCTGTATGTATGTATGTGCATGTGTGGTTCACCAAAATTCTATGGTTAATGATTATTGCAATTATTCACCTTTTTCTTTTTTAATTTTATTAGTGTCGGGCTTCTGATAATTTTCTATGTCTGTCTGTCTGTAGGTGGTTTTCTTTGTGTGTATTTAATTTGTAGGTAAGAATTAAAGGGATAAATAATGAATAGTAGTTTGTTTAACATTTTAAAATGTCCCTTAATTGAGTGATTTTTATCTATGATGGCTGGCCGGTTGCATACATTCATACTCGTATGTACATATGTACGTGGTTCAGAGATGTTGCAAATAATGGTGGCCTCTAAGTAAAATTAACTTTATTTTAGGAGTTGCACTACACATATATTTACTTAAATCTAGACTAAACTTACATTATTAAATTGTTCATGAAATTACATGCACGAAACTTGATTTATTTGTTAATAGAAAGAGCAGAAAATTAGATTAAAAAAAATGGATAATTCCACTGTGACGGGTGTGACCATGATACTTATTTTTTTTTAATAATTCACGGATACAAAATTTATAGCATAAAAAAGGGTTCAGTTCCCAAGATTGTTAATCTAAAAAAAAATAAGGAATAGGTAGACTCTTGAAGAAAATGATTTCTACTCAGAAGGCTGTGGCAGGCGAATCGTATCACAATCAGTGCAGCGAAACAATTTTGTATTAAAATCACATATTTAATTTCTTTTTACATATTATCGGCGCTGTTCTCTAAATCGGATCGATTTGAAACCTAACGCCCCCACTTGAATGCATACACAAAAATTCATTAAAGTCGATCCAGCCGTTAAGTTGCAGTATAGATAAATAACCTAGATACCGACTGCAGCGCCATCTGCCCGCCTGATTTGTGAATCTAAACCATGGGTGAACATCATGTAGCAAATTTTTGCAAATCGAATTCACACGTATTCTTATTCTCTTTCATTTAGTCTTATCTGAGATAAATTTTTGCTTATCTTTTTACCCATTTGTCTCAAACGCACTGCGAGAAATTTATTGTGTATGCTGTTTATGTTAAAAAATTCTTTTGCTTATGTGAAATTTAAAAATTATTTTCTCTTACAAATTGGTTTTTAGTAGTTTTAAACTCAGAATTTAAGTGAATAATAATGTTTATTTATTATTAGGGCTAATTAAAATATGCAAAAAAAAAATTTCAAATATGCGCCAGAAATAGCACGAAAAAATTTTAAAATATGCACCGTTATATGCACAAATATGCAAAATATGCAAGAATAAAATCAACAATTTTGTTACCTTAAAGTATTTTTATTCAAAGACATCGTTATTATAATGAACACTCATTTGTTTTTTTAAATTTTCAAAAAGAAATGATCTTCTAGTTATTGTCACATAAAACAGATGAATACATGGAAAATATGCGTTCAACATCAGTAGATGTAACAGGAGCGTATTTAAATGCGAGTATTTCAGATGGGTCAAATTTTCAATATATTCATCGGTTTCGGTTTTATTGAAATATATATAATTTTTAATTTTGATTAAGGTCTTCAGACCTGTGTTTCTGTTCAAAACTTTGTTGAATTTATCAATGAATACATTTTGGTTTGTATTTTCAATACTTTCTTTCACACGTTCTATAACAGCTTAACTTTCACTAATAGGAAGTCCTTTAGTTTCTAGTTGGGTGATGCTTGAGCAGAGGCATTCAAAATTATGTTTTATATAAACTAAGTCAGATTTCATTGACTCTTTTTGAAACAATAATTTTGCATTGCTTATAGACTCTGCCTCATCGTCATCAAGTTCATCTAAAACGTCACAAAAAAGAGGAAAGAAATATATTTCATCTGAATTTCTTTTACACCAGTTTAATCGCATTGCCAGAGTGAAAAATAAGCTTTTTTATGCAAGGTGATCCAAAATAAGCATTTTTTCTACAAAAAAATTAAAATATGCAAAAGCCCTGTTTATTACTTTTTGTTGAAACGGTTTTCGAGAAAAAAATTCTTTCATAAAAAAATCATATAAGAATTACTTTTATTAATTGTTTCTGCCAGTGTGTTTATCTTTTTCGCTCACTTACACAACCTTAAATTTATCTTGGTCACCTATGATCTAAACCATCCAAGGCGCCACCCAAATGCATACAAAAAAAAATTCATTCAAATCGGTTCAGCCGTTTAGGAGGAGTTCAGTGACATATACACGTACAGTAGAATTATATATATTACATACATATATATAGAGAAGATAAAGACTTTATGTCAAATAAATGTGCCTTGGTATTCCTAATATATAAATAATCCCCCTTAATGTGAATGTCGTCGTCAACGTCACATCAAGACAACAGTATATATTGTCACTTGTCTACTCTTTGTCGACAACAATTGACTACATGCTCCATTAATTTACAAAGCCTTAAAGATTAGTAAGAGATTGTCAATAAGAGCCAATTGTGGCCGATAAAGAGCAGACAAGTGACAATATTTATATTAGAATTAGTCGATTCGTATCGTGTTACTTTTGAAGTGGTCGGTATCGTTTAATTCTGGATGTTAGCGAACGTGTCAGCTGTTATATTTGTCACATACGTTACGATACATATTAATTGAACAGCAATATGTTTTATTTATGTTACAGATTTTGTCAGCTGATTCGTCAACTCACGATACGAATCAACTAATCCTACCATTACCGTCATGTTGATGTAACGTCGACGAAGCCATTCACAATAAGGGGAATAATTCAAAAATGAACAAAATTTCAAATATGGCAACACTTTAGCATCCTACATACATAACTCTACCGATTTTCGTCAGCTCAGTGCAATAAAGTCATAATTAACAAGCCGAAATGGCATTATTAAGCGAGTGCCAGACACATCAATATTCAGCTTCAATATCTGTGGTTGTGTGTGTTTGTTTACCAAAAATAGTCACGCACACAACCACATATATTGAAGCTGAATATTGATGTATCTGGCTCCCGCTTTACTCAATTAATTCTGGAAAAATTATATGTATGCATTAGTCTCCTGCACAAGATATCTTACAAGAACTTTTAAGACATGAGGGATTTTTAAAATGCTTTACTACAGCGAAATCTTATAAAACAAACGTTAACAACACTGTTTGCAAGAAATTTTTTTGAGTATTGTAGGTATAAGAGTAAGGAAGAAAACACTTCGTGACGCAAGAATTTGTGATACTAGCTTCTTTCTACGCATAAGCGCGTGTACAAACGTCATGCATGTATGTGTGTATGATCTTTTATTTTTCTGCGCACATGCAAAGGCATACACATGCATTAACATTAGTCGTATGCTCCCTGAAGGAAATACCGATGGTGAAAATGTACTGATTCGCTTTTGACTTTGTCACCAGTACTACTCTACAATTATTCCCCATACAATACTTTGTGCTATAGACATTTAGCATGTGCTTTCATTGAAAATCTACTAGTAACACTAAAACAATTGACTAGGTAGTGAATTCATAGTTCTTATGGGAACATGGAGACATACCAACCAGACATTTACTGGTACATTTCTATACCTTACGTACATACAAATTTATGTATATTGACAAGTTATTGCAAAATCCACCAGAAATACACCACATCTGTTTTCTCTCTCTCTCTCTCTTTTATACTGACGAATAGAAGAGATATTGTAGACAATGTAACTACTACTATAATTTTAGTGTTGACATAGAGACACTTGGCCCCAGCCTGACTGCAGGGCGGTTAATCACATAATAGCTTACCATCTACATATTACACACACACTCAAACGTACAATATGAAAAATAACAAGCATACACTAATCAACAGTACTTCTTTTGAGAGTTTGTTACAAGCAAGCTGTCTTGCGACATCGCTTGTTACAACTGGTATACACATACACCAATACATCCATCGTGCCTCGCTTATAGTACAACAGCATTTATTATTGGTTTAGTATAATACATGCGACGTGAATATATTTAAAAAAACTTAACGTATTTACATTTAAAGACCTTTTACGCAAGTCTCTAGTATGTATATGGCTTTATTACCAATGCAGTTCAAAAATAAGTCAAATTTTGCATATTACTTAAGACTTTATTTCAGTGAGCCGACGAAAATCGGTACATTATGCGGATAGTGTGATCTTGAATTTAGACCTTTAATAATTCAAAATTGTTATAATTTTGCATTAATATTTTAATAGACACTAAACGAATTACCAAATTTAGTTGACTTAAAATGGATTATCGTTATTAGGTAAAGGATTTTCATGTAAACACATGTTTTCTGTCCTTGGTCGTAGACCAACGTACATGAAATATCTTTGCGAATCAACAAATTTGCGACGAAATGGCATCGATTTGTTAGTGCATATTTTTGCATATTTTATAATAAATATATATTTTTACATATTTCATTAGAAATGTATATTTTTAATACATTTTTTTTGTTTTTTTTTCATGGTATAAATCACATTTTGGTTTTTGATTAGTTGCAAAGTATTTAAAAGCTGCAGTTTTTAAATCTGTGTAAGAACAAAAAAAAAAAAAGAGGAAAACGAGCAAAATTTACAATCGTATTTTTTGTGATATTATTCGATATTCGAAAACACCGTAGGACTCCTTCAACTTGACTTAAGTCAAGAATACCAATACCATTGAAAATTAGAAAAAGAAACAAGAGCGTGGGAAAAGTAGCCCTTTTAAACCCAAAAATTTTTGTGTATATTTTTTTTCGGTCTGTCTACTGGTTCCGCATTAATTTCATGTGGATTTAAAGTATTTTTAAAAGCTCCTTTGCGTGTTGCTGCCTTTAATGAAAAAATATACAGTGATACGATACGGATACATCCTATAGTAACTAGATGTGGAACGTGGCAGAAGGCTGACGGATACTATGTTTCTATTAATAAAATTAAAGAAATTTTAAAGTAAAAAAAAACTTAATAAATTGATATTTGTGCACACATAGTATTGCTTTCTTGTTCGTTACTTTAACAGCTCAAGTTGAATTAATTGAAGATGCGGTAAAAAAAAATTGTGCTCTGAAATGCAGAATAAGTGAAGAGATTAAAAATAAATTAGAAATAGTTATACAACAAAAATTATGGAATTAAAAATATATGCAACAAATGGCATAAATAGTTCTAACAACAAAATTTTAGAAGTTTTTAATGACAAAATGTTTGTTAAGAAAGCAATGAAGCTGATTTTTTTAAGTTTTTAATGTTATTAAATGTTGAAAAAAAGGATTTTATTAGTTTTAAACACATATTTTTATATTTTTATTGCATATTTTATGTACATAGAACATGGTTTTAAATGCATGAAAATCCTTTCCCTAATCATTATTCATTTATTTTAACGTTTACATGTGCACATAGGTACTTATTTGTTTAAACATTTATTTTTTTATCTGTTATGTTTATTATCTCTTAATCCCTATAATCTTGCTTTTTCTCAAGTGAAATTCTTTCATTTTCTTTTTAAATATTTACAATGGACAAATGCACTTTCATTTTATTATTAAGATAGACGAGACGCCCTTGTATAGCAAAAGCAACCCCATTTCAGCAAATGGATTAATTCATAGTTGTATTGAACCGCCATTAAAAACAAAAATTAACAAACAACTCCATGATTATTATTGTGCAGTCAGTCATATTTAAGCACTAATCACTGGCTTTGAAATCCACCCTTTTTGTGTAATCACAAGCATATCATTAACAAACACTACGGAGTAGTTCATTTGCATTTCAAATTGCACATGATTTACTGGCGTCAAGAGAAATGTGGCAGGAGGGTTAAAACAAATACATATTGTTCATATGTCAGTTGCCTTGAATATAAATTTGGTTTTTTTAGGCCCCTTTTTAAAGAAATTTTTGATTGTGTATCATTTTAAAATACAATTGCTTAGAAGGTACCTTAAAGGGCGCTTTATTTTCTTTTTGTACATGGTACTTTTATAAAAGGTACTTTATTAAAAGATGCTTTTGAAAGGTACTTTTTTTAAACATCTTTTTGGATTTAACGGTATACCTCGAAAAGTAAAACCAATTTAAGAAACGAAGTGCAGATTTAAATGATTATTCCAGTTATTTGGGATAATTATTTAAACGGTTTAACCAGTGCTGCCACTCATATATTAATTTCTAGGTAGATTTGCACGGAATACAATTTGTTTTTAGATCTATGGCTTCTAAAGAAAATTTCTATTAGCTGTAATCATTAATAAAAAAGAAAAGTTTAAAATATGAATAAATTCAGTAAAGTGCATTGGCGTAGCTAGACATTTTTTCTAGAGGGGGGAGGGGCGGGGGGGAGCAAACAAATTTTTTTTCAATTAGTGTTTTTTATGGGAATTGTTAAAATTTAAGCTTAAAATTTTTTAAACGCACTAATAATCCCAAATTAATATTTTACTTATTAAGTTAAATATATATTTTTTATTACAAATACATTGAAATTGGAAATTAAAAAAATATATTTTACTTAATAAGTAAAATATTAATAAGTAAAATATTGGTTTGGGATTATTAGTGCGGTTAAAAAATTTTATACAGATTTTTTTTATTTAAAATATTTTTTATTTAAGTTAAAACATAAATTAACAGTCCAGTTTTAATAACAAAAATTAAGTTATAATTAAAACTAAAAAAACAAAACATTCAAAACAAAAACAATATGTAGACAAAAAGTAAAGTATGTATTAGAAAAAAAACTAAATAATAATAATAATAATAATCTAATAATAATAAACTAAATAATAATAAAATTAATATTCGTTTCCAACAAGTGTATATGTTCATATGGAAAAATTATTTATGTATATACAATATTTGAATACAATATTTTGAAAAGATACAAGCAAGAAATGATTTCATTCATCATTCATGATTTCATTTCTTAATAATTTATTATTTAATTTAAAAAAAATTATCTGTTGGTGCATAAATAAAAATAGAAAATTGCCATTTATTATTTAGTTACCCTTCCAATATTGAAGTTCTGAATCAAAACTATATTGTTGCGATGAATGAACACACATACATACATAAATAAGTACAAACATATGTATGCAAGTATGTATGTATACGTATTCAATTGAAAAAAATTTTATGTGCATATATATACATGCATAGATATCGATAGTTGAGTTTTTCAGTGACTTCAATAAATTTCACACTAATACACCTCATCACAAAAATTTATTGCAATAGTGTAAAAAATAGCGCTTTTACAGGCAGTTGTACAAAAAAGTTACATTTTGAATATTACACTTTCTATTATGTTTTACCTTCTCCTGTAAAGTTACAATTATTTGCGTTAGGGCCTTTCCATTTGAGACCAACGATATATTGACCTGTGTAAGTTGATATCCTATCAAAAATTTCGGTCATCAAAAGTACTGATACCAAAATTTGGACCTAGGAATATTTTTCACAAGTTTTCCACTAGTCTAACAAAGTTGTATATGAACATGAATTGTTTTTTGTTTTGTTTTCTAATAAAAATAAAACATATGTAGACATGTTTAAAGAGGAAATTTTGATTTGTTCGATTTTCTGACGATTTTTCGGACATGAAATGACGATTATTTTATATTTTATCGGGATTTCGGCGATTTTTCCATCCTTTTATCTGGCAGCCCTGGATTGAACCATAAATATGCATTCATACATATATACATACATGTGTGTGTACGAGTATATATAGTATATGAATATATACAAGGTAAATATTTGCAGATCATAATTTTTCGCTATTTTTTTAATTTTACTCTAAATAAAAATTGGTGGCTATTGTTACAAACAATTTGACAGTAGAAAATCTTAAGAACACCTTAAGACAACTTGTCTTGCTACTAACTACATACGTACACTAATACAATTTTATTAAGAATTTGTTGAAAGCTACATACACACATACATATCTACACACATGCATTATAAATTCACATGGAGTTTACTATTTGTGATGTTTTGAAGTGCTGTAAACTTATAGTTTTTTGGGTATTTGTTATCTAATAAAAGTATGCATATTTAGCGATTATTCGAAAAGTTTGTATAAAAATTACTGGTGATTTTCATGAGTAATTTTAAAATAAATAAAAAATAGAATATGTTTTAAAAAGAATTTATAATAAATCCTGCCCCCCCCCCAGAAAGGCCTAGCTACGCCTATGGTAAAGTGCGACTGTAACTCGCACTGTAACTGTAACTAGATATGTAATTTAATACAAACTTCATCCCATATAATAAATAGTTTTGACACTTTATTTTCTTGTTTTGGCGATTTTTTTCATTTTTGCAATTTTTTTTTTTGTATAAAAATTTTTTCTAGTTTTGGCGACATTTTCGCGTTTTGGCGATTTTTTTTCGATTTTTGACGTTTTTTTTCATTTTGCGGTTTTATTTCATTTTGGCGATTTTTTCGAATTTGGCGATTTATTTTAGTGTTAGATATTTTTTTTTAATTTTGACGATTTTTTTCGTTTTGGCGATTTTTTTTGGTTCCGCGATTTTATAATTTTCGGTTTTTTTAGTTTTAGCGTTTTTGAAAATTTCAAGTGTTTGCCTCTTACGGTTTCCAAGATATAGCAAATTGTCAAAATTACATAGTTAAAATTGCCATTAACTGATGGGTACCAGCCTTAAATTTAATTTTTTTTAAATTTTAGTGTTAATTGTTGTAGTCTGTATAAAAATACACTAATTTTACAAATTTCAAGTTTCAATATACATATGTTCATACAATTGTATGTATATTACATGGGATTTTAACATTTTTCGTTGCTCGTTTTGGAACACCCTTTAATTTTTAATTCTCATGTATTTGTTGTTGTAGCGGCCAAGGTTCTACATACTCTGTCCAAATTTTAGGTCCTTAGCTCTTACGGTTCCTGAGAAAATACCGTGTGACGGACAGACGGACAGCGTAGCGAAAACAATAGGATTCCTTTTCACCTTTGGTGTACGGAACTCTAAAAAACATGTCTAACACAACATGAAATTTATTAGGAGCGTAAAATAGTGGATCTAATTATTCATTCTGTTCTGTGGTTACGTAAAACATTTTTTTCTGCCAAAGCAAAATTTCAAACTATTCATTGCTTTGCTGTCATAATATTCTTCAGCAATTGCGGCATCATCTCTATCGTGCCGGTATTGCCATATTATCGGCTTATTTCTTAGTATTAAAAATTTTCTCCATTTTGCTTACACTCAAATTTGAAAACGGAAAGCGTAAGGAAAGAACAAAAATTTTAGTATAATATAAAATTTGCAGGAATTAAATTAATTTTATTGTTCATATTTGTGGAAAAATTCTTAAAGCAAACTACAAATAGAAGCCAAGCCTTCGTTTTTAGTATTTCTGGTAAAATCGTTAAAACTTCAAACAAGTTTAAATCATATCTTTGGCAGAAAGTACTCCTTGCAGACTTAAGTTTAGACAAAATAATATTATATATTTAAATATTGCCTTGTTTAAAGCCTGGTACTCTGTTCGAAGTTGTGAAAAATTTTCCGTAACATTGATTGTTTCGCGTGAAAAATTTGGCATGTACTAAATGTAGCCCAACTCGCGGTTTTTTTTTATAAATTTCTCGCTTTTATTGCATGAAACTATGCAACATTGTTAAAATTCCGTGCGAAAAAAGCACTGCTCATGTTGTTTCGCAGCTAAACTAAAATGATGCCAGACTAATTTTGCATGGAAAGACATGATTTTACGTGTTTTTCATACCAAATACTTTTATGTGTAGTTTGACAGCATTTCACATGAAATTGGCTTAAGAGAAAATTTTTTGACAGCTGTAAAATTAAAGAGAAAAATTGTATGCCCCAGACATGAATTCAAATTTTTTTTATTCTAACTTACTCTTTCATATTAGTGTTGTAAAAAGCGGCTACTTACTCAATACTACTTGATACTTTTTCAATTGGGTACTCGATACTAATCAATACTTTATATACATATCGCTCATTTACTTCAATAGTGGCACAACTCAAAAAAAACCAGTTTTGCAGAAAAGGCGTTTTAAGTTTTTATTTGGCATACAACTCAATGCAGAAATGAAAAAAAATTCTTCTCTCAGGAGGTGATGGTACAAGCTATTTATATGAAATTTTTACACAAGATAAAATACAAAATGCCGCATCTTTCTGCATTATTAACTCAAAAAACTCATTTTTTGAGTTATGCCACTATTGAAGTAAATGAGCGATATGTATGTATATTGGAAGTTAAAAATTATTATTTGTATTATATTATTGATAATGCAATATGGAAAAACAAAGATTAAATACAAGTGTATTTAAATTAATTTATGACAAATGAAAATAAATAAGAAATAATTTTTAGTCAGGCTTAAGTTCAGTAATTTCAATTCTTTTTATTGAATGAAATATTTTATTAATTAATGTGAGTTTCTAAAGAAGAGAAGAAAAATTAAATTAGACTTATAAGCTGGGGGAAATACCGATATTTTTCTGTGCAGCAACGCACTTCATCAGCACCCTAGTCTATCTACTTGGGTAGATAATAAGTTTGAATAAGTTTGAAGATTAGTTTTTGTATTTACATAAAAATTTTTTAACGTACTCTTAACACTTCTGTTGAATTAATCTCTTAAATTATCTTCTAAATATTTTTAATAAACATTTTTTTCTCACAATTGATGTTATTACTTAGTCATTGTTGAAATGTAGAAATAAAATTTTACCGACATTGAAAGAATTTAAAATATTTTTCATGTTTGTGAGGACCTGACTTGCTGGTTATATTGTATCACGTGACTTCCTTCCACTATTCTAAAGGGTCACTTTTTCTGTCCAATAGTATTTGTTAATGACTGAAGTAACTAACTCCATGAGGTTCAGAGTCATATTTATTTGTATCAAGCTCACAGAGTTGTATAATTCTGATGTATTTTAAAGGAAGACTTTCGCTTGAATACTACAAAATGCAACCCTGCAAGTATTGAGTACCGGAAAAAACTCCCGGTATTGAGTACTCAGTACTCAAATACTCAATACTCTTACAACACTATTTCATATCATTCATCAAATATGTTATTTGCAGATTTATAGCGCAAAACTCTTCTTTCTATTTGAATCTCCAAGGCTCAAATTCAAAATCTTTAGTTAACTACCCAGCAAAAAATTTCAAAAAAGATAATCGATTTTGGAATTAAGCATTTTTGGTGGAAGCTGTTCCTTACTGGATTACCAACTTAATGATTTTAACAAGGCGTGAGACTAAAATAATCGATTCTTTAGAAGTAGTTATGTTGTTTATTGTAGGAATTAATTATATTTTCCATTGTGGGAAATAGTTATTTTTTCTTGATTGAACTACTTTTTTCACCTTTGGTGTACGGAACCCTATTGTTTTCGCTGCGCTGTCCGTCTGTCGGTCTGTCCGTCACACGGTATTTTCTCAGGAACCGTAAGAGCTACGGACCTGAAATTTGGACACAGTATATAGAACCTTGGCCGCTACAACAACAAATACATGAGAATTAAAAATTAAAGGGTGTTCCAAAACGAGCAATGAAATATGTTAAAATCCCATGTAATATACATACAATCGTATGAACATATGTATATTGAAACTTGAAATTTGTAAAATTAGTGTATTTTTATACAGACTACAACAATTAACACTAACATTTAAAAAATTTAAATTAAAGGGTGGTCCATCAGTTAATGCAATTTTGACTATGTAATTTTGACAATTTGCTATATCTTGGAAACCGTAAGAGGCAAACACTTGAAATTTTCAAAAACAGTAAAACTAAAAAAAACCGAAAATTATAAAATCGCCAAACCAAAAAAAAAAAATCGCCAAAAATTAAAAAAAATTGCCAAAACGAAAAAAATCGCCAAAATTAAAAAAAAATTCTAACACTAAAATAAATCGCCAAATTCGAAAAAATCGCCAAATTGAAAAAAAAAACGCCAAAATGAAAAAAAACGCAAAAAATTTAAAAAAAAAATCGCCAAAACGCGAAAATGTCGCCAAAACTAAAAAAAAATTTAAATAAACAAAAAATCGCAAAAATTTAAAAAAATCGCCAAAAATAAAAAAACGCCAAAATGAAAAAACGCCAAAAAACCGAAAAAATCGCCAAAACAAGAAAATAAAGAGTCTAAACTAAAAAAGAGCCATAACTTAAAAAAATCGCCAAAACCGAAAAAACGCAAAAACGACAAAACAAAAAAACCCAAAAGACCCCAAAAACGAAAAAAATGCCAAAACTATATATCATATAGGATGGAGTTTGTATTAAATTACATATCTAGTGTTCGTACGGAACCCTATGTGCGCGAGTCATAGTCGCACTTTACTGAATTTATTTAAATATGCCGTTGTTTGAGTAAATTGAAGGTCTTGGTTAAAAACTCAGTTTGATTAAATATATAATAACTTTTAAGAAAAATTTAAATAAATTTAAAAAACCTATTGTTTTACTACGAAATAAACCATTTTGTAAAATTTCTTTTATAAACTCAATTGAAGTGGGTTATATTTTATTCGTATCAGTGCCTCTATTGTTACTTATAAATACTATATTTAGAAAAATTTCAATTGCTTTCATTGATGAACTTTTATTAAAACCGTAAATGAAAAAAAAAATATTTAGAACTACTTATATTTAAATAATTATTTTCCAAAATATAAGTACTTATTTTTTAGTTTAAAATAAATAAGTAGGCAATTTAGAAATATTTATAATTTATTTAAAATAACTACTTATTTTGGCAATATTTTCATGTCTTCTTTTAAAACCCAAAGAATATGTTGAACTTCTGCTTCCTATTTTTAAAATTTTGGGTAATGTGTTTTGTAAGCGAGTACTTCAATTTGGCAATCTAAAAAGTAAGTCATTATATGGCAAGTAGTTCAGATGGTAATGTCTAATTTTTTGCTGGGTAATGAATGCTGTTTAACCAATGAAATTGATTAGAAAAATTTTAAGTTAAACCACGGGTGGTAGTTAACTATAGACTGTGAATAAGGACCTACACAACGGGAAAAAACGTGCTAAAATCCAGATTTTACGCTCGAAATTAAATCATTTCAATCTTAATAGTCCGTTAAATACGAAAATTCTTTTTAAGATCGCATTTCTAATCTTGCATAAAATCCCATTCTAAGATCGAATTCAAGATTTTGTTCTTAATAAAAATCTTAAATTAAGATCATATTCTTAAAAATATAAGATTATAATCTTAAAATTAAGCCTACGTTCTTGATTTTAAGAATACGTTCTTAAAGTTTAAGAATTTATTCCATAAAGTACTGACCAAATTTCAACATTGAAATATTAAGTTTTCTGCAATCTAAATCCAATAACTTTGTTCTTAAATTTAGATCGTCATTTTTTTTTTAATTATTAAGCTTGGTACGCTGTGCACAATTTCGTGCGAAATGCTGTCAAACTACATGTAAAAGTATTTGGTATGAAATATTTGCGAAATTAATACGAAAAATTAGTAATCTGCTCTTATTGCGAAGAACACATTTAAAATATCTGGCAGTATGTTTTCCATGAAAAATTAATCTGGCATCATTTTAGTTTCAGCTGCGAAACAACATGAGCAGTACTTTCTTTTTCCCGGTTCACACGTTTCAACTTTTGTTGCTCCACTCGTAATTCAGCTGTAAGAAAAAATAGGTATTTGTACTTCCGTCTCTGTCTTTCTTACAGCTGAATTACGAGTTGAGCAACAAAAGTTGAAACGTGTGAACCGGGACTTTTTTCGCACGGAATTTTAACAATGTTGCATACTTTCAAGCAGTAAAATCGAGAAATTTATAAAAAAGACGCGAGATGGGCTACATTTACGGCCTGTTCTACGATGTCACCAGAAATCGTTCGATCAAATACTTATATTGAAAACAATAAAAAATTTTCTAATGTCATTGTTGTTTGCAATACAATTTGTCGATCGAAATCGTTCCATCGAACAAATTTTCTAATGTTATTGTTGTTTGCAATACAAGTTGTCGATCGAACGATCTCTGGTGACATCGTGGGACAGGCCGTAAGTACATGTCAAATTTTTCACGCGAAACAATCAATGTTAAGGAAAATTTTTCACAACTTTTAACAGAGTACCAGGCTTTAGTGTAGTATTAAAATAAATAATTACATGAAATTTTCAATAATGCTTGACGGCAACAGCAATTCTTGGGAGAGGCAATGCACTCCTTCCCCTCCCCAATGGACTTTCTACGACTTTGATGATGCGCCATGCTTCCATAGAATGATAAAAGTGTCGTTTTAACTACTCTTTCGGTATTGGCCGCCTAACAACTATGAATGCGTACAGTTAAAACTAAAAAAAAACACGCTCATACGCAAACACACGCATTAATTTTAAACTGTATATGTATAACATGTAACATGTTTATGCACATTTTTTAAACGACAGCAACTAAACTTTTTAGACTGTGTGAGCTACAATCAGAGTATTTTTATAATCTGACTATTAATCGGCTACTCATGAGTATATACAAGGCTATTTTATCTAAACACACACATGCATAAAGCATGTTTTCGAACAGCCAAAATACATTTCCTATTCCATTTTATATATAAACAAATGTATGTATGTATACGTTGGCGAATGATGAATTAATATCCCGAGCAACATGCCTGTATTCATACTCTGAGTATAAGCATACTCCGACTAAAAGTATGACAGACAGTCATTCCGTTTCATACGCATGTGTGTCCTTTTATTTATAGTTGTAGCGCATTTTATTTTTTCACATAAACGAAGTAGAAATGCTCTTGTATGTTGGAATCGGCTATAGTCATATTTACAATTTTATGATTATACGCAGTTACTAAAATTAAGACTATTTACTTAAGTTTACATTTTTATTTGTTTTTTTTTTACCCCCGACTAAAAAAAGGGGTGTTATAAGTTTGTAGTGTGTATCTGTGTGTCTGTCCGTGTCCACGTACAGGCCAAACGGCTGGACCGATTTTCATTAAGTTTTTTTCTGTTTGAAAGATGACTTGATCGAGAGGGTTCTTAGCTATGTTTGAAGAAAATCGGTCCAGCCGTTTAGAATATATAACATCTTTTCTGAAAAAAGTCGGGGGTTTTTTAAATTTTTAATTTTTGTTACTTATTATATATTATTGTCATTCCCTGATATACAATTGTTATGGATCTAATGGCAGCTTTGATATCAGTTCTATACACATAAGAAAATGATTTTGATATTTGAATACGAAAATCGTTGATTCAATAAAAAAAATCTTTCGAATTTTCTGTGATGACGAGTTTTGCATTGTTGATAAATAAAATTGTATGCACGTTTATTGAATATATTTTTTTTCAGCCAATAAAAAAATTTAATGAATCAAAGAAAAAAGTTGTTGACTGAAATTTTATTTTCAGTGATAATTGTTATTGTGTTGTGTGTGTGGACGAATGTCACATTTTTCAACCCCTTTTTGTTTGCTTTTGCTACTAAAACTAAATGTGTTTGGGATGAATCGAACCGGCAATCTCTTGGCTAATAAACTAACGTACTTACCACTCAGCTAAAGAGCAAATCGCTTTTGGATACGCAAATAATGAATACAGGCAAAACATGATTTCTTTTGTTTCTTCTAATCCAAAAATAACTTTGTTGAGTAAAAAAAAAAAAAACAAGCCACGACGTTTTTCGGCTTCTTGTCTGAATGCACACAAATACAACACCAACAATCAAAAAAACAACAACATCAGCACATGACCAGGGGTCAAATCGTCACATCCGTGAACGTACAACTCGTCATGTAAAAACACCATTTTCGGATTATGACATACGTGAACGTATTGAAATCCCATTCAGCTTATACGATTGACGTATCACTTAATTTGTTTTCGTACGATTGCCGATACGATCACGTATGTAACGATTTGAAGCCAGGTTTAGTCAATCAACAAGCAAGGAAAACACCAACACAAATAAATGACATTAAATGATATTTTAAAATGTGCGGAATTGATAAATACAATATTCAAGTTAATGACAAATATTATTGAAACTAAAATTTTATTCAATAACATGGTTTTATTGAAAATAATTCTTGTCTATTTTTTACACAGAGTACACGATACATAGAAAGTTTGCCACTTTTTGGCTGCAAATATTTCGGCTGGAAGTATTTTAAAATCATTCAGGAGCCGAAAGCATATTTTTATCCTGAATTCCTCCAAATTTTTAAGTGTTTTTTTCCAATTCCAATGGAAGTATTTTATACTTCAAAAAAACAAAACATTTTGAAAATATACATATATAATGGGTGTTTTTTATTGAGGTATAGAACTTTAAGTTGGCATCACTTTTTTAACTGGCGGCCATTTTGTCAGCTGTCAAGTGATTAATATTTAGTTTGGTTTGCCATTTCATCATGAACAGGTTGACAAAAGAACAACGCTTGCAAATCGTGCAAATTTATTTCGAAAATAATGGTTCAGTTCGCGAAGTTTACCGCAAGCTCCGTCCATTTTATGGTCGACATAATCGTCCATCAGAGCAATTAATTCGGTTAACCATGGATCGTTTTCGCACTACGTTTACTCTATGTGATAATACGCATCCGCAGAGACGTCGAACAGTGCGCACCGAAGAAACAATTGCCGCTGTAGAGCAAAGTGTTGAAGAGGACCCGAATGAATCGATTCGCCACCGTGCACAGCAATTGGAGCTTTGTCCATCAACTTTATGGAAGATTTTGCGCAAAGATCTTGGCTTGCGACCTTACAAGATCCAGCTTGTGCAAGAATTAAAGCCGCGAGACCATGCAATGCGTCGTGATTTTGGTGTATGGGCCGAAAATGAGATTGATCTCGATGCTGATTTTCATCGCAAAATTTTGTTCAGTGATGAGGCTCATTTTTGGTTGAATGGCTACGTCAACAAGCAAAATTGCCGCATTTGGAGTGAAGAGAATCCACATGAGACCCTTGAGACGCCATTACATCCACAAAAACTGACTGTTTGGTGTGCACTATGGGCTGGTGGAGTCATTGGGCCATACTTCTTCCGAAATAATGCTGGAGAGTCAGTTACCGTTAATGGAGACCGGTATAGAGCCATGATAACCGACTATTTTGTTCCCGAATTGGATGGCATAAATGTGGATGAGTTGTGGTTCCAACAAGACGGCGCTACATGCCACACAGCGCACGTCACAATCGATTTATTGAAGGAAACATTCGATGAGCGCATAATTTCGCGGAATGGACCTGTCAATTGGCCACCAAGATCGTGTGATTTGACACCATTGGATTATTTTCTTTGGGGATATGTGAAGTCGCTCGTCTACGCCAACAAACCAGAAACGTTAGGGGACTTGGAAGCCAACATTCGTGGCGTTATTGCCAACATACGGCCCCATATGCTCGAAAAAGTGGTTGAAAATTGGACCTGTAGAATTGGCTTTATTCGAGCCAGCCGCGGCGGCCACATGCCCGAAATCATATTTAAACATTAATGGCATAAAATTATCCTTCCAATAAAGCCAAATTGATGGACATTAAAACGATTTTCTTGTGTTTTATTTCAATTCGAAGTTCTACACCTCTAAAAAAAACATTATTTTTTTATACTTTGTTTGTGTGCCAGGGGACATTTCTTACCTGTTGCAAACAAACCCAATTTACAATTTGTTATTTATAAGTCTGTGTGTGTGTGTGTGTGTGAATGTGAGTGTGTGTGTGTGTGTCAATTATTATGTAAAATCGACTTACATACATATTTCACGTTATATTAACACACAATGTATAATTAATATTAATTTTTAATACACATATTTTTCTTTGTTGTGTTTTTTGCACTTTATCCACAACTTAAGTACTTTTAGCACCTGTTGTTCGACTGACTGTGTGTTGTGTAATTTCTTTGTATTGTACGAGTATTGTACTCGTATGTTGTATGTTTGAATGGACGTAGTTAGTCTTGGCGAAGTCTTGGCAAGAAAACAACGAAGCTAATTGTTTCAGAAAATCCAATTATCTTCTTATCTACTTACTGGAATAATGAAACAAGTGCATCCAGACAATAACAGTCGGTAAAAGTACTTGCACTTTTTTTTTGAGTGGCAAACACATATACACATATACACTAACACACACTTATGAACTTAAATTATGTTTAATTTTGCTGTAATCATTGTGCATCTTCTTATAGAAGACTGCATGCATACATACACATGCATATTTGCCTTGGTATGCCTGCCTGCAAAGGGGTGGAACCTTACAAGCGGCTTAAAAATTTTTGTGTGGCATCCTTTTCTGCCACAAAAGGAGACTTAAATTGCAAATAAATATGTACGAGTGTTTATGCGATACTTATAATAATTTCCATATGTCTTGCCCTCTTTATTTTTTAAAGAAAACATTTATGTAACTTTTTATAGATTATTGTTAATATGAGTATGTATTTCCCTCAGGCTTAGCAGAAACAATTTCTAGACAAGCGTGTAGAGCGATAAAGAACATTCTGCAGCAAAGAATTTTGTTTTTTTTTTTAATTTTATTCTTTGTTATTACCACTCTGACATAAAGTGTCTCATGTCTTTTCTTTACAGCACATAAATAAACAAAATTACTTGTTACATATAATAGTTGATGACATGTTTCATATTCATGGCGTTTTCTCTCGGTTGCTCTTATTCTTATTTATTGAATTAAATTGAATTAAAAAAAGAATGGCAAACAGCCAGCAGTTATTCTGGAAGATATTAAATAGAAGAAATATTCAATTACACCATTTCCCAGGTGGATTTTAAGGTGTTATTAATTACTGGTGCAGTAGCATTTAAGTGTATTAAATCATAATTAAGTTCTTATAAATACAATAAATATATTTTATATTTGGTTACACTTTAAATGTTCTATTGTATTTGTAATTTTGAAAATTTTTGTAAGATCTTTTTCAACCAAGAGCCTTCTCGACATCATTCGAAGTCGGGAGGCAAAAAGTTTCATAACTAAAGCCTGGTTACTTTGTTCACAATTTCGTGCGAAATGCTGTCAAACTACATGTAAAAGTATTTGGTACGAAATATTTGCGGAATAAATTCTCTACTCTGTTCTTAGTCCCTATTTACACTATGCAAGTCTTATTGCTAAGCTGATTAGTTTATTAGGAGAGAGAGAGACGGGGGGAAAAGAAACGTTGCTGTTCCCCTCGTCTCTCTCTCCATGAAACTAATCAGCTTAGCAATAAGACTTGTACAGTGTGTTTTGGGACTTATTGCGAAAAATACGTAAAATCTATCTGGCAGCATATTTTTCCATGCAAAATGACTCCGGCAATATTTTAGTTTCAGATGCGAAACAACATGAACAATACTTTTTTCGCACCGAATTTTAACAATGTTGCATACTTAAAAGTTTAAAAAAAAGTTTAAAAATTTTTCACAACTTCGCACAGAGTACTACGCTTAAGGATGGGTACATAACAAGATGAATGCGCTACCAGAATAAAATGTAATATATTAAATAATTTTTTTATTTTTTTTATTTTAAAGTTTATTTACACAGAAAAAAGTATTCATCAATTAATATTTTCAATTAAAAATTTAATTGATTCAATTAAATTTTTAATTGTATTAATTAATTTGAGTGGAAAAACTTAATTGATATTATCAAATTGTTTATAGGTGAAAATTTAATTAATTTTTTAATTGATATTACAAATATTTTAATTAATATTACAAAATCATTCATATTACTTTTTGTGTGTATATTTTTTTTAAATACAAAATTGGTATGATGAAACACGTATTTTGATTGCGCTATTAAATAATTTTCGTCAAAAATTTTCGGCCCACTGCTTGGAAGGACAGCTCCCAGCTATGTTAAACGGTGGTAAACTCCCCCGCCCAGCATGGCACAGTTGCTTGAAGGCCTTACAACCAAAATCACACAGTTAGGGCACAAGATAAGTTGATGGACTTACATTAAAAGCGACATAGCTGCGATAATGTTTGAATTCACGTTTGGAGTCCCATAAACACTTTATTGTTGCATCAACAATCAGGGACTTTCTAAACTTTCAATTGGCCAATGATTTTTATTTGTTCTCTTGCAACGAGACTTGCCATATAACAAACTTTTATAGTAATTTTAAGATATAGCAGAAATATGCTAAATTGGCAACATTGACAACCGTTTGTAAGAGAGCACAGTGTGACCAACTTCCGTTTTTTTGCGAATCAATTGATATCTCCACAACTACAATAGTAAGGATCACCAAATTTTATATGGATAGCGCTTAGAACAAACTACATGTTCACACAATATTTTCGCGGTTTAGGAGAGGGCAGACGAATACACCTCATACAAAGTAATGATTTTTCCTATATCTTCAGAACTACCAAATAGGGATGTAACGAATGTTCGCATTCGCTTTTGCATTCGCAAATTATTCGCTTACTTTTGCTATTTGCATTTGCTTTTGCATTCGCTAAAATGTATGCGAATGTTTCAAGCGAATACTAAACCAAAATCCAGCTGTGTTTGGAAATATTTATCAGTTTTTGAAAAAGACTTGAGACTAATGTGTTCAAAATTTTGAGCACCATTCACTACTTCGTACATAAAATTTTAAATGCAAACAATTTAAACTATCCGTTGTTTGTTTAAATTCTATGCGAAACAAGTGCCACGCATACTATTTCGCATGAAAACTTAAAAAAATGTTGAAGATATATTTCATATGTTTTTCCCAAGATGAACAAAGTACTATTTCTCCAAATTTTTTTCATGAATTCATGCCAATTTTTCGTAATATGTATTTTGAGAGCATTTCACATGAAATGTTGAACAGACAAAGTACGAATGGGTTAATTGCCTAACATTTTGAAAATTTATTTTTTATTATCTATACTTATTTTAATATAATTTCATATATAAAACTTTCTGTTTTATAAATTTAAATATTTGCTCAATTCAAGACTCAATTTAAATAAAATGCTATATGTAGTACATCTATGTATATAATACAACTTCATGTTCTTAAACAAATTTAGTTTCATGTGATTTTTTTTACTATATTGTAAGTATTTGCATTCGCTTTCGCATTCGCATTGGCTTTCGCAAAAATTCAAATGCATTATTCGCTTTCGCATTCGCATTCGCTAAACTGGTATTCGTTACATCCCTACTGCCAAAGCTCGGCACACTAAATTTAAAGTGTATAGCTCAATATGCATTTATTAGGTGGCTGCACTACACCAGGTGACTGAAATATCAAATTTGAATTATGTATGTAGGTATAAGCCTAAAACATGCTTTTATTTGGGTTATACTCAAACACTTAAAGAATATTCAGTTTTCTATGGTGTTTGACATTTCCTATAAGAAACATACACTATGACGATGCTATCCTGTTTTGAAAAGTAAGATGGTAATTTCCACCAACAAAGTACATGTGGTTATTGCTGTTGTAATTTTTGTTGTAGAAGTGCTTTGGTATAGCTCCTAAGACAAACTGCATCTTCTACCAATATTGCATTAAACACATTCACCACAGCAGGCTACACGAACACACGACTTCAAATGCCGCTAGCAGCATTTGTCGTCTCGTTACCGGCTACTTAATTAATTTTGAGACGCCAGTAGCACCATCTGCACCTCATATTTATGTATAAATACATACATAGTTCAGTATTGCCAATATATATAATATATGAATATTTTGCATTTAAAAAAAAAGTAATTGCTCTTTTACACACAAAGAAAAGATATGGTTGTAGAATGATTGAGAAAACAATATTATGTTCTCTGAAACAAATGTGTGGTCGTCGAAAACAAGTTATTGTTATTTTAAACATTTATTTTGTTACGATAAACAGAGTAATGTTTGAATTTAAAAATTACATTATCACATCCATAAAAAAGTGTGATATGGTTAGAGTTTAACAATATAGTTTTGTTAAAAATGTATGACTACAACATTATTTGTATTATTATTTAAAAATAATATGATGTAAATAACAATATCATGTTTTCCAAAACCATACTATGTTAAGTTTTAAAAAAAATCTTTTTCAGAAATATCTGTCAGTTCAGTATTTCGTTTGTAAGCTATCGGTAGTGTTAAATAAATGAATAGATAAATAAAGTATAAACAAAAGGGTAGATCAATAAAAATATGTAAACATTTGTGTATCTCTTTATGCAGACATGTCAGTATGTCGTGTAAGTATACATTTCTGTATATCCCTTCGAGAACCAATGACGTTTTTGATGCCATTTCCACAAAAGTTAAAATTTTTGCAAAAAAAATGTATATACCAGCCAAAATGATTTTTAAAATTTTTTCTGAATACTTTTTTTTTAGAAAAAGGACTTAACACAATCGTATACCTTGGGCGGCAAAGTTTAAAATAAGTAAAAACAGATTTAAAACTTCGAATTTTATTTTCTTTTAGTATTTTTTTAATAACGCAAAAAAAAATATTTTTTTTTAACATAAAATCAAAATATCTTATTCATAACAGTAAAAAAATGAGATCTAGTCATATTTGTATGTACGTATAATTTGAACGCATAGTACTATTTTGTATGAAAGTCCTTGAAGCAGGATTTGTCCTTTGTTAAACATGTTTTTGGCATCTTCCTCTTGATCGGCTTTCGCAACCGGCATTGCGGCATCGTTTAGCTGTACCATCTATAAATTCGGGCCAATGGTCAAATCGATCATAACGTATATCATCTGGGGCGATAAGTGGGCGATATTTACTTCCATAATATCCTTCCGGCAACTGAAAGGGTTGAACTGTATTTATTGGAAAGTTTTTGTACTTAGCTAAAACTTCTCCAACTTCCATCTTGAAATTCAGAAACTTCTTCAGCTTATTTTTTGGAGTTCGGAGTATTTCTGCTTCTTGCCTGTATTCTTTCCAGCTGTTATAAATTGATAGATCGAGAAAATGGAAAAATACCTTAACTGGCCACTTCCTAGTTTTCATTTTTATCCGATAATACTCCATCATTTGATCGGCTATGTCTACTCCTCCCATTTGGTCATTATATAACTGAATAACCGCTGGAATTGGAACTGGCAATCGTCGTTTTAAATTTTTTATCCAACGTTCCTTTTCACCTACTGGATCTTTTCCGCATATAGTTGACGCAACCGTAACACATTTTGTATCGCTCCATTTTACTACGGCAACGGTATCATTTTGGACAAACTGAACCATTTCGCCTCGTGACATATTTTTATCAGCAGGAAGGTTGAGTCTTTTTCCTAAACGATTCGACATTATAGTGCCTGTGGCTTTATATCCTTTTTCTTCTAGTTTTTCTAATAGGGGTACTGTAGTAAAGAACCTGTCGAAGTTTAGTTGACTACCCTCTGGCAAGTATTTTGTTAGTCTTAAGATAACTGATGCCCCGTGTCCAAGTCCACAATCCGGAAACGTACCAGCTCCTTGGAACAACTCAAAATCAACTATTAGTCCCTTAGATGTTGCACATACAAAATTTTTTAAGCCGACAGGGCGGGGTTTCGATCTCATTACTTGCCGAGCCGGACACCTACCAGTAAAGGCACCATCTGTTCATCAATAGAGTAGCTTGTGACTTTAAAAGCTAATTGGTTACAGCGGCTTCTAACTAAGTCAATAACAGGTTGCACTCTCCACAATTTATTGATTGGATGTGCTTTGTTTGTATCAACAAAGTGAATTACATTCCGTAACTTCATGAATTTGTTTCTTGACATCGAACTCGAAATAAGCTCATTACGAAAGTTTTCGACCCAATACATGTTAATCTGCGGATATCCTAGACAAGACATAGTGATTGAGCAACCATATAAATTTTTAATTTCAGCCTCCGTTAAATTACTTCTTTGTAATGACTTTCGGGAAAATATTTAGAAAAGTATTCGAAAGGAGTACGAATTGTTACAAAATTCTGGCATCCTTGCATTATAGGAATTGCGTGCTATTCAAATTCTTTCTGTCGCCACAATTCATTTCTTTTATTATTTTGATTTTCAGGGTCTTGAGTTTCAGAAAATTGAACTGATACACCTAGAGATTCAGACTCGTTTTGTTTCCATAATTCATCTGTTGCGTTATTTAGATTTTCTGTGGGTTGCGTTTTAGAAAATGAAACTGTTAAAGTGACAGAAATATTGAAAGTGTCAAATAAAAAAAAAATATATGATATTCCAACCTTCTTCAAGGATTTCTTCAGAACAAAACTCTTCGTTGCAATTCTTTGGTTCCCATCATGTGTCTTCGATGTCATCATCCGAAGAGTAATCATTATCTGAATTCTCAAGAATATCTAGAGCCTGTTGAAGGTCGGAGTCCCTTGAAAAGTTAAAACTTTTTCCTAAAATAGACCACATAACACAATTGTGAGCTTGAATTCAAACACCAACTTATAGCCGCATAACACAATTGTGTCAACTCCTTTTTTTTTAATAGAAATTCCAATTTAAATGAGAGCGAGTATATAAAATATACTGAATACCCATTAAGAGAGTTTATTTTGCTATACATAACTTTTCTCAGTGCTTTTAAAATTCAAAAACTAAAATATTGTACTCACCACCTGGCATGCTTCTGATCCCACTGAGATAAGCAAAGTGACTGATCTTTACTAACTTTTATGTACATATTTTTTACAGTTTCAACGTATTTAATTGAAGAAAAATAGCTAACACAAGCACTGCTTTTGGAAATATAGCATTTAAATAATCTCTGTTTTTATGAATATACATTTTATTTCAACAATCTTAAATTATTTTTATTTAGATTTTGACGCACAGCTGTTTCTACAATAAATATATAATTAAAAAATAAAATATTATTATTGTATTAAATAATACTGTGGTCGTATTTAACAATATTAATATAATAATTATTGGAACATGGTATGGTGAGTCTCAATTATATTTTAGTCACATCTAACAATAGTGTTGTCATATTTACAATACTAAGATTATAATACAGTCAAAAAAAAAGACATATACTATTATTAAGGAAAAAAATTTTCTAAATTAAAGTAAAAAAAATTTCTAAGTTTAAGTAATGTTTTCTAGGTTTAAGTAAATTTTTACAAAAACCTAGTAAAAATTAGTTAATATGAGTAAAAAATAAAAAGTTCATATTCTCATAAAAATACACACAAAAATTCTCACATTCAAGGTCAAGTTTACTGGTTTAAAGGAAATATTTACTAAAAATTGGAAAATGGTTTAAAAGTTTAGGGAAATTGTATCCTAAAAACTAGTCAATCTCGTTATAAATCAAAAAATTAATTTTAGGACATGAGTTACTCCTAATTAGTTCATCAAATTTGACTAACTTGAAAGATATAAAAAGTTATTCTAAATTTTAGAAATATATTTACCAGTTTTAAGTATTTTTTCTTTAAATTATAGAATATATTTTTTATTTGCATTAAGCAAAAAATTCAAGTACATTTTTCATATATCCGACAAATATTTGAACTTGAAATAAATTTTTTTGAAAATAAAATAAAATTTTAAAACACAAAAATTTCAATGCTTATTCAGGCTGCCTGTTAGGTAATTGGTTAGAGTGCTTGCCTATCAGTCAGAAGGTTGTTGGTTCAATACTTGCCCCCTCTCAAGGAATTAATACGTATGTATGGTGAATTAATTAAGAATATAATATGAAGATATAATATAATAAAAAACATACCATGTGGTATAGAATTTAATTAAAAACAAAAAAGTACCAAAATTAAAGACAAAAAAAAAACTTTGAAATATTTACTAAATTTGAAATAAAAGATGAAAAACCTTTTTTGCAATTCTCGGAATTTTATGGAGAAATTTGACTTAATTTTAGAAAAATTTTATTTAAATATAAAAATATAATTACTATAAACTAGTTCATTAATGAACTAAAAATTTAGTAAATATTTTACTGGTTTCGAGTAAAAAACAGCTTTGGCGCCATACGACAACTTTTTTTTACTCAAATTTAGAAAATTTTCCAAAGTTTTAGTTAGTTTTTTTAGTGTATAATTAACTCAGATAATAATATTGTTAAAGTTTTTTTTATATTAACAATAATATGATTTGACTGCAACCATATAATTCAATCATAGTATGCTGCTGTTTGATTATGGTTACCTCAACCATATTTTTTCTTTGCGTGTAATGTGTCCGCATATGACATAAAAATACAAAAAAGAATCAATTTATTCTTTATATCAATTTTTGGATATTGTTTCTGTTAAATAATATGAAATAATTGCACAAAATCATTCATTCAACATTTTGTATTATACTGGCAACACTGAATTTTCTCATGGTAGCCAAAGATATAGAAATAAGTTTAATTGGACTATATAACAACAAAATCAGCATAGACAACAACCTGTCGCCATGTTGCCTTGCTGTCTTCAAAAGAATCATTCTAATATAAACATGTGTATTCTATCCTTGACATTTGGTAGTCGGTAGCTTGCTGTGGTGAATGTGTTTAATGTGTTTAATGCATATCTTTGGGCTAGAGGAATTGTGATTCTCAACATAGTAACTATTAAGAGTCTTACTATAAACAAATGGAGTTTGTTAGCTAAATTAAAAAATTTTTTGGGTTGAAGTCTACTGATGAGTTCCAAAAGCGGGAACGAAATGCTTAACCATAAAATCAAGCCAATTTTTGAAAGTAAAAAAAAAATAGTTGAACCTTTCATTTGATTCAGTATTTTTTTTTTCAGATAAAACTTTTACTAATTTTTAAAAAAAAATTTAAGAATTGTTATTGATTCAGTTAATTTATTTTCTGATAATACGAAAAATTTTAGTGAATGTGTTTGTAAATTATAAAAAAAAAATTTGCTGAATAATACAAAAAAAATCTGCAAAAATGTTTTTCTGTTCGTATTAATAAATTTGACTGAAAATATATTGAGTTTCAGTTAACTTTTTTCTCTAATGCCATAATAAGTTAACTAAAAATTAAATTTTTTTTCCAGTTAAATTTTTACAAAATTTTTATCAGAATTTACAAAATTATTTGTAGGACCGCATTCACACAAAAAATTTACTGATTCAATGAATTTGGTTACTGAAAACGAAATTTAGGCCTCTATTATGATTTACAACTAAATGGATAGTTTAGTTGTAGTTGTAAAATTTTTATTATGGATTACAACTTTTTTCACCTTGATACAACTGCTTTTTATCAGTTGTATTTTGGTTTAAGGAATTTATTATTCGACATATTGTCAGAAGTTTATTTTAATTTGAAAATTTATTTGCTGGTGGTTCAGCGTTGTCTATATATTTCATTGTTGCTGTAACAAATCATCAGTAGACTTCAACCACACATTTTGAATAGTCACAAAACTCTTAACTTATGCACAGACTTTCAAGAACTATTTGAGAATTCACAAATAATAATATTTTTGAAAATCACAAAAGAAAAATAAGCGTAGTAGGCTTTGAAACTAATACAAAAAAACCCAGCAAATAATTTATATTCGATTTCAATCTATTTTATTTTTCTACACCTTTATACAATTAGAAATCCATTGGATAACAATAAAAGTAATTATAAGGCAAAATGAAAAATAAAATCTAAATTTAACATTTAAGGAATTTATTATTCGACATATTGTCAGAAGTTTATTTTAATTTGAAAATTTATTTTTATTTTATTTTTATTTTCTGACAATATGTCGAATAATAAATTCCTTAAATGTTAAATTTAGATTTTATTTTTCATTTTGCCTTATAATTACTTTTATTGTTATCCAATGGATTTCTAATTGTATAAAGGTGTAGAAAAATAAAATAGATTGAAATCGAATATAAATTATTTGCTGGGTTTTTTTGTATTAGTTTCAAAGCCTACTACGCTTATTTTTCTTTTGTGATTTTCAAAAATATTATTATTTGTGAATTCTCAAATAGTTCTTGAAAGTCTGTGCATAAGTTAAGAGTTTTGTGACTATTCAAAATGTGTGGTTGAAGTCTACTGATGATTTGTTACAGCAACAATGAAATATATAGACAACGCTGAACCACCAGCAAATAAATTTTCAAATTAAAATAAACTTCTGACAATATGTCGAATAATAAATTCCTTAAATGTTAAATTTAGATTTTATTTTTCATTTTGCCTTATAATTACTTTTATTGTTATCCAATGGATTTCTAATTGTATAAAGGTGTAGAAAAATAAAATAGATTGAAATCGAATATAAATTATTTGCTGGGTTTTTTTGTATTAGTTTCAAAGCCTACTACGCTTATTTTTCTTTTGTGATTTTCAAAAATATTATTATTTGTGAATTCTCAAATAGTTCTTGAAAGTCTGTGCATAAGTTAAGAGTTTTGTGACTATTCAAAATGTGTGGTTGAAGTCTACTGATGATTTGTTACAGCAACAATGAAATATATAGACAACGCTGAACCACCAGCAAATAAATTTTCAAATTAAAATAAACTTCTGACAATATGTCGAATAATAAATTCCTTAAATGTTAAATTTAGATTTTATTTTTCATTTTGCCTTATAATTACTTTTATTGTTATCCAATGGATTTCTAATTGTATAAAGGTGTAGAAAAATAAAATAGATTGAAATCGAATATAAATTATTTGCTGGGTTTTTTTGTATTAGTTTCAAAGCCTACTACGCTTATTTTTCTTTTGTGATTTTCAAAAATATTATTATTTGTGAATTCTCAAATAGTTCTTGAAAGTCTGTGCATAAGTTAAGAGTTTTGTGACTATTCAAAATGTGTGGTTGAAGTCTACTGATGATTTGTTACAGCAACAATGAAATATATAGACAACGCTGAACCACCAGCAAATAAATTTTCAAGTTGTATTTTGGTTTTTATTTCGAGTGTTGTATTAGGTTTGCTTCATTATTCCAGACGCCAACCAATCCCATTTGTCAACCAATATTGTTGCCACATTCATAAAACATGAAATTTAAAAATAAAATACTAGATTAAATCTTAAAATATTTAAAATGTTTTGTGATGGCAATTATGGTTTCAAAAACATAGCATATATAAAAACCTATTCTTTTCGAACAATGTTTCGAATACAATTAAAATTTGTTGTAATTCAGAATGCCAAAAAACAGTTATGTTGTTTTAAAGTTAAGTTGTTACAATTTCAACTAAACTTGGTTGAGTTGTAAACCGTAATAGGGGCATTAGTTTTTTCTGTAATTACATACACACAAAAAAATATAAGAGGTAATATTAACTAAGCTTGCGTAGGTAACTTTTTTTTATATGAAAGTAAAAAACTTGGGTTTTATTAACTATGCAGTTAGGTAATTTGTACATTACAAATTACACAGAAAAAACTAAATTTCATTTTCAGTAACCAAATTCGTTGAATCAGTAAAAATTTTATTTGAATGTGGTCCTACAAATAATTTTGTAAATTCTGATAAAAATTTAAATTAATCATAGTTCGGCTGATAGAAAATGTTATTTCAGTGTGTTGGTGTTTATCTTGCTTGTTGATAGGAACAACGTGCTGTTTGTTTATTTTGATTGATCGTGTTGTATACATGTAAATGCCGAAAAGTAGCCGACAAACGTCGTGGCCTGTTTCTTCTCTACACAGCTTTTTGGTACAAATTAATTTAGTGGAACAGTACTGAATATTTACTGAAACTAAGTTTGATTTCAAAAAAATATTTGTTTAAAAATTTTTTGGGAATAATTTTTTCTGTGTACCTAAAATCCAAGTGAATATAATATAGACTATTACAATAAGGTACATACATACATACATATATTTTTCGAAATTATTTTTATTGAAACATTTTATATTTTGTTGTCAAAAGTAAAAAAAAGGTATGTATACGAGTACATTAAATTTTTAAAATTTTTAAATTTATGTAAAATAATTCTTTTTATTTATTATCTTGCTTGTATCCTGCATATACATAGGTGATTCCTTCGGAAGCCGCAGAAGACCTATACCTTCGCATAGGAAGATCCCCGTCCCAAGTTTTAATGGTCTCCACCAACTCAGAGCTGCTTTACGATTGCCAGCAAACGTGGTCTTATGCAAGAAACACAACTGGGAAGAACGACGAATTTCGTGGACGTTGACGAATTCGTCGATAGTAATTCGCTGAGAAAATTCGTCGTGTGAAGCACATCAACGACAACTAAATAATAGCTATTATAATTCATAAGGTTGCTTATGGTTTGTGCTGAAATATATCGGAGAGTTCGTCACCCACCATCGGAGAATTCGTTCGACGTCAGTGCTGTGTTAATTTGCATATGCATGAATGTATTTTATTTTTTATGGCAAAAGCTCGCTACGAAAAATTCGTCGTTCGTCCCAGTTGTGTTCCTAGCATTTCCTTCAAATAATGTTTTATTTTCGTGGTATTTTCTATTTTTCATTTTATATATGTACATGTGTGTAAATATATAAATTAATAAATAAATAATAAACTTTTTTAGAAATTCAAAAATTCTTTAAATCCATGACAGTTATGGAACCATACATGGGCGTAGCTAGACATTTTTTCTGAGGGGGGGGGGGGGGGGCAAACACAATTTTTTTTAATTAGTGTTTTTTATGGGAATTGTTAAAATTTAAGCTTAAAATTTTTTAAACGCACTAATAATCCCAAATTAATATTTTACTTATTAAGTTAAATATATATTTTTTATTACAAATACATTGAAATTGGAAATTAAAAAAATTTTATACAGATTTTTTTATTTAACATTTGTTTTATTTAAGTTAAAACATAAATCAACAGTCCAGTTTTAATAACAAAAATTAAGTTATAATTAAAACTAGAAAAACAAAACATTCAAAACAAAAACAATATATAGACAAAAAGTAAAGTATGTATTAGAAAAAAAACTAAATAATAATAATAATAATCTAATAATAATAAACTAAATAATAATAAAATTAATATTCGTTTCCAGTAAGTGTATATGTTCATATGGAAAAATTATTTATGTATATACAATATTTGAATACAATATTTTGAAAAGATACAAGCAAGAAATGATTTCATTCATCATTCATGATTTCATTTCTTAATAATTTATTATTTAATTTAAAAAAAAATTTATCTGTTGGTGCATAAATAAAAATAGAAAATTGCCATTTATTATTTAGTTACCCTTCCAATATTGAAGTTCTGAATCAATACTATATTGTTGGGATGAATGAACACACATACATACATAAATAAGTACAAACATATGTATGCAAGTATGTATGTATATATGTTCAATTGAAAAAAATTTTATGTGCATATACATATATACATGCATACATATCGATAGTTGAGTTTTTCAGTGACTTCAATAAATTTCACACTAATACACCTCATCACAAAAATTTATTGCAATAGTGTAAAAAATAGCGCTTTTACAGGCAGTTGTACAAAAAAGTTACATTTTGAATATTACACTTTCTATTATGTTTACCTTCTCCTGTAAAGTTACAATTATTTGCGTTAGGGCCTTTCCATTTGAGACCAACGATATATTGACCTGTGTAAGTTGATATCCTATCAAAAATTTCGGTCATCAAAAGTACTGATACCAAAATTTGGACCTAGGAATATTTTTCACAAGTTTTCCACTAGTCTAACAAAGTTGTGTATGAACATGAATTGTTTTGTTTTGTTTTCTAATAAAAATAAAACATATGTAGACATGTTTAAAGAGGAAATTTTGATTTGTTCGATTTTCTGACGATTTTTCGGACAAAAAATGACGATTATTTTATATTTTATCGGGATTTCGGCGATTTTTCCATCATTTTATCTGGCAGCCCTGGATTGAACCATAAATATGCATTCATACATACATACATGTGTGTGTACGAGTATATATAGTATATGCATATATACAAGGTATTTGCAGATCATAATTTTTCGCTATTTTTTTAATTTTACTCTAAATAAAAATTGGTGGCTATTGTTACAAACAATTTGACAGTAGAAAATCTTAAGAACACCTTAAGACAACTTGTCTTGCTACTAACTACATACGTACACTAATACAATTTTATTAAGAATTTGTTGAAAGCTACATACACACATACATATCTACACACATGCATTATAAATTCACATGGAGTTTACTATTTGTGATGTTTTGAAGTGCTGTAAACTTATAGTTTTTTGGGTATTTGTTATCTAATAAAAGTATGCATATTTAGCGATTATTCGAAAAGTTTGTATAAAAATTACTGGTGATTTTCATGAGTAATTTTAAAATAAATAAAAAATAGAATTTTTTAATATTACAGGCAAAAGAATATGTTTTAACCGGAATTTGTAATAAATTGGGGGGGGGGCAAAATCAAGTCTGGGAGGCATTGCCACCCCCCAGGAGGGCCTAGCTACGCCTATGGAACTATAAATAGTTATATTAACTAAAATACATGAAAATTTGCCGCACTATATATGTATAAATTTACTTTGCTATTTAGATAATTCACAGAAAACAAAAGTATGAATTTACCTAGACGTTAAGGAGTTTCAACTAAAATTTTAGTTGATTTTTCGAACATAAAAACCAACTAAAATTTTTGTCAAATTACCTAAAAAACTTTGTAAATGCCATTCTACCCTTTCACTTAGTTAAAATTATACCATTATTTTAAGAAATATAACCTATGATTTTTTTTGTGTGTAACTTCAGATACGAATTAACCAAAAATTTAATTTTTAGCAAGCCTAAGAAAGTTAGCTAAGTCACACACGCTATTTTTTTTAATCATTATTATATATAAATACAGCCACTAACACGCGTGACTCATGCGTGACTCATGCGTGACTAACATGTGACTCGTGTATGGCTAAAACGTGACTCACGTGCAAAAAACCATGAGATTTGTACATCTTCGTTAGGAAAGCACATAACAAAACAGTGACAAAAACAACAGCAATAAAAGTCAGAATTTAAAAAAAGTTCAATTACAGTGAAAACCACAAGCACTTTCCTAAAGTGCATAAAGTTCTGCATCACTAGGCAAAAAAAGTAAATGTCAAATAGGTAGCAATACTTTAGAATTGAATATTGTGAGAGAAAACTGAAAAATAAGCTGAAAAAATTTAAAAACTTTGCGTAATTAAATCTCATTTAGCTCAAGTAATTTTGAAAAATTAATAACTGTAGCCGTGAACAGGGTGACCGATGACAATTTTTCAAAAAGTTGCACCAAAAAAAAAAAGACAACTACACTAAACTTTTTATGTTTAATGTATTATTACATAATTCACTCTGAAAAAAGGAGGACAAAAAGTGACAAGGCATTCAAAAAAGTGGCAATTTGACACTTTAGTCGGATATTTTTTTAAATGTTTTTCTTGAATTTGCTATTAAAATTATTTGTGGAAGTGCTTCTGTTTTTAATGTTTATATTGGAAGTGAAAGGTCGGTAAACCCGTTTTTGGTCTCTTAATATAATAAAGGGTGTCCCAACAAGAACGCAAGATTTAAATTTGGCGCCATTCGAAGTGTCATTGTTTGACATTTGAACACAGAAAAAATTAAATTTCATTTTCAGTAACCAAATTCGTTGAATCAGTAAATATTTTATTTGATAGCGGTCCTACAAATAATTTTGTAAATTCTGATAAAAATTTTGTAAAAATGGCATTTCAGTATGTTGGTGTTTATCTTGCTTGTTGATAGGAACAACGTGCTGCTGTGGTGCTGTTGTTGTGTATTTTGATTGATCGTGTTCATGATACAATTATAACAGGTACATGCACAAGCCCAGCCTGTTAATGTATACAATGCAAATAGTTGTCAAACTTTGTTTACAAGCTGCGAAAATGTTAGTGTATGTGTGTGAATGCCAATGAATTTACACATCCCTTTGTCTCCAATTACACATCGAAGAAAATTACACTACACATCTTTTGTGTAGGTTAAAATTAAAACAAAAATAAATAAAAATAGAACCCAAAGTAGAATTACACACAGATTATACAAGCATTAATTATATGACCTACACATGTGAGTAGAAATTACACACTGTCTAACTACACAAAGATTGGCAACACTGAATAACTATAATCATGCAGGAATGCCGCGTCTGCAATTGTAATTTAGTTACCCTGTAATTGTTATTTTTAAAAACAAAAGGCATCTGCTTCTGACAATTATTCGTTTGTTTATACCAACAAAATGAATGTGTTTTTTGGTATTGTAATTTTGTTGTAGTCGTGCATGTACCTAGTATAATTGTACCATGATCGTGTTGTATACATGTAAATGCCGAAAAGTAGCCGAAAAACGTCTTTGCTTGTTTCTTCTCTATACAGTGTTTTGGTACAAATTAATTTAGTGGAACAGTACAGAATATTTACTGAAACTAAGTTTGATTTCAAACAAATATTTGTTTAAAAATTTTTTGGTAATAATTTTTTCTGTGAACAATTGTTATTGTTTGCTAGTAGAGGGTACGAGGATAATAAAAATTTAGCGCTACACGAATGAACAACGAATTCTCATTGTGATATTGTTTTACCAAAATGGAGAAAGTTTTGCGGCTACAGTTCGCAAATTTGCGATCAATTTGGGGTCACAATAATGCTCCAAAAGAGTCAACTGTAAAGAGATTAATGGATAAATTTGCCGAAACTGGGTCCGTTAGTGATGTAAAGACAACAACGCACCTTCGACCAGGTCGATCGACCGAAAATGTCGCAGCTGTACGTGATGATGTCGCTCAAACGCAGGTCAAGCGCAAACAGTCAATGGTGTTCGGTATCGTGAAATGATAACCAGTTTCTTCGTGCCTAGAATTGAGGAAATGAATGTGGAGGGCATGTGGTTTCAACAAGACCGCGCCAAAAGTCATACAGCCAGAGAAACAATTCAATTGCTTCTCATCAGTCATTTCCTGGTCGTGTTATTTCGCGTTTTGGAGACCAGAATTGGCCGCTTAGATCGGGGCGAATAAGCCGACGACGACTCAAGCCTTAACAGAGGAAATTGGGCGCTGCATTAATGAAATACCGCAGCAATTATGCAAAACGGTCATTGAAAATTTCATTAAAAGATCGCGTGTGTGCCAGCAAAGCCGCGGCGGCCATCTGCCCGATTTGTCGTTCCACACATAACCTCATTCTGTCTACTTTACGATATAATAAAATTTCACGATTTTTTTTTAAATATCTGTGTTTTATTTAAAATTTAAATCTTGCGTTCTTGTTGGGACACCCTTTATAAAACTGTTTAAAAAATAATTACACTCTTGTCATAATTTTGACATAATTTTAAATTTACAATTATCATATTGAAAAACCAATGAAAATATGACAATGTCCCTTATTCCATTTTTCGACATTGGCGTCACTTTAACGCAATACAAAAAATTCAATTTCGAGAAAAATTTTTTGCTACTGACAATCTATTTCTGTTCCCTAAGGTCTAGAAAATAGCATAAACCTGCCAACAGAGGAGTCAGTTGTTTTCGATAACGGGTATAAAAGCTGCAATTTGTTGGTTTTGTGTTTTAGTGACGTCGATGTCGACAACTGGAATAAGGGTGAATATGTCGAATAAAAAATTTCTTAAATAAAATAAATAATTTTTTTTCATAGAAAAGAGCAACACATTCCTTTAAATTATGCTATTGATTTGATTGATATTGAAAAATATTGCAAACTCTAAGCAACTGCTATAAAGTTATTATAATTTTGCATTTGCTTTACAAAAAAAAGCGAAAATTATTTATGCAAAAGTTTGATAAATTGAATAAAAACATTTTACCGGTTCTCACTCGCTCAACCAACAATTTAGTTGGTCTTCCATTAAAATCAATTGCAAAAGCTTTCGATATGCAAATACACTCACAACACACTTGCAACAATTTGTGGCCTTAAAGCTGATTCTTTTTTTTATATCAATTTCAATGTAGAACATTAATTTTACAACAGTGAGCTTAAAAAAATAGGGCCTCAAATAATTATAATAATATTAATAATAAAAAATTATAATAAAGTCCCTTCTTAGCGCTGCAAGTATTTTGCGAAAATCACAGCGTTTCGGCGGCCAATAAAACTGTGTTAACGAAAAAAAAAAAAATTATAATAAAAAATCTTTGGAGTATTTTGACTTCCTAATGGCCTTAAATAACAATAATTAAATGCTGAAGGCAGAGGGGAAGGTAATGCGATGCGATGCGATGCGATGCAGTGAGTTTGCAAATAAATAAAGTGACGTACTTAATGCGGAAAATTTGTGCGCACACAGATATTTTCGCACAAACTGCTATACGCATCCTGGCACAGCCACAAAAAAAAAATCCATAATGAAATATTTTATGAAAAGCAGCTACCGACCAACCAACAGCAACCGCTAAATCACTATAATCACGACAAAATGTTAAGAATGAGTGAGTGAGTGAGTGAGTGTTTGGTTGGGTTGGTGTCTGGTGGAATGATCTTGATGTCATCATCATCATCATCATGATGTTGGCGGTGGTACTGCAAATTCATATACGAGTACTAACTGCTACTGTGGTCTTGTGCATTTGCGGCTTAAATCTTTAACTCAATTTTGTTGCAACTTGGCAAAACAAGTTAAGCAGCAAAAAAAAAAGAAAAAGAAACAATGTTTAAATTGACGGACTGACGAACGAATAACGAACGCTGTGGTGTGACTACTAGTGACAATAAGCTACTGTAATTTAATATTCGATATGCGCTTCTTTTACTTTTATGACATTTTTGCCTGCATTAAACAGAGTGTTGTTGTAGCCCTCAAAAATGTGTCAAACATGCACTTACAATGACAAAATATATAATGTCAAGCAAAGACATTGTGCTCACAAAAAAATATATAACAAACTGGAATGGTTAGTCTTTATTGGAGTCTTTGCACAGTGGGTGAAACGTTGTTGTTTTGTGGAAGAAGATATAATTATGAATTTATTGTTGTATTATTTATTGACATCAATTGTGCTTAGTTTTAGGTTAGACAAAACAGCTGGTGGTGCTTTATATTTAGAAAAATTCCTATTCCCTTAACTCACTATCCTTCACAATTCTACGACCTATGAAAAAATACAACCCTGATCTGATAAATTGTTATTGTCTTTTAAAAATGTTGATAAGCTCCAGCATACCATGGTTGTATTTTTTTCAAATCTCGGCCCTTAGGGAGCACGCTGCATACCCAACGAATTTACATTTCTACAGTTTTGTGCTTGAAGCTCTATAGATAGGGCTTACATAATGAAAAATTAACATTAAGTCAGCATAACTGATGAAATTCAACTAAGAGTTAACGAGTTTCTCCATACAATTTTATGTTTAATTATAGGCAAATTATGTGTTATTAATTAAATTTTAGCATAACTTTTAATGTCAAATTTGTATGGCAAAAGTACTCGTTAAAATCAATCATGTTAAATTTTGCCACTTATGATAGATAACTAGGGAAAGGATTTTCATGTAAATACATGTTTGCTGTCGTTGGTCGTAGGTCAACGTAAACAAAATATCTTTGCGAATCAACAAATTTGCGACAAAATGGCATCGAGTTGTTAGTGCATATTTTTGCATATTTTATAATAAATACATATTTTTGCATATTTCATTATAAATGTATATTTTTGATACACTTTTTGTTTTTTTCATGCTATATATATATATATTGTTTTTTGATTAGTTGCAAAGTATGTAAAAGCAGCAGTTTTTACTACAAACAACAAAAAATGGAAAATAAGAAAAACTTAAAATCGCATTTTTTTAAATATTATTCGATATTCAAAAAACACCGTAGGACTCTTTCAACTCATTTGAAAAGTTCAGTGCCTTAGCTTAAGTCAAGTATACCAATACCATTGAAATTTGAAAAATAGCATGGGATAATAACTAGAGCTGCAAAACTATCGATAGTACTATCGATAGTATCGATAGTTTTGTTGTAAATGAAATATCGATAGTTTTTTCCACTATCGATACTATCGGCAAAAAAAAACAAGTAATTAAAAGAGTAAAAATAATCGAAGTCAGTAAACAGTAGCCGGCAGCTTTGAAGCAAATTATCCGTAGTTGATTTATGCTTTTGTACAGCGATGGAAAAGTTGGTACAATTGTATATTTTTAGCGCTATTTGAATGCCAAAAGTACCGTAGCACCACAATGACCCATTTTGCACTACTGGCATCTCTTTATATTATATTACATGCCAAAAATAGCATTAAAATATATTAACCCCCTTATGCAAAAAATAATAATATGCTTGAAGTGTACATTAAAAAAAATTTCCATAGAAAAACCGGTTTTAACGTTCACTTATTTTTTTGCACAAGGGCGTTAATCTTTAGCTCGAAGGTATTAGAAAATTAAGTAAATCAAACGATGTTTTCCGGTACTTAAAGAATTGCTGGAGGAATGTTATTTATTCCAAATTCATCTGCAAATGTGGAAATTTTATTTTCGTACCAAAGGGAGAAGCCGACTATTTGCATCGACTGTGAACAATCGAATAAAAAAAGGTTATAAACGTAGTATATCGTAAATGTTACTTTTATATTCAGATCCCAGCAACTAATATTCTTTGTGCACCTTCTGGCGTTTTGTTAATTGATTTTTAGTTAATTAAAAAGTACAAGTATTAAACAAATATAAATAAAGAATTAAATATGTAAATATGACATCGCATCCCTGCTTCTGTATACATAAGTACTTAAATACATACATATGTATGTATATGAATTTATTTATAAATCCAAGTGTTATTCGACAAATAGTGGTCACAAGTATCTTAATAAATTCAACATCGTCGACACAAAGATAAATTTTGGTGGTACTGATATCGCGACGGCCGCCAATCGTCTCTTACGATAAAACTTTACAGTTAGTGTCTTAAAAGTTATCAACAATTTTCGCATTTTGATAATTCTAAACCATGGGTAGGCCCATAAAATTTTAAGTTCAATAAAAGAGTATATTTTCGATAATATGCCGCTTACGATAAAATCGAAAAAAAGGCTTTATATATTTTTATATACTAATGAAAATGTTGAGGACTCTGGATTTTTTTTCGAGTCAAATGTAGTTTATGTGGCAACTTTTATAAAACTATTCGATACTATCGATAGTATCGATAGTTTTACATAAAATTATCGAAACTATCGAGTGGAGCGACTATCGATAGTTTTGCAGCTCTAATAATAACCCTTTGAAACCCAAAAATGTTTGTGTAATTTTATTTCAGAGCTCCCTACTGGTTCCGCATTAATTTCATGTGTATATAAAGTGCTTCTGAAAGCTTCTTTGCGTGTTGTAGCCTTTAATAAAAAAATGTCCAGTGATAAGATAAGGATACATTCTATAGTAACAAGATGGGAACGCAGAATAAGTGAAACTTTAAAACTGAATATTCAACAAGCTAATGAGCAGTATTTAAATGTGCACCAATAACTTCTGCTGAAGGGAATTTAAATTTTATTTCATAAAAGCTTTTTCGGAAAAAATCGCCAAGGACTTGCCTTTGACAATTTACAAAAATACTTATTAATTTACGTACATAAATAAAAGTTCGGCCTAAACTTATTTTGTATTCAGTATGATTTGACAAAATGTTTATTAAGAAAGCATTGTAGCTGAGCTTTTGATGTTTTTTGAGTTTTTAATGACAAAATGTTTGTTAAGAAAGCAATGGGATGATATTTTTATGTTCTTAATGTTATTAAATGTTGAAAATGAGTTGATAAATGCATATTTCATTGGTTTTAAATACATATTTTTATATTTTTACTGCATATTTTATGTACATAAAACCTGATTTTAAATGCATGAAAATCCTTTCCCTATAGATAAATAACTTCATGCCAGTTTTTAATTATGCTTGAGGATGCTAGAAAATACCGGTATTAATTAACTTCATCAATTGCATGATTTAAGAAAAAAAAATCTGTTGCGGCAACACTGATCAAAGAAACAACAGCGCAACCTCGAAAAACAATTAAATTTAAAATGTACCTAAAATACCAGGAGCATAGAACAGCAGAAATACTACAGCAAGTAACTTTGTTTAACTTTTTTTCCACAAAAATCAAAAGCATGCTTCTAGGATGAGCAAAGTATTTAACGAATAATGTACGAGTATGAGCTTAACCGTACTAAGCCGAGACACTAACCTTTTTTGCAGTAATTGTATTAACCTTTAACTTATGTGGTGAAATTTTTGGGACTAACGTGGGACTAGACTTGGGTCGAACTCGTTCACTAGTTCATTTTTGCCACAAACCAATGATCAAACCCATGTAATTTAAATGGGGTTGATCATTGGTTTGTGGCAAAAATGAACTAGTGAACGAGTTCGACCCAAGTCTACGTGGGACGTAGTTAGGCTTGGGTCGAACTCGTTCACTAGTTCATTTTTGCCACAAACCAATGATCAAACCCATGTAATTTAAATGGGGTTGATCATTGGTTTGTGGCAAAAATGAACTAGTGAACGAGTTCGACCCAAGTCTAGACGTAGTGGTAATTTTTACCCCTTTTGATTTTCGCAAACATTTTTATAAAAAAAAACCATTTTATTTAGATAATTTTTTAATATAATAATAAGAGGCAACATTTTTAATTCAGAAACAAATAAACTATTGATGAAAAAAGTTTTGTAAATTGCAACAAAACGGGCAGGCATTTTTTTAGCCCCAAAAATAACACATCCTGCTTATAAAATTAGTCAAAAACTTAAATGCAATTTTTTCATAGCCAAATGTACGGAATGACCACAGAAGGAAAAAATAATTGTGGGAACTACGGCTGAAACTTTTACTTTCTTGTTTAATTCATTTCAATCTGCAGGGGTTCTACTGTGAAATTCGGAACGAAAGAAAATGCTTTCTTTCATTTTATTTTATTAAAATACAAATTCGAAAGTGTTTTCTTTCGTTTCGAATTACAGAATATACTCCCTGCATATTCACAGTGTAGTTATATAAGCTTGCTATTGTATATCCAAATTGGGTGTCTAGTTTTAAATTTTAGCCTTTATATCAAAATTTTCAGGGCATAGACTTTTATTTTAAGTAGAAAATTCTGTGTTTTCATGATTTTTTTAATACAGCCAAAAAAAGTTCTTTTTGAGTTTTTTATAAAAAACAAAATCGAAATTGTGTTGCTGTTTTAGAAAAAAATTATGTACATTTATAACTCCCGACTAAAAAAAAGGGGCATTATAAGTTTGTAGTGTGTATCGGTATGAGTCCACGTAGAGACCCAACGGCTGGACCGATTTTGATTTAGTTTTTTTCTGAGAGTGTTCTTTGCTATGTTTAAAGAAAATCGGTCCAGCCGTTTATAATATATCATATCTTTTCCAGATATATCGAGGGTTTTTGAAACTTTTAATTTTTGTTGTGTTACTTACTACTATGATATAGAAATAGATTTTTTTAAATATTCCTTAGAAATGGCAAAATATTTTTTTTTGAAGAAATTATGTAAAACATAAATTACTAACTAGACCTTGATTGTAAAAAGTATTTTAAAAAAAGTTGAAGTTGGGGTAAGTTTTACCACCACCCTCGCAGTTGCAGCTAGAAAGCTTTTACACGCGAAAAGTTTACTTTGCAAGTCTTAAGTTTGCTGGAGAGAAAGGAAAGAAGCTCCCATTCCCTTTTTCCTTTTCTCCTATGTTTGTAAAAGCCGTCTTTATTGTTATTATTTTATATTTAATCCATTTACTAAATTAGTTAATGAGGCGTGAAAAAGGGATTAAAATTTGTAAACAGTTTTGATTTTATATTTATTTATTTTTTACAAAAATTTCATTTTTTTCTATTAATATATGGTAAGCAAAATCGATTTGAAGCTCATGCCTTAGGTCCATTATATGTTTAATAGATTCTCTTCTGCTGTATATAAAGTGCGGCTGAATATCTGAAAATAATGAAAAAAAATTAGCTGCAGCGTTGTCAACTTTTAAATTTCAAAAAGCACCGAAACCAAGAAAAAAGCGCGTAATTTAAGTAAAAAAGCACTAAATTTAAAATTTTATACATATTATATAAAAAAATTTTACAAATCGTTTGGTTATTGATTTGCTGCAGACATAATGTATTTTGAATATACTTTGCCGCAAACCAATAACCAACCGACAACATGTACTTAAATTGTACAAATTTGAGGCATCCGATAAACATTTTATTTTTATAGGACGAAGCATTTTCAAATTATTATAAAAAATTTTAAATTTTTTTCGTCAATGAACAAACGAATCTCTCGAGTTTAGTTAAATTGGCAGTAATTCACAAGCCTTTCTGAGGTTAAGAGCCGATTACTCGTACATTTTGAGCTCGATGGGCTTAGCAGTTGAAAATATTTTAAAATCAAGGCTTACAAAATTTGGTTTTTATTAAATTATGCTGTTGAACTATTCTCTCGGCTGATATGTGACAAAGATAATAAATTTTTATCGAAATAAAAATGGTGACTTCTGCGTTTCAATATGGAAGTAACAGAAGTTTGATGGGAATGCAAGTTTTGATAATGCCTCAAACGAGTTCATATCAACTGAATCTCTCAATAGTGGACTCAATATTTTTCCCATTGCATTAAGTGAATCAATCCTTCTCCACCCATTGTCTATACTAGACAAAATTTCGCTATTAGACTATATTTGAGTAAATACTTGTATTATGTCTTCTTTGTTGTATGGCAAAACAATGTTTACATTATATATGCTTAAAATGTTAAGGTTTGATGGTAATATGAGACGTATTTATTAAACCAAGCCTTTTAAAATTTTAGTAGATTTTTTTGAGATGCTCCATTTATCTTCAGAGCTTAAGTTTTTGAATGAAAGAGTTCCTCGAAAAAAAAATAGGTAAGGAAATTTTCCTTTGAGTTTTTGGCTTAGTGCCACCGACTCGAAACAAAAAGCACCGAAAATTAATTTAAGAAAGCACTGAGCACTAACTTCAAAATTTGTCGCGTCGAAAATTTCAAAAAGCACTAAAAACGGTGCGAAAAGCACCGAGTTGACAACGCTGGTTAGCTGGATCCTATACGTGCACACACTCTCTCTCTCTCTCTCTCTCTCTCCCATAAATTCAAAGTTTACCCAACAAAAATTCATTTGAGTCATAGACAGCGTTGCCACGGCTAAAAAAATTTTGTAACCACAATACAAAAAAAAAATAACCAAATGCAAAAAAAAGTAACCAAAATTTTTATGTATTTAAAATACTGTTTTATTTGTACTTCAGTTGAAAAATATACATACATATATTAATATAAAAAATCATATAATATAAATGGAACATTACATTTAAATTTGTACTTCAGTTTTATAACTGCATCTTATTATAATTAACAATCAATAAAATCAATTTTGTAAAAAAAATACTTCAGGTAAATTATTAGAAATTTCAAAAATTGGCTTGTTTTTATGGTTAAGCAATTGTCTATATGCATTTTGTTCCCGCTTGTGGAACTCGTCAGTAGACTTCAACCCAAAAAATTTTTGAATTTAGTTAACAAACTCTGTATGTTTATAGTAAGACTCTTAATACTATATTGACAATCACAATATACAAACATAATAAGTTTGAAAACCTCAAACAAAAATCTTTACAAAACAAGCATCTTTATTCAACTGTGCATCTATTTTATTTATTAGAAATTCCAAACCAAAAATATTTTTAGTAACAATAAATAATATGTAATTTAATTACATTCGTTATCAAAACACAAGACTTTATAGATAAGGTATTAGGTTTGTTAATATTAAAACAAATCTTTGGCAGACTAAACATAATGGGAATTTTTTCGATTGATGCACAATTCTTTAGATTGCATTATTGAGTTTACAGTCTTAAAATCGAGCTTATTCCTATATTTAGTTTTGACTAGACTTAGCTGCAAAATTATCCTTTCAGCAGCAGCCGAACTGTGTGGTAGAAAATTAATTAAATCATACAAACATTTTTCGTCCAATCCATTTGTATGCTTTGAAACCGCGTCCCAAAATTCAACTATGTCCATATCAGCACTTACTTTTAATTTAGAAAATTTGCCAGCGGCGGCTGTTAGCCGACTCACAGCCGATCGGCTTCGTTGCCTGCTTGTTACGGTCTCAAACTTAAATAAAAAAAATTCGCTTTTAACTTTTTACATAGTGTTTGACGTTTAAAGATTTTGCAACCATGAATGCATCTGATTTTTGAAACCAGGATTGTTGTGTTCAGAGACAGACATGTATTTTTTTTAAACGCTATGTTGATTATCCAGTGTTGTCTTTACAACGCTTAAATTTTGATCAAAATAATTAGTTATGTGCAAATTTAACATACCACATATGTACATTATGCATAAAAATGGTTATTTTTGTGTTGAAAAAAAGTAACCAAAATGGAAAAAAAGTACACAAGTACACATTGGAAAAAAAGTAACCAATTTGGGTTATAAGTAACCAAAACGGCAACGCTGGTCATAGACTGCTAAATATAATTTTGAAAATCTGTTCTGGCAACACTGAAAATCATATGAAAATCTTTCTTGATTTCATATTAGCTCAATTCACAAATTTTTTCAAATGGTCTTGCATCGTAGCATGCACAAAATGGCATGTAGAGTATATTGATACTCACCACTTAACAATTCTTAGTGGTGAGTATCAATATATATACTATTTCATTTTGCACATGCTACGATGGCAATACCATCCGCACAAGACTGAATTGGGCTTTTATATTTTAATTTCCAGCTTTATTGTGTTAAGAGATTTATTCCCAATAAAATGGGAATATTTTTGTGGAACAGTTTAATTCGCGATATCCCTGCTTGTTAAGTTTACTGTTTTTTTCCAACTTTTTCGCAAAAGCATCCACAGTGCTACAGGTTTAAAATATTTTACATAAATGTTATATGCATTATTTGACAACATAAAAAGGCATTCCATCCGCTGGTTCATCGTAACAATCGGCTAAAAATGGGGATTTCGCCCGGTTAGATTTTTTCTTGTGGGATTTTCTTGAGTCGCAGGCCACAGACCACCGCGGCCCTCAAATATAACTCGAGACACAGATCGTATATTTGATATATTCGTATATTTGATATATTCTGAATAACAATTTTCTATAAAACAAAATGCATGAAAACAAAATACCTGGCTTCGAAAATTCGAACTCCTACCTTAATTTTTAATTTTTCTCCCCATTTGCTTGGGATAGAAGGACCTTATTCTGGAGGAAAAAATTAATTTCCTGGGAATGATTTTTTGTCTCCTATACTAAAATCAGCAGTTTTCTCTTGTACAGTGTCAGTGACATTTCTTTTAAAATCGAGTTTGAAGTTTGCATATTATTTCTTTTTAATGATAAAACGACCATTTTAAGCTTCAAGTCGTGCCATAACCGCCAAAAAAAAGCTTTAGCGACATAATTTCCGAACTTACTTTTTTTAGCAAAATCTATCAGTTGCAATCGTAAATAATCGATTTTTTGTTAAAAACAAAAACAATTTCCAAAAAATGTGTCGGTTAAGTTGTTTTTGGCAATTATGGCTCGAAGTCATAAAGTTTGATGTTTTGAAATTGGTAAATGTCAAATATTTATTTAACAATTTATGCCGAAGCTGACCCAGTGTGCAAAATATGAAACAACTTATTTTCCTATGACATTGATGCGCTATTTAAGCGATTAAATCATTCATTCATTCATGTAGTCAGTCAGTAAGTGCCTCTCTGAATTCTTATTGTAAGCGCGACACACAACAAAACCGGCCGAGCTACCTGTTGCTTAAAGACTCTGAGATACACACACGAGGAGTGTATTCATATGTTGCTGCAGAAACTTTTAAACAAACTGTTTTATTTTATTGTTTTCTGGTTAAAGTTTTGTTTTCTTTAATTTGAAGAATGAATGAAATGAAAAAGTTGTATCATAAATCAAGAATCGTTTATTTTTCTGATCATGTCACTTGGCACACGATCAGATAGATCACATTTAAAATTCCTTCTACTCACTTGCACTTTACTTTGTGTTTTTAGTTTGTTGTCGTTGTACATACTCGTGCATTGACAGTTGACAGGAGTTTGTATATTATCACGCTTCGATTGATCTTATGCATGGCGACGAAAATGGTCTGCTGTGTGATGTCTGGTTGTCACTTGACTTCTTTCGATTCAATTCATTCGGTTTCGGTTTGTTTGTATTGAGGGTGTAAATTGTGGCAAGTCATCATATTACGTTACCGTTTATTGTCGCACGTACTTTTTGTTAATGTTTTTTGCAGTTGTTTTTTTTTTTCTTTTAGGAAATTTGATCCTGGTATTTGTTGGTAATCTGATGACTTTGATATTTTTATTTGTGGTGATCATGCTTAATTTAATCGAATTAACAGCAAAGTTGTTGCAACCACTACTTGTTGCAAGAAGTGGATGTGGTTGATTTACACACACCTACAACCGCAAAAAAAAAATAAAAAATAAAAACCAGAATATTCATTCGTTGGTTGCTGCTTAGCCTGATCGCAATCATTGAAATATGGCAAGAGTCCACCAACGCATTCAAGGGATCAGTTATTGAAATATTTTTTGTTTTATTTTTTTACACATTTCGGGTTTATTAATTCTTTTGGTATTTCATCAATTCTATGGCTTTTGCTTAACATCTACTTAAATTTCGCGTTTGCGGTTGGCAAAAGTGCATCCTTTCGGTAGCGGATTCCACTTGTGTTTTGCTTGGCTTAACAAACGCCCACACAAGTGGCTTTCGACGATTACATATTTTCATATGTTGTGTATGGAGATCAGTTTCTCTTAACAAGCTGATGACTTTGAAAGTTGTAATAAAGTTGTGGCGCATGCATCAAGGTTGTGGGAACATTTTGAGTTTTTGGTTATTAAATCAAGCAAAAAAAGCAAGTTTTGTTGTTTTAAATTCAATTTAATTTATTTGAATGAACGAAATTGTCCAAAATTGCTGCAATAAAAAGAAAAATAATTTCATATGACCAGTTAAATTTTAATTTTGAAACGATTAATGAATTTAATTTTAAATTTAATTCGATTAAAATGAAAAAAATGTAGATTCATAAATAATAAAATTCTTCTTCTTTAGCCCATTAAATCTAAAACAGTATTATTCATTTCTAATTTCTTAAATTTTGGCAACAAACCCTAACATTTTAAAAATTTTCATATTTAGTTATCACATAAATAAATGATCATGTAAAGCAAGAATATTATTAAATAGCAACCAAAAATAATATTAATAAAAAATATAAAAAAAATTCCCTAAAAGGCGCTTAACTCTCTGGCCAAGAAATAAAGAAAGAAAAAAGTCCAACCAGTCTTTATAAACGATTATCTCTGACAGCATATTAGACACAAATATTTATTGAACTGTTGCAACAACAACAACAACAATGTTAAGCAAAAAAAAAAAGAAAAAACTTACCAAGTGTTTATTGTTTAGGGCAGTCAATAAATAAATTGACCAAACAATGAAGACAAATATGGAACGCGCTTTTTATTTAGTTTTAGACATGGCATACGAAAACTGCAAAAAGCCTAAACGGTGTTTAAACAATTGATCTATCTGCTGCTTTAGAAGTTTAAGGAATGGAAAAACAAAAAACAGTTTTAATGCGGAAACGTGCTGCAAAATATCGCCCTAAATCGCACTCATTGCGATATATATAAAAAAAATATATATATTTTACTGGGGGAACCTGCCGTTAATATTAAAACAAAAACTTTGTGAATAAACCTTTTAAATGTCCAGTGTTGTTGGAAATCTTAAAGAATTTATTAGATTTAACGCAGCATTTTAAAGGAATGAGTTGTCAGAACAAAAAAAGAAAATCGTGAATATTTATTTCCCTTTATTCCCTGATATTCCAATAAACTTCCCTTATAATGCATAATCACCACTATGGTGAATATTTTTGTCCTTGAAATTGCAAACGTGAATAGTTTTTCTCTAGACATGTTTCCCTTTTTTTTTTATTCCTCTTATCATGAATATTATTTTTTACGGACTTTCCCCTTTTTTTTGTAAATTTTCAATTTATCTTTTCAGGCAAATTTAATTAATACATCGCCTAATGTAAATAATATTTTTTTTTAAACTCAAAATTAAAGGTTATAAATCGTTATAAAATTTATAGAAGAGAAAAAAAACTAAATAAAATTGTTCAAGTGGCTGAAATAAAGTCTCTTTATTTATTTGTATTTCTTTTTATTTTATTTATTTATTTAAATTTTTAAAGACATGTGTGTGGTGTAATACGCAATAATTAAGATAAAAATGCGATTTTGAATTTTTTATTAGTTACGTGGTTTTGCATTTCAGCAAACGAAATAATCGTTTTTAGGGAAAGATCAGAGTTATTTGTTCATTAATAATTATCACAAAGCGATACGAACTTTAGCCTAATCAAATTATAAATATAGAAACAAATCAAGTTCGCACAATAATAAGAAACTAATTAAAAATTAATAGCCTACGTACTTGTGGCAAGAAAAATAAAATATAATTAGTATGTAGTAACAAACCCAAAAAGTTTGTCTTAAGTAGAACAAAAACTAACATGTGCATAATTAGTAAAGAACAAATGACAATGGCAAGACTGTTGAAAATTTAGAAATGGTAAAATGGAGCTTTCCTTATAAAAAAAGCTTTCAGCAAATTGTAATACAATGAATCAAAACAATTCACATATTTCATTTGCAATAACGGCTGAGTATATAAAAAAAAGCACGGTTGTTAACAATAATTCCCTGCAACACCTTTTTGCCTAGAGTATAAATCCCTCTGGTTCACATGCAGTAAATTTTCTTTTTGTGGTGGTATAATAAAGAATATTTCCCACTCTTCACTAGAATATTTACCAACACAACTTTAAACTTAAAAACATTTAATTTGAAAAGCAAAATATTTATTTTTATTTTTTATTTATTTATTTATTATACATATTATACAAAGTAAATTTGCATAATATGGTGTTGCACAAATATGGACGGGGTAACTAGACCATATGCCCAAGATGGTATTAACAGTATTTTAAAAGGTTTTGTAACTGACTGTACACGACCTATGCCTTCACATAGGAAGTAGCAACGTGGTTGTTAAAGAAATTGCACAAAAAACCGCAAGATTGTACAGTTATCAGTGGCAGATCAGTCAACCAGTGCAAGCGAGACGAAAAACTCTCGAAGGCCAAACAACATGCACAATCCTGACCGCACTTAAGAAATAATTATGATGATGCGAGAGATGTTCCTCAACCCAGAGCTGCTTTACGACTGCAAAATATTTATATTTCTTATTATCTATTAAATTTGAATTTTTTGATTTTTTACTAATTTTTAAGCCTTGCAAATCTTCTTCCTATTTTCTACATTCACGGATAACTGATAGCATAAACAAATTTAGAACCGGATATTCACAATAGCATTTTTCCTTTCGAGGGGAATAAAAATTTCATTGTAACACAAATTCCATTTGTAATTCATCATAGTGGTGAATATTTTTCCCTTTTCCCCCTTGCTGTTTTTTGCATTTGGATAAATATGTCATGTGATTTTAATAGTTTCTTTTCAATTAAATATTAAAATTTGTAAATATTTATTTTGGGACAAGATCCAGAAAATAATATTTATGATTCTCCAATACTTTTTTGTTTCACCTATATTACATAATTGAAGATTTATTTTCTAGTGGTTAAGCGGTGTCTACATGCATTTCATTGTTGCTTTAACAAATCAACAGTAAACTTCAACCACACATTTTGAACAATCACAAAGCTCTTATTTAATGCAGAGACTTTCAAAAACCATTTGAGAATTTACAAATAATAATAAACATAATAAAAATAAGCGTAAGAAATCGTAAAAAGCCCAACATATAATTTTTATTCAAATAATAAATTTCTTAAATGTTATACAACATAATTTTTGTTCACTGTTCACGACTTTTCTTTTCAAAATCAAATCATTTAAAATCAAAATTTCTTATATTTGTATTATTGGAATTAAGTTTATTTTATTTTAAACTAAGTTTTAAGTTTTAAAAATCTTCTTTCCGTGGTTTTTTTTTATTCACTGGGTACTTTCAGAAAGAAGAAAAAAGTGTTCATTCACAATAACACATTTTCTCTTCGAGGGGAATAACAATATCATTCACAACAAAAATTTTACTTATTATTCACGATATGAGTGAATAGGCAACGGAGTAACTTGGACTTCCGACTCTTTTATTTCGATTGCCAAGTGAAATTAGAAATTCTCAGAAATGTTATAAAACTCTTTCTGGTACACAGAAAACAATTAAAGTTACACATGGGCAATTCCTCAGAATGTCAAGTACGATGCCACCCACGTACATTGACCAAACAATTAAGCTTGTATTTCAGATCAATGCGGTTAGATTTTTTCTACCAAAGGTAGAGCTACTTACGCTCCTCAAAAGTACATAAAGAAATAAAGAAAAAATAAAATTTTCTCTGAAATACAAGTTTAATTGATTGGTCAACGTACGTGACATTCTGTGGAATTGCCCATATGATAAACAAAATTCCATAAAAAAATTTAGTTCAAACAAAACATTTTGCGAAATTTGAATTTATTGCTTATCGCCTCTGACACATACTTGTATGTACTTATTTTGTTTTTCTACATTTTATAAACCTTTTATTAATTCATTCATGCAGATGAAAATCTCAATACAAGAAACAAAATACTTTAAAATTTGCATCAAAAAAGTTGGCCAAACACTGACTTAAATCCATCAGAGAAGAATTTGAGTTGAAAAAAAATTTATGGCATTCGCAGCGCCATCTACAATGGGCCTTCTCTCACAAATAGTGCAATAATATTGAGCCCCAAGCTTAATAAAATAAAACAAAAGCTTAAAAGCAATTGTTTTTTTTTCTTCTCTTCTTTTTGTTTTAGACAAGTTAATGTTATGTAATACTTATTATTGGTTTTATTTATGTTTCCACCCACTAAAAAAATATCTGTGCATTATTATTCCACAAATCCTAATTCCCTGTTTAGGCCCAGAGTTTTAACGAACGTTTGAAAAGCTTGAAGAGATCTTTTTCTGTGTGTGTGTGTGTGTTCAACTCAATTCACATAAATCATCATGATAACAAATTACCAGCGCTTCCACAGTGTGTAATTGTATCTATTTTTAGGATCTCTCTCTCTGCACTTAGGCACCGCAGTTACTATATTGTGTTAAAGCGGCGTCAATGGTCCTTCTGCAGATGCGCCTTTGCCACGGCAATACTCGTAGTTAATCTGCTGGCCCATGAGGTGAATTGGTTTTTGCCAGCAAAGTGCTTTAAATACTTGTTTGCAGGAACAGAAAACAAAAATGAAAACCACAATGAGAGTAACAGACTCACGCATTAGATTAAAATGTAGCCAATATGACGCATGGTTAGAAGATACTGCTGGGACATAGCCCAGTAAACAATTTAGCGTAGATTTTTGTATTATAGAAAATTGTTGAATAATGGTAAAACATTTTTAAGTATTATGATTAATGTCTAGAGAATACTGATGAGCACAGTTAAAAATCATGAGTTTTGTAGACATGTCAGTCATATGATCGTTATGGCATCAGGACATACGATTGCAGATCGTAATTTTGCTGAAAATTCACAATAGCTGTTAGCTGTCACAATAATTTAAATAGAGCATTAAATTCACAATAGATGGGTGGAGCTGCCAAAATAAATATAAAAAATATGTTATACAAATTTACAAACGTAAATATAGAACCGGTATTATTCACCCATATCGGGAATAGCAGTTCACGTGAAATGTGTTCCCTTCAACTAAAATTGTGATCGCCAATTTTCCCGTTGATGTTGTGTCAATGTACTATTTCCTAATTTTCTTCACAATTTTTCGTTCATGGGAAATATTCGTAACCAAAAATCGATATATCGACATTAAAGATTTTTACCGATATAGATTTAGTCTTAGCAAGTTATATAAAAGCGAGCCTGGATGAACTACATTTAAAGCAATCTTATGTCATAAACGGTTGGTTGTAAGTTTTCCTTGTGAAACTGTTTAACTCAATAAGCACGTATCTTAATCAAGAGGTAATTGGGAAAATATTACCAAGAGTGGTCGTACCTTTATCGTCAAGAATTTGTGGCGGCTTTTTAATAAAAAATTCCCATTAAAAAAATTTCGTTTCGTAGTGTAAAGTAATGTTCAGAAAAATAGGTTCCATATATATTGTCCTGATATATTTCATGAACTATTTCGCCATCATCAATTCACGCAATTTTCGTGTTAAAGTTAAAGTGTATGTATTAGTGTGTTCTGATATTTTGTATACATATGTAATCAATTCTATAGGCTACCAGCTGATTATTTTCACCGAAAAAGTAATTGCAAAATATTTGATACCAAAAATAACGCCACAGAACGGCAACGAAAAGTAAAAACTAATGAGGCCTTCACACCGATAATAGAAATATTTTTTTCAGACTTTTTTTAATTGTGTATATAGATTCTGAAATATCATGTCTGAAAGAAAATTATCGAATATGATTTTAAACACGTCGGAAGGGCGTACACGATCTTAAATTGATTTGATGTAGATAACAGGGCCGTATATAAATAAAAATGATTTTAAATTTAAGATTCTATTTTCGAAGTATGGAGTTCATTTCAAAATTTATTTTAATTGTTTGTCTGATTCAGTAAATTTTTTTCTTTTGAGCTCTTAAAGTCAGTTTTGCTTTGCTCCTACAAAAAATTTTCTATGGTAAAATATTTGCTAGAATTTATAAATTCTTTTATTTATGTTGAAGAAATATTTTCGTTATAGTAATCTTTGTATTAATAACTTTTTATTGTCAAAAAAGGCTCAATAGATTTTTATTTTACTCTACATTTCAGTAAAAAAGTTTATACATTTCAAAAAAAGTATTAGACAAAAGTTTTAAAATATTTTTATTGCTCCAGAGTAATTATCTTAATGAAATTCAATATTTTTCTGTGAAAAATGTAAATTTTTTCTTTTATACAATTCATATGCATTAAGTTAGCAGACAAATGTTTGCTGGGCTGCCTTACTTAACACTGGCCATGTTTAGCTTGCATTACAACTACAACTACAACTACAACTATTAAATCTAACTGCACATATTTAATAGTTTAGCACAGATCAATCTTATTTAGTTTTCTAGCATTTTGCTTCTTTTTTTAAATCCAACACAAACAAAAATAAACACACAAAGTCCGTCTGTCTGCAAGCCACAACTGAAATATCAAATCTAATATTAAGCGCACGTTCTAGAAATTTGTAAAAACAGAAGAATGAATGAACAAAAAAAAGTTTTTAAACATAAAATGCGTACCTTTTTACACTGTTCGAATATAAACTTGGCCAAAATAAAACTTTAAACCTAAAAAAACTTTTGCAACGTAAAGTTAAACGTTGTTGTGATTCTTGTATTTTTTTTTTTATTTTAATACTCCTAGAGTTTTATGGTGCTATATCAATAAAAAGGCGGCTATTTTATCTTAAATATACTTTATACAACATTTTTCTTTTTTATGCTTGAAGTTTTTTCTTTTCATTTATTTTTTTTTCACTTGGCTGTTTTTACTCACAGATTAATAATTCACGATAGACACAGAGTCTGCTGCTATAAAACGAGGTTGTACCAGAAATAGCAAATCAAATGGTATGAATAAAGTTTGGTATTAAATTTAAGTTTAAAACTAAAAGAAATGTTAACTTACAATTTAGATTTTTAGACAAAAATAAATATGATTCGTTACATTGAAGAAATTGTTTGCTTAACAGCAACCAGCACTCTACTCTTAGCTTTAAAATAATTTATAATTCTAAAGGTTTTGCAAGCGCTAAGAGAAAATAAAATATATACAATTCTTAAGAAATAAACAAAAATTCAACTGCAGCCAACGTCAGGCTACATCAAAATATTGACCACACATTTTGCGAAATTTTAACCAAAAAGAAATTTTAATTTAATTGGCTTTTTTATATGTGCACGAAAAGATTTCATATTAAAAAAAATTAATGGCCAACACTGCTCTAAAGGCGAATTCACACCAGTTGACCTCATTTCAGCTGATGCTAACCAGTTGCTAATTTCTCTGGTTTCGTATTTTCTTTGTTATTGACAACTTTTCTATATAAATTAGTGTTTTTTATGGGAATTGTTACAATTTAAGTTTAAAATTTTTAAACGCACTAATAATCCCAAATTAATATTTTACTTATTAAGTAAAATATTTTTTTATTAAAAATACATTGAAATTGATTATTGAGGGGTTTAGCTGGATCCTGTGCGCATTTCACTGTTGCTAATGCAGATCATCAGGGAACCTTTACCCAAAGCTTCTTAGAACAACTAGAGTTATTATATTGTAAACTTTCATTTAAACAAATGAGAAGCTCAATAACAAATAACAAAGTTGAAACAAGAACTCAATAATCAACATGTTTTTTATTTTCTTACTTTACTATTGCTACATTGGCTGACTTTTTTTCAGCTTCAAATTGTAGTCGTAAAAATATTTGTTTCGATAAATTTTCTATTCAATATATTTTCTAAGAAAAGCGTCTGTTTCCAACAACTTTCTCGGTAAATTTTCTATTAAAATTTTTTTTAATTTTTTTTAATAAATTTTTATTAAGAAATTTTTTTATCGAAAAATTTTGTATTAAAAATTTTTGTTTTCCATTACAATTTTTTGCCAGTTTTTTCTTATATTTTTTTTTGTTATCGAAAAATTTTTCATTAAAATATTTTTCTAAAAATTTTCTATTCAAAATGTTTGTTATCGAAAAATTTTTTATTAAAAATTTGTGTTATCGAAAAACTATCTATGTAGATGTTAACATACATTTTCATACAAAAACCGGTTTTAACGTACACTTGAAGCACACTTTATTTTTTTGTCGAAAAAATTTCTATTAAAAATTTTTGTTATCGAAAAATTTTCTATCAAATTTTATTGCTATCGAAAAATTTTCTATTAAAAATTTTTGATATTGAAATATTGTCTATTAAAAATTTTTTTAGTAAAAAATGTTTGTTAAAAATTTTTGTTGTAGAATAATTTTGTATTAAAAATTTTCGTTATCGAAAAATTTTCTATTCAAGATTTTTGTTATCGAAAAATTTTCTTTTCAAAAATTGTTATCAAAAAATTTTTTACAAAAATTTTTGTTATCGAAAAACTTTCTGCTAAAAATTTTGATGGTCTATTGAAAATGTTTGTTATCGAAAAGTTTTCTATCATAAATTATTATTATCGAAAAATTTTCTATCAAAAATTTTTGGTATCGAAAAATTGTCTATTAAAAATTTTTGTTGTCAAAAAATCGAAAAACTATCTGCTAAAAATTTTTGTTGTTTAAAAATTTTCTATCAAATTTTAATGCCATCGAAAAATTTTTTATTTTCTATTTTGATATTGAAATATTATCTATTAAAAATTTTTTTAGTAAAAAAATTTTTGTTAAAAATTTTTGTTGTAGAATAATTTTGTATTAAAAATTTTCCTTATCGAAAAATTTTCTATTCATGATTTTTGTTATCGAAAAATTTTCTTTTCAAAATTTGTTATCAAAAAATTTTTTATAAAAATTTTTGTTATCGAAAAACTATCTGCTAAACATTTTTGCTGTCGAAAAATTTTCTATCAAATTTTCATATTATCGAAAACTTTTCTATTAAAAATTTTGGCTATTGAAAAATTGTCTATTAAAAATTTTTATTACTGTAAAAATTTTTATTAAAAATTTTTGTTATCGAAAAACTACTCTCTCTACTAAAAACTTTTGTTATCAAAAACTAGTTATCAAAAACTACTCTCTCTACTAAAAATTTTTGTTATAGAATAATTTTCTATTACTATCAAAAAATTTTCTATTCAAAATTTTTGCTATTTACTATTGAAAATTTGTGTTATCGAAAAACTTTTTATTAAACATTTTTGTTGTCAAAAAAAATATTCTATTAAAAATTTTGCATTAAAAATTTTTTAATATAAATTTTTGTTGTCGAAAAATTTTCTACTTAAAACGTTTGTTATCGAAATATTATCTATGAAAAATTTTTGTTATCGAAAAATTATTAATTAAAAAGTTTTGCTATCGAAACATTTTTTTTTAAATTTCTGTTATCGAAAAATTTTAGGTATCGAAAAATTTACTATTAAAGTGTTTTGCTATCGAAAAGTTTTTTATTAAAAATTTTTTCATCGAAAAATTTTATATTAAAAATTTTTGCTGTTGGTAAGATTTCTTTTAAATAAATGAATATTTAGTCAATTGTCTATTAAAACATTTAGGGCATTTTCTTTTCTGGAAAAAAATGTTACACGTATTACACTTTTCAATGAAAATTCGCAATAAAATAATTCTCTGAAATATACATTTTATTAGAAATTATTGCATCATCTCTTGCGAACTACTATTTTTTCTTTAAACGAACTCTAAACTGCATTTTTTTTTAATAAAAAGTTAAAAAATGTTACACTTTTTCCAGAAAAGAAAACGTCATTAGTTAGGATATTGTTATTTTGGAAACATTTTGATTTGAACATTTTAATTTAAAATTCCTGCGTCCACCTTAGAGCTTTGATGCAGGCGTAGGGTATTTGCTTGGCTGTTCATATGACAGCTTCATTCCTTTTTCGTATTTTCTTTGTAAAAGTGGATGGCTTAAGTATAGTATTTCAAAATTTTGAGATCTTCATTCATAGATCTTTATGAGAACATCTTGCAGACTAGAGTAAACAATTGACCTCAAGGCTACAGCTTTTGCTGCATTTTTTTTTTTTTAAATAAATAAAACTGCGGCTATTTGTTTCTTTCCAATAGAAATATGAAGAGAGAAAAAAAACAAAACCAAATTTTAACTGATTGATTTTTGTGTGATTTAACAAAAAAGTAAATAAACTTCAATATGAACTCTATTAAACTCTGGAAAATATTTTTCTCATTAGAAATTTTTTACAAAGATTATAAATCTCTTATTAATATTTTTCGATTTAGTTTGTTTTTTGCTCCTAAAGGAAATAAATCTCGTTATTATTTATTTTTACGATATGATTTACTAGTTACTAGATGTAAAATAACAATAATAATAATAATAATAATATATTTTACACAAAAATTAAAAATCCAAAGAAATAATTATTGTAGAAAAATATGAAAGAAATAAACAGAGAGAGAGGAAAATCAAAGGCAGCCGCCTTTTGATGTTCAAGTCTTAGAAAATTAACCTTAATTAATAGTTTTATTTTAATAATTTTTGTGCTTGTATAGATATTATTTTTTTTCCTTCTTTAGAACTTAATAGATGCTGTCACAAATAATCTTTCCTTGACGAAGATTGACACTTGTGTGTCAAATGATGTGAGTCTGTTTTCTTTGTTATTATTATTTTTGTTTGTTTTTTTAGGTAAAAAATAAAAGCCGCTGTTGATAGCAGATGCCACACAAAAGTCAATTATTTTCTACAGTTTTTAATTGTGGCAGATTATATTAAATAATATTTCTAAGGCGGAGAAGAAGGATTCTTGGCAAGAAGGATTCTTGGTTTTTTAAGGTTGCGTACGCCAAAGGTGAAAAGGAATTCTATTGTAAGAGCTAAGGACCTGAAATTTTCAATGAATATGTAGAACTTTGTCTGCTACAACAAGATATATATGACAGTTAAGAATTAAAGGGTGTTCTAAAGCGAGCAAGGAAACATATTGAAATCCTTATGTAATATACAAATATACACACTTGAAGTTTTCAAAGTTAGTTTATTTTTATCCAGACTACAACAATTAACACTAAAATTTTAAATATTAAAAGCAGTTAATGTTATTTTGAAAACCTCCTGTATCTTGGAAACCGTAAGAGCCAAACTCTTGAAATTTTCCAAAACGCTATAACTTGAAAATCCCAAAATTAAAAGAAATGCCAAAAAGATTAATCGCCAAATTAAAAAAAGCGCTTAAATGAAAAATATCATCAAAAATAAAAAACACCAAAAGTAAAAAAGTCGCAAAAAAAAACAAAAAATCGCTTAAACTAAAAAGCACTAAAAATCGAAAAAATCATATAAATTAAAAAAAAGACCAAAAACCGAAAAATCCTTAAAACGACAAAAGCGCCAAACAATAACGCTAAAAAAATCAAAACCTAAAACTAAAATATATCTCCAAAAACCGAAAAAATCGCCAAAATTAAAAAAACAGCAAAAACCGAAAAAACCCCGAAAACGAAAAAGCGCCAAATACTAAAAAAAAACTAAAACTTAAATAGTTGCAAAAATTAAAAAACAACAATTACCGAAAAAAAAAACGAAAAAGGCGCCATGACTTAAAAAACGCCAAAAACTAAACAAACGCTAAAACTAAAATAAATCGCCAAAAACCGAAAAAACCTCCAAAAGTAAAAAAAACAACAAAAACCGAAAAACCCAAAAACGAACAAGCGCCAAAACTAAGAAGAAGCGCCAAAATTAAAACTAACGCTAAAACTAAAATAAATCGGCAAAAACCAAAAAAACTGCCAAAACAAAAAGAAAATTAAAACCGAAAAAAACCCAAAAAAATAAAAAAGTCAAACTAAAAAAATCGCCAAAAACCGACAAAATTTAAAAAACAGAAACCGATAAAAATCACAAAAATCACGAAAAAAGGGCCAAAAACTAAAAAAAACGCTAAGATTAAAATAAATCGCCAAAATTAAAAAAAACGCTAAAATTAAAAAAACGCTAAAACCAAAATAAATCGTCAAAGCCGAAAAAATCTCCAAACTAAAAAAACATCAAAAAATCTTAAAAATGAAAAAAGCACCAAGCTACAAAAAAAACGCTAAAACTAAAATAAATCGCCAAAACCGAAAAAATCGACAAAATTAAAAAAAAAAAATAAAAACCTTAAAAAATCCCAGAAACGAAAAAAGGGTCAACATTAAAAAAAGTGCCAAAACTAAAATACATCGCAAGAACCGAAAAAATTGGCAAATTAACAGAACATCAAAATCCGAAAAAATCCAGGGACCGTAAATAACAGTTATCGATTTCAAAAAATTATTTTATAACAGTTATTTTGTGAATTAAAAAATAAAACTTCACCTAATACAGTTATTTTTCAACGTAAAAATAAAAGGTCGGATGAAACTCTTAAAAAGAGAGTTTTATTTTTCCGTCATAAAATAAAACTCATTTCAGGAGTTTCATTTTTCCCGATTGAAATTAAAACTCAGTTTATGTAAATTGTCTCCCAATACAATCACCTTGCATTGCAATGGAATAAATCGTAATTAAAATAAAAACATATCGTGCCATAACCACCAAAAATAGCTTAAGCGATTTGTTAAAAAAATGAAGTAAAAAAAATAAGTCGCTTACCCTCCGTTGCCACATGCAAGTGCAAGTGAAAAAAACTCAATACACTCACATTTTTTTACTAACACAGTCACACTTTTGCCACTTGCGAGTCAGCTTGCAATGAAATTTTGAAGCAAGTAAATTTTCACACTTGTCGCAAGTAAACTGACAAAACGAAAAACAGTGTTGCCGAGTAGAGAGTTATTTCATTAAGTTGGTTAGTATTATAGCTAATTTTTTTTTATATAAAAAGGATATTGAGAAATGGCATAGACTCATTTTAGAGCTAAGTTTGAACATAAATTTTATGTTTTATTAAATGAAATATATTAACAATGCAATTAAAGTTCAATATTGACTTCTTGGCAACACTGCACTAAAAGTTGAAGCAAAGCTGTTATCTAGAACTTTACTTGTTGACGACATTTTAACTTGCACTGTGCTGTGTAGCCACTCAAAATATTGTTGTGTTTTTTATATTTCTCCTGATTTTCGTCAGTAATACGTATACACTACTTGCAAGTAACTACTGGCATGTGACAACGGGGGGTTAAGCTATTTTTCGGACGGGAAAAATAAAACTCCTGAAATGAGTTTTATTTTATGACGGAAAAATAAAACTCTGTTTTTAAGAGTTTCATCTGATCTTTTATTTTTCCGTTGAAAAATAACTCTTAACTGTGGAGATGAGATTGTTTTTTTAAGCTCCCTATAAATCTATTGGTATATGACAGCATAGGTCTCCGTTGACTCTAACACAGGAATTTCTTGAGTTAAAATTTTTTCAATAACAGTTATTTACGGTCCCTGAAAAAATCCTAAAAACGAAAAAACGTCAAATGTCTACATCAGGTAAGATATTCTATAATATGGGCTAAAGTTCGTACAGTTTTCTATGCGAGTACGTAGAGTCCGTACGGAACCCTTCGTGTGCGACTCAAAGTCGAACTTTACTGAATTTATTTTTCTTGTATTAAAATCAGAAACAATAGAACATTTAAAACGGATCACAAGTTGCCTAATACAATTGTATCAAACCACTTTTCATTAAGCTTGAAATCAACTAAGATTGAATTAATTACATTTATTGCAAAAAAATTTAATACTTTCATTGCCGTAATTTTAACAAAATTTGTATGAAAGTTTTTTTTTTAGCAATATCTATGTATTTTATAACACTGTGCACTGTAGTTCGATTTTTGTACCAAAAAATAGTAAAACCCTTTACTTGGTTTTGTCTTTTTGGTGACCAAATTTTTGTTATATGCCTCAAAAGATTTCGAAAATCAGTGCGCCCACAAAAATTGGTGTCATCAGTTTTTGGTCAACAGCTAATTCAGACGTTTGGTGAAAGCGCTTAACGATATACATACATATGGCAATAATGTAGCGAAGAGTCTAGCGAACAAATCTTATTAACATTTTAAGCAAAAAAAAAAATATTTCTTCGTGTACTTTTTTTTGCAAAAATTAAGGAAATTTTTTTTTTACTTTTTTAAGAATAATTACAACTGCTTGCTACTCACTTTCCTTCGACTTTTGAGCAAAATAAGAATTTAAATTTAAGCGACAACACGTTATTATTATTATTTTTTAATCCAAAATCGAAGTCTCAATCTTTTTGACCTAATGAGTTGTTATTGTCTTTTGATCAATTATAGTAAATAGCTCAGGGTTGCATTTTCTCAAAAGTCCCACAATTTTGTAAAGGACTTCTAATTTTTTGCTAACAATATATGGCAAAGTTGTAGCTACGATAAAATTGAACAACTTTTGTGAACATATCTACTATATAAACTGAACGTATCCAGGCACCCTAAAGGTCAACCTTTTAGCTTAAAAATTTAAATCTTTGAAAAAGGACACAAACAATTTTAATGTACATACATACATATATTAATTTTTATCGAATTTAAATGGTTTTTCGGTGTTAATGTGAGTGTGTGTGTGTGTGTTTGGGAATGATCAGACAGAACTTTTTTAGCGCCTTAAAAGAAAAATCTGCATGTGGCGCCTAAGCACTCAAGCATGCTGCTGCAGCAGTGGAGTACGAGTACTTTGCTTGCTGCTGTTGCTGTTGTTGTTGTTGTTGTTGTTGTTGTTGTTGTTGTTGTTGTTGTTGTTTAAAGGTAGACGACAGTGGAATACCATCGATTGTGTAGTAGAAGTATGATAATCTCATATTAAAGGTTATAGAAGAGACTCTCCCCACTGTACGTTTTTTATTGTTTTGTGTTAAGAATAAGTTCAAGTCCAGCTGTTTGTATTTGAATTTTATTGAGGGGACAATTTTTAATTTTTTTTTTTTTTTTTGTTGTTTTAATTCGTAAGCTGCCAACATAAAAAACATGTTTGCTTGTTCATACTTATAGTTTGGTATGAAAAAAAAAATTATTTAAGCCAACCGAATAATTTTCAAGTCTTAAGAAAACTTAAACTCTATACGAAGAATATTTTTGTGAGATATTCACTCGTATTGCGTAAGTATGTCGAGTCGACTATTCGATATCCTTATTCCCACCCATAGCTATCTACTTGGGTGAGGCTCAGTTAATAGCCGTTGGCGTAGCTAGAAATTTTTTTCTAGGCAAGGGGGGGGAGGGATTATAACTGGTGATTTTCATGAGCAATATAAAAATATATAATTACATGCAATTTGTAATAATTCTAGAGGGGGCAACAATAATTCTTGTTGGGCAATGCAGGCCCCAGAATGGCTTTTCTAATAGGACCAGCTATTTAACATTAACATTTCGTGTAATGGAATACGAGAATTTTAGCTGTTGTTTTGCATTTGCAATTGTTAATTTATCGCCGCCAAATGCATTTTTTAAGTATTTTTAATTATTCATTTCTGCTTCCATTTTCATCTCAAGTTCATATGAGCCTTGTGTACAAAATAATTATTATTCAGCCGAAAATTTAAAAGAAAAATTGTACAGTCGTACTAACCGTATCATTGTGTTTATTCGGTTGGACACTAGAACATTTTTAACCTGCGGCTTATTAAGTGTCACGTTATTTCTTTTCTTATTTAAATTTCTTACATTTTTAATTCATGTTTTTCTAAAGACAATATTTTTATACTGACTGTGTTATAGTTTTTAATTTATAAACATACATACATACATTTGTATTTTTTTTTAATTTTTTTTTTTGTTGCTTTTTACCCTGTTTTTTTTGCGTTCGTCATTGTTGTTATCGAAACATATTTTATATGTTCGACATAACATCTGACAAATTTCTCTGTTGGACATTTTTATGGTCTTTTTTGAATGCAGTTCGTTGGTTATATAAAAAAAAGAGTAAAACAGAAAACGCAGAGTAACATTTAAAGCCTTCAATTCAAATGATTTGTTATCAATAAGAATTTTGTAACAAGTTTATTAAACGGCTTAATTGCGGCAAAGCAAACAGACGACAGACAACAATTTATTAGGCCAAGAAATTTACAAAAAAAAAAAATAATAAACTTTTACTTTTTAAAAGAGGATTTAAAATAAAAAGTTAAAATTTATATTATATATAAATGAGTGAAAAATATGGGTTAAAAATATTTCCTACATTTTATTTAAATATTTTAAATATTTTTTATTTTTTGGATTTAAAAAAATCGTTATTGTGTGTGAAGTTTTTATTTGAAAATTATCCAATATATTTTTTTTTTTTTTTTGTAAATAACTAAACATTCGCCATCGCGTGTTGCTAGGGCCAAAATTTATTTAAAAGTTATTGTCCTAATGTAGACAGCACAATTTAATAAAGAAAATATTGACGATGATTTTCTGTAACAAATTACTCAATTTCCTACAAATTCTATATGGCAACTATGCCAGCATCTTGTTCTGAACGTTACCAGATCATAATGGATTATTAGCATTGCCATAAGAAATGTGAGTTAGCGTTGTGCACACGAACGCTTATGAAATTAGTCATCGCAAATTAAACAAATTTAATTTTGAAAAGTTTTTGGTTCAGTAATATTTTCATTAAAGTTAAATTGCAATTTTGGACTTATCTCACATAACATCAAATTTATATTTCTTAATCATCACATACATACATCCACACATACATACACACATACCTAAATATATTTATACATTGTCTTACTGTCTATTACATTTTGTATAAATTTTTAATTAAACAATTTCAGCGCTCTATTTATGAAAATTTACAAGTTTAACTTGAAAAGAAATAATTTAAGATTGGAAAACCGAAGAAGAAAAGAAGAAAATAAATTGTTTTAGCTCACATTTTTGGCTTAAAATAATTTATAATTAACTTGATTTTTTGTTTTGTTTTTTTTTTTTTTTTTGTATAATTTCTTCTCCTTTGTATTTGAAACTAATTTAATATGCATTTCTCAGTGTTGTGTTCAAAATCATAACAATGAAGAGCAGAAGAAAATGATTTTGTTCCAACAGCAATTTAATTAAATATTTATAAATTTTATATAAAAATATATGTGACGCGCAAAATAGAAAGGGACCTAAGGGTAAAATCCGGTTTTGTTCAGGAGAGCCATTTTAAAGATTTAAATACGTGTATCTTTGGTGTAACATCACATCATAAAACGCTCATATCTCTGGGAGGGAACATTTTTGGTGCATGGGATCGGTCTCATTCGATGCTCAGATGTTGTCCACATCAAAAAAAAAAAAGTGAAATTTGATTTTTTTTTTTACCCTTAGGTCCCTTTTTCTATGCACTGTCACATATGTATGTTTGTATATAATAATAATAATAATAATAATAATAATAATGAGCAACATAAATTGGGTGCGCTCGCCTAACCGTCAGTTTTTCTTTATACCTTTTAATTTTACACATTTCGTCGTTGGTTGATTATCGTAGTTGCTGCTTCAACTACTGTCTACCAAGTAAAATAATTTCAAGATTGACTTGGCTGTTATTTTTTATTATTTATATGTATTTTCCTCTTAACCAGGCACTCACTCTTTCACTACTTCTTGTTTATTTTTTTCTTTTCGCTGGCGGTTTTTGTTTATTAAAACATTTTTTTTAATTCTTAATTGGTTGATTATCTAAAAAAGTTCAATGAAATGAAAAATAAACTGCTTTCTTACGAGTGAGAAAATGGTTGAAATTAAATGAAAGGAAAATGTTTTATGGGCACTTTAAGAAGTTATAACAAGAGAGGAGGGAGTTTTTATTCATTACTTGTCTACCTTGATTTTAAAATGTTTTGGAAAATTGCACTCCTTTGTATACTAATGTACACAATATAAATAATTTTTTTTCGCATTGATAAGTAAAAAGCCGTTTAAAATATTTTGATAAAAAAAAATGCATTATCAAATGCAATGGTTGCCATTTTGAGAGTATTTTTAATATGCCATTAATCACAAAAATGAAGCTACTGCCAACGAAACTCAAAAGAAAGGAGAGTAAGTAACTCAGAGCAAAGCTGGAAGGTTCGGTGAGCTAACTTGTATTCCACAAGCAAAAGATGGCATTTTTTATTTACCATGTTTTAGTTCGTCACTAGATTTTGCCAAAAACTCTCAAAAAAATTTAATTTTTATGTAAATAATGCAGAATTAATCCTCATATCCTTATCATTCACATTGTATAAAAATTTTATACAAATATCTTGTTTGTTCAGTTATTGAGGACAAAATAAAATTTTCTTTTTTCATTAAGTTTTATGTACATTGAATGTTTGACAGTTAGATTTTACGGTGCCTAAATATTATTAAAGGGCACTAAAAATGTTATTTTTTACGCATTAGCTTGAATTCGAGTCTGAGTTTTTATTTGTAAAATTTTCAACTTTCGGTTCCTGAAAAAAAAACACGTTGCAATTCCTACCAGTTCGACGACATAAATGTCAAAAATTTGTGCTAATTGGCAACTCTGTTTATATACACACTTTTTTCGTTTTGGCGTTTTTTTTTATTTTTTTTGATTTTTTTCATTTTTGGCGATTTTTTTCATTTTGGCGATTTTTTTTCTCATTTTGGCGATTTTTTAGGTTTTGCGCTTTTTTCGCGTTTTGGCGATTCTTTTAGGTTTTTGACTTTTTTTCATTTTGGCGATTTTTCCGGCTTAGGCGATTTATTTTAGTCTTAGATTTCTTTTTAATTTTGTGTTTTTTTTTTCGTTTTGGCGTTTTTTATGGTTTTTGGCGATTTTATAATTTTTGGATTTTTTAATTTTACCGATTTTGAAAATTTCAAGAGTTTGTCTTTTACGGTTTCCAAGATACAGCAATTTGTCAAAATTACATAGTCAAAATTACATTAACTGATAGAACACCTTTTAATTTAAATTTTTTTAAATTTTAGTGTTAATTGTTGTAGTCTGTATAGTAACAAAAATTAAAAATTTTAAAAACCCCCGAATATATCTAGAGAAGATGTGATATCATCTAAAGGGCTGGACGGATTTTATTAAAACATGGCTAAGAACCCTCTAGATCACAGAAAACACTAAATTAAAATCGGTCCAGCCGTTTGGTCTTTACGTGGACTCATACAGACACACACATACACAGACACACACTACAAAGTTATAACACCCCCTCTTTTTGATCGGGGCCTAAAAATACATTAACTATACAAATTTCAAGTGTCTGTATATGTACATACATACAATTGTATACGAGTACTACATAGGGTTTTTACACTTTTCGCTACTCGTTTTGGAACACCATTTGTAGCGGCCAAAGTTTTACATACTCCGTCCAAATTTCAGGTCCATAACGGACAGACGAATAGCATAGTGAAAACAATAGTTTTTCTTTTCACCTTTGGTGTAAGAAATCCTAAAGAACAAGACGTATTTACATTTCAAGAATGATTGCGCAGGACTCAAGTATACACCAAGTTTTATGATACTTGCTCATTTGAAAATAATTTTTCCCGCAATTACAGCTTTTCGACACATAGTGCAATGTAGTTAAATGAATACCTACGTATGCCCTTAATTTTGTGTATATTTTTTTCTTCTTTTTTTTTGTTATAAAAATTGTTTGTCGATTTTGATTTTCTTATCAAATAGTTAATAATAAATAAAAATTAAACCAAAGAAAAGAATTCAAAAGATCAATACCGATAATATAACATTAAATAGTTTTTGGAGCAAATTCTATTTTTTATTGCAAATTTTTACCACCGCTAATTGATAAATTTGAGAAAAAGATAATAACAAATGCCAGAAGAAGGAATTGTAGCTGTACCATATCTTGAAATACCAGCGGAGAATTTTAGTGAAATTGAAAGCTCATCAACAACCACAGAATTTAGCGATAGATCGATCGGCAGTGGTCAAGTTGCTGTTAATGAGAAAAAAGTCTCTGTAAATCCGCATGTTAAAAGTAAAATGAGAAAGTCTTATACAAGACGATCTCAAAAGAAACTACAACTGCGGCCGTTAACGTTGGAGAAAAAAATTAAATCGCACATACCCAGAGCACTGGCTCTAACACCTTCTTCATCAGGTATTTCACTCACAACCAGCGATTCCTTGCCATCACCTTTAATACCTGCTGTTAAAGCACTAGCTGAAGAAAAACAGTTTGGGTCAACAAAGGGTAAAATATCCTGTTTAGTGCGACAAAAGTCTTCTGTAATTTTAGCCTTTCGCCAAAGGAAATCATATTCTCAAATGGACTTTAAACATTTGCGAGGTCAAGATACGCGTGGTGATAAGGCCTTGATGCCAATCAATTGTGATAACAATGTGGTGGTTTCACAGTCCAAAAATTCATTTGTGCACAAAATGTATAATCAGGATTATTATTTTACGATGCCTGGTCGCGATTCTCAAATGGCTGGCATGAGAATTTTTGCAACTATTATGTTAAATGCCTGGCGCAAAAGACGCGATGAAGTAAAACGTTTAACAGATGAAATATCGGATCTCAAACGCAGCGCTACAAAAAGCAAAAATCAACTTCACGTCATTAACTCGCTTTTTCGTGTTGAACAAAAGCGTAATGATGAATTGAATTTCCAGTTGAAGCGCTCATTGGAAAATGTTAATCTGACAAAGACAACATGTGAAAATTTAACCACATCTTTGATCAGTCTAAAGGCCGATAAAGCTTTGCTCGAACAGCAATTGCAAACAAAGGAGCACGAGGTTGAGAGTATCCGCGCATTACTGGATCAAACAAAATCTGATCTTTTCAAATGTATGACATTTCAAAGAGATCTACAAGCTACACTATCCACGGAACAGCGAAGAATTCAAATATTAGAAAATCAAAAGAATGATCTAATCCATGAGATATGTGAGTTAAACAATGAAGCAATGCAAAAAGAAGATAACCTGCGCAAAGAAATTCAAGGGAAATGTGAGCAGTACTCAAATTTAATGCTTAAATTCAATGCTGCAGAAGAGCAAATTGAAACACTGAATCGATCGACCGAACATCTACTTGGTGAAAATAAGTCAAAAGAAGAAAAAATGGAACAAGAAATAGAATCGTTGCAAAGTGAACTTAGAGCTGTGCGCAAGTGTTTAGAGGAAACAATGGGCAATCGTCTTAAAAATTGTTGGAATAATTCAGTGACTTATCAAAAACTAACATTGCAAATATTGCATTGCTTGACGTATTATGTTTTGCCGGCTACACCACCCCCAAAAATTAAGGTATTTCCCTTTGGACTCTCCCTTGATAAGGCCGTAAGCATTGTAAAGCGTTAAATAGAGGCGAACATTTGCAGAAGAATGTATTTTATATGTATGTATATGTACTTGGTAATTCTTAAATTTTGTGTATTTATACGTATGTATGTATGTTTCTCTGTATGTTTTGTATTCAATTTGCTTAAAATGCATATTTATTTTGTTTATTTTGTGAAATAAAACCAGCATATAATTTAAAAAAAAAAACATTATTTTTAACATTTTAATCTTGCAAACAAAACCTTGTTTGAAACAATGTTTCAAACTGTGTGGTGTAAGCAACATAAATTTTTGCATTAAGATTTTATCAGAAATCTACTAAAATTTTGTCCAGCTGTAAATGCAGTATGAGATTTTCTGGCTAAAAAATACTATTCAAATTTTTACTCTAAATATTTTGGCTCAAAGTGACTAAATTAAAATCTTAGTATGGCAACTCTTTTTTAATTACTATTGAGTGTACAACAATGTTGCCCTGCTTCATTGTTGCCAGTTTAGCATTTTCACTGCTAGATCTGGCATTTTCATTAGTTAAAAAGCATTCAACTTTTAAAAAATTCTGCTAAATGCTTTCTGGCAGAATTTATTGAAAATAAAAAATTTTAATTTCTTAAAATAATTCTTCTGTACAGAGGATTTTTCTCATAAATGAACATGTATTGCAGGGTAAAGTTTCCCTAATGATCTGCACTAACAACAGTGAAATGAGTATAGGATCCAGCTAACCCCTCAATAATCAATTTCAATGTAATAATTTGGGATTATTAGTGCGTTAAAAAAAATTTAAACGTAATTGTAACATATTGTTACGAAAATGGCCGTCGGCAAGATTAAGCAGCATTACACAAAAATATTCCAACAGGGTTAATGTAAGTGTTACGCGAAAATATTCCTACAGGGTCAATGTAACGAATAATCTAGAATTGTAGCAAATAACTAAATAAGCGTGCGTAACACGTAAACAACAAAAAGCGTCTGCTTATTAAGAAGATTCGCATATTTACAAACATACATACATGCTAATTCAAATGAAAAAGTAAAAGATAAACAACCGCCGTGTGTTGCTTAGTTAATGATGTACACACGTACGCATATACACATGTATGTACATAGTTACCACATGAACTTAATTAGGCAGCATATAAGATGATAATGATCGTCTAGACATTGCTTGAAAATTCTGGTGGTATTTGTGTGGAGTATAAAAAGCGGTGACGCAGCCAATGAGTTAGTGAGTTGCAGTTGTAAGTCAGTCGCGAACAATTATAGTTAGTGCTAATCAGAAAGTAGTGAAGTTAAGAACTCGTTAGTCAGTTGACAATTAAGTTGTGAATTAATAATAATCTGCGATACAATGGTGAGTTGATAGTTAAGAGCAGTTTGTGCTTTACACAAGAGTTGGAGTAAAAGAGAAACTATAGGACAGTCTATAGTGACAGCAAAGTCTGTCGAGGAATTGAGATTATTGTGGAGTCTATCGTGTCGACTGGAGTAAAGGGAACAGCGCAGCGAATAGACGTGTGCAAGGGTGTAAGTAAAGCCAGTGCGTCTTTATTGGTGTATCAACTGTGAGTGTCGGCAGAGTGAGTGCCGTGTGTGACAAACAGCAGACAAAGAGGTATTGGTGTATCAACTGTGAGTGACGACAGAGAGAGTCTCGTAAGTGACGGCAGCAGACAGAGAGGTGTCACGTGAATACTTGCGCAGCCAGCTAAGAGACGTGTGTAAAGTACAGCGAGGAAGGCGTAGTGGTAACCAGTCGTGAATATCTGTGTGTAATTTATTAGTTTAAGTTGTATTAGTGTATTTAAGCTCTTGAGTAATTTAGTATAAGTGTATTTTTAAATAAAACTTGTATCATTCTTAACCCTAATTACTACACTCGGCTCTTGTATTCATTTGCAAATCTTCGGATCTACGGAAAAGCGTTTTTATAGAGAGAAAAACGTAACAATATCAAAAAAAAAAACAATCATTAACTTATTTATGTTTGCATGTGCTATAAAAATACCTGCAAGTACTAATCAGTTTGTATAAACATGAAATTCAAAGCTATTTCAATATTTTTTTCTACATTTAAATCTGGCATTATACTTTTCTTCTGTAGAACATTTTAGCAGAATTTTTTGACCGATTTAGCATTCTCTCATTATCATTTTCTGGCAACACTGCCCTGCTTATTCACTGGTTATCATAAAAACAAAATAAAAGAACATTGACAGCTAAAATATAAACAACAACAACAACAAAGAAAACACAACACAGCAGCAAACTAAAATCCGCTAATATTATTAATAAGCTCCACCCCCTCTTGCTGCGACCATTTGTACACCCTCTCCATGATCCACAAACACAACACCTGCTTTCTGCACTTGCTCAAAGATAAAACTAAAACGATAACAACAACAAAACATCCACAACAAAAGATCACCGGCATTAAGAAAAATAAAAACAATAATGCATAACAGAAATCCACACGCACACACACACACACATGCACACACTTATTGGCCTTTTTTAAGTGTAGCTAACGCAAAAATAATGCGTGCGTGCACTGATATGCAAATAATGTGGACGATTCGTCGTCGGCAGCGCTATTGTCGACATTAGGGATAATGTAGAAATATATGTACATTGTACATACATACATACCATATGTACAAATGTAGCAATTTTATATGTGTGGTTTACAAGTGAACCCCCCTTCGAAATTATTTTAAAGTTTATATAAGAAAAATGTAGGTATAGGTGGGTATATCACATCAAAAGCATAAAGTGCATATTAAATGCATTTAACAACAACTACTAGACTTGTGAAAAAGCTATTCTTGTTTTTTTTTTTTGGAGGTTTTTAATAGAGATGTGCACGTGAGTGTTTTCTGACACACGGCACGCACGCTCACGCAGAAAAATATTTTACTCACGCACTTTCACGCACGAATGATTTTGAACATTTTCACGATCACGCACGCTCACGAATAAAATATTTTTAATCACGCACGAATGGTTTACAACTTATCACGATCAAGCACGCTCACGAAAAAGTATATGTATAATATAATTTTCATGTTTTTTTTGGTTGAAAAATAGGTTCTTACATATACATATATATATACATATCTATGTATATAGTATGTATGCTCGTCTTTTTGTAAAATTTACAATGTAAATTAAAATAAATCAAAGTTAATTTAATATCGTTTTAAATATTCGTATTCGCGGATATCATTTTAAAAATTCGAATTCGAATTCTCGTATATCAAAAATTGACATTCCGCACATGTATGTATACGTACATACATAATATAAATGTGAAGGTAAGACGTATGATCAATTAAATAAATGATAATCAAATAAATGAGAAAAGCATATTAAATGAAGAAAACACACAAATTACTAAAATTTTTTCTGTTACGTAACATTTTCAAAGACTCCCCCCACCCCCACCATAACAAATCATAACAAAACTCGAACCCCACCCCTCCCCCCCCCCTACAGCGTTACATAATATATGGACTGCCCCTAAAGCAAAAAACATTTTCTGCGGTACAATTCGTCAGTAGTATTGTTGACAAAGGCACTGTTGAATCAGTAGTGTTTCTCAATTGATACTTCCTACAGGGTATCTAAGAAACATACATACATACTTACAAAGGTGTATGTACCCATAAAACAAAATGCGCCGAATTCGTAAAGAATTCGTAACGATTGGTCGACAACATGTTCCGATTTCGGCACCGAAATATTACCGAAATCGTATCAATTTTTGTACGAAATGGTTGACACGACTTCGTAACGATATATCGGTACGAATTCGTTACGATAAGTCGGTACGAATTCGTTACGATAAGTCGGTACGAATTCGTAACGACATGTAGGTACGATTTCTTTTTGCTTTTATAGCAGAGTACCGCTTCACCGTTATGTTGCTGCTATTGTCGAAATAATTTGCACATACTCACGTTTTTTAATATTTGTTACAATCCTTTTTTTATCAACATATACATACTTATTTAAATAAAATGTTCACAGACTTTTACTTATGTACTCAAAAATCAAAGTTTAAATGTTTAAAACAACTTGTTCAGAGAAACTACCGAAATGTCTTAACGAATTCGGTCTGACTTCAAAAAAATTCGAAACATTTTGTTTGGGGGGTATTCATTATGTTTGTAAGCTCATACTACCATACATATTACTATCCATATATGCATTTATTATTATAAAATAATTTATTTCAAATGATTGAATTCAGTTACATATGTACCTATGCAGGAATGTTATCTCGTGAGAGCGTGAGAATTCGTGCGTTATTCTTAAAAAAATCACGCACGATCACGCACGAGCAAATTTTTTTCAGTCACGCTCTCGCACTCACGCGTGATTAGTTATAATATTTGATCACGAATCATGCGTGGCTCACGCGTGACACGATAAAATCACGACATTTGCACATCTCTAGTTTTTAATGCTCATTTAATAAATCATTTGTGAGTTATGACTTTATTTCAGCAGCAAAAAAAATCCTACATAACAAGCAGTAAATTTTATTTTTATGTAGAATAAACTAAAATCTTTTTTTTTGCAAATTCTTGTATAATTTTTTTCTTTTGCAAATAAACAATTCATGCAAGAAATAACACAATTGTATTTTTATTTTATTTAACTTTTTTGCATTTGTTGATTTCCATTGGTGTAAAAGTACATTCGTCTGCTCTAATTCCTGGAGATGCCGCTAAAACAAAGAGAATACACTGAAAGAAAAGCTACAAAAAAAATGGAAACATAGCAAAAATAAATATATCAAGGGAACGCCTACCGCAAAGAACAATTTTGAAGTGTTAATCAATGTCAAACATTTTCACTGAAGCAGTGAGGTGAATTGTGAACACTGAAATTGGTGAACACTTCAAAACTCATCCTTGTGAGATGCGGCCCCAGCATCTCACAAATTCCATATTTGCTTTAAGGAAAAAAATTTATTTTATGTTGTTTATGGTTCCCTACACCAAAGGCGAAAAGGGCTCTATTGTTTTCCCCACGATGTCCGTCTGTCCGTCACATGCTGTTTTCTCTAGAACCGTAACAGCTATGGACATGAAATTTTCACATAATATGTAAAACAACAACAAATATGTATGTGACATGTAAGAGTTCTAAAGCGAGCAACGGAACATGTGGAAATTCTAATGTAATGTACAGGAAATTATAATTATATATAGACAAGCGTTGGTGTATTTTTATGCAGACATTTAAATTGCAAAAAAAAATCAAGGGTATTCTTCCAGTTAAAGTAATTTTGACAACTTGCTGTATCTTGGAAACCATAAAAAGCAAATCCTTGAAATTTCCAAATTAAAAAAAAATCGCCAAAATACAAAAAACGCCAGAACGAAAAAATTGCCAAAAAAAACGAAAAAAACGCCAAAATTAAAAAAATCGCTATAAGCAAAATAAATCGCCGAAAACCGAAAATATTACCAAAAAGTAAAAAAAAATCGCCAAAACGAAAAAAAATTGTTATAAGTAAAATAAATAGCCGAATGTCGAGAAAATCGCCAAAAACAAAAATAACGCCAAAACTAAAAAAAAAACAAAAATAAAAACAATTAGAAAAAACGATAAAAAGCGCCCAAAACCAGAAAAAATCGCCAAAAAACTGAAAAAAAGTTTAAAATTTAATAAAAAAAATTTACATATGTATATGTACATCAGGTAAAATATTCGATTATATAGGCTAAAGTTCGTATAGTATTACATTTCGTTACCTTAATATAGAAAGGCCTTAACTCATTATTTAGATTTTTTTTAATTTTCGATACATTAGATGTTCTTCTATCGAAAGATATAAGAATCACGATTTCAACAAAATAATTAGTTAGGCCCTTTCTATATTACGGTAACGATATATAGTCTCCGTACAGAATCCCTCATTTGCCAGTCAAAGTCGCACTTAAGTGAATTTATTTATAGAACTGAGAAATATTATACATATGTGATCAGCTGATTTGTTTTATTTCAATCGTAAAGCTGCTCGGGTCTTTTTAATTACGCGTACGCCTTACAATTTAATTTAATTTTCCTATTTCTTTTCTTTTTTTACTTTTCATTTTAGTATCGCTCCATTTTAAAGTGCTTGTGTTGGTACTCCCTTGTAGCTTCTGCTCTCTTAAAGGTTTACAAAAAATTATGAATAAAATTTTACGGTCTTTATTTTTATAATACTTTTAAGGTTATTGAAATTAACTTGAACTTTAATTTTTATTGCTTTACAATATTAATTTAATTTAAAGAAATAATAAACCAACCACCATAAAAATTATGAGAATGCTTTAAACAAAGAGTTTACATGGTTTTAAGCCTTTGTGATACTTTATGCAAAAGTTTAACTTTATACTCCTAATTTATGCAAGCTAAAATGATAAATTTTTAATTCGGTATAATAAATAAATAATTAATGAGTAAAAAAAAAAAAAAATATGGCTGACAGGCAAAAGTAATTTTTAAATGTTTTATTTTCTTAAAAAAAAAAAAGCAATGTGAGTCCGATCACAGGAGAGATGTGTAAACATTTAGTAATGAAATTTTTTTTTAAGTTGGAAGTACTTATGCTTTTAGTATCTTTTTTTAAATTAATTAATTAAAAGCATCAAAACTTTCAATATTGTAAATACATATAAATTTGTTGGTTTTTGTTTGTTTTATTAAACTTATTTGGTTAGTAAATGGGCACACTGCAGTATATGTATATGTACTGCATTCAAAATTGCAGTAAGCAGTAAATTTATTGATTACTAAAAAAATTCAGTAAATTTTTACTGCTAATGAAATTTAATTTGCATTACCAGTAAAATCGTAGGGCCGTAATCATAATAAAATTGTAGCAAGTGGCAAAGTTTTTTCATTCAAATTCTGAAACTTTTGTATGACAAACATTTAGCCACTTGGTAGAATTTCATTATGAATACGGGCATTACTGATTACTGAAAATTCAATGCACCTCATCATATAACAAATCATTTAGGCAATTTATAAAAATTGTAGAAAAAAATTTTAGTAATCAGTAAAAATTTACTTGTTAAACATTTCTTATTGTTTTTACTGAAACTTTAGTGGTAATAGTGCTCATCTATGGTAAATGCCTTTACTTTTATTTTTTAATTTTTAATTCCTGTTGTTCATCGTTTAGTTGTTGCTGTTCTTGTTGTTGTGTACGCATTGCAATTAAAATAAATTCAGTAAAGTGCGACTTTGACTCGCGCACATTCGGTTTTGATCATTTTTTTTATTTAGCTTTCTTCCTTTTTTAAGTTTTTCAGTTTAAACGATTTTTTTTCAGTTTTATCGCCTTTTTGTCATTTTGGCGTTTTTTTTCTCTTTTTGGGTTTTTTTAATTTTCGCAATTTTTTCATTTTGGCGATTTTTTCATTTTGGCGATTTTCTTCTGTTTTTTTGGGGTTTTTTCATTTTGGCGATTTTTTTCTGTTTTTGGGGTTTTTTTATTTAGGCGATTTTTTCATATTGGCGATTTTTTCATAATTGTGGTTTTTTTTTTGTTTAAGGATTTTTTTCATTTTGGAGATTTTTTCGGTTTTTCGCGATTTATTTTAGTCCTAGAGATTTTTTTTAATTTGGTGCGTTTTTTTTTCGTTTTGGCGATTTTTTTGTTTTTGGCGATTTTTTATATTTGGCGATTTTATATTTTTTTTTTATTTTTTAGTTTTACCGTTTTTGAAAATTTCAAGAGTTTTGCTCTTACGGTTTCCAAGATACAGCAAGTTGTCAAAATTACAAAGTCAAAATTGCATTAACTGATGGAACACCCATTGATTTAAATTTTTTAAATTTAGTGTTAATTGTTGTAGTCTGTATAAAAATACACTAACTAACTTTACAAATTTCAAGTGTATATATGTGCATGCAATTGTATGTATGTATATTACATGGGATTTTAACATTTTTCGTTGCTCGTTTTGGAACACCCTTTAGTTTTTAACTCTCATATATTTGTTGTTGTAGTGGCCAAATGTCTACACATTGTGTCCAAATTTCAAGTCCGTAGCTCTTACGGTTCATTTTCACCTTTGGTGTACGGACATATACAGAAAAATAACCGGCGGCGGCGCACCGTCGGCTTCGAGCCGGTCGACTTGTTTCTCTGCTTGGTATTGCTTCCAGTGTGCACACTTAATTTTTTTTTAAATTCGGTAGATTCGACAAAAAAAATCGGTAGATTTGCATGAAATTCGGTAGAAATTTTTTATTCAGAGAAACATGAAAAATAACAATTCAAAGAAACATAAAAAATAACAAAATATATGTACTTATATATAAAGGGTAAGTGCAAGGAGTATCAAACTAAACAGGTTCCAAAAGCGCATTTAAAACTTCACATGTGATTGGAAATTAAACTGCCATAAACAATAAAGCATTTCCAATAAAAAAAAGTGTCATCCCCAGTTATTTGACCTTACCCTTTATATGTATATGCTATGCATACATAAAATAATATGCATAAATAACAGGAATTAAGTTTTTGTATATAGGTTTTAAAAAGCTACTAAAATAACTTTTATTTGACAAACACTTGTAACTAAAAAGATTTTATGTATGTAAGATCCATTTATGGATTTAAACTTTTGTGCAAAAATTATTAAATCATTGGTAGGAATAAATATTTCATCCCCAAGGCACAATTCTTTGGCATATACTTATAGTTTCAGTTTTTAACCGATTTCTTTGTTCTGTTTTAATGATTTTCATGACAGAAAATGACCGTTCTGCGGCCGCACTGCTATGTGACAAAATACGCAATTTTCACATATATCGTCTTAAATTACTAAATAACAATATTCGGTAGATTTCAGGCCTTGTTCGGTAGAATTGGTAGATTGTTAAATTCACAGACATATTTCGTAGAATCTACCGAATATCGGTAGAAGTGTGCACACTGATTGCTTCTTTCAAACACTAATACACTCATACATAGCTCACACCGATTTGACAATGCAAAGAAATCTCAGCAAAGAAATCAAAGTCAAAAGATTTTTACCCCCTAGCGTATAAATGTTTACACATCAAAAATTAGAATTGCTGTTAATATAAAAAAAAAATTCTCAAAATTACTAAATAAAAATCTATAAAAATCGATTTAGCTATTTTTAGCTATAAAAGTAGTTTGATGTGTCTTAAAATTTTAAGGAAAACATTTTATCGCACTTTGTTTGTAACGAAATATGTATACGGCAAGTGTTTCCCTATCCTGGCCAGAAGTTTCCCTAATAAAAAATGCTAGAAATATCAAATTGATTAAGGCTGTATTTTGAAGCACCATTTATACCATTTTCTATTGAAGAAGTTTATCTTTCAAATGTCCGTCTCGACTTTTGATGATGTTCTTATTCCGGCAGTATCCTCTCAAATGTTAATATCAAGTGCATCTCAGCATAGACTAAAGACATAGGTCTTTTTGTAATCAATACAATTTTATTTAATTTATCCGATATTTCGCTTCAACTTTGTGTAGCTTCTTCAGGAAATTAAATTGAAGAAGCTACACAAAGTTGAAGCGAAATATCGGATAAATTAAACAAAATTGTAAATTGATTACAAAAAGACCTATAGCCAGTGTTACCATATGTGAAGATTTATCTTATTTTTGAAGCTTTTAGACATGTTAAAACGGCAAAAAAGATTTTTTATCTTAAAATAAGATTTTTAAAAATTTTACTTTTGGTACTTATAATATATTATTGAGGGATTTTTAGACCAAACTACTTGCAAATTTTCTGATTTGCTTCATAATGATCTTACACATATTCTATACATTAAATATTTTGTGTTATTTGGCTTTATTTTTAATAGTTCACAAGAAACAAAATTAATTTTAACTCTATATTTATAATTTGAACTCATTTCCATTCAATAAAATAACAAGAAAGATTTTTGGTCACAAAAAAAGTTTTTTTTTTTGCTCGACTTGAAGATTTTTGAACAAATAAATATGGCAACACTGCCTATAGCCTAAATAAAATTTATATATAATTAACAAAAAAGGTCGAATAAACTATTATAATATAGACTAAAGACTTGAAGAAGCCTACGAGAAAATAGTCGAGAGGTGTAAAGTTGCATAATGCACAGAAAAAAATATTCCTGCAAAATAAACAACTTTATTTGAAAATAGAACCAAAAATCAATTAAAAATGTGTTTGTGCTAATTAAACTTTTGTTTAGAAATATAATATAAATAATAAACAATTTTAATTGAAAAAAAAAACAAAAATATATTAAAAATGTTTTTAAGTCAACTAAACTTTTGCTTAAAAATTTAATTAATTGCAAAGTTTAATTGACTCAATTACATATTTAATTAATTTTTGGTTTTATTTTTAATTTAAGTTGTTTATTGCACTAATATTTTATTTTTAAACAAAAGTTTAATTGACTTAAATACATTATTAATTAAAGTTGTTTATTGCAGGAATACTTTTTTCCGTATGGAGATGCCAGATTTTTATTTGGATAAAAACATCATTTCGGCTCTCAAGCAGTTTCGGCATTTATGCTAGATTGCTGTTTAGGATGTCTAGATGAGGAAGAGGTGGAGACAATAACCCATCTAACATGCATCTTCCCTGCACTTGAAAACAAACACCTTCAATTCTTTCGTAGTTCTTGAGTTTCTAAAATACTTGATCCGATTATCAATTCTATGTACATGAGTATGCGCACATTACATGCATTAAAATGCAAGCACATGCATAGAATTAACATATTTACTTATGTATGTATGTACCGCATTCTTCCTATTGCATTCATATACTAAATAAAGTGAAGTGACAATAAACGCCATTGTTGGTTATTATTTGTCAACACTGTCTGTTTACTCTACCGATATCTACAGTTTCTATAGCCAAACAATAAAAGCAGAAAACAATAAATTTTGTGAATAAAATGTCGACAAAAGTAACAAAGCAAACACACAAAAAGCATTATGGTTGCCTTCTGCAAATAATAATTAAAACCCAAAAAAAAGACATCATTTTGTTGTAAGTACGTGGTTACATTATGAGTGCACTAAATAAAAACAACAAAATTGTTTTTATATAAAATATTTTGTTTGTTTCTAAACTATTTATTAAATGTCCTTATTTTCGTCTCGCTCGCTTTTGTTGTTGTTTTTATGTTTTTAAAAAATGGTAGTGAAAAGGGGGTATTATTTAAATTTTTTTCTATGCACTTAAATACATATTTACAAACATACACATATATGCATATATACTTCAACATGTATGTATGTACATGTGTAAATGTGTTTATATACATAAGTACCCTGCAGGAAATGCGAATCGTGAAATTGTAGTGATTTTCTAGTGACATTGTCAGTAGTGCTACTGACCAGGTGAACCCCAGCCAATGTAATCATCTATTGACATTTAACATTAGCTTGCCATTGAAAATCCACCACTAGACTGTAGCACTACTGACTAATCAGTTCTTTTGGGAACACATGGAGACATTGGCACCAAAGATTCACTAGTAAATTTTTGGGGCTTTAGTCTACAATATCGACATTTCCTCGCTCTATGTCAATAGTAAAATTGTAGTGATTTTCTAGCGACATTGTCAGTAGTACTACTGACTAGGTATACCCGAGCCAATGTAATCGCCTATTGACATATAATATAGGGTTGTCACTCAAAATCTACCAGTAGACTTTAGCTCTGTTCTTTTACGACCCTGTGGAGACATTTTAACCAAAGATTCACTAGTACATTTTAGTAACCCTCGTCTACAATTTTATAAGGGTTGGGGCAACAAACTTAAACACATACATACATATGTATGTATTTTTTTTAACATCATTGCACATCATACACAGCAAAAAAAAAATATTCTTGCAATAAACAATTTTAATTGAAATTAAAACGAAAAAGCAATTAAAAACGTATTTAAGTCAATTAAACTTTTGCTTAAAAATTATTCATTTTTGCAATAAACAATTTTAATTGAAATTAAAACGAAAAAGCAATTAAAAACGTATTTAAGTCAATTAAACATTTGTTTAAAAATTTTATTAATTACAAAGTTTAATTGACACAAATACTTTTTGATTGATTTTTGGTTTTTAATTTTCAATTACAGTTGTTTATTGCAAAAATTAATAATTTTTAAGCAAAAGTTTAATTGACTTTAATGCGTTTTTAATTGTTTTTTAGTTTTAATTTAAATTAAAGTTTAAGTTTAAAATTCAATTTCAATGTATTTTTAATAAAAAAATATTTTACTTAATAAGTAAAATATTAATTTGGGATTATTAGTGCGTTTAAAAATTTTAAACATAAATTTTAACAATTCCCATAAAAACACTAATTAAATTAAAATTGTTTATTGCAGGGATATTTTTTTCTGTGTAATGAAAAGGAAAATTAAACTATTGACGCATTTATTGACAATCTCACCAGAAATATACTAGAACTATTGCCTCTAACGTATCTCTACTCGAACATAAAAGCAAAGTTGCCTACACTTCAACGAGTGCAAGTGTCACTAGAGAAAAGAGTGTTGACATAGAGACATATTGTTCTAGGCTGACTAGAGGGTTTGCATTTATATGCACATGTTTGTAAATTTGTCATTACACATTTTATTTTTTTTTTTTTTTTTTTCAATAGTTTAGTAATTCTGTATGCGGTATTTATGGCAAAATATTTACGCTGTTGTTATTTCTAATGTAAACATAATAATTACATTTAATTGATATCACTGAACATTAAATTTAAATTATATACGGGGACACAACAATCACCATTTTTATTATACCATTTTAGAGACAATATAAATATAGGCAGTTAAAATGAAAAAATAATAAAACTTTTACCCAAACAGTAGAATAATATGACTGCCTGACGCTACAGCTTTTAAGAATTACTTACTGACATACATACATACATACACATGAGCAGTTTAGGAAAATATGGACTTATTTATACCCTGAAGGAAATGTCGATGGTGAAAATTTACTGAGTCGCTTTTGACTTTGTCACCAGTACTACTCTACAATTATTCCCCATACAATACTTTGTGCTATAGACATTTAGCATGTGCTTTCATTGAAAATCTACTAGTAACACTAAAACAATTGACTAGGTAGTGAATTCATAGTTCTTATGGGGACATGGAGACATACCAACCAGACATTTACTGGTACATTTCTATACCTTACGTACATACAAATTTATGTTTATTGCAGTGTTGCCAGTGAAATTTCGAGAAAGATACATTTTAGTTTCCAGAAAGATACACTTTTTCTCAAAAAGATACATTTAAAAAAAAAATTTTATAATCCAATTTTAACATTTACCATTTATTAACACTAAAATAGCCGAGTGATCTAAATTAGACCACTTAACATGTATGTATGTATGTATGTAGGTCTCTATTTATTAGAGACACCAAATAGTTATTTTTTTAACAAATTTAAATCGCTTTTTATCACTTTTATGCCCAAGAATTTTGAAAAATCATTTATATTGTGCATATCTACACAAAAATATCTTTTGAACCATATATGTATGTATGTTTCACCAACATTGGTGGAGGATAAAATACTTAAAAGTGTACAACAAAAAAAAAGTGTTCCGTATTTATATAACACTAGATATACCAAACGGACGACACACTCGTCCGTATTCTAGAATCAAAATGTAAATAATTTAAGATTCAAAGAAAATGTACATATCTAAACTTCATAAAAAATTTATTAAAACACAGCCACACACAAACTTACATACATATGCAAGCATAATTTAATAATACATGAAATTAAAAAAACATAAACAAAATCCCTTCAACCAAGCTAATTCACTTTATTCAATTATCTTCGTTTAAGTATTATGGCTTTCATACAACAACAAATAAGAAAAAAAAATTGTTAGATCAAGAGAAATACTACAAACACACACACACACACACTCATGTTTTGTTTCTTTTTTACTTGTAAGCTAATAAATGCGTGTGTAATATGTGTGCATGTAGTAGTAGCAACTTTAAACGCTTATAGCTCCCAAAATACTAAACCGATTTCAATAAAATATAGATTCTGCACATCTGTACAGAAAATCATTTAAAACCATATAAATCTTTTTAAAATCGGTGTAGTGGTACCAGCGTAAAAGGGATTACAAAAAACATGTTCGCCTATTAATTATATAGATAACATTTTTATTTCATATATAATGAATATTGTAAAGAAAATGATATCTTATAAATTCATTTTTATATTTATTTAAGTCATAAATATTAGACATGAAATTTTTCAAAATACAGTAAGCAAACTTTTAAATTAATTATATTTAACTAACATCCAAAGATGTTATCAAAATAAATTCACTTTTGTAAAAATTATAATATACGAATGTTTATACTAAGGCGATTATATCAAAAAGTTCGTATAAATTTCCTAAAAATAAAAACGATGTTAGTGTTTCCTCAGAACAACGCCGCACCACTAGTAATCATCGATTTAGGTGGATGGAATGTGTGTTGAAATATCCTTAATAGTGTTTTCACACTGAAATCGCTTTAATAAAAGTTGGTTTTAATGTTAGTTAAAACCAACTGCTAAAACCTGATTTTAGCATAAAAAATTATTTTGTTAAAATCAACTTTAAACCATTTTTGAACTTAAAACCATTTTTGATGAATAAGTTTTAAGTTGGTTTTATTAAACGCAACATTGTTTCGGTGTACTAAATTCAGGAGCAACAATAATAAAAAATTACGCCAAAAAAGTATCTTCTGGCAAATGAAAAAGACGATATGACTGTCATCCATCTGCCTATAAAAATCGTTTAGCTTATAATGCATACATATATATATAATAACTTTATTTCCAAGTACTTCTTCCTTTTGTATAAGTATTTCCATAATTTTAAAATGTTTATTTACAAAATATAAAATAATTTACATTTTAAAGCGTATTATGCAATTTCCTAGTTTTTCATATGAACAAAAATAAGTGTTATAAATAAATATGTTACAAAAAGCAAAAAAATATAGCAACAAATACACGTAGTTCTACACGTGATTTATTTTATATGGAACAAGCTTTTTAGACATTTATTAGGCAGCGTGAACGAAATCAGCTGTCTATGGTTTTAACGTTAAAACTAGGTTTTAGAAGGCCTCTGTATGCCTTCTTTTGGATGTAGAAGGCCTGCTCGCTCCATTACATACTCATATCTTTTTTACACGGGTTGTCATTGCGGAGCAGGCCTTCTGTTCTTGCTTCTTTCGCCAGAGATTCTGTAAGGCCTGCAAACTAACTAACTTAGATTTTGTTTTTGCTTTGGTAAAAAAAAACAAAACAAAACATGTTACTCCTTCTCTTCTCCCTTCTCGTATATTTTATGCCAAAGAGTCCTTTAATAAGGCCTGCACCAAGAAGGTCTTTTGTGTTTTACCGTTGGAATATTATATATATATATATTATACATACATATGTACATATGTATGCCTGTATGCGCGTGTATATGTACACACACTCAAAAAAAGACATATACTATTATTAAGGAAAAAAATTTTCTAAATTAAAGTAAAAAAAATTTCTAAGTTTAAGTAATGTTTTCTAAGTTTAAGTAAATTTTTACAAAAATCTAGTAAAAATTACTTAATATGAGTAAAAAATAAAAAGTTCATATTCTCAAAAGTAGTTCATAAAAATACACACAAAAATTCTCACATTCAAGGTCAAGTTTATTGGTTTAAAGGAAATATTTACCAAAAATTGGAAAATGGTTTAAAAGTTTAGGGAAATTGTATCCTAAAAACTAGTCAATCTCGTTATAAATCAAAAAAAATATTTTAGGACATGACTTACTCCTAATTAGTTCATCAAATTTGACTAACTTGAAAGATATAAAAAGTTATTCTAAATTTTAGAAATATATTTACCAGTTTTAAGTATTTTTTCTTTAAATTATAGAATATATTTTTTATTTGCATTAAGCAAAAAATTCAAGTACATTTTTCATATATCCGACGAATATTTGAACTTGAAATAAATTTTTTTGAAAATAAAATAAAATTTTAAAACACAAAAATTTCAATGCTTATTCAGGCTGCCTGTTAGGCAATTGGTTAGAGTGCTTGCCTATCAGTCAGAAGGTTGTTGGTTCAATACTTGCCCCCTCTCAAGGAATTAATACGTATGTATGGTGAATTAATTAAGAATATAATATGAAGATATAATAAAAAAACATACCATGTGGTATAGAATTTAATTAAAAACAAAAAAGTACCAAAATTAAAGACAAAAAAAAACTTTGAAAAATTTACTAAATTAGAAATAAAAGATGAAAAACCTTTTTTGCAATTCTTCGAATTTTATGGAGAAATTTGACTTAATTTTAGAAAAATTTTATTTAAATATAAAAATATAATTACTATAAACTAGTTCATTAATGAACTAAAAATTTAGTAAATATTTTACTGGTTTCGAGTAAAAAACAGCTCTGGCGCCATACGACAACTTTTTTTTACTCAAATTTAGAAAATTTTCCAAAGTTTTAGTTAGTTTTTTTTTGTGTGCATGTACGCAGCGAGAAAAAAATATTTCTCCAATCAACACCTTTAATTGAAAACAAAAATCAATTAAAAATTTTCTGGTGTCCAATTAAACTTTCCAATTAATTAATTAAACTTGTAATCAACTAACAGACGACTTATTAATAAAAATAATAAAGGCTTAATAAGAAAAGTTTTGTATTAAAACCCCTTTTTAAGGCCTTCTACATTTTTATAAATAAGGCTGTACATTTATAAGCTAAAGTCTAATTTACCTTATTAAATGTTTAATTAGTTATTTCAATATTTTTTAAATTTCAGAAGTTAATTGAATTTCGGAGACTTCTTGAGCTTTTAAATTTCAAAGTGACAAGTTATTGTGATTCACAATACTAAAAAAATAAAAGAGTTGTGTGGTCAGACGACCAAACTGAGCTGAATTGAGAGCGACAATAGCAGCCTTAATGTAAAATACTCACATGGTATGATGCTGGAGCTCTTGAAACTATTTAACTGTCTATAGAGGACAACAATTACAGAAACGCCAATTTGGACGTAAGTTGCTTTTATAAATCTCTAAACAAATTAGCTACACACAGAAAAATTTTATTTTAAAAATCTACGAAAACAATTAGGGAATTCACAATGAGTATAGGTATTAAAATTGTAATGTGGTAATATTGCGCCATCTTAATTTTTTTATTATGAGGAAGCAACGATATAAATCAGTGATGCCCATTTAGTGCCTTTAGCACTAGATTTAGTGCTTTTTAAGTCATAACAGTGCGCATTTTTTCAAGTTGGTGTTTTCTTGATTCATGCATACTGTGTATACAGTGTGACCAGATTTTAAAATAACATTAAGCTAAATCACGTTTCAGAAAGAGCTAAAATAAGCTAAAAATTAAAATTTTAAGCCATAAAATAAAGCTAAACTTTTTTCGGCTTCTTCCACGTTGCAATAGTTTCTTATTGTTAAAATAACGTTAAATATATACATTATTATTTGAAATAAAAATATTGAATAATTTTTAATTAAATTATTTATTCATTATTATATTTGAGTTTTGTAAAAAATAACACAAAAACTTTCCAAAAATTTAAAAACATTTATACTAAAATACGAAACCTTTTTTTTAATTAATTAGTCTTATTAAGAGAAAACCTATTTCCTAATTTTTGTTTTAAGTAAATGCATGCCGCTGAATACAAGTTCAACTCAGCTCAAAGACAATCTTTAAAAGTCTTATAGGCAATATTAATTTAACTTTTGCCATTGTAATTCCAAAATTGCAATCAATATCACCTATTTTTAAGTTTGTCATTTCTCTTATAAATGCGCAATTTACATTTTGTATTTTTAAATTATTTTTTCAATGAAAAAATTTTATATTTTTGAATGTAAACAAATTATAATTTTTAACCTTCCTTCGCCAAAAATGGGTGTTATAAGTTTGTAGTGTGTGTCTGTACATTTCTGTATCTGTACGAGTCCACGTACAGACTTGACCGAGAGTCTTCTTAGCTTTGTTTGAAGAATCTGTCCAGATGTTCACAAGATATCACATCTTTTCTAGATATGTTTAGTTAAATCTGTGTGTCTTTGACGCCGTATCTCCCAAACGGCTAGACCGATTTTAATTTTGTCGTTTGAAAAAAGACTTGATCGCGCCTATAATTGAAAAAAATCGGTTCAGCCATTTAGTCATTATAACATTTTTATGTCTTTAACATATTTTTGAGAACATGCAATTTAGATTAAAAAACGGCTAAAAAAGCTAAATGAGTTTTTGAAAAAAGCTAAAAAATAAGCTGAGCTAAATGGAAATTTTGCAGCTAAATCCCAAAAAAATAAGCTAAATTTAGCTCAAAATAAGCTAATATGGTCACGCTGTGTGTATATCAAAGTCAGGCAAACACACATACATCTTTATATTATTTATAAATTAGTGTATAATATGAGAGAGAGAGAGAGAGAGAGTAAAATGCATGTTTGTACGAATGCTCATGAGATACTGAATTATTTTCTTCCATACGTATTACAATAACAAAAAGTTTTTAATTAGAAATTATTATTGGATAAATTTATGAAATTAAATTTTGTTCTGCGAAAAATACAAATATTTTTTCATCAACTACATCTGCGTTGACAGTTTTAACATGTTAAGCTTAATATTACCATATTGCCATATTGAAAATAACAAGATTTTTATACTGTTAAATTTGTCACATGGTAATTAATTTGATTTACATAAAACAAAAACAACAAACTTGCCAGACCATATTAAAGTATTAAAATTGAAACGTTTCAATATTAAGACACATTTTAAAACGCTATTGTGAATTCCCTAAATGATTTTACTTCACATGTGTTTCATGTTAATTCAACAGTAATCTTTAAAGAAAATTGGTTTCTTTTAAAATAACTTTATTTCATGTGATTTAACATTCCAATGCTGTTAAATCTAAATGAATAATCATGTTGAATCAAAGTTATTCTAAGCTGAAACAATGTGATTATTTAACATATATGATTGTGAGTGTATTGGCACCAGCATCAGTAAATCCATAATCGAGCTATTAGCTTATTTCGCTCGCAGTATCCATAAAATTTATTGTCTTTTCTTAACATTGGAATATTAAGAAAAAAATTTAAGTGTGTAAACAATTTTTATTTATTTCTTCTTCAAAGAATATTTGTTACTCCTTTAACCCCATTTTTGATGCACTCTGTATATTATATATTTATAAAAAAAATTATTTAATATTTGTGCTAGAAAAAACAAATGCTATGTATTTTAATACTAATGTCAATGCTAAATAGCTTAAAGCATAAAAACAACTTTTAAACGTCTAATTAAAACAACTTTTTCGCCCTTTTGCACCCTTAAAACTTTTAACGCATTCCCAGCTATCAAACACGATGATGACACTTGCTGCCAATATACATACATACACACATACATACATATGTATGTGTGTAAATATTTGAATTTTTTTAAACGACTTTTGCTGCTTTAAAATTATAGTTTTATTTAGTTTTATTGCTTCATTTTCATAAACCTAATAGTGCATAATAATAATGCGCGCGGTAATTTATGTAAATGGCTTCTGGCAATATTTCGCATAAAAACGCTGACATTTTTTGTAAAAGTTTTTGTTAAGTTGAGACTTTTTATGGCACTTGCCAATATTTTTTTTTTGTTGTGTTTTGTAAAAAATGTTTTTTTTTTGTGATGTGGCGCATTAGATAAGTTAACAATTATGTTGTAATGTTGTGTTATTTGACACAAGCGATTAATATATTTATGTCTAAGTGTTTAGGTATAAATATATAAAATATTAAGATAGAAATAAATGCTTAAATGCATATTTATTGCGTTTGTTTAAATGGAAGTTTGGTTCTCAATATTTTAAAAAGTTTCTTTCTTTGTTGACTACAAATACATAATTTAAAAAAAAAGATCGAAAGATGTGTTTTAAATCTATAAGAGGAAAGGGAATTACAGCAAATAAAAGTTATATTTTAATTATGCGTAAACAGTCTTGAAATGTAAATACGTCTTGTTTTTTAAATGTATTGTCGTAGCATGTATTATACTAAACCAAAAATAAATGCTGTCGTTTCATAAGCGAATCAGGATAGATGTATTAATGTATGTGTATATGAGTGTTTTTAAGCGATGTCGCGAAGACTTCTTGTTCATAACAAACACTCAAAACAAGTAGTGTTGATGCGTGTATGTTTGTTATTTTGCATATTGTACGCTTGAGTGTGTGTATGTAAGATGTAGATGGTAAGCTTTTATGTGTTTAAGGGTGATTTTTTAAAGCAAGCGCGCAGTAGTAATGTCAATGCGTGTGTGCGTTTGTATGTGTGCAGAAAAATAAAAGCTCATACACACAAGGTGTGTTGGTATGTTCATTAGAGTGGCCGTTAATTGTATGGAGACTTTTTTTATTTCTTCTACTCTCACCCCCCAAATCAGTTCAGTTTTATGTAAAAAAAATACAAAAAAATTTCATACCGATAAGTTGCGTTTTAGAGGGTGCGTCCGGCCCTCAAAGTTGGCCTTCAAGCCCATTTTTCAATGTAATTTTTTGCATATGACTATCTTTTTAAAAAATCATTTTACAAGAATATGACATGTGGCAATATTTTAGCTCTTCGAGTCAACATCATTAGTCTCAAAGAAAGTTTTTTGCTAAAATTAATATTTTAGAAAATAATGAGGAAAATAACCAACAAAATACCAACAATTTTATATAACAAAATTATATATGTATATATGGACATTTTTTATTTTAAGCATGTACAATAAGAGATACATATATTAAATTATTTCATACATATACATATAGTCAAAATAAAACTAAACCAAAAAAAAAATACATTGAATATATGGGCTTGAGGGCCAACTTTGTGGGCCGGACGCACCCCCTAAAACGCCACTTATCGGTATGACATTTTTTTTTGTATTTTTTTACATAAAACTGAACCGATTTGGGGGGTGAGAGTAGAAGAAATCAAAAAATAAAAAATAAAATAACGGCCACCCTAATGTACATGCATGACGTTTGTATACGCGCCCATGCATATGAAAAAGCAAGCATCACAAATTCTTCCGTCACAGTGTTTTCTTCTTTACTCCTTCCTATACCTGTAATAACTGAAACAAATTTCTTGCAAACAATGTTATTTAGCGTTTGTTTTAGAAGATTTCGCTTTAGTAAAGCATTTGAAAAATCCCTCGTCTTAAAAGTTCTTGTAAGTGGTATTGTGCAGGGGTCTAGTATATACACATGTCCCTGTAGTTTGCTTATATGTAACATATATGTGTGTGTGTAAGAAAACTCCCTCTTTTGTTGATATATGAGTCTATGTATGTTACATTAAAACAATAAATTGAAATCAAATGTTTGGCTTGGCGCCCATTTTTATTTATTTGATACTAAATGTATTTTATACTTATTTATATATACACAGTGTTGACGACTTATATAGCATACCTATTATGATAGTATATATTTCATTATAAAGCTGATAATGTAAATAAAAATTAACATCAAGAATATTTTTTTAAGCCCGATAGAACTTTAAATTACAACAAAAAAAAAAATTATTAAAAAATTTTTTTAATTTTTCATTCGTAAGATTAATACTCAGCTGAGCTCAACTGTTGTGAAATTTTTGCCAACTATTGAGCCCAAATATTACGTCCTAAGGTTGGCATTCCGTATCCCATACAATCGAGCGATTTAAGGCCTGCTGACCTCCTCTTCCTACATCACTTTTGAAGAAATAAGGTGCATTGATGCAAGAAACGGTAAATTTTTCTGAATGTAATGGAGTCTGTAGTGTCTGTTGTGGACTCATTTCACTCCATAAGCGCAAAAAAAAATTTTATATAATACATGTTAAGTCATAACTTTGCGATAAAAGATCGTCTATAAGTTATGTGAATTGATGAGTGATTTTCAAGGTAAATCTGGATAATTTGGTAGCGTAGTTCAAGTGTCAAGTGTCTGAGTATACCGACCATAAATGTCAAAAGTGAGAGCAGTATGACAGTTCGTTTAACACCTTTCGTTAGTTCGATTCTGCTTATTTTCAGGGTTGTATTTTCTTTAATATGGAGACAGCCATTCATGTTGTTTTAAATGTATATTTTTACAGCCTTATCTATAAAACTTATTAAGGTTCTATAAAGCCTGTTTTGAGAAAAAAAATTTATGGAAATTTGTGTTAAAAAACCTTTATAAAGCCTTAATAAGTTTTATAAATAAGGCTGTTACTTTTTATTGTTGCATATACAAACATAAATGTGTACAATTCCACGAGAAAGTCCACTTTTTCGGCGCGTGCGACAGCAAGCAATTAAACTTGTATTTCAGAACAATAGACTCCGATTTTCTTAAAGGTTTACCTAATATAAAACTGCTGACGGCCGACACGAATATATGAAGAAGTAAAAGAAGTCTCGTTTTCTTTGAAAAGACAAACACTTTTGTTTGATGTCGCACGCTACAGAAAGTTGGCATTCGTGTGGAAATGCCTATATGCAGCTGCTGCATATTTTTATGAATTTCTTGAAAGTGTATGTATGTGTGTAGACATGCATGTATGTATGAATGTATGCGCTCTACATATGTATGCAGTTACATAAACGCAAATTTGCGTGTTTTCACTTTTCAGTTTTATACATATTTCTTTGAACAAAACGATTATGCGGTTTGACTTTTATTTTTGAAAATACAAAGAAATTAATATGTTTTCTCAAGAGAATTATAATTAACACACACACACTCAGTAACATAATATACATACATATGCTTGCACATACATATGTACATGCACTAAAATAATAACGGTATTGATGCATAAAAACGTGCTAACTAACATCATAAAAGCGAACATACAACGTACTTCAAAATGACCTTGAACAAAACAAATAACAACAAATAGAAATTAATAGATCAATAGGTCAATTTCTAATAAAAGGAAAAATAAATTAAGTTTTAAGGAGATAGATATTACACGCACACATGCACATGTACCTACTTACTTATGTAACTACTATACACATGTATGTAAATATATGCACATACATATGTATGTACATACATACATACACATATGTATGTATGTACATAAATACATACATATGTATGTGTGTGTCTAAGTCATATAAGTATGTGTGCATTTCTTTGCTCGAGATATTTCGTAGATTACATTTGAACAAATTAAAAAAATATCTTTATATTATGGAACATTTTAATTTAAAGTTTTACTAGTGTCGATTAATACAAATTTATTTAATATTCATTAAATATACATATACACATATGTATATTGAAGTTTTTTAGAGATGTATGTGATATTTCGAAGCAAAAATGCATATGACTTAGACCACTTTCATAATTAAGGGCACATCCATATGTAATAGGTATTACCTTATATAAACTTTTGAATTTTATATTGAATAATTTTATTTTATAAATAGTTTATAAAACAAATTTCGTATGACCATCTGTCTTTTATACCTTTTATAGGTAAATCAAAAATAGTTTTTATAAATAAGTACTTAAGCTACTTATTACTCAAATACTTCTGTTTTATAAAATGTTTATTTATAAAACAAGATTTCCATACAAAAGTTTTATTAACTTAATACATAATACAGAATTCCATATAAAACTTGTAATATGCATAAAGAAAGCTCTAATAATAAAAATACAAAATTAAAAAATATATATTTTTTTTGTGAAAATAACTTCTAATAAAAAACACGTAATTGTTATATTAATTGTTATTTATTAACTCCAATCCTTTTTTGTAAATTTCCCCTTTTCTTAAGCAAAATATTGAGCATTTTATTTCCCATCTCATTTTAAAATAATATTCCAATTGAGTTGATTTTTTTTAAGGAAATTCTCTTTTTTTTTTGCCAAACAATTCTTTTCCACAGAGAATTTAACTCAATCAGTTTTGTTGTTGCTTTTGTTTTTTTTTTTTGCTTATAACGGAACAACATGACAATTGAAACAACGCCATATTTGAATGGTTGTTTTTGTAAACAAAGCAATAGAGTTGTGTCTTTCGCTCTTATGTATGTGCATACTTTGTTGTAAACAGTTAGAAGTAAAATAACAGTACTTGTTCATTTTTACAAGAGGGTGGAGTTTATTTTTCATTTAACAAAAGATCACTACTAATTTGTAAGTTGCAATGTGTAGGAAATTATTCTTTTTTTTTGACGATTTTGTTTATGAATTTGTGCTATAAAATGTAGTGAGTAACTGCCGTTTAAAAAAGTGACAATTGCAAAAATTGCTAAAACAAATATGTATTTGAAAAACTAGTAAAAAGTTCTTTAAGTTTTTATACATTGGTGCTTTGTAATTTATACGGAAAAACCACCAGCTGACGGACGAGATGTATCGAAATGTGGCCTTTGTGGGTACCTTGAGAAAGAACAAGATATTTATTCCCCCATAATTGCTGGAACCAAAACGTGCAGTCAAACTCAACTACATTCAGTTTCCATAATAATGACGTCGCTATGTATTCTGAAAGTCCGAAAAATCCTGTGGTAATGTTATCCATAGTTTATTCTCGTTGTGATATCGAAACATCAACGCCTGCTTAAATATTTTATTGCAATAAATCTGTGGTCAGAAGACATAACAGCACAAGTCGAAAAACATAGTTTCGAAAATAAAACACTTTTAACGTTGGAAAAAATCGACAGAAGTAAATTAAAAGAGTTTTATAGTAAAGTATCTAAAGATTATTTTGTATCTGCGAATGCATCCAAGATTTCATAAAATCTTGTGGTTTTTTTATATAATTTGGCGCTTATTGTATTGGACTTTTTATAAGACTTAGAGACTGGGGGAAGCTTCGTTTGCAGAATTTTGTAGCATATATAATAATTCAGTTCTGTCTTAAGTTGACTTATGCTGCTATCGTCTTTAAGCACAGAAATATACAGATATAATAGAGAGGAGGCTTGCAGGCCTTGATGTTTCAGCGTTAGTTGTAATAGATATATGACGAGAATACAGACAATCTCGTCCAATGGTCATTCCCCACATGACACAACGGACAACTAATTAAGGTCCAAAAACTTCTATACAGTTTATAGTTAAACTTTTTATTGCTTTTAATTTAATCGTTATAAAACATCCCCATATAGAACTTAATATGTGTTTCCCAATTAATTTAAAAAAAAAAACAGATTTTCCGAAATTCAATTACAAATTTTCTTCCCATCAAGCTTAAATAAAAACAAATTTAGTACAAAGTTCTGCTACCATAATCATAGACATAAAACCCAAAAATAGACAAATAAAAATAATGTTTGATTGACACTTAAGAAGGGGCGTGCGACGGACAACCGCAAGGTAAAAAACATGTCATTCATTGTTTGGAAATTTCTTAGGAAGACATGCATACATACATATCTATATAAAAACATACATATATACATATGTATGTAAGTTTGTGTTTGAAGAGCAAGAAATAATAATAATAATTGGCTTCATCTACTGAATAAAAGAAATTAAAAAATTATTCAAGACATTCTAAATGATGGTCTACCGGATGTAAATAAAATTCATTAATTTGCAGGTACATTTACTTATAATAGATACATCTGTGTGAAAATGCACACATACATGCATATACATATATAAACAGACATACCACATACGTACTGCACAAGACATCTTATAAGAACTTTCAAGACAAGAGGAATTTTTCAAATGCTTTACTACAGCGAAATCTTATAAAACAAACATTAACAACACTGTTTGCAGGAAATTTGTTTGAGTATTGTAGGTATAAGAGTAAGGAAGAAAACACTTCGTGACGGAAGAATTTGTGATACTAGCTTCTTTCTACGCATGAGCGCGTGTACGTCATGCATGTATGTTTGTATGATTTTTTATTTTTCTGAGCACATGCAAACGCACACACATGCATTAACATTAGTTGTATGCGGTTAATCACATAATAGCTTACCATCTACATATTACACACACACTCAAACGTACAATATGAAAAATAACAAACATAGACTAATCAACAGTACTTCTTTTGAGTGTTTGTTACAAACAAGCTGCCTTGGGGACATCGCTTGTTAACACTGATATACACGTAAACCAATACATCCATCGTGCTTCGCTTATAGTAGGACAGCATTTATTATTGATTTAGTATAATACATGCGACGTGAATACATTTAAAAATCATGACGTTTTTACATTTCAAGACTGTTTACGCAGCTCTCTAATACGTCCATACGTGCATACATTTGTACTTTTTTTGTCGACTTTAGTTGGTCTAATATTTTTGCATTATTTTTCCATTTTTTATACAATATTTTCTTTATATATTTTACTTCTTTATATGGAGTAAATTTCAATAAAAATTATTAAATATGCACACACATTTATGTGTACTAGGATCGCACGTTGGTCGAAATTTACCTAAATATGCCATTTTTTTGTCGTACACTTTTGAGTATCTTATTGTCCACCGATATTGATGAAACATACATATCGCGCCATAGCCCCCAAAAAAGCTTAAGCGACAGAATTCTCAAACTTATTTTGTTTTTTTTTCCCAACATCGAGCATTTGCGATCTTAAATAATCGATTTTCGTAAAAAAAACGAAGTCTAAAAATACGTCGGTTAAGATTTTTTGGCAGTTATGGCTCAATATATGATTTACATTGTTTTTTCTCTAGATCTGCTAAATGTACATAGTTTTTGCTTACAAAATCCCCACAAAAAAACTGGAAATTCCTCGAACACCACATTGGCAACACTGCAAACTGGAAAATAACACAGTGGCAACGGTGAATCTTAAACAGAAATTGACCTTTTGATTAACGGTACTTTTTGTGTATGAACAAAAATATCGAATTTAGGGCGTGTGTCAAACGGTAGAAGAGTACTATGGTAAAAGAATATATCTCTATAAAAAGGATATCTTTTTTCACAATGTAAAATTTTGACAAATTCGCTTAAGCATAGAAAGAAGCTGATGAAACAATTGCTGCGGCGGCGGTTTTGCTTCGCCTGACTACAACCGCCGGCTACCAACAAATTTTTAAGAGGGCATTTTTATATAAAACAATATTCTTGTAGCAATAAATTATAAAATATTATATATATGATGCAACATTTTTCGCAAACTAAAATAAACAATGATTTTTTCACAGTCTAATTAAACTTAAAAGACGTAAAAATCTTTGTATTGGGCGACGGCTCGAAGCGACGGCGGTGGATTTAAATTTTATGATATCATGCTTTTTATTGCAGCTTGTCAAAAATTTACCTGTTGTGTCAAAATTTCTACTAGCCCCCCCCCCCCAGGGCTAGTGAAAATTTATTCACCTCAGAAGTGTCAAAAATTTACTTACACTAGTACTTTGCTACCGTTTGGCACAGGCCCTTATTAACAAAAGTAAAAAAATACTATTGGGAACTAACTACAGTAAAATGTTTTCGCTGCTTCTAATGTAAAATATTTTTTTTATTTTTATTTTTGAATTTATACGTCTGCATTATACATATTTCTAGTTATTTCTTTCTTTCTTTCTTTTTTACAATTGCTATAACGAGACGCAAATGTGTTACAACCAGTAATGCCAATTATTTTTCAGAAAACAAACCGCACATCATAAATGCATATTGTTACGTTATGCTAATGTTTAGCTAAAGCTGAATGCACTCATTTGTTGCAAATAAAAGTTTTGTGCGCATGCATTTTTTTCAATGTACGAGTACTTAAGTACGTTTGTTTTTCTACAAATAAAAAATGTTGTTCGAACAAAAATTTTGTCTGAAATAAATGGGAAATTTAGTGAAAAAAATTATGAAACTTCAACCAAAAACTAACTGCTTGTTTTTTTAAATAATATATATTTATATATATATTTTTTTTTTTGAGAATTTATGCTGAAAACAAAATCAATTTAGAGGTTTGTTTATCTTATTTTCTCCATATAAGTTTGCAAACGGAGACAAAACAAAAATTTTTATTTTTCTTTTTTCAAAAACAAACGAGAAGTGTTAAGACATATCATGCAACATCTATGTATGTATATTTACGATGCACATTTTACATACGTCATATAGACTCTATAGAGCCTTTTTTGCAAGAGAGTCATATTGCAACAAAAACTTGTTTTAGAAAAAACGAATTTAAAGTTTTGGGTTTACTATACACCTTTCCTCCAGTTTTTGATTTAATATTTAAATACGTATTTTAAATACTTATTTAAATTTAAGTTGCATTTAAATAAGGAATAATTTTTTCAGTCGTTAATTAAAGTACTTATTAAATTACTTTGAAAGTATGGCAGCATTACAAAATTTCCAAATACTATGGAAAGCTTTCCATACAACAGCTGTTATTTATCAACGTGTAGAAAATTTAAATAGAAAAAATACACATTTTATGAAACCAAAATGGCATCAGCAGGTATTATTCTACTTACATATCTATTAGATGATATGAAACTATGTATTGATATATATATTATTAAAAATTAAACAAAGTTCTTTATAATACGACCACAAGATGTACATGACGTTGTCCCATTTGACATTTTTCGCACAAGTCGAATTTTTGCAAAAACTCATTCAAAAAAAATAATTTTGCTAAATTACTTAGAATTAACTGACCTTTCAAAATATGTACATCATTTGTTTTTTTTTTTATACAAATTTTAAAAATTTTACTTGTTTTTATGGTTAAGCAGTTGTCTATATGCATTTCGTTCCTGCTTTTGAAACTCGACAGTAGACTTTAACGCAAAATATTTTTGAATTTAGCTAACAAACTTCTTATGTTTATAGTAAGACTCTTGAGAATCACAATATAATAAATTTGAAAGCCGCATACAAAAATCTTTACATAACAAGCATGTTTATTCAATTGTGCATCTATTTTATTTTCCACCAAATCAAATAAATACAGAATTTATGTCAGAATTCATGTATAAAAATTTCAAAAGTTATTAAGCGTTATTTACAAAATGTGTTGAAAGATTACAAAAAAATTTTACTGTAGGCTACCTAAATGAGCAAATTCATTTCCAAAACTTATAATTTTTTGAACACAAAAATTAAGCTTGGATTTCTTTTTTATTGTTTCCTCAAAAGTGAAGAAAATCGAGGTTTTTGACAAAAATAACCTTAAAAACTTTTCCGAAAAATCTGAAAAAAATCTTAAAATATTTGAGCCTATAAGATTCCAAATTACGTTCGAACACCCCTGAAAATTAAATAAAAAATATGTTTAGGGACACCCTAATATAAAATAAAATGAAACGTTGACTCATTTAGGGAATTCACAATAAGTATCTTAAGATTGTAATGTGGCAACATTGTGCCATCTTGAAATTTTCATTGTGTGAGTGTAAAATACAGTATATTGAAGTATTAAAAAAACCAAATTTTTTAAATTAGAAATTATGATTGGATAAATTTATCAAAATTATAAGGAAGCATTAACTTAAGTAAAACGTGTGTTAACCAAAATGTGTTTTAATCTTTTTTAGCTATGACTCTCTTGCAGCAAAGAGTCGTTATGTACAATTTCATATAAACTTTAGTGAGTCCATCATTTTTTTACCGATCACCTTTTTCATATTTTTAAAGAAACAAAGAATGTAAAAGATTTGGCTTAAATAATAAAATGTTCTAATTTTTTGTTTTATTAAGGTAGTAACGTTGCATGTACTTTGACAAAGTTCACTCGCCCTCAAAGCTACAAGCACAATTATTATTTATATGTATGTGTATGTACATATCGTCACCTAAAATCTAAAAGGCCGTAACAACCAAAAAATTCAAAATAGACTTTTTGATTGATTATGATGTGATTAACCAAAATACATATTTTCCTAAAATTTTACTCACATATGTTAAAAAACTCTGATTTTATTCATTTTTCAATTTGGCACCTTACATATAAATAGTATTAAATGCATGAAGTTTTTTGCTTCTCCTGTAAAATAGTAAAAAGTGTACTTACGGTCTTTTGGATTTTAGGTGACGATATGCATGTATCTATATGTATTATTTGTCTTGGCGAAGACATATTTAAAATATTTTTTTTTTTAATTTTTTCATTGTTTTTTTTTTAACTTGTAATTTTCTCGTTGGGAGCGTTTCTATGTGAAGGTCATTTTGTTGTTGTTGTTTTTGCAAAAAAAAATTTATAATAATTTGTAAATTGTTACAATGGCAAATAATTCTACCTGATGATTTTTATTTTTTATAATATTTGCATTTATTTTTCTTTGCCACATTTAAGTTTAAATCATTGACTAAGAACCTTGAATGTAATTTAACAATGATAAAAAAATAAAATACTCGCAATTTAATTAAGAAACCTTAAATAATGCAACATTTAAATCGCTTTTTGGAGCTGCCAGATAATAAAAAAAAATAGTTATTTAATCAAGCAAAAACAGAGTTGTTTATAATAATAACTGTGTTGCCACGGAAGCATTTTTTTCTCTCCAGCAGTTCCTACGCAAACATGAAAAACATGCTTTAAAACTTAATTAGTAATAAAGCATACTTTTGACTAATTTTTCAATTAAAACACCCACATTTCAAAGCTACAACGATAAAAATCTTTAAAAAACTAAATGAATTTTATCTATGTATATCAATTTAAGCAAAATTTGAATAAAGCTTAAGCAAATTAATTGCATCAAAAAATAAAAATAAAAAAGAACCCTTTTGCTGTAAAACAAACACAACAAATAGCTTTAACCTCAAACTTCAAATTGTGTAAAAGAATGGAGGGTGCTGCTTGTTTTGTTGCTTGGCTGATCAGAATGATGTACAATGTTGTTGTTCTTAATGATGATAGCGATCATATCAGGATTGACCCTTCTTATTGCTGCTTTAAGTTGTTCATACATACAATGAAAAGGGCGACAAGTGTAACCAGAAAAAATAAAAACAATGATTTTATGTAAGTGATACACGAAAAATATAATGTTGCCTGTACAAGTGTGCAGGAACCAGCAACTATTTATTTTCAAGGCATGCAGACAAATTGGTAACGATTGCTGTTTTTTGCCAGCTTAATCGAATTAAGTATGCAAATAGTGATTGCCAAAAGTCATTATACTATATGCTAAATGCTTAACGAACTCTGAGAGACCTGGCAATTATATTAGTTGTAGGCGAAGTTCGTTACAAATTCACTTTCAATTCTACTTTAAATATTTAGTGTAGGGTGTAAACAAGTGTGCACTTTCAAGTCTTACTAAGCTGAAGAAAATGCCCGCGGTATTAAAAAGACTTCGTTCAAATCGCCTGCAAACTTAATTTTTAATCTCAATCAAATTAATCTTTGGCAGTTGTCTGTTAAAACAAAATTTTGTGAACAATTTCTTTTAATACATCGACAGGATGGTTTTAAGTAACACACTTTTTTACTCCAACACTTTTTTTCAGACATACATACGTAATACAATTTAAAACTTTTCAAAAAGGTTTTCAAGCAAACCCCAAGAAAAAATTATTGTACAAACTACATTTGGATGCTTGCTTACTTTGTATCTTGTTGTATTCTTTTTTTAGTTATTTATTTCTTCACTCTCTGTCTATGATTGACAGCTTAAATGGATTTTTAATGATGGGTGAAAGATGGGATTCCTCTTCTTCCTCTTTATATCAACAGTTTCTTTATTTTTTTTTTTTCTAAGTAAAAAAGCCAAAAGACCAAATCAAACGTTATTTAACAAAAAAAAAAAGGAAAAAAGAAAAACAAGTCGTATTGTAAATGTGACCCTGAATTTTTATAACGAAACTAAAATTAAAGCTAATTTGGAATAATTTGCTTCCAAAATAAAAACAGGGCAAAGAGAAAAATAAAGAACTTGAAATATTATTTTCAAAATTACTTGCAAGGAAAACCGTTAAATTTTAAACTGAAGACACACCAACAACCAAAAACGAAATAAACGAAAACATTGTTTTCTTAAAGCTAAAGCAGATATTGGATTTTGTTGTCTTTAAGTAGTTCAGTTTTGCACGCAATCCACGAGCAAGCACATCCAGAGAGTAATATATAGTTTCCCAGTTAAACAGACATACATAAACAGTGACACACACACACACATGCATGCATGCATAAGCACGCATTTGATCTTTGGGAGACTAACAAGTCCGTCTGTCCGTCCCTTCCTAGATCGATTAGGCGACAGTTTAAGCAAACAAATAAAGATTTTCTTTAAAAATTTAACTCATTAGTGGAATGATAATTGCACGCAATTTAATATAAAAAAAAAGCTGCACAGATTTCACGATCTATCGGCTATCCCAGACCATCCTGTAGGATGTTCCTTAAAACCGTGATACACTATCCTACACGGTAAAGGAATTTTCGAGAATATACAACCTTGATGAAAATTTTCAAAATAGAATAACAACTCATCAGATCAGGACTGTACTTTTTCATAGATCGTGCGGTTGTGTAGGATAGTGAGTCATGGCCTTTAAGAGCCATTCACATGTTACGTTACGTATTATGTAACCCTATTTTCGGACTTTTTATAACACCCCCCTGGGTAACGCTTCTTAGAATATTTTCAATATAAATTTTCTAAACCGTAATAAATTCTTAACGCACCCCCCCCCCCTCCCCCGCGGGGAACGTTGCGTAATATGTGAACAGTTCCTTGAAGAAGAGAGGAATTTTTCTCTTATATCTATTGCCACATCATCAGCACAAGCAAACATCTTGCACCCACGCCATTCTGGAGATAACAGAGATATATTCCATAAGTGTAGCGAAAGAACTCCTACCTGCGGTGTACTCCTACTAGCAAAGCGGATCAATCTAGAAGCTCCAAGAACCGAGGTTACTCGTGTATGAAATATTACTTGCGTTTGCACCCTCCCTGCGGTGTACTCCTATTAACAAAGCGGGCCAATCTAGAAGCTCCAAGAAGCGACTTTATTCGTGTATGAATTATTACTTGCGTTTGCACCCAAGACTTCTGAAGTCTTACATAGAAATTTCTAGATTTTATTTGATTTTTGTATTGAGCTTTTCATAAAAAAACTTCTACTAATGAAGTGCCAGCCTAATAAAGTTAAGAGACAAAAAATTATGTTGGTACAATTATATGAATATATCATTACCTCAATCTAGAAAGGCCCTAACTAATTATTTTTTTTTTCAATTCAAGTTTTTTTTCATATTTCGATTGATGCACCTCCAATCTATCGAAATATCCTAGAAAAAAAATTTGATTTGAGAAAAATAACTTGTTAGGGCTTTTCTATATTAACGTAACGATATGTACTTATATCGATTTTATGTTTTACTGCATTCTATACGTAATTTTTTTTAGAGCTATACCTAATTTAAATTAAGCATTTTTTCATGAATTTTGTTGTACGAAACTTTTTCCATTTGCTAATATCAGCGATATAAAAGAGAATATTATATAAATAAATTCAGTAAAGTGCGACTCTGACTCGCGCACGATATGTAATTTAATACAAACTTCATCCTATATAACATATAGTTTTGGCATTTTTTTTCGTTTTTGGGGTCTTTTCGTTTTTTTTTTGTTTTGGCGGTTTTTGCGTTTTTTCGGTTTTGGCGATTTTTTTAATTTTTGGCTCTTTTTTTAGTTTTGACACTTTATTTTCTTGTTTTGGCGATTTTTTTCGGTTTTTGGCGTTTTTTAATTTTGGCGATTTTTTTCATTTTTGCGATTTTTTTTTATTTAAAATTTTTTTTTAGTTTTAACGACATTTTCGCGTTTTGGCGATTTTTTCGATTTTTGGCGTTTTTTTTTCATTTTGGCGTTTTTTTCATTTAGGCGATTTTTTCGAATTTGGCGACTTATTTGAGTGCTAGATATTTTTTTTTTAATTTTCGCGATTTTTTTCGTTTTGGCGATTTTTTTTTGGTTTGGCGATTTTATAATTTTCAGCTTTTTTAGTTTTACCGTTTTTGAAAATTTCAAGTATTTGCCTCTTACGATTTCCAAGATATAGCAAATTGTCAAAATGACATAGTCAAAATTGCATTAACTGATGGACCACCCTTTAATTTAAATTTTTTTAAATTTTAGTGTTAATTGTTGTAGTCTGTATAAAAATACACTAATTTTACAAATTTCAAGTTTCCATATACATATGTTCATACAATTGTATGTATATTACATGGGATTTTAACATTTTTCGTTGCTTGTCTTGGAACACCCTTTAATTTTTAATTCTCATATATTTGTTGTTGTAGCGGCCAAGGTTCTACATACTGTGTCCAAATTTCAGGTCCGTAGCTCTTACGGTTCCTGAGAAAATACCGTGTGACGGACAGACGGACAGTGTAGCGAAAACAATAGGGATACTTTTCACCTTTGGTGTACGGAACCCTAACAAGGACGCAGAATGTATCTCTGATGCATTTTTGCCAACTTTTTTCATATAAGTTGCTTCTTCAGACCTCCTATTGACAAATAAAAAATGTTCATGCAACTAATTTCATGAGAAAATAAATTCAGTAAAGTTTGACTCTGACTCGCGCACGAAGGGTTCCGTACGAACACTAGATATGTAATTTAATGCAAACTTCAGCCTATATAACATAAAGTTTTGGCATTTTTATGGTTTTTGGCGTTTTTTCAATTTGGCGATTTTTTTTTATTTTGGCGTTTTTTTTTCATTTGGGCGATTTTTTAGTTTTTGCGCCTTTTTCGCGTTTTGGCGATTTTTTTCGGTTTTTTGGCGTTTTTTTTCAATTTGGCGATTTTTTTTCATTTTGCGATTTTTTTTCATTTTGGCGATTTTTTTGATATAAACAATTATTTTGGTTTTGGCGCCTTTTTCACGTTTTGGCGATTTTTGGCGATTTTTTCGAATTTGGCGATTTATTTTAGTGTTAGAAATTTTGTTTAATTTTGGCGATTTTTTTTCGTTTTGGCGATTTTTTTTCATTTTTGGCGATTTTTTTTTTGGTTTGGCGAGTTTATAGTTTTCGGATTTCTTAGTTTTACCGTTTTTGTAAGTTTCAAGTTTTTGCCTTTTACGGTTTCCAAGATATAGCAAGATGTCAAAATTATTACCCTTTAATTTAAATTTTTTTTTAAATTTTAGTGTTATTTGTTTTAGTCTGTATAAAAATACACTAATTTTACAAATTACAAGTTTCAATATACATACATACAAGTGACGTTCTATTAAGCTCTATGCTTTTAGACGGGAACGAAAATAAACCGTTTTGCTTGTGGTCAATTTCAATTCTGATTTATTTTCAATCCAAAAATTCTTAAACTAATTAGTTACACACAATACAATAATTATTTGCAAGCACATAAATAACAAAAGAGAAATCAATTTACAATTCAAATATTTGTTCTTAAAGTATATTACAAATATTAAGTTCATTATGCTGCAACAGCAATAAGGTGTCTTGTTGCGTCTGGGAAATTAGTTTTGACAGGAAACAACAAGTGTTCGTTTTATTATTAATTTAAAATTTTTTTTGGAAAATCAGCAAATTTGGTTAATATAATATATTTAAGTTTTAATAAGGTAAGAAAAGAACTATGGGAATAAACTTTCCACGTTACTTACATATGTACATACAATTGTATGTATATTACATGGGATTTTAATATTTCGTTGCTCGTTTTGGAACACCCTTTAATTTTTAATTCTCATATATTTGTTGTTGTAGCGGCCAAGGTTCTACATACTCTGTCCAAATTTCAGATCCGTAGCTCTTACGGTTCATGAGAAAATACCGTGTGACGGACAGACGGACAGCGTAGCGAAAACAATAGGGTGCCTTTTCACCTTTGGTGTACGGAACCCTAAAAATGATTAATGTACATAAATTAGGTATTACAGCAAAAAACTTGCGTTGGCAACACTGTCTGCAGTAGCAACCATTTTGATTTGCTCGAAATTGAACTAGCAAGTGCTGCCACCTGATAAATAGATTTGTTATTTAATCATGCGTTAAGCCATATTAATTCAATTAGTCTTCCTAAGAATCCATATTTTTCTGTGAAGGTATTCGAGAGTCAATTTATCTAAATTTTATTTCTTTCAAATATGCTATATATGTATAAACATACTTGTATACTTGTATACATATGTATTATTTTTTATTTAACAAAAAGTTTGCAAATATTTTAAATTAAATAGAAAAGCAAAAAAAAGCATAAGCCCAAAACAACAATATAATAAGAATTTGCAAATGGCCAAAGTGTATTGTAAAGTTGTGCGTGTCATCAAGTTGCCCTAAAGTGGCAGTTGCGATTTAATGGCCAAGTGGCTAAAGTTGCAAATTAATAATGACGATCAACCAACCAAATGACCGCTAAACGCTATCAGTTTTATTTTAAAACAACCACAAGAAAAAACATAATATCTTGCTGCAAATATTTTAGCTGAGAATACACATTTGTTGTAATATTATTTAAAACTACTGGGGTTGTAGCACACAGCAATTAGCACCTTTTTGCGTATCAAATATGTATGTATGTGTGACATGAAGGAGTCTGTCTATAAGCCACAAATATTTAAAACCGCATGCAGGTAGTTGTGGTACGTTCAATAGTTAATAGAAACAAACAACAACTCCCCCTTGATTTATAGTTTGATTTTCTTTTCTGTAATTCAAATTTAAAGTGACTTATTTGGCAAAGTTAGCAACAACTTGGGGAAAAATTTAGAGTTAAATTGGCAAAAAAAAAACTAAAACAAAATAATAATAATTAAATGCGTATGTGTAAAGTTGGTGTTGATTGCTGGTAAAGTAAAAAATAATATTAAATCCCTTTTTAAAGAGTCTCTTTCTAAGACCCTATTTCACCAATGCTATTTAAATATCAATTCATATTTAAATGTAGATTTTCATTAATTTTTGTATGGAAAAATTACTTTTAAATATGGACTGATATTTAAAAAAGTTGGTGAAATTGGCTCTAAGTCTCTGAATTGTGTTATTATTAGCTGAATTGAAAAAATTCTTAGTACTAGTCAATTATTTATATAATTTATATTGAAATTTACAATTTTATCTCTGCTGAATTGCTTCATTGTTAGCTGAATTTCGATATATTGATTGAAATTAAAGTTGTATGATAATATTGAAAGAAATTAGTAATAATTTACAACTTGACCCTTGCTGAATTTGCCACAATGTTAGCTGAGTTACGATATATTGATTAAAATTAAAGTTATATGATAATATGGAAATAAGTTGGTAATATTGTTCAGCTGAATTGGGAATATAAGCCCTGAGTTGTATGAGAAAACCCGTTTTTAACATATATTACTATTCCAGAGTAGTAATTTTCCTGCTGAATTATTTTTGGCCTAGCTGAATTCATATTCAAATGGACAAACTTCTAGTGATTGCTGAATTTTCGCTTCATATATTTATTATACCATGTATTGTTTGGAGACGAATTGGAAGCTTAACCCCTGTATTATACAAGAAAATATATATTATTATTTATATTTAAAGGATTTAACTTCTTCGCTGAACTATTTTTCCCAATTGTTAATTAATATGATAATATATAATATTAAGGAATATACACAGAACGGAATTTACTAATGATATCATACATATATTCCTATCAAAAATCTTTAATTTCCTTGCTGAATTACTTTTTACCCAGCTGAATTGCAAAATTTACAATAAAATATAATAAGGGACACGTCAAATTTCTCATTTCAATTTTATCATGCGCCATTTTTTTTTTTTTTTTTGAATTACTGTTTACACAGCTGAATTGCTATATTAATATAGAAGTATTTATTTTTTAACAAATTTTTAATTGAACTTGCAAGTTTCATCCCTCAATTGTATGGGACATACTATTTAAAATTTTTTTTTATATGATTCTATACAAAGGGTGCAATTTTCATCCCGAACTATTTTTCACCTAGCTGAATTGTTAAATTCATATTGACATAGGCAAAGAAATTCGCCAAACTTCCAGTCAATGCTGAATTTTAGTTTCGAATCTTAATTATACCATCCCTTTCGAATTGAATTGGAAGCTAAAAAGGATAAGCACATACTTGAAAGGTTTTCATTTCCTAAAGTCTATAATTTCCTTGCTGCATTCTCAGCTGAATTGCAAAATTCATAACCAAACTTGTAATAGCTGTAGCAAATTTTGCTGAAAATCATTATCATGGCACATTTCGTTTGCTGAATTGCTTTTAAACCAGCTGAATTGATAAATTTATATGGAAATATATTATGGAATATGGGAAACTTACGTTTCAAATCATTAATTGCAGTTGAGGTCTCATCCCTCAATTGTAGGCTGTAATTTATACGCTGAATTATTTTTCATACAGCTGAATTGAAATTGAGTTGAATTGAAAACAATATATCACACTCAGTACTCGATGTCAAATCGAGTCGATCTTCGAAAGTTTTTCATAATTGTTGTCAAAATTTGGCTTAGCATTGAAAAGTTGCGAGTATGTAAAATTTTAGTGATTTTTAAATTGAATTTTGCAGGTCTCATAGTTCAGTAGATTTTTCTAATTTAATTTATGAGATAAAGCAACTAATCGTAAGACATATTTAAATTTCATTTGAGCTTATTTTCTGTTTTAATAACATACTTACAATTTTTTTTTTTTGTTTTCTACTTTAATAATTGTAATGTAGTGATTATACTGCTCGAGTAAATAATAAATAATAATAACTACTCTATTACCAACTTTTAACCAGTATTTCTATCAAATGTGTATTATTATTATCTTGGCCCATAAATCTGACTTTAAACTCTTGTTTTTTAATTTTATCTTAACATATTGTTCATGTTGTTCAATGAAATTTGCATTTTAACGAAAAAATGAGAGAGAAAAATAATAAAAGCACAAAAATTAAGAAAAACAAAAATTTAAATAATGCAACATAAAATTGCTTTTAACACAATTTTTTGTTTGTGAGTTGTATTTTTTAACCGTTCATTACGACTCGATAGTACTTTTGTAGTTGTAATTTTTCTTAATGATTTATATTTTTGTATAATTCATTTGTGTGTGTTTTTTTTAAATAATTTTTTTTCTTGAGGTTTTTTTCTTGAACAATTTGATGGCGTTAAATTTATTCATAATTTGCGTGTAAATAATTTTATTTTCTCGAAAAACAGTTTTAAAGGAAAATTGAAAGAGTTTACTATTTTTTTTTTGTTTCAGAATTTGAACAACATTTCTGAAACAAGGTTTAATGAAGAGTAAATTAAATTTGTAATTACACAGTGTAGAGGACAAAAAAGATCAGCTTCAAAAGAACATTAAAGAATTTCTTTGGAGAACAATTTTTATTGCCAAACAGACTCTATTGTTTTAGAAGTCATAACTGTGAAATTTTTATATTCATGGCTCTATTATGGATGGCAACAGAGCTTCAGCTGACATGTCAAGTGGCAACACAACTAATACTAAAATTAGTATTATGTATGGCAACTTCTTCCAGTTTCTCAAAAGGTATTGAAAACATGATCAAAAGTTTAATTTGCAAAGAGGGAGGAACACTTTCTCTTTCTGTCTTTCTCGCAGCTGAATTAAGACTTTGCAAAGTAAACTTTACGTGCTTGAAGTAGATTTTACACCCCTTTTACACACGGAAAGTTTGCTTCAAGAAAAACTGCCGAGTCTAAAACATGAGTTAGAATTGCCGCCTCTACTGTTTGTTAGCTGTACAGCAGATTTTCGCCTTCAACTAAAAGTTTGTAGTTGTCAACTTTGTTGCTATTCGCTAACACTGAAATTACAGCTGTTAGTTACCAGTTGCCATGCCTAATAACATTTTGGCATGTGGCAACACAAATAAGGCTCAGTTGCCAGAACTCAGGAGAGCACCACACGAAACACATTTTTGCACTTTGTAAAATTGTACGAGTTCTTCTATCGGTAGTCCGTATTCTTAAGTTCAAAAATATTTCCTCTAGACTTAACTAATTGAAATAGAATTGTTAACTGTCTATTTCAGCTAATTATATTTCTCAATCTAGCCTTTTATAAGTTTGAAGCTGCCATCTCACTGGCGCCAATAGTATTACAGCGATTTCTTTTTTTTTAATTTAAAATCAAACTTAAAATTAAACTTTCAAAACCCAGCAGCATAAGAAAAATTATGACCACATAATAAATGATGTTTACTTCCAACTACCCTATATTTTATTTTGTTTTTTTGCCCTTCTCAAAAAAAAGAAGCTAAACAGAAAAAAAGGACTTACCAAAATCTGGACTTTTTGTAATTTCGCCATACTACTGCACTCGACGGTGTTCAGCAATAATCCTTAGCAAACCAAAAGCCAACACAAAAAATGGGGAAACAATTTAAAAACTCAGTTTGCGTGTTCATGATTGAAATCTTATCTGGAATGAATTAAGAAAAAAAAAATTAAACAACAAAAAAAAAATAACTATAACAGAAACAGAAAATTGTAAGTAATTCATATGGATATTTACGGACATACATAGACATTAAGCAAAAGCTAAACAAAACAACAACAAAAAACCTGAAGGAAAAAGGATACAAACAAACAAAAATTATCAGTAACTGCAAAAAAATATGGAAAATGGAATTTCATAAGCCTTAAACGTTGCCGAGGCACTTAAAAGGAACATTCATATCTAGTCATTGACTTGAAAATAAAATAGTTGCAACTTGATTGGAGGCATGTGTACGCCTAAATTCCTCTGAAATGATGCAGAAACTTTGGAAAAATAAGTCGCACTTTACGATTCCCAAAAAAGCAAATATTCTCAACTTGGCAGCACTCCATGAAAAATAATTTATTGGCAACACTCCGTTCTTGCTAGAGCAAATTATAGCTTTTATTGTTTTTACAATCAGCTTCCTTCTTGATATGCATTAAGGTGTCTTTACATGGTAATACAAAGTATTACGACTTTGTAGAATCAAAATATTATGAAATTATCTCCGTGTTTAAAAAAAAAGAGAACAAGAGTCTGTTGTAGGTATTTTTCATGTTTACACTGATACTATAAGTAAAATGCAAGCAAAGACACTAAACTTTTGAGCTAAAAGTAAAAATTTGATAATTGCAAAAAAAATTGCATGCTTGTACAGCTCGTACTGCTGAAAATATTGCTGCTGTTCGCGATAGTGTGGCTGAAGAGCCGTCCACCTCAACTCGTCGTTGTACCCAACAATTGCACCTCTCAAGGTGCAATTGACTCAAGCACTAAAGCCTCTTGACCATTCCAAACGTCGTCAATGGTCAGAATGGTGGCAAGAAATGGCAACATTGGATGATCAATTTTCGAAGAAAATCATCTTCAGTGATGAGGCACATTTTCACCTCAGTGGATTCGTCAATAAGCAGAATTGCCGCATTTGAGCGAATGATAATCCAAGAGTGATTGTCGAAAAACAAATGCACCCACAAAGAGGGTGCGGTGCGGTTTATGAGCTGGCGGCATCATCGGGCCGTATTTTTCAAAATGAGGCCTTTCAGGCAGTAACTGAATGGTGAATGGTGTTCGCTATCGTGAGATGATAACTAACATTTTATGACCTGAATTGGAAGATATGGATGTGGACGACATGTGATTTTCACAGGACGCACACAGGGACAAATTGAAAATTTAGTGCGACAAAATTATTTACTTCACATGGACTCAATAAATTTTAAGTTTTTTAGTGTTATTGTTTACGAATATGATGTCAATTTTTAAAAATTTAAAATTGCGGATCCAATATGGCGGACAATTTTTGAAAAATTTATCGAATTCGTTTTAAACTCATTACACGGGGTTTTTGGGGTCGCTGATAACGAATCATTTACTTCACATGGAGTCAATAAATTTTAAGTTTTTTAGTGTTATTGTTTACGAATATGATGTCAATTTTTAAAAATTCAAAATGGCGTATCCAATATGGCGTACAATTTTTAAAAAATTTATCGAATTCGCTTAAAACTTGTTGCACGGGAATTAGGTGTACTACCTGAGGAAAATATGCTCTATTTATTGAAAGGGGAAACGGGGGGACCACCACTTGACTTTTTTTTACTTACTAGTATTTGTAATTTTTAACTTATAGGGAAAAGTCGTGGAACTTTTTTGAACTTTTTTTATAGCTCTAGCTAAAGTAAATTTTTCAATATATTTCATAATAAAAATAGTGTACTATATCTACACTACGTATATTTCTTGTTTTAATAATAACTATAAATTAAATTAGATACCTGATGCTTAAAAATATATTTAAAAAACTTTAAACTGTAAATTTACAAAAAAAAAAATTCGAGTGTAGCAACAATAAACGCTATAGATGCTGTTGACAGGTATAAGTGCATTTAACAGATAATAATAGTTTACACGCACGCATAGAATAAAGCGATGCGTTAAAAAAATAAATCATTATAGATTATTTGCGTACTGGTATATAGAACATATTAAGTGCAATAGTGTTTACATTTAACAAAATAAGAAATTCCATTTTTGTCGTCCTAATTCGGTCATTTATTTGTCCCTGTGTGGGACGGTGCCATATGCCACACAGCTCTTTGGAACGACAAATTCAATGGCCGTGTTATCGCACGTGGTGGCAATGTCAATTGGCCGCCAAGATCATGTGATTTGACACCGTTGGACTTCTTTCTTTGGTGTACGTCGATAAGCGAGCAACAATTCAAGAGCTAAAGGATGAGATAATTCGGCACATTAACGGCATAGAACCTCAATTATTCCTCACCGTCATCGAAAATTTGGACCATTGGATAGAGGTGTGCCGTCGAGATTGCGGCGGCCATTCGGCCGATATTTTGTTCCATACATAATTGAACTATACCATATTATCATAATAAAAAGAAATGACAATAATTTCCTAAATAATTTGTGTTTTATTCAAAATCAAGATCGGTCCTTACAATTTAACCACCCTTCATTAATATCAGTTTCGATTTGCAAATATGCATTCATGGGTAATGTTTGTTTTGACCCACTGTAGGTAGCGCCATTACTGTTCAACCAACCCAATTTCAAATTGATCATCTTAAGTATTCCAAAAAATAATTTATTCAATGTCATTCAGTGTAAATTTTGGCCTTTTAAGGGTTAAAGCGAGCTGCACATTGTGTAAAAAAATAAATGTTTACTTGTTAGTAACAAGCCGCCATTTGGGAAAATTTATTTGTAACCCTTAGGACAGCACAAATACAAATCACACACAGAGAACTGAAATTATAGATTCAAGAACGTTCAGCCGTGTTTGTAGCTTTTGTTTTAACGCACACACATACACTCTCCCATATGTAAGGCATTAAATATAACAGTAATATATTCAACCTAACCTTATTATTATTAGTAGTTGGTAATGTTGGCGTTGTTTGAAGATTTTTATCGCAAAATACCAATCAGAAAACAAACTACAATTACAGTACTAAATATACATACATGCATACATACATATGTAAATGCACATACATACATGCATATTTAGGTATATATGTACATATATAGTACATACATATGTAAACACAAATTTATTGAAGTATACATATGTATGTATGTATGTATATAAAACATACTCCAACAATATAATTAAATTTTATTCTACAAAAAATATAAAATTTCGGTAAATATTACTTTTTATTATCTGGCAATAATACTGACTGGCAGGCAACGTTTCGCTATGGCCGACCAGATCAGTTAAACAGGCACCAATACTCTAACATAAATTTAAAAAAAATTTTCGCTTCCCTAAACTTCATTCCACGAATCCCATTAAAAGTTTTTGTACAAAATAAAGTAAAATTGATGAACAGCAGTTGGGAAACAACGATGTCTACCTGGGCATCAATAATAATTGATTTGATTGACGGTTGAATGAGTTCTACAGCAGCCAATTATTATAAAAGTTTTTTTTTTCTAAATGCAAAATCATAAGAAAAAGAACATGTCGATTTAATGATTTTAAATTATCGAAGAAAAATTTTAAAACTTCAATCATTGGTCTAAATTAAATTTTTGAAGATTTTTTTTGGTGTGAAAATATGTACATACATATGTATGTGATTTGAAAGTTAGGAGTTGGACGATGGTTGGGTGTCAAAAAAGATGGCTGGCGCGCATTCTGTCAAAAACAAAATTGGCGGCTTTTTGTCCATTTAGAAGTTTACGTGAAACAAAAATCAATCAAAAAATTATACGTACGATAATTTCAATAAATTTAAAACTTCGAATTTATGTATGTACAGTGAGCAAAAAAAGTATTCTACTTTTGGGAACTATGTAAATTTGAATTTATGATTATGGAAATTTTTTTAAATAGAAAAATGAAAAAATGAATAGTGATACTTACACAACAATCATTTCTCATATTCCGTTTCATTAAAATTTACGTTAAATAGCTGACGTTAATAATAATCTCTACCCAAGTAGATAGACTAGGCTGCTGATGAAGTGCGTGGCTGCACAGGAAAATATCGGTATTTCCCCCAGCTAATAAAAAGTCTAGTTTAATTTTTCTTCTCTTCTTTAGAAACTCACATTAATTAATAAAAATATTTTATTCAATGAGGTAGTTTAGACGAGAACAATTTTTAAGCCGCAGATTTTTTGTTCTTTTCCAAATTACACGAGACTAATTCATCTGGCATAAAATGTATACGTATACGCAGATTTGTGTGTGTTAAGCTATGTTCAGACGGTTGTCAGATCTTACAATATTGCCAGTAAAATGTGCTCAAAATTTCTTACAACCGTGTGAACTGACAATTTTTGTCAGGCGTCGTTGCCAGAAAAAGCATTGTCAGTCCATTGCAAGACTAGCATATGACAAAAAATTGTCAGACATCTTACAATCATGTGAACACATTGTAAAATTATTGCCAGATATTTGTCAGACATTTTAATATTGTCAGATGTGCGAAGTTTATGCATCTGACAATGGCGTCATTGTAAGAGAATTCTTTCTATGGGCAACACTGCACACGCTTGATTTTAAAGAAAAAATTTATAATAAAATATATGCAGATAAAATCACTGCAATTGCTTCTTTATGGTCCATAATAATTTATACTTTAACTTTTAACATTTAACACAAACACAAACTATAAATATTTAACAATTTCTAACAAATGACCTAAGTCTGGCAACGCATAACAACAGATCTAACAATTTGTTCATATGACAACCGTGTGAACTGACAATTTTCCTACTGACGATTTTGTCAGATGATTTTATTGTCACACAACCGTCTGGCAATTAATTGTAAGATTTTCTGACAACCGTGTGAACTGACAAGGAATGTTGTGCTGTCAATTTTCGATTGCCAGCAGATTGTCAGCACATTGCCAGATCTGACAATATTGTAAGATCTGACAATCGCTTTAGTGTTTTTCGTATTTATTTAACATATGCTGATTTTTTTAAGTTATGTGTGTATTGGTTTTGTGCTACTAATGCGGGGTTGTAGCTGGTTGAAAAATTATTCCAACTACAAAACCACTCTCTTCACCGAATTTGCCTACAAACTGCCATGTTATGCCAGCACAATTATGCCCGTGTAAATCAGCGCAATAAGAATTGAAATTACTAAACTTAAGCCCGAATAAGAAATTATTTCTGATTTGGCGATAAGTTGATTTCGAGCAATTGGGCACCTCCGGATTATTTCCTGTGGGGCCACGTGCTGATAAACTATCAACTATTTAGCCTTAGAGGCCAACATTGTTTGTGTTACGTGTGACACACGGTCAGCAATGCTGGATGGAAAATATAGCCCAAGATTGGACGTTCGGAATTCGCTTAGTCGAAACAGCCACGGTGACCATATGCCCGAAATAATTTACAAATCTTAAGACCATGTATTGATCTTTGGAATAAAAAAAATGTGTGTGGTTTAAAATTTAATTTGTTTTTATTATTTTCTACAATTTAAACAAATACTCTTGCGTACAAAAAACAAAGATGTGGTAATTTTTTTGCAATTTATCTGGGGGCAAATTACGGCATTCCATACGGTTCGAAATTTTAAAATGTTTCCATATAATCTCTATTGAAATATTTCGTATTTTCGATAGATAACGAGTGCTATAATTTGCCCTCTGGAAATTATTTTCGTGAGTTACAATAAAAAAAAGATAAAATGGCAAGGCCGTTCACTTATATTTGCATATACCGTATAAATGTAGTTACAAATACATAAAAAATTTGCAACAAGAGAAAAGGAGTGTTGCCAGATTTCATTTTCAATGAAAATTTAAATTTCCTACGAGATGAACCGGCTCAAAAATTAGCATTAAAAATACGAATTTTACAAATGAAATTTAATCAACTGCAAAAATAAAACAAAAAAATTATTTAGTCTTAGTTAAATAAAATATTATTACATGCATTACACACAGTGTTGTAATTTTTTCGCATGAGTCATTAATACAGTAAAACCCTTTTTTTTTGCATTTCATATATGGACACTAACAAATCGAGGTAAACATTTCTAAAGAAAAAATCTGAAACGTGTAAATAGTTTTCCCCACTCAATACACGATGCAGAAAATATATCGTTACCTTAATATAGATAGGCCTTAGCCTATTATTTTTTCTTTAAATTGTTCTTCTAATTTCTCTGGACACAATAATGCCTTTTTAAGCAATTTTCAATGTAATTTTCATGGTAATTTGCCTGCGTGAAGCATTTTATTTTAATCATTATATGTATCTCGAGCTTTTTCAACATTGTTTTATTTAAATAATCTTTCATCTCAATTAAAGGCACATTAATGATTATTTTATATGTATCTTTTAAAAAATATGTATCCCGAAAAAAACAGTCGCCGTTTGTTAGAAATTAAGTATGTATGTATTCATTAATTTTGTCCTCGAAAATGTGGTCTGTCCGTTTGGCTGTATTTTTATTAAGACAGTTTAAAAGTTTTAATTTGTCCTTTCCTACCAGCCAACTGCAGCAGAGAGGGCAGAGAGAGAGAGGTATCACATTGCGATGTGGCGTAAACAGATATTAACAAAAATATCACCAATAACCGAAAATAAATCATACGGCTGCCATCGACACATACCACATACTTACATACGTATGTGTGTGTGTGTTGTTGAGAAATATGAAAAGCGCAGTCTGGAAAGTACAAATTGAATTCGAAATTTTGAAAAAAAGAAACTGAAAATCAACGATAACCACAGCCACCACAAACCTGTCATAATCCACTCATATAAATATTCAATGTCAGCGCATTCCTGTGCTGTGAACTCTGTGAACATTAACTTATTTTGTTTTTTAATATTTTTTATCAACACAACAAACTTAAAACTCTCAACATGTTCTTCCTTATATTTTTGTTTTTTTTTTCTTAAACATTTTGTTAAGCCCAATCAACTAGCAATTCCTATAGTTTTCCTTTGGACTCTCTCTCAATCTGTGTGTAGAGGGCACAGTATTTATTCCTTGTACGAAAATGCGGCTCCAGTTTGTTTACCCTAAGATGGCGTATTGTATAACGTCATTATGAGGATTACGTTCATGTTCATGTCATAATTTTCCTAAAGAGTACAAAAATCACAACTGTGCAGCAACAACGCTAAAACGTTTGAAACCAGAAATATATAAATGTGAAATTTTTACATACATACATGATACCGTGCATCCCAACAATGTTGTTTGTGGCTGCTGTTGCAGCTTTGAAAGCTTACTTATGATCATCATCATTGTTTGTTGTGTTTTTTTGTTTTTGTTTTCGTGTTTTCTTAACTTTTATAGGTTGACATGGTTTGTTAGCATCATCAATACAACTCTGATATATGATAGAGTTGCATTTTCATGCATGTTGTTGCTGTTGTCGTTGTTACTTGTTTTTATGTTTTATTTGTTGTTGTTGTGTTGTTACAAACCAAAAAACAAAAACAAAATGAATATGTATATGTGTTTATATTTAAAAAAAAAATTAATATCACAAAACGAAGAAGCTATTGTGAGTAATTAAACAAATATTTTATATCATTAATATCCTGTTGGGTAATCTAGAAAAAAGGCCTTTTGAACAAAGGGCCTTTATGATGCAACTGCCGAAATAATTTAATATCCAGGTTACTAAGATCTTAGGATAGGATGCGGTACACCAATCATTAGCTCATCTTAAACCTTCTTGATTAATGAAACCTCAAAAAATTAACAAAAGGGTGGATTACACTGTCCAGCAGTGAAAAATCCGCACGCACCTGACAGTATAGATTCGATAGTACTACCAAAGGGTAGTAAAACCCTATACCCAGTTTGGCGATTTTGGTGATCAATTTTGTTTAATCGGCCTCCAAAGATTTCTAAAATTAGTGCACCCTCAAAAAAAAGGTGTCATCAGTTTTTGGCCATCAGCTAATTCAGACTTAGTGATAGCTCTAAACTATATATATATTGCAATAATGTAGCTAAGAGTCTACCGAGTAAATCTTGCTGACATCTTATGCCAAAAAAAAATATTTCTTCGTGCGAAAATTAAGGAAAAATTTTTTTCAGTTTTTTCAGAATAACATAAATGGACTCCTAAATTTTTGCTAACAATATTTAGCAAAGCTGAACAACTTTCCTGAACATATGAATACCATCTGAACATGTATAGCAGACAATCACTTGAAGTTCCAAAATATATTTTCCTTGATTTCATCAAGCCATGTGTATCGTTTATTGGGGCCTTTTTTTTCTTAATCTCGAGTTGCCTAGGCGCGGTTTCAAGATGAAGAAAATAGACTTTTTAAATCAACTTCAGTATGTGACTCAAACTTAAGAACTTTAAAGCGGCCTTACGTGCCCTGGAGATTATCAAATAAATTCATCAATCACATAGTTATGCTGAGTGCTGTCGTGTTTTTTATGGTACTCGTACGTGTTATCGGCAGTAGTTGATGAAAATCAAAACGTGTTGGTCTTTTTTATTTGATGGGTGATTATTTGATCGTCTCCAACTCTGTTTGAGAAAAGAAAATTTGGTTCTGACTCTTTTTAATGATGGAGAAGTGCACGAAAAACAAAGTGAAAATAAAAATAGTGATTTACGTGTTTATTTGTACTTCTCCTATGAAGCGACAAGCATACGAGACTCACACATATTCACTGATTGAGGGGTTTATTTGATCGTCTCCATACCACTTTAATTCATTAATTCACATAGTGAAGTGATAAGCTTTCACTGAAACAAAGTCACGTGCCATGGCCGCGAAATAGCTTAAGCGACTAATTTTCGAACTTAATTTTTTTTATTTTCATCACAAAAAAATACGAGTTCCAAAAAATGTGTCGATTAAGCTTTTTTGGTTTTTTTTACATTTTTGAGAATCATTAATTATTACCCAGAATCAGGCGGGCAGTCCCTTTCAGTTGTTTTACACTAATTTTTAGTAATACATTAATTTTGACTTAGCTGCACAATCAACTTTGCACGACTTTTTGTGCAGATAAGTCAAAAATGCTGTTATCTTAAATGTACTTACCTGCCTAAATGTGCAGGTATACAATTCTTGACTTCAGTTTTACACACACACATGGTTGCATATTTATGTAGCAACATTTTATTTAATGTGTGCAGCCAACTTAAATTTTTTATATGAGAATAATTTAAAACTGCCAAAAAAAAAATGTTAAATGCGCATGTATACAAAGTGCACTTAAAAAACGATTTTGAACAATAATTACAGAAAAAATATATTTTGTGCAGTTACGTCAATGTGCAGCTAACATTGATTTTTTGTATGAAAATATTTTAAAATTACAAAAATTTTAGGGCACTTATCTTAAATGTGTAGGTATGGAAAGTGCACTTAAAAAACGAATTTGTATAGGATTTTAAAGAATATTGACAGAAATTTATCATTTTAGGCAGTTAAGTCCAAAGTGCACTTAAGCAAAAGACAGCTAAATTTGTCACCAGAAGTTTATATCTCATATTGAGGCCTTTTCTTTCTTTGCCTTATCAGCGACCTCTCTCTCTCTCTCTCTCACCTGACATCTTTGTAATATTTGTATTTTAATTGTTATTGAATAAAACACACATTTTTTGTTTAACAATTTATTAGTCAACATATTGATTTCAGCATACCCTTGGCTCCAACTTAATATGAACAACATGTTGTATGAACATGTTGATGTTCTTTAAATCCAAAACCAAGGCAAGGCAACAAAAACATAACAAACGTACACACACACACACGCTTGAAAGACTTAAGTTTATACGGTAGTTGCCGACATAAATAGCAAACAATTTAAACAGACACCACAATCGGAGCATTAAACATTATGAGAACGTGCGACAAGCTTAACACAGGATTAGCACACACAGAGCCAAGTTTTTCCCTGTTCAACATCTTTGCCGGAGCAGCAACAAGAGGCAGAAAACTTGCTGATGCTGCTTAAACAAGAATCAAATTAATAACAGATCATATAACGAAAAACCCAGGGGGTCAGTCGTATGGAGAATACAAAAAAATATTTTACATATAGAAATTGGTGGAAAAAATAAAGGTTTTTTTAACTTTAAAATACTTAATAAAGTTTCAAAGAGTTTTGGTAATTTCAGTTGTTTTCGCAATGAAATAAATTTTGTATTTTTTGCAGCATTTATGTTTTATTGAAAACTGAAATTAATTGTTTTCCAACTACTGTGTGTATAAATTTATTTTAAGATATTACATTTATAACAATTATTTAATATGTAGCTCATTAAGTGTGTGTGTGTGTGTGTGTGTGTGTGTGTGTGTGCAAATGTGTATTGAGGAGTGTAGCCATATGTTTTTTCATTTGTTTAACAGAAGCACATGTCACAGTGTAAATACAATCCAAATTAAAACAAAGCACATATTCACAATAACAACAACTGATATCACATCAACACAACTGTGAATTCACTGCGATCTGTAGACACACACACGCAGGAAAGGAAAAAATATGATTGATCTGTGTCTTGAGTTATTTTATTTCATCCACTAAGATTAATTAATGCACCCTGTAATTATAATATTTTTTTCCATTTCATTTATGATTGTAATAAGCCCCACATTACATACATAAATACTTTATTTTCGTTACTGTCCGTAAATGTATGAAAAATTTCCAATGAATTTTGTTTTGTAAATTTGTGGCACAAATAAAACAAGAATTTATTTCAATTTAAAGACACAACAATTATAAACGATTTTAAGTTTTTTGCTTTTTTTCAGCAGTAAAGGAAAAATGTAATGAATACACACATACATACATAAATACATATATATGTATGTATGAATGAACTTCTACATGTACGATGAATGACATAAAATTGCTTAAAATGTTTATTTTATTTCACGATTTGTGGGTATTTCGAAAACGTTAATTTATTTACCTAAAGGGTCCTGGACACGATCAAATAAACCCGTCAATCAGCGCATGTGTGTGTGTCGTACATATAAAAACGTCAACCACCTTTTGTGTTTTGCTTTAGTAACGTTTGCATCAAAGCATGTCGTGATCGGATGATGATTTTTTTTTTTTTTGTTAGCGGCAAGTGCAGTTTTGTAAAAATTAAGAAGAAAAAATACAAAAAAAAATCCGTGGTACAAAAAAGGGCCGTTTACACGGGAAAATTTTAAATTCATATGCACAAATTATTACGAAAACTAGTTACTATTGACGTCACAAAGCAGATAACACAAATCAAATGAAATTTTTTCATCAGCCGTCAAATAAAAATATTAAAAGTTTTTGATTTTCAATCAATCAGTGCCAAGGCGAATTGACACCAGGTGATCTGGATTCTGCATATGATAATCAGCTGTTAATTTCTCTTGTGTCAAATCAAAGCAAAACCTTCGGGAATTTTAGGAAATTTTACACTAACAAATATACACGGCGAAAATGCAGAATTGCAAGTCGAGACCACCTGACATCAATTCGCCTTGACCAGTGCCGACAACGCCTGCGTTTTCTGAAGATTGATTGTACTCCATAAGAACTTCTGTAGAAGATTTCTAGTTAAAATGTTTTACATCTTCACTGTCACTGCTCTGTGAAACGGGTATAGCCGAATTCAGTTTGGTTTATTACTGAATAAATGAAATGACCTAGAAAGTCTTCCTTATACTTACTCGTTTATTCCACCCAGATATACACAACAACCCAAGTAAGCTGGTTTCTATGGACTCGTAACTGCAATTTACAACCGAAAGCCCTCTTAAGTTTATCCTCATACAAATGCTTTAGGAAAGTAAAATATACATATTGATGATAATGATGATTGAACATCATTGAATTAAAAACCATCATATTTTATGTAAAATAATGCTGGTATTTTTTTTTAGTTTGACCAACAACTGAATGTGGTTCCTTAGAACTTTTGCGCTTTTTACATATTTGCTCACTCGCAACTGTTGTGTAAGTGTTTCACAAATTGTTGTTTCCCTCCAAGCTGTCAATCAAAATGATTTATACAACTTCCCACCGTATATCATCGCAAACAATTCATTACCAGGCAACATTGCTGTTGAATATTCTCAAAAAAAAAAAAAATAAAAAAATTGTCTGTCCGCTTAAAATCTTCTTTCTCGCCAGTTGCATTTATTCCACGTTTATTTGGGAATTTGAAAATATTTCTGTTATTTGTCGGCTTCAAAACTATCCACCACAATCGTCATCGTTTTCATCATATTCCTTTTGCATTATGAGCTGGAGTGCTGGCTTGCTGCTGCTGCGGCTGCTCATGTTCATCTTGCGTCTATGATTATTAAGAGTTTTTCATTTGAATTTGAAATTATATTTATTTTTTTATATTCTCGTGCTGCTCAATCTTAATTGCTTTGAAGCGCACATATGGTTGTGTTTTTTCCCCCTCAAGTGGCGCTTAATTGTCGGCACTTAGATGACACCAGAAAGTGATAACTTTTGATGTTTACCGTTTATACGTAAAAAGGTTATAAGCAAAAATTATTTTTCTTAAGAACAAGAACGAACGGTAAATTAAGCACGATTTTATATCGTATTTAATGAATCGGTAGGAATATGTAAAAGAAAGAAGACCTCACGCAGTTGAAACAAAAATAATATTCAATGAAAATTAAAAATTAAATAAATGAAATAAAATCAAATGAAATTAAATAGTACATAATAAACCAATATAGCAGTATTATAAATGTGAAAGTGAGTTTGTTTGCTATACTTTCACGCCCAAACCGCTAAATCGATTTTGAAAATTCTGTCAAAAATGAAAAGCTACATTATCAGCGTCAAATATAGGATATTTTTTATACGGTTCGGAAAAATTGTTTATAATTGTTACGGATTTTTGGGCTGTTAAGAGTAATTTTCGTTTCTGGTTTAATTGTTTAAGCAGTTCTGAGGCCGCGTATAAAAGCTAGTATATAATAAAATAAAATATATGTAATTAAAATAAGATAAAACAAAGTAAAATAAAATTAAATTAAAAAAAATTCACATTTTATTTACAATAGGGGTGTATTGTGAATAAAATGTGAATTTTTTGTTCCCATGCGATTTTCATTCCACATGAAGGGAAATATCCTATCGGGTACTTCATGGAACGTTTGTTCTTGCTATCAATTCATATTGAATGTAAAAAACGGCAAGAAGAAAGCAAACAAATTTATTTTTGATAGTAAGAAATACATAAATTTTTTTTTCAAATGCAATGTTTTTAAGTGGAAAAGGCCTTAAGTATTTCATCGCCATAAAATTTACTGCATGTGAAGCAAAGAGGTACATATTAGAGAGCTGCGTAAATAGTCTTGAAATGTAAATACGTCATAATTTTTAAATGTATTAACGTCGCATGTATTATACTAAACCAATAATAAATGCTGTCGTACTGTAAGCGAAGCACGATGGATGTATTGGTGTACGTGTATATCAGTGTTAACAAGCGATGTCGCAAGACAGCTTGTTTGTAACAAACACTCAAAAGAAGTACTGTTGATTAGTCTATGCTTGTTATTTTTCATATTGTACGTTTGAGTGTGTGTGTAATATGTAGATGGTAAGCTATTATGTGATTAACCGCATACAACTAAGGTTAATGCATGTGTGTGCCTTTGCATGTGCGCAGAAAAATAAAAGATCATACACACATACATGCACAGGGTTGCCAGACGGCCTGGAATGGCCTGGATTTTCCAGTTTTTTAGAGCCTCATCCAGTTACCAGCTAACATAGAATTTATCGAGTTAAAAATTATTTCTTAAATTTTGAAAAATAATTTCTTTATCAATTATATTTTTTAATTAATTACACAGCGGAACAGTGGTTTTACTGCTTCATTTAAAATAGCCGATCCTTATGTATTTTTATCTGCTGATTACGATGGCATTAGTTTTTCCCCAGCAGCTCTAGTTTTAAAGATATAGTGACAATTAGCATATGCTTAATTTATGCCACTTTTTTATAATTCACTTAGTATATCACGAATGGTCCCCCAAACTTAAAAATTATTTCTGTGCCTCGTTTCTGTAAGTAATGTGAGAACTTTTCGAGTCGAGAAAATTGTTATCATCCTGTGAAACACAGGGTGAGTAAGAAAAAAACTGTATTTGTTGATAATTTTTGTAAGTTTGTATAAGTTTTTATGTGAGTAACCCTGTGTAAAATAGGACAACCAATATAATTATTTAATTTATCTCGATGCGAGAACTTCTCACAAATTACAGAAATGGGGTACAGGATTATTAAATTTCATTAAATTCTATTTGAGTAGATGAACATTGAGTATATCATGATATCTTACTCTTATTACATGGATGTTAAAAATCGTGTCTTTTTGTTTTAGTTCTTAAATTTTTTTTATTTAAATTTTTGAAATTAAATTAACTGGTTCTTATTTTTTTTTTTTTTTTGTCCGCTGATTACGAATATAGTTTTATTATTTATCTATCACCTCTAGTCTCACAAAAAAAAAGACTAAAATTTTTGCTCTCTCATGCCTTCCAAGAAAATTTGTTTTTTGTATCACATATCTGATCAATGCAATTATTACGTATAATAAATGTTGTATTGACCAGTTCAGAAATTTTTTGTTTTACTTGTAGTTATTATATCGAAATTTGCAGCTTTTACCAAAAAAAAAAACAATTTTAAAGAAAAATTTTAATTTTTAATGCAAAATTATTGGGCCTAATCACGAGTGTGGTATTTCGACTTCTACTACGACTATTTTGTACAAGACTAAAGAATATTGCTTTACAAACTCTTCGTATTCGAAATACGATACGACACTCGTAATTAGGCTCACTAAAATAATCAGAACTTATCAAATAATAGAGGCTACATTCAAAATCAGCGACGTCATGTTATTAGATATAATATTTTTTGATGGCGTAAAAAAAGAAAAATTCGAGATATTATTTTTTAAATATAATGCACAAATCTCTGAAGCTAGAGGGTATAAGAATATAGGAAATCTTTTTTCGTAATTATCGGACAAAAATTCATAACGACTAGTTATTTAAGTAAAAAATATAATAAAAAAGTTTTATGGACTAAACTATGCTCCTCAATGTAAAGCTATCGAAATACAGATTAAAACTAATGACGGAATCGTAATCAGGAGATAAAAATACATAAGGATCAGCTCTTCTTATTAAAACAAGGCAAAAATTTCTGTTTTCTGGTTGTGTTTTTATATCTTCTAAGGAAAAATTTTTAATACTAAATAAAAAGAAACAATAGTGCTTGCAAATGTACAACCAGTTGTAATTTTCCCTAACACTGATTAGTTCCTCTATTTTGTACATCACTGGCAATTTACAACCAAAACAATATTTTCAAAAAGCATCAACACTTTGCTTTTTAAGCTTATTTTTAAATTGTCCAGTTATTTTTTCAAAATCCAGTTGAATTTTTTCCATTGTCCAGGTATTTGACTTTTGGTATCTGGCAACCCTATACATGCATGATGTTCGTACACGCTCTTATCCGTAGAAAGAAGCAAGTATCACAAATTCTTCCGTCACGAAGTGTTTTCTTCTTTACTCTTATACCTACAATACTCAAATAAATTTCTTGCAAACAGTGTTGTTAACGTTTGTTTTATAAGATTTCGCTGTAGTAAAGCATTTGAAAAATCCCTCATGTCTTGAAAGTTCTTATAAGATATCTTATGCAGGAGACTAGTACATATTCAATGAAAAAAAGGTATACGGCATTATTGTTTTTAATCGTGGACATTATTTAGTGATATTGTTCTAAAATAAATTATTTATAAATTTTTAATATATAATTGGAAGTTTAACAATGAAATTACGCGATGTATTAATTCAGTTCGCCGGTAAAAATAAAGTTAACGAAACCATGGAGAAAATTAAAAAATCCATTTGAAAAATATTATTCACGATAAGGGAATAAATAATTATTTCTGCCAAAAAAAAAACTGACTTCATTGCAAAGATCTCATAGAAGAAGATAAGAAGTACGTGAAATATAAAATTAAATTTTAATGGGCGTGCTGCCGCGCATTTTTTAAATGCAAGATTGTGTGTTTTCCAGAGCTCAGAGCGCGTGTTTAGTCTTGTAAAAATCGGTAAATTGGAACAACTTAAAATAAAATATTAAATTTTATTGGGCGTAACTCCGCCTATTTTTTAATGTAGGAATGTACCTATTTTAGAGCTCAAGGTGTGTGGTAAGTTTCGTGAAAATCGGTTAAGTAGAACCGCCTGAAATATTATAATAACTTTTAATGGGCGTAACCAAGCCCTTTTTCAACTTTAAATTGTGTAATTACAATAACCAACGGTGTTTTATAGGTTTTGCCACAATCAAATAAGCAGAATATCATAAAATTAAATTTAAGAATTTGTGGCCTTATCCCACCCACTTTTTTACAATGGAACCAATGGGAAGCTTTACCCTCTCGAGACAAAAAGAATTTTTACAATCGGTCTAAAATGTACCGAGTTATGAAGTAACACCCAAAAAAAAAAATAGAGACGAATTGTTCTCCTCCTCCTTTTTTTGAAGTCGGTTAAAAAAGGAAACAGATTCCTGGGGAAAAATTATTCACGACAGGTATGAATATAATGTATCAAAACAATATAATAACAAATTAAATAAATAATCTGAAATAAAATATAATAAACTAAGGAAAATTAAATTAATATAAAATAAAATACAATAAAATTACATAAATTAAAAATTTTAAAAACCCCCCGAATATATCTAGAAACGGTGTGATTGATATCTTCTAAGCGGCTGGACCGTTTTTCTTTAAAAAAAAGCAATGTGATTCCGATCACAGAGGAGATGTGTAAACATCTAGTAATGAAATTTTTTTTTTAAGTTGGAAGTACTTATGCTTTTAGTATATTTTTTTAAATTAATTAATTAAAAGTATCAAAACTTTCAATATTGTAAATACATATGAATTTGTTGGTTTTTGTTTGTTTTATTAAACTTATTTGGTTAGTAAATGGGCACACTGCAGTATATGTATATGTACTGCATTCAAAATTGCAGTAAGCAGTAAATTTACTGATTACTAAAAAAATTCAGTAAATTTTTACTGCTAATGAAATTTAATTTGCATTACCAGTAAAATCGTAGGGCCGTAATCATAATAAAATTGTAGCAAGTGGCAAAGTTTTTTCATTCAAATTTTGAAACTTTTGTATGAAAAACATTTAGCCACTTGGTAGAATTTCATTATAAAATACGGGCATTACTGATTACTGAAAATTCAATCCACCTCATCATATAACAAATCATTTAGGCAATTTATAAAAATTGTAGAAAAAAATTTTAGTAATCAGTAAAAATTTACTTGTTAAACATTTTTTATTGTTTTTACTGAAACTTTAGTGGTACTGCAGTGCTCATCTATGGTAAATGCCTTTACTTTTATTTTTTAATTTTTAATTCCTGCTGTTCATCGTTTAGTTGTTGCTGTTCTTGTTGTTGTGTACGCAATTGCAATTAAAATAAATTCAGTAAAGTGTGACTTTGACTCGCGCACATTCGGTTTTGATCATTTTTTTTTATTTAGCTTTCTTCCTTTTTTAAGTTTTTTCAGTTTAAACGATTTTTTTCAGTTTTATCGCTTTTTTGTCGTTTTGGCGTTTTTTTTTCTCTTTTTTGGTTTTGTTAATTTTCGCAATTTTTTCATTTTGGCGATTTTTTCATTTTGGCGATTTTCTTCTGTTTTTTGGGGTTTTTTCATTTTGGCGATTTTTTTCTGTTTTTGGTGTTTTTTTTATTTAGGCGATTTTTTCATATTGGCGATTTTTTCATAATTGTGTTTTTTTTTTTTTTTTGTTTAAGGATTTTTTTCATTTTGGCGATTTTTCCGGTTTTTCGCGATTTATTTTAGTCCTAGAGATTTTTTTTAATTTTGTGCTTTTTTTCGTTTGGCGATTTTTTTTTTTGTTTTTGGCGATTTTTTTATATTTGGCGATTTTATATTTTTTTGATTTTTTAGTTTTACCGTTTTTGAAAATTTCAAGAGATTTGCTCTTACGGTTTCCAAGATACAGCAAGTTGTCAAAATTACAAAGTCAAAATTGCATTAACTGATGGAACACCCATTGATTTAAATTTTTTAAATTTAGTGTTAATTATTGTAGTCTGTATAAAAATACACTAACTTTTAAAATTTCAAGTGTATATATGTACATACAATTGTATTTATATTACATGGGATTTTAATATTATTCGTTGCTCGTTTTGGAACACCCTTTTGTTTTTAACTCTCATGTATTTGTTGTTGTAGGGGCCAAATGTCTACACATTGTGTCCAAATTTCAAGTCCGTAGCTCTTACGGTTCATTTTCACCTTTGGTGTACGGAAATATACAGAAAAATAACCGGCGGCGGCGCACCGTCGGCTTCGAGCCGGTCGACTTGTTTCTCTGCTTGGTATTGCTTCTTTCAAACACTAATACAAACATACATAGCTCACACCGATTTGACAATGCAAAGAAATCTCAGCAAAGAAATCAAAGTCAAAAGATTTTTACCCCCTAGCGTATAGATGTTTACACATCAAAAAGCTAAGAACCCTCTCGACGTACAGATCAAAATCGGTCCAGCCGTTTGGTCTGTACGTGGACACGGACAGACACAGACACAGACACACACTAAAAACTTATAACACCCCTTTTTTTTGGTCGGGTGTTAAAAATGAAACGATATATGCTTCAACAAAGCATTGAAATGATTAAACTTCACTTCAACAATGTTAAAAATTGCGCGGCGACAGTTTGCAAGACAAACGCACTTTTGGTTGCCATGAGTCAAGTTAGTGATGTGAAGAATCGAACTCCGGCACGTCGCTCAAATTTTTTACCCAGGATAAAATTCGATATGAAAAAATTAATCTATATTATTTTTAAAGTAAATGAAAAGCGTGTAAAGTGCAACTTCTTCCTTTGCTAATCTAACCTTTAGCACATTTTTCCTACTTACAAAACCTTTTCTTTTGTTACACTGCAAAAACATTACTTGAGTCAATTTTTTTTATTTCATTAAAATTTTTTGTACTGCTGCCCTTATCGCACTCTTAATAAAAATGTCTAGCAAATCTTCGTGCGACCTTGTTCTTACATTTTATCACTGTAATTTCTTTTCTAAAATCGTTTGTTATTGTATTTTATTAAATAATTTAATGCCATGTAATACATACACATATACCACATATGTACATATTTATTTATTTACGTTTGAATGACATTGAAATTGAAAGTTTTTGATTGTGTTGGCTTCTTTTTTTTCTTTTTGATTCTTTAAAACGCATACAAAACTCTGTTGCCATTTCTTCCGTTTCAATTTAAAATGAGGTACAATCTTTAAGTTTTCATTTGTTTTTTTTTTTTTTTTGCTTGCGTTTTTCCTTAAACTTTTTTTTTTTTTGCCTGGTTAACAACACCAATGACACGCACGCATTGTCTACTTGAGCTACTTAAATAAAAGAGGAATACGTATATGTACGTATGTATGTACACACATATGTATGTATTAGTGTCCTGCACAAGACATCTTATAAGTTTTTAACTGATTTCTTTGTTCTGTTTTAATGATTTTCATGTCAGAAAATGACCGCTCTGCGGCCGCTCTGCTATGTGGCAAAATAGACAAATTACACATATATCGCCTTAAATTACTAAATAACAATATTCGGTAGATTTCAGGCCTTGTTCGGTAGAATTGGTAGATTGTTAAATTCACAAACATATTCGGTAGAATCTACCGAATATTGGTAGAAGTGTGCACACTAGTCTCCTGCATAAGACATCTTATAAGAACTTTCAAGACATGAGGGATTTTTCAAATGTTCTACTACAGCGAAATCTTATAAAACAAACGTTAACAACACTGTTTGCAAGAAATTTTTTTGAGTATTGTAGGTATAAGAGTAAAGAAGAAAACACTTCGTGACGGAAGAATTTGTGATATACCTAATTTACATTAGGCATTTTTTTCATGAAATTAGGAGGCCTCTAGGAGCAACTTATATCAAAAAAGTTGTCAAAAATGCATCAGAGATTCAATCTACGCCCTTTTTCATATAAAATTCTCTTTTATAGCGCTGCAATTAGCAAATAGAAAAAGTTGCGTGCAACAAAATTCATGAAATTTCATGAAAAAACGCTTAATGTAAATCAGGTAATACTTGCTTCTTTCTACGAATGAGCGCGTGTACAAACGTCATGCATGTATGTGTGTATGATTTTTTATTTTTCTGCGCACATGCAAAGGCACACACATGCATTAACATTAGTTGTATGCGGTTAATCACATAATAGCTTACCATCTACATATTACACACACACTCAAACGTACAATATGAAAAATAACAAGCATACAATAATCAACAGTACTTCTTTTGAGTGTTTGTTACAAACAAGCTGTCTTGCGACATTGCTTCTTAACACTGATATACACGTACACCAATACATCCATCGTGCTTCGCTTATAGTACGACAGCATTTATTTACATTTAAAAATTATGACGTATTTACATTTAAAGACTGTTTACGCAGGTCTCTAGTATGTATGTATGCATGTATAATATAAAATTCCTAAGACCGGTACTAAATTATTGCGGAAATATAAAAAAATTTATAAATATTGAAGGAAAAGAAGACATGACTGACACTGATATGTAATAAAATACATACATAATTATAATAGGAGTATTTACCCAGTCGGAAATTCCGTTAACTTTAAACTAACTTTAAGCTAACTATTTCGCAACTATTACTGACTGACACTTGTGTTTCTTTTAATGTAATCAACTGACTATTTTAACATTGCGATCGATGTCCTAGGCGGTAGTCAATTGTCTCACTCTGCATTACTTTTAGCTAACTTAAGGGCAGATTTTGTAAATTCAAAAGATTTTTTCGTTTTTGAAATTTTTATGGAAAAAATATTTTTTGAAACGAATTTTCATTATTTTTCATACAAATTTGAAGCGTTTAGAAACGAATTTTTTTTACAAAATCTGCCTATTAAAGTTGATTTTTTTAAATCACCTGGTGTCAGTAAATTAAAAAAAAAATTTCTGGGGTACGAACATGTATCATCGCACGTTGTATGCTCAAAGCGCTACCACTCAGCTAAGGTACCATCTAAAATAACAACAGCAAAATGTTAATATAAAACTGAAATGAGTTTCAAAGTAGCTGAGAATAAATTTGTTGGCTCTCATCAAATTCGATTACGTACTCAACTAAAGAATTAATTTTGGGTTTGTTCTGGATGACAATGCAGTTAGCTTTTAGTCAGTCTAAGAAAAGTTAACTACATATAAGTTAACTATTGAAAATTAACCTCGTTCCAATTCCGGAAATACAAAACTATTAAGGATGCCTCGAAAGCGCAATCCATTCACCGTAACATTTACTCTAACCTTATTTTCGAAAAAAATAACGTTCAGTGACCCGCCAAACAACAATAATTCTTGGGTTCCCCGATACCCAAATTGGACAAGATCATATTTTGACGAAATATTGAATCAGTGATGCATCAATTTCAATGCTACATTCAGCAAAGACAAAACGTTTTTGATTATCGTTTAGTGTGAGTTCTTGTGTTAATGGCTGTTAAAAGCCTTAAGACTTAAGTCTTTGTGTAAAATACGGTTTAATTACGTTTTTGGAATGCTCAGTTCCAACGATCGACAAGGAATTGCAAACTTAGCCGAAAAGGTGAGTCGAACACAATCCAGTACCTTCTTCAAGTGGTAAAAATCACCTACTGAGCCCCGTGGCGTTAGACGAAATATACTCGTGCCTTTCAGTAGAACCATCCACCCATCCAACTCCTAGAGCAGCTTCGCTGTCGGACCACCGACAACCGCGATACCAGTTTTTAGCCACTGGTTAAACCTCGAAGTTCCACCCCGAAAAGATTTAGCTCTATTGTCTTTTGAACTGTAAGGCTATATATATCAAGCCTGTTATTCCAAGGATTGGGTAGTAACGCATAAATTCTTTATGGAAAAAAAAGCCAAAGGTACTCCTAGAAGTAAAAGCCATTTTACCACGGTTAGGGTACATTGGATGGCCACACCCGTATTCTCTTAAGTGATACTCCTGAAGTAGCTTTAAGTCGACACAACGCGTTTTTACTTTAGCGCTTTCCATGCATTTCCTACATTCTGTACATTCCATGCCTTTGTGTGCAATTCAAGTTTTATGCCACGCAGCATCGCTAGCATTGAAAATAACATAAAACTTGGCATCACTTAATATAAAAATCAGCTGATATGTGAGTACGTCGATTCTTACAAAAAAATGGACACTAAGCCAGCCTACTTTACGCATTTTACATTTTAAGACATCCTATGCTTTATGCTCTTTAACTTTTAAACAACCGAATGTACTGATATAATTTTTTTAAGCAGGCCCATATGATGCGAGTAAGTGTAGAACGCCTGGTATGGTATTTAAGCTTAAAAGAATTAATTTGCTGTTCCAAAAAGTATGGTTGGTTAGTCGGTTGGTTAGTTGGTTTACATGGCTGTTTGCTACTTCGTCCGAATCTTAACCTATGAAAAAGTTCTGTATCCAATTCTAGATCTATTGATAATTTGAACTACAACCAGCCCGTTGCGTATTAGGTCCAACATACACCAATCTGTGATACCTTCTATAGGTCGCCTAGTATGTTTTTCCTAAAAATTTTTAACGCGTAGTATGCAATATCGCGCGCTCGCACAGCAGGTGAGAATATTCCTCTTTTTTCCAATGTTCTTAACAACTGCGATAGAGTATCTTATAGGGAAGGCCTGGCCTACCCAGCATGTCTGGAGAGATGTTCTTCCTGTTTTGGCTTGCTATTTGTTCTGAAAGTTTATCCTGGAAACATGCTCAGATTTGCCTTGCGATCTCAGACGTACGCAGCATGTTCCAACCAGCTGCTGGTTTAAGGATATTGGGCCTAACTAATAGTGTCGTATTTTGGCTTCGACTACGACGATTTTGTACTAGACTAAATAATATTGCAAAAATTATTCTTTAATCAAGTACGAAATTGTGAGTGATGTATTTTTCTTCCGACGGACGGTGTTTCCTTTAATTTGGAACGATTTTTCGTCAACCCGTGTCAAATTTGGTTTATAAGCATACAGGTTTCGGTTATAGGCCATCTTCAAGGGATTACTTATCTGTCATCAAATATAGTGTTGCCAATAATTTTGGTTCGAACAGCTGTTTTGTGTGTGGTTATGGTGATATCATGTCTAATTAATCAATTTGCCGATCCATTAAAGTTAAAAACATTTAGTAAAGAAGAGTTGCCACCAATTCAAAATTTTTTCACAACACACTCTCTTACTATTCATCAATCGTGAACAGCTGGACCAATTCTTCCCATTCAATTTTTTTTTTTTTTTTGTTTTTTGTTTTTTTTTTTTTTTTTTGTTTATTGTCTGAAGAAGAAGGATATGATAGAAAAAATTAAGAAAGTTGCGCGGAATAGGGTAATACGGAAAAAAATTGTGCTGTTTGTATTTTTTTGTTTAGATTGATATAAATACAATTTAAATTCTACTCAATTTCCTTCTGGATGCGATGGAAGTCGTAGGAAAATGTTAGTTTGAAATATAATACATAATTTTAAAAGAGAAATTATCGTGTGCCGAGTGGTGTGTTGATTGAGGCTGCCTGCTGTAGGCAGGGTTGTCAGATATGGCGATTTCTCGCCAAACGTGGCGATTTTTCAACTTGTTTGGCCTACAAGTTTTTGATTTGGCGACATGGCGACTTTTCTGGAGATAAATAATTAGTTTGTTGGCGAATTTACTAGTGAGAAATAAATTTATTGGCGATTACTATGGCTATTTTTTAACAAAATTGAACTTCAAAATGTTTGTAGCTCAGGAAAATTAGTTTGTTGAAGGAGTAATTTCAAAAATAAATCCTACCAAAACTCGTCTGCAAGAAGTTAAAACAATTTGATTTTGATGATTTTTCTTATATTAATTTTAGTTATTAATGCGTTTTCCATTTGAATGAGAAAAATTTACAAGAAATAATTTTTGGCGATTTTATTTCTAATTTTGGCGATTTCCTGATAAATTTTGATACGATAATTTTGTAAAAATTTATATTAAAATTGTGTTATATAAAAACAAAGTTATTATCAAATATTTACTAAGAAAAACTACATAACTGATTTTTGGCGACTTTTGGCGGTTTTTAAAATCAATTTGGCGAAATAGTTCGGAAAAAAACTGACAACCCTGGCTGTAGAGGTTCTCAATTTTCCTTCCATTACAGTGGGTTTTTTTTTCTCATAATAAAACTTGCGACTTTTGTATAGAAAATATTACAAATTACAAAAAAAATAAAAAAAAATATTATACAATGCCACATAACCTTCACATAGAAAATCATTCATCGAGAAAATTATGAAGTGCAAAGACAACGACATTGACAACAACAACAACAACGATGACAAACAACCACATTTAATAGCGATAATGTAAAAGGGTTTGCTATCAACTTCTGCCGGCTTGCATTTGTAGGCCTAATAAAATTGCTGTCATCATTTCATTGTTCATTTATTATTGCATTTTACTTGTAGTAAAAAACAAACATTAGTTTTTTCATAAAATTGTTTTTGTTTTGAAATGTCATCAAGGTAAAATTGTTATTAAATAACTATTTTAGCAACAATCGGCAGTTGTTAATCACAATTCACACACACACACACACACGCAGTCATGCTGCGTATTTTCAATTTTAAAGGGGAGTTTGAAATTCCTCATTTTATAAACAATAGAAAGAAGAAGGTGGGTGTTGCAAAGTAGGCGTCTTTTTAAGTCAGTCATAATATAAGAGGTTTTATTTAATAATAACTTTAAGCAAAATAACTTTGTGGGAATCTGGTTTTTGTTTTATGTAAATAATTACAAGTGTTCATACCGCTCGTAATAATAATTATAGACTATTTGTCACAAAACTTTTCTTATTATTAAGAAAAACTTATTAATTATTATTATTTTTTCTTTACTTAAAACTGAGTTTATAAGATGTTTGTTTATAGAATATAGAAGAGGACCTAAGCTAAATATATATTAAAGGATATATAATTGTCTATGTATTTAATCAAGTAACCTAAAAAGGCAGCATTTTGAAAGTTTAGCTCTTAAAGGTGGAAGTACATAACACGCGTTCAATGCGCTAATGCGATACACGCGTCTGTCAAAAAAGTTGAAATAGTGTGTTTTCATAAGGCAAGTTACATAGAGAAGTTCGCGACGCGCGTACCTCGCCAAAAGTTGAACATTCTTCAACTTTCACGCGTTGTATACAAAATGACAGCTAGTGTTGCCAGATTCATAAACTAACATACACAAACATGATTAGAAATTAATTTTTTTATTAAACAATGGATACAAAAATGAATTAAATGTTTAAAGAAAAATGCAACGTAAATGCAAAAAAAAAATAGCCGGCAAAGGATTTAAATTTTACAACTAAACAAGCTTCAAAAGCGTGGTGTGTAACCTTCCATTTGTGTAGCGTTGAACGTTTAACAAGCCAGAAAAGCGTTGCCGCGTAACGCGTGGTATGTACTTCCACCTTAACTCGTTTTATAAAAGGAGCTCCACGCTGGTGGTTGACAAGATTGTCAGATTTTGTTCGACCTATTTCGCCAAATTAATTTAAAAATCGCCAAAAGTGGCCAAAAATTAGTTTTATATAGTTTTTCTTAGTATATATTTGATAATAAATTTGTTTTTATATAACACTTTTTTAATATAAATTTAAAAAAAAATGATGGTATCAAAATTTATCAGAAAATCGCCAAAACTGGAAATAAAATTGCCAAAAATTATTTCATGTAAATTTTTCTCATCCAAATTCAAAACACATTAATGACTATAATTAACATAAGAAAAATCATCAAAATCAAATTGTTTTAATTTCTTGCGGACGAGTTTTAGCAGGATTTATTTTTGTCAACAAATAATTTTTCCTTAATTAGAAAAATTTTTAAGTTAAATTTTGTTTAAAAAAATAGCCATAATAATCGCTAACAAATCAAATCAAAAATTTGGACGCCAAACAAGTTGAAAAATCGCCACGTTTGGCGAGGAATCGCCATATCTGACAGTCCTGGTGGTCGATCGGAGATTGAAAGAGAGAGAGAGAGATAGACAGATATTCTGGAAACCATAGACAGGCATCTCACATAAATCAGCGGTGGTATGAGAAAGCTTTTCGCAAGTTGAATGCCGCGTTCGATTTTCACAATCGATCAAACAAAATTATTCGTGTATCAACTTCGCAGGAGTTTTGGACAATGTTCTACTGAATACGGATAAGCTTTAGCAGCGTTTCGCAAACGTGAACGAAACGTAGTTCCACAAAAACACCCTAGAAATGAAAAAAAAACAATAAAATGGCGAATATTATGCTAACTTATTGCTTCGATTCAGGGCCACGGAACTAGTGGCCAGAAATGTAGCTGAAAGCGAGAAGTTAACTTTCCGTGTCGACAGCCAGACAGTACTAAAACCTTTGAAGGGACACAATGTGAAATTGAAACTTGTTAGTGACTGTAGGAGAGCCCTCAACTTGCTTATGGACAAATATAGTGTCAGACTATGTTGGGCTTTTGGCAACAGCAGTGTTTAGGGAAATGGAATTGCCAATGAGCTGGCAAGAATACGTTTGGCGTTAGATGAGGTAATGTGTGAAATATCGGTGAAACTACTGGTAAGTCATTACTACAGGGAACTCAGTAATTGGGTGCTGATTAGGATCAACCGTTCATGGCGAAGCAGGAAGGATTATAGAGTCTCGAGGACCATGTGGCTCAAACTGGACTCCAATCTGCTACTGGATATGAATAGGAAGGCGATGCGAGTCATGACTGGTCACTGCTCGGTCAGAGCAAGGACCAGTATTTGGGAAACTGGCAGTCCAGATTGCTTTAGAATGAGCGGAGATGAAGAGGAACCAGAAACCATTTAACATATTATCTGTCATTGCCCGAAGCTGTTGCCTAAGCAGGCGTTTCCATGAGAGCAAGAGTGATATCGCAAAGTGCAAACTGGAGGATACCAGGGGCTGCATCATGGAAATTCAGTGGCTTAATGACAGATAATTGGGACACTTGTAGGTTCAAATGAGGGTTCAAAATTATCATTAGCGAATGTTGGCAGAAGAGAATCACAATGGAGAACCCAACTGGGTCTCCGAGTGGAGATGTGCTATAGCACCATCCTTGCTAACCTAACCTAAACTATTGGGTCGATTTAATTTAGGATTTGAAAAAAATAACGACCTTTGGCAAAAAACGAAAAGTTGTTTTTCATGAGAATAATGCAAGGGTGCACACATGTGCAGTTTCCATGGCATAAATCCTAGTAACTATTTTTTGTTCCCAAACCTGAAGAAATTGCTCGGCTCGGAACTATAATAGAATAGAAGAGAATAGGATAGAGGAAAGATCTGATCCAAATACCGGCACTGTGACACCTAATAGATCTTTTGTGCCACAGATCTATAAAGTTAATCAAGAGCTATATGACTCTCCTTATAACAACCAGCACAGAAATTGGAGAAGCCCGACTAATATAATCTGAACACAAAAACTCAAAATTAAAAATACGCTTTCTACTCTTACACAAGACGATATACTCGCCATTGCCCCGTCATATTCGAAGCATTAACGATACCAGAGGGTACGAACTTGGTTACTTTTCCACAGAGAATAGTTCAGTCCCAAGTGATCAGAAAGAAAACCTATAACAAGCGTAAATCATTCCTTTTGAGATTCATGATGCCACTATCTGCAAATAGCTGCATCAATTCTTTGCTCTGCATTAAAACAGAAGAAGTCAGCAGTTACATTCATTCCTTTTGCAATCGAAGTATCATTTCGTTTGTTCAAATAGATTACAGTCGACCAGCTTATGTCATAAAACGGCTCTGTGTCCATAAACGGAGCAGCAGAGACCCTTCTACCCATTTCATCCACTTCTTCGTTCGCCGGATGACCGCTGTAGCCAGCTATCCAGTAAATGGAAACCTTGTTCCGTATGGATAGCTTTTGTAATGAGTCAAATCATTCCAAAACATGCCTAGAAAGGAATTACCATGAAAGGAAGGACTGAAGAGCTGGCTGACTATCGGAAAAAATAGTCCCTTTAATGTCCCTATTTAAATTAATGATATTTGGTGGTTGCCTGTATTTCTGCCTTAAATGCCGCAGGCCATTTGCCCATGAATACATAGATTTTTACATTGGATCCAGCGACTCCAGCGCTAACTCCATCTTCCATTTTGGATCCATCCGCATACAAACATAAATTTCTGGAATCTGGAATCTAGCTTTCCTCCCACAATGCTCTTGGTGGAATTGTGACACTGAATCTCCTATTAAACCTCAGTTCACAGTTTATCCTGTCACTAGGTGTTCCTTGAGGCCCTAAGCTGGGCATTTTACTCAGAGCCGACGAGTGCCCGTTACCGAGTCAACGAGCAGAGCTCCCGAGACCCATACTATAAGCGTTCATTATCGCAGAGAATCTTATAAAGATCTGTATAGGTCTCAATAGCTAAGGTTTGACATGACTTATTTGCTCCTAATGCAAGAAGACACGCCAATCTGTCTTTTTCCACCATACAATCATGCCGTACGTTATGATTGGCCTAATTATCACTGTATAGATCCACATAATCATGTTTGGGCTCATGCCCCAGCTGCACCCAGCACAACTCTTCACTGTCAAAGACTCGGAACTAACTCCAACGAAACAAAAATCTACATATACATTGACTACAAAAGGTCCTGGGTTCGAGCTCGGTCTCCGTCAGCCATTAAATAACAATACTACGCATTTTTTGACCTAAATTTGTGTCCTTTGTATCAGTTGTTGTGTGAAAAGTTTTAGTGATGCAGGCATAATGCACTGGTCGACAAAACTACATCGGCTTCAGTGGATGCTAATCCTAATGTAACATCAGAGCGTCCTCCATCGTCGGTATTGAGCAGTTGAATCATTGGCGAAGTAAAATAAAATATGGTTACTAAGCACAGCTTCTAAAATTAATACGCCTCATTTGACACCAGAGGCGCTGCAGCACTGCATTATTAAAAAAGCGTGCAAAACAACAGAGTTGTAAAAGAATGAAGCTTTCCTCTGTCTCTTCCTTCACCACGTGTCTTCTCTGTAACTCTCCCTTCCCTATCAACCACTCTTATTATCTGCTCTTCAACTCACAGGTATCACAAATGAATCATTGTATTGGACCCAATTGAGCTGGAATCTAAATTTTACCCTTCCTTACCAGCAGCCTGCTAACCTAACCTAACCAATTCTAATAACCTCGACAAATCGTATATTTTTGAAGGAATACCAAAGAATTCGACAAGACTTTGAACAAAGTGTAAAGAACTCAAATGAGACTACGTTGAAAAGTGACATTAGTTTTTATTCAAAAACCAGTGTTTCATTCAAAAAGTCATGAACTTATTGACTTGACCTTTTACATATGTACATGTGTATATAAAAAGTTGATTTCCTGTGTTTTGAGAATGACTATGCCAGCTTAAAGCGACCTATAGAAAATTACTTTTAATCCATTCAATACATTTTTTGTTTTTTTTTTTAAGAAAATTTTTTCCAATCTACCGAAATCGAATAATAAAATATCATTTTATCAAAATCAGATATTGGATTCATATTTATCTAGAATCTAGATTCTGTATGAGAGATATGAATGAAATGAAATGAAATGAAATGAAAATGCAGCGACACAAAATGGAGGTGTGGTTATCACACACAAGCAAACCGGGCAAACACATTTTGAGACTGCACAAAAAAATAAGGAAAGCAAAACATATTCATATAAAATATGTTTACAAAATGCAAAGAAAAAAATCTCTGCACTCACTATGTAGTAGCAACTTCATAAACAATAATGAGAAGCAAAACTGAAGCAAAAACACAACGGAACAGCAACGGGCGTTGCCCAACATCACCACGACGACATTACCAAGGGAGAGTCTGGGAAATGAAAATATAAAAAAATAAACACAACAGAGTAGAAATATGCAGACAAACACAATACAATTGTGCGCGCGCGCCGGACTGTAAATTACATGGATGGTATCGAGCAAAATTATTTATTTGTACATATGGAAAAATGGTGAAACCAACCACAGATTCAATTTGAAATTTTTTCAACATATTTTTGTAAATGGCAGCCTAGACACAACAACGGAGCTCAAAAAGAATATGGCTGCTTGGCAAAATATAAAGTAAAACAACACATATATTAACGCAACAAGAAGATGCTTTTTTAAAATAAGTGCATACCGGCTTACAGACATATGTAGATACATATCGATGGCCACCAGTAAAAAGGCCCTAACTCGTATTGTTTACGAAATTGAGTTTTTCAGGGAATCCAATACATTTCACACACAAATACACCTCGTCACAAAAATTTATTACAATAGTGTAAAAATTAACGCTTTTAGTACAACTGCTTACTAGGGATGGGCAAAAAACATCGATATACATATAAGCATATATACATACATATGTATCTATACGTGTTGGCATGATTCAAGTTTGCACATGTAAACTATAGCATTGCACAGATACATCTGTTTGCACTAGTTTTGCGTGTTTGTTTGGTTCTGGTATGAACAAATATGTTATTTATCGTTTTCTGTTACTAGTTGTAAATGTTGATTTTTTTAATCAATTATTGTATGGTTGGCCAATGAGCAAATGAAAACAACACATTTATTTTTTTTTTTTTTTTTTTGTTTTTCTAAGGCAAATAAGATACATAAAACTGCTTTTACCATAAGTGCCTTATTATGTGTTGAGAAAAAATATAATTGGCTGATGAATGAATGAATGAAAGCAAAATTGCACATACATATGTAAGTAAATTATACATGTACATGAAACACATGCATTTGCATACTCTCAGAGCAAAATTGTCTCTTTCTCTCTTTATACTTTGGCTGCGCCACAAAATAACATAACGAACGTCCGCACATACATCTGCACATCATGTATTTGTTTCAATAGTGGTTTTTTCATATATTTGTATTACAATATGTATTTTTTGAGCAAAAATAGATCAAACAGTTGCTCAGCAGCAATACAATAAGCAATTGTTATTTGTTTTCAATTGTATTTTAATTTGGAAAAGCACGCACACACAATAACTCTTATACTAGTTCTGTCGCTCACACTACAATTATATGGTACATACCATGGTATATTTGTTTTGGCTATACAAACGAGTATACAAATGCAACCCTTTAATGTAAACGTGGTAAATGTTATGCAATCAACTGGCAACACTATTATAAGCGGCGAACAAGCTCGTGTCTGGTATCTTTACTCCAAACAAACAGATTGCTAGCGATGCGAAAAGCGTATCTAACATAGTGTCCATACCTGATGAATTTATATCATGATGAATGTCAAATTGATATCATGATGAAAATTCATCGTGAGCGCACGGCCGGATAATTTCATCTTGATATTAAATATCATTTTATATGTTTCTTTACATTTAACGTTTATTTATTAAATAATTTTCGTTTAAAAAAGTCGGCAAAACACCTATTTGCGACCAAAAAATTAAACAACACCCAAATTAGATATTTTTGGCTAGTATTTTTTAAATATTTGTTTGATTCATCATGATATAAAATCATCAACGACTACCCCTTTGTGTTGATATTAATGAAAAAGTGACAGTTGGTCTGCCGGCGTCGTATTACGAGTTATGATATAAAATCATTAGGCTGGACAGTTTTGACCAGCCGCCTGTGATTTTTTTGGGGCTAATAAACGGCTGGAAATTGGCCGTCGAATGATATAATTCTTTAATACTCCTGGTAGAAGACTGAACGAAAATCCGTTGGATATTTGGAAATATTATAAAATGCAGTTTTCCAAGCCTTACAAGATCGGTTTTAAATACCTCACAATGGTAGGAACATCGGTTCTATCTGAAAGATTGAGTTGTGAAAGACTTGGTAAACTTTTAATTGTAAACAGTATTAAAAAAAAGTATTGGAAGATGTGAAATAAACTTAAGATTTTTTCCAAATATAATAATAAATAATTTTAAAAAATAATCGATGTATAATCGATAATATAATCGATGCATCGCATCGAAAAAAACATCGATGTTTTTTTACAGTACCCATCCCTAAGTTGTACTAATTATTATTATGTTTCTACCTGCTCCTGTAAAGCTACAATTATTTGAGCTAGGGCCTTTGTACTTGTTACCAAACGATATGTATATATGTCTATGCTTATGTAAATACATAACGTTACCTTAATAAAGGCCCTTACTCATTATTTTTTTTTTAATCCAAATTTTTTGCATTTTTCGATCAATTAGATGTTCTTCTAACGAAATGTACAAAAAAAAATCGATTTCAAAAATATAACGAGTTTAGGACCTTTCTATATTAAGGTAACGATATGTTTGTTTGTACGTTGCAGAACGAAAAATGAAGTAGAAGTACTGGAGTGAAAAAAAGAAAATCACATTGAAATAAAAAGACATAATTTTAAAGGCTGTCAGTGGTTACAAAACCCAAACACTTGTACAAACTACCCAGCATGTGTTGCTGAAAAAAAAAAATGAAAAGGAAACAGACTGAAACCACAAATATGCTGCACCATGAATTTCATTCAATTCCCTTTTTTTGTGAACAAGTGTTAAGAGGATTATGAATATAAAAGGGATTTAAAACGCCTATACTTTTATAACCTTAAGATTAAGTATAAAAAAAAAACAATTATATAAATAATTATGAGCATATTGTGTAAAATCAGTACATCTTTTTAAAACTTTAACTGTTGAAATCGTATTGAAGGAAAAGTCTCATAATAATAAATTGGCAACTCTTGCTGAGTCTAAAGGCCAACATATGCCGTGCTGAAAAAATTTCAGATTTCCTTGGAATATGTAGCAGATAATTACAACAGTATTGTTTTAAGTACTCTTCGTTTATTTGCCGTCAACCAACCGTACGTAAAGGGTGTCCCAACAAGAACGCAAGATTTAAATTTTAAATAAAACACAGATATTTAAAAAAAAATCGTGAAACTTTATTATATCATAAAGTAGACAAAATGAGGTTATGTGTGGAACAACAAATCGGGCAAATGGCCGCCGCGGCTTTGCTGGCACACACGCGATCTTTTAATGAAATTTTCAATGGCCGTTTTGCATAAATGCTGCGGTATTTCATTAATGCAGCGTCCAATTTCCTCTTTTAAGGCTTGAGTCGTCGTCGGCTTATTCGCGTAAACCATACACTTCAAAAAACCCCAAAGAAAAAAGTCTAATGGTGTTAAATTGCACGATCTAGGCGGCCAATTCTGGTCTCCAAAACGCGAAATAACACAACCGGGTAATGACTGATGTAGCAATTGAACTGTTTCTCTGGCTGTATGACATGTGGCGCGGTCTTGTTGAAACCACATGCCCTCCACATTCATTTCTTCAATTCTAGGCACGAAAAAGCTGGTTATCATTTCACGATACCGAACACCATTGACTGTTTGCGCTTGACCTGCGTTTGAGCGACATCATCACGTACAGCTGCGACATTTTCGGTCGATCGACCTGGTCGAAGGCGCGTTGTTGTCCTTACATCAGTAACAGACCCAGTTTCGGCAAACTTATCCATTAATCTCCTTACAGTTGACTCTTTTGGAGCATTATTGTGACCCCAAATTGATCGCAAATTTGCGAACTGTAGCCGCAAAACTTTCACCATTTTGGTAAAACAATTTCACAATGAGAATGCGTTGTTCATTCGTGTAGCGCTCCATTTTTACTAACCTCGTACCTTCTACTAGCAAACAATAACAATTGTTCAAATGTCAAACAATGACACTTCGAATGGCGCCAAATTTAAATCTTGCGTTCTTGTTGGGACACCCTTTATAACTACATACGTATAACTATAAATAACCCACGACTATGTTTATACACATTCCTTAGAGCCTGTTTAGATGAAGGGTGACGTAGCTGCGACAATGCTTACGTTATCTTTTGGAGTCCTTTCTTAAGTCCACGCGTGTTTCCCGAAACACTTTATTGTCGCAGCAGTCAGGGGACTTTTTGTTATTAATAGGATCAATGCTTTTTATTCGTTCATTCTTAGCAGTATTGCCATAAAGGAACTAATTATTTGTTTGGGAAATGAAGAATTAATGTGTTATGTATTTTTTTTTTTTTTTGATTTGCCACCAAAATACAATAATTCCTTTTATAAATTAATGCATTTTTCTTTTCTGAGCAATATGCTACATTTATGTTGACTTTTACATTTCTTTGTGTTCTATTCTGAAAAGTATGTATTATTTTAAAAATTTAACGCGTTCTTTTCCCATGATGTTACCCTTGAAAAGAAAAAATATGCTACATGTTCAACACTCATTTTCATTAAAGGGGCATGAGTGCAGCATTATACTAACAGCTGTTTTTGTTATTGTCTATGAAAAAATAAATCATTTTCTAGTTCGTGATTGTTTTATGCCGAAATTGTTCTTTTGTAAACGTAAAATATGCAAAACTTCTTACAAATCAGGTGAGCATTTAAAAATGTTGCCAAATCACATGTAGCATATATGTTACACTTTTCTTTTAGAAAAGAAAACACCATAAGTAATCACTAATTTCCAAACACCATAAAAAATAGGTATAACTGGCAATACTGCTCGTACATAGCATACGGTGTTGCCATGTACGTTTGAGGAAAAACACTGCTCAGAGTGAACAACAAATTTGTTTTTTTTTTTTTTTTTTTTTTTTTTTTTTTTTGAAGAAAAAACTGCCCAGTTAGTTTATATAGAAAACAAAACGAAAATATTCAAATTTTTAAATTTTTGTTTGATGTGCTTTTCATACAAATTCTTCAATAAAGAAACACATTGGAATTCATAATTCTTAAAACTTGTCTGAAAAACATAAATGAATTTTAATTTAAAAGCTCTGAATGAGTTTGTCACTTATATAAGTAATTAGATTTGAAGGTATTTCGATCTAACGGGGAACTTTGCAGAATTAAATGAGTGAAAAGTGAAGTAGAAAGAATATAAAAAAACTGTAAAGAAAAACTGATTTTTGAAAGAAAAACCTGCACGACTGCTCCAATGTTCATAAAACTGCGAAAAACAGATAAATCTAATATTTGGCAACGCTCATAGCATAAGAAAAACATTATTATGTATTATTATATTAGAAAGAGATACATATATAAAAGAAAAGAGTTAAAATTGTCGCTTCAATTCATCTAAAGTTCAGATGCAGTTAAGATTCTAAACCAACTCTTAAATTACGCAGCACAAGCGAATATAAATAATATATGTACACTGCATGAGCTGCAATCATAAACATAAGCATATAAATACTACGGGTATTTATTCGGCTACACATTAGTATATACTGGAGTATTTTTGCACACACTGCAAGCATTTTGGATTGTTGCCAGAAAATTGGATTTATAAAACGCTAAAATGAAAAAGGTGTTCAACAGATTGCATCACAGGGACAAAAAGTGCGATTTAATAGTTATCGACTGTGCTAAAAACGTTTTGAACTAAATATTTACCCGAAGTACATTTATCACTTTACAAAGTAACTATAAAACAACAGTTCATCAAGGATATTTGTTTGCCAATTTTATAAAAACAAATCAGGAATAATATCAGTTTAAAGTATACATATGGTCCTGCATTCGATTTTCGATCTTCACTGGCTTTCGAAAATCTAATGTAAAAATCGAAAATTTTGTTAAACAACGAATTTTCTATCGAACAGTATATTTCTTTCTACGAAGTATTTTAATACGAAAAATTATTAAAAATTTAAGTGTTAAACGATTTTTTTATTTTTAGGTACTCAAACACAAATTATAAGCTACTCGTATTTTTGTCGATTTTATGTAGATCTAAGGTCATAAGGAATAAACCATTGGAAAGGTTTCATTTATGGAAGAAAATCCTAAATTTTCTGTGCAGCACCAAAATTATTTTAATTTCCTACAGAGCAAAGGAAATTCTTGAGTTTAAAACTCGTTGCAAATTTTAAAAAATCACAGTGAGTGATATTCACAATAACGACATTCTTTAGCGATTGCTCGTCTTAATACCAAATGAAAATTCGTGCGATAAGCAAGCACTTTCGACTACAGTCGAAGATCGAGATCGAAAGTTGTTCATAATAAGGACCTATATTTCTTCCAAATTTTATTTCCTAATTATCTGATTAATATTTTCAAATAGTCAATACATATTTTACATTCCATTTCATACACACAAAAACATACGACGGCGTTTATTGAATAAATACTCTGCGTATCATGCGTATAATAATTATGTTGTCCGAATAAATATACATACTCCGAGTATAAGTAGAACAGACATTTAATACCCACAATACGCATGTGCCTTTCCATTTACAGTTGTATAGTATATCATTTTCCTATATACTAATCGCTTATTTACACAAAGAACGTCATAACTCACATAATTAAATTTTTGAGTTAATGATGCAGAATTAATCCCCATATCGTTTATGCAAATATCTTGTTTACTCAACTCTTAAAAGCAAAATATAATTTCCTTTTTCCACTAAGTTGAAAAAATTTGAAACTTTTAACTAATTTTCTAGCAAACAGTTTTGTTGAGTTGTAACGTTGTTTGAGTAAATGAGTGATATATATGTATGTACGTTTTCTCATCAAAAAGTTAAATTTTTTTTAATGAAATTCGTTCTAACTGTTCCAAGGCAGTGTTCAGGTGAGTCAAATGTATTACAGACCGACTGACTACCAATACCTTTAAACCCAACATATTCTCTCTCCTCTACCTTCACAGACTTGACAATCATTCTGTAATATTGTGCAACCAATTCGTTGTAATATTTACTTGACTAACTAGTTCTTTGTCTATTATCTTCCCTGTAGCGTTTAATTTTTAAGCCCAAAATTAAGTTTTGATAGAAAAATAAGAATTTATCTTTTTCACAAAGACCCCGGCGAGATTCGAACTCACGATCTCCTGTTTACTAGACAGGCGCTTTAACCAACTAAGCCACGGCGCCCTGCAATAACAGGTTGAACTTTAAAAAATTCTGGGCAAAGAATTTCAGGCTACCAGTGTGTTTTATTATAATAAAAACTCGAAAGTTTCGTAAATAGTGACAAATGTGTGGAGCCTTTGCTTAGTTGGTTAAAACGCCTGCTTAGTAAAGAGATCGTGAGTTCGAATCTCGCCGGGGTCTTTACGATGAAATTTTATATGAAGTTATCATTACCTTAGGCTAAAAGATAATGTGTTCTATTTTTGCACTGTTTTAAGACAAGTTTTCTTGCTTAAATCTGGAATTTGTGTTGCATGTACATATTTATGCACTTATCACTTCTCTTTTGCAACATAGTCATATCTCAAAAAAATGCGTTTTGAAAATTAATAATGTAGAACAAATTTTTATATCATATTTATTTGTAGCTCTTTTTTCTTCTTCTGCGTAGCAGCTACATCAAAGTCATCATTTCCGAAAATTTTGGGTTTTCATTATAAAAAAAAGTCTGGCAGGTTTGTTCCCAAAATAAATCTTCCTATTTTGTGGGGCGCCGTGGCTTAGTTGGTTAAAGCGCCTGTCTAGTAAACAGGAGATCGTGAGTTCGAATCTCGCCGGGGCCTTTATAAGGGTGCTGTATTTTGTTCACGAACGCAAGATTTAAATTTTAAATAAAACACAGATATTTAAAAAAAAAAATCGTGAAACTTTATTATATCGTAAAGTAGACAAAATGAGGTTATGTGTGGAACAACAAATCGGGCAGATGGCCGCCGCGGCTTTGCTGGCACACACGCGATCTTTTAATGAAATTTTCAATGGTCGTTTTGCATAAATGCTGCGGTATTTCATTAATGCAGCGTCCAATTTCCTCTTTTAAGGCTTGAATCGTCGTCGGCTTATTCGCGTAAACCATCGACTTCAAAAAACCCCAAAGAAAAAAGTCTAATGGTGCTAAATCGCACGATCTAGGCGGCCAATTTTGGTCTCCAAAACGCGAAATAACACGACCGGGAAATGACTGATGTAGCAATTGAATTGTTTCTCTGGCTGTATGTTATGTGGGGCCGTCTTGTTGAAACCACATGCCCTCCACATTCATTTCTTCAATTCTAGGCACGAAAAAACTGGTTATCATATCACGATACCGAACACCATTGACTGTTTGCGCTTGACCTGCGTTTGAGCGACATCATCACGTACAGCTGCGACATTTTCGGTCGATCGACCTGGTCGAAGGCTCGTTGTTGTCCTTACATCAGTAACAGACCCAGTTTCGGCAAATTTATCCATTAATCTTTTTACAGTTGACTCTTTTGGAGCATTATTGTGACACCAAATTGATCGCAAATTTGCGAACTGTAGCCGCAAAACTTTCACCATTTTGGTAAAATAATTTCACAATGAGAATGCGTTGTTCATTCGTGTAGCGCTCCATTTTTACTAACCTCGTACCTTCTACTAGCAAACAATAACAATTGTTCAAATGTCAAACAATGACACTTCAAATGGCGCCAAATTTAAATCTTGCGTTCTTGTTGGGACACCCTTTATATAGTTTTCAAAGCTATTTAGAACACTTCATCCTTATCATAAAGCAATTTTCCTGTTTGAAAATCTTGCAAATTATCCAGGTTTGACTAAAAATTAGCTACCAACGGACTTACTTTAATTGATTCCTAAAAACATACATATGTAGATATGTAACGATAATTTACATGTCTTGAAATTGTTTGAACAGCGAATAAATCTACATGTAATCTCAAATTTATGTTTCCAATCATCTTTTTATCTGAAGAAATTTTTTAAGATCATCTAAAATGATTACTTTTCCAATGTTTTCTAGCCATTTAATTTTATCATAGCGTGCTTAAATATATTTAAATTTAAATTATAGTTGATCGATATTTAACTGACAATTTGATCGACATTAACTGTTTGTTGCTGCTGTTTTGACGAATGGCAGCAGATATTGAATGAAAATAATGCTGCCTGCACACACACACAAACCATTTTGCCTCTAAGAATTTGTTGTTGTTATTGGAGAAAAATAAAAATAAAGCTAATTACATACATACAAACCTACATACAGAAAACAGTGAAAATAAAACAACACACAATAAATGTATTGATTGATTAGAGATTAAAAGAAAACAACCGTTAATTACAAGTGACACTTTAATTGATGTTAAAATGTAAAATGAAACAACGACGTTAAGAAAATTAATTGATAATAAAATTAAACAGCAGTTAAGAGAATAAATTAACAATTATTAATTAAATATGAAAAATAAAAAAAAAAATTCGACAAAGGCCCCGGCGAGATTCGAACTCACGATCTCCTGTTTACTAGACAGGCGCTTTAACCAACTAAGCCACGGCGCCGTTATACGTATTTAGGTTAATGTTACATTTTAATGTAGAGAACTGGTTCATGTATTTATAAACATCAAATGGGTGAATTTTGTTATACAGTGAAACCACGTTAATATTAAAATCCCGATATATAACTTAAATTATTAACTATTAAAAAATTTGTCAATATTTCAATCGCATTAAATTTTATTTAAATTTATTTAATGTATATAAGTTTATATAGTTATTATTATTTTTAAAATTTTTTATTTAAAATTTATTATTGGTTTAATTTATATGAAAATGTTTTTTATGAATTTTTATTTATTTAATATAATTTTATTCGCAATAATTGGTATTATTCATTAAAAACATTTAGAAATGGTAATACAGTAGTTTTCCGATTTGACGAACCTAATTATTGTCAGGCCAGTTCGTTGTTTCTATCCAGTACTAAATTAAAAAAGAAAAGCGTCGTATATTTTATTAAAAACTCAAAATATGTGCATATAGTATTTTTTTTTAATTTTTTATTATTATTATAATAACTTAAAATGCACGTTTCATTAAAAAATATAAAGACTGTAATACAAAAATAATTTATTTAGGAAACTGGTTAAGCAAAGTCTGGTTTTTAATGGATATCTTTTTCTTTATGGCATATTTTTCTTATGGCAGCCCATACTTTTTACTCATATATGTCACTCTCAAAACAACTTCGGTGATTATTGACAATTTTAACTTTGTACCCATTTCGATATTCTACTAAAAAATATTTCACACCAATAACATCAAACAAAAACATCAGAAGAAGAAAACTAACGGCATATTTTTATTTAAATTCCTTTTTGTAATTTTTGTTAAAAATTAGGATTTTTATTATAGCTTTGCTATTTATTGATCGATACAGGAGTTAGGACGTGATTCTCATTACAAAAATAATCGACACTATTACAGTTATAAACTTATTTTTGTGTTGATTTCTTTTTACTTAAAAGCAGAGTACGAAAATAAACGAAACATATGGTTTGATTTTGTTTTGTTTCGTTCTTTGAAGCGCGTGAAACAAAAACAATAAGAAGGATTGTTCAATTTGTTTTTGTTTTGATTTTGCACATGAGCACAAGCCAGAGAACACAGCCGATCGTCTGTAAGTCGGCTAACAGCCGCCACCGGCCACAAGCAATACAATAATTTAATCGTATGCCGCTAGAAAACAAATAAATGGAAACGTTTTGAAATATTTGCAGAGAATTTAACAACATCTTATAAATAATTTAATTTTATTGCGTTTTTATTTCACACATGAAATTTGTTTTATATAATTAAGCAGCAAAGCTATAACCGGGTGTCCTAAGACACCTCTCTTCTTTTTTCTTCTGTATTAAAAATTATTGGTTAAATTTCTGCCAGCGGTTCTACGTATGATGGAAATAAATTATTTTAGTTAGAGTTAGATTGTTGTATTAAAATTAAAATAAGTTTATTAGAAAATATTATTAGTACTGAAAAAGTGATTAAAATTTGTTTTCAAAATTCGTTTCAAGCATTTTCATTCCCATATATTATTTTTCACCATTTATTTACTAAAATCACGCAGCGAAGGAGACCATAAAGTATAAAATGAAATTACGTTAAAACAATACCACGCTAAAGAAAAAGTAAAGAGGAGACCGTCCGAATACACAATTATCTTCCGTCTCGAGACATCTATGTAAGTCCTCTATCGTTATTAGAATATTTTATTAGAAAGTTAATTTTCAGAATTTTATAAAAGAAAATATATCAGATCAAGCTTATGTTAAATTAAAAATTGGTTACAATAAAATTATTTATGTGGATATAAAAAATTTTAAAGATTTATTGAAGGTGGATTTGATAGTAAGATTATAAAAATTAATAATTTGATTTTAGCTCGAATATATGCACATATATATCTCAAAATATACTATATGAATTTAAGATAAACAGAAATTTTATTTATATATATAGATATATAAATGTATATACATATGTATATATAAAATAATAAAAATTAAAAATTTTAAAAACCCCCGACTTTTTTCAGAAAAGATGTTATATCTTCTAAACAGCTGGACCGATTTTTTCAAACATAGCTAAGAACCCTCTCGATCAAGTCATCTTTCAAACAGAAAAAAATAAATGAAAATCGGTCCAGCCGTTTGGCCTGTACGTGGACACAGACAGACACACAGATGCACAGATACACAGACACACAGACACACACTACAAACTTATAACACCCCTTTTTTTAGTCGGGGGTTAAAAAGCTTTTTCTGTATTAAGTAATAACTTTTGTAATAAATTTTCATTAATATTAACAATGTCGTAAAAAGTAATGGGCTTTACTTTCATTAGTTTTTTAACGGTATAAAAAAAATTTATTCAGTGTAAATTTAATAGAAATTGATCACATTGCCAAAATAAAAAATTCTTAACAATTTAAATATTTTAAATTTTTTACCAGCGTATTCCTTGAGATAAGAATGATTAAATCCTCAAATAGATTAAATTACTTCACAAAATCTTTTGTAATATCATTTCCAAAATTGCTAGCATGGCGCCGTGGCTTAGTTGGTTAAAGCGCCTGTCTAGTAAACAGGAGATCGTGAGTTCGAATCTCGCCGGGGCCTTAGTCGGAAAATTCTTTTTTTTTTTAAACTTGAAAAACCCCTCCCTACACATTACAATTATTTGCCTATAACAGATTTCATTCAGTCAATTCTCAATAACAAGACTGCCTCAATACTGCAACCATCATAAAATAAAAGCTTTTTCCTATATTTACTGAAACATGCACAAGGAGCGTAAATAATAATTATTTAATTAACCCTGCAATTACACATGTAAGTGATTCGTTGCAAGTAGTGTATACCTATTGTCAACGAAAATTTCGAAGAAATAACCGAAAGTCTTGCAAGTTACTTGAGAGTTTACACAGTCAGTTGTAAGTTTACTTTTAAATTTTAAAACCTTTTTTAAGCGTACGCGTCTCATGAAAATAAATTTTCTTTTGAATAAAAAAAATATGTTTATTTCAAAAATATATGAATCCAATATTGCCGTATTGCCAAAATCATAAATTACTGAAAACAATATTTTCTTCAACAACGTTTTTGTAAAAATTCATGTAAAAACATAATCATATGTAAAAACATAATCCATATGCTTTGTTGCATAGTTTTGTTCTTTTTTAAATATTATTTTCTTATAAATACGAAAGAAATCAAAAATAAATATTCAGGTCTATTCGGGAAGTCACTTTCACCACAAATACGCGCATCTTTCACTTTTTGCTATTCTAAAATACTACGTTGGAGATGAGTGCTAGAAAACATACGTTTTCTTTCACTTTGGAGGTATTCTAAAATACTTCGTCACCATGATCAATGTCACATTCGTTCGACGCCAATTTTAGCGCGTTTAGTTTAAATAAATAAAGAAACTAGAGATACGAATTGTTTGTATGGTGTCTACCACTGTTAATTAAGCTTTAATGGCGTTCGGCCAGGCTCTACAAGACAATTAAGTTTTTTTTAAATTCTTCAAAGATGTAAACACGTTTTTAAAACAAATAAAAGAAGTAACTAATTTTACTTTTACTGTTTATTGTTTTTTTATGTTACTCAGCACTTGTACTGTTAAGTTTTTTATTAATTATTTCTTTAAATTACTTCTTAAATCCCTTTTTGTTTTCAACTTTTTCTGCATACAAGTCAGCTGTTTTCATATATTTCTTCTCACGTATTTCAGAATCTGTCGACGTCGAACTGTCGCAAGTGAACGTTCGACGATGAAGAAGTGAAGCGCGTATTCTCGAATAGACCTGATTATTTTTATTATACGAAGTACTAGAAATTTATACAAAACTCATTATCGGTAACACTGTTCCTTCAATTGTCATTTTACTTACAGAAATTTACTTACAAGGAAATTATGTTGTAAGCTGAGCAGTAAGTACAAAAAATGTGATTGTGTTAGTAAAAAATTGTGAATGTATTGAGTTTTTCGAACTTGCACTTACATCTGTAAATGCTAAAGGCTCAGTTAGCCGACTGTAATGTAAAGAAACTGCAACAGTAGAAAACAGCTGATCGATATTGTTATGTGAAAAGTAATGAAAATGGTTATAGAGATGTAATGTAACGTAACCTACTTTCCATATAAAATTCTCGATCAGCTGTTTCCTACGTTACAGTTACTTTACATTACAGTCGGCTAACTGAGCCTTAAGTAAGTGACACCGAATGCAAGAATTGATACTTTTCAAAAGCCACCAACCAACCAACCAGTTAAACGAGTGTCACGTACTACATAGTGCAAAAAAATTAATATTAATATTTTATGAAATGTACATGTAGGTAATATCGAAGCAAGTTGTGTTAGTTATATATTCTGAAATTAATTTTCTCTAACGTGTAATTACAAGAACATAATTTTAAGTCCTTTTTTTCTCCTCGCTAAATTGTAAATTACAACACAAACATAAAGATGATATAAAAAATAATAATTTTTAAAATTTCAAGACTAATTTCGAAGTTACTTTAAATGTACTTGTTTGCAAAAGGTACTTTTTTACAATAGGTACTTTTTTACAACGTAATATATATTTACAAAAGGTAATTTTTTTACAAAAAGTACTTTTTCACAAAACGTAATTTTTTACAAAAGGACATTTTTTACAAAAGATAAATTTTTTATAACAGGTACTTTTTTATAACAGGTACTTTTTTTACAAAAAATACTTTTTTACAAAAAATACTTTTTTACAAAAGATACTTTTTTACAAAAGCTACTTCTTTTATAAGAGCTCCTTTTTTACAAAAGTACTTTTTTATAATAGGTACTTTTTCACAAAAGGTACCTTTACTTACAAAAGAACCTTGTTTCACAAAAGATACTTTTCTACAAAGGCTAATTTAAAAAAATGGGCTTTAAAAAAATACTTTTTACAAAAGGTACTTTTTTCAAAAACGTACTTTTCTTACAAAATGTCCGTTTATTAAAGGTACTTTTTTACAAAGGCTTATCTAATAAAAAATTCACTTTTTTACAAAAGGTACTTTTGTATAACCTGTATTTTTTTTAAACGTACTTTTCTTACAAAAGGTCCTTTTTTTAAAGGTACTTTTTTTCAAATGGCACTTTTTTACACAGGGAACTTTTTTACAAAAGTACTTTTTTACAAAAGGTGTTTTTTTTACAAAAGGTACTTTTTTAGTTAAGGTGCTTTTATTACAAAGGGTATTTTCTTACAAAGGTACTTTTTTGCAAAAGATACTTTTTTACTTTTTTGTGAGAGGTAGTTATATTACAAAAGGTACTTTTTTATTAAAGGTTATTTAAAGGTATTTTTTACAAAAGAAAATTTTTTTTCAAATTATGGGTTTTTTGCAAAATGTACTTTTTTACAAAAAGTACCTTTTCACGAAAGATAGTTTTTTTATAAGGAATTTATTTTAAAAAAATAGTTACATATATTTAAAAGCAAGTTTTTTACGAAAGGTAATTTTTACAAAAGGTACTTTTTACAAAACGTACTTTTTTAAGAAGGTACTTTTTTTAAAAAGTTACTTTTTTTAATTACAAAAAGTAAAAGTAAATTTTTTTAAAAAAGTAAGTATTTTACAAAAGGTACGTTTGTTGCAAATAGTATTTTTTACAAAGGTACTTTTTTATAAAAGGTACAAAAACTACATTTTTACAAAAGATACTTTTTTTACAAATGGTACTTTTTATAAAAGTTAATTTTTTACAAAAGGTACTTTTTTGACAAAATGTACTTTTTTAACAAGAAGAGCATCTACAAAAGGTACTTTCTTACAGCAACGTTTTTGCAAATCTTACTTTTTTATAATAAAAAAAAAGTACAAAAAGTACTTTTACCAAGTTTAGTACTTAATTGGAAAAATGTTCTCAAGAAGGTTGCTACATGTATAACTAGAGTAAAACCGTGTTAAAAATTATGTGACCAACTTACAATAAAACCAATTGAGTGAAGCAACAACTTAAAATTGGCACGTGGTTTTGAAAAATTGCAATAAGTAAACAAGGACATACATATCAGATACTTCAATTCAGGATCAAAAACATCAGCTTTTCATAATATAAAACAAAACACTGAGAACTGAAAAATACATTGAAGAAAGAAAGAAAATATGATGCAATACGTAAGTAAGTATTAAAGTTTTTAAGGGGAGTTCGTTTTTTTTCATTATATTAAATACATACTGCAGCTTGCATTTTAAAATGTCAAATATCATTTTGCGTACAGCAAAGCTACAAATTTGTTTGACCCCCTGTTAAAGGCATAAATGAAATTGCGAAGTGGAATATTTTGTTGGCGTATTTCTGGGCTTCTTTTTTCCAGGTATATTTTCCGCCTTATAAAATAAACAAAACTGCATACTTTCAGCTACAAACATTAAGCAGAAGAGAAAAAAAAATATTTAATATTTGTTGCATTTAATTTAGAGAAACCAGTTCAGTCAGACAACGTGACAGTTAAATACGAAAAAAATTAGCAACTAAATATAGAATGAAATGCAATAATTGAAGCATGGCAAGCAGGTGTGATATAAAACCAACAGCAGCAGGATCTTTAAGCAAATCGCTAAACAAGCCTTATAATATACGAAAATATCCTTTTTATATAAAGGGCTGTAAGTTAGTTTTAGTCTTCTGTGTCAGGATAATGTTAATTATTACCTTGGCACACTTATCACAAACATTGATAGCCTTAATGAGGAGCAGGAACAGGTTATTTGCAATTATGTATTTGATCAGGTATCATCAACCGTTTCAGCTTAAGAATTTGAAAATAAAACTGCATTGCAGTTATTCAAATTAATATGTTATAAGCTCTCTATTTGGAGAATTATTCCAACAGAAAGATAAGACAACGGACAATGTTGGTTTTTGTAGGACTTTAGAACTTTAACTCAAATTATATGATAATTTTTTAATAAAAATTTTTAAATGACATTTAGGTATAAAGCAAAGTTTCGGAAGTATGATTTTGTGGTGTCCACACTAGATTTTTTTCTGCATTGTGTATTCTGAAGCTTTGAAATAGTGTTATCTTTGTATTTTGCGTTTTTTAATAAAGGAGAAAAAAAAATTAAGGGCCTTATGTATAAGAAAAAACTGACATGAAGTTAGCATAAGTGGCAAAATTGAACATGATCTGAAAGAGTTTTTCTATAAAACATCACATTAAAAATCACACTGGGACTTAGTAGTGTTTTAAAAATACGTAATGCATCCATTTTTAATATCAAGTTGTATGTGGGGGAACTCGTTAACACCTAATTCAAATTCGTCACTTATGCTAACTTCATGCCAATTTTTTCGTATACATATGGCCGTAAATCTTCTCTTCTTGAAATAATCTCGGCAACTCTTTATAAATTCAATCAAATAAGTGATACTGGCTCTATAGAATTCCTATTTCATTGAATTAGTAAAGCTTAAATTAGACGTACCATAGCCATAATACCATAGCCATAACCAAACCAAAATTCAATTGGTTTATATGGTTATGTCATTATGACGAGCCACCTATAATCAAATACAGTGTTGCCAACTAGTTTGGTTCGAACAGCTGTTTTCGATGGTTATGGCTATGTAACGTCTGATTCAACCTTAAATTAATGTCATCATTAGTTTTAAAAGAAAACTTGAAAACATCATAAGAAATCGCCAACTTGAAAAAATTTTTGAAACTTAAAAAGTCAAATAAAACGAAAATAAAAAACATTGAATAAAATAGAAAACCCGCAAACCAGAAAATAACGAAAAACATCCAGTAAATGGAAAATATCTTCTAAACGGAAAAAGATATCATCAGTTAAACGAAAAAATATCGCCAAAATGATTTTCGTCCTGGTTTTTGGATTTTTCGGTTTTGACATTTTTTTTATTTTTAGCGCTTTTTATTTCTTGCTATTTTTTTGAATAAATTACAACAACTTTTTCGTTTTTGCAACTTTCTCCTGTTGCCGATTTTTTTTAAGTAATTCTTAATTTTGGCAAATTATTCCATTTTAAAATTTAATTAAAACTTCCAAAGAAAAATACAAATATTAAATTTAGTGATACAAAATAAAATAAAAACGAAAAAAATTTCTTACGACAAACAAAGAAACTCGTCAACAGGAAAAAATTGCTGAAAAGAAAAATTAGCTACAATTTATTGAAAATAATTCTGTCAAAAAAACCAACTTCAATGCAAAGATGATTTTCTATACATTTCCGAAAAAAATTCATGGGACCAACATTGCTCTAAATCAATTTCACAGATTCACCACATTTTTTAACTGGAAACAACGAATATTATTAAATGATAATAAAGTTGCAAGATCTGGCAACCACTTGACTGTTTACACCTTGAAAACACACTCTGCATGAAATTTAAAAGGTTCAACACTTTTCTTAACGGTAAATAATTATTACCGAAAGATCTCATATAAAAGTAAAGTTGCCAGATCAGACCAATACATGACTGTTTAGGCAGTGGCGGAAAATTAGACCTTCAAAATACACTCGGTATGAAATTTTCAAATTCCCAATTTCTCTATTTACAATTAAATACATATGTACATAAATAATTATTAGCGAAAAATCATTCTAGCTTTTAACTACTTTCTAAGCATTCGTTTCTTTTTAATTCTATGAAACAAAATGATTTATGTAAATGCAAGGAATGTCACATGTGTTGAACACAAACAAAATAAATTAAAAAAATAAACTTTTTTTTAAAGCTTAGCCAAACAACTGTAGAAGATTTGTGGCTTGTGACTCACGACAGAAAATAAAACTAATGCAAAAAAAACAAAAATCTTTAGTTAGCACTTGTTTAAAAAGTAAAAGAATCTTGGCCACCTCATCAGATTTCTTAATTTAATTGGCTTTTTGACTTTAAAGGAAGCTTAAATAAACAAACAGAAGTTTAGAAAAAAGAAGCCAAGAGCATTTAAACTTATTTTCCATATAAAGAAATATGTTAAAGTGTATGTACAGATGAAATTTGTAGGGTTAGGATTCATACTTTTTTAAAAATTTTTTTTTGTTAAAAACGTGTAAACTTAAACCGTGTTAAGGTTACCCCAAACGATTCCTACATACTTAAATATATGTACGTATAGTAGACGCTGTTTTATCTTAAAGTTTTCTACAGACAAACTGTCTGCAGAGCTTGTTACAACACCATTTTCAATATTATAAAAAAAAATAAAAATATAACCCAACAAAAACAACGAGGACAATTTCGTTTTTAGACACAATTCCAACACCTTGTTTAACTTATTGTTGAATTTTATTTATTTTTTATTTTTATTTTTTTGTTTGTCCCCTACTTTATGTCTTCTGGATGCTGTTGCCATTAACACCTCGTTTTTGCTTTTTGTCTTGATCAATGGATCAATGTTTCTTTTACTATGTGGACAAAGAACAGCAAAGAAGAAAAAAAAAACCAAAATCCATATGGTATTGTAGTATGATGCCATTTCAAATTAAAATACATTCGCTTGTACTCAATACTCATCCCACAAAATTTTAAACGATAAACGATCTTTTTTGTAACTTTACTTCGTCTCTAAAAGCATGTTGCTTTGGATTTTCTGTTTTGTTTTTATTTAAAAAAAAGAATCTTTATTTTTTTTCATTAAAATTGCCAGCAGCTACTGGTCTTTAACGAAAATGTAAGAGTCAGTCTTACGGTTGACTTTGTGTTACATTCAACCAGCTTCCACTTGTAAATTAACGAAAACGTGGGAATTTCACGTTTGTCATTTAAATAAACGATTTTGATTTTATTTTTAAATACTCGTACATAAATAATTCTGCTTTCAATTTATATGATGCACCCTACACCATTTAATATATGCAAGATAAGAGCAGGTGTTTGTAATGGCTGATGATTCTTATGAGATTAAAGACTTTATTTCAAGGACACTTTACCGCAAGAAGTTGGTATCTAAGGCCCGATGAGATTCGAGTGGGACTTCTTTGGTACACGCAAAGAAAAGATATGATTGTAGAATGGTTGAGAAAACAATATTATGTTCTCTGAAACAAATTTGTGGTCGTCGAAAACTAGTTATTGTTATTTTAAACATTTATTTCGTTACGATAAACAGAGTAATGTTTGAATTTAATAATTACATTATCACATACATATAAAAGTGTAATATGGTTAGAGTTTAACAATATAGTTTTGTTAAAAATGTATGACTACAACATAATTTGTATTATTATTTAAAAATAATATGATGTAAATAACAATATCATGTTTTCCAAATATGTTAAGTTTAAAAAAAAATCTTTTTCAGAAACATCTGTCAGTTCAGTATTTCGTTTGTAAGCTATCGGTAGTGTTAAATAAATGAATAAATAAATAAAGTATAAACAAAGGGGTAGATCAATAAAAATATATAAACATTTGTGTATCTTTTTATACAGACATGGCTGTGTGTCGTGCAAGTATACATTTCTATATATACAATTTATTTCAACAATATTAATTTATTTTTATTTCGAATTTAATGCACAGCTGTTTCTACAATAAATATATGATTAAAAAATAAAATAGTATTATTGTATTAAATAATACTGTAGTCGTATTTTTTTCAATTCAATTCAATTTCAATTTATTATTCAACTTTATGTAACTGAGCCCAATGGGTCATAAATAGTTAACAAATTGTCTACATAATATAATACTATATATAACAAAACTTTATAATAAAATATTTGGTGAAAATCTTAAAAACTAATGTAGACTGTTATAATAAATGTAACATACATATGTATATAAATAATATTTATCAATATATCACAAAAATATTTGTATAGGAAAGAGTTAGGACAGCTATTGTATATTGTAGAAAAGCAAATAAATTAACAATTGCGTTTGTATTATAAGAGAGCGTAAGACATTTAAGTATGTATGTACGAATTTCATATATACATAAGTATATACAACTATAAGTTATTGTGTTCAAGATATGAAAGAACTTTATTTTTATAAGTTTGATGTGAACAAACAAAAGATTTAAGGCTATCAGGCAGATTATTAAAAATTCTTGCAACTGTAGTATGAAATGATCGTTCCAAAATTGAAGTTAGCCTTGGAATTTGTACTTTAGGATTTCGTTGAGACCGACAGAAGGTAAAAAATAAAATTATACGCAATATTTTCCCATCTTTGTATGTTTTATAAAATAATAGTAATAGTCTTAATTTGAAGTAATTCACGAATGAACATCCTAAAAATCTACATACATAATTCGACATATGAGTGCGTCTTCTAAGACTATACAGAAAACGAACAACTCTATTGAATAATTTCGTAAGTTTACTAATGTTGTAACCCAAAGTGAGACTATAAACTTCAACCCCATACAAAAATATGGGCATAATCAAAGTGTGAACAAGTTTTATTTTTACATGCACGGGCAGTATAAGATTTACAATATTAATTTGTCGAAATGCAAAATTTTGCATTAACCTTGGATGCTACGGAATTAATATGTCTTTCAAAATTAAGCCTAATGTCCAACCATAAACCAAGACATTTAATTGGGTTAACAAACTGTACCATCAGTACCATCAAACTTTATGGCCAAATTAGTTTTGGGGGGCCCAAAGAACATTGCTTCAGTTTAAGCGGTATTTATAAATAATTTATTATTGCTCATCCAACGAAAAATAGTTTCGATACTATAATCAATTACATTTTGCATGGCGTCCGGGAACTGTTTTTCACCACAAAAAAGAAAAAATACAGGACGATATAAATTCAAAATTGGAGAAAAGATCATTAATATAGATGTTAAATAATATAGGTCCGAGGACGGAACCTTGTGGAACCCCACTCGTGACAGGTAAAAGCGTTGATATTTTATCTTCAATTATGACATATTGATATCTATAATTAAGATATGAATATAACAGATTACAAGAAGATGACGAAAGACCAAGACTTCGATGCAATTTCGAAATTAAAATTCCATAATCTATTTTATCAAAAGCTTTGGAAAGATCCAGAGATAAAAGAACATTTAGGTGGCATTTACTCAAAGATTGCCTTATAGTTTCAGTCATTCCCAACAAAAGAGAAGTTGTATTTCTACCACATCTAAACCCATACTGTGCATCAGTAAAAAAAGAGACATCTTCAATATGAGACATGAGCTGATCCTTCAGTAGAATTTCTACCATTTTCGAAATAACAGGTAGAACAGAAATCGGACGTAAGTTATCAATCTCATTAGATTCGCCAAATTTTTATAGGGGAACCACCTTACCAACTTTCCAACCTAAAGGCAACGTAGACGTAGTAATAATACTATTAAAAAGATGTGAGATATAAATCCCTATATATGGAAATACTAGTTTTAAAAATTTAACCGAAAGTCCATCACAACCAACAGCATTAGACTTTATTGATTGTAAAGCAATGATAATCTCATTAAGATTCACGGCACGAAAAGAAAATCCTCCATCATTTGAAAAATTAAATACATTTGCATTAAATGCAGAATCACCTTGGTTTGAAGAAAAATAGTCATTTAAAGCATTCACATCAACATCCACAACGCATGACTTGTTCTTGCGCAAACCATGTGACCTAAGCTTGTTCCAAAGTTGCTTTGAGTTATTGGTATTTAAAAATTCGGCATGCGCTTTTCGCTTCACATTTCTAATAACAGTTTTTGCACGATTTCTAAGGCGACAGAAGTTACTCCAGTTTTTCTTTGTATTATCACGCAGAAATAAACGATAAGAAGCATTTCTTATTGATAGTATATTAGATATTTCTTGAGTATTAAACCAGGAATTATCAAAAAACTTTAAGACTTTACGTCGTGTAAGTGGTACTGCACGATGCATTGCACATAAATAAGATAACATCAAACTAGTCTGCTCATTCACATCAGCGGTACAAAATGTCCTATTGAAATCACAAGAGTTAAAAATATGACTTAACAGTTGAAAGTCAACAGCATTATAACCATAATATTCAAAAAACTCCTCAACTGTCAGTACATTAATATTAAGAGATATATATATAAAAGAATGGCGCGAAGTACCAGGAATTTGAAGTTGACCAGATACCAGTGTATTTATAGAGGGAGACAATAAAAAGTAATCAATTAATGATGTAGAACCATATCTGACACTCAGATGAGTAGGCAAAGAGTTATGGTGACACCTTATATTTAGCCTGCAACACATATCCCTGACAGAAGCTGATTTCATATTGTCAAACATATTATTATTAAAATCACCACATATTATAATGTCATTGTATCTAGTCGTAAGATCAGTAATACTATTCTCGAGCGCTTCCAAGTCACCATGAGGGAGATAAACTACACCTATAAGAATTTTCCTACCAGAGAGCTGTATTTCAATAAATAAAGATTCAAAAGCTACACAAGACCTAACTCCTCTCCTATTAAGACGGTATTCTGTCTCTCTACAAACGACTTTAAACTTAATAGTTTTCGACTGATATAAAGCAACACCACCACCAACAATTCCTTTACGATCATTTCTACAAATAACATAGCCCGGAAGACCAACAGCATTTGAAGATATTTCATCTTTCAGCCAAGTTTCGGTTATACCAATTATATCAAACAAGTTACTGCCAAGTACACAATTGAACTCGTCAAGCTTATTCAAAGTACCTCCTAAAGCAAAGCTTTGGAGATTAATATGCCCGACATTTAACTTATTGCCACTATTACGCAATTGAGATTTAAGAAAAGTGTTGTCACTAACAACTGGTCGTAAATTATTATTCAAGTAGGTTTAAAAGAAGAGGAAGTATAAAAATAGTAGGAAATACCTTAAAATATAAAATACATAAATATACAAGGCAACAGTAAGTATTAGCACTAGGCAATATGCGGTATCAAATATATAAAAAGTAGATAAATTCTAAATCATAAAAAAATATTTTTTAAATGAAAACAACAACTTGACAAGCAGGAAGAAAAAAAAATAGTTATAAAAATTCATAATATTAACTTCCTGAAGTAAGACAGCATGCACCAGAGCTCGCATCCAAAGAGGTGGAACTACGGTCATCATCCAAGATACTAACACACTCATCGTAAGTAAGACACTTAACAGTTCCATCCAACAACACAGACTCAGCTTTTGGAATGTCATAATTAGGGCGACAAATTTCATGCACTATAAAATTAAAAATATGCGCATATAATATGCACCATAGAAGTCAAAATATGCACCAAAATAATGAAAATATCCGCAAATAAAAATATGCAACCAAAAACAATTAATTTTTTACTAGATTTATTAAAACATAACAAAATAACATAACATAACAAAAAATAAAATCCAGTCTACACAATCAAATAAAAAATTAAAATATAAAAATAAAATCAGTTCATAGAATCTGTACATTTAAACGAGTAGTATTAACATAAATTTTTTTTGTATAAATAAATACAGTTTTTTAAATTTTCAAATGTAAAGTGCCTGTTGGGGCGCAGAAATTTTTTGTACATCGAAAATGTTCGATCGTTCGTTTTTTAAAATGCGTTTTCTTGTGTTTAAAAAGGGGGCTACATAAATTTTCACCAGCATTGCCGCATCAGCTGGTAATTATAATGAATAACATTTAAATATGTACATATGTATGTATGTACATAGTATGGACGTTGTATCTTGTATTTAATGGCGGTTATTTCAGAAATGATATTAAAGTATTCAGTGCAAGTTTGAGAAAATGGAGGATTTTTTTTTTGATATTGTTATAGCTGTCAAAAACTTGGAACATATGCAAATAAATATGCACTTATTACAAAAATATGCGCAGAACTTAGATTTTTGTTAAAATATGCAAAATATGCAAAAACAAATTCATGCCATTTTACAGGAAATCTTATGAAACGCAAAGAAAATTGTTCAGAATAGCTTTTAAGATGTCGACAATAAATATGCATTTGCATTGAAATTGTCGCCCTAGTCATAATTGTTGAAGGTGTATTTTTTTATTTTACCTTTATCTTTCAATTTTCTACAAATGGCAATCAACTGCTTTCGACTAGGCGTAAGGTGGTCATTAAGGAATACGTTTGTAGTGGCACTGCCACCAATTACATCCTTTAATATGATACTGTTTTTATTGTTCCTGTTGTTAATTATAAATCACGGGTTTGCACTGAATTAAATTTAATTAGCACTGATTTACCACCTTCAAAATATGTGCAGTGCTGAATATCAGAATTAGATATCCGGACATTGCATAGTGATGCAATTTTTATGATAGGCTTACGCAAGTCTTTAATATTTGTAGGTAAACCCTTTATGATCACATCAGATCTATTTAAACGTCTTTAATATATATTATTTTGGTATTCTAGGCGTTTTACTTTATGTATGATGGTATCATAATTTTTTTTTGCATCAGATTGTATGTTATCGATATCCTTAACATCAGCACTAGCAAAATTATTCGCCAACTCCTGAAACTTAGCTTCCATAGCTTTTAAACCTAGTTCTAATTGTTCATCCAGCAAACGTTTGCTTTCAAGGTACTTATTTTCCAAGTCTTTTTCCAATGAAGCAGTTAGAGTAGCAAATCCGTTTCGTAACTCCTCTTTAACGTTGCAGTACTTAGGTATACGTGCGCAGGAATCACATATATATTTTAAAATTTTGTTGTTTAGGCAGTAGAGAAATAGCTATTACAATATGCATACGTTTTTGCTACAATTAGGGCATTTACAAACATCACTATGCGGCGACATCTTAAAGACGTTGTAATTGAACAATCTGTGAACAAAGTATAAAAACAAAACAGCCGGAGTATGGAGCCCCAATATCAATATAAAGTTAGCAATTGGAATGGCTAAAAACACGGATTAAGACCAGTGCAGGATATAACAGCAAATAGTAGATCAACCAGCAGTTGCAAAGTCAAATCAGACATAAGATTTAATACATAATTCTCCTTGATTATCACCACCAAAGAACACAGCAAGAATCCAACTCATTACAATTCAGCCAAACAAAACCAACACAGAAGTACTTCAATTCGAACTTCATGCAAAACTTTTAATATCCTTCAAAACATGTCTTTGATATTATAAAAACCACAATAAAATACAATTTTACAATTTATTAATTTATTTTCTTTGCGAGAATAAATTTTCCGCGCTAATACATTTCAGCGTTGCCAGATTATATCAGATTAACAATATTAATATAATATTAGAACATGGTATAGTGAGTCTCAATTATATTTTAGTCACATCTAACAATAGTGTTGTCATATTTACAATACTAAGATTATAATATAATTAACTCAGATAATATTATAATTAACTCAGATAATAATATTGTTAAAGTTTTTTTTTCTATTAACAATAATATGATTTGACTGCAACCATACAATTCAATCATAGTATGTTGCTGTTTGATTGTGGTTACCTCAACCATATTTTTTCTTTGCGTTTACTTACAAATAATTAAGAAGAATAGTTAGATGCCATTTTAATATATACCACTCTATTCGTCCGAGTCCTAAGCTATAAAAAATGTCTGCATCAATACTAGATCCAGTCAACATCCGTAGTAGATTCATCCCATTACCTTGAGATGACGCACGAAGCTATATTTTTCTATAAGTGCATTATTATTTTTTTCTACAACTTTGAATTAAATTATAAAAGCTTTTATTAGCAATATTTTAGACACCGGCCCCACTGTGAATTGACACTAGGTTGCAATTAGCTTTATGTGATTTAATTTTTACTTTTACTCATGTAATAACACATTCTCTTTATAATTAGATTTGATTTATTTCTTTTGTTATTCATTTGTAATTGTTACACACTCTTTTTTATACGTTTCAAATAATGGCATTCTATTTAATAACATCATTATTATTACAAGCTCATATAATTTATATTTAATTATATTTTACATACATATCGTTTATTTAATATAGAAAGGCCTCATTATCATTTTTTTTTTAATATTTAAAAAGATTCACTGGTATCATATATATGTAAGTATATTTAAAGCAGCATTATTTTTCCTAAAATATTTTTACAAAAATGGACACTCGTGCAGTTCTCTGGTTCAAATGCAGTCGATTTTATAACGGTGGTATACAACAGAATTTTTTTACACTGTAGCTAGAATATTTAAAAACACAATTTTACACTTAAAAACATTTCCATTGGAACACAACATATACATACATACATACATACATATGTATGTATGTATTTATTATTAATTAAACTTGATTTTGTTTGCTTTTTACATTCACTGCGCGTTGATAGCGGGAACAAACGTCCCCATAAAAATCGCTATTGCAAATTTCCCCTCATGGGGAACAAAAATTTCACATTTTATTCACCATGGGGGTGATTAATTTTGGGAAAAGGTGCGATACAAATATACATTAAAACTTAATATAAAAAAATGCCCAATAAAGCACATAACATAAAACATAATAGCCCAATTCACAATCTTGTGCAAATGGTCTTGCATCGTTGCATGTGCAAAGTGGTATAGTATATTGATACTCACTACTAAGAATTGTTAAGTGGTGAATATGAATATGCTATACTATTTTGCACATGCAACGATTCAAGACCATTTGCACAAGATCGTGAATTGGGCTAATAAGAATAAGAAAAATTATTTATTTACTGTATTTTTCGATAAGTTTAGCGAGCAGCACACACTGTTCGAAAACGATGAGCAAGTGTTGGAAATCTGGCAAGTAGTTGGCAGCGCGCTACAATGCATTTCCACTAAAGGCCCAACTATAATATGAATAAGCTAGCTTAAGCAACTGTGCGGTTACATATAAAACGCATGTGGCAAACTATAATGTACTTAACAAACTTTTCGTCAAGTTTCGTCAAATGCCATTTGCTTAAGTAAAGTGCCAAACTGAACGCACATTCCGTAAGGAAACAACTGTTTGTGCATTTTTTAAACTCAAACAAGCAGCAGCAGAAAATATTCATTGATTTTAAATATTTTTTTATTGTTTCTTATTTTAAACTCGGAAAATAAAGCAAAACTTTTATTTTCATTGTTTGTTTTACAATACACATATCCACACATACACATGTATTTACTTATGTATATTCACTGTTGTACTTTTTAGTAGGCAAAACAAATAAAACAAGTGATAAGGTGCTGGATATATTTATATGTGAATTTCTAATAGATTAGGACATTCTTTCAAGTTAGTTTTATTGAATTGGATTCATTTATGAGAAGAAACAAAATTAATACAAAATTATTGACAATACCTAGATGTGCAGCTGTGGCTAAAGAATACTTAAGTGCATGTAAGTACATTGTGGCCACCTAAAAGTCACATCTGAATTGTTTAAGCTTTTGACAGACTTATCGTTCAATTCTGACATTAGCTTAAGCCAGCTTATTCATATTATAGTTGGGCCTTAAATATTAATTCGTAGGCATACATAAATTATTTTTAGTTATTAAAAAAAGAAGAAGAAGAAAATGAAGCAATAAACAAAAGGAGAAATAAAAACGGAACATGATTAATTACCATGGCCAAGCGGACACTTTAAATGCATTTTACTGCGAATTTAATTGCAAATTGCAATAATAAAACTTATCATAAAAATGCCTTTTAGTGGACAAAAACAATAGCAAATATTTTCATGCACACACACACACACACACACACACACATAATAATTATAACAAAAAATAAAGGGTCACAATTAAAAAATAGTAAATAAATACATAAATGAATTTGTTCCTGGTTTAAGTTGTGAATAACGCTAAAAAAATTTTATGTAAATAATAAAAACATAAATATTAAAATTTAATAAGGTGCCAGACATATAACAAAAAATATTTATAAACTCTTTTTAAAACAAGACAAATGCATTAAAGGAGCCATTAAAAAAAAACTAGTACATTTTTTTTAATTTATTTAATTCCTTCCTACCATCAGTCAAAAAATTGCACAATGTCTGTCGGTTTATTTTAATGTCATTTCATTTGGCATGAAATGGAATACTGTGTTTGACAAAAGCTGGTATGCGTCACAAAAAAAGGGAACATGTTGTCACTTATTTTGTATATTCTTTTTTTTAGTGTGTTGGCTATTTAAGCCATAAGTGGCCAGTTCTTGTCCACCCTTAATATGGACTATATAAATGTTTGTTATTTTTTACTCGTATTTTGCTAAAATATTTTCCTTAAGCTGAGCAAAAAATAATGTTATGAATATTCACTGTTTTTAATAGTTTATCTAACAGATATTAATATGCATTTGTCTTTTGTTTACGACCAAAGTGTTGACTTTGGCTATAAAAGAAATATTTCTCATTAAGAAGAATTTATTTTTAGATAAAGTAAGAATTTATTACAACCGATTCGTTTAGTATTTACGAACAGCGTTACCGTTGTGCGACTAAAGTCGCATTTTGCCCCTTTTTCAACTGCCTTGCCACTTTTTATGCCCCTTACTTTTAAATCCCCTTTTGGTATTATTTGCATTATTTTGTGCCCCTTTCGTTTTTATTTTGACAATAAATGTACGCAGATTCGTACAGATTCTACCACATTAAACAAGATTTTATTTCCTATGTGTCAAACTTAATATAAAAACATACACCTCGGTATGAATCTTTTAATTTGTGTAAGGTTTTTAAATATACGAGTACAATTGCACACTCATACTTGATAATTATAACTCTATTTTCGATATCCATTGTGAAATCCAAATTTAATTAAAGTACATATTTTTAAAATATTTTTGAAATCGCATGACTTTAGAAAACTGAAACAGGCAAACACGTGGCCAATTCCCAAAAGCAAATGATCTAAAAATATCGGAGTTTTTACCACAAAAATACTTATTTTCGGAAGAAAGTGACTGTTGCTGATGATAAGTTGCAACTACTCGTTTAAGTCAATGGACAAATTGGCCAAATTAAATGCAAAAATATACCCAGATTCAGCAGTTGCAAGGTCGGTGAGTTACACCTTATTTCGTCTTTATACAAAAATTTACCGAAAAAAAACATAGAGAGTAAACTTAAGTTAGCATTGCTAAAAAAATGTTCAAAAAGACTGAGAGTAGACAGACACTTATCTGTCCATGCTGTCTGCCTTAAATTTTTTTTTTCAAAAAGATTTGAAAGAATGGATTGCAAGTGAGGAACTTATTAATAAATACAGATGTACAATTTTAAAAGAATTTATATTTAAGGTATTTAATAGGTATGCATTATGCATAAAAATAATACCACAAATATATTATCCTCTTCAGAATCGAAGTTTAAAATTTTTTATCAAAACTTTACATGGTTAAGTAAATTTTTTGAATTATACTGGTTTTAAGTAAAATAGTGATATGCCCCAAGAGATGCCAAAAAAGTAATTAATGTATTTTTTAATTTTTTGCAAATCTTAAAAACTGGGGCAAATTACGGCATTCAATATCGAACGACATTTACATTTATTTTCTATTGTAATTTCGATCAATATCAAATGCCACATTTTGACCAGTGTTTCATTATTATCATAGATTTTATGATTTTTTTATGTTTAGTAGCTATGTATACTACGTTTATACTCGTCTTATTTGTAAATAAAAACTGTATTTGCAAATACTCAACTAGCCGGTATTATAGAAATATATTCACAGTCGTCAAATAAACAATTATAAAATTAAACATTTTTTTGTATACGAGTACATCCAAGTAATCAGTAATTGTTCACGTGAGTTAATAGAGGCTTCGTTATTCTTTACTTTCTGTTGATTTTCTGTGATATGCCGTTCTGTTTCTGAATTTAAATAGTTACATTTTATGTTATAACTTATCAACTGTTTCTGAGCAGAACGGCCACAGTTTTCAACTGTTTCAAAACAATTTTATGTTTTTCTAATAAAAATTAAATTTTTTAAAACCAGAGTCACAATTTTTAATTTATTTATGCTTTCACTTAGAATTACTTAAAATTTTTTGGATTTTCACTGGTTGAACCGTAACAGAACAGAACGAAACAGAAAAACTAACGACTTGTGTAAAATTTCTAAAATCAAAAAAGAGTCAGCTGATTCATAACAGAACATAAAGTAAAACCTAATTCTGCCACAAGTTACAATTTTTACTTGCAAATAAAACGTACGAATAAACTCATAGGAGTTCTCATAAAATTAATGTTTGTGTACTTTTTATACATGAGATATTTGTTTTTATTGTTTATTTTTAATAAAAATTGGTTGATAAATATGTTTGTTTCTTTAATTTTCTTTGATTTTAAAGTTGCCCCTTTTTTTTAGAAATCCCCTTTTTGTGCCACTTTTTTTTTTGAAAATCCCCTTTTTGTGCCCCCTTTTGAAATTTTCCAACGGTAAAGCTGTTTACGAAGCATTTGAACCAGTGTTCAGCAGCAGTATTTAGCAGCAAAAATAATAGAATATGGAATTCATTTCTAAAGGGGGTCTCATAAACGACATATTTTTACCATTGACTTTAAAATTTCCCTTTGCTGAATACGTACATTTCGTGTGGTACCTTTAAAATATTTCTTGTCCAAAAGTCATATGCAATCATCTACACACAATTTCAAATATAACATGTTCTTTTTTTATTCTGACAAAACATCTGACATCAGCTGTTTTTATTATGACAAAATGTGTTACCAGAAATCTATACCGTGAGAAAACACTCACACTTTTTTTAAACAAATTTCGTTATTTTTCATAAAAATTTTAAACGAAATTTTATACAAAATCTGCCTATTAGCATACCAATATATGAAAGTATTTTTAAGCTATTTATTCATAATTATGTAAATAATGAAACATTATTATATATACAGCTTAACATCTTCAAAAAACCCCGGCTCAGAATTGATTTGTACCACCGACCATTTAAAAAAGAAATTTGTTAGGTATGAAGTATATATTTTGAATACCCTCTTTCTGAATCAAAAACGCGTTTTATACAGGGTGGCGCAGAATGAGGTATATGGTTTGAATTATTTATAATTTTTTTAATTATTATTCTTTATTTGTTTTTTTCAGTATTTTGTGAAGAAGAATTATTTATGAATCATTTCACGATCGAACAACGTACAAAAACAATTGAATTTTATTTTTCAAACCAACAGTCTATTGTGTTGACACAGCGTGCATATCGTCGTCATTTTAATGTGCGCATTGCACCCAAAGTTTTTTTTTGGATATTTGAAAGAAAGAGTGTACGTTAACAGACCAAGAACCATACTCCAACGAAAAACCAACATCATGGCCATTGCACCCGAAATTATGGGAAAAGTAATGGAAAATATGAGATTGATACTATCTCTCGCTAAAAAGAGCACGTATGTGCGAAGCAGAAAATGGACATCACTTACAGCAAACCATTTTTTAAAGCTAATTGCACAAAATTTCCCAATAATATACTGTATTAAAAAAAATTATAATAATCGCATAAATAAAAAAGTTATAAGCCATTTAAACCATATAGCTCATTCTGCGCCACCCTGTAGTATGTTTCCACCTACTTTAAATCAATTAGGCTTAAGTAAAGCACTTCGAAGTGTTTCCACCGATCTTGTGAGTGAATTGTTGTTCGAATTTTCATATTAAATTTATGCACGTACATTATAAGGTGGTCGCAGCAGCTGTAATATGAATTTTATCTACATGTAGTTGACATTTACATAGCGTCTATACTTGATATAATATCAAATATATTTCTATCAGCAAACGTCAAATTTCATAGCAGAGCGAATCATATTACGTGTGGACTGCAATATTAGTATTATATTAATATTATATCAGATATTATAATATTGTTTTCATAATATATATTTAGAAAAAAAAAATATTATGATATAAACTGTCAAAAAACGCACACATACATAGATACGAGAAGAGAGTTTTGTGTATTAAAATGAAAATTAATATTTTATGATAAAAGAAGTAACGAAATGTTTCAATTATACACGATGTATTAAGGAAATGCCAAAATTTTTATAAAATACACACTACTATTAAAATAAACGAAGATGTTCACTGCAGGGCTGCCTGATAATTATGAAATATTATGATAGTTACAAGAGTACGTTTTCCCCTACATAGATATTAATATTAATATAAATATATTTTTCTTCCCATTCTGCGGACGTTCTCTCTCATATTATGTCAGGTATAGACGCTATGTTAAAATGATTGATTTTTTTTAGAAATTGTCAATCACTATTGATGGATGACCCAGGGATGGAGCTTGTAATTTTATAAGCACCGCAGGGTTGCATAGATAAATCCAGTTCGAAAAATAGTATTTTCGAAATGATTTACAATAAATCAACTACAATTTCGCAATTTATTATGGTTTATGAGATGGTAAGCAATTAATTTTGCTCCATATAAACTATTTTAAGGTTTAATAAATATTTTTTGCTGTACACGCCACCCACCACTGTTTGGCGAATGCGCTAATTTCTTCATACAAAAACAAAGTACAAAGTAAATTTAATTATTGTCTTGCTTCATTTCTATAAGAAATGATTAATAAAAAAATTAGTTTAGATTGCTTGTGAAAAATTATTTAGTGCCCCTAGATCAATGAAACTTGGCAGATATGTCTTATAGCTCTAGGCTGTTAAACCTTGAAAACAAACAAAATCGCGCAAAGGGGAAAACAGTTCCCCTCTGAAAAATTAAATTTTTTTCTTAACTTTTTTAATACTTTTGTTTAAGGCCGTGATACACTATCATACAAAGTCGTGCGATCTACGCAAAAATACAGCGCTGGTGTGATGGATTTTATGAAAATTTTCAAAACACAATAAATTTTTCTATTACACATGTTGAGTCAATTCAAACTTATTGATATATTGTTTGTTTTGTGTGATGTAAGGGTTTTCCATACATTTCAATTAAACGACAAAATGTATGGAAAATTTTTATGGTCTAGCAGGATGGACATTGTGGTATTCAGGAGGAATGGGCTCATTGTCATTCAAAATTAACTTGCCTAATTTTAATTATTTTTTTTTTATAATTGCTAAATTTAATTTTAACATTATTAATATATGGTGTCCATTATGTAATATTATTATTATTTTTTTACTATAAAAGAATTTCATTCTTAAAGTCTAATGGAAATAAATAAATAAATAAAATATATACAATTCATCACACCAGGGTTGTATATTTTCGTAGATCGCACGACTTTTTATGATAGTGTATCACGGCCGTTTGCAAATGCAACTTTAAACATCGGAAAGCTTTCCAAACAACAGCTGTTTAACATAAATAAAAAAAGTGAGGTTATCAACAGGTAGAAATTTAAAATTGCATAAAAACACATTTTATGAAACCAAATAACAAAAATTAAAAATTTTAAAACCCCCGACTTTTTTCAGAAAAGATGTTATATCTTCTAAACGGCTGAACAGATTTTCTTCAAACATAGCTAGAACATAGCATAGAACCCTCTCGATCAAGTCATCTTTCAAACAGAAAAAACTAAATGAAAATCGGTCCAGCAATTTGGCCTGTACGTGGACACGGACAGACACACAGATACACAGACACACACTACAAACTTATAACACCCCTTTTTTTTGTCGGGGGTTAAAAAGAGAGCATCAGAATGAGTTTTTATTTATTTATTTATTCTAGGGATGTAACGAATACCAGTTTAGCGAATGCGAATGCGAATGCGAATAATACATTTTAATTTCTGTGAAAGCGAATGCAAAAATTGCAATACTTTAAAAAATCATATGAAAATAAATTTATATAAGAGCAAAGTTGTATTATGTGCATAGATGTACTACATATTTATAACATTTTATTTAAATTTAGTCTTTAACTGAGCAAATATTTAACTATTTATTAAAAATACAAATTCTTGAAATCGAAAGATATATGAAATTATATTAAAATAACAAAAATTAAATATTTAAAATACCCGCGAATATATACATATATAGAAAAGATGTGATATCTTCTAAACGGCTAGACTTCTTTTTTTTAAACATAGCTAAGAAAACTATCGACTAAGTCATCTTCCAAACAGAAAAAACTAAATCAAAATCGGTCCAGCCGTTTGGTCTGTAAGTGGACTTGTACAGACACACACTACAAACTTGTAGCACCACTTTTTTTGGTCGGGGGTTAATAAGTATAAAAAATAATTAAAAATGTCAGGCAATCAACGCATTCGTACTTTCCTAAAGCGTGGTACTCTGTTCAACATTTCATGTGAAATGCTGTCATATTAAGAAGAATTGTTCATGCAAAAATTTTGCAAAAGTAGTACTCTGTTCATCTTGGGAAAAACATATAAAATATGTATATGTATGTATCTTCAACATTTTAAGTTTCATGCGAAATAATGAGAGTGGCGCTTGTTTCGCGTGGAATTTGCAACAAACAATGACTAGTTAATATTGTTTGCATTTCAAATTTTTTTACGGAGAAATTAATGGTGTTCAACATTTTTCAAAAGTTTGAACATACTAGTCTTAAGTAGAAAATAATTTCGCGCAAATCAAACACTGCCTTTTCTTTTTTAAAAACTGAAAAATATTTCCAAAATATTGATAGATCAGTTTTCCGCTAAAATTTTAAAGCTTTGACTAGAATGCTTTACTTGTAAGTTCATGTATCTTTTTCATGCTGGCTTAAAATATTTTTCGTGTTTTGACGTTTGTTAATCGCAAACTATTTTCATAAAAGTACAAAATTTGATTTTCTTTAGTATTCGCTTGAAATATTCGCATATTTTAGCGAATGCAAAAGCGAATGCAAATAGCAAAAGTAAGCGAATAATTAGCGAATGCGAAAGCGAATGCGAACATTCGTTACTCCCTAATTTATTCCATGATATGAAACTATGAATGGTATGTTATATATTTATGAAAATTAAACGAAATTATTTTTATTACGACCACATGATGTTCATGCACATATATATACATATGTTTCAAATAAACATATAATACGCTTATAAAATTTAAATAAAACTTAAATACACAAAGTTTGGCATTTAAGTATTATTTAAGTATTATTTAAATATTCACTGAAAGCACACAATTTCGTATTTTCATATAATTTAAAAAAAAATAATTACAATTTAATTACCAAGCCAAAAATTGGCCCTTAAATTAAAAATTACTACAAATCTCTGTATACAGCAAAACTAGAAATTTTTACGAAATTAACCTTGAAATTAATTTCAAATTTTGACTAATTTCTTGTATTTAAGTTTAATTTCCATATACATATGTATGCTAAAATTTGTCTGAAGGACCAATTTGAGTAAGTTAGACTCAAGAACTATTTATTGGCTGAAAAAATCCAAATATTTTAATTCTTAAGTCATAGCTGCATAAATATTTATGTGTGTATTCATGTACATACATATGTATATATGTGATCAAATGCTTATAGAAAATGTTATTTTGGAAAAATTCACTTGTTGTCTAAACAAAAAATATAATAAAAAATGCCTGCAAAGAGGAGAGAAGCTAACCATTACCTTCCATAAGATAAATTCGTTCTGCCATTAAGCAAATAAATAAAGGAAAAACAGTAAATAAAAACGTAGTATGTAATTTTAAAACTAAAGAAGAATAAAAGACTCTAGATAGAAACTGCCACTGTTTTTTTAAGATGCACCCAGCCAGCCAACCAACAACAAGACTAACTAACAACCAACCATCCCTACATGGACCATTTGGTTACTACTCGTACTATTATGCATTGAAATTCAAACACATTCATTCTTAAGTGTATTCTGTTTTCGTTTTTAATTTAATTTTTTTTTTTAAGTTAATGATTTTCACAAAGTGATAGTGCAAACACAAAATGTTAATGAGCAATTCGAGATTGTGCGAAAAGATTTCGTTATTTAAGTTAAATTTTTTGTTTATTTTTTTTTGGTTCTTTGTTTTTTTTTTAATTCAACAGAAAAATGGGAAGCAGCAAACGAAGTCGTAAATTTTTAAGTGAATGAATTAAAGAAACTTTAAAATTATGGTAAATTTTTTAGTTTAACATCTTTAAATTAAATATAAATTAAAGAAGGTATGTTAAAGACATGCAGGAACTTATTTGATTGAAAAACTAAAAATATGTATATCTAAAAAAAGGACAATCACAGAATTAAATATATTGCTTCTTGCAAGATAACATAAAACTAATTTTTATTAAAGACTTGAGTCAAAAGCACTTTATGATATAAGAGATGATGCGAATTTTTCGAGAGGATGGATAGAAATTTAAAAAATTTGCGGCTCGATTATGGATGGCAACCGAACTTTAGTTGCCTTGTGAGTTGGCAACGCAAACGAAATTAAAACTATCGCATATAAGGTATGGCAACTTTCTCTAGTTGCTTAAAAGTTATCGAAAATATGATTGTCAACTAAAAATAATTAGGGAGTTCACAATGGAATTTTAAAATATATCTTAATATTGCAACGTTTCAATTTTAATACTTTATTTAATATGGGTAAGTTTTAATATGTTTTTGTTTAAATTTATCCAACAATAATTTCTGATTTAAACAATTTTGTTATTTTAATACTTAGTTAAAGTTTCAACTAGCAATAATCGCACCTCGGTAGAACCTCATTGATTACGATATGACCTCTGCGCAAAGCTAAATTTGCAAAATACGCAGGCAAGTATTTAACAAAACTCGAGTCTCATCCTAATCCCCTTGCTTGTAACATCTTGAATTTTACATGAACACATCCGCTTAAAAAAATATGGACACTACGTCTCTAATACGCAACATTCCAGGTGAAACTTCTTGAACATACTTTTGTGGTTAATACGACATTTCTGAATTATTAATTACTTTCACTAAGTTTACGTCCGACACTGGTCAGGCCTAATTAATTATATTTATACCTAAGATTTAAATACTTATTGTTAGTTAAGGAACAAAAAAAAGTTAATACTTCAATATACTGCGTTTTATATCGTTGTTGCCTGCTCACAATGGGTGCATTCATAAGACGTAGCTGTTGTGCAACTGTTGAGTGTTTGTCTTAGAAACGCATAGTTGAGTAGTTCCGCTCCACTCAACAGTTGAGTAACTTTCCATCATAAAATTTTTTCGCTACCTATAGCCAACATGTTGTGCTCAGCCTGAACAGCTGATCGGAGAGAGCTTTATCTTTTATTTGATTTATTAGGTGGCAGTAGCAAATATTTGTTAAATTTCACATTACAAATGCGATGAAGTAACAAAATAAATTTATAAGATTAAATTATATCCATCCAGCCGTTTCTAAGACGTAACTGTTGGGGCCAACAGCTTCACAACTGTTGAGCTCAACAGCTACGTCTTATGAATGCGACCATCAATTCATATTTTAATAAACTCATTGTGAATTCCCTAAATGTAAACAAAGCTTCAAAATATGAGAAATATAAAAACTTAAAAGAAACTAGTTAAACAAAAAAAAAAAAAAAAAAAAAAAGCCCATAAATTTACTTGCCTAAAAATTATTAGTTCAGTGAAAGTTTTTTTTTCGATGAAAACGATAATTCAAATCTCTTACAAGTGCCGCCTCTACTGTGAGTAAAGCCTATAGCACACGTCTGCACTCGTGCAGTCTCAATGGCAAAACTCTATGAATTGGGCTACAAATTGGTACCCCATCCGCCATATTCTCCGGATTTAGCCCCTAGTGAGTTCTTCCTATTTCCAAACCTAAAGAAATGGCTCGGTGGAAAGAGATTTAGCCTATTTTAAGGATCTCGAAAAATACTATTTTTTGAAAGGGATACAAAAACTGGAGAAACGCTGGACTGAGATTATGCAGATTATGTTGAAAAATAAATTTTTATTTTGCAAAAAAAAAAGTCAAGGACTTATTGATCCGCCCTCGTATAATGAGGCAACTCATTTAAATATTTCTCAGCTTTAAGATTTTTTACTTTGATTTTCATTTTAGATAAATAATAATCATAAAAAATAATTTTTGATTTATAACAACAGCCTTTTTTATAAAAATTATGAAGGCTTTATAAAGGCTTTAAAAAAAAATTTATGAAAATTTGTTTTAAAAACCCTTTATAAAATCTTAATAAGTTTTACAAATAAGGCTGTAAAAAAATAGTTTTTCATAAAAATTTTCTTATTAAGCCTTTAATAATTTTAGCAAATAATGCTGTAGGAATTTAAGGAAATAATAAAGAAAAGTTTTCACCAATTACTTAGTTTAACAACTTACTGCCCTTTTCACAATCTACTATTAGAAGCTAACAGGGGCTTTAACGGCAAATTTTGTATGATGAACTGTCAGTTAAAGTTCAAGTTAACTCTTAATCATAAATTGTGAAAAAGGACGTTATAGGGACAAAATTTAATTTAAAATATATATTAGTGAAGCACAAACTAATGCACCACAACTAAATTTTAATAATAACAAGCATTAATTCATTTATAATATATTAGCTTTCATAATTTATAAATATCATGTCTTTTGCATATACATACATATGTATGTAAGCAATTGTGAAAGAAGCTTAAGTTTAAGATACTTATCAGCGATATTATATGCATAATAATTAAATTTGGCACAGAGGGTTAAACTCACCAAATATGAAAAAAAAACAAGGAAAACAATGCGCAGACTACTAAACTAGGGTCATCATTTCTCACCACATTTAAAGAAGGGCAAAGCAGAAAAACATTAATAAAAGATGTTGTTTACCCTAAACTTAAGACTATGAAACAAAAAAAAAAAAATCTAAAATATAGTTATACAACTTAAATGTTTTTTTTTTAAGACACTACATATTTTTACTCGTACGAGTAGTAGTTTGGCGCACATATTTGTTCCTGAGTAAGGCTGAGCAATTTTAACAAACAACAACGATTATGCTAATTGCTGGTCATTGTAAAGAACTCATCAAAAAGTGCAACAAACATATAAATAACAAAATTACAACAACAAAAAAACGAGGGGTGTCCGCTTGTAAGTTTAACTGGACACGCGCACTGACCCAAAAACACTTGCAGAAAAAGAAGTCTTTAAAAATTCAATTCCTACATTTTTTTTCATTAATTAAATATGTTAATAATTCTCTGTAGTGTTTTACGAGCTATGCAGGTATTTTGAACTCTCGCTCATTTTGCTGCCATATAAACCATTAGTAAATGTCAATTTGAATAGAAAAACCATAAAATTAGTGCTCAAAACCTATAGGAAAATTTAATAATTTAGGTTAAAACACACAACACATCTCAAGGCAAGGTGCAATATTTAAGTATATATTTTACAAGTTTTCTTCATTTCGTTGCTGTTTTTAAAACAAAAACAAAAAATATAAGATGCCAATTTATAACATGCAATATTATGAATGCCTTGTGTTGTTCCTTGTGATAAGTTTCTTTAAAAAATGTGATACATATTTTCTTTCTTTCCTTTATTGCAGCAAAATACATACTACATAGTAGTAGTATGCACATATTTAAATGCTCGTTCTATAAAAGTTTTCTATGCAATAATATTTGCATAAAACATTGCCGCAACTTACAAGAAAAACTCTGTTAAAATTAAGAATTAAAAAAGAAACAATAATAACTTTAAAAAATAATACATATTGTGTTTCATGAACACAATTTAAATAAATGTATAATCATACAAAAAATCAGAAACGTAATGGACATTTGCAATACATATTGCTACATTTTTTTTTTTTAATTTTAAGGTGTTTTTGTAAGTTTGCCAATTTGCAATTAAATAGGAAGTCCACCGTCTACAATTCTTATAAAATCAATCAATCAATTCTTCGCAAATACGGCCACGGTTTGTATGTGTCAAGGCGGGGGCACAATGAATCCGTCATACGTTAAACTTCGCCTTTTTCCACTGCCAGCTAAGTTGAAATACATGGTTTCTTACGTGTCCGTCAACGCAAAGTACAAAAATTGTTCAACTTTTAACTTTTTGCATACGTTGAGTAGTTTGACAGATATTGGTTGGTTTTTTCGTATGTTCTGAATTAGATTTTTGTGTTTTGTGGCAGCAAAAATAAAATTTAACTAAAGCAATAAACGAAATAAATAAATAATTTCAATTTAATAAATAAAATGGAGAATCAACCTATTGAAGCTGTTCAAATGCTTCCGTCAATAAAGTACTCATTGTGCCAACCTTCTCCGTCCTTGCATTAATGTCAGTTGAAAAAGGCGAAGTTTAACGTATGACGGATTCATTGTGCCCCGGACTTCACTTTGGATGCGGAAAATTCTTATTTTCATGTGATGCCGGATGGTAAGAATATTAGTATTTGGCAGCACTGTTAATGGAATAATGCAAGAAGTTCCTTTGTATGAAGCAACCACTTCAGTTTTAATTATAAGCATTTTTAACCCCCGACTAAAAAAAGGGGTTTTATAAGTTTGCAGTGTGTGTCTGTGTATCTGTGTGTCTGTCCGTGTCCACGTACAGGCCAAACGGCTGGACTGGTTTTGATTTAGTTTTTTCTGTTTGAAAGATGACTTGATCGAGAGGGTTCTTAGCTATGTTGAAAGAAGATCGGTCCAACCGTTTAGAAGATATAACATCTTTTCTGAAAAAAGTCGGGGGTTTTTGAAATTTTTAAATTTTTTTTATTATTATTATTATTATTTCATATCGTTCATTTACTTCAATAATGTCATAACTGAAATAATGTGTTATATATATATATATATATGCACTAGCAACTCCTGAGAGAAGAATATTTGTTCATGTCTTTATTGGATTTGTAAATTAAATTAACACCAAGTGGACTTGTCATTACATTACAACAACATACACACAAATTTATTGCAGGATTATTTTTCTTTGTATGTTATTTTATATGGAGTTTGCCGGATGAGGTAAAGCCGACAACGTTCGAATTTGCACACACTTATATTTGAAACAAAACCAAACATTTTAAAAATTGTTGTTGTTTGGAATGTATGCAAGTGTGCAACAAGTCAAAAGTTGTCGATATCGTGGGACAAGTCCTTACTATTTCGTGTGTATAAACGTAGTAAATATTAATTTGATTATAGGTAAAAATTTGATTCCTTTTTAATTGATTTTACATTATTTTTATTAACCCCTGACTAAAAAAAGGGGTGTTATAAGTTTGTAGTGTGTGTCTGTGTATCTGTGTGTCTGTCCGCGATCACGTACAGACCAAACGGCTGAACCGATTTTGATTTAGTTTTTTTTCCTGTTTGAAAGGTGACTTGATCGAGAGGGTTCTTAGCTATGTTTTATGAAAATCGGTCCAGCCGTTTAGAAGATATCGCATCTTCTCCAGATATATTCGGGGTTTTTAAAATTTTTAATTTTTGTTATTGATATTATAAAATTGAAGTATATTTATTTATGTGACATAATGTATTTATTTAATTTCAAAAATTGGCTTGTTTTTATGGTTAAGCAATTGTCTATATGCATTTCGTTCCCGCTTGTGGAACTCGTCAGTAGACTTTTGAAATTAAATAAAGACATTATGTCACATAAATATACTTCAGTATTTCATGTATGAAAATACATATTTTATTTTTCTTTTTGCTTTTTAAATACTTCTATTGTTGCCCAATGTGGCAGCTAATGTTAAAAAGGTGGTGGAAAATAAAATAGATGCACAGTTGAATAAAGATGCTTGTTTTGTAAAGATATTTTTTGTGGTTTTCAAACTTATTATGTTTGTATATTGTAATTCTCAATATAGTATTAAGAGTCTTACTATAAACATACGGAGTTTGTAACTGAATTCAAAAATTTTTTGGGTTGAAGTCTACTGACGAGTTCCACAAGCGGGAACGAAATGCATATAGACAATTGCTTAACCATAGAAACAAGCCAATTTTTGAGATATTATAAAATTGTTAATCAAAATTTTATGTACATAATTTTTTTAGACATGAGATAATTTTTTCCATTTATATTTAGTGAAAATTTGCTAATGTTAAGCCGGGTTTCCATCTGCGTGCCATGTGCCACACAAGCGTAAAAAAAGTGTAACCACTAATTACTAATGAAAAACAGTTTGATTCAGATACATACATATTTATTAAGTTAAACAGTTTCATACACAACAGACAATTTTGTAGAATCCAACATGATTAGAAACTATTTAAATCAATAAATATATGTCTGAATCTAACAGTTTTTCATTATTAATTAGTTGGTTACGCTATTTTTGGCAAATGACACACAATAAATGCCAGATGTAAACTCAGCCTTAGATAAAGAAAAATTAAGAAATGCAAATAAAAATATTTGCAAATAAGTATACGGCATTGCAAAAGTACACCCAGAGACAAAACAGCTTAAAATCAATAAAAACCATATTGCATTAATAAGAAACATTAACGAAAGTCTAGACATGTTGAAATTTCTTATTTCAATATGGAAAAAATATTAATTTTATTTATTTTTAAGTATCTCAATATACATTTTCTATTATATTGAAAATTATTGAATTAATGTGACCCGTTCTTATTTTTAAGTCGCAGCTTTTTCCTGAGTATATAGAAACTTCTATAGAAAACTTATTTACATAATAGCGGAGTTCGTTCGATGTTTGATGCAAATTGTCTTGCGTACGTGCAAATTCAAAATATCGTATCTTTTTTTTCAAATCCAAACACAAAATACACACACAATCCAAAGAAAAGCTCCGATATTTTGCTTTTGCACTTAGTCCTGATTCACACACGTCAGGTCTGAGTCGTCAAGTCTTGAGTTTTTAGGAGAGAGAGGAAAAGAGAATGGAAAGGGGTACAGACTTGACCGTACCAGTCAAGTTTGCTTTTTCGTTTTGTTTTGTCATTCGTAATACTCTACTGCAACACAAATTGATGAGACTTGATGAAACAAACTTGACGGTGTGTATGAACGTAAATGCAGGTTCAAAAGAAAATTGAACAAAAACTGATCAGCTAAACCTGATGTGTGTAAATCAGGACTTCGCAAGACAATTTGCATCAAACATCGAACTCCGCTAATATAAAACTGTAAATTAGTTGTTTCATTGCGACTTACTTAGTCCCTATTTACACTATGCAAGTCTTATTGCTAAGCTGATTAGTTTATTAGGAGAGAGAGACGGGGGGAAAAGAAACGTTGCTGTTCCCCTCGTCTCTCTCTCTCCCTGAAACTAATCAGCTTAGCAATAAGACTTGCACAGTGTGATTTGGGACTAACTAACCAAAATTATTCACGATTAACGCACTATGTACTTGCAAATAAAATGCTTGAGGTTGCTTACAAATGTTTGCTAATGAAAAGAGCAACAAATAGATAGTTATTGCTATAATTTTTTTCCAATGTTTATCTATTTATTGTTTATTTTCATTAGCAAACATTTGTAAGCAACCTCAAGCATTTTATTTGCGAATACATAGTGCGTTAATCGTGAATAATTTTGGTTAATTAGTAAGTCGCAATGAAACAATTAATTTACAGTTTTATTTGCGCAAATAAGTCGTGCGTATAAACGTAGTATCAGAATCGACGTTTTGCTCCCTGGTTCTTTCTTTAAATTTTTTTTCTAATACGTTTCTTCTATTAGGTTGAAGTAGAGCTGCAAAACTATCGATGGTACTATCGATAGTATCGATAGTTTTATTTTAAGTGGACTATCGATATTTTTTTCGATAGCGATACTATCGACAAAAACACGCTACTTAAAGAGAAAAAATCAAAGTCAATAAAAACGGAATGATGGCGCTGTGTATAAAAAATGCAACATTCAAATTTCGCCGCCTGTAAACCTTTATAATAATGGGTATCATTACATATATATACATATAAATGTGAAAACAAATTAATTAGTTTTGATTTGTTTCAACTTAAGATGTCAGTTTTTATCTACTAGATGCAAATTGCATAAAAATACAATTATTATGTACCAACGGCTTTGATACATGAAGAAATTTGACGGCGGCTAAATTTGACGGCTGCTGGACTGTCTCCGGTCTTTACTTTTAAATAAAAGATGACGCTAAATAGTTTGCTTCTCCTTCTGTTAAACCAATACTTTTTAGCTAACTGCAATAGTTTAAGTAATGATGAAAGATTTTTTTATTTTATTCCATTTTAATTTATTTTTAACCCCCAACTAAAAAAAGGGGTGTTATAAGTTTGTAGTGTGTGTCTGTGTATCTGTGTGTCTGTGTATCTGTGTGTCTGTCTGTGTCCACGTACAGGCCAAACGGCTGGACCGATTTTTGAAAGATGACTTGATCGAGAGGGTTCTTAGCTATGTTTGAAAAAAATCGGTCCAGCCGTTTAGAAGATATAACATCTTTTCTGAAAAAAGTCGGGGGTTTTTAAAATTTTTAATTTTTGTTATAAATTATTTATTGATTCATCTATCTATATGTTTGCTTTTCGTTAATTTTTTTTTATAGACCTGTGTATATATGTTTGTTGAATATGTGTGTTAAAAATATTGGAACTAAAAGTTTTAAAAAAATCAACTTTCTTTTTACTTTATGGAATGATTTAAAAATTCAAGATTTTATATCACAAAAATACACAATTGATAAGTTTCTAAGAATCAAAAACTATCGATAGTATCGATGGCATCAAAAAATACTATTGAAACTATCGAATGGAGCCACTATCGATAGTTTTGCAGCTCTAGTATGAAGGCGTACTTAAAATATAAATATGTAAGCCTTGCCTTCGTTTAATAATAATAAAAAGAAGAAAACAAGTGAAAAGTTTGTGAACTTTGTTTGGAATACATATTAACCTTTTTAAAATGTCCGTTCGTTGTTGGTTTTTGCTTTAGTAGTTAAAACATTGCAACTGCACGCGATGGTTATGGAATTATTTTACTGTTTTGTTGTTGTCTAACACTTTATTTATTTTCTTCTTCCGACATGTTAATCTTAAATAAAACGATAATTTATATTAGGAACTTATGTATGTATGTAAATCTCTATTTCACTTAATACCGCAATGATTATTGACCTTTAGTCACTATATTTTTTTTTCTTGCAACAGCTATTAATGAAATGATGAATTAAACAGCTTCCATAAAACTGCATTAAAAAAAGTTCAACGTCAAAGTGCTTTCGTGCTATTTTGGTGATGCCAGATAATGTTGATGCATACTTACATACATGCATACATATGTACATACATATGTGTGTATGTATTAAGAATTCCTTATTACGGTTTATTTTCGAAGAAAAATAAGTTTTCAATTTACAAACAACTCTATGAACATAAAAACATAAAAATATTTTTATACTTATGATTTGTATAGGCTAAAATTCGTATCGCTTTTTAAGCCAAATTAAATTAACTAAATTAATAGTCATTGGCTTGTGGCAAAAATTAAATAAATATACTTAATACAGTAGTTTTCGCTTATAGTCACATTTAAAATTGCACAGAAATTGTGGACTATATCGCTAATGTGACTATAAGCCTAATTTTTTTATATGCCACGCAGAGGTATATAAAAGAATTTCCATACAATCCAATTATGTCAATTACAAAACAATGTTGTATTTAAAAGGCACATTTGTGTGGCCTTTTATGCAACAATGTTTTGTTCTAAAGATATGTTTTTCTACTAAACAGTAGATGGAGGTTGAAATTTAGATTAATTTTTTGGTTTATGACTTAAATAAATAACTAAAAAAATCTGTTGAAAATTTTTGTGACTATAACGCGAATTGTTTGCATACAATTTGGATTTTGACTACCACAAAGTTGGTGCATATATGTCAAATATGACCATATCGTAAATGGACTATATCGTCAACTTTTTGAATGACATTAAGTTCAAAAGTCACAAAAAACATTAAATATGGACTATATCATTAATGTGACAATAAGCGGTAGTGACTATAAACGAAAACTAATGTAGTAACAAACCAAAAAAGTTTGCCTTAAGTCCCTATTTACACTATGCAAGTCTTATTGCTAAGCTGATTAGTTTATTAGGAGAGAGAGAGAGACGGGGGGGGGGGGGGGGGAAGAAACGTTGCTGTTCCCCTCGTCTCTCTCTCTCTCCCTGAAACTAATCAGCTTAGCAATAAGACTTGCACAGTGTGATTTGGGACTTAGTAGAACAAAAATAAGCAAATTAACTAACATGTGTATAATTAGTAAAGAACAAACGACAATGGTAAGACTGTTGCAAATTTAGAGATGGTAAGGTGAGCTTTCATTACAAAACGTCTTTCAACAAATTGAAATACGATGAATCAAAACAATTCACATATTCCATTTGCAAAAAAGTTTCGTATATAAAGCAGAAATCTACACCAACTGACACCACACACAGTGGACCAAACACAGAAAAACGCTGATGATGAAGGTTTAGTGGCCTTCGAAAACGACTAGCTGTTCCGTTCAACTATGTGTTGTCAGAATATTTACAACTAACTTTAATGTTATTTGCTCATTAATAATTATCACATGTAATTTGGCTTAAAAAGCGATACGAACTTTAGCCTATTCAAATCATAAATAAAGAAACAAATGAAGTTCGAAAAATAATAATAATTAAATTAAATAAAAATATTTTATTTTTCTCAAGAGATGCGTGTACAAGTTTTTTTGTGAAATTTTTACACAGGATTAAAATGTTATATTTTATGATTTTTTCTGCATTATTTTCTCTAAAATCGCATTTTTTTTTAGATACGAGTACATATCGTCGGGTGGGTACTGGTTTGACGCAATAATAATGTATTCTTAATGTACTGTGCGGCAAACCAGTAACCACCCGACGATATGTCTATATTGCAATAAAGGATCGATATGAATCGTTAATTTGCTCGAAGAACATCATACATAAAAAAATTGTTTTACAGAAAGACAACCTAATGAAAACAGAAAATCTTATTTATCTCACAAGATACATAAGTACATATTTGTATGAAATTTTTACACAATACTAATAATGATATTAAGTTTATTTGGGAAATTATCAAAAATCACATTTTTTGAGTTATGATGTTATTCAAGTCATTGAGATATATTATTTTGGCTTTATGAAAAACGTGCAATAAAATATAATATGTTGTTTTACTTTTTGCAAACACACATAATAATTTTTAAGAAAACCCTAAATTTAAGACAATAAATCAATAAAAACAAAATAAATTAAAGACAATATTAGCAACAACAAAAAAACATAAATAAACAAATCAACGATGAGACATCAAACTGCAAGACGTATATAATGCTATATTTTCATCCAATAATCCCAAGTGATCGGGTGTCAAAACCATACCGTGGACACTTGCATTTTCAGCCCGACTTGAACGTCGTGACAACCATATGACAAACAAGAAAATGCTAAAACATATTAACAAATAAATAGCAATAGTAGCGAAAACCTGCAATATTATAATAAAAGCAACCTTTGCGTTCATCTTCATTGAAAGTTTGTACAAATTTGCGAAATTTCGAATGTATGTATAGCGAAACTTACTATTAAGAGAGCTTTACCTAGACCAAACAATAATATAGACCGTTTATTTTCATTTTTACTTTCATACAGCCAGTTTTCTTTGGTAGCTTGCTCCATCTGATACGAATGAGAACGTTGGAAAAAGTCTTTAGGAATTTCCCGAGGATTATTTGGTTTATGCTTAGAGAATAAAAAAAATATATGAATATATTTATTTATTTATTTCTTTATTTATTTATTATTATTAATATAATAATATAGTAAATAAATTAAGATTTATATATTAAATAGAGAGTAATACAATTTCTTACAAACTATAGAAAACAATTGCACAGATTTGGCTTAGCCTCATACCTTAAATACTTCATAAATTTTTTTTTACTGAAAGTAATGTAGAAATGCGTACGGATAAATGTGGAGGAAAACTATTAACAAAAACCTTCAATATAGTAAATAAATTAAAAATTTATTTTAAATAAAAAAAGCAATACCCCAAATCGAAAGGCCCCGGCGAGATTCGAACTCACGATCTCCTGTTTACTAGACAGGCGCTTTAACCAACTAAGCCACGGCGCCCAGTTAGTGACATTTCATTCAAAATCGGTTTTCCGTTTTTTTCTAATGTAGAAATACATTATTAAAGCTTGAAAAAGCTTTTTCGACGAAGTTAAACTATAGGCTATGTATTATGACCAGTGTTGTCAGTTCTATTTTCAGCCTCCTCGCCAAATGACTTGTCGAATATCGTCAATATAGTAAAACATTAAATTTTAGCTACTAGCAATATTTTTATTTTGTATCTTATTATAATTTATTAAAGGTATTCATTTCAGTTTCTTTTTGTTGGAAAAATTTAATTTTTTTCCTGTGTTTGTTGTAAAAAAATTAAATTTTTCCATTTTTCCAACAAAAAAAACTGAAATTATAATTTAATTTTTATTGTAATTTTTTTTTAATTTTACGTACTTGGATCCTATGGATCGTTTAGCATAAAATTAGTATTGTGTGAAAGATGACATTTAGAGCAAGAAACGCAGACAAATTTTAGACTAAAGCCTAAAACAGCAACATAATATTTTTCATATTTCAACGAAAATCTTCGCCCATCTTGAGCAAAAAAAAATCGTACGGCCATTAAATTATTAATGCAACCAACTTGACAAAACGAATGATGCAGATGTTCTTACTTTTGGGGCTACTTTCACGTGCAATTCTCAGAATTGAGTACCAAAATCATGTTTTGTGTGTGTTATCGAAATGTTGGTACCAATTTATAAAATGAAGTTTTCTCCACTGTGTTTCATAAATACCATATGAGATTTTGTGGTCCACAATTTTTTTAAACTTCTTGAATTTCAGAAAATTTGATTTGAGATAAAGAGTTACAACATTTAGAATTTTTGCATGAGATATTTTAGATTGTAGAAAAATTTGCTTACATATAAAATTTCATATCGAGCTATAACCGCACAAAAAGCTTAAGTAACAAAAACAAAATTTTACAGGAGAAGGTTTTTTTAATTATCTTCGATCTTATTTAAGTTAATTCATTGAATTTTAGTATTTAGGTGTTATTGTGCTAAATATAAGTAACGCATCGAATTTTAACGAAATATTAGCATAATAACGGTATTTTTTGTCCCTTAAGCTTTTTTTTGCTGTCTCCTTGATAACCTCCTGTGTATATTATTGTGTTGGTTAAACTAAAAAAAAATTTTTTAGGAAAAAGTAAATATCAGTTTTTTATCTAAACTTGTCTCCAAATTGATAAATTCTTTATTGGCGCCATGTAGTGAATCTTCTACAGACTTATTACTTTTCGAATTAAAAAGTTCGCTATTAAATTTGTTGTGTATAGTTTTACCGACGGAAAGTATTTCCATGTTCGTATACTTTTGTGAAGAAATTTTTAATAAATTGCTACGTACCGGAACTGAACTGGCGACTATCTCAGTTTTTCGCCAGGACTGCGTAATCAAATTTAAATCATAATAAATTGTTGCAGAGTTATCTAAATAACCATATTTAAGATTTATAGGTGATTTTTTTTCAAGTTGGAGAACATAGCCTTTAAAACAGTGGTAACTCACTTCAATACAATCATATTTTTTTGATTAGGCGTAGAATTGAATTGAATGAGCCTTATCGTGATTCGCGTATTTTGACTTAGACTACAAAAAGTTGGTTCTAGATTAAAAATACTGTATTTATTTATTTTTATTGTTGGAAGAATTCTAATGATTTGTTCGTGAAGTTACATAATATATACAAGTATGTATGTACGCAGATTCTAAATTTGTGTGTAGTTTTGTTGAGATATACTCAATGGGTCACGAGCTGTAGGATAATTTCCAAATACATAACAAAGCTTATAATAAACTGGTATGTGATGTTTTATTCTTATATTATTAGATGATACATATTTGGTCCAAATGTAATGAGGCCTTATAGTATACAGATCTTACCTTATAAAATTATAAAAACGAATTATAATTATCACTACCCATTTTTCAGCGCAAGTCGTTGAAAAAAGTATTTCAACAAAAATTAGTGTCATAACATAGTTTCATGCCATTAAAGGGCCATGATAGGTAATTTTTATGGGAAAATTATGTAGAGGAAAGATGTTGTGGTATTTATTCTAAACAAAAATGGATACAAAAGTTTTTCCGAAAAACGCCGCATTTAATAGTTATGCTGCCAAAAGTGTTTATATCCAAGATAGGTTATTTTTTAGGTGAAAAATGCAATGCGCATGTCGGTATGCACGCTGTATGGAGCGAATAAAATAAGTACTTTCCGCAATTTGTATGGTCTAATAATGTGCATGTGGGTGAATAAATTGCTATCAGAAAAGGCTGATCTAGTTAATTATTTTAAAAATAGATCATGTATGTAATATTGTATGTATGCATATACTTCATACGAAGTCCATTAGCCGTATTATATACGGCTAATCCGAATATTATATCATACTTGCTTTATTTTCAAAAGGAAATTTTAGCTTAAGTAACATGTTGCTGGTACAAAAACTGTAAACAAAAAATAGTTTGTACTTAAGCTTAAATTGTTTTTGCTATAAAATTGAAACGTTATACCCTATGGTTATAAAATTTTGACAGATAATGCCAATGATAACAAGTTAATGATTTTTATAAAAAAAACGCATTTCGAAAATCATGTTAGTTAAGCTTCTTTGGCGGTAATGGCTCGATATTTTAAGCATTATTCAATTGTATTGAAATAATATAGCCAAGGAGTTCAAACGTTGGGTGGATAAAAATAAAATAAATTGTGTTATTTGCAATTTGGATTGACTATTATTAGCCCGAAGGTAACTCCTGAAACCAAAGCTAAAATTGGTTTTTGTTTTCAATATAAGTGGTCCATCAACCGATTTGTTTTTTTTTTTATTTTTTTATATATATATATATTTTTTTTTTTTTTTTTTTTTTTTTTTTGTTAAGCATCAAAGAAGTAAAAAACAAAAAAAAATCCCCAACATGGAAAAAATTGCCGCACATAAAATAATTTCTTTAAAAAAACTAAATAAAAAATTATATCGACTAGAGAATGTTGCGGTGTTCTGTATTATATAACAAAAGAAAGTATTTATACACCTATTTGGACGACATTTTTTGCTCTTTGATACATCATTAATCGACTTAAGCACTCTCATCAATGGCTCACATTCGCAAGCAGGTTCATTTTAACTTTAAACAAACGGAATCTTATACTTTAGTCAGAGGGCATTGGACGCAATAAGAGCTCGAAAATTATTTGCTTTTAACTAGTATGAAATTGATTATTAATCTTACCTGAAATTTTTCTGAGAACTGCGACAACTCTTCACATCTTTCAGAAGTTTTATTATAAAAATTACGCAAACCAAAATAGCGCTCTTCGCAATCAACTGGTGCACAATTTTTAAAATATTCTTTATCATAATTTTGGCAGTCGACAAAATCTTTTCCTGAAAAAAATATAATATATGTATAATTTATGTTAATTCTGAATATTTTTAATATAAACTTTTAAACCGTGGTAGATTGTACTTACGCTTTCTCAAAGTACGATTGCCTGGATCTAATATGTCAATTCTCGTATCGAATTTAATCAATTGCTTAATAATACGTTTTTCATTATTAACATTTGTAGAAGTTATTATAATGGGACAAATTCCAACACGATTAAACAAGGACTGAAAAATTCATAAAAGTTAAGAAAAATGTTAATACCTTTAATATTATTATTAACTTACTACAGTTGGCAAAATTAAAGAAATTTGTTGAAAAGCACCCGGTTCTATAAAACCAAAATCTCCCCCTATTATGCGTCCCATCTGCGTAGGTATGAATATGTACTAGATACGAGCACAGCATTATTCGAAAATTACTTACCTTACCCTCAACAACACCAGGAGTCACATTTAGCCAACAAAACCCATTTGCTCTTATACGAAATAGCAATAGTTCTTTATATTCATAGTCTAAATTTTTCAAAGTGACATCTAATTTTTACATAAAACAAAATTATAATAAATAAATAAATTAATATAAATTTCTACTTACCAAATATTATTCCAATATCTTTTGGTTTAGGCATTCTGGTTCTGATTTTCATAATTTTGAGAATTCCCTGGACATTTCCAAATATTAGCATACACATTACGGAGAGTATAAATAATTTACTGAAATAAAAGGAACATATTGATTTTTAATTCTAACTTCTTAAAATATATATAAATACATATAAGTATATTTTAAATAAATAAATAAATAATTATGTCTCAATAGGATTCACCATTATCTACATAAACTATCTCTTTATTATTTAATTGTAAAAAATCTTAAGTGAGTACAATTTTATTAAAATAATTTTTTTTTAAATATATCTTTTGTTTTATTTATATCACTATGCAACTAAAACTTTTATCTCAATAATAACAGTCTGGCCACATCAAAAAAAAAACACGAAAGCTTTTAGTTGGAAATTCTGGCAATCAATTGTTTTGTTAAATCTGCCTTGTTGAACCAGAGCCCTGCGCCGATCGGCTTAGAGCCGGCTTAGCCGAGCCGCCGAATGCTTTTGTCCGGCCGCCGCCGACGATTTTTTTTCGGCTAATTAGCGGCTGGAAATTAGCCGCCGATTGATATTATTTTTTAATATTTATTTATATCAGTTTTCTGTGTATCTTGGATATAATTATAGACTTGTATTTATTCAATTTGTAAATTTTTCACTAAGTACATATCGTTGACTTAATATAGAAAAACCCTAGCTCATATTATTGAAATTGAGTTTTTAAATTGAATGAAATTGAAAGAACATTCTTAAAACATAATGTCTGTTCATTTAGTTTCCCAGCAGAAACTAGCAACGAGAGAGTAAATCAGAAACTTACAATATTACTCTCCCAAATATGAAAAAGTCCCTGTCCAGACTTGCAATTTCCGTTGTAGGAATTCTTGAGTTTATAAGTGAGATAGGTGAGAAGATTGGGGAGGGGTACACAATTTCATGTGGTCGGCAATTCTCTTTTGTTTCGAAATTCACAATTTTTATTTTAAATGTATTTGAAGTTTTATTTTATTTTCTTCATTTGTATGAAAAACACAAAATATAACAAATAGTAAACAGAATTATTAATTTTTTAGGAAAATTTGTGGTGTAATAGCATTTTTTAATATTAATTTCAAAACTAGAATTTCCCAATGTAGACACATGCAACTTCAAAGCAGAATTTTAAAAAACTGCAAGTCTGGAAGAGGACTTACTTGTAAAAACTTGCAACAAAATTTTCTTCATATCAGAACCATGGATGTAAATCATGATACAATTGTACTTTTTCTGATGTATTTTGTTTGATAATATTTTAAATTGCAATTTTTTTTTTTAGTAAATGAACAAACCTATATTTAGTTCATTCATTTTAGTATTTGAAGCTAGGGAATTTTCACTTCTTTCCTATTTATTATCTTATTTCTATAATATTGTTTCCTATTATATTTGAATTTCTCTACCTTCATATAATTGTATCATGAAGTTGTTTCAGCCGGCTGACAGCCGATTTTCAGCCGCCGCCGATAATTTTTTATGAGCCAGCCGCCGCCGACAAAATCGCTCGGCGCATGTCTATGTGTTGAACTGTCTGATTATTCACGAAAATATACATATATATTTCATTTTTAAGATTAATTTTATTTTTTAAGTACACAATATAACCCTAAAAGCAACTTAAGTAAATATGGAAGAAACGCTAGAATTTCGAGACTTTAGTTTTATCAAAAACTTTAAGTTTGATGATGAAAGAGTATCGACCGTCACTTCAAGGGAACAGGTGTGTGTTGCATATTGTAAGAATTTTTTAAGTGCATTTAAAATAAATTTTTTATATTCAAGCAAAAAACGGAAAATTCTATAGAGAAATACTTCGATCGATTTCAACAAATAGGTATGTTGGATAAACACTTTACACGATTCTACAGGGAGGAACATCAAAGATTTCTGGAAAGTATGTTGCATCGTTTGCCGGGTAATTATGAATGCTTGGACTGCAGCAGGCCGTGGTGTATATATTGGATTTTACAAGCGGCGCACGTATTGAATTTTACATTTTCTACAGAAACATTAGAACAAGTAGTACAATTTTTAGTTAAGTATGTAAAAGTTTATGAAACAAATATATAAAATTAAAACATTGCCTTGCTTAGATGCCGCCATCCACAAGGTGGGTTTGCCGGTGGCCCCGGACAATATCCTCATTTGGCTCCCACATATGCAGCAGTCAATAGTTTGGCCATGATAGGCACACCTAGCGCATTTAGAGCTATCGACAGAGATTCTTTGGAACGTTTTCTTTTTGCTGTAAGAGAGCCCGATGGTTCCTTTAGACTTCATGTTGATGGTGAATGTGATTTACGTGGTGCTTACTGCGCCGTATCCGTGGCGAAATTAACCAATATGCCGAAGACAACGTTAGCAAAACTTTTTGATAAAACTGGTGATTGGATTGCTTATTGTCAAACTTATGAGGGAGGTTTTGGCGGAGCTCCTGACCTAGAGGCTCATGGTGGATATACATTTTGTGGCATAGCCGCATTAGCGCTACTAAATGAAGGGAATAAGTGCGATCAAGAGCAGTTGTTGGTAACAGATGAATAAAAAAAATTTTAAATCTATCTTAATATTTATGCTCTCTAACAGAAATGGACCTTGCAACGACAAATGGCTTACGAAGGAGGATTTCAAGGACGTACTAATAAACTGGTAGATGGTTGTTATTCCTTTTGGGTGGGCGCTACTATACCTATAACACAGGCCATCATGGCGAACGATGGCAAACCAATTTCAAAAGCCTTATTGGATGTGGGAGCGTTGCAAGAATATATTTTGCTGTGCTGTCAGAAGCCTAATGGTGGCCTCATTGACAAACCTGGGAAGTAAATTTATTTACAAACTTACTTTTGAAATTATTTTATCAACATTCCTTCTTAGGCCACAAGACCTTTACCATACTTGCTATACCCTCAGCGGCGTAGCTATAGCTCAACATTCGGAATCAGCTTTAAATCCTGCCATATTGGGTGATCCCATCAATGAACTTATGCCTACACATCCTCTTTTCAATGTTTCACCTCAAGCAGTCGTCCATAGCACACATTTTTATGAACAACTGAATAAATTGCGTTCCTGTACACATTTAAATAATAATGCAATAGATGAAGATGACTACGATAATGAGGATCCAGTAGAGGAAAATCCTCCTTCATCATCAAATTAATGTTTACTTTTTATTTAAAAAAAAAGTGATCATGTAGAAATTTCAATGAAGCGCATTAACAAATTATTACCTGCATTTTACAAACTGCATACTTTGTGTAAATGAATGTGTAAAAATAATATTGCAAAAAGCCTTTTTCTATTTTACAAAAAAATTTAAGAAATACGTATTGTAAATGTTGAATTGATATAGTAAATGTTATTTTCTTGAAATTCAAATTTGACTTTAATAAATTATTGTAATAAAAAGAAACAAAAATACCATAAAATACACAAATAAAAATTAAATTCCAAGCATATTTCAGTATTTTCAATTATTATTATAAGATATTTCATTCTATAATAAGAATTGAAACTATTGAACTTGAGACTGATTAAAATTAAAGTGGACAGTTTAATATTCTTAAATAAATACACATATTCCGAAAAGGTACATATAAATATAACGCTATCCATATTGCCAAAAATGCTTTTTAATTTCAATATAAATTGTCGATCGACATTTCCCTTTCGTTTTATGAAAACAGTCACTCGAACAGTTATAAACTCAAGGACGTAAAATAGTAACTTGAAAATGTAACCGCTGTAAGCTGATATTTGTAAACAATTTTCAGACAACTTTTCGTTATTGTAAGAACACATTTTCGATCAAATCAAATACACAAACCTCATAAATTTGAAATACATACGTTTTTTGTTACTTGCAAATATTTTAAATATATATAGGTAGCAAGGTTATTATTACACAGAATTTTTTAACTTCAAGTCCAGGGAAATTTGGTAAAAACCGCTTGACAAAAAATGTTTCTGGCAGCCTTGTTAGCTAGTGGCTGGGAATGCATGTTTTGTTGTCAAAATTGCTGTCATCCTTATATCTTGCGCCAACCAAAAAATTTCGGGCGCAGCTAAAAGGCAGAAATATTTTCCGTGGCGTCGGCTGAACGCCGGTTTTTTTAAGAATTTAAAAAAATTCTTGGACCTATTCGGACTCTGGGAAAGTATGTCAATTATTTAATCACCATATTGTAACATTGTTTGCTTTGCAATAGTTTAAGTATTGCAGTAATTGATGTCTCAAATACCATAAAAACATATTCTAGACAGTGTATAAATTTTATTTAACGAAATCCATTTCGCAAACCAAAAAAATATTTTAAGAAATCGTCCGACTGGTGCAAAAAATATGTGTTTACATAAAAACTTTTTGCATGAATTTAAGAAATGACTCCAGAAAACTACGTACGCGTTATCGCAGCTACGTCACCCAGACTCTTTCTATATGGTTTGCATTCAATGGTACAATTTATACAACAAAAGCGAAAACAACTATTTTTCAACGATGCTCGCTATCATATTAACTACGATATATAAATAAAAACTATACGCATGTTAAGTAGTCATAAGATCAAAAAATATGTATTAAAAATAAGAGCAGATAAAAAATCGCTGTGTAATAAGCCGCCGATAAGTCGAACTGTTCGGCGGCGGCTTGTCCGCCGTTACGGCTTGTTACCCTGCCTTGTGCTTCTTTCTTCGCGCCTTTGTACCAAAACAAAAAGTATAATCAAAAGTTTGGTCACAAAGTGTCAGAATTCTTTGCGCAAATTTTTTTATATATATGTACATTTTTTTTGTGAAAAATTTACGAGTGAATAAACAAAATGTCTACATTGGAATTGTGTGAAAAATATTTTGCTACCCGTGATGTATATAAATTATTTGGCATCGAAAAGACTGCAGCTGATAAAGACATCAAAAAAGCTTACTACAAACTGTCTCTCCTGGTGCATCCAGATCGCGTACCGGAGTCACAGAAAGAAGCAGCAACTGAAAAGTTCAAGTTGCTTTCAAAACTTTACCAAATATTGGTCGATAAAAACAAAAGGGCTTTGTACGATAAGCAGGGCGTTATTGATGATGACGATGATAGTCTGCTGGGAAAGCTTAACGATTGGATGGAGTTGTGGAGAAAACTCTTCAAGCCATTGACCAACGAAGACATAGACAATTATGAAAAATCGTACGTGGGCTCAGATTTAGAGAAGGCAGATATTAAGAAAGCATATTTGCTCGGTAAAGGGTGTATTAATTACATGACGAATTCGATCCCATTTATGAAAGTTGAAGATGAGACACGCATACAGGGCATTGTAAGAGAAATGATAGCTGCCGATGAAGTACCAGAATATAAAATATTTACCGAAGAGCCGGAGAAGAAACGTAAAAGACGTCACCAGAAATATGCCCGTGAATCAAAAGAGGCTGAAGAAATTAAAAGCAAAATCAATGCAAAAAACAAAAATCGAGACGATGCTGGTTGTTCATCGTCTACATCTGGTGGTAGCAGTTTAGAACAGGCCATTATGTCTAGACAGAAATCTCGAGAGAATGGTTTTGATACTCTAATGGATAAGCTTATGGAAAAATATGGTCATGAGGATGATAGCGATGGTATAGACTTAGGCACATATGCAAAAGTTAAAAAGTCTAAAAGGAAGTCTCAAAAAACGGACAGTACAGAAAAAGATGATAGTCAATTGCATACTGTTAAGAATGGAAAAGTTAAGAAACGCTAGTATTCTAATGCGGTATTTTGTTTTGGTTTAAAATAAATTTGATATACTATATCTATGTATGCATACACATACGTCCGTTTTTTATCTTAGATCTTATGAAAGTCCTTCCAATAGTGACTTGCGACCTTTGACATTTGATAGCGGTCATATTGGCGAAATAGCATTTATCGAATTGATTGGCATTTATTCAGTCTATTTTGCCAATTCACTATGGACGGATATAACATTATACAACACGTACAAATTAATTGCTTTATCAAAATTGGTGTTATGTTCAGGCACCGTTCGGCCCGTTGTACGTTTGAGAGCGTTACATACTGGTCGATGATAGCCAACTTTTTTTGGTCAGCTGTTTACTTTGTTGATTACTTGTTCTTGTCATAAACTGATCATGTACACAATGTCTCATACACTGATTTATTTAAATACAGGAAACGCACCGTATATTTTATTAAGCTAGATATATGTATTTATGATAGCACTATTGTCATTAATATAGACATTCTGAAGAATCCGATCTGTCAATATATTAAGTACATCAAAAGTAAAAACTCCAGCAATCCTTTAGTACATCAATTCATTTCATAAACATCAAAAATAGTTGAGATAGGTACATACATACCTAGTAAGTTATTGATTAATGACTGAAAACTGGGTAAAGAATGAAATAAGTATAAGCTCAATTTTCGGTAAATAACTTTAATTGCTGATGATGTGGGATTTTAAAATATTGTACAAAAATTAGCAAGTAAACAAGATTTTTGGTGGGGTTATCGTACATCGCCTAGAATACATTTACAGAAAACGACATTCTGACGCGGGTGGTAAAAAATAAACTTAAAAAATTGAAATTACGAATTGTATACAACGTTTATATGTGGCTTATCAAATATATTCGCTCACCTTTCTACCAATGAGAACCAAGAAGCTTGATGACTTTATTTTCCATGAGAATTAAAGCTAACTGCCATTCTGTTCAGTTATTCACCACCAGCCAGCGTTAGTGTTACCACTAAAATTCGTCCATGCGTAAAGCTCACAGTTTGTTGGCAACCACAGCACAATTCACTTTATGAGTGTTACCAAGTTTCTCAAATAGTATATAATCTGTAAAACACATTGACATATTTTATGTAAACAAAAAACTGAAAATTAAAATAGTTTATTGAATTTTATGCAGAAAAATGTCTTCGATTACCACAGATAAATGTCGCCTGTGTTTAGTGGAGACCGAAATCGCAAAAACTTACGAATTATTTAAGAAAAATAATAGCGTATCTTTTAAAGTAGAAGCTGGACAGAAAGACGAGTTTAGTAATTTGGAACTGTACGAAAAAGTAGAATACTGTTGTGGAGTGAAGGTAAAATATAAATTATTTATTAATGGTCTCACATACTTATATTATATTTACACATTAGTTGCACAATAACAAACAAATGCCCAAGCGCATATGTGGTAAGTGCTTCAACACGGTACACATGTGGTTCAACTTCCGCCAAATGTGTTACAATTCACAAGTGTTCTTGACCACACAAGTTAAGGAAGTAGTAGATATAGATCAAGAGCTAGGAGACCTGCACACTATACGTTCCAAGTTAAGCAAGAGCAAACAAAATGTTGACAGTACAGACGAATACAATGATAGTCACTACATGAACGATAATGCTTATGAGGATGATGATTACGATGAAAACAATTGTAATAATGTTATTGAAAAGAAAACGGACAAATTTAAAAACACTGAAAATGATAACTTAGAAAGTATGGCGCGATTTATTAAAGACAAAAGTGACCTGTCAAATGTCCTAACAGCCGAAGACTATGACGAAGCAATTTCGTATATTAATGCTGAGAATAATGAAGATCTGGAAGAATTTATAGACTACTGCGCTACAAAGAACGTATCGATAAGACAGTTAAATGCTAAAGCTATGTTGAAGTATAAGCCGAAAGTAGTAAAGCGAATGTCAAAGGATGAACGACATCAAATTAAGTCAGCTAAATTGCCCAAGCCATCCACATACATGTGTAATATTTGTGGAAATGTGTACAGCAAGAAACCATTGTTTCAGCACCATATGCGCATGCATTCCGACGTTAAACCATATCAATGCGAGTAAGTTGATTGAGATAATTTAAGGAGAATTTTTTTACCAATCTTTTGTGTGTTCTGTAGAATTTGCAACAAATCATATCGAATAATGAGTGATTTAAGAAATCACATGTATCGTCATACTGGGGAAAAGCCGTTTCAGTGTAAATATTGCGATCGTCATTTTATGGATCGCAGTTCTCGGCACAGACATGAAAGGTAAAATTGAAATAAATAAAAATTATATCATTTTATTTACCATTCTTTTGTTTTTGTTAAAGAATCCATACGAACTCTCGCCCATATAAATGTAATATTTGCGGAAAGAGTTTTACTTATTCAGCAATTTTAAAAAATCATTTGAAATTGCATTCGGGAGAAAAGGATTATGTGTAAGTTAATTCAACTTGATTGTAATGTTTGTATTGAATAGTTTATAATATAATTATATAGATGCGCAATCTGCAATAAGTCCTTTACTTTGGCACATCAATTGAAAGCTCATATGCTAACAATCTCCCACAAACAAAAAGAAGCCGCGTATGAAGCATCAGGATATAAGATTCTCTATGAGACGACTGTGGATGTCTAAAGTAATTAAGCCCATGGATGTTGTTAATTCATATAAACTAAAAGGTTTATTTACTGAATATAAAAAAATGAAAAATAAATTATGATTAATAAAAAATAAATACATGTATTAAAAAGTTTATTGAGATTTAACTATATATAAGTTGTTTTGTTTAATACATATGTATATTGCTTAAGGTTCCAGTTGTTCTGCCGCTCTGTGTATAGATGAGTTCTTATGGGCTTTTAACTGATGAGCCAGTTTAAATGATTTCCTACAAATATCACATCTGCGAATGTTAAAAAGAATTCATATATATTTATATACATATCGAATTTTTTATTTGCTTACCTATATGATCTTTCACCTGTATGAACTTTCAAATGTTTTTTTAGGGTCGTGGACAAAGAAAATGCTTTGCCACAATCTTTACACTGAAATGGTTTTTCGTTGGTATGTGTCCTAGAAGAAATCAAATAAAAACTATTTTTTCGTGGAACTTTTTTGTTAAAAAAAGAAACAAGTTAGTTTTTCCATAAAAACTACAATAAATCCTTATTAAAATAGTATTTTGTATGAAAACAATTTCTAAACGATATTAATATTCATATTGCGAATAGTTTTTTAATAAATCTTAAAAACAATAATTATTGAAATACCTTTCATGTCTTAAATTTGAACTGCGATCGCTGAAACGCCTTTCGCAATATTGACATACAAAGGGTTTTTCTCCCGTGTGTACGCGCATATGAGCTTGCAGGTTACAAGCTGTGATAAAACGTTTTGAACAAATCCTATTAACGAAATTCATAAAAGTAGTTTAGAAATTAGAATAATAAAATGTCCCAAAAACCTCTCGTACTCGCACTCATGTTTCTTCTCCTGGCGATGTATTTTCATATGACCACGTAAAAGTTTGCGATTTGCAAAATGATTGCCACATAAGTCGCAAATCCATACTACATGGCTTTCGGAGCCTGGTTTTAATGACGCACTACCAATTGCAGAATATTTAGTAGTACTTCCTTCTTTTTTTGTTTTATGTTTTTTCCTCATTTTAGAATTCAATGTCACTACAGCAGATTTTCGCAAAGATACATCACTGCTACTAGCATCAATTAAATACTCATCTACTATGTATTCCGTTTCTATGCCATTGGTTTCGCTAAATATACTGCAATCTTCTTCATCTATTTCTATGTCATACTCCTTTGTCATAATAGTAGAACTCAGTTGAGTTTGGTTACGGCCCACATCGGATACTAGGTGATGTAACATTTCTTGAGATATTCCTTCTTCAAAATTCGTGAGTTGCGAGTTCTCATCTTGTTCATAGCTTTCTATGAGGTATTCATCATCAACGTTTTGTTCAACTTCGAAAACTGAGATATTCTCTTTTTTATTATCGTTATTAGTGGTCAAATTATTTAAGTCTGTTTCATATTTTTCTTCGACATCTTCGTTTTCGGAAGTTATACTATTTTCTAGAAGATCTTGCACAAGAGAATTTTCAGATTTTTCATTTATTTTGCACTCTTCATTTTCTTCGATATCGTTGACAATTAATTTGTCCTGACTATTATTTTGATTAGAAGTTGTCATTTGATTTGAGCTTTGGAAATCCAAAATTTCGATATCGTTACCAATATTATTCATCTCATGTTCACCCTTTTTACTAGATGTTTCTTCTGATGTTGAATCTTTCCGTAATTTTATTGTTCTCTTATCCAAATTAGCTTCTTTGTGGTTAATTGCTTTAACTTCGGAAGCATCTTCTTGTGCCACATCATTATAATTAAATTCTTCCGAGAGGTTCTCCAACATTTGTTTGGGTTTAAATAGTTCACTGGCTGATTTAGTACGTTGCAATATCGATTGCAAATATGTATCTGAAGCTCGACATATATTACGAAAATTCACAGCATATTTTACCATAGTGAAGCATTTTTTACATATTTTATCAGGCAAATTATCATTAGGTTTCATCTAAAAATTTACGAAACAAGTTATATTTTTGGCTAAATTGGTAGTATACAATTATTAACTCACAGCTATGCCGGAACATTCAAAAATTTGCTTTGCCAACATTTCATCGTCATTAAAAATATAACGCATCGGGTCCACTGCATCTGCTATTTGAGGTTTCTTTTCCTCCTCTACAAGACACACGCGACATATGTTCCACGTTATATTTATTTCCATTCTGAGATATGTATATTTCTTAGTTTGCTGTTAATGATGTAAACTTTATTTTTTGTTAAATCTGAAACAGATTTCCCGACTTCCACTGTCTGTTTCGGTGCCTAAGGGACACTAGAATCGATTTCTATTAATTTTGAGTTTAAACTGTGAATAATTATATTCCGCCAGCTACTTTTGGAATTTAAAATATGTAAAAAAGAATTCCTAGTTCAAAATTTTTTATTCTTTCGCGTATAGAATATGATGCCAAAGAAAACTGAAAACTAAACAATGTAAAAAGTAACATTATGTTAATTTACATACCACTACGCACTTAAGCACACGCATCCATGTTAACCGAAAACAGGCATGTTATATTGAAAAGTGCTACAAACTAGCGATTTCACTTCACAAGATTAAAGGCATATTTATACATAATTTATTCATTTATTAATTTTACACTGAAAATATTTGTTAAAAAATAGTTTATATATTTATGTTCTCTTCAGTATTTTTCTGCTTAAATCGGGTTTAAGTCCTCCTCTCAAACCTAAATAAAAATTATCGAAAAACTTAGAAAAGGAGAAAAAAATTTGGCGGCAAGCCAAATGGCCCTTTTAGTTTTAATATAAAACAGTGATTTGGCATTGGATTTCTAAAAGCAACGGGCCAATATTGGTATGTATAAGTTGAGAGCTGTGCAAGGAATCTGAAGTAAGCAACGCCGTTTTGGGAAACTCGTGGTGGCTAAAATCCTTAAGCTAATATAAATATTCCTTATTAAGCAGCGCTGTTATGGGAAATACTATGGTGGAGAAAATGGGTTAAAGAATATTTTAAAAAATTTAATAAATTCTTATGCGATCTTCTTAAACAAGCCAACCAACATTGACTGCATTGAATGGAAAATACATCATAAATTCTTAAATTTCACTCGGAAACTAGGACTAGCCGCCAATATTTTCATGTAAATTTTTCTGCTTATTTTTTAGTTTTCTGCCGGATGGAATAATTTTTATTTATTTTTGAGAGGAGGGCCTAAAACCGATTTGTTCCATTTTTCTACCATTAAGATGCATTGCTTGTTATTCCCAAAACGTATCTATGTAGGGATGTATTTAGATGAGTCTTCAGATGATGAGCTAATTTGAATGATTTTCCGCATGGTTCGCACCTGTAAGAGATAAAATAAGTTCTCATTACTATTTATGCATACGGTTTATTAACAATTACCTAAACGATCTTTCATTTGTGTGAACCTTCATGTGGTTTTGCAATGTTGTAGCCAAAGTAAAAGTTTTACCGCAATCAGAACATTCGAAGGGTTTTTCATTGGTGTGAGTCCTTATAAATAGAATAAAATACATGCATACATGTATGCTAATCATTTTTTTTTTTAGCTATTGTTACATACCTCTCGTGTCTTAGATTTGAGCTACGATCATTGAAACGTCTGTGGCAATATTTGCACTCAAATGGCTTTTCGCCAGTGTGAATGCGCATATGAGCTTGAAGATTGCAGGCAGTTATGAAACGTTTAGGGCACAACCTATATATTTATAATATTTAATTATATTTATGTATATGTATATTTTTAAAACTCACTCGCATTCATGACTTTTATGCTGAGAATGAACTCTCATATGAAGATTCATAACATTCTTATTAGTAAATCGATTTCCACATATTTCGCAAACACATATCTGATTTGCAGTATTATTAAATTTAAATTGATTTTGGTCTGCTTTTCGCTGTGAGAAAATGGTAGGGCTTTTCCTTTCATCCGAACGTGTAGGTTCTAGCTTTATGACGGTTTTGTTTGTATGAAGACCTGTCTCACTATTTCCTTCAGATGTTTTTTTAAAATCTTCACTCTCCAAACACTCTTCAATATCACTCGTTGCATTTGAAATGTTCGAGCGGTGTGCGTAACGTTTAATTTCATCGTTCGTATCAACCGTTGAACTGACTTGAGCTTGGTTTTCATCGTCATTTATTTCTTCTTCAAAGTGTAAAATTAATGATTCATCCATATCATCTGCCTCTATCTTCACATCTCCGTCAATAATATCAAATTGCATGTCTTGACTCGATATTTCACCGTCAGGATTCTCAAAGTCTTCATTACTGCCATTCGAAGCTAAATTTTCATTCTCAATATCCTTACCAGTCCTACTATTTTCTAAAGTATTATGATCACTACAATTATCCGATTCATTCTGTAAATTTTCGTCTGTGTCATCTACAAAATGCGGGAATATTTGTTCTTCCATTTCTTCTGAAACTTCTATGATTTCCTCCATTTCCACTGAATAATCCGATATATTGTCTGCATTTTCTTGTTCGGTTTCCGCTTCCAGATGTTCTAGATTTTCAATGTCTTCGATATTTGATGAGTCATCTTTTTTATTTTCACTGATTTTTGAGACATTTCCTCCATTTTCTGATTTTATTTCTTCAACACCATTTTCTAAATCACTTGATGTCTTGGTTTCTGTATTGCCGTCTTCAACATCACAATCACCAGACGGACGCTTACTCTTCCCTGGTTTAAAGTAAGTGCTTGCTGATTTAGTTCGTTCCAATATGGATCTCAAATAGATATTAGAAGAACGACAAGTTTTTCGAAACTGTACTGCATTGTTTATTATAGACACACACTTGTTACAAATTTTATCGGGCAAGGAATCATTGGGTTTCATCTATTGACAGTATTCCATGAAAATTAAAATTTGACTGAAATATATACATACATATGTATGTATGTTTATATTTTTGGTACTTACAGAAACACCAGAAAGTTCATAAATATTACGAACCAATTTTTCATCTCCAAATAAGTGTCTCATTTGCTGGCTAATTCCATCTTCTTTGGAGCTAGTTTGCCCTTCCCGGAGACACACCCGACATATATTCCATGTAATACTAATTTCCATGGCAACACTTTTTTTATCGGAAAAGTTATTTAAATACAATACTCAAGAAATTGAAGTTTGTTTTACCAAAATGACCAAAATCAAATTTATTTGGATGTTTCAAAGAATTATAAACACAAAGTAGAATGTAAAAATCAAAGCAAAATGTTAAACGCCGAGTTGTATTCACTAGTAGAAATTTAATGTTATCTTTAATTTTAATTAGTGAGGTGTTAAAGGTAAGTGGTATATTGAGGGCCCCAAGTTAATTGGGGGCCTCACTATCGATTTTTGCCTTTCAAATTTGCAATACACTCACATTTTTTAACTAACCCATTCAAACTTCTTAAATTGACAACTTTATTGCTTTCTATTTCTGGCAATTTTATCTTCAATTTGCTGATCACAACAGCACATTGAAGGAAGCTACTATTTTGAGTTGTTTCTTCGTCGGAAGCAGTTATAAAATATAATTGACTATTAATTTGTGTCATATCTATCAATTTCAAGAAATTTTGACACGGAGTATGTGTGTTGAAATTGAAAGCGAATTGTTGAACGTGTGGCTGCAGCGTAAAGTGAAATCAAAATTTGAAACATTTTACAGAAGCGAGATAAGTATTAAACACATTCATCTGTCAAAAATAGTATACATACATGTGTGTTTATGAAAATTATTATTTTCACGACACACAGCACCACGACTACTTTTGTACCTGTAGCCAACTTAAAGTAAGTACACATCTGGCATTTCTTCTAGCGCCATTTTTGGGTGCAATTTTCAAAATGTTTTTAAACGTAGGGCGGCTTCTAACGAGATAAATTAATTATTTTTTTTATTTTATAATTTTATTTTTACAACCGTGAAGTATTTGAAATTGCCACGACTGAAATATGTGTTAATGTATATGTATTTCAATATCTAATACTTATAATGTGGCTGCCGCTTTCAAAATAATTAAATAGCTGGCTATATTGCTACAATTGTATTCGTGTAGTCGGTAGACTGCTGACGTGAATGTGTTTAATACAGCTACGTCCAAGCCATGTGTCTTTGCACGTAGCTGGTTCAATGCAATAGATTCCAGTAAAAATATGCATTGAATATAAATATAAATACATAACTGCAAAAATTTAAACATCGCTCATTTACTCAAAGAACGTCATAACTCGAAAAATCCCCTACTTAAGGAATTTTACAAAATTTTCAGTATAAATTTTATTAACTGTAAGTCCCGGGTCACACGTTTCAACTTTTGTTGCTCAACTCGTAATTCAGCTGTAAGAAGAACAGAGACGGAAGTACAAATATCTCTTTTTTTCTTACAGCTGAATTACGAGTTGGTCAACAAAAGTTGAAGTGTGTGAACCGGGACTAACAAATCCTACAGAACGTTACGTTAAAATCCATTTCTTGAGTTATGACGTTTTTTGAGTAAATAAAGCGATATGTACGTATGTTCGCATGTATTTAGAAATCGTGGAATAATGGTTAGGCTCTTTTATACTATAATTTATAATGACGTTCAATATATTTAGGGAGTGTTAATAATAATTCATAAAATGGATTGATGCAAGATCTGACATATATCATATTTTTGTTTTTTGTTTAATGATTTTCACTACTGTCGCACTGTCTGGAATAAATATTCTGAAGGAGCATTGCAATCACCATACTGCTAAAATTTTTAATTTAGTTAACTAGGTATTCGACTTGTAGACAACTTGGAAGAGATCAGCTGTTGTTTAAATTCCTAACAAAAATCCGCTTTACATTCTTTCAGCGAAATATCTTTCTCTCTCTATCTCTCAATACTCAAATACCTTGACAAGTTTAAGCCAGGTTAAGAACGTCTTACCATCAAACTACATATCGGCTTAAAGTAAGAAAAACAAAAAAAAAACAGAAACAGATAAAGAGATCACCTGTGGCACAAGTCAGTCTTGGGAGAAGTGTGATTAAGTAAACAACGTTTATACCGGTGAAGCGGTTACAATGGTATTTTTTTCATAATTTTTTTTCTTGTCAATGGAAAGAAGTGTACAGCATAGACTAAACTAAAAAAATGTATCAAAGCGCAGTTTTAAGCCAAACGCGATAAAAAAATTAATAAGATTGGTACAGAAAAGAAAAAATTATACAGATAGTAAAAGGAAGAAATGTAAGCAAAAATAGAAATAAAATAAAAACGGATAATTAAAATGTAGAGACGACTTTCACTACGGTTCAAAGCGCAACAAACTTCAATTTTATAAATTATAATTAATCACACGAGCACAAAAATTTAAAAAAGTTTTCTGGAAAATTTAAACTAGTGGTTTTCTTATTACATACTCACAAAACAAAACAAATGATGTGAACGTGTTGAAAAAACACAAAATTTAAAAAATTCTCACATTGAACCTCTATATGAATTGTCTTTACATATTTGCATACATACATACATACATACATGTAGTATGTTGCAAAATATCAGCAATGTATATTTTACACACATACAACATACATATGTATGCATAGGTGTATGGATGTTCACATTTGTCGTAAGAAATTAATTACATACATACATACATATATATCTATCATGTAAAAACCAAATCATGTATTGTTTTTAGTAATGTACTATGTACCTAAATCGTATTTGTAAAACAATTAATTTGTTCGAAAAAAGACATGTGTAAGTGCATCATGCATAAATCTAATTACATAACAGGTATAATAAAAAATTTTAATTAAACTCAAATTACAAGAGCTACCGACATTAAATTAAATAAGTATATTAAACAAAAGAAAATACATACACAAGCACCATAAGCTTGTAATGATGAACGTTTGAAGTGTTGCCGTGTTAACACAAATTTTGGAAAATTTTAAGTTTACCGTCTGTCTCTATAAAACGAAAGAAATCTTAGGTCGATAATTTATACTAAATTATTTATATTAAAGCCAAAGAAAAAATTTTGTGTTTCAATGTTGTTTACAAAATAATAATATGTCAAAATAATATTCGTTCGTTTTATAAAAACATGCAGTTAATTTAATATACATAAATTAAAAGATATACATACCTGTAACCAAGATTGATAAAATAAAGATTACGCGATGCACATGATTTACCGTTTGATGACGTAGTAGTCCCCTCGCAAAGGTTACCAAGTCTGTATCATATGTGAAATTTATAATTTCTTGGAAAAAATTTATTTATTTTGTTGTAGTTGGCAGCCCTGTGATTAATTTACTCAGAGAGATCTCCAAGAAAAAAATTAAATGTTGTTGCTTAAAAGCAGTGATGTCAACTTTTGAGACTTAAAACGCGTAAAAATTTTTGAAAAAAGCCCTTTCCAGCCCTTTTTAAATTGAAAAAATATTCAAAAATATAAAAAAATAGTAAAATTTTTCGAAAAAGCGTGAAAAGGGGCTAGTATTAAAATGTTTCTGTTGAAAATAAAAACATCAAATCAATTTTTGTAAAGTAATATATTAGACTATAAATAACTATCATGAGATCAACACACACATAGCTTGAGAGCTTCAATATTGTACATATTTCATTTACATTTCAATAAGGTATGGTACATACGTAGATTAAATAGTTAGCATATACATACATATATGTATAATAGAAATATATATACATAAGTAGATACAATTAAAATTGGCCGTTATTAAAAAATTTCGATTTCTCGCTCTTCCAAAAACATACATTATCTGTTTTAAGCTGTACTGAATAACTTTCAAGGCATAAAAAATTTGGAAGAAATAAAAGATTACTATATATTATTCCTCTTTTTAGGGTTCTGTACACCAAAGATGAAAGGGAACCCTATTGTTTTTGCTACGATGTCCGTCTGTCCGTCAGTCCGTCACACGGTATTTTCTCAGGAACCGTAAGAGCTACGGACCTGAAATTTGGACACAGTATGTAGAACATTGGCCGCTACAACAACATGAGAATTAAAAATTAAAGGGTGTTCCAAAACGAGCAACGAAAAATGTTAAAATCCCAATTGTATGAACATACATATGTATATTGAAACTTGAAATTTGTAAAATTAGTGTATTTTTACACAGACTACAACAATTAACACTAAAATTTAAAAAAATTAAAATTAAAGGGTGGTCCATCAGTTAATGCAATTTTGACTATGTAATTTTGACAATTTGCTATATCTTGGAAACCGTAAGAGGCAAACACTTGAAATTTTCAAAAACGGTAACACTAAAAAAACGAAAATTATAAAATCGCCAAACCAAAAAAAAAAAATCACCAAAAATTAAAAAAAAATCGCCATAACGAAAAAAAATCGCGAAAATTAAAAAAAAATTTCTAACACTAAAATAAATCGCCAAATTAGAAAAAATCGCCAAAATTAAAAAAAAAAAACGCCAAAAATCGCCAAAACGCGAAAATGTCCAAAAAACTAAAAAAAAAATTTAAATAAAAAAAAATCGCAAAAATGAAAAAAACGCCAAAAATAAAAAAAATCGCCAAAATGAAAAAACGCCAAAAACCGAAAAAAATCGCCAAAACAAGAAAATAAAGTGTCAAAACTAAAAAAGGAGCCAAAACTTAAAAAAATCACCAAAACCGAAAAAACGCAAAAAGTGCCAAAACAAAAAACCGAACAAATCCCAAAAACGAAAAAAATGCCAAAACTATATATTATATAGGATGAAGTTTGTATTAAATTACAACGGGCTAAATGTAGCCCTAAAAGGGCTAAGTTGGCATCACTGCTTAAAAGCTGCAAACAGTGATGCCAACTTAGCGCTTTTAGGGCTAGATTTAGCCCGTTTTCAGTCGGTCAAAACGCGAAAAAAATTTTAGCCCCAAACTAAAAAAGGCGCAAACCTAGCACTTTTTACAATAATCTTTCAGCCCTTTTAGCCTCTTTTTAGTTTTTGCTCGATATGGCTACATTCAAACTTTTGCGAACTTTTTCTTCTTTTATCTAGCAAAATAAAATGAGTAAAAAGTCGATATTGCTTTACCAATTTAAAAAAGAAGAAAAATATAGAGTAATCTTTTATTTCTTCCAAATTTTTTGTGCCTTGAAAGTTATTCAGTACAGCCTAAAACAGATAATGTATGTTTTTGGAAGAGCGAGAAATCGAAATTTTATTTAATAACGGCCAATTTTAAATGTATCTACTTATGTAAGCATTAGGGTGATCGACTCGGTTTTTCAATCGGTTTTAAAACCCGGTTTTTTCACAATACGGTTGTCGGATTTTTCAAAATGTTAATTTTTCGAATGTCGAATAGTCCGGTTTTTTTTACATTTTATAAACCGGCTGAGCCGAGTACTTTTCGATTTGTATATTTTGCAATAAAATTAGTTTTTACTATGTTAAAACTTAGACCAACGTGTTCTATTGATTTTCCTTAGTACTTTTTTTAGTGTAAAAGTTCTAAGCGTTTTTTGAGCATAGCAACACTTACTGAAACATGAAATTAAAGCAAAATTATTTTACGAGGTGGTAGCAGAGGCGAATTAAATTGGCCTTATGGTGTGCAATCGATGTCAAAATCCATTTGCAAAAACAGTTGTTTAGTTTTGTTGATATTTTGCTTTATATTTTATATAGATGTAGATATTCACCTTGTCCATTCATTCATATGTATATATATATTATATATCGAGAGCCTTTATTCAAAATAAGTCAACTCAAAAAAGCTAACATTTGAATATATATTTTCTTAAAATTAATTTGTGAAATCTTTTACTCAATGCTGGATATAAGAATTGAAGAGCTACCAGAAAAAACCTAAAATACCATAAAAAAAATAACTTAAGCTTGACTGAAAGCCTCTTCCATCTCGAGGTGGTCAGCTTTAGCACTCCCTAACTCAATCTCTAGTGTAACAGGGTCACTCCAAATTATCAATTTCGAAAGATTATGTCATTGACTAAAATCGGTCCATACATAATGTTTCTATTCTATTAACAGTTTAAAAGTTATACATACATTACCATTTTTTTGTGTTCAGCATGCCACATGCAACAAGATATGAGGTAGATTTATAATAAATTACTAATTTTTTTTAAATTTTGGAAATTTACATGGGAGTTAGCATTTATTTTCACCAAATAAATTATTCTTTGGGATAGCCGAATAAGATATTGATTGATATAAAACAAGAAAAAAAATTTTGATTCGAAATTTATACTATAGATGAATATAGCATAGGGTAGCTATTTGCCATTGGAAACTCATTTTGATAAAATTTCAGTTGACGTATTTTGAATAAAGGTTCTCGATATGTAGGCATGTGTATGTACTATACATAAGTATATAAAGTTAATTTTTATGTTTTAGCTTTAATTTTTGTATTGTTTTATAGTACTCGTATTTACATGAACTGTTAAAACTCTTTTTTGTTTTATAAAGCAATTTAAAATCAAAATTTTCGTATAATAATTTTCTTACTTAAAAAAAGCCGGTTGACCGGTTTTTCCTGAATTGTAAAAACCGAAACCGGGTTTTTCATAATTTCAAATATTCGAACTATTCGAAAACCGGTTTCTGGAAAAAGTCGAATAATCGATCACCCTACTAAACATACATATGTATATATATATTTCTATTACATATGTATGTACATGCTAACTATTTAAGCTACGTATGTACATACCTTATTGAAATGTAATATGAAATGTAAATGAAATATGTACAATATTGAAGCTCTCAAGCTACATATGTATGTGTTGATCTCATGATAATTATTTATATTCTAATAAATTAATTTACAAAAATTGATTTGATGTTTCTTTTTCAACAGAAACGTTTTAATATTAGCCCCTTTTCGCGCTTTTTCGAAAAATTTTACTATTTTCTTACTTTTGAATATTTTTTCAATTTAGCCCTTTCTAGCCCTTTTTTCAAAAATTTTTTGAGTCTCAAAAGTTGGCATCACTGGCTGCAAAACTAAGAAAAATAAAAAACAAAATAAAAATAAAGAGATAAGAAAGAGAGCAAATATGAAATGTGAGTTTGTGTGTGTGTAATAGTTCTATAGTTGAATTTTACTAACCAATGAGAACACAGGCTGAGTGACGTCAGAATTCCATCATGCGCAGAAATGTATTTTTATTTTTGCGCGCTGGCGTAATCTTTATTTTATCATTCTTGCCTGTAACCAGCGTTGTCAACTTTGAAATTTCAAAACGCACCAAAATGGAGAAAAAAACGCGCCATTTACAAAATAACGCACCAATCTTAGAATTTATTTTTTTAATTTAAAATGTTTATTGAATTAATTTAGCATAAAAGAACATTATTTTTTTGTGCTAAAAATTTAACAAAAAAACAGGATTTTACAGTTCAGGTTTAAAAAAATAAAACCCGAAAAAACTTAGCAAATTTGTTTACATTCATTCATTCATGTAATACATAGATATGATTTTTTTTAATTTCATAAATTCTGTATAAAACTTTTTAAAGAGATCAACGATTAATAGAAAGGATTCAAAACTAATAAAAGTTCCTTATTTATCATTTTATTCAAATATTTTAAAATTTTTTTATCAGAAGTTTAATATATCCATATAAAAATATAACAAAAATAAACAGCCTTTTACAATATATATACATAATTAAAAAAAAAAACAACAAAAAAACTAAACAAATTCGTACATACATAGTGTACATATGAAAGTGGTCTAGGTCATACCATTTTAAATTCGATATAGTACATTTTGATCAGACTAGTAAAACTCTAAATTAAACTGTTGCATAACAAAAAAATTATTTTTGGATTTGTTCCAATATCATCTACTAAATATCTCGACCAAAGAAATATAAGACTTATGCAACTTTTAATGGCACATACATATCTTTGCATTCATTTGTACAAGACTATATATTTTTGTATATTAATTTTATAAATTCGGTTTAAAACTTTTTAAAAAGAGAACAAAAATTAATTATTCCAAATAAATAAAGCTAATATTTTCATCATTATTGTTATCATTGGGCCATAAAACGGATTTCATTTCAAATTGTGATATTTCGTAAACATCATTAGTATTAATATGGTAATTAACACTATCAGGAAGTTGGTAAGTTTCACAACAAGAATTTTCCGGTTTTAACCCATTGTTGCGTTAAATTTGCGTTGGTGCCACCAAAAATTAAAAAACGCACCGAAATTTAAAAAAAAGCGCACCACGCACCAACTAAGGAATTTTTCGCACAACAAATTTTAAAAAGCACCCAAAATGGTGCGAAACGCACCAAGTTGACAACAATAATAAATACATCAAAGAATAAAAACTATAGAGAGATCAGAGCTTCCCTCTATTTTTTAATTTGAAACGCTTGTATGTATGTATGTATAGCATTACCGTTTATTATAACAAACTGTTAAATTAATATTTCTTCAAATACCAGATACTTTTTTAGACACTTTTTTCAAATTAAATTAAATTTTGATGTTAACTTCAATACTACTTCTCAAATAAAGAATTTCATTAAAATTTTTGTGTTATATTGATAAAATTATGAATGAATTATTTATCTTAATTTTTCAACAAGAAAAATATACATATACATCTTTTATACACGGAAAGTTTACTTTGTCCTAGTTCACACTATGCAAGTCTTATTTCTAAGCTGATTAGTTTGAAGGAGAGAGAGAGAGAGAGACGAGGGGAAAATAAACGTTTCTGTTCCCCCCGTCTCTCTCTCTCTCTCTCTCTCTCTCCTAACAAACTAATCAGCTTAGCAATAAGTCTTGCTTATACCCCTTTTAGACACGCAAAGTTTACTTTACAAAGTCTTTTTTCAGCTGTGTGAAAGATAGAGGGAGGAATACTATCACTTTCTGTCTTTCTCCCAGCTGAATTAAGAGTTTGGAAAGTAAACTTTCCGTGTCTAAAAGGGGTATTAGTGTAAACTAGGACTTTACAAAGTCTTAATTCAACTGGGAGAGAGATAGAAAGAGATAGTATTCCTCCCTCTGTCTTTCACACAGCTGAATTAAAACTTTGCAAAGTAAACGTTGCGTGTCTAAAAGGGGTAATATCGTTGCCTTAATATAGAAAGGCCATAACTAACAATTTTTTATTTTTTTATTTATTTATTTCAGTTGAAGTAACATTAAAAAGCCACCTTAGGCCAAAACAATAACATTACAGACTAATTCACAATGGTTATCTTCAGCCTTAATATTAGAAAATAATGATGATATTTGAAAATAATAAGATATAAAAGAATAAAAAAGAAATAAAAATAAAATAAAGAAAGAAAAATATGTATGATATTTAAGGCTCCCCAGCCAGGTTTCTCTATTTACTGAATATATTTTTTGAAATATTGGTAAAAAATATACATATGTAAATGTTTTTGAAAATTCTTGGCTCAAAAGTGGTAAAAAGAAACGATTTAAATTTGCTTGAAAAAAGACAACTCTCTTCTTTGTTTTTGTTTTGTGCCAAGTAGTCTAATTTAGACTATCTATAATATATCGTAAAATAAACAAACTTCACTTTTGGAATTCTACTTATGATGTTAGAAGAAAAAAAATTTATAAAATTTTTATACAATGAAATACTGAAGTATATTTATTTGACATAATGTCTTTATTTAACTTCAAAAATTGGCTTTTGTTTTATGGTTAAGCAATTGTCTATATGCATTTCGTTCCCGCTTGTGGAAGAGAGTCTTACTATAAACATACGGAGGAGTTTGTTAACTGAATTCAAAAATTTTTTGGGTTGAAGTCTACTGACGAGTGCGACAAGCGGGAACGAAATGCATATAGACAATTGCTTAACCATAAAAACAAGCCAATTTTTTAAATTTGTATACAATGCTAGCTTTTAGCCGCAACTCCGCTCGGGCTTATCTGTTTAAAAAAACCCATAAAAACCGGCCTTAAAACTTTATAAACAATCAAACCGTACCAAATACAAGAAACCGTATAAAAAATATTCTATATTTGACGCTGGTAATGTAATGCAATGCGAAATAATTTTCAAAATCGGTTTAGCGGTTTGGGTGTGAAATCGTAGCAAACAAACAAAAAAAACTCATTTTCACATTTATAATATTAGGATAAGGATTAAGTACGAAAATACAAATTATTTTGAGCTACTTTCAGAGTTTAGTGAGATTACACTGATTCTATAGCATGAAATGTATTAAAGATCGTTGACAAGAGTGGTAACATAATCAGTCGTAGTTTGGGGGGTTCAAACGTTAGTCTTAAGTGTAATATTCTCATTATGTTAATGTTAACATCTCATAACTTAAGAATGGGTCAACGGATCGGAAGCCGCATTTTGCATTTGCCGCATACGAAAGATATTGAGCTCACTTGGATTTCGTGAGACATTGAATCGATTCGCTTTGTTAGATTTCAAAAATATCTTTTTCATAACAAATCTCAAACTACTAAGCCGAACAATTTCAAAATCTAATTAGTTCTTAACCTCAAAAAGACACGTCGATTGCTGCCAACTTTACTTAAATTCGAGAGATATTGTTTACGAAAAATTTCAAAAAAAAAACGTCTTCGGTAAATTGATCTTAAATATTCAAGTGTGATTGATTTAGTCGCAATTTGTATGTACTCCTAATTTTGTTTTGTCGTACACACAAAACAATTTTTTTTTTAAATACGGCAGTTAATGTTCGAATAATGCCACAAGAAATTTTTAATGCCATTTAAGAGAGTATAATAATATTGGCTAAGAACCGTACTTCTTTAGTTTAACTTAGCCAAAAGACACGGTAACTTTACAATCATCACTAGTTACGTTTTCTGTCTGCACACGTCTCTCACCTGTGTAACGTGCAATATCAGCTATTTTACCGTTAGAAGTTCCCATTTATATATTGTATGATACTTATGAATGGTATGTATGTAGGTATGTATGTATGTATGTATGTATGAGAAAATTTATTCATAATTGCTTTAAGCAGCTCTTATATACATATGTACATATATACATATGTATGCATTTGTATGAACATAGAAGCTACAAGAACAAACATTTTAGAAACAATGCACAACACACAATAGAGTCTAATTCACTCACTACACACCATTAACCTAAGAAAGCACAACAATAACGACAACTTGTACTTGTATGTATTATAATATAAAAGAACAAATAAAAAACAAATCAATGCAGCTGCTTTAATCAGCAACTATAAAGCCACATGCATGCATGCATACATTTAATATGTATTAACAACGAGAACAAAATAGTGCAACCAACCAACCAACAAATATGCATATGTATGTATGTAATTATGTATGCACACACATACACACGTCTGAATACAGCCAACAGCCATTATTATTTGGCCTTAGAAAATTAGCGGAAAATTCTTTCAAGAAGCTACAAACGTAAAATAAAAATTTAGAAGAAATTTAAAAAAAAAAATAAAAAAAAAACAAAATAGGAATGTAGAAAAATGCTTAATTGAATTCCACTTGTATGTATGCGGTTAAGTCTACTAAGAAGATGAACTTAAAATGGGAAATTACTTCAATAATAAAATTTGTTATGCCATCCTTAAATTAACTTTAGTCAAAAATATATTTAACGACTGCAGATTAAACTAACACTATCCTGCAAATAATGCGACTAGTCCATGCACACATGTAAAGACTAGTCCAAAGAGGAGTAGGAGTACTCCAAATATATGTATCAAAAAAATTGGTCGATTTAGCATTGCGATCACTGTTGCCAGATTTGACTTTTTGATTTATCGTCATTTTGACGATTTTGGGTCACAAAAATAGCATTTTGACGACTGGACGATTTTCGCCTTCAATTTGACGATTTTAAAATAACTATAAATTTACACCATTTATTAGAACTTTAAAACAATTTTGAACTTGACCAAGAACTCGGCAGCTTTTGAAAGAATAAGCAATAAAACGAAAGCTACGGTCACACTTGGCAAACATTTGCCCAAAAAAGCGTAACCACTAAATGCTAATGAAAAATATTTCAGTTCAGAAAAAAGTTTGTCAAGTTAAATAGCATCCAATAATGTTGGATTCTATGACATTGTCTATTAGTTGTATTCGAAACTGTTTAATTTGATAAACAAGTGTCTGGATGAAAACTTTTTTCATTAGTGTTTGTTGGTTACGCTTTTTTGAGCAAATGTTTGACAAGTGTGACCGTACCTTAAGGATTAAATGGCAATCAATATTAATTTTTGTATTAATAATTTTGGAATTAAAAGTTTTTTAAGCCTGTTATTGTACAGAATTTATCAACTGAAACAACAGAAATACAAAATTTATATGGTCAAATGAAAAAAACTATTTAAAAAGTTATGACCAATTTCTTTAAAACAGATTTGCTTGAGTGTGATAATTTTTATTTGGGAGATTATAAAGATGAAAATAATTTTTTAGACATTGATGAAATTTATTTAGGAATATTAGTATTTGCTGGTCATTAAAATTTTTCATATGCAACCGTGTGATAAAATTTTAATAAGATTTGAATAATGGCTCGATTATGGATGGCAACCGAACTTTGGTTACGTTGCTAGTTGCCGAAATGGTATTACGGATGGCAACTGGCAACTAACAGCTGGTGATTTCAGTTACCATATTGGCAACCACAAATTTGTAGTTGCTGCATAGTTTAAAAGCAAAAAAAAATTGAAAAATTAAACAGTAATTGCAATATTATTTTTATTTTTGAATTTCTTCTATGCATATTTAAGGAAAATATGCTTTACAGCTAAAACAGAGATTGTTCAAACTTATTTTAGGCAACAACATTTACTCACAGTAGAGGCGATAATTCTAAAGAATCGTCTAATAGATTCAACTTTTGTACTTCCTTCTCTTCACCAATAATTAATTCCACTTAACTAATAATTTGTATGATCAATATTTTTAAGCACTTTTACTCAATAATTTTCTTTTTAGCACTTGTATTTCTTATATTTTAAATATTTGTTTATATTATTTTCAATTGCCAATCTGTCATAATCGTATTTTCGATAACTTTTTGGCAACTGGAGGAAGTTGCCATACATAATACAAATTTTAAGTTCAGTTGCGTTGCTAGTTAACTCGGCAACTGAAGTTCGGTTGCCATCCATAATCGAGCCATAAGTCTAATTGATCCCTACAATATTATTATAGAAAACAAAAGTTCTTCCTACCATATTCTAAAAGATTTTTTTCACATTGTTAAAGAATGTGAAAGTCTGAACATTCAATCTAAATTAAGACAATTAAGGTTATTAATATTTGAAAAAGTTTTCTATGATACATGTTTAAAACTTTTAGATTTGTGGAAAAAGTTCCCAAAACTAAAAAAGGACTCTAGTCTTTTATTTCCCACTATAACTAATTTTATCAAAAAAAAAAAAAAAAAAAAAAAATGGCCCCAGCTAATCCAGTTTAATTTTTCTTCTCTTCTTTAGAAACTCAAATTAATTAATAAAAATATTTCATTCAATAAGAATTGATTAATTAAGCCCGATTAAGAAGTTATTTCTGATAACAAAATTTTAGTCTTACCGTAATGTTCACCAAACTTAGAAATAGCATTTAGTAAAGTTAACTTCAACAAAACCAAAGTAAGACATGTAATTATTTTATTTTTTAAACAATTGATTCCTTTTTTATAAGAGTTTAGCTTATTTTATATTAAGTTCACATTTACGTGTTTAACGCCTCATTCATTTTTAAGAGCTTAAACACGACGATTTTTAGATATTTTGCCATACATTTACTTGTTTTGTTAAACATCTCAAAAATGGTGTTTTAAATTTAAACACTTTGATAAACACGTAAATGGAGAGTATGTTCAAGGCGTTTTTCATAACCCTGGCAACTTTGTGTTGTTATGAAATGGCGGTGAGTGAAAAAATTATTTAATACACAACAATTACTCAAAAACATTAAATTATTTACACAAAAAGTTGTTTAAAAATAAAAAAGCAAATATAAAACATAATTGTTCGAAATTTCTTACAAACAATAATTTATAGACATAACGTCAACCTTAAACATCTCAAATATAATGTAAACGGTTGTGTTTAGTTTTTAGAAAACTCGTCTTAAACATGTTTAAAAACATAAATGTGAACATAGTATTATACAAAAACTACAATTTTTTTGTTGTACTATGTTTTCGTTTGATTAGTGTTTGTTTTATTTGAAATCTTTATCGAATTCTATATCGTTTACACGAAGCTTTTTTGAAATTTTTTAATATTTCGTATCCTAGACAAAATCTTTTTGTAACCAAAATAAGTGCCTTCAATAGAAAATTGTATAGAGCGCAGCTAATTCACTCAACTTTTATATAAATATGTTGTACAATATAGCAACAAATAAATTAAAATACATATTAGATTTTGAGTAGATTTCTTACAAATCTACAGACAAATTAGATTTCGTTTTGCATGGGGAATCTGATAAAAAGCAACTAGATTTAGCTACAAAATTTCATAAGTACACTGATAAAAACTAAATTCAATTAGCATGCGTTGCCTCAAGTTGATTTTTCGAAGTACATATTTCAAAAATTATTTACTAGTTGCCCAATATAAAATCCCATAATCAAAAATGATGTACAAATGTATCAATTTATATAAAAATTTTCGAAAATATTGTTCTTTTTTTAGTTTCTTGATAACAATCTCATTTAATGAAATATTTATATATATTTATAGTCGGCAAGAAAATTGAATCAGTTCCAAAATTTTATTATCACGCGATCCTTCAAGTTTAAGTAAAATAGCAAAATTCATAAAACGCCTTTAATAGTGCTTTTACATTTGAGCAAAATCTAGTACTTACGAGATTTCGGGGAAAATCTGATATGTTCTTACAAAAAAAAATCTACTTTGTCACTAGATTTTGTCAAAATCTACTTAAAATCTAGTAGATCTTATGTTATCATTTTCAAAATGTGTGGAACGCCGTTCACAATAGCCAAATTCACAATCTTGTGCAAATGGTCTTGCATCGTTGCATGTGCAAAATGGTATAGTATATTGATACTCACCGCTAAGAATTGTTAAGTGGTGAGTAGAATATACTACACAATTTTGCACATGCAACGATGCAAGACCATTTGCACAAGATTGTGAATTGGGCTAATATATTTTTTTTTTGGAAAACAATGTCACACAACGAAAAATATTGAAAATGACAAACTTTGTCACTAGTACACACTGCTAATGTGTTTTGTTTTGGAATAAAAAATGGTATAGATTTTCATAAAGATTTTAATATTAATAAAAATCTGCTACATTTTGGGCAGGTGTAAATGCCCTATTAGCAATTTTTATACCACCATAGTTATGTAAAATTAAATTATGACTACATACATACATAAAAATTAGTAATTAATAAAATTTCACATTCCGAGCCCTTAATAATTCTCAGGTCACGAAGAAATTATTTAAAATCTTAGAGAATTCTTGCTTAAATTTTTAAAGAACATTATTTGAATTTTTTACTTTTTTAACAGTATAAAACCAAAGACTTAAGATACGAACGTTCTACGTAGAAGTTTTGTCGGTCTCTTAAATAATTTGCAGATTTCTTCTATAGCGCAAATAAATTTAAAATAATTATTTTGCATGATATTAATTTATTGCGCATCAATATTTAAGTCTACCACAACAAAAAAAGAAATTATTTATATGATTATTAAAAAAAAATTAAATCAGCCGATTTTTTTTATTACCTCAAACAACGAAACTAAACTAAAAAAAGCCAGAAAATTTAAATTCTGGCGCCTCGAAAATGATTTTTTTGATATGAAGTAGTGGAACTTTTTTTCCTCATGCCAAAAGATTTCGAAATATCGATTAAATTTTGTCCATAGAATAATGTACATATGTATGTATTTACATGTACATACATACAAATGTACATACATAGGTATGTATGCATATGAGCATAGTATATACATACATACATACATATACACATATCTAAGCAAGTATGAAAGTAAGTGTTGACTTTTAAACCCATTTAAAATAGGAGAAGGCCTTAATTAACATTACAATAATAACACAAAGATCATCGAACGAACGAACTAAATAAGAAATTAGATTTAAAGCTTCTATAAAAAACCATAATGCATATATATGTGCATACATACATACATACATATGTACATAGGTTAGGTATTTCTGTGTATGTAAGAAATTATTTATGAACAACATTACCAAACATGAGTTTGATTTCAAATTGAATAGATTCTTAATTTTCTTTTAACTATAGAAAAAATAACAGGGCTCTTTGTTAGTGAGTACATATGTATAAATACTTTTTGTATATTTTTCAAAAACATGAAAAAACTTCTACACGTACTTTTATATACAAATGGACATACATATATACATATGTATATATAGTAACTTTTACCCGCGGGTCCGCCCGCATTGATATGTTTAAAAAATACATCAAAACCGGTTTAAACCTGGTTAAACACTCAAACCCAAAAAAAAACATTTCCCTCAAATGCCTAAAAACGTATTTTAAGGGAAAAATTTTATACCAAATATGCAACACACCGCATAAAAATATCCTATACATATTTGACGCTGATAATGTAGCTTTCCATTGAAGAAAGAATTTGAAAAGTCGGTTTAGCTGCTTGGGGGTGAAAGAGTAACAAACAAACAAACTCGTTTTCAAAATGCCTTAATATCAGAGCTGCCCACAGAGAGAAAACCGAGAGTAATGTATAAGCGTATGTGGTGTATTCATTTGTATAAAAAGCCGATTGATGTTCAGCACTCTGGCGCTTCTCTGGGCAGCCTGGCTTAACATACGTATGTATGTATGTATGTACTATATGTATGTAGGTATACATATATATAGATATGTATACCTATGTATATATATATATATATATATATATGCATATATATATATATGTATATATATATATATATATATATAGATTACTACAAAAAAATCCAACTTCCCTCAAAAAATATAGGTTCGGTTAAGAAACCCAAAACAGAAAAAGAATTTACCGGTTTTTTGATTCTCCTCTAAAATTATGAAAATGATAGTCAGGGCGTTTTGCGCTTGAGGTAACGATATGTATACAAATAAGAAATAAGAAAATATTAAAAAATTAGGTATTTAAAAACAAAAATACATATGTATATACACCTAGGCAGACGGTTTTAACTTTTTTATTACATCACGGTGAAGGGCAGGTTATTTAAAATTTCATTTCAAAACACATACATAAAGGGTGTTTTTTATTGAGGTATAGAACTTTAAGTTGGCATCACTTTTTTAACTGGCGGCCATTATGTCAGCTGTCAAGTGATTAATATTTAGTTTGGTTTGCCATTTCATCATGAACAGGTTGACAAAAGAACAACGCTTGCAAATCGTGCAAATTTATTTCGAAAATAATGGTTCAGTTCGCGAAGTTTACCGCAAGCTCCGTCCATTTTATGGTCGACATAATCGTCCATCAGAGCAATTAATTCGGTTAACCATGGATCGTTTTCGCACTACGTTTACTCTATGTGATAATACGCATCCGCAGAGACGTCGAACAGTGCGCACCGAAGAAACAATTGCCGCTGTAGAGCAAAGTGTTGAAGAGGACCCGAATGAATCGATTCGCCACCGTGCACAGCAATTGGATACCGACTAACCGACTATTTTGTTCCCGAATTGGATAGCATGAATGTGGATGAGTTGTGGTTCCAACAAGACGGCGCTACATGCCACACAGCGCACGTCACAATCGATTTATTGAAGGAAACATTCGATGAGCGCATAATTTCGCGGAATGGACCTGTCAATTGGCCACCAAGATCGTGTGATTTGACACCATTGGATTATTTTCTTTGGGGATATGTGAAGTCGCTCGTCTACGCCAACAATTCGAAGTTCTATACCTCTAAAAAAACACCCTATACATACATATGTACATATGTAATTGCTTAAGCACATACTAAAAAAAATTACAATCTATTTTTCACCCAAAAGTTTCCATATCACATTTGAAATATGCATGCGTGTTAGCGTAGTATATGTAATCCCGGTATTTTTTTGTGATTAACAAATTCCGAAATATGCAACACATGTGCACACATATGTTTATAAAGTGTGCTAACGTAATATCCCCCACTGTATATACATATGTATGTATGTAATATAATTCATACATTTTGGAGTTAACAAAAATACATATATTACAACCTCATATAGAATGCATGTATGTATACTTACATACATACACATGTATGTATGATTGTATGCATATATTAACATACATATGTATATACATGTGTATATACATACATACATATGTACATAATATGTACATACATACACGTGTATGTCATTATGTAGTTGTTTGCCGTTATAATGTAACAAAAGTTGATAGATGTCACGATAATACTATGAGAGATAGATAGTGTGAGAGAATAGGTTTTAAAAGATTAATGTTAAAAAACAAGATGCAGCAGAGAAATTTTAAAAAATTTAATTTTGTATGTGAGTTTGTATGTATTTATATAAATATAGAAATACAGAGCCGAAAATAGAAATTAGTTTTTCTTTATAAATAGTGTACGTACATCCATGTATGTATACATAGGGATTGCCGTTCGATTTTAACCGAAACCGAAACCGCGGTTTTTAGCCCATAAAAACTGTAACCGAAACCGACAAAAAAAGCGTCGGTTTTTAAGTTTTACTTTAAAATTATTATCTTGTTTAAAAATACAGCAAATATACTTTACATTGAAGACTTTTATACATTATTAAGCATTCTGTAACAAGGAAAGGTAAAAACATTTTAAAATTTCAAGAAAATGTTAACAATTCTTTGCAGGAAGAATTGTAATCCGTTATCAAAAAAAACTCTAGCAGGTGTAAAGCAAAAAGAGAATAATTTTAGCTTTCTTCGACAAGAATTTGTTCTTTAAAAAAAAGAACAGCAAAACAAACAACATATTATTGCTTCACAAGGCAATAAATAACAAAATAAAGCCCTCTTCAACTGAAAGTGAAATAGCGTTTTCTGTCGCTGGTAACTTCTGCACAAAAATAAGATTTCGTTTAAAGGACTCTAGATTGAACGATTTAACGTTTCTGAAATTTTAATACTTGAATAATTAAATATAAATCTTTTATTCTTAAGCTTTTTATACACATACTCACTACTAAATGTACCTTTTCTAATATAAGTACTTGAATTGAATACAAACCAGAGAAACTCTATCAACCCCATAGTAAAAATTTTTTCTCTCGGAAAATGTTTCCCAGTAATAAAGGGTGTCCCAACAAGAACGCAAGATTTAAATTTTAAATAAAACACAGATAATTAAAAAAAAATTGTGAAACTTTATTATATCGTAAAGTAGACAGAATGAGGTTATGTGTGGAACAACATATCGGGCAGATGGCCGCCGTGGCTTTGCTGGCACACACGCGATCTTTTAATGAAATTTTCAATGACCGTTTTGCATAAATGCTGCGGTATTTCATTAATGCAGCGTTCAATTTCCTCGTTTAAGGCTTGAGTCGTCGTCGGCTTATTCGCGTAAACCATCGACTTCAAAAAACCCCAAAGAAAAAAGTCTAATTGTGCTAAATCGCACGATCTAGGCGGCCGATTCTGGTCTCCAAAACGCGAAATAACATGACCGGGAAATGACTGATGTAGCAATTGAATTGTTTCTCTGGCTGTATGACATGTGGCCCCGTCTTGTTGAAACCACATGCCCTCCACATTCATTTCTTTAATTCTAGGCACGAAAAAACTGGTTATCATTTCACGATACCGAACACCATTGACTGTTTGCGCTTGACCTTCGTTTGAGCGACATAATCACGTACAGCTGCGACATTTTCGGTCAATCGACCTGGTCTAAGGCGCGTTGTTGTCTTTACATCACTAACAGACCCAGTTTCGGCCAATTTATCCATTAATCTCTTTACAGTTGACTCTTTTGGAGTATTATTGTGGCCCCAAATTGATCGCAAATTTGCGAACTGTAGCCGCAAAACTTTCTCCATTTTGGTAAAACAATATCACAATGAGAATGCGTTGTTCATTCATGTAGCGTTCCATTTTTACTAACCTCGTACCTTCTACTAGCAAACAATAACAATTGTTCAAATGTCAAACAATGACACTTCGAATGGCGCCAAATTTAAATCTTGCGTTCTTGTTTGGACACCCTTTATTTTCCCTTTTTTTGGTTCCCCTTATCATGAATAATCTACCTTATCGTGGTTGGCCTATTTCAAATACGACTACGACTGTTTGGCAATAGATTAAAGAAAAACTGTCTTCTTCCATCTATTACCAAACAGTTGTAGTCGTATTTGAAATACGCCAACCACGATAAGGCAAAATATTTTTCACGTGAATTTTTTCACTTTTCCTTTATTTTTGCAGGCGAACTGAATTACTATATCGAACAATTTCGATATTTTTCTTCGAATTATATATTGAAATTTAAAACTATTCATGCTTAATGCTTACGATTTTTAACAATAATTCCCCACAACAATTTTTTTCATAGAGTATGAATCTCTTTGGTTCACAAACAGTAAATTTTATGGTAGTAAGCCACGGTGGTATATTTAATGAAAAAATAGCTAAATCAACAGAAGCGCCGCCATGAGTAGAACTTTAAATTAAATACAGCCTGGCCCACGATATCGACAACGTTCGACTTGTCGCACACTTACATTTGAAACAACAACAAAATATTAAAATTTGTTTTTGTTTTGAATGTAAGTGTGCGACAAGTCGAACGTTGTCGATATCGTGGGCCAGGCTGATAAACTTCATTTATAACCCAAAATTTTTGTGACTTTTTTATTAAACTTAAATTTTTCGGATTTTCAATTAATTTTTAAGTTTTACAAAAATTCTTCCTTTCTAACATTCACGTGGACTGATAGCGGAAAAAAATTCCACAGGATATTCAAGATAGCATTTTTCTCTTCGAGGGGAATGAAAATTTCACATTAAGAAAAATTCCCTTTGTTTTTCATTGATTATTGATTGATTTCATGATTATTTTTAAATCATCATTTGTCTTTCTAGCATACATACCTATTTATATACATGCAGATTTTTAAAACCGAAACCGAACCGAAACCGACCGATTTTAGTGGCTTAAAACCGGAAACAGCGGTTTTCTAATTTCCACGGTTTTTGGCAAACCCTAGAGAGCTGCGTAAACAGTCTTGAAATGTAAAAACGTCATGATTTTTAAATGTATTCACGTCGCATGTATTATAATAAACCAATAATAAATGCTGTCGTACTATAAGCGAAGCACGGTGGATGTATTGGTGTGCGTGTATATCAGTGTTAGCAAGCGATGTCGCAAGACAGCTTGTTTGTAACAAACACTCAAAAGAAGTACTGTTGATTATTGTATGCTTGTTATTTTTCATATTGTACGTTTGAGTGTGTGTGTAATATGTAATTAGATGGTAAGCTATTATGTGATTAACCGCATACAACTAATGTTAATGCATGTGTGTGCCTTTGCATGTGCGCAGAAAAATAAAAAATCATACACAAATACATGCATGACGTTTGTACACGCGCTCATTCGTAGAAAGAAGCAAGTATTACCTGATTTACATTAAGCGTTTTTTCGTGAAATTTCATGAATTTTGTTGCACGCAACTTTTTCTATTTGCTAATTGCAGCGCTATAAAAGAGAATTTTATATGAAAAAGGGCGTAGATTGAATCTCTGATGCATTTTTGACAACTTTTTTGATATAAGTTGCTCCTAGAGGCCTCCTAATTTCATGAAAAAATGCCTAATGTAAATTAGGTATATCACAAATTCTTCCGTCACGAAGTGTTTTCTTCTTTACTCTTATAGTTACCTACAATACTCAAAAAAATTTCTGGCAAACAGTGTTGTTAACGTTTGTTTTATAAGATTTCGCTGTAGTAGAACATTGAAAAAATCCCTCATCTCTTGAAAGTTCTTATAAGATGTGTTATGCAGGAGACTAGTGTGCACACTTCTACCGATATTCGGTAAATTCTACCGAATATGTTTGTGAATTTAACAATCTACCAATTCTACCGAACAAGGCCTGAAATCTACCGAATATTGTTATTTAGTAATTTAAGGCGATATATGCGTAATTTGTCTATTTTGCCACATAGCAGAGCGGCCGCAGAGCGGTCATTTTCTGACATGAAAATCATTAAAACAGAACAAAGAAATCAGTTAAAAACTGAAACTATGAGTAACCTAATATTTGCAAAAGAATTGTGCCTTGGGGATGAAATATTTATTCCTACCAATGATTTAATAATTTTTGCACCAAAGTTTAAAATGGATCTTACATATAATATTTGTAGTTACAAATGTTTGTCAAATACAAGTTATTTTAGTAGCTTTATAAAACCTATGCACAAAAACTGAATTCCTGTTATTTATGTACATATATTATTTTATGTATGCATAGCCTATCTATATAAAGAGCAAGGGCAAATAACTAGGAATGACACTTTTTTTATTGGCAATGCTGTATTGTTCATGGCAGTTTAATTTCCAATCACATGTGAAGTTTTAAATGCGCTTTTGGAACCTGTTTAGTTTGATACTCCTTGCACTTACCCTTTATATATAAGTACATATATTTTGTTATTTTTTATGTTTCTTTGAATTGTTATTTTTCATGTTTCTCTGAATAAAAAAAATGTCTACTGAATTTCATGCAAATCTACCGATTTTTTTTTGGATTCTACCGAATTTAAAAAAAATTAAGTGTGCACACTGGCCTACGTACATAATATGTATATATGTATGTATGTAAGCACGTACCTATGTATGTTTGTATGTGCATATGTATGTACGGGGTCTACTCTCGAAACGAAAGAAAATGCTTTCGAATTTACATGTTATTAAGATACAAATTCGAAAATATTTTCTTTCGTTTCGAATTACAGAGTGGACAATAATTCTAAATTTATTTGTGTCTGTTAATAATAATCTTAAAAAAAAACTTAAATTTAATAAATATTAAATAAATTTTTATTAACCGAGACTAGTACAGCGCTAAATTAAAATATTGTATACAGTAATTTTGACTTATCTGCACAATCAACTTTGCAAGACTTTTTGTGCAGATAAGTGAAAAATGCTGTTATCTTAAATGCACTTACCTGCGTAAATGTGCAGGTATACAATTTTTGACTTCAGTTTTATATACATACATGGTTGCATATTTATATAGCCAGATTTGTTTTAATGTGTGCAGCTAACTTAAATTTTTTATATAAGAATAATTTATAACTGCCAAAAATATGTTAAATGCGCAGGTTTCAAAGTGCACTTAAAAAAGGGTTTTGAACAATAATTACAAAAAAAATATATTTTCTGCAGTTAAGTCAATGTGCAGCTAATATTGATTTTTTGTATGAAAATATTTTAAAATTACCAACATTTTAGAGCACTTATCTTAAATGTGCAGGTATAGAAAGTGCACTTAAAAAACGAATTTGTATGGTATTTTAAAGAATAGTGACAGCAATTTATCATTTTGGGCAGTTAAGTCCAAAGTGCACTTAAACAAAAGGCAGCTAAATCAAAACTACTGTAATAGATATTTCTTTTATCAACATACAATATGGTATAATATAAAAATATTTTTTGATTTGTTCAAATGTAATCTGCTAAATATTACGAAAAAAACAAATATACATTCATACATATCTATATCTTCTAGTACGTTTCCACTATGAGCAAAACAAGTTGATTTCCTCAAAACACTTCGAATGGTTTCCATTATCCTTTTTTGTGTTTCGTGTATACGAAATTAATTTGTTTTTATTATCAAGGAAATAATATTTTCATATCTTTTAACTACCATTTTTCAGATATTAGTCATTTTAGATATGCTGCCTAATAAATAAAAGATAACTCAAAAAGACGTAATGTATGTATGTACATATGTATGTATGTACATATTTAGCTATACATGAACATGTACATATGTATGTACATATGTACGTACATATGTATGTACATATATACTACATAGAAATAAAAAAACCAAATAAATGTGAAAAATTTTCTTAATTCTTTTCTTTTCTTTTTCTTTGTTTTATTTACAGCATACACAATGATTAAACATACCAAAAACTAAACAACAAACGCATTAAAACCGGTTAATAAATCGTTAATGATAGTTAAATGAAATGCCTGGAAAAACGGATGAAAAATGTTACTGATCTTGGTTGGAGAAATCAATGAAAAAGAAAGTGAATATTTCGAAAAAAGAGTAATTGCAAAACAGAATTACATACATACATACATTATGTACATATGTACATACAATATCAAAAGGAAAATTTACTAAAGTCCAGATTTATCTTATGCAAACATTGGAATTAATAAAACAACACAACAACTTAGCTTTTGCTGCACGCAAATTGAAAGAAAGTATTATTAACTTGTCGTATTAGAATTGAGTAATAGAAAGCTAATAAATAGCTTTTTGCGAATTTTGCTACTTGATGCAACCAACGCTCTTAACATTTAAATCAACAGCAACATTTTCATCAAATGTTTAACACAATGCGTGAAGATGATATTGAATTTGCCATTAAGGTGGTCATAGTTGGCAACGGGGGTGTAGGTAAATCATCAATGATCCAACGGTACTGTAAAGGCATCTTTACGAAAGATTACAAAAAGACAATAGGTGTAGATTTTCTGGAGAGGCAAATAGAAATCGATGGCGAGGATGTGCGCATTATGTTGTGGGACACAGCGGGTCAAGAAGAATTCGATGCCATCACCAAAGCCTACTACCGGGGTGCCCAAGCCTGCGTCTTAACATTTTCTACAACCGACCGAGCATCTTTTGAGGCCTTGCGAGATTGGAAACGAAAAGTAGAAAATGAATGTCAAGAAATACCTACAGTAATAGTCCAAAATAAAATTTATCTCAACGATCAGGCCGTAGTTACAGCCGATGAAGTAGAAACATTAGCTCAACAATTGAATTGTCGCCTTATAAGAACATCTGTAAAGGAAGATGTGAATGTGGCGTCAGTTTTTCGTTATTTGGCAACCAAATGTCATCAACTAAGTCAGGCATCTTATACAGAACAACAGCAGGGTCCACATACTAACGGTTCTCATAGTCATGAAAGCCACAAGACCATTAGTGCATTTAGTCCTACTTTTACCAAATCAAAGTCCACGCCGGGCACTATAAAATTGCAAAAAAGTTCATCCGCACGAAAGCGTAAAATAATATTTAAAAAATGCGGCATAATATGAAAAATATGCAACAGCAACAATGTTAATACCATCGTACTTATCTCATTATTGTATGTTTATGAAAGCGGCCAATATAATTCAAAAAGATAATATTACTCATCTTAAAAAATGCATCATCATAAAAACAAAATAATTAAAAAATCAACATTGATTAATACTAGTTTCCTAAAATTATTGGAGCATAATTAACACCTTAATCACACAAACTGCTGTTTCTAACGTTCGTATAAAGATTTTGTATAATTAATTTTAAAATCTAAATTTTTTGAGAGAAAGACATGAGAACATTAGAAACTAAAGCGGTACGTTAATATTTTGTAAAAAAAAACAAATTAAATTAAATCAAATTAAATATTTTCTTTCAATTTATTGCAGCTTAATTATTTTAAAACAGAGGGTCGCAGGCCACGAATTAGCAACATTTACCCCGTTTTCCATCAAAAAAAATTAAAATACTCGTTAAAACCGTTTTTAACTACAGACTGATGATATCTACTATTTATTAATGTTTAATATGTATTGCTACTATTACTACTACTCGGTATAACTTAGTCCCGATTCACACACGCTAACTTGTGTTGATCAACTCTTAATTCAGCTGTAAGAAAGACGGGGAAAGAAATACCAGATAAATTAAAAATTTATCAGCAAAAGTTCACGTGTGTGAACCGGAACTTATACTCATATGCAAAATGTTGTTAACAAACATATTTACAGATAATGTACACACCATGTACTAACATGTATCTATGTCTGTATGCATAACATGCGTTAAAATAACATTTGGCCACTATCTTTACAGAAGAATATCTAAAATATGTACATACATACATACGTATTTGTTAAAATGACTGTTAATTAAAAGCCTAGTCGTATAAAACACCTCAACAAGTGTAAATTGTGTATATGGAACGCAAACAAATCAAAACTTTTAAAAATTTGGTTTAGTTTTTAAAATCAACTTTTTGCCAATGAAGGGCATAGAAATTTTTATGAATAATTCTTTCTACAAAAAAAAACTGACTTCAATGCAAAGATCTGATATGATTGTGCAAGATTGTGTGTTTTTCAGAGCTCAGGGTGCGTCCTCCATTTTCTTAAATGGAGGATTGTGTCTATTTTAGAGCTCAAGATTTGTGGCAAGTTTCGTAAAGATCGGTTAAGTAGAACCACGTGAAATATAATAATAAATTTTAATGGGAGTAAACCGCCCATTTTTTCAACTTTAAAATTGTGTAATTTATATTTAATTAAATAAATAAATAATTGCAAGAACCAAAGGTGTTTTATAGGTTTCGCAGCAATCAAATAAGTAGAATATCATAAAATTAAATTTAATTGTGGGCCCTCTTTTTTTACAATGGGACCAATGGGAAGCTATACCCTCTAAGACAAAAAAAAGAATTTTCACAATCGGTCTAAAATGTACCGAGCTATGAAGTAACACCATAAAAAAGTCGGTTAAAATATAAACTACTTCAAGGGCAATTAAATGAGGTTTTGTTCGAATTATGTAAAATTTTTGATTACGAGTACATATACAGGCTTATCATAAATATTTAGACAATTTATGAAGAAAAGTATTCACAAAGATTAGTATGTTGGAAAAAGTGGAAATATTTAAGGTTTTAATTTTATTGGAATTGATGATACGAAAATAGAATCCATGTGAACGAAAAATTTTATTCGGAAATTTTCACATGTGGAATTCATGATATTATTTTTTCTACCCATAAATTTTTCTTCATATTGTATTTGTGCGATAAACATTATTTTACACAAACTAAATGCGAGTTATTTTCTGTATTACTGTAGTTGCTATAGAGTTTCTTGTAGTATACATATACTCGTACATACATACATGCATACTTAATATAAATAAATAGACATACTTTGAATAACTGTTTATACCCCAATAAACCAAAAACAATATGATAATAAAAATGTTACCTTTTCAAGCTTTTGTAATTAGTAGGCTATCGTTATGGTACAATAATATACATATAATTGGCCAATTCACAAAGTGTTCTGTTCTGTCATATTGCCAGAATGTTTTAAATTATATAGATATTTTGTTTTTACTTTCAAACAAAAATTTTAGTACATTATAACAATAAAACAGAATAGAACACATTGCGAATTGGCCAAATGTGTATACATATACATATGTATATATATAAAATATATAATTATTCTCTTGCAATTCGGAAATGGTAAAACCGTATCATACGGAAAGATGCATGATTCGAAAACGATATTACTTCAAATAATTTTTATCAAACCGATAATATCGTTTTGATGTCGTTATAATATCGTTTGAGTTGTTGAAGTTCTTTGAAATTTTGTTTTCCATACAAATTTCACTTTAAATGATGCGTTTTATACGATTAGTTACCAAATTATTGAAAAGATATTTCCTTAAACATATGTATCTTTAATGAATAACTATTTATTTATTCTGTGCAATTAATCTTAAACTTAAAGTGGAGAAAGAATTATAAAATATATATTTGTGCTAAAAAAATATTTAATGAATATACTGTAATATGTCTTCTATTAGAATATAAGTATGTAATATTTTATTACAAAACGAAAATGTATGAATTGCAACAACGAAAAGAAATATTTTTTAGAGATTTTGTTTGTTTGTAGCAACTTTAATTTACTAATTTAAAAAAAGTATATCTTAATATACACATTTATATGGATGTACTATCCCAGCAAAAAATTTCAAAAAAGGTATTCGAGTTTGGAATTAAGCATTTTTGGTGGAAGCTATTCCTTACTGGATTACCAACTTAATGATTTTAACAAGGCGTGAGACTAAAATAATCGATTCTTGAGAAGTACTTACTTTTTTTATTTGGCAACTTATTCACGTAATCGATTTAATCTAAAAGAATCATTTTCCTCATTTAGCAACGTATACGTCATTTTTTTTTTAAATTTTAGGTAATGTGATTTGTAAGCGAGTAACGAAATTTGGTAATCATGAAAGTAAGTCATTATATGGCAAGTAGTTCTGATGGTAATGTGTAATTTTTTGCTGGGATGTATTTGTGTATGTATGTATGTACTCATCTAAACATTTACAACTTGCTAAATGTATGTAGGTATGTAGACTTTGCAACGAAAAGGATGAAAATCTGTGATCACTTTTACTTGGACCGAAAATGAAATTTTATAAAGATAATGTAAATAACCTTTAAATTTCTCATTTCAAAATAGTGAAGCTTAAAATCAATAATATTTGTTTGTATGCAAAAGCAAAAAATTTTTCGAAAAGAAAAATTTTTTTTTAATACTAATTTTAAAAAATTATTAAAGGTATTCACATCAGTTTTTTTCTTGTTGGAAAAATGGAAAAATGTAATTTTTTTACAACAAACACAGGAAAAAAAATTAAAAAGTTGAATTTTTAAATTCCATTCCATCCATATTTCTAACAAAAAAAACCTGAAACGAATACCTTTATTATAAATTTTGGTGAATTATTTTCCTGTGTTTGTTGTAAGAAAAATTACATTTTCCATTTTTCCAACAAAAACAAAACTAAAATGAATACCTTTATTAAAATTTTTATTTAAATAAAATAAATAATTCAAAACATTCAAAAATAAAAGGTGTACGTTAATTTTTAATTCAAAAAATTATACTTTAAAGAATGTTGCTTCTTTTTATTTGAAAATAGTGATTCATTTTTTTCCAATTTTAAGTATTCCCCGACAAAAACTTAATTGAATGCATTGCGGCTAACGATGTGAAGATAATTTCAACTACAATAATCGTATAACATCAAATTGGCTGTTTGTCAAATACTCTTGTAGGTACCCTGTCGGAGAATGTGTGGTTGACTACAAAAATAATTAACTTATAGTTAACTTTTCTTAAAATGTTTGCCATATCACAGCCCTGTACACATTAAGCTTACCAGGCTACAGTCAAACCAGGTAAGCTTATAAGGCAGCTGTGTATTTCAACTTTCAAAATCCATATAAAACCAAAATAAACAAAAAAAGTTATACATGGAGCTTGGTTGATAGTTGGACAATGCAAATGAAAGCTAGGCTATATTTGCTCAATTCACAACCTATTGTACGAGTCGTTCGTTTCGTTTATGTGTAAGCATTTGTTTATAAACAATGTTTTTATTGAAATTACCAACAACTCATGTACGAAGTACGATTCCCACAATAGGTTGTGAATTTAGCAATCGTTTCATCGATAAAAACAAATATAAATCATTCTTTTAATATTAAAAGATAATAAAAAAAGATGACGAAAAGAGGACTCAAATTTTATAGACTACAGCGAGTTAAAATAGATGATTGTCCTCTAAAAAAAAGAGGACGTATGGTCACCTTATCTAAGTGTCAGTCAGTACTAGTTGCGAAATAGTTAGCTTAAAGTTAGTTTAAAGTTACTCACGGTCTCCATCTGACATAAAATGAATAACTTTAACATTAACTTCAAGTTAGTGTTAAGTGTAACTGCTCAAGTTAATGCTTTTTTCAAGTTATGACATTATTGTTAGTGCATTTGTTTAACAACTCAGTTGTAACTTCAAGTTACAGCATAATTTCATTTCAGGTGGAGACTTAGAGCTAACGGAATTTCCGACAGGATAGAATATACGATACCGATACATCGGCTATTCTTCTGATTTGCCGATATATCGATATCGGCGATATTTTACTGTCGATACGACGATACTTCTTAAATTTTTTTAAAGCTGTTTTGAATAAACAATTAAATTTTCAACGCTTTTTTGCATAACAACTAAAGCCTGGTAATCTGTTCAACATTTCACGCGAAATGCATAGTAGTGAAATGTTCTCTCAAGCTAAATCATGTATGTATTTTGTTAAAACAAAATAATTAGTTTTTTGTTTATTTTACGAATGAATTCAAATATAAATTTTAAATATTAATAATCTCTTAAGCCTGGTACTCTGTTCAACATTTCACGCGAAATGCTGCCAAAGTACATATCGCACATTTACTTCGATAGTGGCATAACTCAAAAAAACCAGTTTTGCAGAAAACGCGTTTTAAGTTTTCAATTTGCATACAACTCAATGGAGAAATGAAAAAAAAATTCTTCTCTCAGGAGGTGGTGGTACATGCTATTTATATGAAATTTTTAGACAAGATAAAATACGAAATGCCTCATCTTTCTGCATTATTAACTCAAAAAACTAATTTTTTTGAGTTATGCCACTATTGAAGTAAATGTGCGATATGTATAAAAAAAATTGACACGAATTGTTCATGAAAAAATGTTGCCGAAATAGTACTCTGTTTATCTTGGGAAAAAAATCTGAAATGTATCAACATTTTAACTTTTCATGCGAAATAAGTAGAGCGCCACTTGTTTCGTACGGAATTACAACAAACACATGGGGTGTTTCTACCAACATAAGAAATTATAGCATAGTTTCAGGCGCTAGTTAATATTGTTTACATGTCAAATTTTTCGTACGAATTAATTAACCAATTAATCAATGCTTAAAGCATAGAACTCTGTTCAAATTTTTAAAAAATGTTTGTCAACATTGATTAATTCGTACAAAAAATTTTACATGTAATGAACATTAACTGCCGCCTGAAAATATTTCAGGTTTATTAAGCGCTTGTTTTATATATTTCTAAGGGAAATTTGTCAAATAAACCTGTAATAAACCTAAAACATTTTTTATGAATTAGACCGTAAATAAATAAGAAGTGCCGTTTCGGGTAATTCCATGGTGGAGAAAATCTTGAAATTATATTTTGGTTCTTCAATTTTTAATTAATTTAATTCTTTTAATATAAAGTTTTGAGGCCCTATGCTCCTTATAGGAACTAAAGGATCTAATATATAAGCTTCATTTTTAATTATAGATGAAATAAATAAAATAAAAGAAGTGTACATTCATTTAAAATTTAAATTTAATTACTATTCGCATTCGGAATCACTACCCGATAACTTTTCTATATCTTGCTACCATGTCACAATTTTCTATGAAAACTGCAGAGTCTCAGAGCCTCTGTATTTTATTTTTTCAGTTTTCTATTTTTTGGGAGATATTTCACAGTTTCCTATGAAAAGTTCAGAGGCTGATATTTCGGAATATATGAGTCCCCGCCAGTTTTTGTTCTTATTTATTTCCTCTTTTGCAATTTTCTATTATGTACATGGGTTTTTTAGAGATGTTTCAGTGTTCGGATGACACTACCCTGCAGAAAGTGCGAATAGTGAATTGTAATGATTTGCTAGTGACATTGTCAGTAGTACTACTGACCAGGTGTGCCCAAGCCACCTCAAGCCAAGTCATTGAAAATCCACCAATAGACTGTAGCACTGCTGACTAAGTAGTTCTTTTGGGACCACATGGAGACATTGGCACCAAAGATTCACTAGTAAATTTTAGGGGCTCTAGTCTACAATATCGATATATCCTGTCTCGTTGTCAATAGTAAAATTATAGTGATTTTCTAGTGACATTGTCAATAGTGCTTCTGACTAGGTGTACCCAAGCCAATGTAAATGCCTATTGACACATAACATAGTGTTGTCATTCAAAATCTACTAGTAGACTTTAGCACTATTGAGAAGGTAGTTCTTTTACGACCATATGGAAATATATGAACCAAAGATTCACTCGTAGACAGAGGTTTAATTCGTCACAAAATTGTCGGCGGCGGCGGCTGAGGAAATATATACCAGCGGCGGCGGCTAGCCGGTTGGAACCGATTTTTTTTTCATAAGTTTCGCATGTATTTACTAAGTCATGTTTTAGACTTTCCAGTTTTTCTTGAAGCAGTTATCTTCAATTCTCTTTTAACACTGCAATTACAAATGCCACTAGTGGCATGTCAGTGTTGTGTACGGATTATCAACGAAAAATTTTTCGAAAAAGTCGTGATTGCCAAGTGAACAGTGATTGCCAAGTGAACATATTTTTGTCACGTGCCCATGATGAATTGAGACATTTTTTTTTTTTAGATTTTTAATTGAACTATAGTGAATTTTTAATCAGAAATAATTTTTAGTCAGGCTTAAGTTCAGTAATTTCAATTATTTTTATTGAATGAAATATTTTATTAATTATCGGTATTTCCCCCAGCTTAAAAGTCTAATTTAATTTTTCTTCTCTTCTTTAGAAACTCACATTAATTAATAAAATATTTCATTCAATAAAAAGAATTGAAATTACTGAACTTAAGCCTGACTAAAAATTATTTCTGATTAAAAATTCATCTAAAAAAAATGTCTATTATCATTATTTTAATAATATTAGTTCTTTATAATTAACAAACTTTAGTTTTTCACACACAAATCAAGTAATAAATCATAATAATACATTTAACAAGCTAAAATATTAATTTAATTTTCACAGTAATCCAATAAATTTGCATCAAATGTTTAACAGGGTAACACTTTTCTTCGTTTTGTCATTCAATTAGAGCTGGCAAACTATAGATAGTCACGCCATTCGATATTTTCGATAGTTTGTTGGAAAACTATTGATAGTATCGAATTATTTTGCACTATGTTCACACGCCAACACGAACAGTCGTTTTGACTGTTGATATATGGATATGGTTAAAAAAATTAGGTAAAAATTATAACTGCCTTATTCAGAAAAAATAATTTTGGTTTACAAATGGTTTACACAACAAATTTTGTATGAAAATTTGTTTGTTAAACGTTTTTTAAACTTAAACTTTTTTTTCTGAATAAGCCCTTAAATAATTAATTTTTTGTTTAATTTCATTCTAATTTTTAAATTTTAAACTACACAAAAATTCGAAATCGAGTTTTTGATTGATTATAGTTCATTTTATCAAACTACATGTTCACGCAAATATTAAGACTCTGCGATGAAAATGACGATTTTATTAAAGAAATTCAAACGGACGTAATTACGAATGCATTTTTTTATTGCAAGGAACGTAACTAACATAAAGCTTAAAAATACATAAAAAGGAAATAAATGTTTAAAAAGATATAAGCGTCCATACTACAAGTAAATTTCGAAGAAAATTTTCAAGAATACTTTATTATTATTGATTTTGTAACGTTTATTTTTGTTTCTCCTGTAAAAAATATAAAAGTGTAGTTGTATACATTTGCATTTAAGGTGACGATATGTATGTAATAATTTTGGTTTAATAGCCAATTCAGATAAATTAGCGATAATTTGTTATCAAAAAATTCAGTAAGATTCAGAATACAACAAAATGGTTCGCTCACAAAATTTTGTATATTTCAATCAATATTCGAGCGCGAATCGTGAATGTGAGTGAGAGCGAACCTCGATATTTGTTGTCCGTGTGATCATGCTATTAGGAATGCTGAATTTAATTTTTAAATACATATCGCTCATTTATTCATTATTATAACTCAAATAAAACTAGTTTTGAAAAAAATGTGTTAAATTCTCAATTTACATACAACTCAGTGGATACATTAATACAGTTTATTTCTATCAAGAGGTGAGCTTGCACGCCATTGCGTGAATTTTTTTACACAAGATGAAATATGAATTGCCGGGGTATTCTGTATTATTAACTGAATAAATTAATTTTTTTAATTATGATGTTATTATATTAATAGAGCGATATGTAGTTATGTATTTTCAATAGAAGACAACTAATATTTTAAATTTTATCGAGTTTGTTGACAATCTGGTAATAAATTTTTTCAACGATAGTATCGCTTTCGAGAAAAAACTATCGATAGTCTAATAAAAACAAAACCATCGATACTATCGATAGTACTATCGATAGTTTGCCAGCTCTACATTCAATGGCATGCAACTGCCAAATTTTCACTCGTATGCAAATTTTGCTGCCACTGGGGCTGCCATTGCGAAAAATTTGAGTGTGTTAGTGAAAAATCGTGAGTGTTTTGAGTTTTTCGAAATGGCATGCCACTATAGTGGCATGTGTAAATGGTATGTTAGCTAATTAGAGAAGATATCTAACACGTACAAATCACACGTGTAAATCATACGTGTGTAGGATGCTTTTGTTTCTAATCTAATTTTTTTAAATACATATCCCATATTCATAAAATTTTAAATGAATTTGAAATGTATTTTATTTAAAATTTTTCATACAAAATTTTCCTAAAACGGATTTCAAATTCATTTTATTATTTTATGAATATGGGGGATAATTTTTGTGTATGAGCTTGAATTTTGATTCTTAAAATATTGTACTCAGCTTTTCCTTAAAAACGAGAAATGAAATATATTGTTATTGAAATATTTCATCTTACAAGAAGAAGTAGTTTTATTAATTTAATTTATTACAAGGCACAGCATTTTTTTATTCAGCATGTATGAATATCAATTTTACATACTGTATAGTGTTGTTAATTATTCGTCTTTTATATTTGTTCGAATGAAATTTCGTAATTTTTTTCTTGTTCGAACAGACGAATAATTTTGAGCTATTGTTTGAATTTTTTTATTAACAAACGAAAATTAATTCATTATTCAAGAAAAACAAATAATTTTAATAACAAAATTTGAAATATTAATAAAGATATATTATTAAAAAAAATTAAAATATTTAAAAACCTTCGACGCAGTTTACACTGTAGCATAATTTAAGAACTCTATGTTCTTCTAATATTATTGAAGTAGCAGAATCGCAAACGGTCAACCCGTTTAGGAGCTACGTCGTCAGAGATACACAGATGAAAAAGAATATACATATCTAAAAAGATGTGTTATCTTCTAAATGGCTGGATCAATTTTCTTCAAAGATAGCTAAGAACACTATCGATCAAGTCACGTTTGAAACAAATCCAAATCAGTCCAGCCGTTTGGTATGTACGTGGACTCGTACAGATACCCAGTAGTCTTGTATCGAACTCATGCAATTTAAATGGGTTTGATCATAGGGTTGTGTCAAAAACGGTCTACTGAATAAGTTCGAAACAAGTCTAATACACAGACACATACTACAAACTTATAACACTTGCTTTTTTGGTCGGAAGTCAAAAAACGAAACGGAATTAGTTAAAAACTATAGGTATTTATACACATTTAAACACATTTTTTAATATGTCATTGATTTCTTTTAAAAATTCATTTAAAACCCCAGATAATCCCATACTTTACTCGTAGATTGCAGACGATTCTTTTTTACTTTTAATAAAATTTCGCAAATTGTTAGTGTTGGTGATATAGTTAAAATAGCATTAAAGAGCATATTCAATTACTTGATCATATTTGAGATTATGTGCAATATTTTAATTACAAAATAACCGTGAAGACAATGTATTTACGTACTCATTTTTTCACTTGTTGTGGCATATTTTAAAAAGTAAATATTGGATAGAAAAGCTGAGGAAAAGCATTCAATTATTTTATACGTCGTTCAATAATTCGATTCTTAAGGCTTTTGATCAGAGAAAAGCAGTTATTTTTTACTAAAGTCCTTATCAGGAATTGTAAGACACCTTCAAATTCCATTAAAGAAGTTTTATCTTTTCCCAGCAAGAAAACAAAAGATGCAGTTAGCGAACATACATATTCATATTTACATACAAACAAGCTTACACAAGTATTTATAATTTGGAATAATTTGATTACATAACATCCTATTGCTAACAAATTAAAAAGCTATGAAATGTAAAATACTTTTTATACAAAGTAGTTAACGAAATTTTTCGAATATTCGAATATTCGACCAAAATGATTCGAATAATTTTTTATTCTAAATTGAACATTTTTGTTCGTTCGAACAAAAATTATAAAAAGTTGTTCGAATATTCGAACAATTTTTGATCGAAAGACAACACTAATACTGTATGTATTTTAAATTTAACTAAAATTAAATAAATTGAAATGGCTTAAGAAGAAGTGGTGGGTGGTGGGCTGATTAACAATCGTGTTGCACTAAAGCTCAGGGCACATTATAATGAAAGCTTTTTTCAAACTTAAAATCCTATAATTTTATATCAGATACTTATTAAACTTAATAAATAAATAATAATAATTACAAATACTTTGTGGTTCTTGTTTCAACTTTGTTATTTGTTTTAAGCTTCTCATTTGTTTAAATGAAAGTTTGTAACATAATAACTTTAGTTGTTCTAAGAAACTTTGGGTAAATTTTCCCTGATGATCTTCATTAGCAACAGTGAAATGCGCATAGGATCCAGCTAAACCCCTCAATAATCAATTTCAATGTATTTTTAATAAAAAAATATTTTACTTAATAAGTAAAATATTAATTTGGGATTATTAGTGCATTTAAAAAATTTTAAACTTAAATTTAACAATTCCCATAAAAAAAATCACTAAAAATTTTAATTGTTAATACAAAATCGTTAGAAAATAATCACAACGTATCAAAAATTGGTGCTACATTTACAATCGAATACCTCATATTATAAAATATAGGTTTTTTGGGTGGTATAAGAAAAGAAAATTTAAAGTATCTCTGAAACTAAACTATTTGCCTAATTAGCGGACAAAAGTACATAAAGATTAGTTATTTTATGTCAAAAAACCATAATAAAAAAAAGTTTTAAGGACTGAACACACACTAAGATATCCTAATACACTCATCAATGTGACTTTACTCAAATGAAAGATAATTTTATATAGAAGATAAACCAGAAAGTATTTTAACGTTTGGAGGGGCATTCGTGAAATATGGCTTCGTTAGTCAAATCTTTTCATCTTACTTTTGAAGTTATCGTATCGTTTAAGTTTGGATGTTAGTTAGGAAAAAACACAGTAAGCAAGTAGTAATTAAAAAAATTAAAAAACCCGACTGCGACCAACTTTGAACCATTAAATATCCTAAATGATCATTTGAAATGAAAAATCAAAAGAGAAACCTAAAGATGATTTCAAAATACCTGTCGTATTTAATGTTGGCCGCCATATTGAGTTTTGACTACTATCATATCTTTAGTGACAAATCGATTGATGTAAGAATCGTCAAAATCGGTCCACGCGTTCGTTTTATATAGTGTCTCAGGCTGACAGCGGATGTGTCAGTTGTTATTGTATTTCTTTTTGCTTGTGTGTGTATTTTTGTAAGCAAGAAGTTGAAATTGGCTGCAGAAAAATTTATTTTCTGTAGATTTTTACTTAGCAAACGTTGCCAATACATTTTCAATAAGCATCAACCTGTTTATTAAACATACAATTTGACTAACGAACCCAATATTAAGCGAATGATACAAAAAGTGGTGTAAATTATGCAAATGGTAAATGTCACTCTATCTTTAAAACTAGACCTGCTAGGGAAAACTAATAACGCCATCGTAATGAGAAGATAAAAATACATAAAAATCAGCTATTTTTATTTAAACAACTAAAAAACCTGTATTTTGTTGCACACAGTAGGTAAAACAAACAAAAATTTTAATTTCTATAAATCGACTCAGCCATCTAGTTGTGTAAGCACCGCTGAAGAAAACAAGCCGATGTCAGCCGCATGAATCGGCGGCGGCTTTGTCAATGAAAAAAAGATCGGCGGCGGCTCTAAGCCGGCTGTGAGCCACACGAATTGGACCTCTGCTCGTAGATTTTAGTGACCCTCGTCTACATTTTTTTTTTTTTTTTATATTATTGCACAACATAATAAAAAAGAAAAACAAACTATTGACGCGTTCATTGACAATATCACCAGAAATACACTGGAACTGTTGTCTCTAACGTATCTCTACTCACGCATAAAAGGAAAGTTGTCGACATTTTAACTAGTGCAATTGTCGCTGGAGAAAGAGTATTGACATAGAGACATTTGGTTCTAGGCTGACTAGAGGTATATTTTCTGTGAGCGTTATAATATAAACGAGTCAAATAACTCGTAAGTCGAGGCTCATCTGTATATGAAGTTGCATGTTGGCTTATGTAGTATGTATACATATTTCAACACTAAATATATACTGCCCTATTCATAAAAAATATTTCAGGTTTATTAAGCGCTTATTTGACATACTTCTATGGGAAATTTGTCAAATAAACCTGCAATAAACCTAAAATATTTTTTATGAATTAGACCAATATTAATGTTTCACTCACCTTTAGCAGCGTGCACTGATAGAGAAAACAACTAGCAGGTATTTACGCATATCACTTAAATTAATTTATTGTTTTCACTGTGTTTTTTAATGATATATCCACAATTATTTACACGATTTCTTCATTTTCACAAACAAGTAAAATATAACTGTTGTTAATTTGGTCACCAGAGTTGCAATAAGGCGTATTGAATCTGCTATGAGTTGCAATTTATTTGGCATTTTCTGTTCCATTCAAACTTGTAGCTGAGAAATGTAATTAACTCTGTTATGTTTGACATACGATAAGAAGATTAACAACATTTTATATAGCCGTGGGAGAATTTAATAGTGTGATAAATAGTACAATTTAAATAAAAACTACAAGAATGCCTATTAATGATGTGGGAAATATGAAGGTAAATTGAGAAAAAAAAACTTCTGAAAAGCCGAGTATATTAAAGAAATTCTTTAAGGTGGCAGACCTAAAGCGTGAATTAAAAATACGCGGACTCTCGATCGTAGGGAATAAAACTGAATTACAAGAACGCTTGCAAGCGGCTATGGAAAATGAACCTTCATTTGAAGATAGCTCTTTAGTTGGTGAAGACATTCTTGATGAGGAAGGAGTTCTCTCGGATGAGGAAAAAATTTTAGGCTCAGATGAACATGAATTACTGAAAAGCCCCATCACCACACCTACAACTATTCTACCCAAATCGTTGGAGATTGAAAACAAAGCTGGATGTGCAATTGAGGATGATATTCTGGAGTCGCCTACAGCTGTAACTAAGAAGATAATTTTAAAGCGTAAGAGTTCGTTCAATAGCAGTACTTCCACAGATGCAAATGTCAAACCGACCAAAGAAAACACAGAACCATCAGAAGCCAAAGCAGTAAAAATGAGCGAACGCAATCCCATAACTATGGCAGAAAAGAAAAAAGTTGACATTGACCAAGGTGGAACAGTGGCTGCCAAGAAACTTAAAGAATTGACCATGCAAGAACGTTTAGAATTAAGGGCTAAAAAATTTGGCATTGAGACTAAGGCATCATCAGCTGCAACCCCCGCTGCACCGATGACTGCAAAAGAAAAAGATGGTGCGATTTCTGTGGCACCAGTGCTGAGTAACGAAAAGCAAGTAGAATTGTTAAAAAAGAGAGCAGAACGTTTTGGTTGTGTTACCTCAATAAATTTGGCCAAGTTAGATGCTGAAGAGCGGCTACTAAAGCGTAAGCAACGCTTTGGAGGTGAGGTGGAAGCTGCAACTAAAATCAAAATAGGCGAAAACGAAAACTCATCCACAGCTGTAACAAAGACATCCACCGACAACGGCAGTGATGAGTGGGCTGAAAAAGCTCGAAAACGCCTGGAGCGTTTTAAAGGAAATGTGACTCCCGCAGTTTCGACTGTTGCCATTACAGAAGTTGCTGATAACCCATCTGTAACTGTAGCAGCTAATAGCACTTAATAATTTGTATTGTGTTTTGAAAAATACCACTCGAAATACGGCTGTTGTGTATTATACATTACGGCTTAAAGAATGAATCGATTTATGTGTAGTCAATAAAACTCCTCACATTTTGGATTTTGAAATATGTAAATATAATGCATTAACTTTGTCGATATAAAAATAGCTGACATCCTTTTCAATAGAGTTCAAAGTTTTCTCAATTCTATTACATCGCTTCTATTGTAAAACAGATGTTTGTGTTTCAAGCAATACATTTTTCATATACATAACTACATACGTAATTATGTACCTATGTATACATGAAAAATGTATAGACTAAATATGTCATTAACGTAACATTATTTCTAATATGTATCCTTTCTTACATTTCAATAAGTAACAATTTAATAAATTTTCCAATTATAATATCAATAAAATTGAAGTCTTTATGGTACCATACACTTTAGATAAAATTCATATTGAAATAAGAATGGAACAGTATACTCTTCATATCTATACATCTCGTTATATAAATTAAAAAAAAGGCGAAAGTTACATTCATGATATTTTATCGTATTTCTCAAGAATTTCAAATAAGGATAATTTACGCTTAACATTTATTTGTTAACGCACTAATAATCCCAACAAACAACAGTTGAAACAAGAACTCAATAATCAACGTTTTTTATTTTCTATGTCCTAATTTACACTTTGCAAGTCTTATTGATTAGTTTTTTTTTTTAACAAAATAAGAAAATTTGTTTTTGTTTTTAATATAAGTAAGCGATAGATATAACGTTTTCTTTCGCAGGTGGGGGAAATAGACCATAATTTTTATAAACACTTAAATTTTGCTTCACTTCACTTTTGTTTTCAACATACCAAAATAAAACAAGAAGCATTTGAGTGTATATGAAAAAATGTTTTCTACGCATTAAGAACAATACTAATGGACGCTCTGTTGACAATGTCACCAAAATAGTCGACAAAAGTGGTGACGACTTGGGCCACTAAACACCGTTTCGTTAATGGTAGTTACTTGCCGACATCGTGGGCCAGGCCGTAACTGACTTTTCAGCTCTAATTGTAGTTGTAAATGTAAATAACAAGAGCTATTCAAGAATAGTGTTGCCACACAAGTATTTTTGATCGGGTGCAATCAGGTTAATAATTAGTGTTTTTTATGGGAATTGTTACAATTTAAGTTTAATATTTGTTAACGCACTAATAATCCCAAATCATCTATTATTATTTACCTTTGTTAATTTTTAGTTCCCCATATATCTATAATTAATTAATTTTATCACAATATAACGTGTATTTTTAATTATTTATTATTTTGAATCACTACTGCACATTTAAATTAATTTATATTTGGATACATTAACTATTGTTTTGGGAGAGAGAGCTTTACAATTTTTAGTGTACATGCATGTATGGATGCAGAGATGAGAAGACATCGGTAGGTTTTCTTGTACATATAAAATGTATTGTGTATTTTGAAATTATTTTGATTTATTTGTAAAATAGTTCAATAATACAAAATAAGTTTTAAATCATTAGCCTAAACTTATAAAATAGCGACACGTAAACAGACGGAGAAGAGCGCTAGGTGTATATATTTTAAACGAAAAAAAAATAATTTATAGCCAGCAAGTTTTGTTGTTGTTACTTTTTAATAGAAAAATAATCAAAAACTAATTATAAAACAATCAAATTGTAGAGAGAAATACAGAAAGAAGGATCATGATTTAAAGGTCTATTTATGCAGTATATGTAGATGGAAAGTAAGAAAACGATTTATTAAACCATTTTCTAAATATATTTCTCATTATATCCTAAAAGTAGTAAAGGTGTGTAATTGGTAGATAAATTATATTTCGTTATTTAAAAATATGTAACTTTGATGGTGCGTCCATCCATACGAGAGCCATCCATAAGAGCTATTAAAATAAAAAAATATTTTTTTTTTCATTTTTATTATTTCATTTAAGAAGCAACACTTACCAATGGCTAACTCAGCATCTCGTTCTTTGAAAAAACGTACAACGCCTACATCGTTACCACGAATTTCTGCAAACTTTACTTCGCCCACATCACGGAATTTATCGCGTAGAGTTTGCCAAGTGCAGCTGAGAGGAATCTGTTGCAAAGTAATTAATTAATTTTATTAATTTATTGCAAACCTAAAGAAAAAAAAAAAAAAAGACTTACGTTCTTTATAATAATGGTGTCTGATTTGCGTACATTACTACCAATATTGCTGGAGTTATTGCCACCGGAACCTCCATACATGTCAATTGCATTTCCAGAATTATAATCATTATCGCCGCCGCCACCGCCGCCGCCTCCACCGGAACTGTTATACGAATTAAAAGGGACTCCTCCGCCGCCACCACTGCTTCCGGCCTGTGAATTAAAATTTGCCGAGCTGCCACCAAAACCAGAGCTATAATTGTTACCTCCAGTACTATAGTTATTTGAGAGAGCAGCATTGGCCGAAGGCAAAGCATCATCATTGCCGCCTGCTTGGTTACCCAAATTTAAGCCCAAGTTGTTGAGCGACGTTGTTAAAAGTGGATTTGAGAGAGCAGCTCCCAAACCGCCTACAACATTACTTAAAGCTGCTAAATTCGTGGTGTTCAAATTTCCCAAGCCAATGCCAGAATTTGCATTTAAAGGTTTGTTTTGGCCAACAGGAGCCACCGGGCTTGGCTGCACTACTGAATTATTGCCAAACATACCGCCAACATTAGCATTACTCATGCCCATATTTCCACCTCCTCCCATATTTCCACCTCCCATGTTTCCACCGCCACCCATATTACCACCTACTCCCATGTTGCCCATTCCACCGCCGCCACCGCCACCCATCATATTGACGGACATTTGGGTTTGATTACTTTGATTATTGTTGGGTAAATTACGGGAAACGTCCCTAAGCGGCTCACCATTGGGACCCAAACCTATACCGACACCACCCAAACCCTCAGGCAATTTCACGCTTTCGCCTTTATCGGGTATACGATCCAAACGCACTGTCATGCGACGATCGTACAACATTTGACGATCCAACATTGAAATGGCCTGTACAGCTTCCACAGGATGGTCGTAATCGATGACTGCAAAGCCACGGCTGTTTCCATCTTTGTCCAAAGATAAATCCACGCTCTGCACTTTGCCGGCCAATTTGAAAACTTGCTTAAGCTTCTTGGTATCCACTTTATAGTCAAGCTAGTTTTGAAATAAATTAAAACATATAGTTGTAGTACAAAGAACAAAACACAAAATGCGACACCGAAACAAGTACGTTTTCCCAAAGACTTTTCTTCAACTGACTGATTGCATACTGGTATGTACTTTGTAAAATTAAATTTATGTACATGTATCTAATTAAATAGGACAGGCCGAGAGATAAATAAATATAAGTAAACGAAATTTAGCTGAAAAATAAATCTATTGGAAAAGAAAGTCGTCAATTAGAATTGCAGATTCTTTTAATACAAAACCCAGGCTTTACGCAAAACTAGTCCTTTATATTCACAAAATTGAACGATTTAAAAATGAAGTATGTAAAATCAAAAAGGTAACTTTTAAAAAACTGTTTATTAGGTTTTAATTTCGAAGTTGTTTCAAGGCCCATACAGTAGTATTTAATTTCCACATATAGTATTTTAGAAAACAGCAGCCAGACAACGACTACTAACACAGTTTAAGAATCAAGCGAGAACAAAACTTGAAACATTTTACTTTTTCTTCACAAAACTGTCAATAAATTAGATACCTGAAAGCCCAAGATTTTGTAAATACTTATATATTTTTTATAAAGCGAAAAGCAAGCCCCGTAGTTTAATGAGTGTGATATAATAACAGCCATGTTCTGAGAATCGCATTTCGTACAACATTTGCGATGCGAACTGAAATATTAATATGTTTTCTTTTCATTTTAATCAAATATAGCAATATGCAGTCCGGTAAATGTAATAAAAAAATAAATAAAAATAATTAATTTTAGAAAATGTTAATTGTTTTGTTAATTTTGTCTTTGCAATTTATACACTAACGATTTCAACAAACAGCAGACCTAAATCAATATGGCAAACCGCAAGCAAAACACTTGAGGTACAGGAAATGTAGAAACCAGCGATTTGCAACTCACATGCGATTTGAAAATGATGCGAGTGTCAGAACACGTCTGTATACATATCTATATTAAATAACTATTTAAAGATGTGGCCTAGATTGAATTTCATATTTCTTTTTCTTGAATTGTACACAAAAAACATACATTTATGGAGTTATAAATAAAATTATTACTTTTTAACAATCATCTTCAGATAAGTCAAGCAAAGAATCAATCAATAATGATAATACATACAATCAATCGATTCCTTTTTTTTTTTTTTTTTTTTTTTTTTTGTAATAAATACTCACATTCGCAACAAAAACTTTATTATGCAAAGGTCCAGTAATGCCGAGACTCTCCAAAAACGAAGCAGAAAGACCATAATAATTATAATTCCCTTGTTGATTATTAAAATCATTTGACATCATGTTAAAATTATTACGACCAGATCTAAAAGGAAGAATTCAACAATGTATAAAACAAACAAGAAAACAAACCATCAAAGAAGAAAAACAATTTCCATTTCATCAAACGCAGCAAAAAATATGTATATGTATAATCTGAACTGAAAAAAATTTCGTTACTGTTTTTGCAATTTTTTTTTTTTTTTTTTAATTATAACAAAAAATTATTACCAGATATTAGAAAAGGGTTAATTATAAAATTTATTATGGATAATAATTACAAGATATTTAAAAATTTATTTTTACTTCTATTCTTTATTGTTAAACATAAATGTAAGAAAGGTCTATTGAATTTATGCCACCCTCTCGCCTTCGCTGATGACATTTTGCTATTGTTTAGTGCGGAACCTAAATCTATCTATAGATGTCTTGGAAATCATTCATGATCTATATCGGTTTCAATCAATTTAAGACAAAGATTGAACTGAGTATATTTTTTCTTATTTTTACTATTTTTTTCTTTCAAAATTCAACTTCTTCGATTGTTTCTATTATTGTAGACGTATGTATGAACATAAATAAGTAAATAATTTAATGAAATCGATACAGGTAGTGAATGTTTCTGCGTTCTTCCACCCTCACTTTTTAAAGATAAACATTTTAAAAGTTATTTAAAATTTATGATTGCATTATGAGAAATACATGATTTACATTAAGCATTTTTTCATGAAATTTCATCAATTTTGTTGCACGCAACTTTTTCTATTTGTTAATTGCAGCGCTCTAGAGAATTTTATATAAAAAAGGACGTAGAATAAGTCTCTGATATAAAATGCTTCTCCAAGCCTCGTACTGACAAATAAAAAATTTTCATGCAACTAATTTCATGAAAAAAATGCTTAATGTAAATTAGGTAAAAGTCAAATATTCGCCAATTTTCATAGCAATTTTCCAACAAAAAAAAAGGCGATAAAATCCAAAAAAAATTACGAAAGCGCCCTCTGGCGGCAATAAAAAATAGAAATACATATCAAAAATGGATTTATCGACACGAGAGCAAATAAAATTTGTTTATCTCTATTCTCGAATATATTGAAAAAACACCTATGTATTTTGAAAACTCATGCGGCTTTTAAAATCGAACAATTAGCGTTAAAATATACTCAAAATAAAAAAATAAAACTAAATTTAAACAAAACCACCATAGACAGCCCAATTCAATCGACAAACTTACTTCAATAGCTATTTATCTCAAAATAATTATGTATGTAAAAAATAGCTTTGAAATCGAGTGATCCACATATTTTGATCTGGTATGAACTACATATAGAGAACCATCTTGCACGCGCAGATTTTAAAATTTTCTTTAAAGTTTTCTTTCGCTTCTGCACATGCATGGTTTGACAAATTTTCATTATATCACGACGTAACTATACAAACGAAGAAAAAAATGAAACGAACGAAGAACAAAGCAAAGTGAGTGTATCAAAGTCTGTACTTATCCCTA